>BQMI01000176.1:1320000-2640000 GCA_026005395.1 Asobara japonica | reverse complement strand
CCTTTGTTGAATGCGATTAACAGTTCTCATCTTTCCCATTTTACGGTCCCCCATGAATCCTCCAACCTGGGATAGCTGTTGCTGCTGATCGCAAAATTTGTTTGTAAACATAATGGCTAGAACACACGGTTAACGATGTCGGGACAACCGGAAAATAGCTTTATCATTCGGCGAACACCGACGGAAAGCGATATACGTGCCATTGTCTCTGCGGACGTACACTCCCTCCCTCCCCCCCCCCCCCCCCCACCCACCCACTTTTTTTTCATTGCCCGAGAGATAAACCAATATTTACGACTGTGTATATCACTCTAACGACAAATGTAGAGATAATTTCGGAAAAATGAAAAATTTACCGAAAATTAATGAATATTGTATTTTTTATAGCGCGCTTCTGATTGTCGTTGACCCTTGAGGGGGCGTGTTATGCCGCGCTGCTATTTTCCATTTTTCTACGATTTAATTTGAGGAAGCTACACTACTATGTGGTATTGGCGGTACCTATAAAATGAGACCGCGGGCCGGACGCGAACGCAGCCCAGGGGTTGGGGGTGGGCGGGCGGGGGGGGGGGGGAGGGTCCATCATAGGTGGCCGCCACTGCAGCATAGGGCTTTGTGGAGGTTTACCCTGCGTTTACAAATACGATGGCTTAAATGGCGAAAGACCGCCCCAACTTCCCGGATGGGTGTCCAGTAGTCCCTTCCGAACGAAGCACAAATAGGGAAATTTTCGCTGGTTTTGTTGGAAATTGGTATTGTTTTGTTGCGAAAATATTTTCATCAGTGCACTCTACATTCAGAAAAGCCCCCACACTGCATACTAAGTAGACGCGATTAGACATTGCTCCTCAATATTTAATTGATCCATCCGAATTTTTCCTTCCGCATCTGCAAGCTTTCCTTTCCCAACTGATTCCCGAGTGAATTTACCTTCTTCATTATGAAAGCTAAGCGCGTGCCAACGAAGGAACGTGTTCGCATGGCTAGCGATCTACTTTACGACTCATACGTGACTTTGGGCCCTTCGTAAGTTAAAAGCCGAAGCGAGAAGAAGTGAGCTTGAGGAAAATGAAAAAACGCCGTGGTGGAGGGGCGGCATTGAGTGTAGGAGAAAAAAAGGAAAAAAAAAGTGAGAGTAAATGAGGCTAAAGTCCTTTGTAAGGACTGCATCAAGTGGGAATTAGATTCAGAGATCTTCCGCTTGTCTGGGCCGAGTGTAAAAGTTGGGTCTCACGTGCGCTGGTCTCGCACTTTGGAATTAAGTCATTGTAGATGACAAAGCCACGCTTGTACTAGCTTAACATACATGGATTAATTTGGAAAATTTGTTGAAAAAAAAAATGGTGATTAAAAATTTTAGAGTTTGATCATTGAGTGGATTAGATTATGTACACAATCAAAAAAGTTATAATTTAATTAACGACACTGCAGTGGAACTTCGTTACTTGCAACCTTCGTTAGTTGCAACATTCGCTAGTTGCAACATTCGCTAGTTGCAACATTCGCTAGTTGCAACATTTGCCTCTGTCATTTTTTCCCAGCGTGGAGGCGCTACCCCACTCCTCCGCGCTCGATTCGCCAAAACACTTGCGGATTGCCGTCGGTTGTTTTGTTTACATTCCGTCATTGTGAAATCCGGAAGTTTGTGAAGATTGAAGGTAAAATAATATTTGTCTCTTTAAACTTCCTGGAACTGACCCCGAGCATCTTGATAGAGTGGGGGTAACTTTTTAGTTGCAACGCTCCAAGTTTCACCTACCCTACTGCCGTAAACGTGTTGCAACTAACGAAGGTTCACTGTATGACTGGATGGATCCGTATAATCGGACTAACATAATCGGAGCTATGACTCAAATTTGGTATTTCTGGTTCCAGATTGGTATTTCCTGAAGGTTTAGGCATGGGTTCGTAGCCCTGTATTGAATGAGTTTGTAGAGTAAATGGCAATCATTAACAAATGTACAACTATGTTGAATAGGTTGGGTTGAATAATGACAGGATTGATAGCTCCGTTAAAATTACCTAATAAACCAGGGATGAAAGTCTGTCTGCCCTCATACATACACACACACACCCACACATACATCTTGTTATAAATGGTCTAAAATGGTTAGAGTTGTCATGCAACGTGAGAGATAATATAGAATCCATGTTTTTAAATCGGGGGCATCGCAATGACTTCCCCTGTGGGGAAGTTAATAAATATTTGGATTTGATGTAACAGACGTAAAGATTTGCACGAGCCACATGGTGGATCTCATATGTATAATTTATTCCATAAATAACGTGAAATTCTATGGAACTATTGAATATATGATGAGCAATGATTGGAAGATTGAAATATGGGCAAGTTATTCTATTGAATTAATAAAAGGAAGAGATTGGTTCAACTAGTTGCAGTGATTGACGACGTGAACACGTCCGCAGATGTTCACGGTCAAATGAGTAACGATGAATTTGAACGGACTTTTTATTGGAATTTGGTCTCTGTGGATTTTTTTTTTACGATAAATCTATGAAGAAATTAAAACATTACTTATTGAAAAATTATGCATACTTTTGAATTTGTATTCCTCGTCGTAAAAAGAATCAGGCAACTTCAGGTAAAAACACGTAATTGGCGTAATGACCACTGCACAATTAACCCAACAAATTACAAAAAAATTGCGTAGTTGACACAATTTGTACCGCATGACTGTTCCAAAAAATCCGCGAGATCCGCATAATTTGAGAGCAAAACGTTATGAGATACTTGACATAAGTAGTCCACAACATCGCAGTCATCATCTCGTGCTGTCGCCGAGGCGTGGGGGTTGTTGTTTGCAGTGAGCTTGACTCACCACAAACAACAACTAGCGACTGATATAACTCATCTCCAAATGCTGCCTTGAAATAACAACAAATGCGAGATATTTTTTCTTTAAATTCAATATATTGATGGATTAATCTCATGAAAGTTTTTGAAATAAACATATAGGCATCCCATTTGTCAATTTGTTTAATTTACACACACATACATGCACGCTCGAACTTCGCCATTAATCACGTAGAATACTGTGAACCCTCAAGGGATCGCGCGATGAGCGTGACGTGAGTGCACGGGAGAAACACTCATGCGCGGTACGTGAGTGGGAGTGAGACACCAACAGCAGTGGGACCGTTCTAAGCTTGAACACACGGTACCGCCTTAATTATGCCAATTGGAAGAAAACTCATATAACATTAATTGTGTATTTTTGAAATAGGAACAACTTTGGTCATTACAGTTTTTCGACTATCTCTCTCCGTTTAGGCATTAAACCGCTATAAACAATCGGTAGTATTTGTAATATGTATACCAAACCGATGTTATCCTAACTTCAATCAGCGCTAACTCACATGAGCAGGCTGAGCGTCCCACTTCGCTGACTTCGATGGTAACATTTCGTCGGGGAAACTGTAGGACCAAAATTTGACCGTGTCCTAAAAAAACCTACACACAAAAATTTTAATATATTTTCTAATACATATTTTTTTTCTTTATGTATTTCTTGATGCTTTTCCCTAGTCTATGCGTGATTACAAATGTGTCGTTGCGGTAAATGAGAAAAACCGTTTATCAATATTTATACGACTGTATTAAATTTCCCAAAATTTTTGAAATTGTAATTTGAAAAAAATGGCACCGATAATTAAAAAAAAAATAATACTATTTCGCTAAAGTTCGCCGCGAATAAAGCTTAAGTCTCACCGAAGGTGTACCACAAGTGAAAATTAGATTCAAAGATCTTCCGCTTCTGTGGGCCAAAGTACACCTAGTCTCACATTCTCTGCCATCTCACTTCGGAATTAAGTCATTGCAGGCGACAAAGCGGGTCTCGTATAAGTTTACCATACGCCGATTATGTACAACTGCTGTTCGTGTTAACTACACCCGAGGCCAGTACAATGTAACATCGTGCATTGTATAATGGCTAAATTCACGCGAGCAACCGCTCGATCAGACTACAAGGAAAAAGCTTTGGCGAGGGGGCTTGAAAATTCCCAGTCCATTGTGGGTGAACACTGAACAAACGAGAATAGTCTCCCAAACCTTCTCCACATTCTGCGTGGTCACTGCAGTCACGTGATTGCACTTGTCACGTCTTATTAGTGACACGGTTGGAGTCAATCTCGTGCTAGTGCAACCGAGTAACAAAACCCAATTTGAAGTTGACGCATTACCTATATCATGCCACTTTGAGCAGTTGCCCAAGATTGCTCAAATGCGATTTGTCCGAATGAACATGAAAGAAACATGACACGATTGAGACGGCACACCCGCCATAATAATTTATTTGCATCAAGTACACATGAAATGCCACGTAGTTGGAACCATGAACGAAAATTCTTTCATACTCCCCAAATTCCAGCATAATTTTGATAGAAAATATAGTATCCTAGTAAATTAGGATTTAGAGTCTAGAAATGGGGAATACCTTTGACGTTGGGACAGTCTAGACATGGGGAATTCGTTAGACATTGGGACTGTCTAAACGTCGGAGGACATTATCTCGGTGACTCGTTATTGAAGCCTATGAATTCCTTACTTTATTGTAGGTATTGTAATACACTCGACTCTCCCGTAAGTGTAGCGCTCGGGACCGAGCCACTTCTCAGCGCTCCGCAATGAGGTGGCGTTCAAAATCAGACGAGAAATTTTCGATGTGGTGGGGACAGAGCGTTTGAGGGGGCTCAACCTAGAAGGAGCGCGAGTCAGTGGACTAATGGGATCGTCAATTAACGAGGTGTCAACCTATGAGAGAGCCGACTCTATAGTCGGTGTTGAGACCCAAAGTAGAAATAGCGAGGTAGCTCTTCTGAAGCTAATGCTGACGTAGTCATTGACGCCACTGAAGTTTCCCCGAAGGCCCACGTGGCTAGGGCGAACCGGAGAAGGGGATGCTGGAAGCACGTATATAAAAGGCTGTGGGCCCAAACGACGGAGGGAGTTTTTATGATACCCGAGTTGAAGATAATTTAGGCGTTGGTGCTCGCATTATCATAGAGTAGAGTTTTCGATAGAATAGACAATCGTCTGAGTAACTGTCAGGGAGTTGTCAGGGTGATTGTAGAGTGCTAGATCTATCGTGTGCAATTTAAACTCAGCCGCGATTTAAGTTCAATTCACTGTATTGAATAACGTGTAAATATATCAATTAGTGTTTACATCTCTGTGAAATTGTATAACTGCTAATCCTTGCTCAACATCCCAAAAAAATGGGAGGGAATTAATAAAAATTTGGAATGAATGGAAAAATACTGGCAAGAATCAGTGAAACCTACTAAAGGCTTTCCTATATATAACGTTATAGGAAATCCTGGAGCAGGACTAACACCAACGCTGCACGATTTTCTCCCACGAAAAACCAGAGATATGAATAAAAAAAAAGTCTATCTCCCTCACTTGTTTCATCAACGAGGGGTTAAGGAGAAGGAACTCACATTGAGAAATGAAAACTCGTTGGGGTTACACCGAGTATAACATGCACTTGCTATGGTACTCGAGAACAGAGTGCAATCTAGCTCAAAAGCCGTCGTCGAGCCATCTAATCTCCTCGCCAACGTGACTACACGAGCTACACTACTCTTGAGATAGTGAGCATGTCAGATCTCAAAGATTGTGGACGTGGCCCATTTGATTATGACCCCGCCAGCTACGTCACGTATGAAAAATTGCTATAGTATATGTACACAGTTCCATAGGATTCTCATAAGCAGAAATTCAAGTCAAGCCCGCATAAGGGACCGAGAAAAAAACACTTATTACACTACATTATTCCTTGAACAATGACCCTTATAAAAAATATTGTCGATTCATAAATCCAGCTCCAAGTATGCAAAAGAAAAATTCGTAACCGATTGAAATAAGTTCTTTCTTAAATTAATTAACTCGCTAAATTGGAAATGTTGGAGAAACAAAAGAAAAGGTAAAGTGCCCAGGCTGAGTGGGAGTTGAAAACTTTATTTTTTTTTTATCGATAAAATTGATAAATGCAATCGAGATAAAAATAATGAGTTTGCCAATGGGGTTGATCGGCCGAAGGAAGTGGTGCAACTCAATTAGCTGGCAGCCAGGATGCCTTAGGGACTACGTGGGCGTTTTCTCCTTCAACAGATGAAGACGTAGAGGGGCCCCTGCAAGCATGCAATCACAGTAAAGACTGCCCCCCCCCCACACTCCCCCTCCCACCCAACCACCATACATTACACAACTGTATACGTACATAAACGCATACACCGGTGGTAACACTGGAGTTGCGAAGAGTAACGCGGTTTTCACATGCCACGTGAAATGTTACTATGACCGTATAACCCTTATAATTTCACTGGCCTTAGTGTGTACTAACAGTGTCTGGTGAAACCCGTAGACCAGCTTTCACCCAGAAGCTTTCCCGAGAGTGTTAGGGAGCCTTGAATAAGTTCTAAATTGTGTAACACCTAGCCAAGCCCGCCCCTAACGCCAATGCAATGCCTCAATCTATTCTCACAGCTGAACATGTGATGATTCCACCAATTTCTTGCTGAATTTTTTTTTTGCATTGCCTTCGTGAAATATCAACCGAGGTCACTTCGTACATTATCAATGGAACGAAACGCTCATTTTGATGGTTCAGTCATGAACTACAATCTATTAGAAAATGCGATTCAGGGAATTTTTTTTCTCCGATATTCCAGAACTACCTTTATATATAGTACGATTTGTAAGTACGAAATACGAATAAAAAAAATGCAACAACATTGAATCATCTACTTTTTGCAACAACCACTAAGACCGCAGAGGCCATTAACCTAAAACTACTTATATGCTTATATTAAATTTAAAAGGAATGGACCATTCTTTACAATGGACCGATTTTGTCCAATTTGAAAAATTGTGACTTCTCAAATTTTTGAATATTCTGAAATTTTGGCCAATTTTAATTAACAATTTTTTCAATATTTGAAAATCTTTGGAGATTTTAATCAGCATTCCTTAATGCCGAAAAATCGAAAATATAAAATCTTTCGTATTCCCAAAATTCTGCAAATTTTAAATAACAATCTTTTCAATATTTTAGAATTGTCAATATTTAAAAATTGAGATAAAGCTGGTAAAATATGAAATGCTTTCAAATTCGGCGACTTTTAGATCGCTAATGTTATGTGCACTTCTTTCGCGAATTTTTGCCATTTTTTTCAGTATTTTAGAATTGTTGAAAATTCCGAAGTTTAAAAAAGGGGGAGCATCCGTGAAAGGCGGAATGCACATATAATGTGTACGCGCGGTCTACGGAGAAGGCGTCGCCGAGTCTCCAAGTCGCATGGCGCCTCAGGGAGGTGTCGGGGTAATATTGAATTTATGCATTACGAGACCATTTCTTTTCATGCAGCCGCCTAGTTTAAATTACGGTTGGGTATACCCAGTTCAACCCAACGCCCTCTCTCCCTTTCGCGTCTACTCTACTTCACTCCCACCCCCTCCCCCTCACCTCACCCCCACCCGCCCGCCCGCACGCTCTTCGCTTGCTTTTTTTCTGATTCTCCTTTTATAAAAAAAAAATCGGTAAAGCTTTCCCGTAGTGCAGGACGTTAGCTCTGGAAACGAATGACAGGTAATGCTATTACCGGTTGCATTTATGAAGCGGTTTTGATTACTTTCGTTGCGCTCAAATTGAGCGACTTGAAGTGACGGTCATTTCAAATTTCTGGAAATTACATGGATTTACTATGTTTTGAGAATTTTTGTAATCGAAAAATTTTGAGGATCAATTTTTTTTTTTTTTTTTTTTCGTACATATGGAAAATTTCTAGAATTCTGAAGACGAGTGAAATTAAAAAAATTGCAAAATTTTCTGAAATTATGAACACTTTGTGATTTACACAAATTCAAAAATTTTGATTTTTTTTTTAAATTACGAAACGTTGGGAGATTTGCAAAAATTTCACAAGAATTCAACTTAAAATTTTTTTGAGCATCTCTCAAATTTTTGAACACTTCTAAAGAGTGTTACCTACACATGCTCGCTGACAAATGTCATCGCTTACCTCGCACTCCATTTTCATTCGGTCTAGTCAGCGCATAACATGCTTAATTGATCATGCATTGATGGCATTGATGATGGAGCTATAGATCCAGACACATTCCACAATAATCATCATCAATATAACTATAGGAGCCATAGAGCAACATGCAACGAGCAGGTTTATTGAGCTGGATAAAACTTTTCCTCAGTTTAATGAGGCTGTTTTCCTTAATGTGGTCAATGAACAAAAATTGGTGAATACCTGCTGATGTCGAGTATAACCAAGTTTGTTTGAAATTAGTTTCAGATGAAATTAAGATTTCGCAGCCAAGTTGGAATCCATTAAGCCTCTTGGTTTATATCTCAGTGGGCACATAATCATTTCTTTTTCCATTTCGTTATTTTTTTACCTTTTGTTTTGTCGGGAGTATTTAATTGTCCAGATAAGACTACTTCTGATCTCGGAAATTGAATCTGATAGACTTGTATATAGAAATAAATGGAATGTGGGTGCGACCTTCCTCGAGTCAATAATTTGCAGACGTTATCTATCGAGTGATCGGGGTAAAGAACATGATATGACATAGGTATGGGGGTTTACGAGAAAGGAACCACATTTCTTTTATGTTTATTGAGGGGAAATTACTCGGACTCACATATACCCCCTCATACACACTACCACATCTACATCTATACTTACATCTACATCTACATCTATACTTACATCTACATCTACACTTACATCTACACTTACATCTACACTTACATCTACACTTACATCTACACTTACATCTACACTTACATCTATACTTACATCTACACTTACATCTACACTTACATCTACACTTACATCTACACTTACACCTACACTTACATCTACATCTACACCTACATCTACACTTACATCTACACTTACATCTACACTTACATCTACACTTACATCTACACTTACATCTACACTTACATCTACACTTACATCTACACTTACATCTACACTTACATCTACACTTACATCTACACTTACATCTACACTTACATCTACACTTACACCTACACTTACATCTACATCTACACCTACATCTACACTTACATCTACATCTACAACTGCAACTGCAGCCTCCATCTAAATTGAACATTTAATTTTTGAAGTCATTGGCCAGTTATTCAAACTTATTTCAATAAGGATGCCCAACTTTTGCTAAGTTAATATAGCATTGTGGATTATCCAGGGATTAATAATATCGGCAGTTTCATCCCAAAAGGACATTAATAGTCTTTACTGTCTTCAGTCTATTGGGTTTATTATTGAAAAACGCTTTATTATCGACAGGAAAATCCAATGAGAACTGAGGCGCTGGTAGTATTAGTGTTGGCTCAGTAGCGAGTCAGACGGAATAAATCGGCCAGAACCGGGGGAATATCATTTTGTGGAAATTTATATCCGGTTAAGGAAAAAAATGAGCATGAATATTCATACCGGAATTAACCGACGATTTCAATTGTGACCTCCATTTTTCGCGGGTAAGGAGGAGAGACAGTTGGAATCAGTGTGTACAGTGATAAAAAAAATTGTTTGCATGGATCGAGGGGTGATGGAAATGAAACTCTGAACGGAGAGAATATTTTTCGCTGGCATTTTATAATGTGTGTTTTTCAGTGTTTTCAGATTTTTTCAATTTTTAAAACCTATGAATTTTATTTGGCGTTTTCAAGAACTCGAAAATTTCTGGAATTTATTGGATTTTCAAAAATTTTACCATTGCCGAAATTTTCAAATTTCTCGATATTTTCAAATGGTGCTTTAAAATTTTTGGTTACAATCGTTTATCCATTCCTTCAATTCAAGAAAATGTAGAAAACTGCAAACATCCCAAAAACTTGAATTTTAATATTTTGAAAATCTCAAATCCCCAACTAGTGGGATGGAACAGTGTTTGCCCGGTTTGGAGCACAAATAAAACTTTCCGATTTGTAATTCCTGTTCCCCATTCCTAGATT
This sequence comes from Asobara japonica, assembly GCA_026005395.1. NCBI lineage: Eukaryota > Metazoa > Arthropoda > Insecta > Hymenoptera > Braconidae > Asobara > Asobara japonica. The sequence continues at coordinate 2,629,978 of BQMI01000176.1, read as the reverse complement.
GTCCGACACATCAATTAAATGTTCAAAGACTGGTTTCAGAAGAAAAAAAATAGGAATCATGAAATTTTGAATGCTGGAATACAACAGGTGTCGCTACCTGCGGCTATGTCACGTGACGCGCTGACCAATCACAGTGCGCATCGCGCATTTAGACTCTCCTGTGCAACTGCGGGCAAACACGCATGCGCCGGCTATAGTCGGACAACTTCGGATCTAGACCGAATATAAAAGTTGGAATAGTCATTAAAATTTCACGCTACTCAAAATCAACCAATAACTAATAATTCATTACATGGAAGTGAGTCAAATTTTGATCGAAGCTAAGGTACGCCGAGAGACTCCAATTGCGACATTGATTAGCTCGATCACAACTTTCCTTCGTAAATAATGATTGATTGAAACTTTTGGCGATTTTCATGCTTCATGTTTTTAAAAAAAAACCTAAACTAGTGCATAAATTTCTTTCAAAATCTAACCAGGTCTCAGTTACGTGAAAACGCATCGATTAAAAAAAAAACTTATCGAGTCGGGTGATTCGTTTGCAAGAAATCGTTGTCCAAAAATTGATTGTGGACACATACGTACACGTAAACAAACATACACACATACATACAGACATTTTACGAAAAAAAAAAAAAAAAAAACACAGACATTTTGTGAAAAATGCTCTAGAATGATTAGAGAGACTTTGAAACGTGGAGATATGATGAAATTTCCACTTCTGATTCTCGGGGCCATTAAAATAACTTCCCTATATCGGGAAATTAAAAAATGCAAAAATTCAATGCAAAATTTGGAAAAGATTCACAAACTGTATTTTAATTTATTTGGCATATACTTTGAATGCATAATTTCGAATTATCCTCAGAAAATTTTATGCATCTCAGCACATAAATAACGGCTTATCTATCTCCCTATCTATATCGAGAGCTCATCACATTTCTCATCCAAAATATTCGCGCTCCACCCTCTCCCCCCCCCCCATCGTCCCCTGGATAAGTCGGGTATAAATTCAATTTTTATTTTCTCCTCTGTTTTCCCTGTCCGATATCCCCTCCCCCCCCCCCCCCCCCCTCCCACCCTACCGTGATTGTGATGAATCGCATATCATTACGCGAGGTAGAGTCAGGGCGCATAGTGGCCCTGTATATAATGGAAGCTCCGTCCGGTCGATAGTAGTAGACCGTTTAAGAGCCCATTTGAGAGAAACAGAGGTCGAGGGGGCGAGTTTAGCCAGAAAAGTGAGTGAAAGAGAGGGGGAAAGAACAATTTGCATGCGACCAACTTAATCAGTGCCAACACCTCGTGAACCGGTGGCCAATGACCAGCAGATCCTCCACTCTGATAAAAGAAGATTTCAAGTTTTTTGTTGCACCTAAAACGCGACAATATAACATTTTTTTTATTGTCCAAAGTAGCTACATTTATTTTGCTGGTAAAAGGTAGAATCAGCCCCTCAGTTGAGAAATATAATGTCATTTTTTAGGTATGTTCCATAGATATATAGATATATAGGTATATCTAGTGATTTTACCGTGGAGATTACTGACTGGGTTTGTTGGACGAAACTACTCGCAAAAATGGCACTATGTGAAATTTTTGGGGATGGTCGAACACTGCGCGTGTATCAACAGTCTCAAAAATTGAAAAAGTTGAAAAATTTGGAAAATTTAAAAAACTTGAAAGATTTGAAAAATTTGAAAAATTTGAAAAATTTGAAAAATTTGAAAAATTTGAAAAATTTGAAAAATTTGAAAAATTTGAAAAATTGGAAAAATTGGAAAAATTGGAAAAATTTGAAAAATTTGAAAAATTGGAAAAATTGGAAAAATTCGAAAAATTTGAAAAATTTGAAAAATTTGAAAAATTTGGAAAATTTGAAAAATTTGAAAAATTTGAAAAATTTGAAAAATTTGAAAAATTTGAAAAATTTGAAAAATTTGAAAAATTTGAAAAATTTGAAAAATTCGAAAAATTTGAAAAATTTGAAAAATTTGAAAAAATTGAAAAAATTGAAAAAATGGAAAAATTTGAAAAAATTGAAAAATTTGAACAATTTGAACAATTTGAACAATTTGAAAAATTTGAACAATTTGAACAATTTGAAAAATTTTAAAAATTTTGAAAATTTGAAAAATTTGAAAAATTTGAAAAATTTGAAAAATTTGAAAAATTTGAAAAATTTGAAAAATTTGAAAAATTTGAAAAATTTGAAAAATTTGAAAAATTTGAAAAATTTGAAAAATTTGAAAAATTTGAAAAATTTGAAAAATTTGAAAAATTTGAAAAATTTGAAAAAATTGAAAAATTTGAAAAAATTGAAAAATTTGAAAAATTTGAAAAATTTGAAAAATTTGAAAAATTTGAAAAATTTGAAAAATTTGAAAAATTTGAAAAATTTGAAAAATTTGAAAAATTTAAAAAATTTGAAACATTTGAAAAATTGGAAAAATTGGAAAAATTGGAAAAATTTGAAAAATTTGAAAAATTTGAAAAATTTGAAAAATTTGAAAAAATTAAAAAATTTGAAAAATTTGAAAAATTTAAAAAATTTGAAAAATTTGAAAAATTTGAAAAATTTAAAAAATTTGAAAAATTTGAAAAATTTGAAAAATTCGAAAAATTTGAAAAATTTGAAAAATTTGAAAAATTTAAAAAATTTGGAAAAATTTGGAAAAATTTAGGACAATATACTGACATACATCTTCTTGAGAATTCAGTAAAAAGATCAGAAATGTCCCGAACCCGAAGAAATTGAAAATTTCGCAAATCCTACACGCGTATAAAAACCAAGTTCGATAATGATTAATGACAATTAAAAGTGCCTTGCAATGTAGCGATCTCATGTAAAATCGATTTTCCATTTCTGGGGGGGGGGGGGGGGGGGGGGGGGAGGGAGATCATCTCGTGTGTAACAGAAATAGGCTCATTTGTGATGTTCCCTCATTGCAGAGAGTACTCAGCAAATCGTAATCGAGGAGCTCAAAGTGCCTCATCTGGTGAGGGCCGATGATAATACATCTGTGATACTAGACTGTGTCTACGATCTACACAATACTTCGACAAACGGACTAGTTGTTAAATGGTTCGTCAACGATACGATCCTTCTCTACCAATGGATTTATGGCTGGCCTCCAGAGGCCGATCCCGCAACAACGAATCACATTGAAGTTGGATACAAAGCAACTGATGAGCCCACCACCATGTACAGAGCAATGAAAATCAACAATCTCAATTTCGATCACACGGGAGATTACAAGTGCAACGTATTCAATTTTGCCGATGATGTAAGCCTCGAAACACCCATGATTGTTTATTGTAAGTATGTGTTAAAAGTTACAATATTATAGGGTGCGGAAAATTTCCGAAATACTAACATTTTAAAAATATTGCAATTCGCTGAATAATTTTTGGTAAATTTCGAAGTCTTGAATTTTCACACAAAAATCAATGTTTTCGGGGATTTTCCTAATTTCTAGAAATTCAAGCAAAGTTCAAAATTATGGAAATAAGAAAGAATATCATTTTCATTTTCGAAATGTGAAGAAACTATGAAAAAAACTAGTGGACTGGAAGTCCTTTTGCCCCCCTCCCCCCCCCCCCCCCCCAGGAAGTTTGGGAGCACAAACAAAACTTCCTGACTTGTAATTTCTGTTTTCCATTCCTAAATTTTCCGACACGTCAATTAAATGTTCAAAGTTTGGCTTCAGAGAAAAAAATAGGAATCATGAAATTTTGCATACTGGAATACAACAGGTGTCGCTACCTGCGGCTATGTCACGTGACGCACTGACCAATCACACTGCGCATCGCGCATTCAGACTCTCCTGTGCAAATGCGGGCAAACACGCATGCGCCGGCAACAGTCGGATAGCTTCGGATCCAGGCCTAATATGAAAGTTTGAATAGTCATTAAAATTTCGCGGCGCTCAAAATCACCCAATATGTAAAAATGTATCTAGAACGATTAGAGAGACTTTGAAACTTGGATATATGACGAAATTTTCACTTTTGATTTTCGGGATCATTACAATAACTTCCCTATATCGGGAAGTTAAAAATGTATAGTAAATGTGAGCATAAAAAATTAGTGTCTCCACATATAAATAACCAATATGACCCGTAAAATCTACAAAGCCATACCCCCCATAAAACTCTACAAATCCGATCTACACAAGCAATCTCCGACTCCATACCAGTAATGCCGGACGCAGTGCATCACATTGAATTTCCCGATAATGTAATCCTCGACTCACCCACGATTGTTCAATGTAACTCATCACTAAAGAGAACAAAAAAATGCCAAAAAATCTATATTCCCAGGATTAAGTATTTGAAAGCCACAATGGAGCTGTGTTTACCTCTAAATCCGGGGATTTTTCTACTGGAGAGAATTCAAAGACGGATTTCAAATCTCGTAAAAGTTTCGTGAAAGCGCGATGAATCTTTAGAAAACGTGCATCACCCAAGATGTGGGCTAAAATAGAGGGGGGAGGGGGTGGCTGGCATATATAGGAATGAAATAAAAGTTTTTGAGTGCACACGATACCGATAAATTCATAGAAACATTTTATAGCTCTTGCGTTTTACCATTCATTCGTCTATTCGTTTTCATATCTTCTTTTCTCTCTTTCAGCCACGGAGGAGACATTTGATTTGAAGTATGAAAAAAACTTGGGTGAGAGTGGAGAAATAGTTGAAGTGACATGCATCGCCGAGGGACTATATCCTGAGCCCACTCTGGAAATATCTGTCAAGTAAGATTCATCATACTTGGTGATATTCGTCTTTTTCACAATAGCTTGCAATTTCGCTACCTCCGACGAAAACATTGGACCATGATTGTGGAAACAGAAAGTACCCAGTGGAAGAGTAAACAGAATGATATTGCGAGTTATTTCTCCCCATATTTCGAGTCACAAAAAAATTGGTCAAAGAAAAAGTGAAATATCAATCAAATGCCTTGCCATGTTATTTACATATCTCGGCAGCAACTTGTTTTTTTTTTAAATTTTAATTGCCATGTCACCAAACAGCGTGTAAATATAAGTGGGTCTGGACGATAGCCATTCCAACGAGAAAGTCATTGGTCGACAAACACGGATAGTTCGCTTATTCGGATGACAATCCTCTTTGCAATTGTGTAAACGATTTGTGAGAATTGAAGCAATGATTTATTTGGTTTGGAAGACCCGCCCAGACAGTTATATATGTGGAACATATATGTGAGATTATACAAAGAATATAGGCGAATTATATGTTTCATATAATGCGAAATAAATTTCATATATTTGAGATATATGTCAAGATAATGTTTGAAAGGTCATTTTTGGCGGCATTTATATATGTGGTTAAATATGAGCTATATATGTGTTCGTTTTTATTCGAAAAAAAATGAATTATATGTTGGTCATACTTTAGACATAACCACACGTACATATCGCATTCATGCGAAATATATGTCTTCAATCATACGTTCTTTATATGTCACTTTACATCTGTTATAGATGTCATGCGTATGAAGGTTGAATGTAAAATATATGTTGAATATATGTGAAATATATGCATATAATTACATATATGTTTCAGACATATATGTAAAATTCACGATTGATTACTTTTTATGTTTATGCTCAATCCATTTCGTTCCTACCTTCCAACTGAGAAAGGGATTGAAGATCTAACTAAAAATAGAACAATTGATAACTTCTGGTTTATTTACTAAGCAACATATATTTGATATATCTTTTGCATATATAGTTCCACGCATGTCGTAAACTAATACCTGTATACGGTATTTATATTTTCCATATATAGATAATATATACAAGCGGCGTATATCTTATATATAAAATTCTCGTTCTATATACATACTTTGCTTATATTTCACGTCTAAATGAATATATATTGAACATGAATAATAAAGTATATATTTGAAATACCACAAAGTATATAATTCGTGGATGGAATAAGCAACTCACATTGATTTTGGTTATTGGGCAAATATGTATATTGATTACATGTTCGGATATATCTTGAATAAACAATGGTAGTAGGTGAAATGTATGTGACATATTCGAATGGATAAATTTGCTTTACAAGTTCATATATATAACGACATATATCCCACATATAAATCTCGAACATCATTTTTGGCCGACATGTATGTGCTATGATCTACATATATGTGTCATATAAGTTCGGATATATTTCTTGTGCGGGGAGGAATGACCATCTAGACATTGCTTCAAGCTATTAGGAAGGCGGTGATGAAATATACCTTTCAGAACTAAAGAATTAATGCATTCAATTATTAAATTTTCAAAAATTATATAATGTCAAAATGGATGATATCTGTGATGAAGGAAATCCAAATCTGAATTCAAGAAAACAAATTACCTTGACGGATCAATAATTAATGATGAATTTTCGAAAATGTCAAAATTTAAGAGGCTCTGACTTTCCACGTGGTGCCGCCTGGCGGAACCTACACTGAAAGAAGATTTTTGTATCAACGGTGTTTGGCTACAGTTATGGATTTCTTCTCTCAAGTGATTGCCTTGGAACAAGTAAACATAGTTACCACAGAAATACAAGAATTCGATAAAAATACGTATTAAGTTGCGTTGAGAATACGGACAAATATGATTTCTTATTGACTGAATGGTACAATTTATTGAAAATATTTTATGATTATAGAGCGAATATTATGAATAATATTGCGTTCGTTTGTGAACTGCTTGAAGTTGTAAATTCCAGAAATCTGACCTGCACAGAATAATACTTGCAATATTTGCTACGTACAGAATGAGTCCTTATGTAGCTGTTTAGAATGATAAAACCAGACTGAGCACTGGTGGAGGTGCGAGGATATTTGAATTAGTGGAGATTAAAATGATCACTCACGAATGCCAACACTTGAAGTCGATGCTTTTTTCAATAACAATTGGTTAGGGGTTATACGATATACAAGTGACAATGCGTGATATGAGAATATCTCAGACACGATACTATTTTATTTATGCTATTATTATTTCTATTGTTATGAATCTTATTTTATCATTATTTCTTTCAAATATCCGAGAGACACCGTACCTTCAAAATAGCTCCCTTATGGCAGTAAATGCTCGTCTCCTTATTTTTCAGACCTTTATCCTATATTCAAAAGTAGGAATATGGCAACGTGAAGAAATTAATCATGAACATATAAATTACGGAGACAATAGTAAAATTCAATGGACGTTTTACCAATTACGGCGACTCCAAATCTCAGTTTCCTTTTGATATATAAATAAAATTTTAAATGAGATTACAGATGCTATCAATTTGTCGCTTACTTCACATTCACACTTCATACCACACCTTACTATTCATTCCGGCTCTTTATACCAAAAGATCTTGTCAAATAACCCAAAAATAAGTACATATAATTCTAAACAAAACGGCAAATTACAATACGAATCAAAATAAATCACGGCAAAATAAAAAACGGCAAATTAATATCAATGCTCTGGTATAAATGACTAAGGTCTGCCGAATAACACAACCTATCGCTTCCCTAGTCAACACGCAGGAGACCTACTCACTCGTGGTATCCCGTCTGGATGCTTCAATGATCCCAGCGCCTCTTATCGTCCCTGCTGTGGACTATAAGAGCGGGAAATTCAAGTCATCTTGTTACAATACTTTTAGGTAACTGAATTTGGAAGTCGGACGTTTGAGGGAAATTGAACAATTTTTCCAAAGAAGAGATGAGCATTGACGCAAGAATGTATACTGCTTTAGTGTGTAAAAAGATTGGTTAGTAAAACTCGAAAGGGGTGAGACAATTTTGTAATTGGAGAAGTGAAATAAGAGGTGTAGAGATGTAGGAAGTCGGTGGAGGATAGGGTATCCATCAGTATTGGGCCTTTTCTCACTTTGCGGGGGGTGTAAACTTACGAGTTGCGTAGACTCAATTTATGTAAAATTTAAAATTGACTCTTGGTATTTGACCGATTTCTAATTTGTAGTGGAGATAGGTTGGCCTTTTCGGTCATTTGCCTCGTGGCGGAGAATTTCTGTTGTGGAAAAATATTAACACTCCATTTTTTGTTTTTTACCGAACGCTTCGGTCACATTTTCGTGGCCATCTTCAGGGGTCCAATTTACATGTGGTTGTTGAGCTATAAGGTGCCTGAGGCAATGTTAAATTAACAGATTCAATGTAAAATTCAACGTAATATAGGCGCCAGCAGAATGTTCTTAGAAGTATTCCGCTTGGTAATCATCTAACTTTTGTGGTTATTCGTATTCACTACATCCATTACTTTCCTATTCCAGTGATATCGTGCTCAACCGCACTGAGGAGATCGACGCGATTCAGCAGGAGGATGGAACGTACAACATCACAGCGATATTAATTGCAGATGATGAAGATCTACCTGATGAAGCAGTTGTAACATGTACCTTGAGCATACCCGCAGCTAATTACACTAATTGGAGATATCTGACATTGTCTTCGGGTAAATATAGCCATCCTTGTTTATACAATTTATTTAATAAATAGTTTTCTAGCTTTGGGATTTTTTCGGCAAAAGTGTTGTTTTTTTCGCTTCAGTAAATAATATACTGGGTTCTTTGCTAATTTTGCCATTCAATTACTTACAAAATTATCTAAATAAATAACAATGGTTTCACGTATGAATTTAATCGTACCAATATCATGGACAATATTCAATTAGCACAAGCGAGCTAGCTCAATGGAAATGCCAATTTGCGGCACGTTTATGATCTTGATTCTGAAATGTATGTCATGGGTATTTCAGGCATACCTCTGTACTCCAATCCTTTATGGGCAATATATGTTATACAGCTTAATAAACTTCCCCACTCTCATGCTTAGTAGATGACATGCTTTTGATACATGATGGACCCGGTATGTGCTATTTTGTTGTGCAGGAACGCCAACCAGTACACCCACTGTTACGACCAATCTGCTGCGAAAAATGGACATCCAGACGATAAACAACTCTGAGCCCAATACTGACAATGGTGGTGGTAAGAACTAGTCGTTAGCTATTTTTAGTTTCCTACAACACCTTTATGGTCAATTTTTGTTTTTTCTTTACCACATGAGCCTTGGCACATTTCCCGTTATCCTGGTGCACCAGTGAAATTTTCGTTATCATTGTTTATGTCATTAGGTGCGCAAAACCGCGATTTAACGGAGCGAGGGTGGTTTCGTGGTTATCGTGCTTAAGGGGAGTTTGTGGTGAAGATGAAAGATGTCAATGTTTCACATCCTTCATGGTGATATTTACATTGCTTCGTAGATTTCTACGAAAAGAAGAAGCAGAAAAATTGAGATGCACAATTTTGCGGTCCTATGGGACCCTGGCGGGGTAAAACGGGTGAAAACTTTGGAATGTGAAACAGTCTGATTCAGGAGGATCACCAGAGTAACCTTCCAGAATTTCTAAGTTACACACATACATACACACACACATACGCAAACACTGTTTCACTGTTCCACATTTCGTGTACGCATAAATTTTTGGGTCATTGATCTGGATCCACACTCAATTGAAAACTATAACACACTCATTTTGGAAGTGTCACCCATTTTACCCCACTAGAGCCTCATATAGTCAAATTTGAAAGCTGTGCTCCGTCTTACTCTTTACACAAGTCTGACAAGCAATCACGTGATCCCTACTATATATACGTGTGAAAATGATATTTTTTCTGTTCACCGTGATCTCCAGAGACGCACAGATTATGTCAGACAATTCAAAACTGAGTTATCGATGAATGACAGTCACATTCGTCGAAACATCGGTTTTGAACCTCCATTACGTAATCTACTGTTTTTATATTGCACGCGCTTTTCCCACATCCAAACATGAAATTTGATGTCATCAAATTTGATGTCAATCCCTAAAAAATTCGAAGTGCTATATCCAGTATATATCCCAGCATAAAGTCGATATCAAATTCGTTATTGTCGAAATGATCAATGTTTCGTGAGTCTCTGTGACCAAAATCAAATTCAGGGCGTGTTTTTTTTTCGCAGTCGGAATTACATTGTCAAGTATCCCATACGGTATCCGGTCTAAATACTCAGTGCAAAATATCCAGTAAATAATATCGACGTTAAAATATCCAATTTTAAATGATCCGGTTAATAAATTATTCAACGTCAAATGGTGCAATTAATAAATCATGCAAAGTTGAAAATAATCAGTGGGATATTTCGAATGGGTGGTCGAATTTTTCGTCAAAATGTGTATTAACCGCACCCGAGTGGGGGGTTCCGAGGGGGCCTACCATCCCAAAATGTGTACTAACCGCACCCGAGTGGGGGGTTCCGCGGGGAACCGCCACCCCATAATGTGTACTAAGCACAGGCGAGTGAGGGGCAGGGGAGGTTCCGAGGGGGACCACCGTGCCAAAATGTGTACTAATCGCATCCGAGTGGGGGGTTCCGCGGGGAACCACCATCCCAAACGGTGTAGTAATCACACGCGAGTGAGGGGGGGGGGAGGTTCCGAGGGGGCCCATCATCCCAAAATCTGGTGGAGATTTAATTTTTGGGTATTTTTGATTTGGATATTTTTGATTTGGATATTTTTGCTTTGGATATTTTTTTTTGCATTGGCGATTTACACCTACAATCCCCCATACGATATGAATCGTACAACGTGAAGTAATTTCCTTTTTTCCTTTTGGTCAACATCGAAAATTCTCTTCCCTACATCCACTGCTGCATCTAGTAAATTATGAAAATTAATTTGCATCATGTTACAAGTACACACTCAAATTCAAAACATGTAATTGAAAGAAAAAACATGCAAAAGTGAATAAGCACCACCATTGCCACTGCGCCACACCGCTGGGTATTTTCATAAAATTCCCGTTTATGGTTTCTCAAAAAAAAAAAAAGAAGAAAAATGCGAATACACCTAACGAAATGCGATGCTCGTTTCCTGAGTTTAAGCTTGTTGTTTACCATTTCTTTTCCCAGCTTCGCCTTTTACACACACCAACGCACACGCGCACAGCCACTCTCGCGCGCCGGCTGATACACACACACGCACAGGCACTCACACGGAGACACTAATATTGTCCTCTAACTGGTGTAAGGCTTGGCCCTACAGGCTCCCTGTTTATTTTTGCCAAGGCTGTCACAGGGTTCTGCATGTCAGTTTTGTTTTTTCTTGAGTTTTCAGCAATTCCAGGAGAGTTGTTTACCTCCCTAAAACAGTGACGGTCGCTTCGTTAATTATTGAACGTCACGAAGTATTTTTTTTCAATATATAATGGAATTTCGTTCGGAAAAGAGCGTCCAGTAATCGCATTATGCAGCTTTTTGTAGTGTTGTCGCGATAAAGAGACTCGGGGCCGAACAAAATAATTACGGCCTGATACAATACGAGAGAGCAATTTCAGGGTTATCGCCAGGTCGGAACAATATGAAATGTTAGGAGCACGAATAAAACTTCCCAATTTGTAATTTCTGTTTCTCATTCCTAGATTTTCTGACGTCAATTAAATGTTCAAAGACTGGTTTCAGAGAACAAAATAGGAATCATGAAGTTTTAAATACTGGAATACAACAGGTGTCGCTACCTGCGACTATGTCACGTGACGCACTGACCAATCACATTGCGCATCGCGCATTCAGACTCTCCCGTGCAAATGCGGGCAAACACGCATGCGCCGGCGGTACTCGGACGTCTTCGGATCTGGACCGAATATGGAAGTTTAAATAGTCATTAAAATTTCGCGCCACTCTAAATCAGCCAATAGCTAATAATTCACTACATGAAAGTGAGTAAAATTCTGATGGAAGCTTAGGTAAGCCGAGAGACTCCAATTGCCACATTGATTAGCTTGATCACAACTTTCCTTCGTAAATAATGATTGATTAAAACTTTTGACGATTTTCATGCTTCATGTTTTTTAAAAAAACCGGAAATTAGTGCATGAATTTCTTTCAAAATCTAATTAGGTCTCAGTTGCGTGACGACGCATCGATTAAAAAAAAATATCGAATGGGGTGATTCGGTTGCAAGAAATCGTTGTCCAAAAATTGTGGGAACACACGTACGCGTAAACACACATACACACATACATACAGACATTTTGTTGAAAATGCTCTAGAATGATTAGACTTTGAAACATGGAGATATGATTGGTGTTAATGAACACTGGCACCAAAAATGAAGGCACAGAAGCATTTTAGCATGAATATCACTCAATCGATTCCGGTGTTTTCGCATTAATAAACCGGCCTTCGAAAAGAGTAGTTCTGAAGTAGCACTTGAAAATGAAAAAAATACGAGATTGAGATGCATTATCGACGCTCGAGACGAGACGAGATAACAATTGGTCTTATCATTTCAAAATTTCCATATTACGTTGGAAACCTGAAGGAGTTGATCGAAATTGTATTAATGATCGATCGCAATCTTACGTTTTTGAATCCATCGTAACTTGCCGAATAAATAGAAAATTCCTGGCAAATATTCTGATTGCGCTGCGAAATTGACATGGCGCGCGAAGTTGCAAACCCAATGGTAAATTTAAAAGAAATGAGACACCTGTCATATTTCCCGCGTCAAGCATAGGACAGAAGGAGAAATCTTGAAGAAATTTCGAGGATAATTACACAAATTTGATATCGGTAGTGGCTGATCTCATCAATGAGTAATATTAAAACGGACTTTGATCTTAGTTCTTCAATATAAAATGCAGTAATAAAGCGATCAAAATGGTTGATTTACGCGTGGGAAATTTTTTTAAATTTCCCTAGTTTTCCCTCGAGCGGGAAAGTCTCCTATGGGTTTTAAACTTTACGGCTTCCTGGAAAAAGCATCCTCACATAACCTTCATATTTCACACATAGAAAACCCTCAATTAGCCCTGAAAATGCTGATTATATAGACTCTATTCACCATAGGATAAATGGACCTCAATTTTCCAGATACAGAGCTTCTCGCTTCACCAAAATAAAAAACGGATGCGTACGAGGGTACTAGACAGAAGCGAAACTTGTTATTGGTTCATCTCATTCTTCTTTGCACTTTCGACCAATCAATTCAGTGAATAACATATCAAAAATTTACTCATTGCCCTGCTATCCTTAACCACTTACCGACTGAATTAATTCATTACAATCATGATTAAGTGTTATTTCATCTACTCTTGTAACTGTCCCGACAAAATTCGTAATGACATGCTCTGCTACAGTTTCAATATTCTGATCATTGCTCGGTTGATTCACATGTGAGAGGTTATGATCCTCAACGTTGACATTGCATCGAATTTTGTGTTATTCGCCATAAGAAGTTCCACTTCAAATATAAAATGACGAATTCAGACACTTTTAGCGTTGTCCGAGGTATTTGACTGGCCCTCTGCTTATTCCCTATTCACCTGTGTTGGAGATGCAGTGCCCTGGCATATTGGGCCAAAGTGGGCTGAAAACGAGGTGTCAAGAGATTCCAGTGAATTATCAAAGGGATAAGGAAAAAAAAATCAAGCGGGTGTTGGTGAGACAGTGTAGAGTGTAGGACATAGAAAAACGAAGGGAAAATAATAAAGAAAGTCTCAAACACAGGGGGGGGGGGGTGCGAGAGCCATGAGCCGCTTAGCTGTGGCTTGGAAAATGCCAAGAGGCTCCTTCCATGCACGTTACACGGGACTTCAGATTATACGATCGTCTCCCTTTTATTCCACCTCTCAGGCTTGCTACCACCACCCCCTACCCCACCCCCCCCCCCCCCCCCTCCCCCCGACCCGCCACCCCACAAGCCCAAGGTACTCGGGAACTCATGAAACGAGAAGACACAAGGCGCGGCTGGCTGCGCCGCAGTTACAGTATTTCATAGTCAGAAACGACAGTAGACCTGGGCTCTTGACCCGATACTACGGGTAAGAGACCTCATAAGCCCGAATGGTGAAAGTGTCGCACACCATTTTCGCTGGGAAAATAACGGCAGATAAAAAGAATTTCAAGCGTTCGGTGTTGATGATCCAACAGGAAACACATCACTGAAATTTTATCATTTAAGATTGGATTGGGTGAGAAAATAAAATTGGGGGGGGGGGGGGATAACAGGTACTAATGTGTTGGTATATATAGCTAGTACAGAAAATTTACAAATGCGATGTGAGGAATACGAATGGAAATTTCGTTTTAAGACTGACGTTTTATTCATTCAACCTTTAGGGACGATGTGTACTTACCCAGGTGGAAATTGACCATGCGATGAAGCTTTTTTTTTTTTTTTTTTTTTTATTTAACGTCGCTATGTTTATGCTCTCTACCGAAGTGCTAATCAGCGACGGAGGTGTACGATGTGTTTGTAAACGAAGCACTTCTAAATAAATTACATTGGTGCTCGTGTCAAAATCAGCACGGCTAAGATTCGAATTCAGGACCTCTGAGTTACGAATCCGTCGCCGTAACCAATCGAGCCATCGTAGGCCTCTGCGATGAAGCTTGATGAAAGCTTGGACGAGGCTTGACTAAGCTTTGCCAAAGCTGTGTTTTGAAGCCTCGGTCCGTCCGTGCAGAACATGCGACTGTAACCCCAATCCCAGCTTAGAGAATAAGCTTCGTTCTAGATTGGTTACGTAGGTTAATATAAGCTTCGGGTTTTATTTTCATTCAAGCTTTGGACTTTATCTTGGTACAAGCCTCGAAATTCATTTTCGCCTAAGTTCCAGAGTTTCTCGTGATCGCAGCATCGAAATTAATCTTGGTCCAATCTACAAAATTTATCTTGTTTTAAACTTCGAAGATAGGAACATTGCAGTTGGACCAAGCTTAGTTGAACATTCGTTTCCAAGCTTGGGTTTAGGTTCTGCAGCAATCCTGGATTTATATATGAATCCGATATTAAGCAGAGTTTCGCTGAAGCCGGTAAATCGGCACTAGGAAAAATATCCTTCAATCCAGCTTAGCTCAACCTTAGTTCAGAAGCTTGGGTTTAGATGGTCTCAGCAATCCAGGATTCATGCCTGTTAAAGCTGAGATTCAAAACTAACAAAGCCGAGCTTGGACCAAGCTTAGCACAACATGGTTTCTGAAGCTTGGGTTTGGATGATTCTGGTAAGGTTGGATGTATGTATGTGTCCAATATTGGACGTAGATTGGATTCTGTGGACCAACGCTAGGGACGCTAAGATTGAGCCAAGCTTGGCACAAGCTGGGCCAACAAAGCTTGAATATCTTCGATATAACTAAGCTTGCTTTTGATCTAGGCGTATACATGGGATGAAGCTACGTCGAAGCCATCAAGTCCAAGCTTCGGCATCGAAGGTCGGACCAGCATCGATCTCATCGTTCAAGCTTCGAATTCCCCACTGGGTTAGTGTCAATTCTTTTTATCATTGGTGAATCATCCGGTAACCATGGAAATCACCCCCCGGCCCGTTTTGCCCCAGGTGGTAAAGAAAAATTTTTTCCGCGGAGAAAATTTTGCCCACGGTATGGTGGCACTTCCCCGCATGGTTGCCATCCGCGCCCTCCCCGCGGATGGCAAGGCAGTACGTGGGAGCGGCGAAGTTCCCGCCATATATCGATATATCAATATATGCTCATGATATCGATGGTGCTTATCGTGGAGATGGGGTAAATATGTTTGGGCAAGAGATTCCAATGTTGAATTTGAGATTTAGCGTTATATACAGGCGGCCTCTCAACAGCACATCCTCACACCTATCTATCTTTGGGGAGTTGTGCGTGGAAAGAGGCTAGCATAGCGCCATCCGTGTTGCTGCAAGTTGTACCAAGCAGAGGCGGGTAATATGTATAAGGCCGTATTAACACATGCCCAACTTTGGCTATTTATTAGTCTGGCATGGTAATGCCATCTGATGAGCTTGAAGATTGAGTGTCGCCAGTTTATGAGTATACGAGGGTATTCGCGAGCCGCTAAATAAGTCATCTCAATGGTAAATTATACGCATCAGAAAATAAATCTGTCGATGTGCATTTGAATGAGTGACTACAGCAAATGAAAATTTCCTAAAACTAATTAGCAATTAGTGATTATAGTGGGTGGGGAAAATTGTAGTCAACTGCCAAAAGCACACTCGTTATATTCTTCATCAAGTTAGCATCTTCACTCATTGCATTTATATTGCACACTACCGTGGGCGAGGAATTTTCCTTTTTAGGTTATCCAGTGAGTGAATCTTCCATAATCTTCACCAAGCCAAGTGGCCAATTACACATTGAAATGTTCAATTTAGTTTATCAGTATAATGACCTTTTTACCGGCATCACTGAGTGCCAGGTTATGAAATAATAAAGTTGATAAGAGTAGATGAAATATCAGGATGTTGGTGATAATATCATAATCGTAAATGCTGGTCTATCGTTGGTTGGATCGAGTGGCGAAGAGAAATTTCAAGTGAATCATGGAGGATATTATTTACAAGTATGTGAGGACGAAGGGTTTTTGGTCATACCCAAGTCAGCGGTTTTGATATCGCTGGGGACACCCAGGGGTTATTAATTTTGACGATACATAAACTAAGGCTGCTAGTGTGTGCGCGCACATTTGTCTTCCTCGTGGTTGGAAATGAATTAAACAGTAATTTTCAAGCGGGGAAAATGAGCTGGCGAATAGTTGCGCCTTAATCAGTGCTATATATACTGGGTGTCCAAGGGGATGCTGAAGCTAATGGATGGCAAGAGTATCTGGAAATTGTCTGACTTGCATTGTAAAAAATATTTTATGCTTCATGTTTAAAACAAAAAACCGGAAACTAGGGCATCGATTAAAAAAAAAAATTATCGAATCGGGTGATTGGTTTGCAAGAAATCGTTGTCCAAAAATTGTGGGCACATACATACGCGTAAACACACATACACACATACATACAGACTTTTTGTTAGAAATGCTCTAGAATGGTCAGAGAGACTTTCAAGCGTGGAGATATGATGAAATTTCCACTTTTGATTTTCGGGGCCTTACAATAACTTCCCTATATCGGGAAGTTAAAAAATTTACTTTTTAAAGAGAGCGGGGAATTTTGAGAGATACTTGGAGCAGAGGTTCATAAAACTCGTACATTTCCCTCAATTTGAAAGAAAAATGTACGACATCTTGAATGTCGCTTTCCAAGGAAAAGTTGGATCGGTTTGCTTCGAGGAAGTCGGAGAGCTATTTCGTCCTTGAGCGGATTGGGGATATTCCACGGGAAATGAGACGACTCCCATAGAAGTGGTGGATAGTCCCGAAAACTTCTCTCATACCATGTGACGTTACCGCTATCTTCTTACAACCCAGGTTGGAAGTGACGATCGGGACAGGGCTGTCTCAGCCCTCAAGAAGAGCTGGGAAATCTTGGATTGAGGCTGCGTGCCAACCCTGATGCACGCCTCTTTAGGCCTCGAAATGATAACGCCGTTTGATGCTCGTAAATCATGGCTTAGGTCAGGGTTCGTGGGGAGCCTCAACTGAGGCTTGAAATTCCAACGAGCACGGCCTGAGACAAGCTTCGAAAGGCATTGCTCTCAAAGACTGCACCACATTGGTAAGAGGATTTAACTTGGGCTCATCGCCATTGACTAAAATCGACTAATCAACGCGGTTATTATTGATATGTCACGGTCGATTATGTCATACAATTTTTCGACGAACTGAGGAAGGAACCGTACTAATAGGCCGAGAATCAGGGAGTATGCATTGAGGAAATTGGTTAGCCCAACCTCCGTCAGCAGACATCAGCGCTTCCAGTGGATAATTCTGGCGACCATCGTATCCATTGAACTATCCTGTGCTAAGCGTAGGTATTTCCGGCCTCGAGAGCTTCAGCCTGAGGTAGGGCTGCACCAAGCCTTAGCAATACCCTTATTTGCTATCCTCAGCTTAAGGCTGCTTTGGAAGATGAGATTGAGCCTGGCTCAGGCTTGGCTTAATCGGCCTCGGGCGAGCAGGGCTGGCGCAGGCCTGTCCTCGTCGTCAGCCTTGGGCATTCCGTTGTTAAGGACTATGTTTCATTGCATAGATCGTTATGAAATAATGCAACGCATACATATATATATTCTCGTCCGTGTAGAGGTTCACTTTGCACTACTTCCGTCCATAATTCCCAATTTTCAACATATTCCATACCATCGATGTTAGCCCCTCTCTGCACAATATAATGTACAGTTAAACCGCACGGTTTGCCCTAGTGGCTAGCGACAGCTGCCCTCAACGCGAAATCGTTCGAAAGGACGTGCGTTTGACTGCGGCGTGGGACGGAGGGTTGCTCCAAAGAGAACCTAGGTTCGCTGCGTCAGCCATACATTGCGTGCTCTGATCAGTCTGTGCCGAAAGGTCTGGCCCGACCGAATATCCAAATCCTCAAAACGCATAAAATTATTTACAGTCAATAGAAATCAATCTCCGCTTGGATAAGCGAAACTGCCATCACCTCCGTTCGAGACAGCTCAATTTCTCTCCACCTGAGCGGAGCGCGGCAAAAAGGTGTATTCATTGTCAGCAACATTGCGTTGGACACCCAGTATATATGAGGGGCCATTTAGTTTCCTGCTTAATCAAGCCAAGGTTATACATTAAACAAGGAATAAAAAAGGTATTCAATGAGGGTGGTAAGCTCTCCTGGGGTGGTTACGTATTGTCACCCGAGCGAAAATCATCGGTCCGGAATGAGGCGAAAT
Source organism: Asobara japonica (assembly GCA_026005395.1). Taxonomy (NCBI): domain Eukaryota; kingdom Metazoa; phylum Arthropoda; class Insecta; order Hymenoptera; family Braconidae; genus Asobara; species Asobara japonica. Next base: position 2,611,311 of record BQMI01000176.1, on the reverse strand, counting down.
GGGTGGGCGGGTGGTGGGGCGAGACTGAAATGTAAGAAGTAATTAAACCGGAACGCGCCGGAGAGTTAATACATCTGAAATTAATTCGAGTACTGTTTAAAACTGCGTAATGCATTTTCCCTTCCGTTTTCACTCTCACCATTCCACAAGCACCCACTATCTCACTCACATTCTTATTTGCTCTCCATCCACCTCTGTTCAACTCCACCATGGGACTTGAAGTTTCTCGGGGATGGCTTGGCCCGAGTAAATTGCCGCGTCGTATTTCTTCCCTCTTTCCACCCCACCCCCCCCCCCCCCTCCCACCACCCCCCGCCGTGTCTGTTAAAATTTCTTGTTTTCTTTCGCGATTTCTCTTACTCGCTGTGTACTTACTCCCAAGCGTTTTCCACATATACCTCACTATCAACAAACCATCAAAAAATGTTTTCCCTCCCTGTTGTCGTACACCCAGAAAAATGGTTCATTCAAATTAAATAAAAGGATTTATTTGAAAAATTTTTCATTTATGTTAGCGGAATTTATATTTAAAGTGAATGAATCATGTAATTGATTTGGAGCAAATGATGGGAATAAAATTGGGGAAAATGCGCTATTGCAGGAAATAGGATGGGCCGAATAACCACCGCAGTTGAGGAGTTTTACAATTAAATAATTTGAACCAATGTAACCGAATATTTGGGCATTTAGGTAACATGCACTATTACGGGTTGTGCATGGGGCATTTTACCCATTATCACGATACCTTCCAGTATTGTGAGTCCAGAAATACTGATTTCGTTCTATGACGAGCCCGAATGCGCGCAGCGCGCGCTGAATTACAATTTGCCATTTGAACTAACAATATTATTTTCAAAGTTGAAGATACTATTAACCATTGATTCCGAAAAAATGAGAGCTCTCGGTTGCTCCAAAATGGAAAATTGAAAATCTTTCATTAACCGATATAGGGAAGTTACTGTAATGGCCCCGAAAATCAAAAGTGGAAATTTCATCATATCTTCACGCTTCAAAGTCTCTCTCATCATTCTAGAGCATTTTTAAGAAAATGTCTGTATGTATGTGTGTATGTGTATTTACGCGTAAGTATGTGTCCACAATTTTTGGACAAGGATTTCTTGCAATCGAATCACCCGATTCAATAATTTTTCTTTAATCGATGCGTCGTCACGCAGCTGAGACCTAATTAGATTTTGAAAGAAATTCATGCACTAGCTTCCGGTTTTTTTTTTAACCATGAAGCATGGAAATCGCCAAAAGTTTTAATCAATTATTATTTACGAAGAAAAGTGGTGATCAAGCTAATCAATGTCGCAATTGTCTCGGCGTACCTTAGCTTCGATCAAAATTTGACTCACTTCCATGTAGTGAATTATTAGTTATTGGTCGATTTTGAGTAGAAAGAAAAGTCCTTGAATTTTTAAAGAAAGATACGCTCTGAATAACTTGAACTCTTTTCGTTGGAGGCGAAACGACTTTTCTCCATGCAGCTAAAATGTTTATTAGCGATGTATTCAAATAAATCTTTTTACTCTCACTCAAATACACCATTTTCATCGACATTTCAAGTGAGTGAGTAGATTCCCATGCCAAGGAGCAATGCCAACCACAACTTTTCCAACTCAAAGATGTGCAAGTGCGAGCCGAAAATCCTACAAATGGTGTCGTACTTCATCCGCTGTCTTGACTTTGCGCTTTACTTACCATATTCCATCTGTGAGTTGACGCCATTTTGCGGAGACAAGTTATGCCGCATGAAGGGTTGTGCTACGAGCTGTACCCTCTTTGGTGTTAAAATTGTCGCCAACTCTACGATGTTGTACTGGTGAATGAAAGAGAAATATTGAAGTTCGCAGGTGTAAAGAAATTTTGCAACGCCTCAGTCACGTCCTATGATCATCACCTAACCGTAGTAAATATGACAAGGGTTCCATGACTGTTTGTCCATTGGACAATTCACGTCGACAATTCATCTTGACAATTCATCTGGACAATTCATCTTGACAATTCATCTTGACAATTCATCTTGACAAGTCATATTGACAATTCATCTTGACAATTCATCTTAACAATTCATCTTGACAATTCATCTTGACAATTCATCTTGACAATTCATCTTGACAATTCATCTTGACAATTCATCTTGACAATTCATCTTGACAATTCATCTTGACAATTCATCTTGACAATTCATCTTGACAATTCATCTTGACAATTCATCTTGACAATTCATCTTGACAATTCATCTTGACAATTCATCTTGACAATTCATCTTGACAATTCATCTTAACAATTCATCTTGACAATTCATCTTGACAATTCATCTTGACAATTTATCTGAAATGAATTTCAACGAAACATTTAAATTGAATTTTTATTTTATTCTAATTGAAATTGGGTTACAATTGATCACATGATAAAGCACTTCTCCACTTCATCTTGACAATTCATCTTCCAAACAACTCATCTGAAATGAATTTCAACAAAACATTGCAATTAAATTTTCATTTTATGCTAATTGAAATTGGGTTACAATTGATCACATGATCAATCGCTTCTCCACTACAATTTGATGTTGTGAGCGATTCCGTGCAAGTATTCCAAAATGCCCTACCTTCATGCCCTCTCATTCGCGTGCGGTAGGGCACGTTTTAGGGTGGTGACCTCGTCGGACCCTTTCCTCCTTCGGCCACTCTTCGGCTATTTTATCCCCGCAATAGGAATATTTCATCTCCGCAATGGGAATATCTAATCCCGGCGATGGGGATGATTTATCCCCACCGGGGACATTCCATACCCGCAATGAAGATCTTCCATCCTCGAATGGGGATATGTTATTACCAGTTCCGCTCATTCACGCTAACTTTTCCCATGAAATTGGGAAATAACGCTTCGACGGAACATTCCAATCATACCGTTTATTCACCATAATCGTTAATTCCATATGTACCGAAAAACCCGCGCACACACAAACACACACATTCCTTGCATTTGAAATCTGATGGAACGAAGACGATTCACTTTCGCCGACAAAACCATGAATTCTCCCTTCACCATCTTGCCGCCAAATTCAAATTTTCCACCGAGAATTAAAAAGTCCATCAACTACATAAAAATGCCTTCGCATGTTCACCACAAAAAAAAAATAACTGTCCCATTCACAATCCAATTCAACTTACCACGGTCTCAAAGTATCGAAAGAATAGACAGTGGAAGCACATGAGTGCCATTAATGAATGAGAAAATCCCGCGTTCGAGGAGCAATTGTGAGGGAAACGTGACTGGAGTAAAATTTTCACCACACCATATCATACCTTTCTATCCACCGACAATGACTGCTATTTCTACAAAAGCAATTTCATAAATTTCTATCTCATTAACCCCCTTAAATGATGGTCCTCTTAACTACCGCATTTTATTACCCCCCAAGCGTTGGCTATTTTCACTGGAGTATCAGTGGGCAGGAGTTAAACTCGTTCACTTTATGTACAGCACAACTGGCTGTCGACTAACTCATTTACTTTCGTGGTTAGTTCATGCGTTCGATGGCGAAGAGAGAATCTAACTCTTTGGTATACTCCCACCCCCCCCCCCCCCCCCATTTCCACAACTGGGCTCCGACACAGAGCCTACAGCCATGTAGTTTGGATATTTACAACTTCCGTGGCTTTTCACCATTGGATAAATCTCTTGTGGAATGTTGTCCTGGGTTTACCACTGGCCCCCGGCTTGTATTTATCCTTGTGAAAACCAAAAATCCTGTGTGATTTCATCCGAAAAGAAAGCGGGTATATCAAAAGGGTAACGAAGCTGAATGAAGGTATGTTGTCGATGGACCAAAATAGTTTTTTGAAGTAACTTTGTAAATTATGTACATGGTGTATTTTGACAAATATGATATGGAAATGTTTTTCGTTGTCTGAGCTCCTTTCAGATGAAGAAGGGATGCTGTGGCATGAGAGAATGCCAGCACCGTGCTCTCGTCTTCCGGCTTTCTTAATTTTTGAACACCAAAGAAGATATTGGCGGAGAAAATACTTTATCGTGAGAGGAAGATCTCCGGAAGCCGCGTGCGGGGCGATGATCGTGTTCAATGGAAGCCAACTTATTGGTTTCACCTGGTCAAGGTTACATCCGCGTTCAATGGATCTTCAGTCTATGCGCATTTCTCAGGAGATGATAACATCTAATACTATGTGCTCTATCGTTCAGATTCTCCGCATTCGTCTTCTTTGTACAAATATTTATTTAGGTGCATCACGGTGATAAACTGATATTTATACGGATGACATTTAGTATGCACCAACCGAAGTTACGTTAGATTCTCGGTTTAGCGCGCCTTTTCACGCAAATGGAAACTGATGATCAGAGGCACTAAAAGGGGTGAAGTCCATGGACCAATTTGTATGAGCGTTAACATTGAGTTTTTCATGTTCGCAGTTGTAACTCGGGTTATCTCATGAACATCCTAGGTCGTGCATACACACATACTAAAATGTTGGCATGGAAACATGCAACGACCATGTGTACTGGATTACACACAAACACACCCCTCCACTCACCCTCCACTCATCTGCCCGTTCACCTACCCACCCACCCGTCCACCTACCCACCCACTCACCCACCCACTTACCCACCCACTTACCCACCCACTCACCCACACACCCACTCACTCACACACTCACCCGCCCACTCACCCACCCGCTCACCCACCCACTCACCCACACACTCACTCACACACTCACCCGCCCATCCACCTACCCACTCGTCCACCTAATCACCCACCCACCCTCCCCCTCACTCACCCACCACTCACCCGCCCACCTACTAACTCACGCACCCACCCACTAATTCACACACCCACCCGCCCGCCCGTACACTTAAGCGCCCATCCACAAACACACACACACACACACACACACGCGCGCGGGCACTCCTTCCAAAAGTCAGAAAATGCCATGAATTCATGATAGCAGTATCAATTTTATTTTTACTCAACAATATGAGGAATTACTTTGGAACCAAATTGTAATCATGTATTGATAAGACGAGAATGATTGAAAAATGCAACTGGGCTGACATTAATGATCAAGGATTTTGATTATTTCTCCGGCGGGGGGGGGGGGGGGGGGGAGAGGGGGTAAATTTGTCTGTGACCCGAATGAGCCACGCTGATTTACCCCCTTAGTTTCTCCTCGCCGTTGATAGGGCAAACTAGCCACTACTGAGGTTCATACGTGAATTATTGATTTGTGGCAGAATTCAGTGGTGCCTCAAAGCAATATCCTCAAGCCTGTATTAGAGCCCCTCATTGAGCTACACCTATGAAAATAATTAATAGCGGCCACATGGAAGACTCGTAATCTCAATTCACATAATACACTGCTTCATAACAATCCATTAACAATTCAGTTATGTATGTGTATAGAGATGAATTTCCCGTAATTTATCCATAATAACCCATTACACTGTGTTATAACGGTCTATGAACAAAAGCATTACAATGAAGCGGCATTGGGCGAAATTTTGCCTTGTGCAAAGCCCTTGTGAAAATGGTCTGTTTCACTAAATTACACTATAACAGTTTGCCACAGATAGAGTCATAATTCGAGAACTGGTATATTGATAATCATGAGAATGAGAATGCATGAAGTTGGGCGAAATTAGGCTTGTCATGATCGAGCATATGGCGTATTATTACTAATGGAGTAGTTCCAAGCATATGGAGTAGTATGAAATGGCCATTTAAATTTTGACCACGAGTAGGTGGCGGTGGGTGGGGTGGGGGGAGGGGGGGGGGCGGAGCTTAAAACGATTATAATACCACAAAGAGTGAACGAGCTTTGCTCACTCACAAACACCACTGGGGAAAAGCTCCAGGGTGAATTTTGTTTTTATGTCTGCCTTGCTTTTCTCTCTCTCTCTCTCGCTCTCACTGCCTCTCTCATTCGCGGCGTCTTTTGGCTGGATGAAATTTCACAAGCTCGGGCAAGGATTTCTCTGGGGGTAGTGGAAAGCTTCACGAGTACTCGTTCTAGGTACTTAATACCATAACTCCTCAGCCACATTTACAGATGAGTAGAATTGAATTTTTCATGCAGTCTCGGATAGTAACTGCATTGGAAGCTTTCCGGAATAAATCAAGCGTTAGTTGCCACAAAATGATGAGTTAAGTTAATTCTTAATTTTTCATGAAAGTGATATTGTGGTGGATTCTGGGAAATTGCGATTAATTGTAATGGGCGGTAGTAGCAGACATTAAGTAGAGAATGCAATGTAATGAAAATGGTGGTTGGGTAGTGGGGAGAGAGCCTTGGTATGAATAATATTACATAGGGCTGACCGAATGGCTTGTAGCAAGAACTTCCCAATGGATTGTTTTTGCAATGTGCCATATGGCCAACCCACACACACATACACACACACACACATATTAACGCGTGTCGGGGCTTTGGCGTAGTGGTAGAGTCTCTGCCTAGTACTCCTAAGGTTACTCCGAAGGTCCTAGGTTCGCGCCCGGCCGCCGGAGAATATTTTTTCAAAATATTTTCTCATGGATTCCGACCGATGCAGGAACTTCCGTGTGTGCTATCGGCGGTACCCATAAAATGAGACCGCCCGGCCGAGCGGGAACCTAACCCGACGCAGGGGGGGGGGGTGGGTTCCATCATAGGCGCCGGCCATCGTAGCACAGGGGTTCCTGGAGGTTTACCCTGTGCTTAGAAATACGATGGCCTAAAAATGGCGAAAGTCAGCCCCAGCCGCATGGGTGGGTGTCTGGTACGCCCCCTGAAGGAATGCTTACACGGCCGCTACCGGGAGCGTACAAATGAGAGGGACGGAGGAAAAAAAAAGAAAAAAAAACATATTAACGCGAATGTCAATTTTTTTTGGACGTACTTGAGTAAGTTTTTCAATTTTTTGAATTTTTTGAAACTTTTAAATTTATCTTCTCATTTTGAATGACTGCATCATCCCCTCTATCCGTGAACATTCAACGTAACTTTCCTCTGAAGTTTAGTTAGAAGTTTCCCGTCAAGAACACGTGCTGGGCGGAGGGACTAACCCGTTGGGCTCGGGCATTAAATTTTCAGATTCATAGTTGACACCAAAAATATGTTGTTTTCAGACCATTTTTGAGGTTTATGTGTTTTCGAGATAAATTGAAAATTTTGACGCATTGGGCATTATCATAGCAGAAAACAGAAAAAGACAGGTTTTTAATTGATTTTAAATCAAATTCGGTATGTCTGAGTTGCAGAGAAGCAAACTTTTGAGTAATCATTGATTAAAAATTTGATGTCGTACGACTTACCTCTCCTTCACACTTACGCACACACACGCCCACTCACCCACCTAGATACTCACCCACTGATCCACCTACTCACCGACCCACAGACCTTACGCAGCCACCCACCCACCCACCTACAGACCTAATAAGGAACCCACCCACCCACAGATTTACTCAGCCACCCCCCCCCACCCACAGACCTACTCAGCCACCCACCCACCCACAGACCTAGTCACCTACCCACCCACAGACCTAGTCACCCACCCACCCACAGACCTAGTCACCCACTCACCTACTCACCTACTCACCCACCCACCCACTTACCCACACGCATACACCCACACACACACACACACACCTTAGAGGTTTAAAACTTAGGCACTGCAGGAAATAGAGACTTTGAATTATCAAATATGCGAAAATTAAGTACTTTCCATTTTCCGCGAAACATCAATCCCGGGCTTCTGATATCATTACTCAAGATTAAGGAAGTTGAATTTTTTGCGTTCAGAATAGAATTAAAATTTAAATACCATTCGTAAATTTACGTGTTCGCGAGATAAAAAGTGCGACAGGTTGGTAAAAGTTTGAGGTTTGATAAGAAGAACTGGTGTATGAGAGCAGGTGTGGGCCAACTTGGGAGTACACTCTATTATTTTTCCATTTTTTTCCCCCAGCGCTCTTCGGTCTTTTTCCTCTAACCCGAGATTCTGCGGTGTATACGCAGACTACCGCAAGAGAAGTCTATCGGAAACTTTGATCATGAGGACGAGTTAATCCGTGTAGGGGAAGCGTTGAATATCATTCTCCAGGGCTAATCAATATTTCAATTTTCTCCTTGCTAATGAGTCCAAAAATTTCACAATTACTTTACTTTTCTTTAATCAACATTCTCTGACACCCTTCTCAATTTTTTCAGACTACTTTCATGATGATATTACCTCTCATTAATGTTAATAAGGGCAATGTGGGTGGGACTTTCAATGGGTGGAACCAACAATTTTCCGAGATAGCGGTGGGTACGTGTGTGTATGTGTGTGTGCATATTATTCATCATATCCTATAGAGTTCATTTTCACGGAAATGGGAGAAAAAAAATTGATGCACACACATATACATAGCCACCCTACACGCCCACCCACCCATCTCTCCCACCCACCCACCCACCTCTCCTACCCACCCACCTCTCCCACCCACCCGCCCACCCACCCACCTCTCCCACCTACCCACCCACCCACCTACCCACCCACCCACCTACCCACCCACCCACCTACCCACCCACCCACCTACCCACCCACCCACCTACCCACCCACCCACCCACCTACCCGCCCGCCCACCCACCTACCCGCCCACCCACCCACCTACCCGCCCACGCACCCACCGACTCACCTTCGCAGCCACCCACCCACCCACCTACACACATTTCCAGTGTGCTATTGGATGTATCCATACAATGAGACCATAAGGCCAGGCGGGAACCTAACTTGACGCCCCCGGAGCGGTCGGTTGCATCATAGGCTCGGGCCGTCGTAGCATAGGTGTTTCTAGACGTTTACCCTGCCGTTAGAGATACAATGGCCTAATATCGAACGCCCACCCCAGCCGCATGGGTGGGTTCCCAGTACTCCCGCACCAAGAAAATGTTGAAGAGCGGCTACTGGAGGAAATACCGAGAGAGAGGGGCGGAGAAAAAAACAGACACACTTCCACTTTTCGACTTACCGAAAGATACGAAAAATGTGGAATAAAATTTCACTCCCATTCTAAACTACATGCATTCGATTCTGACATTGAATTCAACAGGAAGTTTCTATGTTTAATCTCCAAATATTGACGCTCTTCCCAAAGCAAAATCCCCCAACTGGCGCGATTCGTCAAGTTTAATTAACCGCAGAAGTTATGCACTGATGCTTTTGAGATATTGTGGATCTACCACCTATTTTCCATTTTTTTCCTCACGATGAAAGAATACAATTCTTGTACATATATAGTTCATATACAAAAGTGTGTCAATTTTTTATATTTCAACATATTACTTTATATATTTTACTATATATATATATTCTCTAAATTTCACCATATATAAATCATATAGGACCAATATATTTTACACATATGCTCGTTTCCATGGGTGGACGGATGCCGGGGGAACGATGCAGGTGGTCCTGAAGTCCCCTTAAAATAACCGCGAATTAAAAGAAGCAAACCATCACTCCCAGTAACTCGCAGAGAATCGCAGGATTATTCCCGTTTCATTTTTCAATCACAATTTCAATTTCTTCAGATTGCGTCATTCCCATTTTCGCACTTTTATTGTAACATTACAATCACATCAACACGAAAAATAAGAGCACAATTGGTGTTCGAGTACAGTGAGCATTGGTAGTCGATAACCGCGTTTCAAATTCAATGCCCGCAGGTATCAGACCTGAGCCCTCAATGGATTCCTCTTTGAAATCCCCCCGGAGATCACCCCTATCTATTGTTGATGGGGGCCAGTGGCGATTGTCCAATGTTCTCGTTTCATACCCCCCAACCCCACCCCCACCCACCGGTTTTCTCCCACACGCTTGGCCATCTACGACATTTTCATTCGGAATATTCCTGTAAAAATGGTCCATGAAAGAGAGAATTCTCTGGGATATTTTTAAATCCCCTCCAATCTATTATTGGTATTTATCTGTCTGTAAAACGTGGAGAACGGGAAAATATTGAAGCATGAGAACCGTAAACGAAAGAGGAAAATTCAGAGACTCACGGACAATCCTCATTGAATGGTAGCCCATGGTACAACTCATGAATATGTTCACATATCCCTAATTCTTACTGCAATTGCCTATTTTATGTGTTCCTGGGTGTGGTCCTTCATTTAAACTTCCATGACCTTCTTGGCTGGTTGATGGCTCCGTTATAAATATTCCCGATAACGCAACATCTCACCGTCACCTGCGCCATACCTATACGGCTTTGGTCTCATGGGTAAAATTTGTATTTTGTTGTCGTATAAAACCCGCTGTTGCACGTCGACAAGTACGAAGTGGGTGGGCTGGTTGACACGAGGACAGCCAGAAGCGGATCTAAACTTTTGGTAGGCAAAAGCTGCACTTTTACCTTACGCTATAACACGCATAGTCAACTGGTCTAAATGCAAACTAGTTAATGGGAATTCTGCCAGTCGAACGTACGGTCAAAGCTTGTTACACCCGACTACTCTTTCAACTGCACCGAAAATTTCACTCATCAGGTAGCTTGTACTGCTACCAGCGTCCATTGTTTATATACGTCAACCTGGCGTCGCTTAAAATTATTCACGAGAAACTCAGCTTGTTCACCTGTCGGATATATCACTCATATTGTTTGACACTTGTGCGAGGTGAGAAACTTTTCCTACTGTCAATTTGTGCGAATTATCTCCACCTCAACTGCTTTATTTTTGTCGTCTGTGGTGCCAGGTGTAATTGCAATTTCTATTATTTGGTAAATTGTGAAGTGGACGCTCGTATTTTTGGATTATTAGACCATTAAACAAAGGAGGGGGTGGGGGGGGGGTGACAAAAGCGTTGGCACGACACCATGAAGGATTTGGGTCAGCCCTACTCTCGAACTCTTCCCTTCTTTAACTGGCCATTCGCCCCTTTTCACTTCCAATTGCTAGCCGCTGAGTGATCGATGCATGATTGACTACGGCCGCTTGGAAAGCCGGATTTCGTATTTTTGGGAGCTGCTATTTCTTCACCAGCCGGTTGGTGGATAATTCCCAACTGGTTTTTTAGTCAACTGGTCAACTATAGCTCAGTCTGGTCCCACGGAAAAGTACACTTTTTTAAGGACCACCCACCCACACCCGACCCACCCAGCCACCCGCTAGAATTTAGCGATATGGGAATTCTGCTGAATTTATATAGCTCATAATGCGCGTGTTAAATGAAGATGACGGAGTGCGCTCGGCAATGTCATAGAACAGGAAAAGGTGGGTCCTCTATTATGGGTTTGAAAATTATGGGATAGAGACTTCGAAATGTGAACAGGTCCTCAATGGATAAAAATAAGTGGGCCCCGTGGCCGCCCCAATGTAACTGATTTTCCTTCATGGGTTTTTCCAAAATGTTTTCAAAACGCCAAATGACATGAATATTTTTTTTTACGAATTTACCTACATGAGGGAAGTCATTTTCCCGTGAACTGGCGAATTCCTGCGTGTTTGGTCCAAAAAATTGATAACCCACGAGACTAAGTTTGAGCAAAGACTATAGCTCTGATGACTATATCGCATACATATACACGGACACCCATCCACTCACTCATCTACACATAGCCACCCACCCAACCACCCACACACAGCCACCCATCCACCCACCCGCCAACACACACCCACGCGCCCGCATACACCCACCCGCTCACTCACACCCGCCCACACACACCCACCCGCTCACTCACACCCACCCACGCACACCCACCCACTCTCACCCACCCACCCACCTACCCACACCACCCACCCACACCACCCACACAACCGACCCACCCATCTACCCACACCACCCACCCCCACACACACACACACACACATACACACACACTCATACATATAAGTCGGGGCTTTGGCGTAGTGGTAGAGTATCTGCCTACTACTCCGAAGATCCTAGGTTCGCACCCGGCCGCCGGAGAATATTTTTTCAAAATATTTTCTCATGGATTCCGACCGATGCAGGAACTTCCGTGTGTGCTATCGGCGGTACCCATAAAATGAGACCGTCCGGCCGAGCGGGAACCTAACCCGACGCAGGGGAGGAGGGTGGGTTCCATCATAGGCGCCGGCCATCGTAGCACAGGGGTCTCTGGAGGTTTACCCTGTGTTTAGAAATACGATGGCCTAAAAACTCGCGAAAGTCGGCCCCAGCCGCATGGGTGGGTGTCCGGTATGCCCCCTGAAGGAATGCTTACACGGCCGCTACCGGGAGCGTACAAATGAGAGGGACGGAGGAAAAAAAAAAAAAACTAACATTCCTTTGGAAACGTCTGAAATTGTTAGAAACTTCTTGAAGCACTGAAGTCATATCACCAAGATGACCTATTCCACATTCCAGGATAACTATTGTTAATCTTCTGGACGGATTAACAATCCACTGGTTTCTGGGCTAAAGTTAACACATCGTGAAAGAGACTGGGAAAAATACTGGGAGGATTTCACAACAGGTGGTAACTCTAGAGCGGTGGAAAACTGAGTCCCCGAGAAAATCGGCGCGCGTGAGGGACCGGAAGCGCCGGGGCAGTCCTGGATAGTCCGGCCATCCATGGCCGATAAAACAGCATACAACAGATTCTTATACCTCCAAATCTCGCAATATATTTATATATCAAAATCGACGGTATCTTAGTGTCATATCAGAGATATTAGTGACTGAGATGCGACCATAATTCCGCGAAATAATTTTTCGCTGGATTTTTTCCCACATCTAGTTATTGCAATACCTTACGTAATCGGTAAGTCAAGATATTTCTAAGACTTGAATTTAGCGATGTGTGAATCACGCTGAATTTATATATGCCATAAGGTGTGTCCTAAATGAAGATGTCGATTGGGTACGGCAATGTCACATAACAGGGAGAGGTGGATCCTCACTAGGTGGTTATCGGGGCACGTCCGTTTCAATGACGCAGCTCACGTGAGGTTAGCGAAGCGGGTTAGCCGCCGATGGGTAAGAGAGAGATTCATTTCCTTGGTAATAGTCGCCTAGGAAATTGGCATTCCAAGTTTCAGCCAACTTACTGCTACGAAAATGAATAGTAGACCGCCCGGAGATTGTATAACGACTAACTTGACGTATAATTTTTTTTTTCTTATTTCACTTCTCTGCTTGCCATTATCGATTACGTATTATTCTGGAGCTTTGCATTGAAACGAACAATATTCCCGGGTAGCGCATAACGTATAGATCACCTTTATTCTCATTATTTTCCAACGTTTTCTCAAATATTGGAGAACGGAGCAGTAAAATGAATGCAAAATGCTGCATTATATTTTGATATGGTGGAAAAATTGAAATTTCAGAATATCGTGTGTTATTCCCTAGCGGAAGTGAAAGTTTTCCTCAACGAGTGACAAGACAATTTTTAATTAGTGGGATATGAAAGTGGCTCTGCTCTCGTTGGGAGCACAAAAAAAAATTCCCAATATTTAACTCTCATCTCACGATTGAGTTATTCATATACGATAAATTGCTGGACATGATTTTTTACTACCCACTCACCCACCTAGACGCACCCACCCACCCACTCGCCCACCCACCTAGACACATCCACCCACCCGCCCCCCTAGATACAGCCACCCACCCACCCCCTTAGACACACCCAGCCTCCCACCCAATGCCCTTGACACACCCAGCCTCCCACCCACCCCCCTAAACACATCCAGCCACCCACCCGACCAGACACACCGAGACATACTCACGCACCCACTCAACTAGAAACGCTCACCCACTTACCGAGACAGACACATCCACCCACCCACTCGCCTAGACACACCCACTCACCCACCCACTTAGACACACCCACTCACCCACCCACTCTGAAACACACACACAGTCATTTCGTTGAAAATGCTTAAAAAATATTAGAAACACCTTGAACCGTGAAGATATAATGAAAAATCGATTTTTCATTTTCAGTGGCAAAAGAATAACTTCTCTCCATCGGGAAGTTACAAAGACCAGTTATGATTTTCCATCTTAAACATTCTAAATTTGGTCGCAATCTATCTCTGTAAGTCTTCAGTATAGCCCTAAAAAAATCCACATTCCCATTATTTGACAGCCAGTCCAAATGGCCTATGGTAGAAGAATTAGTTGCAGGGAACCGGACATATGCAGATGCCGTGCGATAAAATCATGCTTGTTGCAAACGGATTTATCGTCCATCACCAACCGAGCGACACCACATTCTTTATGTTCTCTCGACTCATGAAAAACTAAAAACACAAAAAAAAAAAAAATATAAACGCGCCAGCCATAAATACGTTAAAAAAATGATTCATACTTTTTCATCGTGACATCCAAACTTCACTTCGCCGAAGCTTGAAAACAAAAAAAGAAGTAAGTGCAATACTCCCATCGTAAACGTTTGGTGCGCTCAGAAAAATAATAAAACTCAAACAAAACTAAAGCCATTCGGTGGAGGTTATTTAAACATTAACAGTGCAAACATAGTCACGAAACAGGAGGTGCATATGATGTTACGCAGATTGTACGTCTATGTATGGCGGGATATATATAGTGAATAGGCTAGTAGAGAGGTTTCGACGCTCTCGTGTGTGGGCATTCACGTCTATTATTCCAGCATCCGGATAGTTTCACCGTTTGGCGGCCCCATCAATTCAGCGCAGTACTCGCGGCCCGTTAAATTTTATCTGCCTCGTCTAGTATCCCCATCCATATCCTCCCCCCCCCCCCCCTCCGCATCCCACCCCCACCCAATTCCTATACGTTGCTCTCCATCCCAAAAACCCATCTCTGTACGTTATACGTACTTAAACGTATTCGTACATGCTAAATCGTCAACGAGAAGCAAACGACTTCCGTTCGTGCCTCGGGCCCATATACCCCCGTTTCACCAATCCCGCTCTGCCCCCACCACCACCCCCCGGCATGTCAACCATCCGCGGGCCATCTCCTGTCTGCCGATCGGCGAACTTTTATCGATTCCCGCAAAACCCCTTCCCCCCCCCCCCCTCCCCGACGTTCCCCCATTAATCAACTATGAACTTGATGGTATATTATTCATTTCATTTTTAATGCTCACTTTTTCTCTGCAATACTCTGTTTCAGATGGCGCAACTCCCACGCTTTCGACGAGCTTAACAATGGCTGTTGTACTTTTCTTATCAACGGACATATTACACTGATGGCGGGCTTGCTATGTCAGGTGAGGTATGGTTGAGAAAAAATTTGGAGGGGTCTTGGATAGGGGGATGGGGGCGGGGGGGATGGGTGGGTGGACGGGGGTGGGGGATGGGTGGGCGTGGGGTGGGGATGGATGGGCGGGGGAGTGGGTGGGTGGGCGGGGGGGGGGATGGGTGGGCGGGGGGGGGGGATGGGTGGGCGGGGGGGGGGATGGGTGGGCGGGGGGGGGATGGGTGGGCGGGGGGGGGATGGGTGGGCGGGGGGGGATGGGTGGGCGGGGGGATAGGTGGGCGGGGGGGGATAGGTGGGTGGGGGGGATGGGTGGCCGGGGGGGGATTTTCGCGGTATTGCGTGGGACGAGAAGGGGGGCAGGGGGGGAAGGGACACTTCATGGTATTGATGCTTCCGTGATATTACTTACCGGTCATAATTACCGTTATTTCGCTGAAACTTATGAAATACCCTCAACAAATGGATTCCGTGATAGGAAAATTATACGCTGTGCTCGTAAAGGGTCACACCCACGTGGGGTTTTCTAAGGGTAGAGGATAAAAAATGAGGGACAGACAGTAGGATATAGTAGATGGAATACAAGTGGAATAGTGTATTAGCCTTTGTCCAGCAGCTAGTCCTGGGGAATGGTCGTATGTAAGGGAAAGTTGCTTTTTCATGCAAACGGTTGCGACTAATTACAATCTACTCTTGTGTAACAAAAAATGCCCCCAACTATGCACCAAATCCCCTGTCTCAACTGCAGCTTTAATGGAGTCTCTTTATTATTCGCAAAAATGCGATTCTCATTGTGATTCGCGTATAAAAAGTTTCAAATTCCCTACTTATTTCACTCGAATACACACGTATACCTCAATTTTCCACAGTAGTCAAAATACCTTGTTCTCCGGCTTTTCACGACCTCATTTCGTGGTTTTAACAGAGAATGCAAATTACCAGAAGTTCTTCTCGTACATGTTGCCGACCGTAAATGTGACTTTCAAATTGAAGTTCGGAATCGGTAGAACTAGTCCTTATATGGTCCCAGTCGGTGCGCGAATAGCGCGACATTTACATGGGGAGTATTGTTAATTGGAGGTGGGTAGAAGTGAGTGAAAATTTTCGGATAATCTTCTGGTGAGGTTCTGTACTTTGCGCTACCACAAATTTCATACGATGTTTTTTTAAGTTACAATTTCGAAGTCATACGATATATTGGCACCAAGAACATAAAACTGTTGAAATTTTCGAGATTTTTGGGATTTTCGAGATTTTGTGAATTTTGGAATTTTTGAAATTTTTGAAATTTTCGAAATTTTTGAAATTTTTGAAATTTTTGAAATTTTTGAAATTTTTGAAATTTTTGAAATTTTTGAAATTTTTGAAATTTTTGAAATTTTTGAAATTTTTGAAATTTTTGAAATTTTTGAAATTTTTGAAATTTTTGAAATTTTTGAAATTTTTGAAATTTTTGAAATTTTTGAAATTTTTGAAATTTTCGAAATTTTTGAAATTTTTGAAATTTTTGAAATTTTTGAAATTTTTGAAATTTTTGAAATTTTTGAAATTTTTGAAATTTTTGAAATTTTTGAAATTTTTGAAATTTTTGAAATTTTTTGAAGTTTGGAAATTTGATTTTCAAAATGGTGAAAAATTCCTTCTTGCCCTTTTTGCCTCTAGGATTTTAGTAATTATGACAATTTTTATTTTTCTAAAAGTATTTCCTGAAAATGACAATTCTATTCCTTCAATGTCCACTTTTGAAATAGTATGTCACGTCAAAAATGTTCAAAGTCATTAAAAGCGATGTTTCTGATTCATGGAATGCCTCCGAAGTCGAATAATAAACGTCACATTCGAAAATTGTCAAAGCCATTGCAATCGTCGTTTTTGTTCAATCAAAAGCGTCGCCTGTATTTACTCGGCTCATTTAACTGAGTGAGCGAATTCCCGGCGTGGAGGGCAAAATATAGGTGTAAAAATATCAAAAAATATGGGGGCTATAAAAAGTGAATCGGGGTGGAAGGGTGGGATGGCTTTAGTGTTGGGATGAAAAATGTTGGGAGTGTCGTTAGCCAGGATTTTCCGTGTCCCCCCTCCCCTCCCCCTCCCCCGCAGCCAATCCCAGCCAAGATCATAACGCTCCACGATTGTCGCTAATCTCCATTTGATATGACTATACAGTTTTAGGATGGCCAACTGCCTCCAACCAGTTATTTCCATCCGTGAAATATCGCTTCACAATATTGAACGCTCACATTATTGATATCTGAAATCAATATCTATGCTCATCCGATCAATTATCGTCATATTTTTTGGATTCAAATTTTGATATAAAAAATGCATACGTATTTATAATGTTGTTGCTCATTCGAAATGTGATGTAATGAGACCTTTCGCGTTCAAGGTATTACCTTTGGGCAATATAATTTGGGACACATGTTCCAATTTGGGACCCATGTCCCAATCTGGGACATATGTCCCAATTCTCGACTCATATCCCAATTTTGGAAACATGCCCAAATTTGGGACACTCGTTTCAATTTCTGACATATGTCCCCGATTTGGGACACCCGTCCCAATTTTGCCCCGGTGTCGGCGGATTTGGATGCGCGTCCCAATTTCGTAACATGTTTACCCTGTCCCAATATGATCCCGCCCCATTACCCCCCCCCCCCTCTCCAATTACACACCACCCCCCCCCCCTTCCCCCGCCTGTCGCCACATATAGTATAACAACAGTATACAAGATTGGCCTTTTCGGTCAATGATTTTTTTCGAAAGAATTTAGTCGAATGAAATATAATCAATCATTTAATTTTGGTACATTGTACAACCCGACGTTTAGAACACATTTGCGTGTACATTTTCAAAGGTATTCACATCTATTAACATTATGTGTTATTATAAGGAGACCGTGCCAAGTCAATTCTTAATGATGACCAGTGATCTAAGTTGTCGTTACAATTCGAATTCTTAACTTGTCCCTTCCTCTCATCTCCCCCAATACCCCCCGCGAACTTAGCCATGTATTTTTTACTGATAACTCCCCAGTCTTAGTCATACACATTACTGAAATACCTCATTTGAGGTTTAATGCCGTATTTTGAGGAACTGTAAATTAACCAGGCACGCAAAGGTACCCACCCCCGCGCTGGTAATCACACAAGTGCTCTTAAAAATCCACTAATGATACTTCTTTTTTTTTCTCTCTTATCCAGGTGAGGCCAGATATTCAGCGTGAAACCAAAGAAGATTGCCGGCAGTCGATAACCACAAATTCATGTTCATCTTAATGTGCATCCATGTAATGCGATGTGTACTTAAAATCGGCGAATGTTACATCGACCAAGAGAAATAATAGAAAATTTAAGAGAATCCGGTATTTGTTATGCATTGTTGTGATAACAGGGTAACAAGACAATGTTTATTTTTTTTTTCTTCGCCAAAGAACAAAGGTAAATGTTATCGTCAAGTACCTTAGTTACAATATAAGATGAAGATTATACGACATAAAATGTATTTATGAGGCAGTGGTAAGAATTTATCATTGAATCTAACGATCCATTTCTCAAGGCACTTTATGTGGATGCTTCAACAACCTTGAGATATTCTCGAGTACCTTATAGTGCACCCTGAGAGATAACATTTTGACATTGATGACATTATTGTATAATAGCCTGTATAGCTTGCAACCGCTGGGGGGGGGGGGGGGGGGGGGTGGAAATGTTTCTGTACATAAATGTTCGTTTTTTTTTCCAAAGATGCTTTCCGAGATGTTTATACGTATGAAAAAAATCAAGGGCAATTTCTATAGGATCTAGATTTTTATGGGATATCGGGTGAATGATCGATATAGCTCACACTTTTTTGTTCATTTCATCTATGCCGATAAACTTATGATTTAATGGTATTGGATTACATCAGCAGCGAAGTGGTCTATCTAGTTAGGTCGATTGTCATCTCGCGCTTATATCGCATATATCTCGAAACTGAAACGAGATAGCGGTATTTCGGTATAAACCTTTTTTATAGAGAAAAAGGAGCTCTACAAATTTTGTTTAAAGAAAATTCTGATAGCTATCTTAGTTTTGGAGATATTTAGGAAAGATTGATGGCAGAGTGAAGACTCGACTTGATTGATCCACTTGCCTGTAATATAGCAATGGTTTTTAGGTTGATTTTGAAATTTTTTGGAAAATTCGGTATTTGGTATTGTTGAGCTAGAAATTTTATTCATTACCAAGATCAAAGTTCGCCAGTGGCGCGCACATTTAGGTCCAGAGGGCACTGGGAACTCCGGACAAGAGCAGTTACTGTGAGATTGTCGTTTCCACTAAATTTGTTATGGCAACCTATATCTGTCATACACCGGATGTGCTATAGGGTGCTCATCGAATTTCCATATAAATGTCAATCGAAAGCGTGCCTATAAGACATGACATGGGAATCTATAGGGATTTTTCCTCATTTGAAATAAAAGAAAGGGAACACAAACGGCAGAATCTCTACAAGTTCTATAGAACGGTTATAGAAAATTTCTAGGAAAAATCCTCCCGTGGAAAAATAGTTAGGAATCCTGTAGATTTTTTTCATACGTAGTGGAAGCAGAATTATGCTCTGGTTATCAGTATAAATATCCGGTAAAGATAGGAAAATTCTATCAAAACAGAAATTGCTTCCATTTAGGATTTTGTCCATGCAGCTGATAATCCTTTTTATGAATTCTGAGGAGGTCAGAAGCATTGCATCATCGTCTAATAGCAAGTGTTGCCAGTAGGAGAAGATCGGTCAAAATGGGACAGGCGACATAATGGGGCAGGGGGTTTGACGAAACAGGGAAAATATTGGGACAGAGAGTATAAGGGAATGACGCATCTCATGGGGCGTGGGACATGAGGGAACAACCTATCGTTGCCCCCTGCTCCCTATCCTCCAATCCCCCGCGTTCTATTATCCCCTGACTCATTATCACCTTTATGGCATTATAACCATGTCCCATTATAGTCCTGATCCATTATGTCCCGCTATGCATCCGATTATGGTCCATGGCCCACTATGCATCTAATTATTCGCCACACCCTATCATATTCCATTATGTCCCATTGTAACCCACCACATCCCATTATATTCCATTACGACTCATCATGTCCCATTATGACCCATCGTGTCCCATTATGGCCCATCATGTCCCATTATGGCCCATCGCGACCCATTACCATCCTTGGTGACCCATCATGATCCATCGTGTCCCATTGTGACCCAACGTGCCTGATTATGACCCATCATGTCCCATTATGGCCCATCGCGTCCCATTATGATCCATCTTGTCCCATTGGGACCCATCGTGTCCGATTATGACTCATCATGTCCCATTATGACCCATCATGTCCCATTATGACCCATCATGTCCCATTATGGCCCACCATGTCCCATTATGGCCATCATGCCCCATTATGACCCATCGTGTCCCATTATAACCCATCATGTCCCATTATGGCCCATCATGACCCATTATGATCCTTCGTGACCCATTATGATCCTTCGTGACCCATTATGATCCTTCGTGACCCATTATGGCCCATCGTGACCCACCGTGTCCCAGTATGTCCCATTATGACCCATCGTGTCCCAGTATGACCCATTATGAACCATTGTGTCCCATTATGATCCACTCTTCGCACCTACTTGTGAACTTATCGTTTTTTAATTTCAATTGTATGTTGTACTTAAAATTGTTCACTCGGAAATTTTCTAATTATTGTTGTTTTCCAATTTACGTAGCTGGGTATTTTTACTGGTACCTTAATTGTAATTAATGTGAATTTCATGGAAATTCGACAGAAACCAATTAAACCTAGTCGTAGTATAGGTAGTCTACATTGTATTGTGTAAAATAATATAATATAAGTGTGTTGATACATGAATATTTATTACAATCTGTAAATTAAACTATATTTTAATGCTCCATTTTTGGTAATTATTGAATAAAATGAACATTGATTGAGAAATTTCGATATGTAATGGTGATTCATTTAAATGTTGTAACGTGGTTCAGGGGTTCATGAAAATATTGTGAACTGTTCCACAATTTTGTAAGAGGCTCTACAATTTTCCAGAAAGTTTTAGGAACTCGTACGATTTTGCAGAAATTTTTTGGGAGTTGCAAATTTGTAAGAAGTTGCACAGGTTTTCAAAGGCGTCGAAGTGGTTCCCTAAGAAGATATACCATAGATCAGTTAAGCAATTCATCCTAAATCCGAGAAAGTTCTG
Organism: Asobara japonica; assembly: GCA_026005395.1. Lineage (NCBI taxonomy): Eukaryota > Metazoa > Arthropoda > Insecta > Hymenoptera > Braconidae > Asobara > Asobara japonica. The sequence goes on along the minus strand of BQMI01000176.1, from coordinate 2,589,860 downwards.
GGCAGCTTTACATAATTTTACGTATCTCCCTATTTTATCAGAAAAAAAGAAAACCTAAATGCTCCGGTTAATTTTTCTAGAATAGAAGTATCGAAATAGTAGTCTGATAACCGAAGGAGGTAAAGTCCAGAAGTGGTGGGTTCGATTCCTGACGACCATGCGCAATATATTTGTTTCGATATTTGATGCAATATTTAGGTGCTTGATGGTGCTGAGCTGGGACCCTGTACAAATTCTGAAGTGAAAATTTCCGGTAATTCGATAGATTAGGCGGGAAAGTGTCCGTCCCGAAATTGGGAGACCCGGGTTCGAATACCGAGGATTCTTTCCAAACTCTAGTTTTCCGCCCGCCGGGGTAGAGTATACAATTATTAATTTCTCGAGATAAATAGAGCTGCACTGGACCGCGATCTAATTTAATAAAGTCCACTGAAGTTTCCCGAAATTTCGAACAATTTCGGAAAATTAATTTGACATTCTCACCTACTTGTGCTACAAAATTGCAATTCAACAAGAAGTTAATTTAATTTAAGTCGGGTTAAATTATTGTTTACTCAAGTAAGTAAGCTCGAAAAGTCAATAATATCTTCTTTTTGATGTAAGGACGTAGTGACGGGGCCGCTGAAGTGAAATCCTCGCGTGGGCAACTTTGTAAACTGGATCAGGGGGAGAGGAACAACGGACGCGCAAGCTCAAAAATTTTACGCGCAAACTCCTGGCAAGCAATGTTGGCTGGCTGCCATCGTATTACCAGTAGTATTGGGTCGCGTTTAATCCTGGAAACACGTACCGCACGATCGCGCTCACATGTTGGATAAATTTTGCCCCCAACATCTGGATATTTTTTTCCACCCTAAACTATCGTTAAAAAAAATTTCACAATTAAAAAAAATTGTTTAAATAATTGTTGAAATATTATGCTGTTAATATGTGTACCTAACGTATACGCGATATGCAAATGTAGAAAAAAAAGTGTTTATTGAAAATGTAAATGTGATGTGAAAATTTTTTTTAATACACTTGTTGAACCGATAATCAACTTTTAACTGATTAAATAATTCATTAATATCGCTAATTCGCGTGTTCACTGTGTGAGAAATTGGTGAAATTTTTTAGATTATGAGTCAATTACGAAGGAACAATTAATTATTGACCGAACAAGCCCGAATAGGACGTAGGAATTTTTAAATTATTCGTGATGTTACTATAGTGAGAAGCTGAGAGCTCGACCAAAAGAGCCATCTCATTTATCAATCTCAAGCATCGCAACTGATCTATTATGGATGGACAATGCCTGGTCGATCTCATTTGTATATTTTTTTTTATTGGAGTTCTATTCAAAGGTATTAACTGTTCAGTCGAAATTGTAACACGTTGAATAGTGAATTATAAATTTCAGATCATTGAATTTGAATTTAAGGGGCGGTGGGAGGGGGAGGAGGAGGGGAATTCAATTTGTGCAGCGCACTGTTGATTCTGTACAAATTACGATAATATGAATATCACTTTGTCATTTAATAATTTTCGGTTTGGATACGAGATAATTACGCAATCAAGAGAACTCTTGCAATACGTCGGATTCATTCATATCGATTTTATTATGTTCATTAATTAGTCACATCGGGTTGTTATCTTGGTCCACGGTTATTTAGTCAAAGTGAGAATTTTGGGGGCGGACATTAAATTGTGTTGCGGCGGAAAGAATTGGTGCTGCGATGGACGAGAGAGTCGGAAAAAGATGAAATAATTATGACTTGATACAATGCGAGAGAGCAATTTTATGATTATCGCCAAGTCGAGACAATACGAGAGAGATGTAACGAGAGACGAGATGTCTCGACAAGAATTCGAAAAAAAAATCGTTTTAAACCAATCAATTTCACTCACAAACTAATGATTTTTTCGGAAATTTATGGTGATCCTAAGAAATAATAATGATGATAATAAATTGTTCACACATTTAGAAAATTTTATTTATTCAACAGTGTAAAAATTTGAAGATATATTTCTGTCAATATAACTACCAACATGAACACCCACTTTTTGGCAATATCTTCTTTCTCAATAATTACAACGGATATTTGATGGCACTTTTCAATTTTGGTGTTAATGAACACTGGAAGCAAGAATGAAGGCACAGAAGCATTTCAGCATGAATATCACTCAATCGATTCCTGTGTTATCGTATTAATAGACCAGCCTTTGAGACGAGTCGTTCTGAAGCAGCACTTGAAAAATGAAAAAAGTCGAGACAAGACGAGAGTGGACTGCATTCTCGATCCTCGAGACGAGACGAGATAACAATTGTTTCGTATCGCGGCAACATTAATGACAATTTGTTAGGTGATTTATTTTTCCCAGTGACTGAGGGGTGGTTTCCGGCTAATCCAATTTTTCGCGTACTAAGCATCTGATTTTATTATTTGTTCATAAAAAGGCAAGGGGGAGGGAGTTCGGGGGCGCACCACTTTTTTTAAAGTGGCCGAAATATTTGATGAAGAATTTTTACAGCTCTTCTTCGAGTATACATCTTCAGGATCTATTTTGTTTTCTATGAGAAAATGAGGAATTCCATTTCCCGTGCGATTCTGCAAGTGATAATATCGCGTATTCGCAAAAAGTTTGAAATTATCGGAAATCGGAGGTGCATATGTTATTTTTCGAGTTGATGATTATCACCTATAATCATTGTCGAATAATTGGAAATCCATGATTACCTGAGCGTGCATTTTTTTCCATACGCAAAAACGAGTTGCGAACGAAATTGAGAATAATTTTCCGGCAGATTTTTCTGGTACGTGGAAGAAGTGGTACAGCCTCTTTAAGCTACGGCTGTACCAAATAGGAATGTTCGATTAACTTTCTGATAGGGGAAGATATTTTTGCGGTCAAAGATGAAAACTTGGTTACCTATATCGATCCCCATGCCCCAGGGGGACTTTTTACATTTTGACACCATTCTTGACGGCGGGGCGTGTGTGTGTGTGTGTGAGTGAGTGGGCGTGTACGTGTGTGTGTGTGTGTGTGGGCGTATGGGTGTGGGTGCATGTGTGTGTGTGTGTGTGTGTGTGTGTGTGTGTGTGTGTGTGTGTGTGTGTGTGTGGAATCGGAATCGGTTTACGTCCGTTTTCGCCTCGCATTGCTTTTTAGTGAATGTCTCAAAGTGGAATCAACTTAGCGGGATTCTATGCAACTTCTTTTTATAGAGCAAGATGAGATCTACAGATTTGTAATAAAGTTAATTTTTATATCTCTCTTGAATAGTTTTGAACTGTGCCATGGGAAGCCTTAATGTTAGAATACTTTATCAGTTCTTCAAGTAGTATTTGCGCTTTCATCATGACTCTCCTACCATTGATAAGCCTTAGATAAATTGATACCCCATTTGACATTTTAGAAGTTAACAAACTCATTCTGTACTCTATGGTAATGGTTAGATGGGCCAACTAATTGTGTAACTAAATTCCTGTATATTAAGCTAATGGTGGTAGAGATAATTCTTCAAGTTCTTGATACAGAAAGTTAATGTTATGGCTCAAAAATTAAAAGTGCAGTTTTGTCTGAAATTTGTGCGTTTCTCGAGATTTCGTGGGATTCAGTCATTTTTAATGAAACACGCAGATGTGTGTGTGTGTGTGTTCTTTTTCCCTCATCTCTCTCTTTTATGGACTGGTGTGTGTGTGTGTGTGTGAGAGTGGGTGGGTGTGTGTGTGTGTGAGTGGGTGGGTGTGTGAGTGGGTGGGTGGGTGTGTGAGTGACTGTGTGTCCGGGTGGGCGGGTGTGTGAATGGGTGGATGTGTGAGTGGGTGGCTGGGTAAATGGGTGGGTAGGTGGGTGGGTGGATAGGTGGGTGGGTGTGAGTGGGTATGTGACTGGGTGGCTGGCTGTGTGTGTGTGAGTGGATGTGTGGGAGGGTGGGTGACTGCGTGTGTGCGTAAGTGGGTGGGTGGGTGGCTGCGGGTGTGAATAGGTGGGTGGGTGGGGGATTGAGTGTGTGTGAATGGGTACGTGTCTGTGGGTGGGTATGTAAGTGGATGGGTGGCGGTGTGTGTCTGAGTACGTGTGTGGGGAGTGGGTGGCTGTGGCTGTGTGTGTGAGTGGGTGGGTGGGTGTGGAAAACATTTCGCCGGACACTACTCACCCGATTACACATCTTTTTATTTATTCAATGTGCTTCGCTGATAGTCACTCGCATTGAAAGTACCAATTTTCTGTGTTGTTATTGAGAATTCAAATTGTTTTTAACGGTGTATATTCAGAATTATTCGGGATAGGAAAAGAGTCTGAGCCAACTTTCATTCCCCTCATAAAATTAAACATGTTATGTTTAATGAATGTGGTGCCCAGCCCCCATCATTACACAGATATTATGGGTGGGACGTCTTAGTACTATTCAATTGAGCTCTTAAATATTTAGGTTTCACGAAAAATAGCATATATCTTTTCCCCCAGGAAATACATATACAAAATACAGGAGGCATTTTTCCGTAAAAAAAATTCTCCAGTTTTTACAGCACTAGAAAAATGATTTTGTTTTGTATGTTTTGTCTATGTCAACAATCCAAGATATTCATGGATCGACATGTCAACAATTTTTGCTATTTTTCTAATTACACAATTTTTTAATTAACCCATTTTGCATTGGATGGACCACATGATCATCCAGAGGAGGAACATTACTTATGCATTGCATATGAGCGGCTATTAACAGAACGGAAATGACCCTCATTTAGCGCAACAACAATGTCAATAAAATTATTTTTTTCAATCAATGCAGAGTAGGCTGACAGTTATCGTGATGATAACATATGGCAAAAGGACATACCCCACGTGTTTTCATTGGCCTTTTGATTGCCCACTTGAAATTGTCCCTTCCGTTATGTGGCACTTCATAATCATAGCGGCTAATAGAAAAAAATCAACTGCCGTACTGTACCAGTTACAAGTATAATAGCATTTTGTAACTCGGTAATCGGCACAATCTCTTCACCATAGATATTGGGTCGACTTTGTACGCCGTGCAAAATTGTGGATGTGTTATAAGATTGGTCCAGTTCTTATTTCATTCATTTTTACGAATGTTCTCTAGACATCCCATAACACTCTTCGGGTATCTCATGGATTCTTCTGCAGTGAAGCGTATATGAACTTTTTATAGGGCATTATTATATAGGTCAACGGAATTTGAGAAGGAATCTTGGTGATTTGCACCTGTGGAACCAATTCTGGGAATGTTTTGGATAGAAATGTTCACAGACACACCCACTAACCTAACTACCCATCCTCCCGCCTACACACCCACACATACCCATGTAACCACCCATCCAAAGCACCCACACACCCACCGCCCATTCACAGCACCCACCCGCCCACCCACCCACTCACACCACCCACCCACCCACTCACACCACCCACCCACCCACTCACACCACCCACCCACCCACTCACACCACCCACCCACCCACTCACACCACCCACCCACCCACTCACACCACCCACCTACCCACCCACCTACCCACCCACCTACCCACCTACCCACTCACCCACCTACCCACTCACCCGCCCACCCATTCACCCACCCACCCACTTACCCACCCACTCACCCACTCACATCACCCACCCACTCACCCAGACAGCAAAGCACACATACACACATACATACACATACACATACACATATATACATACAAATGTATACATGTACGTATAGATATACACAAACATATCGATTTTAATATTGAGTTTCTCATTGGGACAATTAATTTTTAATGAAGCACCCAATATTGCAATACAATAAACACTCGTTAACGTGAATTATAAAAAATTCATTTCCTGTGAGAAATATTATTACATGTATTTATTTATGAAAATTCAATCAATTCAGCCAGACGCTCTCAATATAACGAAGCTATTATGTAAATATTCAAGTATCACTATATAAAATGGTGGGTTAATCGATTTCAGAAAATAATTTATTAGTCAAATAATGTATTAATTCATGACATTTCTTAATTGATATTAGTGGTTAGTTTGAGAACGGAAATAGTATTAAGGTATCTATAATATTACTAAACGCAGTATTTTGAGCATTTTCGAAAGAAAATTCGTTTTTCCATTTGCACTCAGAGCATTGTCAACAATTCTGGACCATTTTAACTACTGGGTAACTAAATGGATGTGTGTGTGTGTGTGTTTGTTCCTCCGTCCCTTTCTCTTGAAACTCTACCCACTACACCCAAGCTCTTACTGTATATATATATATATATATATGTGTGTATGTGTGTGTGTGTGTGTGTGTATGTGTGGTCGGGTGGTTTTCCAAAAACTATAATTCCTGCATGTGTAACCAAATGGTTGGATGATGGATAGAGATGTGAAAAAAATATTCCAATAAATTTTGTACTCTGCGTTAAAATATACATTTTAGATTTAGTTTTCTGCTAACGTTAATAATTGACGAGTACATGCATGTGGCGCACATGTTTGTGTCGCACTGGCTACCTGCGCAACTTGCATCTCGCAGCACTTTTTTAGGAACGGAGTAGATATGGATAAAAATACCAATAACATAAAATATTCAGCACGAAACAGTCCATCAGTCAAGTTCTATGAGTCTCTCCCATATTCCCAATATTTTAGAACGTATTACGGTTTACATGTGCCCGGGAAAAGCGATTTTGCATTTCATCCGACATTCACGGCCCATTTTCCCGGCGAGTATTATAGGTAGCAAGATAAATCGTGGGATCTGAATGATTGCCAATGAAATAAAGGATATTTTACATTTAAAGTCCTAATGTCTATCTCCATTATTAAATCGAATCGAGTGGATGCAAAATTACTAATCAGAAACTTTTGTATCGGACCCCGGTTTTTCATTTTTGTTACCCTAACCTTTTTTAGTGGACAGGAATTTTTCCATTACCAAGATTTTGTGTCCGGATTATAACCCGCAGCACTGAAGCTTTCCTACAACTTTCTTTCACAATTTCAATTTTTTTTTCTATGTGTGCCACTACAAGGATACCATTCACCTACAAAGATCGTCTAGCGTAAACGGCGAGCATGATTGAGAAAAAAAAAAACAGAAAAAAAAATAATTGAAAATATCGTTTTCATCACAAGCATTCACGTGAATTTTATGGGTCAAGGGACCATGCTATGGTTCATCGACGACAATTTATATTGATGCGGTTGACTGGACCCTGCGGTTCTTCAAAACCCTCCACTGGGGATTTATACATACACTTATCGAATGTTCCGCTTCAACTGCGCGATCATTATAATATTTTCTCGGTGCTCGGGGAAAATATTCCCCAGAGCCCAGTGATAAATCATTAGAAAGAAAATTTCAAAGTTACTTCTCTCTCGGAATTTTCCCCCTTGAATCATAGCACGAGGCTGCTCCTTCCTGAAATTAAGGTGGAAAAAATCGTGGGAAATAAGGTTGAGCACTTGATTTTCATTGAACTTGTGACCTTTTCAATGACAGCTCAAGCAAAACGAACGTGAATTTTGCATTGGGATATATTTCAAAAATTAGGATAAGTTCCAGTATTTGACATTGGGATATGTTCCATTAAAATTTACTTACATCAATAATCTTCGCGAATTTTAATCAATGAAGAATGTCTAAATTCATCTGGAGGTTTTAAATAATTAATTGAAGTCAAAATATATTGAACTCTACAGATTTCGGAATGAGATGATGAATAAACATATAATATCTTGTGAAAAAATTCAGACGGGAGGTTTATGAATTTTTTATGTCGTTTCATATATTCACGTATTCTCAAAATAAAACCCGCCCACCCAACTACACCCACCCACCAACCCACCCGCCCACCCGCCCACCCAACCACCGGCCCACCCAACCACCCGCCCACCCAACCACCCGCCCACCCACCCACCCGCCCACCCACCCACCCACCCACCCGCCCACCCGCCCACCCGCCCACCCGCCCACCCGCCCACCCGCCCACCCGCCCGCCCGCCCACCCACCCGCCCGCCCACCCGCCCACCCACCCGCCCACCCACCCGCCCACCCACCTACCCACCCACCTACCCACCCACCCAACTACACCCACCCATGCACTCAACTGCAGGCATCCACGCACCTAACTATACCCACCCACGCCCCCAACCACACACACACTCACACACCCAACTACAAACTACAACGGCCCGTCATCGTAGTACAGAGGTTCGGAGGTTTAGCCTCTGTTGAGAAATACCACGGCCTGAATGGCGAAAAGTCGGCCCCAGTCGCATGGATGGATGTCCAATACTCCCCTTCGAAGGAACACTGGAAAGCAGCCACCGTAGGGCCTATGCAAGCGAGCGTGATGACGCACAAAAACACAAACACTTACTTGAAAAATATTCCCCAAAAAATTGACGACTAAAATTTCCCACAGGCGGAAGTTATGAATACGAGCTGCTTCGCGAATCGGAGCCATTTCAGTTACTTCCTACAATGCACTCGCTACAACTACCCCAACTACTTGTTCATGAGTATCATCCATAAAAAAAAGTTCCAAGCCCTCCATTTTTTTTTTTAAACTCAAAAGTTTCCTTTCGCGGCAGATTCATCACCACCTAAAATTAATTATAACTTTGTACATTTACACGATAATTCATTCTACTCATTTCAAAATATTTCCCAACTACCCTAGAAGGGTAGTCACCATTGGCACTAAGTTGTTTAATACGAAAATCCATTACTACACACTTGAAACTCAGATATACGAATGGAGATCGTGGTGAATCGGGGTTGGCCACACCGACCAAGCCGATTAATTCAACTAGGTTGGTACCCTTGAAATTCAATTTCAACGTACCTCAGTATAAGAGGCCATAGTTTATCCAGTGCACGAGACAAACACAATACATGATGCATCAACATGCCCAGTACAGTTGAAAATAAACCAAGAATCAGTTATTTATTGACTTTGACAAATAAGTTTACCCACCCAAGACTCCAGAAAAGCGTTCCAGTCTCCTCCAATTTTACTCACCAAACACTTCGTAGTTGTTGATGGTGTCCTTGACCGTTTCCACCCTCTGCATTTATCTTCCACCCTCATGTTGACCCGCACAATGCAACTCGAATATTTTAATCCCAAATTCTTCAAGTTGCTAACGTGCATTTAGGTGCTGTACACGACAGAAAGTTTGATAAAACCAGATCCTTCTGTTCCACGTGCCTGTCCTATGCGCTGCTGGAGATTTTTTCTCCAGAAAAAAAAATTCCTCATGATTTATTTGGTCCCCCTTCAAAATCCATCGACCTCAAATTCCCGTGTATATTCCACCTCTAGAAATTAATCCGAAAATCCATTGCGGCATCACATCAACACAATTAAGCCTCCCCATTACCAAGTTATCGCAATCATATTACTAAAGAGGCGATTCCCTTTGACCCCAGCGGTAATTAAGTCAGATTAGGTGGAGCTCATTTCCAGGTACTCCGTTGAAAAACGCACACCGGCGTATAATTTGATGAAAGAGGGGAAACAGAAAGTAGGCAAGCACCCACACACACACACACACACCCACACACACCCACAAATGTACATATACCTAGCCCATTTATCGCGCGTCAAACATCACGTCTACCTTTTCGAAGTCGAGTACACCGTATATTAACATGAGCTTTGACGTCGCATATCTGCGATACCCACATAGGGTGAGAAAAAAAAAACCGCTAAAAAATACGCGTACCTTTCCCGTTACTTTCATCTTCATCGTTACGTTTCATACCTCGTTTCGCACTTGAAACAAGGCGCCTTGCCCTCCCTTCATGGCCTCTCCAGCCGCCCCGCCCCCCCCCCCCCCCCCCCCCCCCCCCCCCCCCCACCCACCTTCCTTATGCACAAGCTGATAGCTATAGCTATTGGATGAGTGGTCCTATTTGAAAGACCTTGAGGCTTCTGAGGTTGAAGCTAAAAGAAGGTAGAAAAAAGGACGCTGGGGGAGGGGGAGGTGAGGGTGGGTTGTTGGACGTGGTTTGATGCTTATATGTCCCCTGCGTTTTTCCACTTATCGCCTGCAGCGGCACACTCTCGAGAGGATCGTCGAGTGCGGACCGACAGTGACGAACCACACAGAAGCAAATACCACTCAAGCTGCACATACGTGAATATATTTTTGTGTTGGCTCTTCGTCTGCACCTTCCAAGTTCTTTGCCCTTTATAGGGCCTCTGAGGTACCATACACAAGCTCTTTGATCTTCGTCGAGTATTTCACATACGCACAGGAAAAATTCTAAAATCAAATAAGCGAGGACCCCCTACTGGATAAACATACACAAAACAGCCGTGTGGATCGGGTTTATGGAGGGGTTGAAAAAAAAAAAAATAAATAAATGGGGAGAGAATGAGGCGGGAATTTTCTTTGGATATATGGGTGACGCTGAGTTATTGCTTGACGCCCGTGATTCGAATGAGGCTCCTTCATTTGGTATGGTCGATGTAGTCATGGGGTGGAGTATGTGGCAGTGGTATTCATTGTCAATTCAACCTTTTGCTTCGAAATGACAGATTTATTCTCATGGAAGTGCCATACGAGGTATATATGTGCTTATGTATGGTGTATATGCGACAGTATGTGCGGTGGATGTGAAAATGTGTGGAGGACATTTCGGACGATATGAAGTTGACCCATTTCTGAATGGGAATCGTGCATGGTAGTTGTGTCATAGAGAATCTGAATCATATATGAAATTCATTATATGAATTTGACACTATATGAGACATTCTTGGCGAACTCCAGGACTTTTTTTGCCTCCATTCCCTGATTTTATTCCAGTTTGGGACATAGTTCTGTTTATTGCAACGCGGGTTTATAGATGCGATTTCATTTGAAGTCAGTTTCTAGTTGTAACAAGTGGACACAAGTGCTTTTGTAAATCCCCGAAGGTTAGAGGACCAAGATATGAATGTTTTAGGAGGAGCCATTATCCACATAAAATATTCTAGGATACTTTCCCGGCAGATTATTTGGTTAATTGAAGATCCACCATTTTTCCCCAATGTTTGTAAGAGATCTCTAAACCAGAGTTGTTCCCAGCGAACGGTTCCATGTGAACCGAATAGTTCCGAAAGGTGGTTCCAGTGACGGGTCCGTTCTGGAGTCTGTTCCAGGTGGGACGACAGTTTCGGCGACTGTTCCTGGAACGGTTCCAGGTGGAACTTCAGTTCCGGAATCGGTTCCAGGAAGCGCTCCAGGTCGAACAATAGTTCCGGACACTGTTCCTGGAACGGTTTCAGGTGGAACTTCAGTTCTGGAATCGGTTCCAAGAAGCGCTCCAAGTGAAGGTCCAGGTCCAATCTTGAACAATTGCAAGATTATCTTATACATTCATGGGGAAGAGTTGTGGGAATCTGAGTTCCCCGCAGAACAGTTCCTAGAACTTAATGTTCTTTTGGAACTGTTCTTAAAACGGCTAATCCACCTGGAACAATTCGTGAGCACCGCTTCCGCATCTGATTATGCACTTGCCGGAATTGGAGTTTCATGTGGAACCGTTCCTGGAACATGATAGGTCTGGACATATCTAAGCTTGTTCCATCTAAGGTTGGGAACCCCCCATGAAATTTCCCGATACGAAATTTTTCGTTCAATATCGAATATTTCCTAAAATCAAGCGCAAAATTAAGAATTTTTTCTCTGTGTAAAATTATTACCTCAACACTCTATTTTCTCATCGTACACTGATTTCCCTATTCGAATTCACTAGGCATTAACAATTGATGAGCCACTTTGACAGCGATTTAATCCTTTCACCAGTCTAGAAAATCTGTTGAAATCTTGGATAACCCACTGAAATTTTATGATACCTCTTCTTTTATCTCCTACTGGAGGAAAGAAAAAAACCAAGCGACCCAGAAATGTTGTGTGTGCACATTTGGTCTCCACAATTGGAAAGAAAGTTACAACCGTTCGATTTTCTCCTCAAGCTTGAATTTATACCGGCAATAAAAAAAAAGGAATTTTAAAGAACTTGTGCAATTCGAATGCCGTTGGAAAATAACTAAAAATTGGGTACTGGCGACTGGATTAGGACACACAGTTCCCATAAATACTAGTAAATCAGAAAAGTCCTATTCCACCATAGTAAAATTATAGCTAAGAAAAATTAGCCTCTACCATTGAGCATGCTCAACCCTTTCATTCTCAAACAAGGTATTTTCTGCAATGGGGCAGGTGGCTTTGAACCACAGGGGCGGGTATTTTGAATAGCCAAGTGAACGGCTCGCATATTAAAAGAGCGTAATAGCTTAATTTGACCTATCGATCGTCCACACGGCTGCCTCGCATAGACGCACTTCACATAGGCACGTTTCCCTGCGGTCGTGAGTCGTGTTTACCCCGGCTCTGCGCCATCGTCTCGTGATGTCGATTCGCACGCCACCCATTATAAAATTACTGCCTGATGTATATATTGCGGGCGGGGCTGATAACAGTGAAGAATAGGGAATAAACGTCATGTGGGCTTGACCTTTGGCGGATCAAACCCGTAACTTTCCGATAGAAATTTTCAACTTACCACTAGGGAAGTTATGGTAATCACCCCGATTTCAACTTTCTTCATTTTGACCCGTGAGTAGGGTTTTAAGTATACAGAAATTATGTGTGCGTGTTTTTTTTTCCTCCGTCCCTCTCATTTGTACGCCCCCGGTAGCGGCCGTGTAAGCATTCCTTCAGGGGGCGTACCGGACACCCACCCATGCGGCTGGGGCCGACTTTCGCCATTTTTAGGCCATCGTATTTCTAAACACAGGGTAAACCTCCAGAAACCCCTGTGCTACGATGGCCGGCGCCTATGATGGAACCCACCCCTCCCCCCTGCGTCGGGTTAGGTTCCCGCTCGGCTGGGTGGTCTCATTTTATGGGTACCGCCGATAGCACACACGGAAGTTCCTGCATCGGTCGGAATCCGTGAGAAAATATTTTGAAAAAATATTCTCCGGCGGCCGGGCGCGAACCTAGGATCTTCGGAGTAGTAGGCAGATACTCTACCACTACGCCAAAGCCCCGACTTATGTGTGTGTGTGTGTGTGTGTGTGTGGGTATGTGTGTGTGTGGGTGGGTGTATGGGTGTGTGTGTGGGTAGATGGATGGGTGTGTATGTGGGTGGATGGGTGTGTGTGTGTTTGTGCGTTGAAAAAATAGAAAAAATTGCAAATGATATCACACCCTATCACTCGTAATCGATGTGTTTGCCCCCGTTGGGGGGACAAATAAAACTTCCCGATTTGTAATTTCTGTGTTCCATTCTCAGATTTTCCGACACGTCAATTAAATGTTCAAAGACTGGTTTCAGGGAGAAAAATAGGAAGCATGAAATTTTGAATACTGGAATACATCAGGTGTCGCTACCTGCGACTATGTCACGTGACGCACTGACCAATCACACTGCGCATCATGCATTCAGACTCCCCTGTGCAAATACGGGCAAACACGCATGCGCCGGCGGTAGTCGGACTACTTGGGATCTAGATCGAATATGAAAGTTTAAATAGTCATTAAATTTTTGCGCCACTCTAAATCAGCCAATAACTAATAATTCACTACATGACAGTGAGTCGAATTTTGATCGAAGCTAAGGTACGCCGAGAGACTCCAATTGCGATATTGATTAGCTTGGTCACAACTTTCCTTCGTAAATAATGATTGATTAAAACTTTTGGCGATTTTCATGCTTCATGGTTAAAAAAAAACCGGAAAATAGCACAAATTTCTTTCAAAATCTAATCAGGTCTCAGCTGCGTGAAAACACATCGATTAAAAAGAAATTATCGAATCGGGTGATTCGTTGGCAAGAAATCGCTGTCCAAAAATTGTGGGCACATACGTACGCGTAAACACACATACACATGCATACAGACATTTTGCTATTATTTAATTTATCAATAAGTGGTATGAGAAGCGCGAGGAAATTGCTATTTTGTTATTTACCAATAAATGGTATAGGAAACCCGGAAAAAAATTAGTTTTTACTCAATGCATAAACCTGATCTGGAATTTTAATTCAAAAGTACTCTTAGAATATGAATGAATGATTTATATTTTCAGTGCACGATTCTACTAACGGCAAATCATTACATCGTAATTTCAGAAAATTCGAAGCATTCTAGGAGTCCCGAAATGTCACTGCAATTCAATTGACGTAATGAATGCGATTGATTTTAAGTGTAGCAGCAAATTAATTTGAGTGACATTTGACATTTACTTCAGAAGTGCCCGGCCCGGCTGAAATCGATATGCTTACTCATCTATGAGTGACACTCTCGGTCCAAAATGAACGCAAAAATAGAATGTTATTCAAGGATTTATAGTCCATCCCCAGATCAACCCAATTGTTAGTCGTTAATTATTATTGCATTACTCTTCTCACCATTCTCCAACCTAATTACCGATCTCCCAAAAAATGCCCTCCTTTCCCTATAAAAATAATAGCTTTTGACCCGTTAGCAGGTGTTAATCGGTAAACTTGCGTGTTTCGGAGATCTTGGGTGGGAAAATTATTATTCAAAACATGGAACATTGAACAGATAGAAATGTTAATTAGGCAGTCCAAGAAAGCTTTCAAGACAATAAATGCCCTGAAGAAGCATGGCTTGCGCATTCGAACCAATTGATTCCCAAATTCTCAACCTATTTCGCAATATGGCCGTTTTCCGCTGAAAGAGGAGGAAGTTTAAGTTTCTGGAATGTTTTCTCTTTGCAAAAATCGGTAGCGAAATTAGTCAACCGGTCTAACTCTGTTTTCATCCATAGGAAATATTTCCACATCCGACGTTTTTCCTGTCTTACTCTTCCTTCCTTCGTATCGACCCACATCACCCCCTGCGATGCCATGTTTCACGGACAATACTACGGAGAGGATTACCTATCCACTGCGACCGGGATCGACTTTTGCTGTTCAAGCTATCATATTTATGTAATCACAGAATAAAATACCCAGAAAATTCCTTCTTCTTCTTCTGCTTGATGCTCTTTTTCCCTATTAGGTATCCCCTAATCGGCGCTACACCGAGAAAACCTCTGTGATGCGATAGAACGTGCCTATGATGGAACCCGCCCCTCCCCCCCCCCCCCGGTGGGTTGAGCCTCCACTATAGTTACAGAACTTTCCGACGTTGGATTCCCGTCACCGAGTAAAACACGCGGAAAACGTCTACTAGATAGAGAGCCGCTATAATGGAGCCCCCCCCCCCCTCTCCTCCCCACACCCACCCACCCCTCGGTTGGGTTCCAGTCCAGCTTGCGGTGTCGTTTAGTGGGTACCGCTGATACGAGGCGGAATATCCCGTGCGGAGAGAAATATATCTCGGATATAGTATTTTTTGCCCAAAATATATTCAGAGAGAATCAGAGAATTATTTTCATTTTTTTTTTCGAAAAATAGGCACTGCACGACTACCTACCAAAAATCATCGTTTCCCTATTTCCGACATAAGTGTCACTAAACAATTCCTAAAAAGCGATACACCGCATAATCAAAATATACGATTTTGAAGTGAAACTTTTGATGACTCGGTACGCCGTAAAATGAAAGGCCGATGTAACAGATTTCCACAGGGCGTGAGGGGCGGGCGGTCGTAGTAGAGAACGAATCCAGGGGAATGGGAAATTTCTTTTTTTTTAGTCATTCATTAAAAACATATCTGATATTGCCTACAGGGCGCTAACACTCCTCCCCTCCTTCCCCCCCCCCCCCCCCGCCCACCCTATATTTTGAAATTCGGAGTCTCGTGACGTCGATTCGCACGCTAACCATTATAAAATTACCTGCTGATGTATATATTGCGGGTGGGGCTAGATAACATTGAAGAATAACAGAAAAACGAGGTATAAAAAAAGGCTGACGAGTGAAACAGCGGAATAAGACGAGCAAAAAAAAACAAAACAAAAAAGGAGTAGGTGGAAACGCTCCTCGGCTTTGAAATCGTTTGTGTGTACGCGTGAACGGGCTTTTTTTCCCCATTTGTTTGACTTGTCAGACAGGCAACACACGGTAGTAGAGTACACGCGGGAGGGTACATATACCCAGAGCGATGAGGCCTCCGGGGAACCAATGTGAAATTCAACGAGGCTCCATGTCGACTGTATATATTGAACTCTAAACTTATTCCCTCACGATACACGTTCAACTACACGCCTTTCTTCCATTCACACGAGAGCGATTGAAATTTGTATACCGATGCTCGAAGCGCTTGAAACTTGACGATTCAAAGTGGCCGTAGTGTAGCCCATCTACATTTATAATCGGCCAAGTGATAGCATTCGTTATATTTGAAAATTTCATGGGTAGAACCTCTGGGGGAAATTAGTTTGGGCAACATATAGCTGGCTTGATCCTTATCCTTTTATCGCATCTACCCATGCGACGTCAGACGGCGCGCACGATAAGCACTTTGCCGCAAAATGTATTTTTAAACATCGAGCCCAACAACTTTCGCAATATACGATCAACTGTCAATTGCTTGTTTCATTTCAGGAGTCGAGCCTATCAAAATAACAAAAGTGCAGATACCAAGTGTGGTGAGAGCAGGTACAGATGAGCCGACTATCCTGGATTGTCAATACAGTATGGGAAGCTCATCGAACCGAGAACTCGTAGTTAAATGGTTCGTCAATGATGAACTGCTCTATCAGTGGATCCATGGACGTGATCCGATGGGCTCCGAGGAGTTTCAGCAGTATATTGATAAGTCTTATAAAGCAAGCGCCAATCCGGATATGGAGTATCGGGCGGTGAAGCTTGTTAGACCGAGTCATGATTTGTCCGGCAGGGTTCGATGTAGTGTATCAGCCGAGGATAGTGAAGATGAGGCCGTTGGTGAGCTGCTGGTCTACTGTAAGTATCATTACTCTGCTTTTATGCATTCCAAGTTAGCATGATGCCTCAAAGTACCTTTTGGGTGTCCTACACCATCTCAGTAACACTCGGCTTGACATTATCGTGTCACATTTGCATTGAGGGTTCTCGGCATGAGTGTGTGTGTGTGTGTATGTGTATGTATATGTGTATGTGTGTGTGTGTGTATGTGGGTGGGTGGCTGGTTTTGTATGTGGGTGGGTATGTGGGTAAGTGGGTGGGTGTGTATGTGTGTGGGTGGGTATATGGGAAAGTGGGTGGGTGTGTATGTGGGTGGGTGGGTGGGTGTGTGAGGGTATGTGTGTGTTTTATTGTCCTCCAGCATTCCGTTGACCGTGAAAATATTATTACCCCGTTGAGGGTGCCACCCCTAACCTATGTATCACTACACCCGCCACCACTCCTCGAAAAATTTGATTTTGAAGCTGATTTGGAAATGTCACACCTCCAGGCGGGAAGTTTGAGGAAAATTTTTTTACCACCCTACATTCTGCGGGAGTTTCGAGCGTTCTCTGTATCCGACCATAAAACGATTACGTGATATTCTACTCTGGAGTTTTCCACTTCGTTTGCAATGAATTGCATTCAAATCCAATTCAAATTGCCGGAGATAAAGCAGCTTAAAGGTGAAAAACGTAATTTCATGTTTTTCGACCATTTCAAACTCGTTTTACTCCCAGTACCGATTGTTTTCCGACTTCCTTAGAATTCCGCCCAACCCAGTTTCCATCGTCATGAAATCTCTATCTGCCTTCAACAAGAACTTTTTATTAACTTCCTAGGTTAAAGGAAGTTATTGTAATGATTCGCAAAGTAAAAAGTGTAATATTGATGTGTGGGTGTGGGTGGGAGTGTGGGTGTGGGTGTGGCTGTGAGTGTGAGTGCGAGTGCGAGTGCGAGTGTGAGTGCGAGTGTGAGTCGGAGTGTGAGTGTGAGTGCGAGTGTAAGTGTGGGTGTGGGTGGGGGTGTGGGTGTGAGTGTGAGTGTGAGTGTGAGTGTGAGTGTGAGTGGGAGTGGGAGTGCGAGTGCGAGTGCGAGTGCGAGTGTGGGTGTGGGTGTGAGTGTCAGTGCGAGTGTGAGTGTGAATACAAGTGTGAGTGTGGGTATGTGTGCCTGTGTGTGTGTGTGTGTGTATGCATTTGTGTGTTTGTGCGCAGGTCTATGTCTCCCGATTCGGCCGGAACCACATTTTTTTTTCTTTCGCCAGTACCCATATTTGAGGTTTGAAGGAATCTTAGAGAGAATCAATAGCATGATCTGTTATCTTTTAGAGAATATATTTCACCACATTTTCCCGTACAATCCTTTAATATCAAAGTAAAAAGGGAAAATGATGCAAGTACAAAAAGTGCATAAAAGTGAATCCTGCAGTTTCTGTGCAGTTCGCGGGTAGCTCAGTTATACGTGAAAACTTTTTTCCTATGGATTTCTAGTAATTCCCATCATGTGTAACCAGCCATTTACTATGAAGGAATCGCTTTTCTATTCATGTATCTTATGGAATATAGAAAAAATATCTAAATTTGTTTCCTATCGAAGTTTATTTGCAAAATTCGTATCGCATTTCGTAAACTACAATATGTTCTGGTGATGACTTTTTCACGCAATTGGTTCCTACATGAATACGAAATTTCTTCCAATTATCTCCATCTCTTATCCTACGAGATACACCCTAATTTCTAATGCGGCAAAATCTGAAGTATAAATAAAAATTCGACAATGGTGATTCGCGTTTCCGAGCTCGCGACTCGCGACGCAGGTTGCCTTACGCGCTATCAACTCATCCGGCGCTGGATCGTGATTTTCAAATCTTGTGATAAATAATCTTCTTTTGGCTCTACTTATAATTTTTTTCACGGATACAATACAAAGAATATGTAAATCCCCTTTTCGAAATGCTCGATATTTAAAACTCGACGTTCTCTCTTTAAAATGCACTTCAGTGAGGATTGCAAATGGAGTTGGATGGTGGCGGTGCGTAGTGGGGCGGGAGGGGGGGGGGGTTTGGGAGGGAAAAAAGTGAGTTGTAGGGAATGTCGCTATTGACGAAAAAGTGAGGAAATAAAAATGTGAGATTTTCATTTTTGAAGAGCTGAGTGCATGGATGGCTGTTGTAAGCCTGGGACAGAAACGATGGCTAGGCTAGTAGTGGAAATCGGATGTAGTCAGGCGACATAATTCAATACAGACGACAGAATGTCTGGCATAGGAGTAAGTGGCGGTATTGTACGGACATATATATAGTAATAACACAGGAGCTTTTTGGGATGGAATGGGTTGTATCGATTCGAAAGCCAAAAGAAGACATGCTCTCACATGTCACATGTATATTCCCAATGGCCCGACTTACTCTCCTCCCATGTGTCACGGTATTTTATTTACCTTTGCAAGATAAAATCCTGTGTTACTGGCAGCCTCAAGATCACGCTATGTTACATTGGCAATGACAATCCACGTGGAGAAATGGAAGTTAATTCTACAGCTTTTACTTGTTATTTATGGGGTAGAAATCCGGGCTTTTTCGAATTCTTGGAATATGTAGAATTTTTTAATTTTGTGGAGCTTCGATTTAATGAAATTTTCGAAATTTGCAAAATCGTCAAATTTTTCAAATTTTTGAAAATTTTCAAATTTTTGAAAATTTTCAAATTTTCAAATTTTCAAATTTTCAAATTTTCAAATTTTCAAATTTTCAAATTTTCAAATTTTCAAATTTTCAAATTTTCAAATTTTCAAATTTTCAAATTTTCAAATTTTCAAATTTTCAAATTTTCAAAATTTTCAAAATTTTCAGATTTTTCAAATTTTGAAATTTTTCAAATTTTGAAATTTTTCAAATTTTGAAATTTTTCAAAATTTTTAAACTTTTCATATTTTTGAAGGTTTTTCAACTCTCAAAATTTTTCTATTCCGAAAACAATCTCAATTTGGAAAACTTCGTGAATTTCTGAATATATCTCTATCTCTATTCATAAAAATCAACTCCTTCACCATCAAAGATTTCTACATTTTGTGTTCTAAATCCTAAACAAAATCATCCAGTTCATTCCTACTTTTCAATCTTTCGCTTTCGAATGAGCTTCAATTCCTGAAAATAATAGAACATTGTTATTTAAGCGTCATTTCGCCTAAAATAGAAATATCTTATTTTTGAGTTCACATGCCTATAAAATGAGTTTCAAACCCAGAAATGTATAATTTACAGTAAAGCCATATTACATTTCGTACTGGTATATGATTATGTATGTAATGGTGCCTGTTGAGAATTTCCCCATTATTCGAAACGCTCATTCGATTCGTATTTCATGAGGTATATTTGGAAAAAGTCATCAAACCTCCGTTGCACGTTACGTTCTGGGCCATTGCATTATATAGCATACACTTGAAAATTGAGGTCCTATCAAATTTCTTGATACTGTGAATATGAACAGATATTTTCATAAATGTCAATATTAACGCGGGTAACAATCAATTACATGAATCATTCCGCCAACTATTCCCATCCTTTTCCATGTTTTCGTTTCACCCATCGGGTGTGCAGCAAATATGATGGATCCCATACATAAACTAGCCCGTTGCATGTGCTTGTCCGCCCATGGGAGACATAAAAAAAAAGTTCTTGTCTGACATATATCTCTTCAACATTTTTCAAGAAGCTTAAGTACCTGTGAGTCACGCATGCGGCAGATTCGAACATTCTGGCACCTTATTTAAAGTCTATACTTGTTATCCTTTAACTTGAAAACAAACAAAAATGATAAGGAATTTGTTTTTCCAATCCCACCCACACACCCATGTCCTCACCCACCTACCCACAAGCACTCAGCCACCTACCCTCCCAACCACACCCACCCACCCATCCGCCGGCGCTCGCCCATTCACCTACCCACACCCACCCACCTACCCACAACCAACCACCCACCTACCCACAACCACCCACCCACCAACCCACAACCACCCACCCACCTACCCACAACCACCCACCCACCTACCCACAACCACCCACCCACCTACCCACAACCACCCATCCATCTACCCACAACCACCCACCCACCCATCCAACCACACCCACTCTCGAAATCACACCCACCCATCTATCTACCCACATCCACCCACCCACCCACTCAACCATACCCAGCCATCCACCCATCCAACCACCCATACACCCACCTACACCCCTCACCCACTCATTCTAACGCATCCACCCCCTCATCCGATTATATCCCCAACCTTCACCAAACTGGGATTTTTTTAAATCGGTACTCGGGTTCCGTATATTTCTAGACCAATTTTGAATAGCTTATGGTATAATGAGGATTCAGAATTTTCCCATATTCGAAATAATACTGACGTAGAAGATCAGCCCATAGAGCACTAAATTCAGTGCAAATAGAGTTATCTGTAATGCACTGTCTGAATATTACATTGCAAGCATTCATGGCTAATTATTGGATGTAATGTGCTTCACAGTTCCCTCACAGCGACATTCATTGGCTTCAACGTCACTCATGATTAAAGTTATATGCAGTACAGTTGTAACAGAAAAATGATAAAACCTTCGGTCAATGTCACATGGAAAATCATTTAACTACAGTATCAATTTTCAAGCGGCCACTTGTATAAAAATATCTGATATGATGAATGGCTAGTGGTATTTTTTATGAATGCATCTGTCAGCCTCCAGCAAAAATGAATTATATAGGTTTCCCAATCCTCGGAGGGGAAATTTATTTTATAATTGGAATTTGGGAATTTTCAGCACCCGAACGATCACTACGGATAGCCGAGCCAATTTCAAACGATGAAGCGAAGGAGCTGTCTGTTACGTGCTTAGCTGCGGATGTCTATCCCCTACCAATTATAACGATTCGACGGGACAAGTGAGAAACATGTAGTGCTGAAATAATTTCCCGAAATTGTGGAGTTACAGGACAAAATTATGACCTGAAATTGTGTTCTGCCTAGTTGGACAGTGACATGGAAATTCAGGTTTAAGTGATCAAATATTGAATATTTGCAATGCACAATTTTCAAGGGGTCAAAAATGGACATGTGTAAAACATCAGTTATATTCTGCCACCTGTAATTTTTTTTGGTTTTTTCTTTTGTAAAATGTGACATGTTTCCAATATCTACAATATGGAAAATTTTGAATATGAAGATGAAAGAAAATTTCAAAAATTTCAAAAATTTCAAAAATTTCAAAAATTTCAAAAATTTCAAAAATTTCAAAAATTTCAAAAATTTCAAAAATTTCAAAAATTTCAAAAACTTCAAAAATTTCAAAAATTTCAAAAATTTCAAAAATTTCAAAAATTTCAAAAATTTCAAAAATTTCAAAAATTTCAAAAATTTCAAAAATTTCAAAAATTTCAAAAACTTCAAAAATTTCAAAAATTTCAAAAATTTCAAAAATTTCAAAAATTTCAAAAATTTCAAAAATTTCAAAAATTTCAAAAATTTCAAAAATTTCAAAAATTTCAAAAATTTCAAAAATTTCAAAAATTTCAAAAATTTCAAAAAATTCAAAAATTTCAAAAATTTCAAAAATTTCAAAAATTTCAAAAATTTCAAAAATTTCAAAAATTTCAAAAATTTCAAAAATTTCAAAAATTTCAAAAATTTCAAAAATTTCAAAAATTTCAAAAATTTCAAAAATTTCAAAAATTTCAAAAATTTCAAAAATTTCAAAAATTTCAAAAATTTCAAAAATTTCAAAATTTCAAAAATTTCAAAAATTTCAAAAATTCCACGAATTTCAAAAATTTCAAAAACTCTACAATGCAAGAAGAAAAATAAAAATCTATCAACCTGTCACTTATCGAAATTCCATACCAATCACGTTTCAACAGAATTTTACCCTGTCCCGAATTTCCGGAAATTCTCTCCATAAGCTTGCGATGCGTTGCTTGAGCTACAGTCAATGTTATTTATATTTCAGTCAAACAATCATGGGACAAAAGGACTATCACACTGCAAAAAAAGATGGACGCTTCAATATAGGTGTTATGGCGAGCATTCCAATGGAAAAAATGCAATTCCCAACCAAGTTTCAATGTGAGATACACATCGGAGCGGCCAATTACACATCAATACGTGAATATGTCTACAACGGTGAGTGACATTGCTGGACAGTGACAGATAAAATTTTATTATTTATTTTACATTTCACTCTGTGAAGCGAGTATTTCCCCCTTCCCCCCCCCCTCCGCCTAACAATATAAAAAAAAAAACTCCCATCACGATTTTCATTTTTAGGTATTGTGAGACACAAATTGAAACACAAATGATGGGAAAACATGGGAAAATACTCACTCTGAATCCACTTCATATTTATCTCTGATTTTTGTCCATTGTTTTCACTTCACTGCAAAACGTATTATATTTTCACATCATACGTGAATACAGTAGTCAACGAAAATTTAATTAATCTGTTTCCTCAATCGCAGAAGAGACTCTTCATAATTGATTGCATGTTTTATAATCGGAATATAAAATTAGTGAGCCTAATGGGCACACTAAAAAAGTTCCAATTTCTGGTCATCCAACATTTTCATTCGAGATATTTTGAACCGTTGATACTACCAATTCCAGTAGTTCATAGTTTTGTTTGCGAATACATCATAGACCTCCGTCGCTGATTAGCACTCAGGTGGAGAGCATAAATATAGCGACGTCAAATAAAATGAAAAAAAAAATGTATGCAGCATTCATCCTGTTTTAAACTAACAAATACAACGCCCGATTAGTATTGCATCAATTTTGGTTCGATCAGCAATTGAAGGAACACCATGGAAAACGCCAACTTGTACAGCCATTTCTGTTACGAAACGCCCGGTCAACGATGAGTCCGTATGAATTAGAGTCTGGGCAATTCCACTCTACTATACCGAAAGGAGAATCCCCCATCGGGGACTGGATCCCAGGATCTTGCGTGCCAAAGAGTAGCGCTCTAACCGCACCGCCACTGCCGTCGATCAAAAAAGTGTTGGAAATACCGCTAACTGACGGAGAAACGGTATTAAAACTCGAGAAATGCCAGAATTTTTACACTTACAAAAAAATCACATGTTTAATAAACTCGTGAAATTTCGGAGAAATTGTATTGGAGAATTCGAATTTTATAAAATATTTTCAGAAAAGGGAAGGGCAAAAAATATTATATTTTTCCGGAGAATTCGATCCTTATTTTGGCAGCAATTTTCTGATTCGAACGTGCGCCCAGGTCGCGGCGACATCGCAATGTCGCAGTACTTCTTCCGCAAGAGCATCACAGTCAATTTTTACACATTTTAACATTCTGATTTAGAAAAAAAAAAAATTAATTCGGTCGATCCGAGAAAACGTGAGACAAAAAAATCACCCACGAACGAACCCACACACGCACATACACACACAAATACGCACAAACTCAGATACACACACACACACATACACAACAATATCATATTTGAATTTTTTCCACTTGTCTTAAGTTTGCTAAAATTTCGTATTCCCTCCCCCCTCCTCCTGAAAATTTGTATAAGTTTGAAAAAAAATGTTACATAGTAGCGAAACAACAATATGGGAGCAACATGTCAACAGCAAAAATTTTATTTTCTCGTCAATCCGAGCAATCCTGAAAGTCTTGAAAAAGATGAAAAGTGCTCGAGAGAGTGTAAAACATTCTCAATGTGCATCACTTTAACCGTACCATTGAAAAAAATCCCAGTGATTACCCGAAATGAAAAGAGCTTTTATTACGTTTTTTCATTCGCCCACACGAAATATTGCTATCTCACGATTCTTTAACCAACCCTTGGAGACATTGGGTAACATAAAGAATCCACCCAGTGAAAATGGCCAGAGGAAAAGCGATAAATCTTCGTTCTGCCTTAAGAAGATGGACGGTCGTCGTCTGAACGCTCTTGCAAGCGTCTCTCCGTCACCGTAATGGCGGTGGAAAATAGTAAAATCCACATGACAATTTCTCTCAATATTTTAGAAACTAAATTTTCCATGAAAATGCCAGTACTAGACGAGGGCAAACTATCATGTTATCTAACAACACTTGTTTGTAGAAAACAAATCGTTAGTTTAATTTTGCCAAGCAAATGGCTTAGGAAAAAGTCTCGAGTGGAATGGCTTCAAGATTTACGTTTCGTTTTGTTTTATCTTCGCTTAACTTCACGTCTGAACCAACTGGTATCTTCCTCCCTAAGATCCTAGATCTTGGAATTATAGGAGGTTGTAGAAAAGTACAAAAACTGTAAAGGACGAAAGGTACTGTACTGGCTCCAAAAATCAAAAATAGAATTTTCATCATATCTCCATGTTTCAAACTATTGCCAATTGTTTAAACCCGTTGTAACAAAAATGTCTGTATGTAACGCTGTCTGTGCATCCGTATATATGTGCCATGAATTTTTGTCCAACGATTTCTTCAACACAAATGAAACGATTTGATTATTGTTTTTCGTGTTACGCACCATAAGAAGTTTCACTTCAGAGAACATGGTTGCGCTATGTCCAACTTTGCCATCCTAATTGATACACATTCAAGAGAAAACAAAGCATTGAGCGAATATGAATGCAGAGTGCCCGCCCGTAAGGCTTGCCCAATTAACAATTTGTTCTGCACATAGGAGCGTCGTTTAATAACGATGATTTTTTTTCCACCGTATATAGTTGCACTTTCGTTTCACGTTTTTGGCGCGGGCGGGAGGGGGGGGGCGGTCCTTGAAGTACGGCAGAAGCAATTTCTCTGGTCCCTCTTTTCATCACGTCATGAGCACGGTCATTTCTGGACCCGACGCACTACGTACGAGGTCCGCTAGCAATAACTGCTACAAGCGCTACGGGAGCAGTGAAGGATATTTCCCGTAGGATGAAAAAGTTTGCTCAGCCTCATTGGGGCAGAGTACAGCTCGATAACCCCTCAATGTCCAGAATAACGGACTGAGAGAATGACTCATTTCAACCTGCCCTTTTCATCGCTGGGTAGGTATTCTCGTCTAAGTGCCTAGATTAAAAAAATATTACATCTGGGATCATATATATCAGTTGGTCCAGGTAGTTCTAGGGCGATTGAAAGATCATGGATCTCAGGAAGCTGACACCATACATTACAGCAGTATACGAGGTGTCCCAAAACCAATAGTTGTTATTTCAAACATCCGCTTATTGCCATCATCAATATCACGAATCAGTATCAAGCAGTAACTTGGTCCAGCATATCTCGAGATTATTAATCTCCTCATCCCATCACTCAAGAAAAAAGGGATTATTTATCTCTCAGTCGATCGCACACAGAAATTTGGACATTGTCATTTTCGTCAACGACATCTGGAGCTGATACAACCTTAAAATAGAATAATTAACGACGATAATTTTTCGATTATTTGGTAAAATGGGAACGGGAATACGTAGAACCTTCCACCGATCTGACCTAACAACGCTCGATCGAGTAACAAGAGACCTGAATAAGGATAGCACTCCAGGATGATGGTGCCATATGCTGAATGATAAAGTCAAAACATAACTGGATCGGTATACAAACAGAATCTCCAATTGGCTTCGTCGGACAAGTTTGATGACTTCATGAAATCTACTGAGGACGGTATACCAAAGTTCGACAAGATCAATAACGGTTATTCTGTTGCTTGCGGAGGGTGTCCAGATGTCTACATCACCCGAACAAGGAGGGAATTACTGGGACGTCTGGTGGAAGTCATCAGTAGTTATGATTTAGATCAGAAAAATTGGAGTGCATCAATCTGCATTGAAATGCTCATTAGCGGGAGTACATTATCAGATGCCGATGATATCTACACGTTTCATGAAACTTCTGACCATTTTAAAGTATTTTTAACAAGCCGTATGTGTGTGTGTGTGTATGCAGACAAATTCTGCCTCATACGATTCCTCACCATCAAATTAAGCGATATAGATCCGGTACGGCACAAGAGGTGATGATAAACACCTATCAAATGAAAAGAAATCACAATTCTACGATTGCAGCTGAATAAACCCGAAAAGGGTTCGTGAGCTTACTAGAAAAAGAAAACGATTCAAGGATAAGAAAGGAAGCTGCACGGATACAATATTCCATGAATAGTTTGGATATCTATAAAGTAAAACACGATTAACTTTCGGCCAGACCTCGATATTTCAAATAATATATGAGTTTAATTGGCTAGAGTCGGTCTCTCCTTTTAGTGGCTCCCAGCGTTCCACCTCGTTTTTTTATTCAACATGTAATGAAATCGATATTTGGCTGATTGCTATATCAAGTTATTGATGAGGTTTGATATCTATGCACTTCTGCTATATATTGATTGGTGTTTTTGCTGTCCTCATAGGAGTGTGGGATAAGACCAAACCTCGACTGCAGTACACATTCCACATTCATAGTTTACTATCTACAGTCTAACGGATTGACAATCTTCTTATTTATTACTAGCTGACCCGGCAAACGTTGTTCTGCCATATAAATAATTTTTAAGTAATTTCTAGTTAATAAAATAGGAATGATTAATAGTTAATATGAGAGTTCCACTGAGATAGCAAAATGATAATTGTCAACGTTACTACTACACTTGATGCATAAACAATAATGATGGCCGATAACTGTGTAGGGAGTGAGAGAAGTCTTATTGTGTGAGAGGAACAGGAGACCGGCTTCGTTCTCATCCCTACTCCGGTGCTGTTTACTGGGTCAGAAGTGACACCTGTAGTCAACTGGCGGGGATTACTAATTAAATGACGATTGATCAGTTATCGACCGGGGATGAAAAATGATTAAATTACTAAAATGGCTACTAAAAAATAGGGGTTGGTAATGAAAGGGTAAAAATTTAGGGTTGTATGTATTTTTTAATGCGACATAATAAAAAAAATGTTTAACTTCTAACAAATGCAAAATACTAAATTGAGAAAGTGCATAGAGGTTAGGTTAACTTCGTCACATGTCGACCACCAATATTTCCAGGCGTCCCCACCTCAGCGTTGCTTCGCAACGCCCCCTCCCGCTCCCACCGACGCTCTGAGCGACTAAGTGGGGGACCCTCCAAGCGCTCATTTCGGGGAATTTTCCTTTGATGCATTCCACGCCATTCGACTTTCCTCACAGCGGAATATCCGATTGCTTCACCAGTTTCCTGCTGGGTGCACAGCTGATATTGTCTAGCGAAAATGTTCACAACAATTGATCGACCCCCATCCGTTGCACATACTGCGAATTACAGGATTAAAAAAATAGTGTATAATATTAATTGTTATTGTGCATAATTTTAAATGTGAATATTTCTTATTAATTTGATGGAGTTCATCATTGCTAAAACGTTTCTCAATTACACTCTCCCAGTTTGATCTTGGGGAAAGTATTACTTAAATGAAAATGAAGCCATACTTTTCGCGTATTTAAAACGCTACAATGAAAACATAACGTCACACATTTGTACGACAACCATAATAACATAATGGGACCCTCACCTCTAGGATTCAGTTTTATTTATTATTCATTATCTAATTAACTGTCTAATTATTCAATCAAGAGATATGAATATATAGGTGGGCATTAACGCTAGCGGGGTAACGGCTCATATAAAAGTGTGAAAAAGTAATAGGGCAAGGAGATACAATTTGCATATTCAACAACTCCCTTAATCATAATCGTAGATCAGGGCACTGTGTTACACATAAACAGTATCGTCCAACACTTATGAGAGGCCTACAAAGAACGGCATCAGAGATATACTGAAAGCACAATTATTGATAAAGTAATACCAACTACGATAGACATGTCTCATTTTTATTCGTAGTACTCTATTTGTACGGCACTCACTCATATCCCCTATCATTAATATTTTCATATAATTAATTTCACCCGTCAATTTTATATTTTTCCAGGCACTGATGGTCTTCACTCGTCACTTGTGGCATCGCTCATTATCCATCTGTTTGTTATCACAACAATACTCCATTATTGAAGATCAATGGAGAGAGGCAAATAAACTGTTATCCAATATCGAGGGAATGAAATAGTAATAAACAGAACCACGTCTCGGGAGGGACGAGCAAATCGACACTAAATGTATTGTATTGAATTCCCTATACCCTGCGTCAAATATTTTGCTATCATCGTCGAGTGAAAAACACAAAAACTAAACCTGACCTTTCTATATCATTCGTCTCGTACACAATTTTTCGTTGTGCAGAACTGTCCTAGTTTGGAAGATACACGTAATTCATTAAATACTAACAGGGTACTTTGCAAGTAAACGGAAATAAATAACGAGAATTTAAAAAAAAAAAAAACAGAAAAATGGAGAAATGAAACTAAAAGCAGAAAATGAATAGAATTTTTTTTTTTTTTTTTATTCGTCCGGTATTAAATCTCGAGGATGGAATAATACCATTTTCATGAGAATTTTATTTTTCTCAGTTTTTCATTCGCTAATATTCTCATCCGGTACTAAATTCCGTGCTTTTTTCTCATTCTGCTAATATATTTTCCATTCATCGTGATGAATTCTTTTTTCATCGTTGCAAAATACTGCATGGGCCATTTGTCTTTAACCATTATGTGTACATTGGAAGCAAAAGTAAAATAAATAGGTAAAGAGATGGAATTTTATATAAGTAAAATACGTCCGGGAAAATGATGAAAAAAGAGCGGTCGGAGGGGGGGGGGGAGAGGCGAAAAAAAACAGGATTTCACAACGGGTGCGAGAGTTGCAAAAGTAGGTCACAGTGATAGCACATAAAAACGAATGCAGACCAAGCGAAAAAATCGTTAGCACGAGGAAAAAAAAATAAGAGGGTGGGGGCGGGGGGTGGAGAACGCCGAGGGTGAGGGACAGCAGAGATAGGAAGGTAAAGAAAGATCGCAAGAAGTGCAATAGTATTGTGATACAGTAGCCATTGGTGTGCAAGCGAAACTCCACTCTCTTTTCTTCAGTGTAGACTACTCGAAGACCAGTACATTCAAAGAGTATCAAGGGAGACTCTCCTGAAATTTGAAAATAAGCGGTTATTGCGCGTAAAAGAATACTCCATTGGGAATCTAAATCCCTTGGATGGAACCAATATCAGAAATTATATCGCGGATATACAGCGTTCCAAAATTGCGCAGTTTAGTTTCGAGCGTGAAAAGAGGGTAATGTTCCAACTCAAAAGCTCCTCTTCCACTTTCTATCTGCCCCCCCCCCCCTGAAGTCATCAAAGTTTGGACTGGAACATTTATAGGACTGCTTAGTGCACTGAGCCAGTACTTTCAGTTCGGAGCACGGTTCCAAGTGCATGAACACTCTCAAATTTCCGTTCCCAGAATTGCATTTTCATCTGGAACTGTTCCTGGAACGGTTTCCG
Source organism: Asobara japonica (assembly GCA_026005395.1). NCBI lineage: Eukaryota > Metazoa > Arthropoda > Insecta > Hymenoptera > Braconidae > Asobara > Asobara japonica. Next base: position 2,559,621 of record BQMI01000176.1, on the reverse strand, counting down.
AAACTGAACTTCCAGCGGAACCAGTTGTCAGAACAGACCCTTCCCGTGCACCAATTCTGTTCGGCTTGTTGGAACCGTTCCCGGGACTGTTGGAACCGTTCCCGGAACTGTTGGAACCGTTGGAACCGTTTCCGGAACTATAGGAACCATTCCCGGAAATGTTGGAGCCGTTCCCGGAACTTTTGGAATCGTTCCCGGAACTGTTGGAACCGTTCCAGGCACTGTTAGATCGTTCCCGAAACTGTTGGAGCCGTTCCCGGGACTGTAGAAACCGTTCCCGGAACTGTTGGAACCGTTCCCGAAACTGTAGGAACCATTCCCGAACCTGTAGGAACCGTTCCCGGAACTGTTAGAACCGTTCCCGGAACTGTTGGAACCATTCCCGAAATTATTGGGACCGTTCCCTGAACTGTTGGAACCGTTCCCGGAACTGAGAGCATTAGCCATTGGTCGATCAGTACTGTCATTATTCAACTTCAAACTGCAATAGTTTTATGGGAGGGGCGTCAGACAGTTGAAGTCTAACTTTCCACTCCGAATTTCACCCTCTGCTCCCGCTCAAAAATTAACGTTCCCGGGTCCGGAACACCGTATATATCTGGATGAGATGAACCATGTTTCGGGGAATATACTTTTCGAACAATGGTATGATATTTGCTTTTGATTTTTCATTCCCCAGATGTATTCTTTTCGCAGACCGGAAGTAGTCCATCAATTCTTGATACATCACAAGTTACCTATGAAATATAACACGCATCATGGTTTATTGGGAATCGTTCCAAAAAATTCCACGACTGAACAGGAAGGTATAATGAAGGGAACATCAGATTGATCAAGATGAACTTTTGGAACTTTCTTCGATATCCCATAATATACAACTCATGGTTTATTGAAAATGGGCATGCATAGAACTATCTTGGTACATAGATACATGATGTATCAAAATTTGATTTGCAAAAATCGAGAACTTTCAAATTTCAGTGCAGTTCCCTCTTGGAACAATAGATAATTTATTCATGGAGATACTGAAATTATATGGAAAAGAGATATTCGAATAATCTATAAACGATAGTGGTCGTAAGTGAAAAAAAAGGGATAACATTGAGTAAATTTTTGGGACCTCCTCAGCATAAAGCCCGAACGAGCGTACGTGTTTATGAATTATTCCTGTATTATCGTTCTTATAGAGACTCTAAATAAATTTTATGTAATATAAATATATAAATAGAGTATCTATTTCAATGAGAGTTTGATGAAAATGACAAATCGATGAAGTCTCTCACAATTTTGTAACTGTTTCAATTGATTATTTTAGATTGATAAAATGAATAAATAATAAAACCTATGGTGGAGTGAAAATGAGAAAATAAATTTTAAAAATGATACAGAACATAATCGGTGTAAAAATTGTCAAATAATATTTCACTGAAAAATAAATGGAAGGTTGATAAAAGGTGGTTTGTTTTCAAGAGTTTATGATATTATTCATGAGGTAATAGGTTATACGAAGTGTCAATTTTTGTATATTGAGTTAATATATTTTTTTTCAATCAATATTAGTCAGGACTTGTGTACTTAACCCTCCGATAATCCCACCTCTCCGGCAGACGTCAGTAGTCGCATGGTGAGCACTCCGCCGCCCCATATTATCAAGCTCCATATTATCCCGGTTCTACAGAGGTTGAAGTGGGAATTCAATTGTCCCCCATTTTTCCTGTGGTTAATCTAATCAGAAATTGGAAATTTGGATAACGGCGGCGTCGAGACCATAGTGCAATCACTTGCGGTACTTCACACTTCATCACTTTTCATTCCATCTGCCTTTCACTGATTTCATTCGCGATCCATTGCATTCACAGCCGATTTGATAGCCGCTGATTTTATTGCTGAGTTACTGCAGGTTGACGCACAGGTGAGTTGTTTCGCTAATTCCTTCGGGCAAATACATTTAAACGCTTCGTTTTTACGGCAATGTTTGACATGAACCGAGTGGAATCGATAGGCTACTTCATCACCTTTCACTGAATGATCGTCGATATATACATATAAAATACAATAACGACTATTAGTGTCTAATCAATCTAGATGACGGTCTCGTAAAATTCATAACAGATGAAATGCTCGTTGGAAACTTCTTGAGGCGTCAATTCATTCGGGAAAAAGAATGGTGCGGCTCGTTGGACGGCATTTCCCTCATTAATTCAAACAGAACGACCGGATTGTAACGATAAAATTCAGCTTAACGTCATTATACATCATCGTCAAAACGTCTGACCTTTTTAGTGCTTTTTAGTACCTTTCTAGGGTGGAGCCGAAAATTGGTTGATTGCAAAAATCCATGGACGATGTCCCCCGGCAGCTTCGGAAGTTTTTTTTATAATTGGACCTTCATATGCATACATACGTGTATATATTATTTTTTTTAATTTTAATTTTTCTTTCCTATTATCGAAGTAGTGCTTCCATTTGATAGACTCCTCTTTCTCAGTCTGCATTTCCGCCCACTCCTACCTCCTTCATTATTAGCCCCCCTTGCGGTGCCGCGGAGCGCGGCTTTCTACCCAAACTGTACTGCATTAGCCGAAGACCTGAGGGAAACCACTAAAGGCCTGCATAGAGTTTCCACATTGGTGTCTGCCGCGCAGCAATCAAACGGAGTGGGTAGGGCCAAGTGGGCACCCATCATGTGCTGACACGTGCTAATCGAGCCTGCACATGGCGTGCCGCCGTGTTGTGAAAACCCTCCCAGTATTTTTCCCAGTCTCTTTCACCACGTGTTAACTTTAGCTCAGAAACTACCGGTTTGTTAAGCCGCCCAGAAGACTAACAATAGTCATATATTGTTAATCTACTCAGAAAGTTTCAGTGACTAATTTGCAATTAGTTATTGCCCAGTGTTTTACGATAGGCTGGAACGGTTTTATTGTAAAGGTATTGACTTACAACTACGCTTTCCCCTGTTATATATGAACAGTAATACGTTGTAAAGTATTGGAAACCGGGGAAAACCCATAAAACGTGACTGATGGAATTTTCCATGCTGAAGATTTTATGTTATCACAATTTTTCTCTATCTCTTTGCTAAAATGCCGGTTCCCCAAAAACAATGTTGCCGAGGTCGGGTGCATCGAAGCGCACACACGCCGCCTGCAATGCCTCCCCTCCCCCAGTTTCCTCGTAAACTATGAACTTTAGAGAAAAACTTATTTAAGATAAAATGTGCACTATCACCCAAGGAATAAAATTTATTTGGACTATTTTTCTCTATCTTCATCCGTTTTCGAAATATTTTACTGCAAACAAATGAATAAACACCACATAGATCTCCGCCTGCCTCCTCGCAGATCCCCACCACTGCAAGATAGACACTTGTACGTTTATCAATGTTTTAATTTTTCTTTCCGCAAGTATATGCTCTACAATGAGGAAAAATATTAGTAAATTATTTTAACATTCTTTTTTAAATATTGATTTTTCGGGTGAACGAGTACTTGATAGGTTGTGATGAAGCTGCTAATGGGATTACTTCGCAAATCTGGCCTCCATACAAGTTCTCCCTCCTGCAGTTTGTTAAAAACAGTTCAGAATAATTGAGAATACCTCGAAACTCGATCTGATGAAAAAACGAATTCCCCCTGTCGGGGGCGAAAAACTCCTCCCCCCCCCCCCCCCCCCCCCCCCCCCGCCAGGGAATTAATGAAAACGAAATTCCACAGAATTTTCCTCGAGTCAATAACATATGACCAGTATTTTAACTCGAGCGTCAAGCTGATGGAATGGATCTGCAAATGCAAATGAGCTGAAAGCCCTACTTTTTACTCCTCCCCCCCCCCCTTCCCGCCCGCCCACCATTAATGTTACTTTCGTCAGGGCATATCTTCTACGTCAGTTAAATTCATCCCGTGCAACTGGTTGAATTTATCCACTAGCATCTGCCTCACGAATGGAAGCTGAAAATGTCTACCAGCGTGTCTGCTACCCTTAAAAGGAGCTTTTTGCTAGTAACCCACCTCTTTTACTCCCATTCCCCTCCCACCGCCGCCACCCCCCGACGTCTGTTTCCCGCTGGCCTCTGCATGAAAACCACATGCAAACTTTAGAGAGACTCCCGAGGGTAATTTATATGGTCAACGATAAATATCGGAGGCCGTTGGATTTAAACGATGCATTTTCTCCTGACATTTCACGCCAGAAACGGCGCGGCCCACGGCTGCACACGGGAATCGCATGCGTACAGGGCATAAAATCTACTCCTGTACGACAGAATAGATGCATCCCCACCGTGTTCTTTAATGCCAAAAACCTACGATGTCTATATAGGTTTAAATAATGAACCCCGGGGAGTTGACTAGTTTATTGGATTTTTCTTGAGTCTCGTAAATCATTTATTAGGCCATGCACGGGGAAAAGTTTGGTGGGGATTGTATGGAGGGGAAAAATTGTGGAAACCCATAGAAAGCCCATAGAATGTACAGGTACAACGTGGCCACAACTATCTGGTGAATTTTTCATTCTGTACACAGATTTGAGAAATTGCTACGAGTAATAGAAATAAGGAGAGCTAAATATTTTGAATTGTTCACAAGAAATCGCACTTGCCTTGATACAAAAACTGTAAATTATTTAGAGAAAGTATTGTAAGTGTGAATGGTACTCTTTGCACACAATTGACATTATCAATGTGCCCAGTTGTTGCTGTGGCGCAAATGTTCAAGACTTGGAGCATATATTACGGCAGTAACCGGAACTTGAAGAGCAACAGAGCAAATTGTTGATCAGATTAACCATAGATCCTTCCCGGGGTTAACAATGTCACCGTGCTCACCCCCTACACGACAAAAAAAATTACAGATGCAGGTCACTTTATATATGGCGAAGAAATATTCAATTTCGGAGAAACTGTAAAATTAAATTTATAACCATATATTTATAAAATTATAAATATATATATATATTTATGTATTATAAATATATATTATATATTTGTAAAATTATATTTATAGCTATATATTATCCACATATTATACGCAATATTATACAGATTTCTGCAATTTAAATAAATAAATAGGAAAAAAGAACTTTGGTGAATTCACTATTTTTAATTTTTTTTTTTAAAGATCTAGAATTTTCACAATATTTTTCATGTGCGACATATATACATTCCCGCTGAATTACTCAATACAAAATAGGATCTCTATAGAGGTTTAATTAATGAACCCTGGGGAGTTGACTAGTTTATTGGGTTTTCCTTCAGTCCCCTGAATCATTTATTAGTGAATGCATAGAGAGAAAAGTTTGATGAAAATTGTGCAGAGAGAAAATTTAGAAACTCTGTAGGAGAAATGAACAAAAATTTTAAAGCTATACCATGGGTAAGGATCGAAAGCACTGAATAAATTTGCGAGATATATTCTAGCCAAATTTAGATTTAACTCGGATCATTTTTGAGGATTCTGTGTCTCCCGATTGTACATATTTCATTCTGCATTTGCCCGTAAAGTATGTTCAACTCGAGAATATTGTAGGTATGCCTGCATGTCAAGCGTATTAAGGAGGTTTGCCTACTAGAGAAAAAACGGTGGTAGAGATCTGGAAAAAATATATTGCAGAGATTTTCCCCCAAAGAAAGTTCAGTAAAATTATGAAGACTTTCAACAGGTTTTATAAGAGCTATATGAGTCAAAGAAACGGTGATAAAAATTTGAAAATTTCTGGATATGTTGAAAGAATTTATTTCGTTTTTAGACACATAATATCGGCCGTACCCATAAAGTGAGACCTCCCGGTCGGACGGGAACCTAACCCAACGCAGGGGGGACGGTCTCTCTCTCATAGGCGCCGGCCATCGTAGCACAGAGGTTTCTGGAGGTTTACCCTGTGTTTACAAATACGATGGCTGAAAATGACGAAAGTCGGCCCCAGCCGCACGGATGGGTGTCCGGTAGGCCCCCTGAAGGAATGCTCAGACAGCAGTTTTCGCAGGCGTACAAAAGAGTAGAGAGGGGCAAAAACCAAAAAAAAACACACACACACACTTAAACCGAATTTAAAACACCGGATACAAATTTTTCAAAAATCAATTTCGATGCCAATACAAGACCTTCTCGGAAATTGGGAATTAAAACAAAATTGTTCATCTGTGTAACTACAAAGATTGTCAGAAATATGTAAATGAGCATTCGCCAAGAACACATAAATTTGCCGAGTCTACGCCAGATTGCACTAACACATTTGTGAAATGTTTCACATATCATTTAATTGAAAACAGTGTTTACCTAGGAAAATTAGGCCTCTTTGTAAATCACAATAACCCTATCACGCTGTCTGAGCAATTCGAGATATTTTGACTGGTTTTTGTAATTAAATCCAGACTGGTGTTGCAAATGAAATTCAATTCCACTAACCTTCTCCCTATTCTCCGCTACTTCCACTTGGGTTCGCCTAACAAAATTGGCCGATATGTGCTTCCACCCAACTGAGAATGGCATGCCAGGAGCAGTAACGTTGGAATAATCCAACGAAAAGGGTGGTATGAGAAGAAGCAAGCGCTGGATTTATCAAGAACCACCTCCCCCCCCCCCCCCCCCAAAAGCTTTACCAACGCAATCATTGCACTGCCAGGCGCGGTAAAGCGCCCGGTAAATATCTAAGATTTCATCTAGGCACTTGTGTGTTGAAGGAAAATTGAGAAAATATGCCGTGAATTAATCAGCGATAGTAAATTTCATTCACCAAAGGTAATTTAGTTACCTAGGTGTATCCCTTGGGACGGCCCGGAGCGAGGCCAAATTGAGGTGAATATTTTAACTTTATGAATATTGAGAAAGCACTAGTACATAATAATAATGATCGAGCTAGTGGATATAAATACATTTCACGTGAGTATCCCAACAGTATAATCATAATCATATTCCTTGAGGGCATCTGAAAGTTACACTGTTACACTTTCACCTCAATGATTCTCTCGTCTTCCAACTTCATCATATATCGTATTGCACTTCTGTGCCAATTTTACATGGGAGTGATGGGAGAAAACAGATTAGGTGAGATAATGGCGAACATAATGTTTTACATTTTTGTGCGATAGAGGTGACGCTTGCTAGTGTCTCATTTCAGTAACTGCGAAAGCCTTCTTTGCTGTTCCGTTCAATCAATTAAGTGGATAGCATATCAAAATTTACAATATACTCGGTTCACGTGCTTCTCCCCACTCTGCTACAGTGCCATGTAGCGTGTCGGAATTTTCGTAACGCCCCCCTCCACCACTCGCGTTGCGCCCCTTCCCTTAAAAACGTTGCATCGAATTTTATGTTACGCCCCATAAGAAGTTGCACTTAAAATTTTTTTTTTCTAATGGACGAACCTCCTTAAATTAAGGTCGCTATGTCTAGAGATATAAGATGCAAGCCATACAAGTGAGAGCTGACACTAGAATTGTTTGTATTGCTTAACGATCATTGCTGATTTTATTGATTGATACGGCATTGATTAACGATGTGATTGTCGCTCCATTACTTTCACATTGATACTGATTATTCTTTGAGTTGCAGACTGCAATTGATCGAAAGCCGAGCGATGAGAAAAGTTCAATGAAAATCATTCTTCCGCTCGGCGAAGCTATAATTCCAGTAATCTTTGGTTCTAGTCCGGAACTGAATGATGATTATATAATTAATGTAAAAAAAATCAATATCATTTTTCGATGAAGACATCGAAACGGACGGAGGAGAAATGACCATTTGACGGTTTTATAGTACACACACACACACACACACACACACACACACACACACACACACACACACACACGCACATGTGAGTTGATGTAAATTTCACCCAAATTACGAATTATGTCACATGTCTTCGGAACAATTGAAATATTGTATCGAATACGATGAATGGCTACGCGTTTAAATCAACAGGTAAGCCGAGAGTGGACGAGCTAATGGATGGAATTTGTTTGTCGAAAGGACGGCCTGAAACCACTAAATTGCATCAGGTCAATTAATCTACGTACTTATTCGACATTAATTTATTGACGTTAACTGTTACTGTTATTTGGAATAACACTTGCCTTGAACGTGCAATGCAACCACTGTTGGAATGGAGATTTTTCAATTGTTGAACGACAATATTAGTTGATTGGATTGTTCAGTGATCAGCGGTCATGAAAACATCGAGAGATATTTCATAATGTAATTTCAACTCCTTAGTTTATTTTATTTTTCAATGAATTTGCGATTCCCTTCGGTTGAAGTATAGATGTACTGCAAAAATTATTAGACAAGCCGTTTATGATGTCTCCACTCATTTTCTCTTGATTTCTGCACCTTATATCTACTACACCAAAGGTCGCAGATTCGCGTCCGACCACCGCACAATATTTTTCACAAATTTCGTGTGCTATCGGCGTTACCCATAAAATGAGACCGCACGGCCGGACGGGAATCCCACCAAGGGGGGGGGGGGAGGTAAAAATCTTTTCAGACGTTATGACAGGAGTACTATTACGTATTTATTCTAGAATGCCTCGTATAAAATAGTTCGATACATCACATGGCTCATCGTGAGCAACTAATTAGCGAATGGATGGGTGATTGTTACCACCGACCGCAATACGAAGAATCGGGCATAGAAAGAGGGCAAAGTGATGAAGGGATCAAAAGTATCTTCAACCCTTGAAGGACTTATATCGCTGGACCAAATGTGGCAATTTAGGTCACTTTACAATGAGAATGAATAATTCCCAAAGCGGAATTCTATGGTAGATAGCACACACGGAATGTTTCTGCTATCGGTCAGAACCTAAGACCTTTAGTGCAATGTGATACACAGCTATATATATATATGTATTTTTTTCCACTCTTTCTCTATTCGTATTCACCCACGTAACCGCTGGTAGGCATTACTTCATGGGCAATGCTACGGATCAGAGTACCCACCCATTGCGGCTGGGGCCGACTTCGCCATTTCAGCTCATCGTATTTCTAATCACAGGGTAAACCTCCAGAAACCCCTGTGATACGATGGCGGGCGTCTACGATGGAACCCTCCCTCCTCCACCCCGCGCGACGGGTGGCGTTCGGTCCCGGCTCACGGTCTCACTTCATGGATACCGCCGGTAGCACACACGGAATGTTCCTGCCATCGGTCGGAGTCCGTGAGAAAATATTTTTCAGAGAAAATATTTGCAGTGAGCGGGAATCGAACGCGGGACCTTTAGAATAGTAGGCAGACGCTCTACCCACTACACCAAAGCCCCGTCATATATATATGTATGAGTGTGTGTGTGTGTGGGGGGGGGGGGGGATGGTGGTGTGGGTGGGTGGTGTGGGTGGGTGGTGTGGGTGGGTGGTGTGGGTGGGTGGTGTGGGTGGGTGGTGTGGGTGGGTGGGTGGTGTTGGTGGGTGGGTGGGTGGGTGGGTGGGTGGGTGGGTGGTGTGGGTAGGTGGGTGGTGTGGGTAGGTGGGTGGTGTGGGTAGGTGGGTAGGTGTGGGTAGGTGAGCGTGGGCATGGGTGTATGTGTATGGGGGCGGGGTCTGGGTCATAACATAATCTAATATTACATAATATAACTCATCCTTCGGTCCCATATGGACCAATAAATTCAACTGTTCCGATATTCCATGATTGAAAAATAAAACGATTACAAATAATCCATTCAATCTATTGACGTCCCCCTGTAATTCTCCCAAATATCGCTATTAATAAAAACAATCGCTCGAGCTATCAAAGTTTCACACACTATCGAAAATGGGTCGACCAATGTGGCCAGCCGCTCCAAATCCGTCAGTCAAACGCCCATTATAGCCCATATCTCTTCAGGATATTCTCAAATCGTAATGCGATTAGCCTCTCAGAACTACGCAAATAGGATTGTCAGTTTGACCTGCATCGAGATCATTTCACGACAAATCTTAGCCGCTGCTCATAATGAAGGAATGCAATTCCTGGGTATATAGGTTGGGCCACTTTCGTATTGAGGAAGGCGTTGAGCAAAACGAGTGAATGCTTCTTTGCCTCGGGGCAAAAATATCTGGACCATCGAGAGCCATCGGTAAGAGATCGAATCTCGTTTCACGGGGTACAAAGGAAAGGCTCTCACTGTACGGAGTCTCCTCATGTAGAGTTAGTAATGATTTTTATGTGTATGCAACAAATCTGATGCAAATAAGACCTACAAATAGCGGACAGAATGGATGGCAATTGGTGCCAGGCATACAGACAACTTCCCGATTTGCAGTTTTAACTATACGCGTCTCTCCATCGATTTCATGCAAAAATTTCAAAAATTTCAAAAATTTCAAAAATTTCAAAAATTTCAAAAATTTCAAAAATTTCAAAAATTTCAAAAATTTCAAAAATTTCAAAAATTTCAAAAATTTCAAAAATTTCAAAAATTTCAAAAATTTCAAAAATTTCAAAAATTTCAAAAATTTCAAAAATTTCAAAAATTTCAAAAATTTCAAAAATTTCAAAAATTTCAAAAATTTCAAAAATTTCAAAAATTTCAAAAATTTCAAAAATTTCAAAAATTTCAAAAATTTCAAAAATTTCAAAAATTTCAAAAATTTCAGAAATTTCAAAAATTTTAAAAATTTCAAAAATTGAAAAGGTCTCAAAACTTTTAGAATACTTTCACTATTCCAATACATTCCAAAAAAATCTCACAATTGAGGACCATGAGAAAATGAAATAAAACTCAAAAAATTAATTGACATTGCAAGATCCTCGCTCCGAATAAGAAAGATGTTTTCCTCCTCCCCGTCCATTCTTTTCACTGATACAATTTCCGTCACTTTCTCGACATACATCCTCGAATCAGTCTCAGTTACCATCCCACCGTTCATCACGATTTGAAATTGCCGCAACGATTTCAAAAAAATAAAACTGATCAATAAAATTACCAAAAAAATCCGAACTCCACAAATATATCGAAGTAATATGTAAAGTTTTAAGGGATTGTAAAATTAAAGTGTAAGCTAGGTTACTGTTTGTCAGAATATTGTTATGAACGAGATTATATAAAAACTCACAATATTATACTTGCATCTGATAGTGTTCATAAATCTCATTTGTAGATTTCAGCACTCTAAATAAATAAAAAAAAAACTCCAAAAATTTCGAAATTTTAAAAAACTCAAAACTGCCAAAACATAAAAAATTTGAAAAATTGAAATTTACAAAATCTCCTAAATTTCTAAAATAACAAAAGTGTAATTATTTCCTAAAAAATGGGAATATTTTCCAACCATACCAAACTGAAAAATGCCAAAAGACGCAATTTCCAAAGCTCCAAAAAAAATCGAATTTTCCAATATTTCAGGAGATCAAAAAATCCCAAAATTGCTCAAATTGAAATTCGTAATTGACATTGAAGAATCCTCGCTCTGGACAAGACTGATGTCTTCCTTTTCTCCGTCTCTTCTTTTCACTGATACAATTTCCGTCACTTTCTCGGCGTGCATCCCACAATCATCCTCAGTTCGCTTACCCCCTCCCCTCATTGTTCGTGAACATTGCAAACAATCTCACCTTTCACTCTGCTCAGTGCTTGTACACTTGGCAGTGTACGCCCCGAACCGGTGTAACGCGTCAACAATCGGTAAATATAAAATTTACCGGCATGTACTCGTGTTTTTTTAATGGAAGAAGGAAGGGAGACGCGCCGGATACCTGTCCAGGGAAATTTCTACTTCGTACATGTAAGACATATATAGGTGAAAGGTTAGTGTCTATTGGGCGTGGGGGGATAAACTGAAGCTTTGCGAAGTGAAGTCAAGTGGATCGCGTACGAGAGTTACAGTTTGCAGATTCGCGCGTACCGAGTGCGTGGTTAAATATCATTTGGTATAAGCGACACGTGTTAACACACTGGTTTACATTTAATGCTTGTTCAGTCAGTAGTGAGTTTTCCCATTAATTAGAGGAGGCGACAATTTAGGAATGCTGGTCTATTCTGTGAGTTCAATAATTTAAGGGTACATGATTTTGAAATTCCGTGGGTGAAAAATCCGGAGGGCATGCGGGGAATTTTTGACACATGGTACAGCCGCGATCTCAACTCGCGCATCCGTTCGAAATGCTGAATTTTTTTAAACTTCTAGAGTCCTTTCGAATTTTTTGCAATTTTTAAAGTTTCCCAATTTTTTTAAATTTTCAAAATTTTGGAAGGTTTCGAAATTTTTAAATTTTTCAAAATTATCAAAATTTTTAAAACTTTCGATTTTTTTGGAATCTTTGAAATTTTTGAATTTTTTGAATTTTTTGAAATTTTTGAAATTTTTGAAATTTTTGAAATTTTTGAAATTTTTGAAATTTTTGAAATTTTTGAAATTTTTGAAATTTTTGAAATTTTTGAAATTTTTGAAATTTTTGAAATTTTTGAAATTTTTGAAATTTTTGAAATTTTTGAAATTTTTGAAATTTTTGAAATTTTTGAAATTTTTGAAATTTTTGAAATTTTTGAAATTTTTGAAATTTTTGAAATTTTTGAAATTTTTGAAATTTTTGAAATTTTTGAAATTTTTGAAATTTTTGAAATTTTTGAAATTTTTGAAATTTTTGAAATTTTTGAAATTTTTGAAATTTTTGAAATTTTTGAAATTTTTGAAATTTTTGAAATTTTTGCAATTTTCCAAATTTACGAAATTTACGAAATTTTTGCAATTTCTAGAATTGAGAAAATTGCTCAGGGGTCACTCCTTGTCCTCTAATCGCCAATTTGTTTCAACGCCGCGCAATTATTGAGTAACTGAAAAATGCGTTGTTGATGATTATCGATCAATCTACCAATCACCATTCCCAATGAAGTACTGACAATCGATACGCCCATTGCTAATGGTCTTCCAATGGTTTTAATGTATTAGTCTATTTCTAATTTATCAGCAATCAGGTTTCAACCGAATTGGCATTAAGAATTACATAATCCATAGATTACGCTCCAATTTAATAACGAAGCTATCAGTGTGATCCAATTGAATTGATTACTCGGCGAAAGTGATGAATCCAATCGTTGAAAAGTCTAACCCGTTTTGCCCCGGCCCGACCTGTCTGGCGAAGTAATTGTCCTTTGACTTCCTAATGCTACCCTTCTCCGAACATCAAAAGCATATCAAAAACGTCGTTGACCCCATTCATCATAAGACAATTGTTCACGAGACCACTAAAAAAAATTTCCTACCAGCCCACCCAGCCAACCTCTTTCAACCCTCTTGTCCAGTGAACTTCGTGCCAATTGGGCTTCGTCCAATGTCAACTTCGTCATCCATCACGATGCCAACCTGGTCATCAACATCCCCATCAGCCTGCTCGTTGAACCCGCTGATTGAGATGGGTACGCTGGGGAAGCTGACTCGGTGGTTGACATCCAGGCTGACGAACAGTTAGCGAGAATGTTGACTGCAATGAATTTCGAAGTCTTGGGCACTTCTCCCACGTCGCTGCCCCATCCGATTCTTCGGGTTTTCTTGGAAAACCATCACCCATCAATGCTAGGCGTTTCGTTATTAATTGATCTAAAAATAGGTCCACGGTGATCGTTTCCAGTATCTTCCCTACACTCTCCTACATTTGGAGAAATTTTTCGTCACTGATGCCTGATAAGTGGCGCTCTGGGGACTCTTTTTCGGTTGATGAATCGTAGTTATCGCATATGGTCACCGAGCCTGCGCAGAAGTGAGGCCTAGTCCTTCTTTCAACATTTATCGGACCATGGCCTCACAGAACCATGGAAGAACTGCAACGACTCACGTAACGCTATACGGCATAGTATATAATACGGCCACCGTACAGCGCCACTGATCTCAGGCACGCTACGACAGCCATCTAACATCTCGTCATAGTTCGGGACTTGTTCAGTGTGAATAGCTCGATGATGCAATTTAATGATTTAATGATATTAAGCGTTTCGTGCAGAGTGCAGACTCCAGATGATGATTTTTATTTTTATTTTGATGTCTTGTTTTTCCAGGTGGGGGGGCATCATACCCCCCCCCCCCCATCGCGCGCCCACGCCGCCCCCTAGTCAGGCATACGTGACAAAAACTAGCCTGTGTTATTCGGCCGATAACGTTGGTTTGCGAGTCGTGTGAGATAATTCTTTTTTATGCAAGGAGAAGCTTCTCTTTCACTCGGTCAGGTGGTTCCTACTAATTAAACCCATTGATTGAAGTGATAAAAATGCTTCCTTGGTACGGAGCCATCAAGTAATCCATTTATGAATTGAAATGTCAATGTTAACTTAAAATTTCCTGCTAATCCCAGGTTTTTCAGCAGAAGTTTCTTTCCTGTATTTACTGATCAATTAAATTAATGAATCAATCAAAAGTGATCCTCAATTCAATATTACAGCATCCAATACAGCTTGATGCTAATTATTTTAAATTGAATTAATAAGTCAAGTAAGGAATGTCAATCCCATTAGTACCTTACCAATGTGCATTTGTCTCATTATTCATTAGAAGGGTTGAAATGTCACTTTTCTCCCGAATCCTAACGCCAACATCATATTCCTTCAAAGTGCTGCAGAATTGCTCAATCATCAAACAGTTTCCTGAAAAATTTCATAGAAATTTATTAGTATCGTAGTTACGAACAGGTTCTACTTGAATTTTTTGATCGACATTAGGAAGTTCATAAACCGGGTCTTAAATTACTCAATGGACAGTTACACATGTCCGTGAGTATAAACGACGGAACCGATTCGATTTTTCCTCTTCAAAAATTGGGTCTCGTACAAGCGAAGTGTGGTGTGTGTGTGTTTGTCTGTGTGATTGGACAAGGAAATTTTTTTTTGACTTCGACCTTCTCGTTTGTACTTGCATGGTAACTGCTCTCGAGCATTCCTCCAGAGGAAGCACTAGAGATTCAGATACTTGACCATCTACATCACAACTCCGACTGTGCATGTGTGTGTGTAAAATATTGAAGTTATCGGAAAACTTATCTCAAGAAAATTATTCCTTATATAAAAATACACATTTTATGTGGAATGACATTTGCCCATAATTTGCATAATTAAGGAGGTATGGCCGTCTCAACAATTATGTATGTAATAAGTGAATGAATGAACCCAGCGCTGTCATGAAGTACTCAATCGAAGCATTTCCATGCAAAATCGAGCGGATTACATTTTGGATGGCATTCGTGCAGTATATGCAATGTTATTAACAATTGCAATTGTTTATAGTGTTCCACTGGGTGGAATATTAAAGTTATCGTTTTTATTGCGGCCGCACCCCTATTGGCGTCTCACTCCCACTCAAGTAACGCGCATAAGTCTCATCCTCATGCTCACCATGCGTCTACTCAAATATTCATAATTATCTGCTTCATAAATGAGTCAGTTTAGAATTCTCAAATCTGCAAGTTTTCATTATGACACTAATAGGGGTCACACTGATTAACCGGGGTATATTGGAGAAGAAGAAATTTAGTACGCTGTGCGGAAATACCAAATCGGGAAGTTTTGTTTATGCCCCGAATGGGTGGCTAGGATAATAATGGGCGATCCAAAGACACGTTAACTTTTATTCGTGGTCTCCATTTGACACATTCCTAGTAATGGTAAAAGTAATTAAAATTTTATTACAGATTGCGATAATTTTATGGATGGCTGTAACCTCCATTGCAACTCCCCCCCTCGGCTACATCACACGCAGTGCAAATGACAAGGTAAATAATTGAAACAAAAATTAAATGATTCACGCCCAATTAACCTGGAAAATGTTGCAAGTTGGAAGAAGTTGAGGTAGACAGAGCGTACCATTAGAATACTTGGCGTATACTTCTGTATATTTAACATCAGCAACACGTACAACTGTTTTATTTCATCTGGCAGTTTCGTTGAAGTAAGAGAACAGGGGGATAATTTCGTTCGGGATGTTAAATAACCGCTTGATTCTCAAAACTTGACTTTTTGTTAGGGAAAATGGACCAAGGATGCTGAGCCATTTTCTGAAAATTGAATTTCCTCCTATTGCAAAAAAAAAAGAAGTAACTGTTTGAGCCGAGCAATACTTAGGAATGACTATTTCGAGTGATTCACCGTGCATTACTCGCTTCATGAGTAATGTGCCGCCTTGCCAAAAGTAGAATTCTTCGTTCGATATATTGACGAAGCGATTATCATTCTACTTCTGTACTTTACGAAAAAGAAGTGATATGTAATTTTATAGATGTGCCCGTTTCTAAATGTCTCGGTTCAAATGCCGCATGTTAAGTTCTCCGGTCGAATAAAATCGAATGATTGTGGAACATTTTTAGATTTTATCATGTCGAATTGTCATATAACTATTATCGATAGTGTTAATTGTTGATCGAAGCGTGTGAGGACGAATTAGTGATGTCAGGAGAGACGAATAAGTGCAGACGCGACGAGAGACGAGAGACGAGAGACGAGAGACGAGAGACGAGAGACGAGAGACGAGAGACGAGCGACGAGAGACGAGACAAGAGACGAGAGACGAGAGACGAGACGAGAGACGAGAGACGAGAGACGAGAGACGAGAGACGAGAGACGAGAGGAGACGAGACGAGATGATTCTTCATTGATTAAAATGAGACTAATTTATTTTAATCACTTATAATCAATAACCAAACCAGTTGTATCCAATGATGGAATGGGTTGTGAGATATAGCCAATTGAATTATAAACGGAAGTCATATTATCATTAAATATTCCAAATAAGTCGCTGACATTTCGGAAGCGATGCTGTGGTGTTCCAAAATTTCATCGACTATTTTAACATAATCGAATTATTGCTGCAGTCTATATAGGTTAGTTCATACAGCAGGTGCGACAATCATATTACAGTTCATCATCAGATTTCAAATAGTTCCTCACTGCGCTTTAATTTTATTTATTTTCAATACAGTGTTACAAGTTTTCAATACAGTTGTACTGTAATATAACACCACAGATTTCAAATACTTCATCACTGCGATTTAATTTAATTTCTATTATTGTATTGGGAATTTTCAACACGGTGTTGAATTTCCGGATCCAGAATTTTCAACTTTCAATTCTAACTTTGCCTTTCTAAGTTACAGTATATTATCAATCATATCGATATAACCGATCGGTATTCCTTCTTACAAAACTGCAATATCATTTTACCGAACTTGGCGATAAGAACTAACCAATCCTGCTCTATTTTTCACCCTCTACCTGCATCAAACACAAGGGTAATTTTTATTCAACTGTTCTTTCTGTGTGTCAAAGTCAGTTGTGGTCTGGGAAATGGCGGTGGGTGGCGGGAGGGGGGGGCGGTTGCAGTAAAAAGTTTCATGACACGTTCATCTTGTGTTTCACATGTGCAAATCGGTTTTGGGAGAGTCGCGCCCAAGAAAACCCACACCCGGGGAGATGCGAGTGAAATGCCGGTCGTTGTTGCCAGACAACTGTTACCTGCCACCTATACATATATCTATCGTCTCTCTCGCAAACTGGTTTTCCCCCAACGTGAAAATGTCGGCGCGCATCTGACAAACAACAAAACAACTGAGATGTGCGTGTATATCTCTTCTCGTTGTATCCCGTCAATCGACAAGCGCTCTATGTGGCCATGTTCACGTACACATGTAGTAACATATATACTTCTAATTCAGTACTAGCCGCGGAAAAGGCACCTGAGACGGGTTATAACTGAAACAGTTACGGCTAGATTGCCTTGCAAGTAGATCTGGGTTACAGATTTCTTTGCCCGAAGGTCGAGGGCGTATATAGGAGGAAAAAAAACGTTTCGCGAAGCAAGAATTAAAATTATAGGAGGTATTCCATCAAATACTGAGCCCCTGTTGTGCACAAATATTCCGGAATACGTCGAGGATATATCCATATGGTGGTGCCCAATTGACCCAACTTATAATACTGGTACATAACATAATTGCTATATATATATATATATATATGAAATACACGGTGCTCCGAAAATGCATACCCTAAATGTCAAAGTGGAGAGAGGATAAAATTTGGGTTCGAAAGTTCCTTTTCCACTTTTCGCTCCGAGGCATCCGCGCCGAGTTATTCAGTTTCAAAGTGAGCCAATCAGAGCGTAGCTCCGCCCCCTCGAGCAGTGGTGCTCAGCTTGACCATTTTAACTTGAAAAAAAACACGGATTTTGCGACTCAAGGTTAAGGTAGACTTAATGAGGCAGATGGACGAGCGTTCTGTGACCTTGAGTCATCAAGTCCCAGTGTTTCTCAATTCAAAACAATCACTGACCGAGGGGGCGGAGCGAAGCTCTGATTGGTCCACTTGAAAATTCGATATCTCGGCGGGGGGACCTCCAAGAAAAAAGTGGAAAAGGAACTTCTGACCCCAAATTTCATCCTCTTTCCAGATTCAAACTTATAGTATGCATTTTTTTTTTTTTTTTTTCAAGTCGCTTAACTACTTCCGTTGAAGCAATTGGTTATTACTTTGGACATCACTTTTATTCTCCACTACGTTATCCCTGATGTATGTATTGAATGAGTATAAAAGCTATATATCGTTATATATGGATAGTCAATTTTCATTTTATTTGCCGCTCTTTTCACCTCTTCGGGATAGAGGAAACGACGGGTTTATTCTCGCTGCTTCCGTACGATTCATTTTATTATCCTTTTAGCCACTTCCGATTCCTCCCGGTCCCATCCTTACACTTAGACGGATGCCCGCAAATTCGTTGAACGTTGCATACATATATATATGTATCAGTACATATATATATGCAGCTAGTTGTACATATATAAACGTAATGCCAGAGTGGGACTTATCCCGATATCTCGGCTTTCCGCCCGAGGGATAAGCCCTCTGGGGAACTTTTTCTAACCACGTGTTACGTGGTGACCTCTCTGTTGCTTTTTTTTCCTCCGCTCAACTTTTTCTTTTATTCGTCATTTTTGTTTTAGAGTTTCAATTGGATAAAAAGGAGCGGTGCTTTCTTTTTTTCGCACATTGCCGTTGGTTGAGTTTCTGACTTTTCTAGGCATATTTTAGGTGGCTGTGATAATGGCGGTTTTTAGGACGTGTCTTAATCTTTATTTTGACCTCGATACCTGTTACACTTCTATTCAGTATGTAAATTACACCTTAAGAAGATGCAGGTTATGTTTTTTGTTCGCTTTTTCTCCGCCCATACATATATATATATATATATATATATATATATATATAAATGAAAAAGCATAAAAAAGCTGTATATATATATGCAACCAATGCAACTTTTTTCAGATTTTTTTGCGTCTTCAGTTTGAAAAAAAATCGAAAATTAGGAAAACGGCGGCGTTGAGACCACACTGTGATCTGCCAAGTGTTAAAATCTCGAAGGTTTCGTAGTTACAAAAAACAAATTAAATATCCGAATTTATCGCGAAACTTTTACATTTTTTGAAATTCAATTCTCTATGAAAAATTGTCCAAAGATTTTTTGTGAAATTGAACTGCGCTGTCCCGAGGAAATTATTCCTGTGACCTGCGAATGACACTTAATGACGAACGTTTACTAAAGGTACTTACAATTATGATCAGGCGAACGCTCGCTTGGCATTATCGGTGATATACTTCATTCGGCTGTTATTGAATTTGAGTCGAAGAAGATTTGAATCTTTGATTTCAGATGCAAATTCGATTAAACCAAATCCATTCAATATTGGAAATCGCCAAGATTCATCTAGAAAAGATCAGCAACATAAGTCTAGAAAATATCATACAACAAATGACTAATATTCACACAGCCACTCACACATACACACACAAATACCCCTCCCCCCACCCCCCTACAAACACCGAACCAAACACACACAAAAAAATTTTGACATACACACACCCACACCTATCCACCCACCCACCCACACGCCCACCCACCCACCCACCCACCCACCCACCCACCCGCCCACACACCCGCCCGCCCACCCACCCACCCACCCACCCACTTACCCATCCACCCACACCTTCCCACCCACCCACATCTACCCACAGATGCGGAACCACACACACTCAAAAACCTCCCTCTCCCACCCACCCGCACATACCTACACACACACTCGCATACCTGCACACACACACACAGAGAATGTGAATCATCGTCTCCTCTTGTGTTGCGGCAACACTAATTTCAAAAAATATCTGAACCTATTAAAAAAAAATAATACTCAAGCCGGCAAAATATTCCATTAACACATTGAACTTCTATTTTTTCTCGGCACAACGAATTGTTTCCCGAGTTCTTAGTACTCCATCCACCACTATAATTATTCTGCCGAGTTCATTTCTGCCATTATCCGCAGTATAATATTTTCAAACAGTTGTTGTTGTTTTAGATAAAAACGTATTTCGTGAATTATGGCGACAGTTTGATTCATGAAATTGCAAGTTGTTACTAAATTTGGGAAATTAACCCAGCATATCTAGGGGGAATTGAAGCCATGGATCGATATCATATAAAACATAACTACCAAACAGGAATTGCGATAAACTAGTTGAGTATTGTCTGAATGTGCCCTTCCCCAGAATGCTCTCCATACTGTAACCAAGTACCAACAATTGTCCTTGGAAGTGGCGGGAAAATAGGGGTTAGAGGTGTTGGTTAGCGGCTGGAGTTTCAGAATCCCAGGCTTAGGTAACATATAGTTAGTGAATAAATCCAGCTGTTATTAATCCAACGAAACTACCACATTTGCAACCTTAAATTCGATCCAGTACTTCTGATTCAATACCATTTGATTCCACGTTCTTTACTTCAGTGATTGTTCATGGAAAGTTGGTTAATGCATGAAGCATTGTGTTAATTTCATAAAAGTTGGAACTAGTGGCATTATTAAGCCTTCACTGATTACATTATAATGTTCGCACCACCATTTGCCCATTTTTTCTATTTTGATGAAGCGAACGATAAGAAAGATTCAAATAATTTTGGGATTGAAAACTCCCCTTACGCATTGCCAGGGGCCAATCCGAGTGAAGCTCCGCCCCCTAACCCAATGCTGATCATTTTGAATTGACAAAACCTGGGATGTTATGTTTTAAGGTCACCGGACGGCTTCTAATCCGGTCGGTGCACCTCCACAAGTGTTGACCTTGAACCGTAAAATCTTCAGTTTTTCTGAATTTAAAGTGGTGAATATGAGAGCCACTGCCGCGGGGGCGGAGCTACGCTCTGAAACGGCCCAATCGGAGCAAAGCTCCGCCCCTCATCCAGTGGTGGTCATTTTGAATGGCCAAAAACTGGGATTTACGTCTCAAGGTCACTGGTCGGTGCACCTTCACAAGTGCTGACCTTGAACCGTGAAATCTTCAGTTTTTCTGAATTTAAAGCGGTGAATATGAGAGCCACTGCCGCGGGGGCGGTGCCACGCCCTGATTGGCCTATTTAAAACTGGAATATCTCGACCTGGGGGTCTTGGAGAAAAAAATGCAAAAGGGAGTTGCGACCCTAAATTTGACCCTCTGTCCACCCCTCGGAAGCAGAGTGTCCAGTAGAAATGTATCAGAGTGTTTTTGCCCGAAATTGCGAAATACGAGATTGCTTTGGATTCTGGACCCTCGAGACCAGACAAGCTAACAATTGGATTTATAATTTCGATACAAGACGATAGAGTTGAAATTCTCGCCTTCTCTCGTTTCGCGACATCACTAGCAATTTTCGCCATGACTGCATAATGGTCCAGGGAAGCTGCACTCATTTTTATAAAACTCAAGGCGGCTCAAATCGTCACTCTGTCATCTTGTTAGAATTTTCACATCGCTCCAGCCTCGACTGTTCCATTTACTCAGTACAAAATTTAAATAATATGGTCTATAAAATCTCTTTTTTTTAGTTCCCACAAAACGGAATTTTCTCTCTATCATTGACCTCAATAAAGCATACAATAAATTCACCAAATTCCGGGTATAGAAAGTACATCCCTAACTACCAAATAAACTAATACCATTGCACTACAATTCCTCCGGGAACTCATTGGCTCAGATATTTCTGGATCGAAACTACCAGCATCTAAAACCTCGTCAGAGAATCAGTCCAGCTGTTATCAATCCAACAAATTCGCAAAATTCGCGAACTCGGGAAAATCGTTTTCCCCTTAATTTCCCCGTTTATAGTTTCATTTTTTTCCCTTCCTCCCCCCAGGCTAGGTCTATAAAAAAAACTTTCAATTGAAGAATTTAGTCGAGAGTCGAAAGTCGCTCCACTTCCCACGTATTTTTGTCGCAAATCATCACACTCAATCTCATAAAGTAAGAGAAAAAGCGCAAAAAAAAAGAACCAAGATGAAATGGTCATACCCAGCGTTTGACATGGCTTGTAATTAACGAGGACATTCGAAACTCTTTCGCTGATTTTGCCATTTAGTTGGACATTCAAACTGTAATCCCGGACTTTCCTCTATTGAGAATAGCCCGAGGAGTAGGAAAACTTGGTAGATGTATAAACAGTGGTGAGTGCCGGAGGGTCCGGCAAAAGCAACTTAAGATTTATATATATAGATCAGCTTGTATAGAACTACGTACGTACTAACACAAGCGTAATACACTACAGTGAATCACAGCAATGTTTGAGTCAGTCCACTTTCTCATGCCACCCCCACCCATTTCCACCCAGCAAACATCTATTTCATTCTTGCACTGTGGCATCTCCGTGTATTCGTTGGTTCTTGTAGTGCCTCTTTGGCAAACTTCTAGATGCGTCCTCCTTTCCAATGAACTAAACACTCGATATTATTTAGCAAGTTTACGGCCAAACCAGTCTACAATCTCTCTTTACCATGACGGGAACTAATTATCCAATTTCCCTTTCATAAATTCAATTATTTAATTGATAGGTAATTGATATGATTTCCAAATTGCAATTGCATTTCAATGGAATGTTATTTGCAGTTGATGGTTGGCAGGATGGGGCAAAGTTTTTAGTTAGGATTGATGTGGTAATGGAGCTGGTTTCTTCCGGATTTTGGTGGGATATGGAGACAGGGATAGACATTGGATAGGTGTTGGAGGAATATGAAGACACTTGAAGCTCTCAAACACTTGCATCAGGTTGTTAGGATGTAATTAGTTGAATGAACGAGAAGTGGGCAAAGTGTGATCCCCCTCCGGGCGACATATAAATTTCTGATGGAAATTAAAAAAATCTGAACTACGGTTCTCCAAGGAAGTTCCTGACGTGAAAATAAACGTGTAATGTAATGGGAATTTTTTTGAGGAAATTTAATAATTTATGTTTGGTATGAACAACGCAGGGACCTCTGATGATGGAAGGGCCTTTTCCCTGAGGGTCGTAAATCCTCGGGTATGCTGGAATTCGCACGTCGATAGTCCCAAACGGTCACTACGGAAACGTAAGCCGACGTAACATGTAGTTGAGGTAATAAATTAATAAGGAAAAAGAGTCCATGATGTGTAACACAATTTGCACTAAAAATTGATTTTTAATAACAGAAAATAAAATACGTATTGATTACACGAAATGCACTAAATGTCCCGATATAAAAATAACTGACTTGAAAATAATTGTAAAGCCTTGGATATGAATTCGCTATTTTTGAAAAAGCAATTGGTCTTTTCTGTTCGCGATCTGTATGGTGACTAACAACTCCTACTTTTTTGGGCAAGATACACTGGGGTCTTATTTTGGAAGAAGTGAGAGTAAATGAAGCGTCATTGGTGGAAAACTCAGAAATTTCCTACACCGAAGGGGTGGACTGAAAATACGTTAAAATTTAAAAGGCCCCAATTTTTTCTAGAAGTAAAGCGAACGAGGGTTGATTGTGGCATTTTACGACTACATGTGTGACACTCGTGTCGATAGTCGAATGGGTCGGAGGGTTCCATCGTAGACGCCCGCCATCGTATCACAGGGGTTTCTGGAGGTTTACCCTGTGATTAGAAATACGATGAGCTGAAATGGCGAAGTCGGCCCCAGCCGCAAAGGGTGGGTACTCTGATCCGTAGTATTGTCCATGAAGTAATGCCTACCAGCGGTTACGTGGGTGAATACGAATAGAGAATAGAAAAAAAACACCCGGTCGTACAGGTCGAACGGAGTATGTAGGGCTAAGCGGGCACCCATCACCACTCGAGCTAATCGAGCCTGACCACGGCGTATTATAATGGCTATCACTGTCGCCAAATTTCTAAAATAATTTCTAGATAATCCATCAAATTACCATGCTCTCCAATGCAGAAATTCCTCTAATTACAGCTCAACTATACTTTTTATCGCTCAACCTCTCTGTAATTGAATTGTCACTCAACCTCGTCATTTCAATACCCCCTCTAATCAAAACAAATTGGCTAATTTTTTTCCCCTGCTTTCAGAATCCACCAAACTATCGTTATAAATACACTATTGATAACGATAATGGAGTTGGCCAGGGAAAGGTGGAAACCAGAAGTGGTGAATTGGCAAACGGTCGATATTACATTAATGGCGAGCAGTCATCCACGGACGTGAAATATTTTGCTGACGAGTGGGGCTATCATCCATTGGTCAAGTACAGTGCATCGACCGGCCACAGTGTGGCTAATGCGCAATTGGCCCTAGGCGAACACGTTGTAAAAGCCCGAGTTAATGACACCAATTTCGTTAGTATTTGAAACACCGATAAATTTATCAATTTGACAAAAAAATGTTCCCTTTGAATTGACGTAAAAATAACATTTTTCTTTTTATTTTTTTTTTTTCGATACAGGTAGCAGACTCGCAGGTGATACAGCCACTGCTATTGAATAGTCATGCAATTTACAAAGTTACCAATGACAAAGAACCGAACGTGGAGAGAATACATGTTTTGCCAGTGACAGAGACCCATGTCACCGAGGGAATAAATGATGCAGCACTTACGACCCTCGAGGAGAGCTTGATAATTGAAAATTCCGGTAGTTTTGGCCAGCGTGTATCCAACACTCAGACCAATGGAAGTCCATCACTGAAGCAGAGTGAAATCTACCACACAACTCCCGAATTATCCGCTTACTCAACACCCACGTCAATAATCCATCAGGTCACTCCAGTTGTTACCGATGTAATCATTAAAAATTCATCATTGAATGGCCAACCCTTGGTGTATAATTACAAAGCTGCCTTGGCCAGTATACGCGACTACATGTCCATGGATAGTGGAGGTGAAATGAACCATAAGGTGCCACTTAATCCCCAAGTATTTCCCAACATCTTGCCAACTGGCCAGAGTCACTCGCCCCCACAATCCAGGGATAATTCCAACGTCGAGTTATTGGAGAACCTAGCGCCACAAGTTTCACCAAGATTCTCTAAGCCTATTGTCGTAGCTGAGGTAGCCAACTCTGAGCAATTTGAGTATAGCACAACTTTCCCCTGCAACGATCTCAATGATGAGAGTACTGGCTCAGTTACCTCCTCAACAATTGATGAGAATATACCATCAAGCACCACTCCTTCGAGTACTTTGTCAAGTGATACTGCTGTTTTAGTGACACCAAAACTTGGAATCCAGTCACGTATAACCACATCTTCAGTAATACTAAATCCAATCCAAGCTGGTGTTGGCCTCCTTAATGCTGGTGAAGCACACCTGATATCGAGTGACACTAAGCAGGGATTACAATTTGCCGATGTTAGTCAAAGTATCGATAATCCACCAGCGATTATGTCATCAAAGAATTCTGGTAAACCTGGAGAAGACACCCCAAATGATGCTCGGCAAAAGATCTTGGATGATCAACCAAAATTCGATAAAGTTGTGGCAATCAATTCACCATCACATGGAGATCAATCGTTTGTGATAGAAAAGTCACGTGAAGTATATCACAATACACCAATAGAGGAGATACATTATCCTGTTGAGGTAGCATCTCAGGTAGTCCCCATCAATCACCTGTCACCGAGCTATCTCAATATACCCTATGAGAATGCCCAAGTTGAGAAGGGTAAAACTTATACCGACCAGGGTAATGGCAATTTTGCCTATCAATCGATAGTCGATAGACCTGAGTTACTGCTCCAAGAGTTGCAAACGAGCCCCGAGAGTGCCACTTACATTTATCACCAAGATCAACAGGTTAAAAATAATGTCAATAACTTAGATGCCATTCCAACATCCACTGATAGCACAATTATCCAAAAAACTATCCCCGATATAATATTGACAAATGAAAATGTCACTGGGGAGGGAAATTTTCCAAGTGATACCGGGATAAAACATGATCACGTTTACTCAGTATTTGAGGTGGAAAAGTTACTGGTACAACCAGTGAATATACATCAGCCCGAGGTAGGTTTACAATCCCTCAAAATACAAGATAATAATGGCCAAGATAATACAAAGTCTAGCCTCGAGAGATTGTTGGCCAACGAGAGACAAGCGAATGTGTATGCACAGAGTACACACATTACAGGTAATACAGTGCCACTGACAGAAATTCAGATGAAAGAGATTTCAAGTGAAATAGAAAAACCTACACTGCCGTACAGTTTATCCATGGATCTGGGTAAAAGTACGATTTACATTCATGGGCAAACTGAGCAAGGATTACTCGATATTGGCAACTACCCTAGTCAAACAATTTCAGACCAAGAGAATCCATTGGTGACACATGTTTCTACTGTTGAAAAATTGGAGGATAAAAATTTTATTAGCCAACCCCAAGATTTATCAAAATTATATGCTAACCAGGATAAGAATCTACTTGATAGAGCAGTGACAGTGCTTAAGCCATATTCCGTTGAAAGAATTGTGGAGAAGAGACTGCCGTATATAGTACATAAACAACTACCCCAACTCTACCCAGTTCATATACTTGAGCCATATCCAGTTGAGAAGATTGTGGAGAAGCCCGTAGCTATGCCCGTCACAGTTGAGAAGGTTGTTGAGAAGAAAGTTTCACCATCACCAACATATTCCATGGAAACACTAATAAAACAAGCCCATCCATTAGAACAAATAAATTACATTGATAACTCAATTAATGTACCCTATGGGGTGCAATATGGTGTTAGTTATCAGCAAATTATGAAACCAGGGAGTAATAATTTATACGATAATAATCCAATTGACCAGCAGATGCAGAATAATGGTAGTGGTCAACAATTTCAAGGATACTACTACGATAAACCACTTGGGCGCATTGCTAATCCACGGTTAGCATTGACTAAACGTTATGGTTCTTTAAGTCCATTAGGGTATAGTAAGCAAATTCAAGGGCAACAATCTGGACCAACAATTTATGCCAAGAAAATACAGTTTGCCAATCAATTGGCGTTACCATTGCAATCACGTACGGTGGATCACCAGGCGAGCCCACACAGACACTTGGTTTATCGTGCTATCGATAAAGGAAGCAACAAAAATAATGTGTATATAGGACCAGTACCATTACCCCAGCATGCCCTGAATCTTCATCAACAAAATCAAGTGGTACATCCGCTTCATCAAGAAACACTTCGGTACTTGGCCACTGTGGGTAGATCGAATGGTGGTAGTAACTTCAGGAGAACGAGATTGCCGGATGTGCATTATCAAAGTAGAACGAGTAATTTCAGACAGTCCAAAATGGAGTATGGGTTCAAACCGCCAATGGTACCATCCGTGCAATACGATGAACAAACCGCTACCAGAGTGGAAAATTGATAACGAAGGGTTTTATCATTATCTGTTTACTGTTAGGTGTACATTGTTCGGATTAATTTACGGTTAATTGTGTAATTTAGGGGGGGAGGGATTGGGATTTTATTCTGGACCCAAAGACAGGGAGCTCAGGGGACATGTAGGGGTAGGGGGAAGACAATACCGACAGTCGATGGTTCACAAATTTGGGAAATAACGGTTTTGAAGGAGTTATGGGGTTTTTGCTGTTAGTGAAATTTTTGGAAGCTCGATTTTTGATAAGTGTGGACATTTTTTTGGAAGCTTCAAAATGATTGAAATGGAAATTTTTTTTGTCATTTTTTGAAAATTTTCAAACTTTTCCAATTTTTCAAAATTTTCAATGTTTGCAAATTTTTCAAAATTTTCAAGATTTTTAAAATTTCCCAAATTTCTCAAATTTTCCAAATTTTCCAAATTTCCCAAATTTTCCAAATTTTCCAAATTTTCCAAATTTTCCAAATTTTCCAAATTTTCCAAATTTTCCAAATTTTCCAAATTTTCCAAATTTTCCAAATTTTCCAAATTTCCCAAATTTTCCAAATCTTCAAAATTTTCAAAATTTTCAAAATTTTCAAAATTTTCCAAATTTTCCAAATTTTCCAAATTTTCCAAATTTTCCAAATTTTCCAAATTTTCCAAATTTTCCAAATTTTCCAAATTTTCCAAATTTTCCAAATTTTCAAAATTTTCAAAATTTTCAAAATTTTCAAAATTTTCAAAATTTTCAAAATTTTCAAGATTTTCAAAATTTTCAAAATTCAGTTCAGACCATCAATAGTACCATCTAGCCCGTGCGTTAATCCCCGCTACCAGAGCGCAAAATCAATCTCCAGATGTGGTTCATCATTACTTGTTCACTGTCAGTTATCAATTTTCCACATGAATCCTGCTTATCTATGTAATTTAGCTGTGCAATTATTCTGTACCTAAAAAAAAAAATGTAAATATACATGTAGAAGTATGAGCCAAAAATGTTATTGAATATTCCTTAAATTGGAAGGTTCCTCAAGTTCCTTGAAGAAAATTCTGGGAATGGTTTCGAGCTGACATTCTGAGGCATTATGAGACGACCAATGAAATGAGCAATGAGGCTCTAATCCTGGAGAGATCACGTGATGATGTCAGCAAAAAATTAATCTGTCACAGCAATTTCCGATGAGTTAAAAGAAATAGTGTGCACTATCCGACTTTGGACAGAGTTCGTCAGATTTCTGATGGTCGGAGTTGAATTTATGTTGAGCGTATTCTAGATTTTTGAACACCCATGATTACGTCCCATGCATTCGTAAGAAGGTCCACGAATATTTGAGGATATTTTCTCTCCGCATATGTACAGAGAAAGACACATAATGCTCATATATCTTCCACTATGTACATACAACTGCTGCACTCAATTACTGTTTCATGGACAAAGGTGGATGGAAAAAAAGTCAGTAGTAAACTACCTTTCAAATACGTTCCCCCAAACCCACTAAATGGATTAAAACTCTCCTTTTGCCTTGAGAGAGCCCAATGCGCGAGAGTATGGGCTATGGCACTGTAAAGTTTTTCGATAAAAACAAACGATGACAGGAGAGAGGGGCCAAGAGACTCGGCTTGTCGTTTATACGAGCACCGAGTGCAACCAACTTGGGAAAACAATAATACGAGGAAAAACTTATAGACCATTAATTGAATACCACTCTTCGATTGGTGGAAGCATTCAAGGATGATTTATATCAGGATATAGAGGGAGTATCGAGCAATCGTAAATTGGGAATATTTTTCTTGACTTCCGGATGTCTTTATTATGACGATAGTTCTTTGATGTGGAAGTACCTGAAAGGGGCAAAGCACAATCGTGGGTGTAGGTATAGGGTGAACAATGGGGTAAAATTTTTTTTGTACATTTCAGGGGATCAAAACCCCGAGGGGCGGGGGGGGAGGGGGGGGGTGCGGTCATAGGCACCCGCAATCGTTGCACAGGGGTTTCTGGGGCTTTACCCTGTGTTGAGAAATACCATGCGGTAAATGGCGAACGTCGGACCCAGCTACCCGGATGGGTGTCCAGTAGCCCCTTCTGAAGGAATAGTCAAGAGCACCATGGGGAGTACAAGCGAGACGGATGGAAACGAAAAAATACAGCACATCAACGCAAAGTGAGAGTGGAACCCAAGGCGGGGGGGGGGGGGGGGGGGGGTGGTCCGTCATGTTAATGATGAAAATTACTCGGCTGGGGTGGGTAAGTAGAAAATTATCCTTAATCGTATTACATCAGGATTTAATCGGGTCCAGGATTTTTTTTCCTCAGTTACCTCAACTTCGAACCATTTTCCTCATAGAAATCCTGCGTTAAAGGTAGAAAAATTGTGATTGGGAGGTGAGTAAAAACTTCAAGGTATGAGTGGGAAAAATCATAGAAAAGTACGGGGAAATTGACGAAGGGCAAGCCAAATTCCGACATAAGGTACCTGAGGTATCGCAGGGGGGTCAGTTTCCCTCAGTTGGGCTTTGGCCACAAGATACCCAGGCAGAGAAAACTGCAGAGAAAAAACTTTGATAAATATGCCCCGCATTCCCTCCCCTTGCGGGTGTATGCTATAGCCAAGAGGGTTTAATTTAAGGGGGTGGCATATTAAACTCACAAAAAAATTGTCAAATTTTGCAAAGTTTGCACATTTTAAAATTTTTGTAAATTTTCCAAATTTTCCAGATTTTCCAAATTTTCCAAATTTTCCAAATTTTCCAAATTTTCCAAATTTTTCAAATTTTCCAAATTTTCCAAATTTTCCAAATTTTCCAAATTTTCCAAATTTTCCAAATTTTCCAAATTTTCCAAATTTTCCAAATTTTCCAAATTTTCCAAATTTTCCAAATTTTCCAACTTTTCCAACTTTTCCAAATTCTCCGCATTTTTCAAATTGTCGAAAATTTTCGAAAGTACTGGACACATTATGTGTGACGTGTATGAGATGGCATTGTCCACGCTGTGTGCCAGAACGAGCTCCTTCCGAGATGAATTCACCTATATCCGACTTTCCTCCCCTCGATCTCAGCATTTTCGCACGCCAACATAAGAATTCATCCAGTGCTGAAATTTTTCTATTTTTATCTTTGTACAAAACGAAGATAATGCTATATGTTATCAAGGGCTTGCAGTTCTTTTCCCATGTTATTTTCCCCCATCCGTTCATTTTACGACATATGGACGGAATGAAGTTTACTGCAACACGAACGAGAGGTCAGCACCTGTAAAAAAGTACAGAGCCCCCTTGGATTACCGAGATCCGATACATTATGGGGGTTGAACCGGGTGAGGTCATAACTAGGACTTTCATAAACTTTATGTACCAACATTTCATTTTGTCTTTTGATCCAGCGTGTAGATTACGGGGGGGATTAATAACCAAGGGGATAATAAGGTATAACAGGCTATCTTTTCCTTTCGTGTGGTTTATATGACGCGAATAGGAAGATTGCATGAGTATAATTAAGCTAATGGATGATGATCACTCGGGGCAATACATTTCCATCCAATTGCGGAAAATTTCACATAATCATCTGCCTATATTGATCCATTGAAGACCAGATATAACGTGACATTATGAAATAATGGATAAGAATTCCATCTATCACTCAATTAAAGGTAATCTAATTTCAAATAACGGGCCAATGACATCCACTGAGTACACACAAACTCAATTCCGTGAATTGATTGCAGAGCCATATTTTGCTGACCCAGTTCAATCACGATAATGTCCTTACCTGGCTTTGCCGAAGAAATAAGATCAGCTTGGTCGACCTCATCTGCGTTCGTTAAATAGGTTTCTCATTTCCACCAATAAGTCATCAATTCCAGGTTAGTGGTGGTTTTCAGTGATTATTCACACTTGGGAATCCAGAATGTCTGCAGGCATTTTCAGTGATTGAAGTAGTGTGATGGATGGAGTAGTTGTCCATTTGGCAAAACTCTAGGTATTTCAATATGAAAAATATAGGTGTCATCCCTGAAAGCAAAGTTTTTTTTATAGCAAAATGCATATTCGGAGGTGCTATGTACAATGTTCTCTGATCATTTTTGGAAACGTGCGTCTATGTGGATGGGTAAGTGTGGATGACAGGTTGCGTATGGGTAGGTGGGTGGGTCTGGGCAAGTGGGTGAGTGGGTGTGGGCAGGTGGGTGAGTGGGTGTGGGCAGGTGGGTGAGTGGGTGTGGGCGGGTGGGTGAGTGGGTGTGGGCGGGTGGGTGAGTGGGTGTGGGCGGGTGGGAGGGTGTGGGCGGGTGGGAGGGTGTGGGCGGGTGGGTGGGTGGGTGTGGGGTGCGTAAAGGTGGGTGGGGGTAGGTGTACATGGTATGGGTGTGGGTCGGCGGTATGAGTGTGGGTATGTGGGGGGGGGGTGTGGAGTGTGTATATATGTCTGAACCATTTGCATTTCCCCATTTCAATAAGAGTCTGTGTCATATATTGAAGCGGGTTTTCATAATCAACTACATTTATAGTTCCAAATTATGGCCTAGACAGGCGCTGTTTTTTCCTCGCATAACTTACATAAACTACCGCCAATTCCCACTGAGTCATCCACATCTAAAATTTTCCCATCTTAATTAACTTAATTATCACAACTTTCCGTGGAAAAATTCTTAGTCTTAGCCAAGAAACTCTCCTATCTTATTCTTATGTCTCAATCTTCTCTAAGAACCCAAATAAAAAAACTATGATAATGGCCATTTTGGCTTTCAAAATTTCTGCGTAATGATTGCGGAAAAATGTGCAGTCTGACCCGACACTGGCTCGACTACTGCGGGGAGGTAATAGTAGAGCTCTGTATTCACTGGCACTCGAGTGCCTACATTTGTTAGGAAAAAGAGGGTAAAAAAGTAGCGAGCCAACAAAGTTTTTTTCCACCGGGCTTTTAAACCTTCAGTTTCCCGGCGTTCGCGTTTTTTTTTTCTTTACTTTCTCCTTATTTCAGGCGGTCGGGGTAGCCTCCATTATGAGATAATCAGTGGGGCAAAACGATGTCCGGGGGATTAAAAGCCCATTAGGGCCCTCGGGTAAGTAACTCACTGATATATTTTTAGCTAACCCATTCCCACCCCCCCCCCTCGTCCCCCCCAACGTGGCCCTCCGCAAATGAACCACAACAGCGCTTGGTGACCTCTAGCCAAACAAGCCTCCACACTGGCGTCCAGTTGTTTCCACAAATAATCGTCGACCTGCGGCTTCTTCTCCGGCGTTTGTTAAAATGAATGGGGGAAAAAAGTGGACAATCAAAATTAAGGATGGGGAGATAAAGTGGGGTGAAAAGGGGAGCGAAAAAATCGAGATTGCAAAATCCACTCAGCATGGTACAGTCGGTGAAAGGATTCATAAAAATTGTAGTTTGGTAATTTCATTGTATAAATCGCATTTCACGTTTTTGCTTCCACTTCGAATTCTTATTTGGGTCTCCTACGTTTGTTTGGAAATTTCGGGTGTTGACGCATTCAAATGTGATGTAAGGATCATTGGGGGGGGGGGGGGGGGGGGGAGGTCCAGAATAGTCGGAATAATTGTTCATGCCAGACGAGCGCGGTGGGGGGGGGGGGGGGGGGGGAGGGGCGAGGTGGATTTCGGGGAAGGGATCATTCAAGTTGGGGCCGGGGGGGGGGGGGGGGGTCCAGAATAGTCTGAAAAATCGTTCACGTTAGACTTGACATTAATTAAAAATTCCAAACATAAAGATAAAGTAAAGAGAAATTGGTAATTTGTTGAACAAATATTATCAACCACAGCACAGACCTTGGAGAGCGAGACACCCATAATCGCCGATTTGCGGTCTCTTTTCTGGCGTTTGTTAAAATGAATGGTGGAAAAAAAAGTGGGAAAGGCAAAATTAAGGATGGGGAGAAAAAGTGTGGTGAAAGGGGGTAAAAAATCCGGACGCTCTACAGATTGCGGTTGTACCCACGCACCGCACTATATAGACATAATGCGCTCTTTATGCATGCATTTTTAATATGAAAAATGTATCCTAAACGTGTGTTTATAGTGTATTAACGCCGTTGAAAAAATGCGTATGCTAGTAGAAGACAACTGCGTCCTTTTAAATTTGCGCATGCGATATATTGCAGCAGACTCAAATATACAAAAACAATGAATCTGTCTAAAGTAGTTCTGTTCGATATTTATTACAATTTCTTCATTTATTGATGTATTTGTTACAATTTATTACAATTGTTTTCAAACTGATTTTTCCCAAATTTTTGTTTTTGAGATCAGCGATGAAGAGCCATGGAATGTCCGAATGTCCAATAAATCAATGCCTATGCACACATGAGGAGTGTCACACATGACACGAATGAAGGATCGCAAGCAAAAAATTGTAACAGCATATTTCTCTCAGTATATTTTGGTGTAGATATTTCTCGCACGGGGAAATTATAAATTTTCAGATTAGTGTCTGTACATGAAAATTGTTAATATAAGTGTCATCAATATCGAGATTGGAAGATGTTGGAATCTCTGCGTTCCCGGAGGTCCCGAAAATGATTTCCAACAAGTTTAGAGAGGTTGTGTGTTATTTTTTTTCACTCTTTCTCTATTCGTATTCACCCACGTAACCGCTGGTAGGCATTACTTCATGGGCAATACTACGGATCAGAGTACCCACCCATTGCGGCTGGGGCCGACTTCGCCATTTCAGCTCATCGTATTTCTAATCACAGGGTACACCTCCAGAAACCCCTGTGATACGATGGCGGGCGTCTACGATGGAACCCTCCCTCCCCCCCCCCCCCCGCGCGACGGTTCGCGTTCGGTCCCGGCTCACGGTCTCACTTCATGGATACCGCCGATAGCACACACGGAATGTTCCTGCCATCGGTCGGAGTCCGTGAGAAAATATTTTTCAGAAAAAATATTTTGCAGTGAGCGGGAATCGAACGCGGGACCTTTAGAATAGTAGGCAGACACTCTACCGACTACGCCAAAGCCCCGTCTAGAGAGAGG
This sequence comes from Asobara japonica, assembly GCA_026005395.1. Classification (NCBI taxonomy): domain Eukaryota; kingdom Metazoa; phylum Arthropoda; class Insecta; order Hymenoptera; family Braconidae; genus Asobara; species Asobara japonica. The sequence goes on along the minus strand of BQMI01000176.1, from coordinate 2,525,044 downwards.
TTGTGTGTGTGTGTGTGTGGGTGGGTGGGTGGATGTGTGTGTGTGTGTATGTGTGGGTGGGTGTATGTGTATGCGTGTATGTGGTTGGGTGCCTGTATGTAAGAGTAGATGTGTGGATGGATGTGTGTCTGTGGTGTGTGTGTGTGTGTGTGTGTGTGCATGTATATGAGATGAAATTTTAATTAATTTCTAAAAAGTCATTAGAATGTCGAGATCTGATGGCAAATCGATTTTGTTTCCCGGGCAAATCAATAACTTCCTTATCGGGAATTTAAACAAACATTTTATAAGAGCTTCAAAGTTGGAAAAAAAATTCATCAGATCTAAGTCCCCTTAAGCGCAGCTCTAAAGAAAAATCACCTATTCAACTTTTTATATAGAACTTTTAAACCCGTTATTATAACCATTAATGCATGAGAGAGAAAGAGAGTTTTTCCCTCGACATACAGACCTACCTTGACCATTGCTCCAAAGAACACAAAGTTAAAAAGAAGCGATCTGCGACTTTTTCTCTGGCTTTTGTTGAAGTAAATGGTAAAAAATGTGGACAAAGTCAAAATTAAAAATGGAGAGAAAAAGTGGGATGAAAAAAGAAACAACGACAAAAAAAAAAGCAGCCCAGCTATAGAGATTGCGGTTGTACCCACCCACTACACATATATATACACACACGTATATTTTCTAATGCTGTGTGTGCATCGGTTTCCTGTTTCGTCCGGGAGCTCGCGTGTACCCAAACGTTTATTACGCCTCGGTGAATTAAGTCCGGAAAGCTCAACATACGCGCTGATCTTCTGGCCTTTTTTTCCAACAGCCCCCGCTCTCTTTATTTCTGGTTCAAGCCCGGAGATAACGAACGTAACACACAGAATGAATGAAAAAGGAAATAGAAAATTCAAAGGTGAAGAGGGAGTATAAAAAAACGTAGAGACAGGTTAGCGGATAAACAGTGAACGTGCATTCACTGGTATTAGGCAGTGAATTAATTGTGAATCTAAATACCGGGACGCGTGACATTAATGAAACATTGTACTTGCGAAACACAGTAGGATGGAATTGAAAGTTAATTATAGTGATGGTAAAATGTGGAACGCGGCTGTTGAGTGTATACAAGAGGTTCTGACTAATGTTGTAAAAATATTGAGACTATGTGTGCACGTGTTTTTTTTGGCTATTGCTCTATTTGTAATCACCCACGTGACCCGCCGCGAGGCCCTGCTTGGTGGGCAATACTACGGCGACGAGTACCCACTCAATGCGACTTGAGGTGACTCCGCTTTTCGCTATAATATTTGCTAATCACAGAGTGAAGCATCCAGAAAATCTCTAATCCAATGAGCGGGCTTCTATGGTGGACCTCTCCCCCCCCCCTCCCCCCGTGACCGATTCGGTCCGCGGTTCAGCATCGCGATCCCACTTTGTGGGTACCACTGATAGGACACCAAGGGTGTCTTCTGGCCGACTCCAGAGACTGGAAAATTTCATCTCGGGTATCGCGAGATTTTTCCGAACGATCTTACAGGCACGAAAGTAGTAAAAAAAAAATGTCATTGATTTTGGAATTATGCATTTCCATGAAGCATGTAATTAATTAAGTTCTGCATAAAATTGATACTGTGTACTCATCGTTATACACACTTCATCTTTATACAATTGTAATATTTAAACATTGCATTGAATGCGCTGTTCAGTCTTCTGAAATTTACTGAAGCAGTCAAAGTTATCTTATCTTCACTTTTGATAGGACAACATTTATCTGCCATAGAATAAAGTGTACTTTTTGTTTAGCAACTTTCGCACTTGCAGCCAAAAGGAAAATACAGAAATGGCACAAACTGCAGCTTTGCCGAATGGAAGGGTATCATTTTTCGTTTCTCCGTGCACATTCGAATGCAAAAAAAATCGAAGGCAGTTTTTCATTTTAACGATGTATCCCCGGAAGGAGGGGATGATATTAATGATGACAACAAGATGAGTTATCAAAACTTTTCACCGAAAGTGACTCTCCAATGGTGATATTAAAGAAAAGGAAACATGGGGAAGGTAGGAAAGTTGTGGAATGGCTAGCAGGTGGCAATGAACTTGAGTTATGCGCCTGTGATACCGAGCGGCTAAAATATCATTGGGCTTATGGGACGGGCTGAAACGAGGTCAGTTTGAGAACTGAAAAGAGTGCTCCTTGATTTTTATAACATCTCTCTCTCTCACAGCTCGCTTCGTGCCAGCGATTTGTGTGCGTGTGTGTGACAATCTCACTTTTACTACCGTCGTATGGCTTTTAGATATCCCCCTTTGGAATCACATTTGTCCTCCTCGCTCATTTCCCCCATTTTTATAGCTTCAAACATGAAGAATATTTTATCGCTCCTCATTACACGATTTTTATGAAATTCTGCATCCACTCTTTTTAGTCCGAGAGGAAAGTTTGATAAATATTAATCCACCGTTAGGTGAAGATGTTGCATGCTTTATGGGGATTTTTAAACAGGGGCATCATGAACGTTATTGACTGCAAATGAAATTTGATACTGTGGCAAACTTTTTTTTTAATTTTTCGATGTTTTTTTTGGTTGAGTTTCTATATTGTGGCGGTCGTTGAAGTGGCTTAAGTCAGTTCAAATTTTCAGGTTTTTCATGGTGTTTATTTTTTTGGAAAATTGAATATTTTATAAATTGCTTGATTTTCCGATTTGGCTCCATTTACAAATTTAAAATTTTCAAATTTTTTAAATTTTTCAAATTTTTCAAATTTTTCAAATTTTTCAAATTTTTCAAATTTTTCAAATTTTTCAAATTTTTCAAATTTTTCAAATTTTTCAAATTTTTCAAATTTTTCAAATTTTTCAAATTTTTCAAATTTTTCAAATTTTTCAAATTTTTCAAATTTTTCAAATTTTTCAAATTTTTCAAATTTTTCAAATTTTTCAAATTTTTCAAATTTTTCAAATTTTTCAAATTTTTCAAATTTTTCAAATTTTTCAAATTTTTCAAATTTTTCAAATTTTTTAAATTTTCAAATTGTTCAAACTTTCCAAATTTTTCAAATTTTTCAAATTTTTCAAATTCCTCACATTTTGCAAATTGTTTAAACTTTCCGAATGGACTTCATCAAATGCAGATGAGCCAAATGTCGTGCGTACCTCAATGGTTCCAAAACAAGACCAAACCCCTTTAATAAGAAAAAATTGAGGTGTCACCAGAAGAGACACTATGAACATCCCCATTGGCCCATTAATAAAATAAGCCCGGGTTTTTCCTCCAAAAGAAGTGAAATTAAGATGCTAACGTGGAAGCAAATGAATGACGGCTCGTATAAATTAACACCCTACAGCGTCACCCGCTCGCCGATTATTTTTTTCAATCCCTTTTCTCTCTCCGCCACGACTCTCTTCTAGCAAACTTTTAAATTGCTAAAGTTAGTTACTAGGGTATATGCAGTCGTTAATAGAAAAGAAAAATTTTTTAAAAATATAATGAAACGATGATTGAGACCACGGACCTGTTATTTTATTAAAGGCTACCCAAAGATATTTTATCTTAACAAAAATTGCCTGGGAGGAAAATACATACTTGGCAAAAACTTTCTGCGGGAAAACTTCTCCGGAGATTCTCCACGGAAGATGAGACTCTGAAAATGAAATGGTTAATCCAGGAAAATTTGGCGTACATGTAGAAAAATTCCAGCGACTTCCGACTAAAATACTACTTTTTCACACATCATAATTATGATCATTGATAAATGATTCATCGCGCCAGATGAGCTCTGCAACACCACCTGCAAATGTGGGTAAAAATGAAACAAAAAATCGATGGAAAAAAAAAGAAAAGGCAAAATGGTAAACGTGAAATTCGAATTTGCATGTACAAAACGCATTTTAACGGACGCACTCGCATTCATTTCGAAGTGATTACCATTGCAAATAAAATAAGCAGCGCAAAGGTGCATAAATATTAATGGGTTAGGCGGGTCTATGTTTTCGTCGAGTTAAAGATGCTGAGGGTATCTGTTGACTGCTCACCAAAAACTCCCAAACTCATCATAATCCCCCCTCCACTTAATAGCCGTCGACGATATGGAGATAGTGGATGAAAGAGAAATCTTTTCTCCAGGTTCCCCCACCACCTGACCTCAGAGCCGCCCAAAGTTAGTACCTTTTGGGAGATTTATTTTCCAACTTTCGTTTTTGACCAAGTGGTCCAGTGCTCGTTACATGTTCACCGGAGGTTGACTCAATACCGCATCCAAATGGTCACACTGTGTTAATTGATTCAAAAATGTTCATACATAAGGTGAGTAAATATTAACCATACGAACTACCTTAAAAACAATGTTGTGTATATACCTATATCTCATATATCCCCATACAAACTATATGTACTCAAGTATGGGAAATATTGTGCACTTATATACAATATGTGGAAACATATATATTGAACATTTTAAAATGTATGAAGCTGACCCACTTTTCAATACGCGATATTCTGTCGAATGATGAGTACATTTCAGTATTCCGAATTGTGGTGAAACTGTATAGCTCTCTGTGATTGATAAAGCAGTTCTGAATTTGTTGAACTTGCCAATAGGAAAAATTGTGGATTTTCCAGAGAACAAAAAATCGATTTTCCATTATATACATTCGTTACGGTATTTATAACATTTTTAGGCCATGTGTGTGTATACGCGTGTGTGCGCGCATATACACGAGCCTATGGCTATGTCTGTGAATGAGTGTGATTGAATAACGCTGGGTGTATGTGCATGCGTGTGTGTGTGTGCACATGTGTCTGTATGCGTGCTGTACATGTGTCTTTGACTGTGTGTGCGTGTGGGTAAGTGGGTGGATAGGTGGGTGGGTGGCTGGGTAGGTGGGTAGGTGGGTAGGTGGGTAGGTGGGTAGGTGGGTAGGTGGCTGGGTAGGTAGGTAGGTGGGTAGGTGGCTGGGTAGGTGGGTAGGTGGCTGGGTAGGTGGGTAGGTGGGTAGGTGGGTAGGTGGGTAGGTGGCTGGGTAGGTGGGTAGGTGGGTAGGTGGGTAGGTGGGTGGGTTGGGTGGCTGGGTAAGTGGGTGGGTAGGTGGATGGGTGGGTGGGTAAGTGGGTGGGTGGGTGGGTAGGTGGGTGGGTGGGTGGGTGGGTGGGTAGGTGGGTGGGTGGGTAGGTGGGTGGGTGGGTGGGTAGGTGGGTGGGTAGGTGGGTGGGTGGGTGGGTGGGTGGATTGTTTGGGTGGGTGGGTGGGTAGGTGCGTGTGTGTGTGTGTGTGTAAATACATTTTATTTAAAAAATCCAGAAAAGTGAAGTAAGGAGGCCAAACTCCTCCCTCACGCCTCCTTCTTTCTCTTCTCTGCCATTTGGTTTTTATTACCTTTATAACCAGAATGACACAAGGAATAACAAAATTAGTACAAATAAACAAGGAACAATACCCCTTGGCCTATCTTTAGCAAAGTAACAAATTGTCCTCCTGTTTCAGTGTGTCCAGGTCATACGAACAAATCTTGCCAGTGAAATTATATATATAGCACACTGGAAGACTCGCCACATAATTTAGTCTTGATTGAATTTGGATCGATCTTGCTCCAACTCCATTGAGCTTAATCGACTGAAAAGTCGAAGGAATGAAAAATTTAACGAAATTTCACATTTATCTGGATGATGACCGAATTCTCAAACGAATTGTACGAGTATATAATCCTCATTTTCGGAAATTGAATTCACTACAAAAAATGAGGAACATTTAGCCGCGAATCTACTTGTCCATAAAATATTTGGGTTTTCCGCATGATTTTCCTAACAAAAAAAGATTATCTTGAGTGGAGATTATAAATAGACGGAGAAATTTAATTCCTCAATCTTATGTCGGCCAACGTGCGCGCTTCGGTGAATACCGCCTCGCGTATCAATTTAAAACTAATGAGTAAATCTCAGGGAATAAATAGAGCCCCATAAATCGTTCAACGCCACTAAATCTTCGATTGCTGATAAAGTCACTGTAACACGCATAATCCATGACCATATGCAATAATTCATTGCATGTCGATTCAGTGAATATTTTACGGATAATATTGATAACAGCTGATATTAGGGTCAGTTGACCATCTTATAAAATCATTGCTCCACCAATGGAATATTTCATTCTGAATACTACTTGTTCATATCCCGAAGAACATACGCACTTATTTATGACTGGAGTCTTTCAACAGACATCTACCTGCTCTTCCAGCATTATTGAGTATTCACGTTTTCAATCTAAATGAAAATCAGTGTTTATTAACTCCCGGATTTTTCAGGAAGGTATTGTAATGACCCCTAAATGGAATTTTACGCCACCGTTCAATGATCTAGAAGAGTCAGTTCCCATTGAATTCAAACAGCTCCTAATGATGATCTGAGTTCCTGGAATATTGTCGACTGACAGTTGAAAAATGTATAGAGCGGCACAATGCTCACCATGCGACAAGTCAAGTCGCACGGCGAGATACGACCGCTAAGTGGCCCAACGTTTGTTTTCCAGCTCAACTATTTCCTCAACACTCTCGTCAAGGTTATTAGCCCTTGCAATTGCCAAACTTCCACAACTCAGAACACATCATCATCCAAGACTATAAGTTGAAAACGTGGAAACCTTGCATTAATATAAATTCAATATTGCTACCTAACCCATCTATATGATTACAGGCTACACTATGTGTCATGCTGCTAGCAATGCAAACCACCAGAATCACCGTTCTATGTTGGACGCCAGTGGTCTCACTGAACTACGTGAAACAAGCAGCTTCTAATCAGGCATCCACTAACGAACGCTTTCGTCCAACTAGTTCGTATGACAGTACGCCGTTGGAATACGTAAATGATAATGAAAAGTACGAATTCACGAGAATGAAAATAATCCATAAAATTAAATCATCAGTTCCCATCGTTGTGGAGAAGGACTCAGCGCTAATTGGAAAGAAGACTATGGTAGTAAATTCTGATTACAATTCTATGGTAGGTGAAGAGGGTCATGGAGAGGTCGAGCACAAAGCCCGAAATGCTGATCGGCATGAGAAATTTTTAACCGCTGGTGGAACCCATGGGAAATGCATGGGCAAGTGGCAGATCAAGCAGGCATCAATAAAGCCAAGTCTACTCATCACTAGCAATGATGCTACCATGTCATATCGATCCGCCTTAAAGAGGATGGTGCATCATCACATTTTAAACGTTGGAAAAGGGCGGAAAGTGGAGAATTTTAAAATGAAAGATATCTCTAACGATCTGCCATCGTCATTTGGCACAGTTTTACAGGCGCATTCCATGCAAAATGATCATTCAAATGAATCAAACAGAAGAATCCAGCATCATAGAGCACGTCGTCAGCTGCGATATATTCCTGCCTTGAGGCACGGATCGAGCAATTTACAACCCCTTCAGAATCCCTTCCACGATATCGTCAGCCCCGTTAAACATCAACGTCCCTCAAATAAGGACTCGGCGTTTATTCACAGCTTATTGGGTGTCTTCGACAAAACCCACCCTATACTTGGCCCCAACATTCGCCCAATTAAACCCAACGAAGTGATCATAACACCACCCAGATATATTGACGATGCAAAAATATTTCCAAAGCCATTGAAATTCCGTCAGCCATCTCCAAGCTATCCAAGTGGAGACATTCAGTTGGTGAAAAATAGGGAACGAAATCCCAGTGGATTTGGTGAAAGTGAGCGTGTGCTCACAACAGGTGAGAGTTTTTCTATCCTTCCACCTTCTTTCTCACTCTATTTCCTCATCCAAGTCTTTTCAGGTTTCTCTCAAAAAAGAACTCCATCTCAGTTTTTCTACATATTCCCATGCTTTTCAGATGTGACAGACACGGAAAAACAGCCGCAAATTATTCAAGATTACTTTTTGCCGACAATAAAGCCGACAATTCCAAAAAAGCCATCATCTGAACATGGGGTTGATGTCAAAGCGGACGAAGACTACTTGCAAAATCATCGGATACCATCGGCTGGGGAATCAATACCATCCAGCGACGAGGATCTGTATAATGCTCATGAAATACCCGGGCAACGTGGAAGTTATAAGCACCATGGCAAAGACACGAAATACGTAAGTAAACTTTGGTATAATTAATTAAGTTCTTCCGACAGGTTTGAACATCCGACGAAAATTTTGGGCGGTGAATCGATCTTTTTGGTTTTTGGAGTTGCTTTTTCCTTCAAGCTCAGTTCCTAAAACGGTACCGGAAATGGAAAATCCGGGAGGAACAGTTGGATGTAAACGGTCTAGAAACGATTTCGGGAGGAACTTCCATTATGAAAACTGTTCCACCTGGAACGGGCCCCAGACTGGACCCTTCACGTGCAACATTCCTCGGAACTGTTCATTCGTTTGGAACCGTCCTCAGAACTGGAAGCACTCCAGCGAGCTGTACAGTCCGGTACCATTTCGACTTTAAATTTCAATAATTTCAGGGAGGGGGGGGGGTGTCCGAGAGATAAGTTGAAAAGGAACTCTTGACTTGGAATTTTGCCTCCTTGCGATCCTGAAAAATTACATAGTATCCTTAAAATCCGTGTTATTCGATGATGAGATTAAGGGGTTACACCACCCTTAAAAAAAACTGATTTTTTTTCTTGGTTTGACCACTATTCTAACTATTTCCAGTTCTTCCGGCCGTCAAGGTGGTAATCCTCACAGCCGAAGTGTCTTTACCGAAGGGCATTAAAAAATAGTCAGCGGATTCCTAATACAGATTACGAACGTAGAAAAATTTCCATCCCGCATTCTGGGTTGAGGAAAAAATTGGGAATAGATAAAAGACGCGAAAAGTATGTCCGCCATTCGCGAGATGAACAGTATATATGCGATATGGACGAGAGATAAGTCAGATATATGTGCTACCAAAAATGCAATATGCAAGGTGCACACGGAATATATGTGTGTACACCCCCCGAAAATGGTGTTTGGGTCCTCAATATTAATATCTCTCAGCGTTCGCTGTAGGCGATTTTTTTTCAGCCCCTCAATGGGAAACTGTTTTTCCCATTTCATTAACATGCAACAGTGGCGAACCTATGACACTATCGTTTGCAACATTTTTAAATATGAATGGGACCTGGAAAAATTGTGTCATCCCAAACATGCAACGATGATAATAATTCTATGATCTTCATTATTTCACGAATTAATGCTTGAAAATAATCGCAAAAAATGTGTTATTCTATGGAGCTCGGCCGTATTCTTTTGTACAACCTAATGTAGAGCAATAAACTATCAATCAATCAATCTCTCGCTCGCTTTCTGCTTCACTGCAATATATTAATGAAACTACTTTTCATTTTCGAAATTTTCGAATAATTCTGAAACTTGGTTTTTCGAAGAACCTTTTTTTTTTTTTTTTTGAACAATACAACCTTGTGGTTCTCAAGTGCACGGGGAGAGTGTAATTAATTATGGAATCCTATCAGACGCAACCACTGGTTAATGCCTAAGTTCCGTGGACAGCTGAATCCAGAGAATGTTCTGCTCTTCGGACAAGGCGAGCGGCACGTGCCGCTATTGAAATAGGATTAGATACATTCGTGTCATATTTTCGTATCCATGCAAACCTTGCTTCATTTCATTTTCGATATAATCGCCTTCCGTCGGTTTCCTCCGGAAATGACAGAGAATACGAAATCCGAGTTCAGTATCTGCTCTGTATCGACATGTTGCAACTAGCGAGAGTAACAAAATTTGGCTAGGCTACGGGCTGCAAGCTGTCCATTGCAAAAAAAATCAAGCATTCAGTCGGAAAAATTACTGTTTATTTGATCACTTATGGCATATATGCTATTGCACTTCAACAAGAAGTGCTAAGCCGATGCTCTCTTACCAAAATTTTGGAAAGAAAAGAAACTGTAATGTGCCTTTTTTTTTGTCGGAGAACCAACCTCCGCGATGTATGACACAACTCAATCCACTAATGTCAATTTTCATTGACAATTGCGCCTACCTGTGCTTGGCTTTTCGTCGTTCACTCATCTCATTTTACCGCAGTCGCTCCACGAACCATTCGGCATAATTAATTAGTCTCTTCCATGAGGCTTGGAAACCCGACGAAATTTCCCCCTGACGAATCGATTTATACCAGTTGGGTTTAAACGGCAGAACGATGGGCCGGAGGGTCTATTGTACAGGTATATTGGGGGTGGGGCGGCGGGTGGGGGGGGGGGTGGATAGACGCGTGCTCAGTGCACATTTAACTTACGACCAAGAGCTTACGTGTCTGGAGACGCGAAGCAGCGGGTGGCAGTGCACAATGTACACGGCAGTATAGACCACCAAACTGTGTGAGTGGGGGGGGGGGGGGGGGGGGGGCGGGTGACGGCGGTAGGGGGAACCAGAAGAGACTTTAGAAGGGGGATCTCTTGCCTGGCCACCCGTTGCAACATCGCCCCGACCCACTTAACGTTATCCAACTTCGCTGATCCGACAAGAACATATGCGCGCCGGAACTGGCACGAAACTCTGCCAGGAATTGTTCAATGGATCGCACTTTGCACCACTCCTGGCCTCATCACGAGACCCCCCCGAACAACATTGTGCCGCATGTGTCTTCTTCCCCTGACTAGCTGCCCTCAGCTTCGTTAACTACATTTTCTGGTCTAGTCGTTTTTTTACACGCTCCTCGAGTACCTCCTTTTTGGCTCTTTAAACATTTTTTTATTATCAAACATGCAATAACTAGCAGTCGGAGAGTGCTGAAAGTTGGCGGAGGGCACTTGGGCATCCTCCAGGGATTTTGACAAGTCGACCAATTTCGCACTAGGAATTCCAGAGTCTTGAAGTTTGCGGAGTTCCTGGAATTTCGGGAAATTGCCAAGTTTTTACTTTTTTTAAAATTTCGGATATTTTTCGTTATAGTCCAATTTTCGAAAGGTTTTGATATCTTTACAATTTTCGAGATTTGCAAATGTTGAATTTTTCCTGAATTGCCTTTGTTTGCATTTGTAGATTTTTTAAAATTTCCTAAGATTCCAAGACTAGAGCGAGACGTAGCCTGGACCACTTCTAGCCGAATCATTACACCACCTGTGTTTTCAATCCCCAATGAGCGACCTTCAGTCTTGTTAAGCGTATTTTCTGTTCTAGCCATTTCTCCCGGGATCCTCTTTTGGCTCTTTATTTTTTTTTTTTTTTCATTATCAAGCATGCGATAACTAGCAATCACCGAGTGGTGAAAGTTTGCTGAGGGCACTTAAGGATACTTCAGGGATTTTGATCAGACAAACTAGGGCGGGGGGGAGGGGGGGGGGGCTTGGAAGGTTTGGGATTCTTGGAGCTACTGAAATTTCCAATTTTTTCAAATGTCTACACTTTTTCTGCTCTTTCCTGTTCGCAGAGGAAGACATCAATATGGTATTGGATTTTTTTTTTATCTGCATGCGACCAGATTGTCTATATTTACATCTCGGATTTATTTTTCTTACCTCTTCAAATTTTTCTTACTATCAAACATGGTTGGACAAAGTTGGTTGAGAGTACTCGTTGCTGCTGCAATAGGTTTCAAAAAGTCAAACAGCTGGAAGCAAACTATGTGCAAGTTGTTTATCTAATCAGCAGCTCATTTTCACCCCCGTTTATCATTTTGGACTTTTTTTCTGAGGAATTGTGTTTGTTTTTTATTCCAGGATCCTTTCAAAGGGAAATACACTTTTCAGTACCAAGTAGTAGACAGCAAGACTATCAACGATTTTGGTCATCAGGAGAGCCGTAATGAGCAAATAACCCAGGGCAATTACCACGTTCGGTTGCCCGATGGGAGACTGCAACGTGTTACCTATCACGTCGACGGAGCGGGATATCATGCCAATGTCTCCTACGAGTCGAACAATAAATACTATTACAAATAGTAGACCTGTGTACAGTAAATCAATAGATAAGTCGTAGTTTGGCCCTAGTTTACACAATTTTGCAGGCTAGTTTTGGCATTGTTAATGTGTTTTTTTTCACTTGCGAAGCTGGACAATTTTCAGTTATCGATTTTTCTGTATATTTATCACTGAAATTTTTGAAACTTTGGGACCTTTTGAAATCTTAGAAATTGTAGAAATTTTTGCAATTTCTGAAAATTTTGGCGTTTTTCAAGATTTTTGAATTTTTTTGAATTTTTGAATTTTTTGAATTTTTAAAATTGTGAAATTTTTGAAATTTTTGAAATTTTTGAAATTTTTGAAATTTTTGAAATTTTTGAAATTTTTGAAATTTTTGAAATTTTTGAAATTTTTGAAATTTTTGAAATTTTTGAAATTTTTGAAATTTTTGAAATTTTTGAAATTTTTGAAATTTTTGAAATTTTTGAAATTTTTGAAATTTTTGAAATTTTTGAAATTTTTGAAATTTTTGAAATTTTTGAAATTTTTGAAATTTTTGAAATTTTTGAAATTTTTGAAATTTTTGAAATTTTTGAAATTTTTGAAATTTTTGAAATTTTTGAAATTTTTGAAATTTTTGAAATTTTTGAAATTTTTGAAATTTTTGAAATTTTTGAAATTTTTGAAATTTTTGAAATTTTTGAAATTTTTGAAATTTTTGAAATTTTTGAAATTTTTGAAATTTTTGAAATTTTTGAAATTTTTGAAATTTTTGAAATTTTTGAAATTTTTGAAATTTTTGAAATTTTTGATTGTTTTAAAAGTTTTGAAATTTCTGCAATTTTTCATTTGTTTAAAATTTCCTCAAAATTTTCAAGATTCGAGGATTTAAACTTTTAAAATTTGAGAATTGAGAATATCGCAAAAATTAAAAAACTCAAAATTTGATACCTCAGAAAATATGAAAATACCGCCAATTCAAATATTCCAAAAATGGACCAATGCTGAACATCCTAAAATTCTCAAAAATCACAATGTTGTCATCTCATGAGTCACAAGAACGAGTGCTTGAAAAACTTCCATTTCTACTACAGTCCACATCACTTAAACCAGCAATCAAGGCACATCTCCACCATACAATGTGTCAGTTTTCCGATTAATTTAAATCATCTTGATTTTGCGTCATCCAGCCACCATAGCATGCAAAATCCCCGCCAAAACTATAAAAAAAAAACATCCTTCGACATCATTCAGCGTACCACGTGACATGGTCCAATTCCCTCGATCGAAGTTGAAGAGAGAAAAGTCTGCAACTGAAAAAATTTCAGCAGGTGAGTACACATAAACTGTATATAATGAAAAAAAAAAACGAGAGCGAAAGTGAATAACTGGTGTAGGAAGACCATAGCATCATCTTTCGTAATTTTTCGCGGATATCGTGAGAAAAGAGGGCACGAGTTGTACATCAAGTTGCGTTTGCGCAAATCTCGGTGGATTCACTCATGCCCCTACTCAGGCTCAATCATTAAAGTATTATTATATTATAGAAACGTTTCATCCTTTCTTTTCTTCCTACCGAGCTCTTATGTGTATCAACAAGAAAGTGCCATGCACACCTCCCGTCCAATTACTCGAGATGATTATTCGCATTTGAGATCGGCGCAAATGATTATTTCCGCAATAAGTTTTTCACGTTAATTGAAATTATTGAAGTGGATTGTCAATGAGTGCCTTCAAGTTGTTTCATAGTGTCGTAATGCAGCACAAAAATAGAATTGCGTCATGATCAATTAGTCGATGATCGAGAGGTGTTGATTTTTTAACACGTGGCAGATTAAGGAGTTACGTGTCAATTTTTAAGGAAAATAGGGTGTTAATTAGGTAGTCCAGCCACTAATGCTGAATTGTCAGTACGGAAAAGTCGAAATTTTTTAGAAAATTTTTTTCAAAATCTTTCAGAAAATTTTTTTTAATTTTTTCAAAATTTTTCAGAAAATTGTTTTCAAAATTTTTGCAGAACAAAACTATATTTTGTATTTTGTTTTACCAACAATTATGTAAAAGAAAAATTGCTAATTTGAAATTACAATTGAGAAGCATTAAGCAATAAATCAACGAAAAAATAGCTTCCGCGACGTATGACATGTGCGCTTAATTAAACAATGTTAATTTTCCTTGACAATTGTGGAGGTATTCGCAGCTCCTTCATTCAATCCACTCTCTCACTCATTCTTTCTTACTTCACGTTACTCCAGTTCCGAGATGAGAGTGTATAATGCGATATGAATCCCAGGTAACACGAGTGTCTTAAAATAATATATTCGAGGGCGTAATGGGAGCAGATGTTGAAAACTTTTAGAAGTACTGAAATTTTGGAAATTTTGAAAAGTTTCAAAATTTGCATAATTTGCAATATTTGCAAAATTCGCCAAATTTTCCACATTTTCCGTAGTCTTCAACTATACACAATTTCCAAAGTTTTTATTTTTCTCCAATTTCCCCAAACTTTGTAGGTTCCTGATTTTTTTGAAATTATTGAAATTTTTAAACTCTGAAAAGCGTCCATTTTTTTTTAATTTTGAAAATTTCGAAAATGTCCAAAAGTTTGGAAATGGACGAAAAAGTTTGTGTTAATATCAAATCAGCTGAAAAAGGGTTCTCTCAATTCACCGTATGTGATCATAATAAAATAATCTTAATTAATTTTTCTTGACAACTGTGCATTTCCTTCATTCACTGAACCTCTCATTTCTTCTTAATTCACTTTGCTCGGGCTCGCGAGATGAGCGCTCATAATGTGATATAAAACCGGGGGAAAATTAGTCTCTTGAAAGGAGCTATTCGGTGAGCGGTGGGGGAGGGGGGGGGCATATTATGAAACAAAGTTTGCTACATACACGCTATCCTCTCCTGTAACTGGAGAAATCAGTTAACAGATGCATCGCGTGTTAGGCATCCAAATGGTCGGCGCGTCAGCTCAAGCTCACTTATACTATCATCCACCCTTTTGCATGTACTAGCCATCACTCTCTCGTCTCGCCGCACACAGCAAACAGTTTATTAATCCAATGAGCAGGACCACCCCTGTGCAAATTTTCCCCATTCCAAAAACCAACTTACACCACCAAAATCACCCACATATACACATTCATCCACATTGGTACACGGATGAGCACCACACTCAGGTGAATTAATTACATCTACATGTGGTCCTTCCATCAAACAGATTATTAATATGATCAGCTGAAGCCTTCATATCACTTTGATTGTTCGCTGATAGGATAGGCGAAAGCGTGCAGGAAAAAATCCTTTAGGCTTCCTGCATGATCTTTCTACGACATTCTGTGAAATTCCTATATATAGTTATATGCGGGGGAACAGCTAAAAAGTTAGAGGAACGGAACGGTATGAAACCCAAATATGTTTTCTGTGATGGACCCCCCCCCCCCCTCCGGGCGGGTTGGGCTCGCGTCCGGCGTAGCGTTCTCATTCTGTGGGTACCGCCGATACAGCACCGGAAGCCGGGGGCGGGCCTAGGATTTATAATGTGACGAAATTTCGTAAAGTGCCAATGAATGTGAAGACGCATGAATAGTTTGTCCTCCTTCTCGATGCAATCAATCGTTGTTGAAAAATGCGAAAAATTAGAAAGCAGCTGAAAATGTGTAAATTCCCTTAAAGCTTCTACATTTCTCTGATTGTCCGCTACAGCAGGAGCGAATGGGCGGGAGGGAAGACGGCGGCTTGTACATACTCGTGCACGACCGGAACTTGGGCAATTTATAAAGTGCCACAGGCCTCCACTTGGAAAAGTTTTAATGGACTGACACATCTGAGATGCAATCTTGTTTGTTCTTACAGTTTGGCCCTCACACCCTACGCCCGCACAATATGCAGGGCTGTTTGCTAAAGCCCAATGTTGTCTGCTTCAATCCATTTTATTCTGCATATTTACTTTAACCCTCACCAGTTGCGACGAATTGAGGATGGAGTATTGATTGAATCTACTTATGCGAGTCGGAAGATTGAGTGATGTTGTTGGATTTAAAAAACCCCCTCCCCCACCCATTGTATAGGAGATGCTAAGCTCACGTGTATTTGACTTGAAGAAAATATGGGCTATTCAATATTTATGAATGTGTAAATATGGAAAGCGGATTTGTATGCGCCGCTTGTAATGAGTTTAGGATTACTCGAGTATTTTCTGTTGATCCAGAAAGGGCGGCAATAATTTACGGATTTTTTGTAAGAGGCTGAAATTCCGGATTGAGAAGTTTTACAATTATTGATCAACGCCAACAGCAAATAGAAGCGAAGTTAGGCTCACGTGGGCGATGCCCCTGCTGGCGTCTGTAATAAAAACGGTCAATTACATCATTTCACGATCAAAAACACTCGTTCCTAAGTGAAAAATAAGATTTTTATAAAAGAACTTGGAAATGGTCTGAAATGGTCAGGTATGATATGAAATCTCTCTCGTTGAAATTGGATCAGAGGTTAACTTCTATCGGAAAAAGCTGATTGTGTCCTTTTCCGGGAGTGGACGATTGACTGGGAATGGCAGGGGTCAAGGAGATCGAAGGGTGACAGAGCAAAGATTATATCTCTAGTACCTTGGCGTCCGAAGACGTTGAGTAAGGTATGTGCGGAATCACTGGACGAGTCGACAGTGTCAAAGGGGAATCAGTTTAATGCTAACTTCCGAATTATTGTTGGCAGTTAACCCACTTGGACGGAAATGGCGCAACTCCTGCGGGTCTCAGCGCCAGCCATTTGACAAATACCGGTGGCTTCTGCCGAGTCAGTAACGATCATCTTGTGAAGGTTCACGACGCCCTCCATGGATTTTTCTAAATTCCCGATGTCGGGAAGTTATTGTTTTGCCCTCGAAAATGAAAAATCGATTTTTCTATTTCTCCACATTTCAAGGTGTTTCTAACATTTTCGGACCATTTTTGACAGAATTGTTCGGTGTTAACCCCTCACGTACGGGATCGATGCCAAGCATCGACCCACAAGCTTGTCCCTCCGGCTGGGGTCGATGTCAGGCATCGACGCTTTTCCCGAAAGAAAACATTTTTTTACTCAAGTACTCATTGACATATCGAAATTCTGAAAAATGATTCGGAAAGATTGTCGAAGTACCTCTGACAGGTTTTTGAAGTGAAACTTCTTATGGGACTGTCTGAAGGTGGTACGCTGTCCGAACACTTACGCTTAGGTATCATAGCAACGGGCCATAGCAACGCGTCATAGCAACGGGCCATAGCAACGCGTCACAGCAACGGGCCATAGCAACGCGTCGTAGCAGCGGGCCACAGCAACGGGCCATAGCAACGCCTCATAGCAACGGGCTATAGCAACGCGGCATCGCAACGCCCCATAGAGCGTTCCCCCCCGACTGGAGATGAAATACCCAACCTGCATTTTTTACAATGAAACAGCATCAAATGTTCTCATCTCCTCCTGTCATACCACTGTTTTCCCCTTCTACACTTTCATCATTGTACCAAAAGTATTATTTCAAATAGGTAAGAAAAAACTCATCACATTCCTCTTCTGAAGTTTTACTTCTCAGGCGTGTCAGGAACTACACGCCAATTTTTTTAAATTTTTTACTCAAGATTGGAATATTTTATCTTTATTAATAAACGTTGTGAAGCAAAAATTCGCATGTGGGACAAAATGTGGCGCTGTGCCGCCGTACGTGAGGGGTTAAGACCTATTTTGCCTCAATCTAATGGAAAAGAAATCGTATAGTTTGTTTTAGGGACAGAAGTGTCATATCCACGGTACCGATTTTCCTCCTTTTTTGTGTAGCAACTATATGATGGGACTTGAAAACCTGGGAGTTCCCCAAATACTCGAAATGACAGTCGAATCATAAATCCCAAAATTTCAGGAAATCGGAAGGAAGAACATATTGCTGCCAACATTTGCAGGCCACATGTGCTATGATGAAAAAATTTGCCCAACATAAAAAAAAGGGTGATTTATAGTTTGAGAAATCCAATGCAGCCTTTGCGATCACTTTTGGCAACGCCTTCCCACTTCCAAGCAACCAATATCCTTAACTTTTCAAAATTCAGTTAGCCCATAAGACGTTTATAAATCATCAATGAATTGAGAGAACTTTGCTTTTCGTCTATGTTAAGACAGTTATCTCCGCGAAAACGGTTAGTGAAGACATTCTTCTCACTGGACCTTCTTATGTGTTCATAATCTTTAACTCTATTGTTGTACACGTAAATTCAAGTGTTTTAGTGAAAATCGTTTAATTCATTTCCACCTTGAACAATATACCCCCTTTATACGCTAAATCGGTTTACTTTCCCGTATTATCTGTTGGCTGAGTGTTGGCGAGCTGCAGTAGCAGCATACCTGGAATTTACAACCCTAAGGAAAGGTTCTCTCTCATGGCCCGCGTCAATATGACCCAATCATGAACACGAATGTCTAGATATGTGTAGCTCTTACATCTTCTCGTCTGTGAATTGACATTGCACACATGCCGATTTTAACGTACATGGAGATCCCGGCAAGGTTCATCGATAATCAATAATCAGTGCGAATTTCAGTTAAATACTTCGGAGGTCAGAATCATTCAACGCAACATATCTCGGAATTTCCAACGTCGTATGGATTTTCACATTAAAAATTCAGGCGATTTTTTTTCAACCAATTATCAACTTCCCTGTCTCGAGGAAACTGATTTCGTCTGGGAATCTTCGTAGCATGTTAAATGTCGAGCCATTTTTCCATTTCCCCATTAATTCGATTTTCCGTCGATGCTCCTGATATATAAAATATTAAAACGAATTACAAATTCCATACATTCTGTCTCTTCGAAATGAATTAACATTTTCTGACTTATCTGAGATAGTTTCGATTTTACCCACTTTCTTCTCTTGAATCAAATGCAACGTTATGCTTTTGAGAGTTATAGTGAAAAAAAATAGTATGTTTTTTTTATATGTTCCCTAGATGGGGAAGCTAAAATTCTGCGGAATCCTGGAATCCTCTGAGAAATTTGGCATAATCAGAACCTATCGTATGTTTGCTCCATATCGTGCGTTATCTCCCAGTTGACACAATGCGATTATAATTTGACATAGAACTAACCTGCAATTATGGGGCGATATCTGCCGATCTCAGCGTTAGCCATTTGCCAAATACCAATGGTTTCTGCCGATTCAGTAACAATCATCTTGTGGCTCTTGAAGATGCCCTACGGTTTTGTGAAATCGATTTGGCGAAAGGTGGATGAACCACACTTGGCAATAATCTTAAAGGGAATGTGCTGATTTGGGAAGACAACGCGCAGCTAGAATTTTCCCACTGGGTGCTTGAAACCCAAGTGGCCATTAGACGAATATGGCCCTTTTTACAGCAATTAATGTAATTGAACGAGCTAAGCTCACGCTCTGTACCGCATTCACGTGGCTAAGTACACGCACGTATACAAGTTTCACTTTCTCTTGTTGGATAGCTCTTGCGCACAGGCAGAAGCGAACCGATTAACTCGCTGAATCGCCCTATCTGTACCGTGCGATACCTATCTCGTTTAAATTTGACGGTACTCTGACTCTTCAAAACCCGGTTAACCTCTGTTTTCTCTTGTTGCCTTCTCCTCTACTCACCCTATTCTGTATTATTGCTCAAATGGCAATTTCGTAACGGCGCGTAACAACCGCTAAGGGCCCAACCGCTACGGTATACTACTCCAGTGACCGAGATATATATACAACACAAGCAATTCAATGCTCCATGGGGTAATCTGAATAATTTGCTATTAATGAATTTTCTAAATTTCGTAAATTTGAGGGGATACACCGAAAATACAAGGAGTTGGCGAAGTGATTGACCCATGGGAGGGACAGTATAAACTTCTCCATCCGAAGTTTCGCTGGAGGTAATTTTGTTGAATGATTTGCTTGTATATTTTATTTTTGGTAAGAAGTGTTCAATTGAGAAAATACGTCATTCAGATTTTTTGACCCATACACACAGAGATGCATACACATATTCGTGAACTTACGTGCACTCTGTTTCTCTCACGCACTCACATACACACACACACAGGGGTAGATGTGGATAGGTAGGCACATACACGCACAAGTATACACGTACACTTGCTCACACGCACGCACACACACACACACACACATGTCGGGGCGTCGGGGCTTTGGCGTAGTGGTAGAGTATCTGCCTACTACTCCGAAGGTCCTAGGTTCGCGCCCGGCCGCCGGAGAATATTTTTTCAAAAAATATTTTCTCATGGATTCCGACCGATGCAGGAACGTTCCGTGTGTGCTATCGGCGGTACCCATAAAATGAGGCCGCCTGACCGAGCGGGAACCTAACCCGACGCAGGGGGGGGGTGGGTTCCATCATAGGCGCCGGCGGTCGTAGCACAGGGGTTTCTGGAGGTTTACCCTGTGTTTAGAAATACGATGGCCTAAAATGGCGAAAGTCGGCCCCAGCCGCATGGGTGGGTTGTCCGGTACGCCCCCTGAAGGAATGCTTACACGGCCGCTACCGGGGGCGTACAAATGAGAGGGACGGAGGAAAAAAAAAACGTGCAGACAGTAGAACCGAGATACAAATAGGATGAAATAGGATAGAAACTGAGAAGTAGATCGTAGCGACGGAAAGAACAAATCTGTTTCTCAAACATGCTCACTTGGGAAAAATGAGGGGCTGAGAAAATATTGTTAGGAAATTTTAGCAATTAACTCTTGATTCCTTGATATTTCTCAAATACTGAGCCTGAAGATGAATTGATTCACCCTAGTTTTCCACTTCGCTACAAATTTTTTTTAGACTGAACGAACAAAACGTTACTTCACTTGTGAAAGATGCAAGATTCCACTCAATGTACAAACTCTTTTCGATTCACTCTCGCTTGAGAGAGTGATCTCCTTCACTTCACTATTTGATTTTTATTTTGAGTAAAACAATTATGGGTAATTATGATTTCATAACATAACATCTAGCAATGTACATGGTACAGAGCCTCGAATGCTCCAGAGAATAATCAGTTTCATAGCCGACAGCTACTGCAGCAAACTGCATATCTATGATACATATGGAATGTTACGATGTATGTTGACTATTTGAAAAATAACTAAAAAATATCGCTCCAAGTTAACAAGTAATTGCTTCATGAATCGAGCCAGTATAATCACAAAATATTGACCGTCTTCGTCAATTTTATCACGCACTGACTAACTAGTCCGAGACATACACAATTTGAGAGTGCGGACAAAATTGAGATATTTCCAAATCTAAAAATGTTCGTGTATACAGAATGGCGAAGGCATGTTTACGGGTGGGGCTGAGATTTGCTGGTGTGAATGCGTGAGTGAATGTTATTAGCAAGATTTCAAATCCCTTCAAGTACCTGGCCGCTACAACGCAACTGTTCCGTGTGCCGGGCTGCGAACGAAGAGGGAACTTATTGTCTCATAACTCAGCAGCTGATGATGTTGAAATTGACAGGAAATATTGGATGAAATTGTATTCAGTCCGTGATTGCGCACTTTATTTTTGACCCAGAGTCAACTTTACTGTCTGGGAAGTTCAAGCGGAACGCCTTCCTTCCCCCCATGAAGTTATTGAAGTTTGAAGGTGAATAGTTATAGTACTGCCCAATCCAATAGGGCAGGTATGGACTATTCATTCGTCAGGAGCCATTGCGTCGAGGGTTAGTCGTTCATATCTGACTGCCCTCCACCTGAACTACTGACTAGGCAAGTTTTGTGCAGTTTCAGGAACTGTTCCAGGAATGGTTTCAGATGCAACCCCAATTCCGGGAACAGTTCCAGGAATGGTTTCAGATGAAAAACCAGTTTCAGGAACCGTTCCAGGAATGGTTCCAGATGGAAGTACAATTCCGGGAACCATTCCAGCAATGGTTCCAGATAAAAATCGATTTCCGGGATCCGTTCCAGAAATGGTTCCAGATGAGAGTCCAATCCCGGGACGTTCCAGGAATGGTTCCAGATGCAACTCCAATTCTGGGAACCGTTCCAGGAATATTTTCAGATGAAACTCCAATTCCAGGAACCATTCCAGGAATGGTTTCCGATGGAAGTCGAATTCCGGGAACCGTTCCAGAAATGGTTCCAGATGAAAGTCCAATCCCGGGACGTTCCTGGAATGGTTCCAGATACAACCCCAATTCCGGGAACGATTCCAGAAATCGTTTCAGATGAAACTCCAATGCCAGGAAACGTTTCAGGAATGGTTCCAGATCGAAGTCCAATTCCGGGAACCATTCCAAGAATGGTTTCAGATAAAAATCGAATTCTGGGATCCGTTCCAGAAATGGTTCCAGATGAGAGTCGAATTTCGGGAACCGTTCCAGAAATGGTTACAGATGAGAGTCCAATCCCGGGCCGTTCCAGGAATGGTTCCAGATGAAAATCGAATTCCGAGAACCGTTCGAGCTGAAAGTCGAATTCCCGGAACCGTTCCAGGAATGGTTTTAAATGAAAGTACAATTCCGGAAACACTTTCAGCAATCACTCCACCTGGAGGAAAAGTTGCACTATCTGATCGACATGAACATTAAGCTCTAGGCACTGCTCCAGGCAGAACTCCGATTACGAACACTGTTCCCGATGGATGTACATTGTACAGTTACGGAATATATTCTCACAGGGAGTTAACGTGCGACAAGTGTTCATGGAAATCATGCCTTCGTACTTGTCGTTCACTTGGAACCGTTCTCGGAACTCATGACACTGGTCCAATGGGCTAAGCAGTGCACTAACTGTTCAACATCAAACTTTAATAACTGCACGAGGGGGGGGGGGCGACAAAGGGACTTCATCAAATGTATTACAAAACTATATTCAGTTTTTACTTTCAATTCCCATCAAACGATCATTTTGATTTCGCATAATACTGCGAGAATACTGAGTTGGTTCAAAGCATTAGTGTCGGATCGTCGAATAATTTTTTCTACTGGCATTTCAGATTTGATGTCCACGATACATGATACACACATTCATTCATTACTGAATTGCGTACCGAAAATGCGGAATAACGGAAAATTATTGACAGCATCAGGTTGCATCAAATTTGGTGGGCTTTTGATCGCAATGTGAATGGCAGAGGTAATCAATTGCGATATTGCTAGGATTGCAAAATAAACGGCGTACGGGGGTAATCCTACGTAGATCAAATATATAAATCATCCGCAATTTTTCCAAGTTCAATTCTTCATGATTTCACATGGCAAAGATAATTGAAGCTACCGGAAAAGAACTGAAGTGATATTTCTTAACGCTTCGGTAGTTGCACTTCTACCCTCCATCATCGGTCACAAATTTTCCTCAAGTTTTCTTGTGTCTAGTGACGGCGGTGCTGAGACCGTAGGGTCGCTGAGGTTAAACATTTTTCGGTCATTTTTATACGGTCACAATAAAAATCTATAATGTCAAATTCTTGATCTGACTCACTGGAACCCTTCGCGTTTCCAGGTTTCAAATCATCGCAGTACATTTTCTCATTGAGACCGATATTCTCCAATAACTTCATCACACTGTAAACGACAGAATTCAATTTTCCAAAATCTTCATTTTAATTTATATTTTATATTTGTAATTTTCAATATTCCCGTTCATTCGTTTAATAAACTTAATAATGGGAATCGAATTTTTAATGAGTTCATTATTTAATCATCTGAATGAACGGACGATTAAGAATTATTAATTAATTATTCTGGTATCATTGATAACGAAATGTAATGACTACCGTCGTGTGATACCTGCCACTAAGTGTCATTTCATTTATTTTGAATTATCCACGAATACGATTTGTAATTATCATTGAAACGTATGTTAATTACGCGGCTTTGTATCAACTCTCACATCCGGCTGCAGTGCGATTTAATGAATAAATAAATAAATTTTATAATTATCCAAGCATTACAAATTTTTGGCGGTGCTCTTGGCGAAACTGTTGCCCGCTGTTGAAATTATTATTCTCACCTACATTCGCTAAAACTCAAATACGTAACAAGCAGCCAAGCATTGTTGCTCCATATATATTATATATCCTCAAATTCTCACGATGAGGTGCTTCCTCAGTAAAAAAAAATGAGAAATATTTCGCAATAAATCATTAAAGACACAAAATTCCGGCTAAATGTTTCAGAGTGTGTGTATGAGTATGAGTATAAGTTTTTTTTTTCCTCCGTCCCTCTCATTTGTACGCCCCCGGTAGCGGCCGTGTAAGCATTCCTTCAGGGGGCGTACCAGACACCCACCCATGCGGCTGGGGCGACTTTCGCCATTTTTAGGCCATCGTATTTCTAAACACAGGGTAAACCTCCAGCAACCCCTGTGCTACGCTGGCCGGCGCCTATGATGGAACCCCCCCCCCCTGCGTCGGGTTAGGTTCCCGCTCGGCCGGGCGGTCTCATTTTATGGGTACCGCCGATAGCACACACGGAAGTTCCTGCATCGGTCGGAATCCATGAGAAAATATTTTGAAAAAATATTCTCCGACGGCGGGCGCGAACCTAGGACCTTCGGAGTAGTAGGCAGATACTCTACCACTACGCCAAAGCCCCGACGCATTCTGAGTGTGTGTGTGTGTGTGTGTGTGTGTGTGTATCAGTGAATCATAATAATCTTTCGTTGACATCACAAATGACGGAGATTTTTAAGCGATTAGCAGCTAGCAATGCCTGCTAAGTGATTATGTCAAACACATAAACTATGTATATGCCATACTCAACATTCTAGCTAATTACCAACGTCAAAAGTTAGAATTCCACCTGATGTCATGTTTCCTCATGTCTCAATGTCCCTTTCCCCTGTCATCGAACTAACCTCTCAATACAGATTATCGACACGTGGTGTACACTGAGGATAAGCCTGCCGAATTCAGACGCAAACGCACTTGACATGTGCATAATTCAACCTAGTATAGTCACCTAATTAACGGGCACCCAAGCGTCTCAAGACCCGGGCTATGCTGCAAATAGAGAGGGCCATGGAACAAGACACAGAAGCAGAGTGGGAGGAGACACAGTAGATAGACAGAGCCGGGAGGGACTAGGCTTAATTAAATTTCAATTAGCTAATTAGTTTGGATGGAGAGAAAAAATGAAGCGAGATGAAAAGTCGTGGGGGAAAAATGAAAAAGTTGAAGAACACTTCGCGCTGGGGAAAAAAATTGTGTTTGCCGATTTACGCGCCAAAGGAAGGAGACTTTGAGGCGGAATTGAAATCAACATTTTTTTCACCATCAGGCAAGTGGTACAATGCCCTCAGGATTTGATGGAAATCGTTAGGATTAATTTTGTTTACGGGAGGGTTAGAGGTTCCGTTTTTCAAGGTCTTTTCGAATTTTTCAACATTTTTGAAATTCCTAAAAATTTTCAAAAAATGTTCCAAAATTTTCCAAATTTTTTCAACTTGTCCAAATTTTCCAAATTTCCCAAATCTTCCAAATTTTCCAAATTTTCAAAATTTTTAAAATTTTCAAAATTTTTAAAATTTTTAAAATTTCCAAGATTTTCAAACTTTTCAAAATTTTGCAGAATTTGTCAAATTTTTGAAGATTTTTGAATTTCTCTAGATTTTTCAGAATTTTTCGGGTTTTTAAAAGTTTATTCATTCTTTTTATTTCAATTTTCGAAAATTTTCAAAATTTTTAAAATTTCTTTCAAATTTTTCTCCATTCTCAAAATATTGTGAGTTTTAAAAATGTTTAAAATTTCTGCAATTTCGGAAATTTCTGAAATTTCTTAAATTACGGAAATTTTTATGTTTATTTTTCACCATGAAAATTTATCATCAATTTCCAGTGTCTCTACCACTTCCCATTCGTAAGATGCTTGCAAACGCTAATAAGAAGTTTCACTGCAAAACTTCTCATTCATCGTAAAACTTGTTGGAGTCAATGCATACACAATTGAGTTCACATAAAATCTTCACCGAGAGCAAATTCGCTTGTATCAATTATTCACATGTACTTCTTCATCGAACCCTAAATTGCGATTCAAGCACAAAGTTGATACTAATTCTTCTCCCGTTGAATTAAACCCAATTCGCTCCAATTCTACCCATCCAAACATTTCACCAATTTATTTCATAGCAATACAGCAAAAAGTTTCTGGCAAGAAATTAATTTAGTGCCCGTAAATATTTTATGTAGTAAAATGCATATAACAAAATTCGATTGAGTGAGCATCCAAAATGCATAAAAATTGGTTCGATATAAAATTTATCCCCTTTTTATCTCCGTCGAATTCGTTCCATCTAGTAATTATGAATTTACTGAAGATTATATGAAGATTCAGAAGCTTTCATGAAGATTAAAAGTAATCATTTTTTTTTTAATTCTAATTTCTGAAAAGTTGCCTATACAATTTTAGAAACTCTTAACATTTTGGACGACTGTAAAATTTTTGTAGAAAGATTTTATAAGCTGGACCCTTTCAGTGGTCGCCGCAATTTTAGCCGTACGATGAACGCTGTGTCCATTTGGTCCAGATAGAGAGTCACTCTTCATTACTCCATCACCTCAGAGTCATTATTAAATGCCCAAAGTTCACTTAAGAGATACCTTCGAGTGCAGTTCCACTTGGACAAATCTAAAAAAAAAAAAAAAAAGATGGGGCAAATTTGTATCTCCCGCAGAAAATATATGAGATATATAGAACGACTACTTTATATATCTTGTATATGAAAAATGTGCCAATTTAGTATCCGGATCTGATGGCACGCACTTCCTGTTTCCGCCGCACTGCCTGGTGTCGCGTCGGTTTCGATGTTACGTCTTTCCATACTTTCGATATATATCGATATTATCTTCGATCTCTCCTTTTTCTATACTAGTGCCTTGCCGGTGGCCGCTGCGCCACATGTCGCTCCTTCTCTGTTTTCGAGTTCGATTTCAATTGTGTCATACAATATCGAGATTTGTTCTTCGACCTTCGAGTTGTGGAATTCGATAATCGATTTATTTTCCCGGTCGAAGCTCTCAACAGTGCCTTGCTGGTGCCACATGCAACAATGCCACATGCATTTACTCGCCCGTACTCTCGTTCGATTTCGATTGTGTCATCGATAATCGAGGTTTTTTCTTCGACTTTCGAGTTTTCGATTCGATTTCGAATTCGATAATCGATTTATTTTCCTGGTTATGAAGCTCTCAACAGTGCCTTCCCGGTGGCCGCTACGCGGTCACATGCCTTTACTTGCCCGTACTCTCGTTCGATTTCGATTGTGTCATCGACAATCGAGATTTTTTCATCGACTTTCGAGTTTTCCAATTCGATAATCGATCTCTTGTCCTGATCGAAGCGCTCAATTATTTATATGGACTAGTGCCGGTGACCGGTGGCCGCTACATAAACCTAGATCTATAAAAAAAAGACAACGAATAACAAATAGTTCTGATTGAGTTGACGTACATTACTGACCTATACAGGGTGGCCCTCAACTCCGGACTTTCCTCTGGAGGGTGAAATGCACCCTCACGCAAATTCCCTTAAGCAGATCAACGCTTGCGTCGCCAGCAATCGTGATGTTTTCGAGCAAATACTTCAGAAAACACGAACGTAAAACACACACACACACACACACACACATCCGAAGTCAAGGCAATGCTGTCATTGTCCGACAAAAAAAGTTGAATAACTCTGCGGGGGTGCGTCGGACAGCAAAATCGCGAAGTAACTTTCCAGTCCAAATTTCACCCCCCCCCCCCCCCCCCCCCGAGGAAAGTTCGTGTACCCCCTGAATGGCGAATAAATAGAATGAGTATTGTACTGACGGCGGTACCTAAACCATTAATTTCGACAATCCAACGAACATTTGTTAATTCAATGATTGATTTTATTATCAATGCCATATAAAATAAACGACTTAAAATAGAAAAAATCACACGCTCACTATATACATATATATTATATACCGACTTATATAAACGTATATACATGCATACATTTGATATAGGCCCGACATATAATGCTGTATATGTTATATTGGGGCACCCACATAAGATTACAATATTAATCTTAATTAAGATTATAATATATATAAGAGTATATATAAATTTGTATATGGGCATATACATATTTTATAGGACCAATATGTGATTGTCAAAAATTTTTCCACGTGGCTTTCGCAAAGTGTACGAACGTTCGTGAAAGGAGATACGCTTTGCGCATAGCGCCACTTCGCGCCCGCCCAACTACCCAGAGAATAAAAATTTTTCGACAGGTGTTGCGAAAGATTCATATAACCTCTACACAATTGTGCATCCGGCATAGAAAATTTGAAAAAAAAAATTCAAACTTATTTCACCCATAAATTGCATATGTCTTATAAACTCCCCGTCACCATCCTTCATTTCTTGAACCGAATGTTGCATCAGTCGCTAAAATTTGTCACAAAGATAAATCGTCGGATATTTAGTCGCGGAAACTTGGTCGGCGAAGCAAACCGCGTGTTACCAAATTTTTTTTCTCAGTGTACAGAGTAAAAAAAAAAATAATTAAGATAATACGGGGAAGAAGTAGGAGGGAGGAAGCGAATATTGCATGAGCATCTCCCACGCTATGAAGTAACTAGCTTTCTCCGTGTTGAAGCGAACCAGATATGCCGCCTCTCCATGCATCAACTGTCTCTCCGTTACATGCGTTTGTATTCGTGTGCGACTGGCCGCAACGAGACTGCTCGTCTCTCCCGAAATCAAGAGAGACGCGCGTGTGAAACAATGAAATTAAATAAAGCGTAGGCTTTCCACACTGTGAGACACATTGTACACCCCCGCCCCCCCCCCCCCCCCCTCCCCATGACCATTCTATGGCCGTTTTCGTTTATCGTGTATACATCTCAGTTTGCCTCCATGAACATCCACAGAGGAAAAATTTATTAAAAATTACCTTTCCATTTACTTAAACTGTAGTTAACTTTTAGGTGCCGTTTGTTAAGTTTCAGCAGCCAGAAGAATAGCAGGAGCTTTTATATGCAAATCACAAGTTGAAGCGAACAAAAAATTGACAACTTAATTTGACAACAAATTATAAAAATTCTATTTAGCCTTGCTGATACTTTAAACAAGTATTTTTATTTATAAATAAGTATACATAACTAATCTACGTATCAGTTTCATCATGAAGATACAAAATCTCTGTCGTGTATGTGCATGTGTATGTGTGTGTATGGATGTGTATAGGCGTGTGTGTGTGTGTGTATACAGACATTTGCCGCCCTCCGAAAAGAAATATCGGAAAAAATCTCACCTCTTCTTCAACTGACAGATCAGTCAAATTCGATAACCTCCGCATATCTTCGGATTTCCACCCCCTTCAAATTCAACTTTCTGATGTTTTAACTTAGCAGGCAGAACTCGCGGAAACATTTTCTATTTATTGCCTTCCAAGTAGTCAAAATGTTCCTTCAACGATTTCTCACGAACAAATTACGCGTTCAAGATTGTATATGGCGTAATTGAAGCGCATCTTCACGTAACTTAGATCTCATTAGATTTTAGTTAAAATTGCTCGACTCTAATTTGTTTCTCATTTATAAGCTTTCGGGTACTGAATTAGTGAGCGGCGCGCATTGAAAATCCAAACGTTTGAAATTTTTTAGCCACACACACCCACCCCCTTCCACCCACACCCACGTACACCCACCCACACCCACCCACCCACACCCACCCACGTACACCCACACCCACCCACCCACAGCCACACCCACCCACCCACAGCCACACCCACCCACCCAAACACATACACCCACCCACCCCCCCCCCACACACACACACATCTCATCAACAATGTGATATATATTGCATTCAATTTCCCTTACAATAACTCACCCTATCGGAAAGTAAAAAATTGCTTCGTTAAACAAAGTTTTTTGCGCTTGTGAAGACACACGGTGTGAAAATGCATGAGCACGTATGTTGATTCGTTCCTCCACATGAGGGTTCCTCGCTGATGTATCTTCTCCTCCTCCCCCCACCCCCCTCCCCCATTCACCACTATCGCTCTCTATATTTTTTTTTGCTCTACCACCGTAGTAGCACGCGTATGGTGTATGTATAGAGGCGCGCAAAACCACAGGAAACCGCGTTACACCTGGAAGTGAGGCAGGCATATAAAAGGAACATCAGCCAGACTATCTTCACAATTCAACTTTAATCCAGTGCCGATTGGTACGCCAAACCACAATATGAGCGCATTAGTGAGCAAGGTATCACGATATTTTCAAAAGTGAATAAATCAAGTTGAGTGTGTTGTGCGTGAATGAAATCGTGAAGAGAATTTTCCATATTTTCCCGCCAATTGGACCGAGTTAGAAGCCTTGTTGAGGATGCAAGGGACTGTTTGTAAAAAATATCAATCCAAAATTGAGCTTTTGCTCAGTTGCGGTGAACAATATGCAATCGAAGTTAAATAGCGCGAAAATTTACTTACAATTGTTTGATTCATTTTTTCGTTTTTTTTCCAATTGTATTGCCAGTTGAGAGACCTGGTTCATTTTTTTTTTTTTTTTTTTTATAATGTTTGGACTATGGAATTCTCAGATACGGGCACTCGTTCCACAGAGATGTGTTGCGTATTTTGGAAAAATACTAAAATTCTAAAATAAATTTCAGTTAGAAAAAATAAATAAATGCATTGGACAAAATCTCACGATCGCAACTAAATATAGCGAATATAAATACGGAATAGCATGGACCGTCCATCACGAGTCAGGAAAAATGGGATGAGATGAGTGCGGGAAATTTGAATATCTCGGTTATTTATCACGGCGTCCTTTTTTCCCGCCGTACGCGAGTTCCGCGCGTTATTTTGCACGACTCCTAATTTTCGGGAAATGTTGGTATAACGTATATTATATATTTTTATATAATAGCTCATGTGCAAAACGTACATCATTTATTCATCTTGTGGATCAGTACTCGGGACAAAATAAATGAGTTATCGTCATTAAACATCCGTTCGTGGTATTGCGAAATATTTTTTTTTTTTTTTGGTGAACTTAAGGGTGTACACCTGTCTTAAGGGTGCACTACGAGAAGTTGGTTTGTAAGAAAAAACGGAAATTTTTTTTTTAGGTCGTTCTTATTAACCGAATTTTTCAAGTCCTGTTTGTTTTTATAATTGTCAACCTAAAATGTATTTTTTTACACGTGTTTTAATATGGCTGCGAATTCCTGATTACTCCATATGAACTCTATTATTTAATTCTAATTTTTATTACGAATTTGCGAATTTTGAGATATGAAAATTGTGAAATTTTAGGCATTTTTGATTTTCGGAAAAAAAATTCCAATTGTTGAAATTATGCAAATTGATCAATTTTCTAAAAATTGAGATTTTTTTCTCAACCCTCAAATTTGAGTATGAAACTCTATCATAGCAAAAAATGATATATGACTTGTTCTACATTCTACGGTTTCTATATACATGAACACTTTAGCACGTTTTTCTCATAAATCATTTGATCAGTTAGGAGACAAGAGCCGCGATGTTTTCAATTTCTTAGATATCTCGTGAGCAGTTCGCCCTAGAAAAAAATAGCGTAACTGTTTTTTGTTGGAAATTAAATTTTCCACAAAAAATGTTGTATAACATTTTTGTCTCCGACCACTTGTTAAGGAGATACTGAGGGATAATCCATCGGGGTCCCCCGGTGTGCGCAAAATTTCAAATCTCTTATCACCAAAATATTTTTTTCGCTCCAATTATATGTTATAACATCAAGTATTACAAAGTCCAAAAAATTGCTTCATAATCATTTTCGCGGTACTATTAATATGTAAAAAAAACAAAAATTTTGGCGCCAAATACGAATTACATATAAATGAAATCATAAAATATGTAAGAAATTTATTATTCGCCGATATATATAGATCATATCATTGAGCATTAACTTTGAAACCAGTGTTTATCACTGATATTTATCCAAATTACCAATTACATCCTCAAGCGAATAGGGTTACTCAATACGTAATGAATTCATTATGTAACGGTGCATCCAGATCATACAAGTACATCCACTTTGTTTTTTGTATGGACAAGAAACTTATTGATATTTTCATAAAGTACCAATTACGTTGCTGAGTGAATGGGGTCATTACACACTTAATGTATTCATAATGTAATAGCAGATCTACATCGTACCATTACGAACTTAATCAACCCCTTATGTTCATAAAATACCAATTTCATCTGTAAGTGAATAGGATTATTGAGTAGTAGATCATACTACTAACCGAGCAATTTTATAAGTGAACAAGGGTGTGTGCGTGTACCAGCCTATTCATGTGTGTATGTGTTTTTTTTTTTTTTACTCTTGCTCTATTCGTATTCACCCACGTAACCGCTGTTAGGCATTACTTCATGGGCAATACTACGGATCAGAGTACCCACCCTTTGCGGCTGGGGCCGACTTCGCCACTTCAGCTCATCGTATTTCTAATCACAGGGTAAACCTCCAGAAACCCCTGTGATGCGATGGCGGGCGTCTACGATGGAACCCTCCCCCCCCCCCCGCGCGACGGGTCGCGTTCGGTCCCGGCTCACGGTCTCACTTCATGGATACCGCCGATAGCACACACGGAATGTTCCTGCCATCAGTCGGAGTCCGTGAGAAAATATTTTTCAGAAAAAATATTTGCAGTGAGCGGGAATCGAACGCGGGACCTTTAGAATAGTAGGCAGACACTCTACCCACTACACCAAAGCCCCGTCACTGTATGTGTGTGTGTGTATGTGTGTGTGTGTCTGTGTATGTGTGTGTGTGATTGTATGTGTGTGTATCAGTGTGCGTGTGAGGTTCCATCAATCAATGTCAATTATTTGAAAGCCTCTATCACGAAAACGATTAGAGATAGAAAAAAATATATATAACAAATTATGATTCCTTGCATAAAAATGCACATATAACATTTTATGATTTTTTTTATAACTCTCATAATTTTAGACATATAATCGGTTGAAGCTGCGCAGGTGGAGCGCGCTCTTTTCCGCGATGGCCACGCATCCCGTCTTTTGCACACACAGACACACACAATTTTTTTTCACATAATGCTAATGACATCATTGACTACAGGGCTTTATTGAATGCTTAATGAATTCATAATGTAACGGTGCATCGAGATCACACCATTAAGTCACCCCACTATGTGTTGCAGATAACGCTGACGTTGATGGTGAGTCTAGGGTTAGTTTACGGCGAACCACCGCTGAGTAACCAGTACGGTGTACCTGGGAATTTGCCGGTAAGCAACAATCACGCATCGCATGGAGGTGTAACAAATAGCTACGGTGCGCCATTGGGATCGGATGGCCATCATGACGAGCATCAGGATTACATTGACAGTCAGGTATAACAAACCATTTCAATGGTGTTTCATAGGTAAAGCAATCTGCGCTGTAGGGGAATGGATTTCCAACTATACTAAATTGCAACACTAGATCTGTTTTCTGCTTCCCCCATGTTCGCCCTTTAAGTTATAGCTCAATTCTGGCATACGATAATTGCGTTATGCAATCGATAAATAATGGTATTAATGGCGAATGAATTATTGATGAGACCGTATAAACATCGTACCGCGATGGCTCGAGCTATTGAAAATGAATTAACGCCGAATTGACGGGTCTAAAAGCCCTTAGTCCAGCTTGCTACATTCAGCGTGATGGGCTGCAAAGAACGATAGGTGGAGGAAGAGGGAAGGTTTTAGACGTTTCGGGAAATTTTTCGAAATTTTTCTGTTTTTGACATTTTAACAAATTGCGAAATTACGCGAATTGTCAAATTTATTTTCAAAGTTTGTTTTTTTTCAGAAAAGTGCTATTTCAATTTTGGAGATTCGTAAAATCTTGCAATTTTTAAAAAAAATTATAAAAGTTTCATGTCAAATATTCAGAAATCCGAGATTTTGAAATTTTTAGAATATCCAAGTTTTTTTCGTTTTGTACAAAAGTAAAAAATTATATGGCCATCAGATGAAAATTCACTGACACCGACTTTTTGGCGCCGTTTTTTTTGGGGCCATTTTTTGGCGCCGTTTTTTAGAGCCTTTTTTTTTGGTGCTTTTTTTGGCGCCGTTTTTTAGAGCCGTTCTTTTGGCGTCGTTTTTTGGAGCCGTTTTTTTGGCGCCGTTTTTTTGGCGCCGTTTTTTGGAGCCGTTTTTTTGGCGCCGTTTTTTGGAGCCATTTTTTTGGCGCCATTTTTCCAGTGCGCGGAACAAACCGACGCCAAAAAGTCGTGCATCGAAAAATTCAGTTTCGGTCCATAATTTTTTCCCTGATACACATGTCGCTCAGGAATTACGGAACTTCCCCCCTAATCTTTGTTGAATTTTCCTACGTCCAGAAAATTAAGAGAAGAGAAAAAAACAGATGGTCCGACTTAGAAATATTTCCGATGTGGCGGTAATGGAACGTTTTCGATGCAGCAATAGAAATGTCGCACGAGGTCAAGACAAAAATATCCTCAATTAATCTCGTTGTGGACCGAGTAACCCGCAAATCAAATATCAATTATCCCCGAACTTTGCCGGATATTGCAGCCTCCACACAACGATATTTATATCCCCAAATTTAATTGCGTAACATACTGGAAACTGAATTTCTTTTTCCAATCTACTATAGATACTCGCAGCTGAGGTGAAGTACTGAAATATTTGATAAGGGTAGCTTCCCTCACAATACGATACTTTTGCTCCCCGCGTGAAGCCTCCTCCACCCCCCCCCCCCCACCGCCCACCCGCCCCCCTAAAAACCCAACTTAATTTATGAACGACCCCATGCCAGTGAAATTGAACAGCACGACGTAAACTCCAAACAAAAGAACAATCAAGCACTTGCTGAGTCAATAAAAACTTTGGACGAAAACAATCTTGAAAATGATACTCTACTTTTATACATTCTGCTACCCCTTAATGCACAATATCCAGTTACCATAGAAGTTGTAGCTGTTTGAAAATGGCTTTTTTCACTGCACTGTGATTCACATAGCGGTGGAATTCCCCACCCCCTCCAGTTAAGGGTAACAAGAATTTCTACTATTTGCAGATGAAAAATAATGGGTAGAGCTGAGGCATCGAATGGTAGATGAGAGAGATAGAAGCCGCTAGGGCAAACAACAGACAATGGCTTGTAACATTAGCAGTCATGACTGCTCTCCTCTCACAATAAAGGCAATGGTCGTTAAAGCTCAATCGCTTGAAATCTCACTACAAGGAATGGGGGTGGGGAAAAAAAAGTGTCGGGGAATATCACCCTGGAATGTGGAGAGCTGAAGCTATTGATTCCTGGTGGAAAATGAAAAGGCGATTTTTCAGTGTAGCTCCTTTTACACCATTTCTAATGTGCCTCAGATATTTTGAATGATTGTGTGTGTGTGTGTATGTATGTGTTTTTTTTCCTCCGTCCCTCTCATTTGTACGCCTCCGGTAGCGGCCGTGTAAGCATTCCTTCAGGGGGCGTACTGGATACCCACCCATGTGGCTGGGGCCGACTTTCGCCATTTTTAGGCCATCGTATTTCTAAACACAGGGTAAACCTCCAGAATCCCCTGTATGTGTGTGTGGGTGGGTGTGTGTGTATGTGTTGGTAGGGGGGTGGATGGGTGGGAGGAGGCGTGAATGGATGGATGGGTGGCAGGAGGGGTGAATGGATGGATGGGTGGGTGAAGGGGTGATTGGCTGGAGGGGTGGATGGATGGATGGGTGGGTGGAGGGATGAAGGGATGAATGGGTGGATGGTTGATGGGCGGATAGTTCTGCGGGTGATGGAAGGGTGCATGGGGGGGGGGGGGGGGGGGGGTGGCCGGTGACGCGTTGTCCGGATGGGTAGAGGATAGGTGGGTGAGTGGGTGGGCAGGTGGGTGGTTATAAGTTGGGTTTCAGTCCGGTCCCACATATCATCGATACCGTCACCACCCATTTGTCCTCCACATTTCCACACAAAAATTCCCCCAATCCCCAAAAAAACGAAGAAGCTTCAATTCTTCAAATGCTCGCGGAACATCCTAAACCTTTCAAAGTCTCCTCTAATTGAGGATAAATCATTCCAGAATATAGAAGATTCATGAAAAATTGCAGCATAGATGATACCCAAAGCATATTCTTGCCTCTTTCTCAATATACAACTTGTAAAATTCACCAGATCTTCGAAAAACCCAATACGACAAAGTGGGCCCTTTTCTCCTAACTACATACTTATAGGCTAACGATGTACCAATTACTGTTCCAGCCCAAATCATACGAATTTGGATATGCCGTTAAAGATTCCGCTACGGGAAATGACTTTGGTAGACGTGAGAGCAGTGATGGTGAAACAGTACGGGGTGAATACCGTGTTCAGCTTCCGGATGGGAGGGTCCAGATAGTGACGTATACCGCCGATTGGAGAACCGGCTTCCATGCGGATGTCAGATACGAGGGGGAGGCCACCTATCCAGATCAGTATAATAATGGATACAACAATGGCTATAACAATAATAATAATAATAATAATAATAATAACAACAATGGGTATAATAATGGATACAACAACTTTAACAATTACAACAATGGGCCTGGACACAACTACAATCAGCCACAAGGATTTAATTACCATCAAGGTAGGCTCATTATGTAATAGAGCTTGAAAGAAACATCAGGGTGTTATTAAATTAAATTGAACAATTGCATCGATTATACACTTGGACAATTAATTCATTAGAGCAATATTTTCTTGTGATTGCGATTCGATTAATGATGACTTAATGATTTTTTAGCTGAGATGGGTATTATGTAATGGGAAAATTTGGGAGATTTAAACAATTTGAAGGCACCGAACTCGCATAATGAGCGCGGCGCCGCCGTTTTGTGGATAGTGGAATTATCAATCGAACTAAAAATATTTGGAAACTGAAAATGAGGAAATTGAGTTGCAAACAAATTGGGAATTATGGAAGGAGAACCATGAATAAATTCTAAGTATTTTTAGAGTTTTCCCAAATTTTCGGGAATTCATGGAAATTGAAACTTTTGTTGACAAACTTGTTGGCCAGACTGGTTTAGCAAAACTTGGTGCGACGACTTGACATAGCTTTCATTTCAACTGGAAAGGAGTCGAATAATAGGAATACTCGGCTAACGTTGGAAAGGATTAACATATAGGAAGGGGACCTAGTTAACTCAATAAATGAATGCTCCAGACTTAATCCTGCTCATTATCGAATCATGAAAAAATTTTATTAAGTGTTGGCGCGCTAGGCGAGAGCATTGATACAAGACGAGCTAATTACGACTCGATACAATACAAGAGAGCAATTTTATGATTATCGCCAAGTCGAGACAAGACGAGACAATACGAGATTGAATTGCATTCGCGACCCTTAAGACGAGACGAGATAACAACTGGATTTATAATTTCGATACAAGACGAGAGAGGTGAAATTCTCGTGTTTGCATCCGTTAACAGGCCGCGACTCGTCAGTCCATGTAACTATTTAGCAGTCTCTACACTACGTTTTTATAG
This sequence comes from Asobara japonica, assembly GCA_026005395.1. Lineage (NCBI taxonomy): Eukaryota > Metazoa > Arthropoda > Insecta > Hymenoptera > Braconidae > Asobara > Asobara japonica. The sequence continues at coordinate 2,487,688 of BQMI01000176.1, read as the reverse complement.
TGAGACTATATACATGTAATAAAATTTGGGGGCTTGGATAAAAAAAAAAATAGGAAATTTCCAGAAATTTTCTAAATCCTGAAAAGTTGAAGTGGGCAAAAAGTCTTTGCTTCATAACTTCTACTTTCATATCACGACCCAGTTTATTACTTGTCCCTCTCTAGAAAAAAATAATGTGTGATCTTCTTACAGGTAATTACAATCCCCAGAGTAATCATGGAAATTACAACAACTACCAGTACCCATCGAGCCCGGACTACAACAACTACAACAATAATCCCAATTCATTGGCTCCACGACCCACGTACGGAACACCACAATTTCACTGATAGAATTTTTTCTCTCCTTCGTCGAAAAATCTCCACTCTGGGTAATTCGGTAAAAATTGAGGGCAGATAAGTGGGGTCGATGATGAAAAAAAAAATAAACGCCAAATGGACACATTTTTTTCTCGTAAGAGGGTTATTCGCCAATGTTACCCGGGCAAAAGTGGAAGTGCCTTTGAGAATTTTCCAGGGAGAAACACACTTAAACTGTAAATACATTTAATACTGTAGAATATAAGGTGGTTATACTGGAGCGTACATCCAGGGCTGTGGTGCTTGTGGGGGGTAAATATTTGTAATTGTCTCTTCCAATTTAGAGAATTACAACCGGGATTATGAGAGGGTTCATGTACAGACATTTATTTACATTTTTGTGGTCAAATAAAGAGGTCAGATATTTATGTTCCACTAGACAATGTTGATTTATTGAGCCATTCTGTTTCCCTCTTCACGTTCAACTTTCATCGTCTAGGGTGCTTTCGCCTGTTCTTTCATCCCCTATTTTTTCCTTATTTTTTTTTTTAATTCTGGACATTTTGCACATAATTTTTCTAAACCAAGTTTCACCTTTTTGAAAATATTGGTTGTTCCCTGAATTGCACCTGGTGGATCCTCCAGTTTCCCAATAAAATTCCTGCATCCCCACCCACCGCCCACCTCTCCACCCAAAATAGGAGTAACTTCTGTGTTGACAAGTTATTATCACAACTGGAGCATCACACTTCACAAAAAATATTATTCACCATAATGGCCCGGTGAAAAGAGAGCGAACGTGAAGACTCACATGAAGAATGCTAAGTGTTCTTGGAGTGCATCACGTCCGCTCTGCCAGCACTTTCCCCCCGGTGGGTTCGTTGTTGCTGTTGCATATGGTTTGCATCGTTATAAAATAGTTATGCCGGAAGACAAATGCATATCCATAAAAAGTAGAAAAAAAAAGCAAAAATTGTAACTTGTGAAATACCACTGTGCGAGCAGTTTAAATCTTATCTCAGTGGGTCCAGTTAGGTTGCATGCTCGACCCCCGTGTTTCCCCAGTAGAATGATAACAAGGAGGACCATGTATATATAGCTGTATTAGAAATGCCAAGTGGCAAACTATATGTCCCTTTTGGCTCCTCCGGGTGGGCGCTATGGCGTATCACATAAATGCGCCGCCGACTCCTGATGCTCTCAACGAAGAGCGAGAAAGAGATGGGGAGAGCGAGAGAGAGAGTACGGATGCAATTTATTGCTGCTCCGCAAGCCCGTATAATATCCTCGTAATACAACTGGCCATCCAAGTTGGTTTTCGTGGTCGTGGGAGCGTGCGAAGGGTCACCAAAGGTTCCTCCCCCCCCCCCCCCCCCCCCCCGCCGACTGCCAATCCCCCCTCCTCCAGCAACCCTCTCTTATGAACCTCTCCATACAGCACGGTGTCCTGCACTCCCGACACACGCGCGACATAATTCCATTTTCGCTTCTACCTTGTATATCACCACTGACACGTAATATATATGTCATATATATGCATGAATTTATACACGTTGATGGTGTCTCTACTGAGCTCTCGGCTTTTTTTCATTTTACTGCACCCAGCGTTCCGATAATTTGAGTGTGTGGGACTAAATTTTCAATTGTGGGGATGGGGATTTTTTTTAGGTATATTCTGAAAAATTTCAGGATGACATCTGCACACACGCCCTCATGTGCAATTGGGGACCAGTTTTTGCATGTGTGGAGAACAAAGTCCGGGGGACGTACTCCGATGGAATTTGCTCCCGCAGAAGAAGTGCTTGGAACGAAAAATTGGAACTAATGGCTTCTGCGGCTTCTTCAGTTTCTGGGTTCCCATGAATCTGGTGAAGATTGGAAGAATGAGTGCAAAAAGTATTGAAGTCAAACTTCTTAGGGAACTATCTGAACTATCCGCTGTTCGGACACTTACGGGGATTGGGGCTATGGGCAGGGGGTGGAGGGGGGAGCGACGGCCGGGGGGGGGGGAAGTGGGGTGGCGGAGGGTGGGGCGTTTTTCGGTGTTACACTTTGTACAATTTTTCCGATTTCCCAAACTCGAAAAAAATTTTCCTGTTCTGAAGTTTCACTTCTCTGGCGCGTCAAGAACTACACGTCCATATTTTTATAATGATTATTGTCAGAGACATTGATTTCTCGGGGCGTTGAATCGTCTTCTTGAATATTTTCAAGATTTGTCGGACAATACTTTTTCCAATTTCTAACACGGAAAAAAATGTTCCGACGCTTTTCGAACGATTATGCTACCCAACTAATACATTAATCGATGTATGCTTTCTACCTTCCCCGATTGGCTCACATGAGGCAATCAATCCAAGAGACGTCTCACCGTAATTGGCGATAAGCGTGATTGGTAGTGCGACAGGTAGATCCAGGGATATTCTTCCTCGGCGGTCTAACAAGCGGAAACGACTTGAGCGGAGTTGCTGAGAAAAATGTTCAGCAAAGTCGCAATAAAGACTCAAATTTTCGAACTGCAATTTATAGACTAATTATCATTCATCGGACTTTGTTCCGATCTGAAATCTTTGAGATTTTGTAGTCCATAGGTAATATCCCATTGACCTGAGGTGGTCCCCATAATTTGAACATTAAATTAGATGTTTTCGGAGTCGAGGAATGCGACCCAGGTAATTATGTTGCGATCCCAGTGGGCAATAATTTGTTATTAACAAACTCAATTTTTCATACAAAATTGGTGTTATATTCACATGTTCTGCAAAGATTGACCGAGGCTTCAAAACACAGCTTTGGCGAAGCTTAGTCAAGCCTCGTCCAACCTTTGATCAAGCTTCATCGCATGGTCAATTCCCACCTGGGTCTGGTTCCGCATAACACTGTTCATTGTTCGAGCGGCATTGATCATTAATCATTGGGACCAACGTAAAAGGTTCATGGTGTCCAACAAAATTCATCCATAAATTGGTGAGCCGCGTTAATATTGCATATATTTTTTATAGTTGATAATTGTGAATATTGTGAGTATATTTTCCTAGCACTGACACCATCTCCAAAATTCTGAATGTCATCCATAAAGAATTTTTGGCAACCCAACCTGTTCGTTTGAAGCAATTAAGAAATAGTACCACACTTGGGCCACGTTCTTCCTGCCTCCCCAATTTACCATTTCACTAATCAGTTTTGATAGCATTTGCTGATTAATTTACGTATTCCATTTCAAATGCACATGTCGAGTTATGCCGTCCACCTATATATCACCACTGACATACGTAATATATATGCATGAATTTATATACCTGAATGCTGTCTCCCTCTTGTGTCCCTCTTTTTGTTTGTCTTTTTTTTTACTTCTCAAGGACGTGGAGGATGAAAATTCGCGGTCTGTTTCACGCTTCTGCCAACGAATTTGCCAACGTCGAAATCGCAATTTTAAATTCATGAGGTGAGCGCGTCAATTCTCCCTGTGGTACCCTCTTCACTATTCCTCACTATTTCTCCGTTTCCTGTCCCGCATTCTCACTGTTACGTATCGCTCTCCCTCCCGACTCCCCCCCGCACCCCCTCCCCCTCCCCGCGCCCCCTGCACCCCCCCAACGTAACGCCAAATGAAATGTGGTCTTTTCCACGCTCCGCCAGTGGAATTGATTTCCAACTGGTTCAAGTGAACTCAATAACCGTACAGCGATATATTTCATGAGAAAATTGAATTCAAATAAAAAATACATTTAAATGAAATATTGATTTGCAGTTGGGTGGGTTTTGAATTTTTCGTTCACTCACGAAAGCTTGCATTGTATTTCTCGGAATTAGTTTTCAATTTGTTATGTCAGAATGGCTAAATAGTAAATACAGGTGGATAAAATGAAAAATGAAATTGGGGGGGGGGGGGAGTTTTTCAATTTCTGATCAATCCAACAACCAAAAAAATTGAAAAAAAATTGTATCGCGACACTGAACTATATAGGAAAAAAGTCTAGTTTTTCATTGGGAATCACGCGATTTTAAAAATATTCAAGTTTCACAGTCGCTTCGATGGGAAGTTCCTGCCTCCAACTTTCAAATATTCCCGACTTTCTATAAATGAAATTCAGCAATTGTCAAAACTAGTGAAATTTAATTGGCTTTAATGATCGAACATTTCAGAATGATCATTCTGAAATGTTCGAATATTTGGGATTGACAGTTGACCATATCAAAACTTAACATTCAACTGAAGAATAGATTAGACGAATGACGTCGAGGAGCGAGGTACGCTTATAGACGGGTTAACTCCCCAATTATTCTGAATCGTCTCCTTCACTCTCCAAGATGCTACCCAGCGTTTTCCGGGACGTGACATGTGGAACAGATATGAATATACCCGAATCCGTAATGCGAAAATATTGTCAGTTGACGGACAATATCTACAAATCAGCCAATCACGTTGTCAATCTGTCGATATGGCTGTCCCATACTGATCTGACGGACAATATATATAGAAATTGAAGGCCCAGCACCCGATGCATAATCGGAAGTTTTCGGGTTGAAACACCGGCGTCGACTACGCATTTTGAAAATTCAATTTCTGGACCGTTCACATTCAGAAAACTCCTGGATCCTCTGCTCCACTGTCCAAAATTCTCTCCAGGATTGCCATAGCGTCACAAAAATGGGGAATGCCCTGGGAGAGCTCCCCTCCCCTTCCCGCCTCTTAATGTGAAATGGGAAGATATTTTTTTCGTCTGTTTTATAGAAATATTTTCATGTTTTCCGAACGCTCATCTCTCGACCATAGCTTCAGAAAGGTCTTGGGGAGACATTCTCATAGGTGTCGAAAATAGTGAATGCTTCATTTGCGCCCACATTACTTGCGCAATACGGTTTTGCTGGGAATATATACCACCAATAACCAGTTTCTCCACATCCGCAGTCCATAACGTCCACTCTGATATTGGGAACCCCGACTCGGAAGCTCACGCAAGGGGCCCCGCTAGCGCGAGTGGTACATCGAAGAAGGAGGACGATCACTTCCCACTCGAACATCCCCGAGTCTGTTTCCCCTCAACACCTCATATACAGGGTGACCCAGTTAAAACAGCCTACCTGGATAACTCCTGAAAAAAGAGGTGAATGAAAAAATGCGCTATATAAAATCTGGAGGATTCTGAGAGGCACATCCGATACGACCCTCATTTTAAGCCTGCAAGTTTATGCTTGCAAGCTGCTAGCACGAAGTGCATTGTTTGTTTGATTTTTTAAATGGGTCACCCTGTATGTCAATCGTGCATCGGATTGAATACAAGAATCATTTCGTCTCCCGTCTCGTCTCTCGTCTCGTCTCGTCTCGTCTCGTCTCGTCTCGTCTCGTCTCGTCTCGTCTCGTCTCGTCTCGTCTCTCGTCTCGTCTCTCGTCTCGTCTCTCGTCTCGTCTCGTCTCTCGTCTCGTCTCTCGTCTCGTCTCTCGTCTCGTCTCTCGTCTCGTCTCTCGTCTCGTCTCTCGTCTCGTCTCTCGTCTCGTCTCTCGTCTCGTCTCTCGTCTCGTCTCTCGTCTCGTCTCTCGTCTCGTCTCTCGTCTCGTCTCTCGTCTCGTCTCTCGTCTCGTCTCTCGTCTCTCGTCTCGTCTCTCGTCTCGTCTCTCGTCTCGTCTCGTCTCTCGTCTCGTCTCTCGTCTCGTCTCTCGTCTCGTCTCTCGTCTCGTCTCTCGTCTCGTCTCTCGTCTCGTCTCTCGTCTCGTCTCTCGTCTCGTCTCTCGTCTCGTCTCTCGTCTCGTCTTTCGTCTCGTCTCTCGTCTGGTCTCTCGTCTCGTCTCTCGTCTCTCGTCTCGTCTCTCGTCTCTCGTCTCTCGTCTCTCGTCTCTCGTCTCTCGTCTCTCGTCTCTCGTCTCTCGTCTCTCGTCTCTCGTCTCTCGTCTCTCGTCTCTCGTCTCTCGTCTCTCGTCTCTCGTCTCTCGTCTCTCGTCTCTCGTCTCTCGTCTCTCGTCTCTCGTCTCTCGTCTCTCGTCTCTCGTCTCTCGTCTCTCGTCTCTCGTCTCGTCTCGTCTCGTCTCGTCTCGGCTCGGCTCGTCTCGTCTCGGCATTTCAAGCAAATTTCTCGTCTTGTCTCGTCACCTTTTATCTCTCGTCTGGCCTCGAATTTATCTCTCGCGGCATCAGTATGGGATACACATATTGACAGACGGAGGACGTGATTAGCTGCTATTTAGGCCTGGTTGAGTATTGCAACTTATTAACGAAATGAACTACTAGCACAAAAAAGCATGCAATACCTAGTTCTCTCTGGTAACTCCTTCAATAAACTAACTCACGAAAAGTATCGTTATGAAGAAAGTGAAAAGGGGAGGGGGCACAGCCAATGAGAGCACAGACTGACGTTGTATCGGTACCGCTTCCATAGAATTAGTTCCCGATGGGTAAGGTATTGTTTTACCCCCGAAAATGCAATATCGATTTTCCGTCAAATCTCTACTACAAATTATTACTAATGCTCCGTGAGGTATTTCTTGGGTGGCATGAGTGGAGTGAAAAGCTCATTCCACATGTCCCGATGCATAGTTAGAACTGGTTTAATGTAAGAATTCAGTGAGGGAGCTAATCTTTATCTAAGACCTTTGACGATCCAGCGAAATAATTAAAATATCGCAGCTTTTAAAATAGTCGTTGTATATACCACACGTCAGATGAAGATCAGTTTAACCTCTTAACTTTTAACTGTCTTTATTGGAGGCAACGCCTTACCATTGGCCATCGCTCAAGGGCCTCCAGCCAAGTACTCGTATATATATATATATATATATATATATACAGTGTTTACATTGCAAGATACTATTTAACAGAACAGGAAGAGAAAAAAAATTGTACTGTGTATTTGCTTCACATAGTTAATTGTGCAGTATAGTTTGGAAGAAGACCAATTTATTTTTCAAGTATTCGGCAAAGATTCCTTCACGACGTCCTGTGGCCAAAGAAAAAACATTTCAGTTTTGCCACGCGTAATTTTTATGCCCAACTCAGAATAACTTCGTAACCCAGAAAGGCCATATGAAATGGGATGCAATACGTCCACTTGGGATTTTTTTTCTCCATTTGTGGTCTATGCTCTTCCACCAATCAGAAAAATTTCATTTAATTCGACTCCTAAAGCAGTTAATCCCATTTTTTCATATCGAAAAAGTTGCCTTTTCGAGGCCGTGATTTGGACTGACTCCCTCAAACACGCAACAGAATATCTGTGTGTGTGTGCAGAAGTGTGTATTTTCATCACCACCTTTCGGGCTTGTACTCCCAACGGTAGCTGGGCTGGAAAATTCCTTCAGAAGGGACCACTGGACACCCCTCCATGTAGCAAGGCGCCGACTTTCACCTTTTTAACTTCCGGATTTAGGGAAGTTATTGTAATAACTCCGATAATGAAGAGTGCCAGAAATGGAAAATTTTCACTTTTCTCGACGTTTTACATCATTCTAACAAATTCTAGATCAGGGTTGTGTGTGTGTATGTGTTCGCATGCGAGTGATTTTTCGTTCAACGATTCTTCGTAAATGACTCCATCGATTCGTTTTTCCTTTGACCAAAAATCACCGCTCACTAATATCCAGGCGAGAAAGGAGTGTCAATCATGAAAAACAATTCCTTCAATTGTTATTAACAATTTTAATTATTTGAAATGCTCTATCACGAGAACGGTTAGAGATAGGAGAAAAAGTGTACAATGAATACTATTCCCTATACAAAAATACACACATAATATTTTATGACTTTTTTTCATAACTTTCATAGCTCAGGCGATATCACTGGTTAACAATTTTAATTGTTCATTTATATTGTTTATGACACGATCGGTAAGGGTTACATGGAAAAGTTCTAAATAAAAGTTGTTCCCAATATAGAAACACACATTTTTTGTTACATGAATTTTTTCTCCCTCTAAACACAGGGTGAAGCTCCAGAAACCCTGTGCTACGATAGCGGTCATCCATGATGGTACCCACCCCCTTGCGATGGGTGAGGTTCCCACCCGGCCTCGCGGTTCCATTTGATGGGTAGCGCTGTTAGCAGACACGGAATGTTCCTGCTTCACCAACTACACCAGATCACCGACTGTATATGCGTGTGCGTATATCTTGGTGGGGATGCAGTGGATAGTTTCCGACACTAATATCTATCAGGTAATCCTCTTCGATAATGGATCTTGCAACATTGTCCTCTCGTCTATGTGCGAAATTGTGAAACCCGTATTTAGTCCGTCCAATTTACCATTGTTCGTTCCATTGTCAATTAACTCCCATGATAAGTATTAGTAATTCAGGGAGCCGATATATATATTTATATATATATATATATATATATATATATATATAGTTATACCGTTTGTGAACTGATGAACGCTTACTAACTAATTCACTTCCATAATAGATCCAAATTAAATGGAATTGAAATAACAAAAAGCATTCAATTGAAGATAAATGAAGAATATTTTTGCGCAGGCGGAATATCTTATAACATTTACCCTCAATTGGATTTTAAAAAAATGAAAAAATATTAGCATTGCCAAAATCTCTGCAAGCTCAAAAGATTCAATTGTTATTTTTAATACATAGGCTTCAAAAAATTCACTATTTTCAAAATTTTTTAAAACTGTTGAGCAATGGTGATTGCATTTAGTTCACCTGTTACCATCAATTATTTAACGAAAGAAGTATAACCCCGGAAACTCTGAATTATATAAACCATCAAATTAAGTTCCACATTTTGCCAGCGAATGCCGCCCGACGCTGGGCGCCCAGGGCTTGATAAAGGTCCGAAAGTTATCCAATATATTTATTTTAACCGAAGTTAAAGAGTGGTCCAAACCCATAAAAATATTAATTATTTACTCCACTATTTACGCACCAATTAAGCCTGCATCATCGTGAAAACTAGGACACAAGGGTGATTTCTAAACGTCGAGGACGTAATGCTGTGCGGCGTGCTGATGCACCATCATTAATTGCACAATTGAGCCTGAATCGGGCTCTATACCATCTAATGTGGCCGCATAGCCCTCGCCTCATCCTTTGATAGATAATGCCAATCTATCTCTCTCTAGTTGCATCAATCGGTATTCGTGCTGGCCATTAAAGCGAAATTATCCGCGTTTGCGTGAACTCATTCAGTATCCACGATTATACCCACTAACGGATCTATTTCACTCCTGAACATGGAATTTCTCCCCAGCAATGAACGATGATCCACCTAAAGAACACCATAAATCTGAAGATTCGTGAAATTTCAACGTCAGTTATTATATCACGGTCGGCAGTGGATAATCATGGAAATGTGAGAGAAGAAAAGGGTAAATGTACATGTAAAATACGAGAATAAAAGGGGGAAGTTAGCAGATGGGACTAATTACGTTAGATCCACACATTCTATTCAACTCCAAAGAGAGAGAGAAGTTGGTGAATCAAGTGAATACCCACATCAGCGTTAACTGGCTTCGTTACCTCCTGAAAATTTCTTAATATTCTGCTTTTCGTTGTACAAATGTACGTCTTTGACGTCAATACGCAAAAGGAAATTGTGTCGTTTCAGCTGTAATTCCCCGTTGGTTTGCACCGCAAGAATACCATGAAATATTCATAATAATCTTCATTATTTCCGCCCCATCGCGAAATGAGCGTTGAATAATCAAACCAACATGTCGGCCCACGAGAAGAGCAGATGAGTAATGCGGATCAATTAATAAATTACACTGATCCCACTCCTGCCCCTAATCCAATGGACGTACTCAAGCCGCCCTCACCCCTCCCTCGCAAATCAATAGAATCAAATTAATAATAATGAGAAGTGATCCTCTTACTTGCTTCAAATGATTCATAGCGCAGGTAATCGTCTTCCTGAAGTGATTGAGGAAGGATTTGATGTGGGTAGGAAACTGGGAAAATTTGTAATATCTCTTTGCGGGTTTGAAGCTAACCGATGCGAAATCTTCCAGTGAACATCTAAGAGAATTCAGTGCACTCACAAAGATGATTCGTTCTAATTACTCGGTGATGGGGAGGCTTTTCAATGTGAGAATATCCACCGGCAATAAGCACCCCCGAAATGCCTTATCTTCTGTGCAGGATCCATCATAATTGCGTTCCACCATTCACTGCTGCTCGAGTGAACACAGGAGATGGGTCCAACTGCTGAAGTTGGAAGTGGTGAAATTTCCTTATTGGCAAACAGTGAAGTACGGAAAATTGTTGGAATTCAGTAGTGACACCGGCTGTTGGCTCACAATGTTGCGAGCCCAATTAGCGGTGTATGAGGTAAAAATATGTTAGTTGGAAATGAGAATAGGAAAGTAACTTTGATGGTTGGATGGTAGGTTTCGGTGAGGTCTGTGGTCGTTGGATTTAATTGGTGTTGTCATAGGGGCTTGTACCAGTTTGGCATTTCGGCTTCGTGTTATCTATGAAGATGAAGGAAGAAACGAGAGTAGAGAAAACGCAACAAAATTCATTTATTACGTGCAACATGTTCGGCTGCCTGGTGACTACCCAGAATCGTGGTACCGGGATGGTCAAATACATCAACAAATCGGTTAGTTCGGGCCATGAGTCGGTTTAAACTCCAGTTTATTGTACGGAAATTTTTTATTAGTCTTAACTAATTAAATTAGAGTTAACTTCTGTTTAATATCACAACACTTATTCTATTGTACACTAGTCTTATAAAATTGTCTTGAATCTGTAAGTAATTGAAATTGATTAACTCGACAGTTCGGCTAGGACTTGACAATGCGATGTGAATAGGTAGACCCGTGGGTGTGAGCTGATCTTAGCCCAATTTTTTGGTGTAGCCATTTTGCTCTTTCCCTCCCAAAAATCGGAGGGAAGGGCGTGAAAATTTCAAATTGTCATTGGTGATTTCAAATAACGAGAATAAGTACATGTAAAAAAGCGAAAGCGCCTCGGTACGCTCGGTGGGCAAGTAGTCAACACGTGTTGACCACTCGCTCGGGTTGAAAGGATGTGTCCGGAGAAAGAAAAAATGGGGAAACTCTACGGTTAAGAAAATTTCCTGCAATAAAAAAAGGTCTTTGTGCAAATTTTCCCTAGACGTGATTTTCTTGGATTTGTGAAAATTTACACTTCTGAAGTACTTCTAGCTTGATTTATGATTTGAGTTGTGCCTACCCAAAGGTTTGACGTAATTAGAAAATATTTTAGATTTTTTAAAAAATGAAAACAACTCATTTCAGCAATGCTCGGGCCAGAAAGGTGGTTTCCAAGATTCCCTGGGAGGAAAAGTAGTTCAAAAAAGCTCGTTGAAACGTCATTAGTTGATGATAGATGGATTCAAATGGTTGGTAGTCAAATGTGACACTAGCTGTTGGTTTACAATGCCGCGAGTCCAATTAACGGTGTATATGTGAAAAATGTGTCGCACCCCAACAAAATGACAATGGGGAAAACGACTCCAACGACTTGTTAGAGTGTAACACCAACCCCTCGTATACTTGGCGTGTCATAGCTTCGTTCGTTTACGAGCAAAAGCTACGGCATTGCACATGTAGAGGGCACTTTTAGCGTGAGAAGAGAAGCTGTGTGTCAGTGGTGTTGGTGGCCCTTGCCATTCAACACATATACACATACTTTACACTACAACCCCCTCTTTTTGCTGTGTGAAGCCATGGGCGCACAACTAAGAGAGAAATCCACAATTACATGTAGTAGGTTGCACTCGAGGATCTCCAACGAGCCGCTCGCGCCACCACAACCATTTCCTATGCAAACGAACTCGAGCTGTGAGAAGAACCTTAAATTTTCAAAGTGGAAATTATCAGAGCTGGGCACTTGGAGCTTTTACAGAGAACAAATTGAATTTAATATTACGTTTATGGATATCTTTGGAAAGTGAATCGGACACGATTAAAAGCTATTGGAATTTTTCTTTTCTTTTCAATATTTGAAGAAACATCACATGGAACGATTGGGATTTTTTTTCTGGAACCCCACCTTTTATTGTTTTGTTTTAATGAAATGTACTTCTTGGGGATTATATGGACATTTTACATGAGTCACCCGCACAACCATCATCGACCCCTCGAACCCCATCCTGCTCAGAAAATAGTCACCGCTAACGTCTAACTAATGAACTCGGCTACCCTGAACTCCCTGAACCCACGCCTTCTGGATCAGCATAGACTTTTGGGACACCCTGTATATTCACAAATACTCAAAAAGTATTCGGTATCCAATTTCAGCTGTAATCTTGCATATATATTTTTTCCGTGCCGGATTTTGCCATTATAATGTAGGGTATACTCCTTGAAGACAACCCAGCCATAGAGCTGGAGGATGCCGTGTCCCTCTGCTACCTCACCTCGATAATGGTACTTGTCCGTTCCGGCTTGAGTGCAACCGTATTTCGGCCATCAATATTTCCTTCAAATATTGAAGCTCAATTAATTCAAAGAGAACAAGAATCGTGAAGTATTCGGAAACTCCAAGCATTATATTATCGTCAATAACATCAGAGGAATCTCATCTCAAGTTATGCCTCCGAGAAATTCGATTATTCGAAGTTCATCCATCATCTAGTAAGTTGTCGAGTTTGTCATTAGAACTTACCTCAATTTACTTCACAACAATTCTTCCCGGAAGCATCATAGTCAGATGAAGATGTTGTAATAAATATGTTACAATGATACTCACAAATACATGTACCGACAAGAGATATTTTTGTGTTTATACAAACATAAAATCTATCTACAAAAACTGCTTCATGATAAATGGACGACAATTTGTACAGCGAAGTGGGTCTTCACTTAGTGCTAGTGAATCCCAGTTCTTTAAACCTGTATAGACGTTATCAAGAGCCATCATAGAGATCAGAAGAACGATCCCGATAGAAAAATCTCTGAGAAACCTTCCCCTGTTAACGGACGAGTTATTGGTTTGATCCGCCAAGAGTGAGGTGTCAATAATTATTTCAATCACTTTGCTTGCATCAGCCAGGGGCAAACGCAACCAATAATCTGCGATGTAAGCAACCAATCGCCGGTGTTGTAATACGTCAAGGGTGCACGTTGGACCGATGTGTACCATCTTATGATGAATTCAAAACTCGCTTTGGAATTCCAATAACGAGTCGTAGCGCGTTCAATGAAGAGAAGCGAGAGGAGCAGAAAAAAAAAGTCGAACAAAAAACAACGGTGCTCCTCTGAGGGAGAGTACAGCAGAGCGACTAGACCCACTAGACCGAGGAAGTCATGCGTTTTACCTAATGCAATAATGCTTGAATTGCTATTGAGTTGAATATTCTGAATACAGGGGATGTAGAATGCAAATCGTACATAAAAATGAGGCAATTTTTTGCCTCACTGAAGGCCAACTCGGAGATCAGCGATATTACAAATCGCTGTCCAATCATTGACATGTCACTAAATAAGTACCTGGTTTGTCGTTCCTTTTTCATGAGTACTAGTACTAATTTCTAATTACAATTTTTATCTTATTTGACTGCAATTGATTTCATATACGTACTGTTTGGGATCCTGTATTAGATGAATAACAAATAGAGTTCTCGGATGGTCTCCCAATTGTCTCAGTAAGGTTTTATACTTCTGGACCCATGTACATCCCTCTCTCCATCCCCATCCCCATCCCCATCCCCATCCCCATCCCCATCCCCATCCCCATCCCCATCCCCATCCCCATCCCCATCCCCATCCCCATCCCCATCCCCATCCCCATCCCCATCCCCATCCCCATCCCCATCCCCATCCCCATCCCCATCCCCATCCCCATCCCCATCCCCATCCCCATCCCCATCCCCATCCTTTACCCTATCCCTATCCCCATCCCTATCCCTATCCCTATCCCTATCCCTATTCCTATTCCTATCCCTATTCCTATCCCTATTCCTATCCCTATTCCTATCCCTATTCCTATCCCTATTCCTATCCCTATTCCTATCCCTATTCCTATCCCTATTCCTATCCCTATTCCTATCCCTATTCCTATCCCTATTCCTATCCCTATTCCTATCCCTATTCCTATCCCTATTCCTATCCCTATTCCTATCCCTATCCCTATTCCTATCCCTATTCCTATCCCTATTCCTATCCCTATTCCTATCCCTATTCCTATCCCTATTCCTATCCCTATTCCTATCCCTATTCCTATCCCCATCCCTATCCCCATCCCTATCCCTATCCCCATCCCCATCCCTATCCCCATCCCTATCCCCATCCCTATCCCCATCCCTATCCCCATCCCTATCCCCATCCACATACACATTGCACCAGCAAATGAAGCCAGAATCAGGTCAATCTTCAATCAAGGATCACCTGATTCTTAAATGAAGTATTACGTGATTCTCAAATCACAAACGTTTTTTCTATGCATACTGTTGATATATTGGTTTTGATGCAATACAACATCTTCCTTACCTGTTTTTTCATATCTCATTATCTGATAATTATTGCAAAATGAAGCAGACAAATGTGGTGATTCCCTCATAAAATCAACGTTTAACACCGACCACCATAGTCGCTTCTTGCATTTGTCTGATTATTAGTACCGTTAACGTACACTTCAACGCCAAACCATTTAGATTTTACGATGCCGTCATACTTAATTTGTTCAGAGCCTGTAAAAGTTTGAATGAAAATTGAATGACAATGACGGGTTAACAATTTTTTGCCACTTATCCTGTGACCTACATATGGATGTGTAAACATGGAAATTTCAATAAGTATTTCAATAAAAGTTCATCAATGTACTAGGGACAATGGCCTTCCACGTATCTTCAATAATCCTATCAGTAATACGTCGCTGTATTAAGAATATTGTAATCCAATATCCCATATCCAAGATGGTTCGTGATCGACGTTGTTGGCTGAGGCACTCGAATTCGCGTGATAGGTGCGCATGAAATATTAAAACGTGGAAAGATATACTGTATGTGGAAGAATACCACGCACGCTCAATCAATTAAAATCTATGTATGTAGCGATGCACATGTATGGAGAATGAGTATTTTTGTACCTGTCGAAAATCGGTAGGGATCATCCTCAAGAGTTGGATGGACCGACAAGTGAAGGGAAGATTATCGTATCGTATTTAGCCCATCCCTCGAGCTAAACACCAACACAGCCTTAAATTCATCATCATGCTGTACTCTCACACTGTCATAATAATACGGCTTTAAACTGTAACAAAGAAAATACTGGGGATAGAGTATATAAGGATTCGAGTGCTTCATCATCATCAGTTCACGTGGACTCTTTGAAACAGCTCTTCGATATGAGTAATCATCAGGTGAGTACTCACGCTCATTCAATTGTCTTCTCTGATTGCACATTCGCGGATAAGTACAGAAATGGTTGTATGCCGAGAATCAGTCGATTGAGAGAAAAACAGTAAAGAACTTTTTTATCCAAAATTACATTCTCCAGTTATAATGTCTTGTATGATTTTTTCGGGGAACGGATGCTTGAGAAAATAACTAAATTTTTGTAAAGATCGTCAGAGTAGGAATGGGCAGACATCTGATTTTTGGAAGAACCTAAAGTTTCATATGTGACCTATAGAATGTCACCTGATGCATCGAGTATATGGTTGGGTAGCAATAATGATCTTCAAACAAATTAACATGGGATTGACAGTTTCCGGTTGGGAACGGATTGAAAATGCACTCCAGTTTTTCGGATTATGCCGAGCGCATTTTCTGTGGAAGGTCTAAAATTTAATGAAATTAATTATATACTATGCAATATATTATAGAAATTTTGAGTTGACCATTACACCTGTCTTCTAAACGTTGAACTTCTCAAAGTTCTCCGTAGAAATATCTTAGTAATCAGGAGGCAATAGCTCAGTAGTGAAGTGGTGAAGAGAGATAAGTCGATTTGGTCATAAAATTTTCTCGTGTCTATATCTATAGAAACTACACCAATGTCCGAATCGTCTTCCAGGACTTTACTATTGAATTAGTCTCCTCGTTAAGCCACTGATTTTGCA
The DNA here is from genome assembly GCA_026005395.1 of Asobara japonica. Taxonomy (NCBI): domain Eukaryota; kingdom Metazoa; phylum Arthropoda; class Insecta; order Hymenoptera; family Braconidae; genus Asobara; species Asobara japonica. The sequence goes on along the minus strand of BQMI01000176.1, from coordinate 2,471,413 downwards.
AGACTGATAGATCAATTCCGAACAAACGTCGCTGTGTGTTTGTATGTGTAGAATCGGAATTTTCCGTTAACGATTTCTCACGAACGGGTCGAACGATCTGAGTCATCGAGGTCTCAGTCGGAACGTCTTCATGGACGTTACATCGGATTGGTTGGTGGTTTAGATTGACCGAGCAGTTTTTTTGTTTCAAAAACGGCAAAAAGGATTCAGCAGAATTTGCGTTATAAGTGGAAATGCATATTTTATTTTCTGTCACTTTTCACCCCGTTCGCACCCCTATTGGCGTCGCGCTCTCACTCCAGTAACGCGCATAATGCTCGTGCTCACGCTGACCATGCGGCTAGTCAAATACTCATATTTTTGATTGAAACATTTACTTGACGTATCGAAAAATCTAGGAATGGCAAACACAAATTACAAATCGGGAAGTTTTGTTTGCGTTTTAACGGGGACACACACACTTTTATCTCACTAGTTCATTTTTGTACTCTTCAGTTTCAAATTATATGCAGCCGCTAAGTTGATTAGGCAGCCACTGATACAATCATTCAACACAAGTACTTGTGTCACATGTAGAGCGAACTTTTGCAGTAGAACTCAATGTCCCAGTTATTGAGCCTGTGAAAAGGTCAGGCTTGCTTCACGTGGTGTTCAACCATTCAGGAACTAGGACCAGTTCAAAAACTCCTACACTCTCAGCAACTTCCAATACTGTGTCGCGATGCGACGTAATCGCCTCAAAGTCGCACGTGAAATGAATAAAGTCAACGACATCCATAGAATAAATGGAATCGCATGATTTTGAATTGCAAAATAGTGAAAAAATCAATTCTCGATATGGCGATAAAATTATTTGCAGTCGAATTCAATCATGTGGAATCATAAGATATATGTAACACCACCCAATACTTTTAGATTTACCATCACAATGCCAAATCCTTTCTACTTACTGTATTCGCAGAAACTCGAGTTTATTTTCTCAGCAGTTTACGTTTCCATCCAACTCGGAGTTTGTGTACTCACCATATCCGTGTGTGAACATTACGAGGAACGTAAACCATTAAATACCCCATTCATTATTTTTGCGATGTCGATAGGATGAGATACACATATCCGTATAGAAGTCTTATATAAAAAATCAAAAGTATTTCTCGCTACGTTGTTTTTTATCGCAACGTCAGATGATAAAAACGATACAAATTAACATCCCTGAATATGACTGCCTTTCGACCCATAATAGATTCTAAGGTAATCCTGAAAAATTATCAGTGACTATCTCTATCCCTGCATAGTAACGAAACGCCCGGAATATTAACAATTTTAAACGATCATGCCTGTATGTAATTCAAGGTAAAATTTACTGAAACTGCCGGGGGAGATAGTAAAAGACCGTTTGTCATTCACTTCGTGAAACGAATTCCGATCGCAGCGGAAGCACTTGCAATCATCCTCGTAGAGCACCATCTCAGAAACGAGTATCTTCTCTCTATTTTGGAGAAATTGGAGAAATGCGTGACTACCCTTTCTTATTTCGTTTGCCCATATTCGCGAAGGAGCTGTAAAGAACAAATTTCTACCTTGCGTTTACACAATTTATAACGGTCAAGGAATACTCCATCTCCCTCGGCAAATTAACCATAGACTCGCTGGTTTTTTCCCTTTCCCTGTTCCGTTGTTTCTCCACTTCACTGCGCTCATTGGTCCTCGGATAAGCTTATGAAATTTCAGCATCATGGAATTATTATTGTCAATTTTGTCTATGGACATAAAAAACTTCGGAAAAAACATTAAACAATAGTTGAAGTAATAGTAAAATAGTTATGTCATGAGGCTCACAAAATAGATGGCGAATTCTGCTTATCGCAATTTGTTTCCCCAAATCAGACCATTGCAAAAAATCATGAAGTGCAATCACCTACAGTTATTGTTATATACTTTAGTGGGTGCTGCAGAGATTGATGTGGCATTGAAATATGAAGGGATAATTTATATATTTATGTGATCGGAAGTAAGGACAATTTTTTATTTTGTATTTTGTTTATTTTAGCATTAGAAACTCATATACAAGGTTTATTAGCTGAGTAACTGATAGAACATAATTATTTATACGTTAAAAGCCACAGAGAAATAAAAAAAAAAGGTTTTGAAAAGTTCGATATAAGGATACACCGATTTCCGCTATACGAGCAATCTTCATATTTTCAATTCACTGTCTTCGAAAAACTTGTCAATGGCTTTGATCACTATGGGATTCAAGGAATATACAATGCTTGCCATCGTATTCAGAAAGGGACAGTGTTGTTTTATAGTGGCTATCAATTTCACTCTGTGCTGATCAAGTCGAGGACACTGCCAAAAGACGTGGGTGTTGACAATGCAGATCCTAGTGAGTGACGCTTTCAGGTTGTAATAATTCGCCCTTATTCTGTTTACCCAAACTATTGTATGCATGTCGAATGTTTTGAATCGGTGAAACGAATAGAAGAGGATTCTTTGAAATGGATGTTAAAATAAGCCTTTCCTTCTATGGTTCCATCCTCGACTACTTGTTGGTTGGTTGGTGATTCTTTTAGCAGATTTTTTAAATTCCTCTTTGTAATCGGTATATGGGCCGTATTTAATTTCCGGGCATATTGCTTTTGTCGCTTGAAGGAAAGACAATTGCCGCAGAAATATCAAAGCAAATTTGGCAACCAGCTAAAGAAGCCTCCTCACGGTTCCCTACCACAGCATTACGGTGATAGAATTGAGTCGTCATTAACAAACTTCGTCCAATATTAACCAATGACGCAGATTCCGACGAAACGAATGTCCGTGGATAGTTGATGAATGGCAAAGTGATTCATTAATGGTCAACAAATCGACTCGTCTGAAGTATGCAGTACCTATTTACGAACGGGTATTTGTAGGAACTGACTCGCTCGAATCTGCCAATCGAATTCATTCGTTAACAATAAGTCGCTTCAACGTATTCTAGACTGCATGTTGGTGATGTCCATCAATTTCTCCGAACGTCATTCTGTCATCATGTAATTCTCGGTTCTAAGAGGCGTTCGTAGACTCACCTATACTTCGTGTATAGGTGGATTGGTATGAGTGAGATGGTTGAAGAGCAATGGTTAGCTGGCCGCGGAGAATAGTCCGGCGTAACCGGGTAAACCGACGGGACGTGTAAACCATTGCCAAATGAACTACGATATTAACTTATACATTCCAAAGAACTCTATACGCCAACTTCTAATGGATTGGCCTGACCAACTTTCCTTCCGAAATCCCTACTGTATCAATTACTGAGTAATCCAAAGAAGCATTAGGAAAATCAATCCGCAAAGTAACTCCATCACACTCATTACACCGTTAATATCGATCGTTTCTATTCAACTTGTTCTTTCAGCTCACTAGTTTGCTATTCACCGTATTGTGCAGTACGACTGCATGGGGAGGACTTTTGCCGGATGGGGGAAGCAATGGTTATCAGTACAATAGACCAAACGGTGGAATTCTGGGTGATTCAGGGAGACGCATAGGTTATGATGCATCCGGACGATTCCTACCAAGTGGAAATGGATTTGACTCGGCTGGAAGACCAAGTGGCACTTATGGAGTTCCCGGCTTCGGTGGATTCCCCGGTGGTGTTGGATATAACGGCAGACCCAACGTTGCGTATCCCGGGGGATACAACGGAGCTTTTCCAGGTGGCGTTGCACCGCCTGGCTACGAGGGAATTCCCCCAGCTTATCGCAACGGTTACAATGGGGACGATGGTCCAGTGAGTTTTTTTTTACTTTTTTTTTTCACTTCCGGATGGAAGCCTTGTCATCGTTCTATTTCCAACTTTTCAACTTTTCGATAGCACAAGTTATTGTAATATCATTGAAGATATATATGTGTGTGTGTATGTGTTTTTTCAAATTTTGGTTGACGAGTGATAGGAGTGTTTGGTGTTATGCGAATTGAAATGGAGATACTAGGTTGCAAATTCTAGTAGATTAATTTTAGGTGAAAATTGATCTACTGTATGTGATGCGGTGTTGTGTGCACTGATGTAGTTGGAAGAATTCAGTTGATATTCGTTCGTAGATAGTGCGTTTCGGGTATAATCAACAAGTTGCGGTGGCAGAAGACGAATTTTGCAATCTGTTGTTTGTGTCCGTATATATATATATACGAGTGTGTGTGTGTTTGTGTGGGTATGGGTGTGAGTGTGGGTGTGGGTATGGGTGTGAGTGTGGGTGTGGGTGTTAGTGGGTGGGTGGATCAGTGGGTGGGTGTGTTAGTCGGTGGATGGGTGTGAGTGGGTGTGTGATAATTACATTCATTACCGGTAGTTTTCATGGGGCACCTAAATCGTAACATGCATGACCTAATAGAGACATACATCGTTATACGCATTTTTTAAAATATTCTTGACATTGATTCCTGAATAATATAATTTTCTATGCTCGTTGTAATAGTTGGAATGGTACATTTCGGAGACTACCATACCAACCGATATGTTCTATCGTTACTGAGTAGCACACTACTTCATGAAAACACCTCTCACGAAATTGTCATGTATTTTTTTCACCGTGTGCAGCAAAAAAATTCAAAGAGTGGCAAATTGCCGCTAAATTCTACGCAAATATAAATGCTATAAAATCCGAGCCCACTCCACAACCTCATTTTTTTCGGTCCTCTTCCGAAATTTCAAATGCACAGTTCCCATGATTTTTTCAGCAACGACAGTGTATTCCCCCAAACCTGGGAGTTACCGTCTGGTGTGGCCATTATTATTATTAAATAATTCAAATAGTTTAATTCAATGTATAGTTTCACACGATTGGCCGCCCCGGGGACTGCGGTGAAATTTGACTTTCAAAATGCCTGCTCGTTGATACGAAATATTTGTTCTCAACAAATTTCATTTCACACATAATTTAAATGAAAAACGAGGGAGTGAAAAACCAAAATTGCGATGATCTGATAAGCCATTATTAACGATGTGTTTATCCAAGTGGATATCGTGTATCAGTTGAATCGTGATAATTTGGTAATTCAACAAATCGCAGAGCGCCGTGGAGGACACATTATCACTGGGTACAGTGGTGGCAAAAAACCGCCACCTAGCGGTGCTCGATTTTGTAGCAATATATAGGTAGCTCGTGGCTAGGAGCACAGAATGGACCAGGAGCGTTGTAGTTGTAGTTGTAGTTGTATTATTCCGACGACAGCTGACAATCGCCAAGGGCTGCTTTCCAAGAGAGCCCAGAACGAGTGCAACAGGAAGAATAACCATAAAGTTGCAGCACACCAAATCGTTTATTCTACATCTTTCCACCCCACCCCCCTCCCCCTTTTGTTTGGCCTTTACGTTTGTTCTACCTCACGTCCAACACGATTTTCCATCTCCGTCACTTTATTTTTGTTTTACGTCCATTCGCACTTTTTTACATCCTTTTACGTTTTCTGTATCGCAGCCGAGACCATATAGCTTTCAATACGAAGTGCTAGATCCACCGAGTGGTAACGACTATGGTCAGCAGGAGACCAGCGACGGAAATGTCGTCAGAGGCGAATATCGAGTACTTCTACCGGACTCTAGGACGCAAATCGTAAAATATACAGCGGACGATGTGAATGGATACAATGCGGATGTTCAATACGAGGGCCAAGCACAGTATCCCAGAGCTGGTTATCAATTCAACGGACCACAGGGTCCTTATCAGCCGGGCTTTGGATTTCCGTCTTATCAGGGTCAGTGGTGGCTATTCTTTATTCTAGTAGGATAAGTCAAATCATATGTGTACAAAAAGTTCTTCATGACTTTGGTCGTCAATTTTTTTTTCATCAACGGCGAATGACACTTTTTATACACCAACTAAATTTGTCCAAACGATCACTTCATGATTAATGGAATTGGAAGTGACGTCGGCAATTTATACAAAATTAAAGCTGCGTCTTAGTTTTGTCAGCACATCATGCAGAAGATATATCCAAAATTAGGACACTCAATTACAGGGATATCGGATAACTGTTGGATTATGGAGAAAAATGAAGCTTTTTAAAACCGGTTTTGGCATAAGATCTCTCTACCGCAGATTATTTCCTCCCAGGAATACGTTGCGCTTATCTGATTCAAAAAATTTCCTACTTATCCAAGGGAATTCGCTATGGCCATGCTTCCTGGGGGTGGTGGGTGGTGGGAGCAGAAGGAGGGGGGGGGGACAACAGGGTTTATTTGGTTTTTCCCATATCAAGAGACAAATCCTTCTGAAACATGGTACAAATAGAGGAAGCTGGGTTATATTAGACATACTTTATCCTCCCATGAAGTCTAATCGAACTCGAGTTATCTTTTACGTCGCTTTTCATTTCTTAGAAGAGGGATGAAAGGCTGTGGTAGGTCACGTCGAAAAGGACATGATATCATAAATATAAATGTGATTTTATGTTGGCTGACAGGTAGGGGTGGTTATGGAGGACTACCAGGAAGTGGATTTGGTGTTGGTGGTGCAAATGGCAATGGCATCTTTGGAAGTGGTAGCAGTGGCGTTGGTGTAGGTGTTGGCCCAACCAATCAATACTTACCTCCAGGCGGTGGTTATGGCAAATGATTGCAGCGGCCACTTCACCTCACCTTCCTATTCTTTAAGGTTATTGTTGGACAACAGTGGCTGGTGGAATTTGGCGGACTGAGACAAGTCCAACTTTTGATGGTGCGCAGTGGCAGTTTGTTGACATATACATTTCTTAACGTCTACGGACAGACCTTCAGGCCAGTCGAAAAGTGTCTCCCACCTGCTTCTTTCCGTCAATTCAGCAGCTTTGAACACGACAAATATTGATGAGCTCTAAATCATTTCCTGAATACAACCTGGTCCATTGATTTTTGAAGGAAATTTGTTAAGATACTGCATCTGGAGATATGGCAAGTTCCGGACGGTCAATGCACAACGGAGCATGGTCATTGCCTACCTAGTTGTTGTAACTCTGTACCATAAAAGTGTGCAAAGAATCTGTCGAAGGAAAAGGTGGATCCAACAGCAACCTTAAAAGCTCTCAACTATTCATCTCTATTCGGCTCTTCCAACGCCTACATCACTCAAGGGATTCATCCTGGTGCAGGATTGGAGAAAAGAAACTGCTCGTCCATCATTCTACACTCATTCCGCCCTCAGATGAAGCTTCGCGTGACTTGTGTGATTCTCATTATTACCGCGTAGGATTATTACGTCGCATTATGTACATTCAAGCTTGATTATATCGCAATAAAATAATACGCTTTAACAAGACATTTTTTTCTGAGGTACAATATCTCAATCATGGTGATGGTGGAGAATACGGGATTAGAATTGTGAGGTCTGGTTCATGTAATATAATTGGTCCATACCCAGGTGGGGAATTCGAAGCTGGAACAATGAGATCAATCTTGGTCCGACCCTCAGTGCCAAAGCTTGGACTTGATAGCTTCGACATAGCTTCATTCCATGTATAAGACTAGATCAAACCAAGCTTAGTTACATCGAAGATATCCAAGCTTTGTTGGCCCAGCTTGTGCCAAGCTTGGCCCAACCTTAGCGTCCCTAGCGTTGGTCCACAGGCAGAATCCAATCTACGTCCAATATTGGATACTTACAGACATCCAAACTTACTAGAATCATCCAAACCCAAGCTTCAGAAACCATGTCGTGCTAAGCTTGGTCCGAGCTCAGCTTTGTTAGCTTTGAATCTTAGCTTTAACAAGCATGAATCCCGGATTGCTTATACCATCTAAACCCAAGCTTCTGAACTAAGGTTGAACTAAGCTGGATTGAAGCATATTTTTCCTAGTATCGATTTACCGGCTTCAGGGAAACTCTGCTTAATATTGGATTCATCTATAAATCCAGGATTGCTGCACCATCGAAACCCAAGGTTGGAAACGAATGTTCAACTAAGCTTGGTCAAACCTCAATGTTCCGATCTTCGAAGTTTGAACCAAGATTAATTTTGTAGCTTGGACCAAGATTAATTTCGATGCTTCGATCACGAGAAACTTTGGAACTTGGAGGAAAATGAATTTCGAGGCTTGTACCAAGGTAAAGTCCGAAGCTTGAATGAAGATAAAGTTCGAAGCTTGTATTAACCTACGTAACCAAGCTAGGACGAAGCTTATTCTCTAAGCTGGGATTGGTGTTATTTTGGCATGTTCTGCACAGATTGACCGAGGCTTCAAAACAGCTAATTTTTGTGTCAATTTACGGAGAATTTTTTGCGCATCATATATATATAAGTTTAACTGTACGACAGTCAAGTAACACGCATTTACCTTACACATTTTTTTTTTAACGAAAAACATCAGAATGGTGGTCTACTACTGGAATAACTGGCGACAATTACTGACCCCAAAGATGTGCGACAATTGTGCACATCAAGTGTACAAGCACAATTATTCCTTCTTCCCTAATTACAGAAGACGACTATATACTACTACAACGGGGTACTTCGCTACACACTTGTGATTCTCTAGTACAAACGGGATGAGAGAGCTACGCTAATCGTACTCGTGATAAGCCATTGCATAACAATGGAACTATATACATGTGACTTAATGGGAATATTCCCAGACTTCCATTTAACAAAGCGCCTGCAATGACTCTCTAGACACTGTGCAGATGTCGTGCTAGAGCAATCTTATAAGTTGCGGATATTGGAGTATATGATTGTCCGCTACTTAACTGTTTATGAGGCGTGAAATTTTCCGCCGAAATTATGAAGCATGTTAGTTTACTACACTAAAAAAATGTGATAAAATTCTGCTAAAAATGAGTTGACGGTCGGAATTTATTGACAAAATTTCAAGGCGATTTAGATATTTGTGCACAAAATAATATAATTAAAATTCGAAAATAATATTTGCTATTAAAATGGACATGTGGTAACGGGAACAACAGCCTACAATATTGGCACGATGGATAATACATTCAGGCGCAAAAATAACCCTGGATGGAAGACCTGATATCCCTGACCTAGGGATATAGAATATTCGGTATTTGGTTATATGTATCGAATAAATATGTTCGATATCAGTATCCCCGCATCGGGAATATTCATATATGCTGTGATACACATAATCCATAGAATTTGCATAGTTGTCATAATTTACATAATATGAATAATCTGTAGAATCTACATAATCTACCTAGTCGACAGAGTCTATATAATCGATGTAATCTACATGATCTATACCATCTACATAATCCGGAGACCTTGCATAATCATCATAATCTACATAATGTACAAAATCTACACAACCTACGGAATCTACCTCGTCTACATAATCTACACAATCTACATCACCTACACAATCTACATAACCTACATAATCGACACAATCTACATAATTTATATAATCTATACCATCTACATCATGCGCATGATTTATATAATCTACAGAATCTGGAGAATCGTCATAATCTACATGGTGTATATAATCTGTATGATCTGGATAATCTGTATCATCTACATAGTTCACATAATCTGTATACTCTACGCAATCTACATAATGTGCATGATCTATATAATCTACATAATCCATAGAATCTGAAGGACCGTCTTAATGTACATGATGTATATAATCGAGATGATCTACATAATCTACATGATCCATATTATCTACACATTGTACGTTATCTGTGAAATCTGCAGAATCTATTTCCGACTCATCATCCGCAATACATGTCAGAATTACAACGCTATCGACTCGTGGTTATAGATTATCTACGTAGGGGATAACATTTCATTTTCATCTTGAAACCACCAATTTCTCCCCGAATCATTAAACTCATATCACTGGATTTTATTTAACAGCAATAGAGTGAGAAAAAGGCATGGCGGGCCATTTAATTTTTGATGAGAAAGAGGTGGACGGTGGACATTTGTGGGGAGGGTCAAGTTGTTTTGAATGACCCTAATTTGTTGGAAATGTGTGATAAGCCAACCTCACTTCTTCCTAGCCGTCTAACCGGGCCATGTTATGGGGTGCAGTTGGGCTTTAGTGGTAGTTGTGATATATCAGGCCATTTCGAGGTTTTTTTTTTATTCAGGCATGAGGGGTGGATGGCTGCTTTGATGTGGAACAGGAATTAATTAAGCTCGTTTCTCTATGGTATAGTAGAATGTGCGTTAAATTTGTTATGGGACCAATGAAAAGTTGATCATGTTGAGATGGAGGAGTGAATTTGAAGGCAGATAATTGGTTATTGATGCTATCTATCGGAAGGATATTCTTATGCAAGAAGGATTCAAAGCTGAGGAAATCATTGAGCTATTGTGCATAGACTGTTCGATTGACAGAATAACTTATGAGAAAATGGGAAACGCGGGCTTTGGCTGCTGGCTTTATAAGTATCTGAGTGGAAAGTCAACTGAAGCGTGAGTAGCAAAGTAGTCGATACAATGTGATATTGATTGGTGATCTTGTTCGGCTGCTGTGTCGATTTATAGTTTCAAGTTGACGATGGTGAAAATGAAAAATTTTGTTACTTCTATATTTCCATGGTTCATAATATTTCTAGACCTCTTTCATATTTTATAAATAATGTCCTCTACCCTATAACATTTCTATATAATTTTTTATTCCATTGAAGTTTATGTGTGTACATGTGTTCGATATATCGCAATTTTTATACTGCAAAAAACATCAGAGGGAGAGAGCTGTGTTTCATAGGAAGATATTTGATGAAATGAACCACTGCATAAGCCCTTGGCTTACATCCATAAACTGCATTCTATCAATTTCCTGAACGGAAATATAGTTACGCAATTCTGGTGGAAATACTTTCCTGTTATTCGGATTTACGAAGTTACACATCTACTTAGCTATGTACTGTTTCTGAACCCTCATCCAGAATTTATGATAAGTTGAGTTGCTTCGTATCAACAAACTTCGGCCGTAGTAAAACTTTGACGGGGATAAAACTTGATCCGAAGCTTGGTTAAATTTTCACTTGAATGATGGTAATAGAATGATAGTTTACTTCTGAAGATAAGGTTCGGTTTATGATATTCTTTGCCAATGCATTTTTGAAAGGTATATTCCATAGACAAGTATTGTTCCTCTTTTGGGCCATTACGCCGAGGGGCTCCTCACTCTGGAATTCATTGAACCACTTCGGTAGAAATCATAAAAGAAATCACAAGAAATCAGCGAAGTCATTGGAAATCGGCTGATTTCTATTTTCATTTAGGAGTTCTGGAAATCAATGGAAGTCTTTGGAAATCACACAAAAATCAGAGAATTCCAGAAGTCAGTAGTCCCTACGCCATATAGATAGTTTTTTCTGAAATAGCATGTGGTTCGTGTACAAGATCGGTCAGCAAAGCAGACGCGAACCGACACGTTAAAATTGCCGAATATATCTCCGAAATCAAAACAAACACCGGCTGGCAGTTGGGACCGAGACGAGTTATAAGGTGGTTCATTCTAGGCTCGTTTCACCATTTTATGTTCTTTTCCATTGAAGCTGCCTTAAATTAATTAGTACAGTGTATATATATCAATCATTCACGAATTAATGACAGGTAAGTAGTTAGATATTTTCAATTCATTTAACAGTATTTGTCGGAACTGATATCATGAAAATGTAGAATACTCTGAGAAATCATGTATGATGATGTCCATTTATTTGTCCAAAATTCAACAGTTTACAAACACACCATTAAATTTTCCCTTAATTTCTAAACATTTGGAAAATGAAAACTACATTAAAATAAAAAGAATGAGCAATTTTCAAATCTATAGTATTTTTTTTAATTGATCTTCTCTATAACAATAAAAATCTCACCCTTTGAGGTGAAATGAGGGAGAAGGAAATAAACCAAGATTCTCCCGTTATTCTCGAATCAGTTTTGAAGCATACGAAATATTGTTTTGTAACTACTCAGGTTATTTTTGGTCATTTTAATTCAATTTTTTTTGTGGAAAAATTATCAATGATGTAGTTGATTCTATTGTACTTGATGTGTTGATTCCTTGAGAAATATAGATGGCTGCAATTCAATGAAGTTATTTCTTCAGGTGTTTTGAGTACGTTATGATACATCACAAAAATGGATTCAAACCGCAGCAACTCATCTCAACAAGCAGATGTCGTATCGCATAATTTCGTCACGAAATTGGAGGCTGAATCATCAACAGTCATTCCTGATTATGTTAAAAATATTTTAAAATTCAATAATTTTTTGAATCCAATGGCGTTTCGTCATATTACCACTGAACTTATAAGCGATTCGGAATGTTGGGCCAAAGATAGCATGGAGCTACTTTTGAAGCCAGAAGACAATCGAGCCTCATTCTATGGACTCTATCACACGTGTACATCCAAATTTCAATTGATGCTTGGCGATCGACACTTGCTGGCAGAGCTAGTGCAAGTCGTATGCTCGAAACCATTAGAGTTTTGGAAATCGTCTGTGCCCCTAACTCTTACTTCAAGAAAGGCATCCAAAGACCTCAGCAGAAACAATATTCATTCTTCAGCTCACCCGTCTGCAGGTGGTAAATCTATTTTACTGCCTAAAGCCAAAGTAGATGTTGAGGAGGAACGGGAGTTATTGGATAAAATGATCAAAACTCACCTCAATGGACAAGCTTCAAATCTCCAAAAGGAGGTAATATCTGTGCAAAATATTCAGATTAAAGTCTCAGTCCATGAAAATTATGGAGCAGACGGGTTCCCAGAGTCACATTTTTATCAAGCAGATCTAGATTTGTTGTCAAGCAGATGTTGAAGACAAGAAATCCAAGTGGATTTTATCCAATTATTGGCGACACATAAATGATGTATCAGTATGTGACACAATATCGAGTAAATTGTTGGAAGCTGCGGGTAATGAACTTGACGAAATAGAATTAGACACACAGATTGTAAGGGAAGATGAATCGATGGATATAATGAATGATTCACAATCAAATCTCGTAGATAATTTGGAGGACAGCCGCGAATTGTTGTGAGATTTGACAATTCTTTCCACTGTGAAGGGACAATTAGAATTAAAATCTCAGAACAAGCCTAAGACAGAAATTCAGCCCCACAGCCCATCCCTTGTGGTTACTGATGCAAAAAAAAATGAATTAATTGTCCGAAAATCGTCGATATGTTGGTTATTGAGCAATAACTGGGGTTTGAGCAGTGACAGATTGCAAAGGGTGCGACAATCTGAAATAGTCAAAAAAACAAAATCATTCCTCTTCAATAAGGAAGAATGCCGTGATAAAGAAAATGTTAAAGAATGCGAAGAAATCCATATAGGCGATTATTGCTTATTTAAAGAAAATAATAGTGGTAAATGTTTCATAGGTCTGATATTATGTTTTGTTTACTTAGAGGGTAGAAATTTGAAAAACCAGGAATTTTCAAGTCCTTTTGCATGTGTGAAGAAAAATACCAAAGAAATAGGTGCATCATGCCAGTGGTATAATTTCGAAGGGACGAGAGATCTGGTTAGTGTACCCATGGATGTTCATGGGTATATAAATATCAGACAATATTATAGGACAATATCTCCTCCCGTCATCGATGAACAGGGTATTCGCATTTCTGAAGCTATGTTTAAGCGAATAAAAAAGTTTTTCTAACGGATTCTCTGACTGTTCATATTGTAGCGGACTTTGCTGTTTGAACCACTCCTCGTTTAATCCTCTTATGTTTCTCCAACCCTCTTTCGCCCTTCGTCAACTACTTCGCCGATGCAATCGTCCTTATTTTCTATTTCCATAAGACTCATTTTTTTCACTGTAAATCAGTAATTCAGTCTTTTATCAATGTCAATGAAAATTTAAATAAAGGCATACATGCCGAAATCATGATTTCTTGAAATTCAAAAATTATCAGAAGTCATTAGAAATCACAGAAATCACGGAAATCATGAGAGATGATCAGGAAATCGCGGAAATCAACTAAGAAATCACAAAAAAATGAGTAGTCTTGGAAGTCACTGAACCACCAAAATGGGGAGTGAGCAGCCCCTCGCATTATGCACTCAAACTAATGTGAGGCTGCTGATTGTCTCATTGGGAACAAATCGGGAAGCATCATGTCTCATCCCACAAACGCTTCGGAAGCTGCGCTCTCTCATCATCAGCGCGATTGTCTTGATGATAGTTCAGGCTTTACATAAGGGACATTCTCTATCACATCAACCACCGTGGTCTTGAACAAACTTGATTTTGATATTATGCATAAGAAACCTATTTTCTGATTGAATTTCATACAAAATGTGTATGGGTATGTATATGTGTATGTATATGTGTATGTATATGTGTATGCATATGTGTATGTATATGTGTATGTATATGTGTACGTGTATGTGTATGTGTATGTGTATGTATATGTGTATGTATATGTGTATGTATATGTGTATGTATATGTGTATGAATATGTGTATGTGTATGTGTATGCGTATGTGTATGTGTACAAAACATAGGTGTTGACGTTATTTGATATATTCGTTTGCGATTCATACATATTTGACCATAGTTATGTACACACCCATACACACAATAGGTAGCAATTTCTCTCGGGCCATCTGATGGTCTTGGTCAATGAACGATCGATTTCCAGGATCGGGCTGAATATAGCTACCTTTCCACACTGGCAAATGAAAACTCTCCCATTTTTTTTTCGACATTAACTAACAGCCCGATTCTCTAGTATTATTCTCTCTTTTATTAATTTTGTTTTTTCTAGGATAATACACGCAGCACTATACACCGAGGGTGTTTATTGCTGCTAAAAGCCTTATCAGAAATTCTGCACAATAGCATGCTTAGTTTCCACAGGAGGACATGTGAATTTATATCATGCCAGTGTGAATTATCCCCAACGAAAGATTTTAATCGCAATAACCGTGATATTATGAATGCGTGCATTGCACGTGAGGTGCAGTATCAATACGGATTATTTCAGTATGCGACAGAAAAAAATAACAAAAAATACTGATGAATCCCCCGCGTATTAAATTCAAACCGAAAATTCATATTTGCGTCAAATTTCACGAAACAAATAATTGCGCGCATATTGATGGATCATATAGTATAAACAATGAATGAAAAAAATATATGAATGAATGGTGGAGCTTACAATAACAAGGATATTTTGTCCGATGATTAGAGTAGATGCAGACAGTGGATCCTGAAAACAAAGAGGTGGATTGTTGATCCGAGGGAAAATGGAAAAGCGGACCAGCGCAAATGCAATGTGGAGGGAAGTGGTGCAAAAAAAAAATACATAAAAGTGGATGAATAAATATCGCGGAAATTGTTTGGAGCTATGCCAGAGATAGTAGACAGTTGTATCCTGGTCCGATCTCGATACATTTAGAGGGCTGAACTCTGTTTTTTTAACCCACCCCCCAACCACCCACGCCTCTTCCCCCCACATTTTTTATTTCCATGCCTAAAAATACGATATTGTCCGAATCAAATTGGATACAAAAAAGAATATCATATAGCATTTCAATGGTTATTGTGTTATGTATTACTGCGACTGGTGGATTAAAGTGGCTCGCATAGATCTTCAACTCTGTACGAAGGCGCCTCTTCAGTTGAAAGTCGTAGGTTTTTCGACTGGAGAGCGATACATGCGCTGCTCGCCCAGTCGGTCTTAAAATACAAGATGCACAAATAGAGTTCCCAGATTATAATATGGAATAATTTTGCATGAAACTAAACATGAACAAGGAGAATGGATGCGCGGTATCTCCAGTCAATCCAGCGCCAAGGATGTTTGATAAGAATTGATTAGTTATTTAACTAGTGGGCAAAGATTCTTCATCTCTGATTTCCATCAAACAATTAGTCTCCGAAATACTTTAATTTAATTAAGCAACCACAATAAAAAAATTGTTCAAATGTCAAAAATCTAGTTTCCAAGAATGCAAAACTTATAAGAAACTTTCTGAAAAGTTGTCCAGAATCCCCATAGTTGTCGTGCCCACCCACTCACCAACCCACCCACCCACTCACACCCCACCCACCCACTCACCCCCCCCCCCACCCCACCCACCCGCCCACCTAGTCACCGACCCACTCACCCACCTACCCACTCACCCACCTACCCACTCACCCCCCACCTACCCACTCACCCCCCACCTACCCACTCACCCCCCACCTACCCACTCACCCCACCTACCCACTCACCCCACCTACCCACTCACCCAGCTAACTACTCACCCACGCACCCATTCACCTACCCACCCACTCACCCATTCATCCGCCCACTCAACCACCCACTCACACACACACTCTCAATAACACATACACATGCCCAGTACGAATTAATTGTTAATTTAACAAATTTGGCATATCGAATTCTGACAAAGAACGACATTTCATTTGAAAAATTTTATTATTGCAGAAAATTGGGAACTTCGTTCAATTTTTCCCCCGAAAGAGAAACACAATTGCCAAAAAAAAGCAACCACAAAAAATGCGCGCAATGGAAAACAATAGTCAACTGCAATAGGATAGTTAAAACAATTTACAATTAGTTCGATAACGTCAATTACGCGATAGCACATTTGGATGGGCATTGTATGTGCCATCATTTCGGCAATGTTCCAAGTTACTATCTTCCCCTCAAATCATATATTTCCTCTCTTTATTTATCCTGGTCATCCCGTGGCGTTCATCAGTGCCAATATATCCGAAATCGATTCAAGATACGCATTGGTATGCAATGAGAACGACTCTATCACGGCAATCGAAAAATTGAGGCATTGTACTAAACAAGTGGAAAATGTAAAAGGCAGTAATAGTTTACAATTGGCGTTCCTCCACGGGTCATTATCGCTTTTACAATTGCAGGACGTGCTATTTCAGTGGATACTATATCAACGCAAGTGCGCAACCCAATCGCAATGTTTTTCAATGCAGAGGAGAAAAAAAAATATCTGTTCAGTATCTGAGTTGTTACTATTGTGGAAATATTGTGAAATTTTCGCATCGATAGGCCGTTTCGTTTTTTTTCTGCCAAACTTTTTAACAGAATAGTTGGAGATAATACTCGTCGATCACTGTCGGTTTATAGGCGCCACGCCCGCATGCATCCGAGATTGCCACTTGTGCCTCGACACTGTTAGACACAATAAGAATTTATATTGCAACCGGGAGTGTTTATTTCATACGCTTCTTGCTTCACCCTATTAGGGAGAGATGGCGAAAAATGGGAAGAAGAGCCTGGTTGGGACAATATATATGTCGATAAGAATATGAAATGATATGCAGCGTTAAAGTAATGTAAATGTGTATGTGTCTGTTTTTGTTTGTTTGTGTGAAAATGTGTGAATCTATGTGTGTGTGTGTGTCGAGAAGAGCCTCCATGCTTATATCGATATAGGTTTACCATAGCTTGGAATACCAAACATGTACGACTATGTGCAGTTATGAACTGCAGCAAAATTTATGGAATTTATGAAATTTATGAAATTTATGAAATTTATGAAATTTATGAAATTTATGAAATTTATGAAATTTATGAAATTTATGAAATTTATGAAATTTATGAAATTTATGAAATTTATGAAATTTATGAAATTTATGAAATTCATGAAATTTATGAAATTTATGATATTTATGAAATTTATGAAATTTATGAAATTTATGAAATTTATGAAATTTATGAAATTTCTGGAATTTATGAAATTTATGAGATTTATGAAATTCATGAAACGGCTTCTTTAATTATAGGCTTAATTATAGGCGTAAAAAATGTTTCACCTCCAAAATGATTTCATCTGATAACGAGCATTTTGGGAATTCGGAAGTTGACATTTAACCAGAATTATACTTCAACGCGAAAATCTCATAAAATAGCATAATAATTCCCCATATTTTTCATTGCATCAATGCACTCTTTGAAAAGAAAAAAAAATTATCCACTATAATGTGTTCCCAGCACCCGTAACTCAATACATATCAAACAGTACATTTCGGGTCGTATACTTATGTATATATATGCATCTATTTGTGTGTATAAATTCTCATAGATGCCGCTTATATATTGTTTTTCGTGCAGGATGAATAATGGAAGTCACGGGACCCTTTGAAAGAAGATTATTACAATTCAGAGAGGATTTATGTACAGAACTGCTGAAATTTCTGACACGAATACAATTTTGGCTTCAGATAAATGTTCTATTGTCGGCAAATGTCATTTTATTTACCGGGCTGCAAGGGATGTTCGCAAAACTTTTTTTTTCAATTATTAAAAAAAAATTTAATAGCAATTTTTTTTTGCAAAATCCAAAAAAAAATAATTTTTGAGGTTTCCAAAATTTTTTTTATTTTTGAATTTTCCCGAATGTTGGGAATTTTTTACATCATCACATTTTTTGAAAAGTTCAAATTGCATTGGACTCTATATGACATATACATTATTTTTCCCACCGTATGAGTAATGGGAGCCTCTCAAACACTAAGATAAGATTCATGTCAAGAACTGTTAAAATGTCTGACATGAGCCACAATTTTGAATTCAGATAAATGTTCTATTTTCGAGATATGCCATCTCATTTAACGGATCGTGATGACTTATGCGCGTATATCCCCCAAGGCAATTCCAATCACGCGCGAGTGCATCCGCAGTCTTTCCTCACCTTTATATCAAGTGTCTAATCGAAATCTATATCCACTCGCCTACATCTCATTCTGACTTTGGTAGAGCGGATGAGACAGACGCCCCCGAGTGTAGTTATCCCACTTTGATATTCAGAAAATAATTTCCATTTTCCTTTATATCAGTGGAAGCCCGTGAGATAACAAGGAGAAAGGAAAACGTATCTTACGTAACTCAAGTGGATCAGAAAAGAAAATCTCTAGGAGTGAAATAAATAGTCTAAAAGAGATAAGGTAAGAGAGGAGTGAGGTGAATGAGGAAAGAACAAATATTTTAAAATGCTTCACTGGATGCTCACACTATGGTGAATCGTCCAATAAATTGGTATTATAGGAGTTGCAATGTCGGCTTGAATGACTAACTCACGGTAAGTTACTGCTTAACTACCCAGAGAATGGAAATTGATAAAAATGAGCCTTTTTGTATTCAGATATACGGCAAAAGTTACTAAATGAGAAAGGATATTTATAACCCGATGGATAACTTTCATCCCAGGAAGAGTGAACATCACTCCAGGTCAATGATTTGTTCATCGATGCGAATATGTGAAACGATTTAATCCACAGCATTCAACGCTGTGGGTTGGATGTGGGTGGTTGGGTGGCTGGGTGGGTGGGTGTGGTTGAGCGGGTGGGTATGGTTGGGTGGAGGGTGTGGTGGGATGGGTGAGTGGGGGTGGTTGGATGGGTGGGTGGGTGTGGCTGGATGGGTGGGTGGGTGTGTTTGGATGGGTGGGTGGGTATGGTTGGATGGGTGGGTGTGGTTGGATGGGTGGGTGGGTGGCTGTGGATGGATGGGTGGGTGGGTGGGTGGTTGAATTTTGCCCTGGGGCTTTTCACCCATCGGTAACACCATGGTTTATTATGGGTTTGCAATATTATGGCACTTTTCATTACATAAACTTATTACAAGGATTACTGCTCCATTCACAGTTGCCCCGAAAATGTAAATGCGGTCCACAACCGTTCCTTTTTTTCAGACATCTCAACGACCCTGTGAGTATGCAGAAACAAATATTTGCCCAATGTCCCTACTCCTATATACTCATCTGTTATCTCACCTTGTTCCAATTTAATAACAATTCTCCACTCCTTGATTTCCTTCCCTCGACACATCTTCTCACTCCCAATCTCCACCGCCATCACTTTCAAAGCAAGTCTCACTGACCAAACAGTTCGAAGGTACGTGTACAAAGACCCCTCTTGCCTCCTCCCCCCCCCCCCTCCTTTACTCCTCATTCCCGGCAGACGTGATTTCCGATTGGTAGAAATTCAGCGAGAGCTCCTGAATTTATCTGGCAACTGAACTGTTGCGATTGTGCCACTCGTATATCGACATTGAAGCGTTTTCCCTGAAGTCGATATAGCAGAGTCCTTAGAAATTCACGAACTCTGTTTCACCTCAGCGCCTTCTCCCTAATTATCCTCTCGCTCTAAAATTTCTTGCTGCGTCGTATAAGAGCTCCACCAAGATCATCATTATTCCTCAACATTTGTCACAAATTCAAAGACGCCATGGCTGCAAGATTCAAATAAGCTCTGTCCAAGATGCTGGGCTTCGTATTACACCTCACCTAAAATTGAAATCCTCTGAGCCATCTCCATCAATTCTCATCTTACAATTCTGACTCTCTACTTACATCTCTAAAATCCATGCCAAAAACCTCGACAACACGAAATGTCGTTCAATTGAAAATACACTTGTTACGCTTCTAACATCACAAAGGGTGCTCCATCTTGATGGATAACCTTTTCCACTGGCATCATTCATCCAATCCCATCCATATACAACCATAAATTCGTACCTCAGGCACTTGTAATTCAATCTTAATGCAGTTGCTAGGCTTTAATAGCATAGTTGTATACATACAAAATAACCATAATGCTTTCACGAGAGTATATTTACGCTGGCATCGTTCCATTCAGCCATTATTTTTGAATTGAAATGGCAGATGATTACCCCATCGTAGATGCGTACGCACATTGCGCCACATAATTGCTACGCTTATTCCAGATCGTCAATGAAAGACAAATATTTTGATGGTGGAAAAACACTCACACACTTGATGGCATATACATGGAACAATAGCAATGCTTCTTCCACAACAGAAATCCCCTTGTAATGGGCTTTCACTGATACTAAGTTAGTTGCGAATGTGCCAGTGAAAGAGGCATGTTCAAATCATGGGCTCACATAGTGGAGTGGCATTAAGCCCAAGAGCAACCGACAACTTGACGTAAAAGTGGAAGCAGGTCGAGTGCGTAATGCAGCCTGGTAGAAATACAATTATCTGGTTCATTTGCTCATGTAGCTACTTGCTAGACTCTCGAAGAATGAACCATTTGAGCATCAATTAGTTTTTCTGTTGAGGCATTTCGCCGAAAGTCAAGGAGGTGGTCGGAAGGTTTTTTCAGGAAATTGTGGAGTCCGGGATAATACTCTGCTATACTGCGAAAAATACTCCAAAAATAGCGGTCTTTTGAGCTGCTGCTTTAACTGGAAGCGGATGAAATAGAGTAAGCATTGGCGGAGGAACTGCTTAAATATGTACTTAGGTATTATAAAAAATTGGCGGTATAAAAACTCGAGGGATATTCATCTGAGAGGTTGGCAAGTAGCTATTAGGATGGTATGTACAGTTTATGTATTTGAATTCGTCCCTATTATCACATCCAAGAAAATGCATACACAAAAATGAATATCATCAGAGTCGAAAATCGTAGGACGATTCCTTATTCGTTTGTACACTATGATTATAGAAGAACCAAAGATGGTTCATCAATGATTGACAATCCTTTCAATTTCGGACAAGATATTGTTACGCGAAATTTGAAATTGAATGCCCCGGGCATGTGTTATATATTTAATTAATTCAACGAGTAGTTACATAACAATATTTCGAGACAAAAAATAGTAAAACATTCTGAATTGATTGGCCTTCATAAAATATTCTGAATTCATTTCAAGTTTGTGCGGAGGTATCTAACGGTGAACCGTGTCAGAGCTAATCACTAACACCTTCCAGCTTCCTTGGCGAGGATCGGTATTATCAAGGACGCCCGATGGTCTTGTGGAGCAGAAAGCCAAACCGTCGATCATGTTCTGTAGCAGTGCTCTGAACATGTTGAGCAGAGAGCCAACCTTATGGAGCGATTGTCCAAATCAAATTGTACCCAGCGATAAGACGCAAAAAAATTTGCTGATGCCACTGATGTTAAATTTATAAAAGAGATCTGTAAATATCTTAAAAACTGTGACCTACAAATTTAAAATTGTAAATTCAATGTGAACTGTAATTAGAGCGACAGTGTAAATGATCCTGGTCATGGACAACATCACTTCAAATGAATAAAAAAAAAGCTAGAAAGAAAAACACTCACAAATTTTCCCCATTTTTATGTTTTCATATTTTCGAAATTCTTTCGAAATATAGAAATTCACAGATATATATTCCTATCATATCCTTATGATCGAATAACTTCGTTTAACTCTAAAAGGGGACCATAAAACAACAACGAACCACATTTACGTTTACATTAAAACTCTCGGATTTGTCTGAATAAAAACTAGGTTTCAATAGTTCCATGCTCGTTGAAGTTCAATCCTTTTTTCCTAGAAATTGTTCGTCATTATTGTAATTGCACGATGTCTTCTTCAGCAGTGAACCCACGCCTTGGCCATGGGCTCTTGAGCCTACAGAGTAGGTCAACTCACGCCCTCAGGAATTGCTGACGGGATAGAATTTTTTTTTTCCTCCAACAATTTCCCCTCTCCTCAACTCATTGATTCCCATTGTTCTGTCGTTGAGTGTGGCATTGGTTGTTCGATGATTTCAATACTATTCGATACAGCAGCATCACAAATTGCTTCATTGTAAAATTAATAATTCAAGCATAATACCCAAAGGTCTTGTGCGGACCCACGAGAATCCTGAGCTTTGGCCTCACTTAAGTTCTGAGCTGTCATCAAACAACGTCGTTTGGGGTCTATTTGTTTCAATGGCAATTATATATTCCATTTGCAGTCCACTTGTGGTAGTAAAGAAGGATTAACCTGGAGAATGGCTAATGCCATCAGTTGTGGGCAGCGATATATAAATATGTAGTGTTAGCAGCAGTGAAAATTCACGAAAGCAATAATGTAGCATTCGTTGGAACCTATCAATTGATAAGGCAATACCTTACTTTGTATTGATCTAATATAAAAGATTAAGTGTCAGGATTGCAAACAAATATGATAAACTTTATTAGGAATCGAGAGGGATAAAATTATAAGAACATTTGGGTAAAAGTCACAAAGACTCAATATATCGATTACGAGCTTACAAAGCTCTCGATCTTCACACCAGCTCTCCAACTCAACCACTGACTCATTCAGCCAGCGTTGCCAACCCGTGGAACTCGGTTCATGGTATGGAGAGGGAGAAATAATGGTATTTCGGGGGAAATAATGGTATCTACCGATAAAATAGGGCTCTTCAAAAGGAATTCAAATAATCTCTATTATTTTACATTGAATTTTTCAAATAACATCTACAACAATATACTGTGATTTATATATCCTCAAAAATGGAAAAATTCCATTTTATAAAATTTAAGTTTGCCTCCTCGTAAGGTTCCAATATTAAATTTGTCCAAAATCGAAAAAAATTAGGTTGACTTTTTCGATCCCCATTCGACGGGAGTGTCTTCTAGGGGTTCCCATTGGATACTATAAACGTCCACGGGGCCAAAAATCCGATTTACAAAAATTTAAGTTTGCCTCCCCATAAGACCCCAATGTTAAATTTGGCCAAAATCGAAAAAAATTAATTTCAATTTTTCGACCCCAATTCGACGGGAGTGTCTTCTAGGGGTTCCCATTGGATACTATAAACGTCCACGGGGCCAAAAATCCGATTTTAAAAAATTTCAATTTGCCTCCCCATAAGACCCCAATGTTAAATTTGGCCAAAATCGAAAAAAATTAATTTCAATTTTTCGACCCCAATTCGGCCGGACTGTCTTCTAGGGGTCACAATTGGATAGTATCAACGCACACGGGGCCAAAAATTCAATTTTAAAAAAATTAAGTTTGCCTTCCCATAAGACCCCAATGTTAAATTTTCATTGTCAAGTCACTGGACTTATTCTCCCAAACCAATCATTTTTCCATACTCTAAATGTCTTTTCTCTTTTCTCGATCACTCTCTTATTCTCACTTACAGGGACCATGGGCACTCTTTGTCACCAAACAATCAGTTCTTTCATTCGCCCATCCAGTCCCCATGCATCAACAAAATTTTAGCCTCGACTAAATATTCTCGATTTCCCGAACAGGAATCTCTTCCAAACACTTCTCACCCAACACCCCAATCGAATCCACTCAATCTCTAAACTGCCGTCTTTATTTAGTCATTTCAATTTCCTTCATACGTTTTGGCGACACACAATCTTAAACATTATTCCACACCATTAATTCACTCAACTCTGATTGGAAAATGCCGTGCACCAGAATAATGAGGCAAGGATGCATGATTTGTGGTGCATGGGACAGCCCGAATGTGCTCATTTTTCGGCGCAACATCTGGTGCGACACCTCTCTCCGAGAGCAACCTGTAAAAAAAATAATAATCATAGTAATAATAATAATAATAATAATAATACTGTTTGTAGCAGAAATAAAGTAACACAGTTTTGCCGCATTTATCGTGGAATCTCTAATTGAAGCGAGCAACTGTTGCACAAGAGAAATGCACAACTGAGAATTAATGATGGAATAGGTAGCTGCACGTACATACGTATTTTTCTCCAAGCATCATTGCAATAATCAAACTCCTATATACATTTAGATAGCTCTTAGCAGACTTCATCTATGGTGTACTTAAGTTAATATTAATGATGATTGTTTCTTAACCAAGTTTTTTTCGCTAACCCTGAATTGAAGTAGTTGAAGGGGAATCGAATTTTGAGACATGAAAATGGCCGACTGTGGCAATCGGAATTCGAACCCGGGACTGTCGGTTTCACGACCGGCACGATTATGTGTAAGCTACTGGGCTTACAGGGACTTTCTATTCTTTAATTTGATAACCAATAGCACCCATATCCAACAGGTAATTGATGAACCAAAGATAATTCGAAGTTCGAGAGAAACAATCTTGATAGCCCCAGTCCGAATTCAAATCCGAAACTTCCGATTTTTGGAGGTCAGTTGAAAATATGGATAATAGAATAATGTTCCGGAAGTACTGTTCGATCCGGAAGTGGTGGGTTCAGCGGAAATTCCTTGTTCGCCTTCTGATGGAATGTAGGGAAAGTGGGGGGGGGGGGGGGGGAGACGGACCCCCCCCCCCCCCCCCAGGGACCATTTCCTCTTGCTCAATTCCAGCACTGTCATCGATTTCCAAGAGATCAACAGTAGTATCAACTTAACATCAACGGGAGTTGAGTCAATCTAAAATATGAATTGAGTCAAGTTCTAAATTCCACGGTATCGAACGTAGCTGCTTCATGGCGGATGGGGTCTCAGTGCACTTAGTTAAATTAGCAAATTGTAAGGAGGCATTAGGAGTTATGCATGAATTAGCAGCCCATGTGAAAGATGAATACCGAGACGATTAACATACATAATACTTGCACAGGTGTTACAACCATTAAAACTGGTTTCAAATGCATGGAGGTTGGCTGTATATACAGTTGTGGGACTATACCCCCAAATAAATCTCCCAGGGGGTTGGTGGAAACGATTGACGTCAGAGTCGAGGGGAACTTTGGAGGTCTCCATTTGCTCATTCTCCATCACTATTTTTCAGGTGCAAGGATATAATCCCGATCCAGAATTCTCCTTTTGATATAATAGTGTGGAATTGTCCAGGTTCTAGTTCATGCGGATTCGTCAAGTGGACAACGAATTAATTTATTCCACTTTTTAAATGACGTACTTTCACATAATAAATTGCTAGTCTAAACAAATTCAACGGTTTACAAGAAAAAAAAATCGTCACATCAATCATTTTCATATTGTGAATATTGGCCTTAAAATATGGTCCCTTGTTGTATACCTCAGATTTTGTTAATTTAATTTGCTAATAACCTTGTGCCTTTCTCAAAGTATTCACAGTTTGATACTTTTCCTAAGTCTTTTATTAGGATTTAATTACCTTAATCCCTAAAACTCCGAAATCGTCTAAATCGTTTCATTGCCCTTCGGCATTGTCCATTCCTCGAAGTCCCAATATGGGGTTTGCCCCATTTCTACGAAACCTTACTTTTCTCATTACTCTATTGCTCCCCTCATGGAGTCATACCTCTCCTCAACATCCTAAGTCCAACCCTCTAAGTACATCCCTCTCTTCAAGTGGCCAATCCTTGTCCCTGGGACTTACTCCCCCCTATCTCTCTAACCCCTCTTATCAACCCTCGAACGACTCCAACTCAAAAACCCTCAACGAGTCAGGACAGAATTAATCGCGAGGTCGAAGCACTATTTTCCCTTCCTCAGGAAGATATCCAAAATATCCTAACCAGTATTCGTATTGAGTCTTCAAATAAAGATTTTGTGTTAAGTTGAAGCAAAGTATTGATCTTCAATCGGGAATCCAACACCCTAAAAACAGCAATTCATCTATACCACTTTACTGAGGAATCCTATACACCTCATATGACATTCTAATTGTGGGAGGTGAAAATTCGTATTTTTCAAGTGGCAATCCAATTTTGATAACTTACAAAAACAACACACGTATCTCCATACAATTTGGCGAGCTTACATTGCAGTTATATGACCTCTAAATTCCCAAAGTGGGGTGTTATACAGAGTTAGGAAGTTACAGACGATTAGTCCATGTGCTACAGGCCAGTTAATTATCCATTGACGTGTATTTTCAATTTCAAACTACTCATACCAATGATCATCAACGTGTTATACTGCAGATATTTCCTACCTTCTCCCATAATTCATTTATGTCCAGTGAGTGATATGAAATTGCATCTGTATGTACGAAAATTTCGTAGTCCCATCTCGCACAACGCGTCTACCATCGTGCGCAGTATGCTAAACGCAACGAGCAGTATGTTCGTATGTTACCAATTTGGTGGAAACGTTGTGAATAGTAAGAGGAAGTGCATGGTGTGAGACGAAGGCCTCCTTCTACCCAATAGCTGAAGAATTAATTTCCCCCCCCCCCCCCACCCCCTTTGCATATCCATTGCACACTCACCTACACATGCATACTTGTTCCAGCAGATTTGTCAGATGCTATGTAAATTGAAAAAATATTATTGGATATTTCATGTCGCTATACGGATGTATAAGATGTTGCATACGAAAGTATTGCGGATGCTTCACCAAGTCACAATGGTGCACATCCACCCACCAAAGACATTCCTGTCGAGTCGAGTTCTCTGAGGCGCGGCAAGCTACAAAGATCTCCGCGCCCATCCCTCCATCATGAGTCGCCTTGAGTGTAGAAAAAAAAAGGAAAAAAAAAACACCACATAAACACAGTTCTGCATCAATTTCTCACCTTAAAAAGCTATTCCTAGATTCCCATGTACTCATATATAATTTATCAACTTGCGTAGTTATTTCTTCACAAATCACACCGAGTAATGAACTACTAAATTTACTCAATTTCCAATTGCCCATAAAATGTGTCCATAAACACACGGTCAATAAATCAACTATGTATGATATTTCGTCACATTAATAAAAATGAATAAAGTTGAATAAAAGTGGCAGCACATCGATATTAGTAGGGTTAAATATCGTGGCAATTGCGCAAAATGTATCCTAGAGAATTTATAGATGAGATTGAATTTGTTGAGGATGCGATACAGGAGGCTTTAAAAACTAGGTACGGTCGGCTTGTGCCCTCCATCCGTGACATTAAAGAGGGCACACCTAGATCTAGGCACAACCGTAACGTAGACCCTTTTTATACACGCAAATAAACCGTTTGGTAAGTGGGGAGTTAGAGGGGGGGGGGGGGGGGGGGGAGGGGGGAGTAAAGTATAATCGTGCTCATGAAGTGACTCAAAGACTCGAGAGCATCTAGCATGTAATACACTCACCAGTTTACCATCTCCCGGGTAGAGGTAAATTGCGGTATACGCTCATTCGTCGTATTTAACCTTCCTCCTAGATGACCTTACACAGCCAAGCCACAATATCGCGTCGCTTTACCCTCAGTCGTACGCTTCTTCAGGTTCTCACTCTCTTTCTTCCCCCCCCCTCCCTCCCCCCTGGGCTCCCGCCAGTGTCACTTCATTCTCACTCTGTATATCACATAATTTGCATTGGTGTACAGCTCAGCTATTCCACTGGAGCTTGTCGCTACTCTACGCCAAATACCGTCGGGAGTAAGAAAAGACGCTTGAATATTCCTCTCTTGACTGACTTAGATGCATCTCAAGGACTGCTATGGTATGCAAAAGCCGGATTACATAACTTGTTCGTCCCTTCGCGGTGTCGCTGCTCTCAACCTGAATCATATATTATTCTTATAAATCGCTGGTGCTAATTACACCGGAAGAACAGGGAATTGTATATTTGGCATCACTGGGGATTTGTTTTTTTATAGTGAGAATGTGTTAACTGTTGAGGAATTCTGGTTACGAGAGTTCGATGGTTAATGGTGATTGGTAGATTCATAGTTCATTGGAATTCAGATAGAAATTGGGATGGAGGAATGTTTGGCGATTACCGCTGAAATTTTGGTGTAACATCAAAAAACTGGTGTTGAAAGGTAACGGAAGAATACCAACAGCGGGGATTCGAATCCGGACACATGTATGTATATACAGCGTGCCGTAGTTAAGTTCGGACAAATTTCAATTTGAATTTCCCGCCAAATCGTACTTCCGTGAGAGGTCGCCATTGGGGTTCTTGAATGCCATGGGCGTCTAGTAAACAGTCATAATCTTAAAATAGCAGAGATGCTACGTACAAGTGCGGAGTGCAATCGAACAACTACGATTATTGAAAGCCTTCGCGCTGGGTGTTCGGCAACCGAGATCATTCGGTTCTTCGGGTACCCGATATCGACTGTTTATGATGTTGCGGCGAAATCCAATGCTTCGGAGAAGTCCGAAATGGCTCACACAAGCCATTTAGTCCAAAACTGGCTGTCAGACAAAGCGGACATGTTCTGGTCCAAAGAGTTTTGGCGCCCGAATAGCCCGGATTTGAACCCCCTCGCCTACTATGTTTGAAGCGTTGTTGAACGGGTTACCAACACGACGCGGCACCCTCATATCGCGTCTCTACGCGCCACTATCGAAGCAGCATTCTCCAATATGGACAGCACTGCTTTACGGAGAGCGTGCGGGCGCTTCAGGACAAGGATGGTGGTGGTAATTGAAACCAACGGTGGTTATATTGCGTAATTGTACTCCTGACAGGTCACACGACTAATGACTCCAAACCTCTCCTTTTACACTTGTACTTTGTGTCAATAAATTATATTTAAAAACAAAGTTTAATTGGTCCGGATTTAACTGTTGCATCCTGTACAAATTGGGAATTCAAACTTCTCAGATTTGAGAACGACGACGGAACGTCTCTACCTTTTTAGTCTCGTTCCGCCTAACACCCAATTTCCATTAGTGCAAGGCTTACCTCTTCAAGTACACTTGGCACTACACCGAATATCTTCAGGGATGAGAAAAGACACTTGAATATTCTTCTGTTGACTGACATAGATGCATCCTAAGAAGCTGGTTGGATATGCAAAAGACGGATTACATAACTTGTCTGTCCCTTCGCGGTGAATCTAGCGAAAAAGATGAAAGCAAAAGAACATTCCTACCAACAGACACAAGTCGTCGTCACGTAATTGTCTCTGTCATGATCTTCCTAGTACAGATAAATATACATAGCATTCTGCAAACTATTTTCAACAAGTACATGATGAACACAGTAGCAAGTAGTTTTCGTTTCTACCTGCGCCACTGGGGAAATCTTTACCTTCCTCATTTTTAACCCATCTTATACGTACAATACTGGGGAAGCTTGTACGAATAATAGAAAAATAAAATACACCATATATACAAACGCATGTGTATCGAGTAGTTTAGATGTTTAAAGAGGGAAACAAACAACTGGAACAATATCAAATTGTTCTCATCGCCCGTATGACGCAATGCCTTTTACACGTCAGCTCGTTTCTTTTTCTTCTTCCTTTTTTTGTCTTCTTACGCAATTTGACGAGATATAACAAGGAGATTTTTGTCGAAATATCCGGTGATGCCGAATGTATCCCGTCGATTTACTACCCAGCTCAATGCAATTCTTCTAGTCTCATCATAAATTTGCGGTACAGAAATATATCAATGATGTAATGTCCTCCGTATAAATCGTTATGTTACAAAGTAGTAACAGTTTCACCGTAAGTCTACTGGGTCAAGTGTAGGATGAAAAAATTGTGTTCTAAATTTACGCCGATTCTTTCGACATCGGTAATATTCGCAATATGGCTTTATCATCCGACGAACACGATGATTAAGGAATTCAATCCTATTCAGGAACGGACAAGATATTGTTATTGACAGTTTGACAACTGTTCACCACTGGTACCAAAAAAAACCTCAAAATTTTACGAAGCGGTCGAGCTATTGCAATCACGAATATAACCTGTTGTTAGGGACAACTTGATGGGTTTAATGGGCCAATGAAATTGTCGTATTATGGCGCGTGTCGTGCCAGCCGTAACTCCATCATATGAAGAACAAAAGAACAAGTTGCAGGGAGTGGGATAGAGAGAGTGAGAGTGGGTCCCTGCCATTCAGTATGTGTTGCAGTAGGAGAGTCGAGGAGAGCAACGGCTGGACCGGGGCGCGCGCCAACAGTCGACCTGATGGGGGCACCCTAGATTCTTGGCAAACAGTAGGTCATCCCGCCACGGAGTACACAGCCAACTTTTCACTTTCATCCGCGTGTGGTCGAGGCGAGTGCCTACAGTGCCGAGGCATCGCGGATGCGCCAAGAATGAGACATTAGAGTGGAGCGAGCCAGCTAAGTCATTCTAGGGCAATATCCAATGTGTGTCCTGTACTGAATGTCATAGTCAGTTTCATTTTCATGTTACTCATTAGCGTACTTTTGAATTTACAAGCTTCAGTGGAATTTATGATTGTTGTATTTTGAATGTTCTTGAGAAAACGTGAGTTTTTCGTTAATTGCAGGATTAGAAAATTTAGTCCGGGCCTGCGTAAGTAAGGTCATGTTTATGATCTCTGTAATATCTCGCAGATGGTCACCAGATTTGGTCAGTGCCGGCTTTGTAGGAATCGCAGTACTTCCCACCTTTAGAAATTTTTTGTACCCTTTTCAGGGAAAATGACTGTATCAGCTAGGATAGACTAACCAGCTAGTTAGTTGCCTATGAGCATTCTTACTGTATCCGTCGTGTTACCTTACATTACTGTCATTTTTCACCAAATATATTTTCATTTTAGTTCTGTTTAAATCATTGGTTTCTTTTCTTACTTCCGTGTAGAAAGACAAATCCCAATACGTACCCATAGCTGATGGTAGCTTCTAGGGTCCGAGGTCTAAATTTAGTTACCGGTAATTACACGGCAGAAAATTTAATACCGTTCTATTCTTGAGTTGACCGAATGAAAAAGACGTTCACGGACTGAGAATTTCCTTCTTCCCTTACGAGAAAATTTTGGAACCATGTTGACGCCCAGACTGTCGATAAGGCATTGATCACCGGGACCTTTCGAATGGTAGTTCCACCCACCACAACTGTTCCAAAACCTGTTCCATCATCCGGAACTGTTTTCACACCTGGTTCACCACCCAGAACTGTTCCCGAACCTGTTCCATCACCCGGAACTGTTCCCAAAACTGCTCCACCACCCAGAACTGATCCCGAATTTCACCCGTAACCCGGAACTGTTCCAAATTCTGTTTCGCGACGCAGAACTATTCTCGAACCTGATTCACAACCAGGAATCGTTCGGCAGTTGTCGGACACCCTTTATACCTCTTATTTATGGGTAATATACGGTAATGAACGAAAATGATCTAAGCTAATAATACTCTTGCTAATGATTAATAGCCTTTAAATTACTCCGGTGATGGTATTCCATAAGTGCACGACTATACCTTTCGTCAGTTTTCACAACACCCCCCCCCCCCCCCCAAATGTGGAGATTTATTTTTTGGATATTTTCATTGCATGTTTTTGACCGGATATTTCAACCTAGACCCCAAATTTCTTCATTTTTCTACCCTTTTCGGGTCCAATTTGCTACACTATATATACATCTCGATATGATCTATGCTTCAAATGATTTTCGTCACATCTGTCCTTCTCTCTTGTGCTTCCCACGGCAGCTGCTCTTGAGGAGCCCTTGAACGGAGTTGCTGGGACCAACTCTCGTCATTTCGGCCATCAGATTTCCAAACCTAGGGTAAACCTCCAGAGACCCCTGCTCTACCATGGCGGGCGCCTATGATGGACCCCCGCCCCCCCCCCCATGCCGCGTCGGGCAGGCTCGCGTTCGGCCTAGGGTCTCCGCTTCACGATTCAAATAGAGAGTAAATGTAAGTCGGGCGGAGTGCGACTACTGATAGGTTAAAACCAAATACTTAATACAAAAGTCATAATCAAAAAGTAATGACTAACGCAAAAGTAATAGACCTTAATTGTTTGTTTCCGTATCGTCTTGTTGGCACACCATGTATATAGACAAACATATACCTAATATACGTTCTCTTCGACTATGACACATGAGATCGTTCGACGGTAGATGCGATACTCGCTGCAGTCTTTCATTGAATTCATGCAGGAGCCGTGCGAATCCTGCACGTCTCGCTTGGCTTCCTCATCCTCGTTTCTTGTACGACGCCTTTCCAGAAAACTGCATAGAAAAGACATGAGGCTGGGGAAGAGAAAAGAAGAAGAGAAGCCTCGATTTGCGCGTCTCGACGGTATACGAAACCAAATTTTTCCCTCTCGTATCGCCTGCACTCTTCGTTATTTTTCATTCTCCTTTTATCTTTTATATTTGTTTCTTTTCACTCCAGCCTTTTTTGTTTGGGATATTGAGTTTCACGGAAAAATTCTTCCCACCCCTCTCCCCTCCCCACCACCCAGCACCCTAACAGCGCCCAGCCACATTCCCGGATTCAGTGAAAACTCGGGGAATGACGTCACACAAGGAGTATCGAAACTTTTTCAGTTTTCCAATTGGTCTTGTTGGCAAGACGAGGATAGTGAAAAAGTAGATTGGAAGAAGAAAAAAGAAGCTAAGTAGACAAACTCTCCTATGACCTCCAAATATTGGTCTCGCAGAGAATGGAGAGAGCGACGATTGGAGAAAAATATTTGCTGGATTTATGTAATTTCATAGTTAAGACATAGGGGTAGAGGGATGAATATCGTACCTATATTTGGCCTCAAGAGAAAAGTTTTTGTATTCGTTGGTCTTTTTTCATTGTACCTTTTTATTTTAGTAAACGAGGTAAATTCAGCTAATATCATTTCTTCGCAGAGATTCGCTTGTGAAGGCAAATATTTCGTTGAGAAATCGCTGCAAGACATAATATTATTCGACAGTCAACGGGGCAGATTTAATAGTGGGTGAGAAATTGTTGTTTGCGATTTTTCTGTAAATTAAGTTTTCGATATGTCCTTTTTTGGGCAGGTTGAAAAGTAAATTCAATGTGAAAAGGAAAATTGGATCTCAATCGTTTGGCGGGTCCATGAAAAAGGTTGACCATCAAGTTTTTGCACCCACCCACTCACCTATCCACCCATCCACCTACCCACCCACCCACACACCTACCCACCGACACCCTTCCCCCACCTATTCACCCCTCCACCCACTCACACACACACCGACACACCCACCACCCACCCACCCACCAACCCACTACCCACCCACTCACCACCCACCCACCCACTCACCCACCCACCCACTCACCCATCCACCCACTCACCCACCCACTCATCCAGCCACTCACACACCCACTCACACACACACCCATACACACATACATGCGTGGCCGTACGCACACTTACACGACCACATACATTTTGTTCAACGTGGTCCCCACATCACTTCCGGTTCGATTTTTGGGAGCAAAACAATAACTTCCCCCATTGAGAAAGTAATTGATATTTGACTCATCATATCAATATATTCAACGCCTAATCATCTATATTTCGAAAGCATGATAAGCAAAAGAATAACCTTCTTAGAAGACGGGAAGAGTTGCGCGGAATGCAAGGGGGGGGGGGGGGGGGTTGACCTGAGGAAAAGTTTTTGAATCGGAGTATTGCATCGATCGATTGTTAAGTGAGATTATCTGACAGTGAGTGAGCGAGTTCTGTAGGTGTCTCGAAATTGCTCGGATTAAAATGTTAAACCTTGACCTTTAAAATCCCATGAGAATTGGTGGATGGTATCGTGCAGAATGACTCGCGGAGAAAGAGAGATGCACACTACAGTAGTGTATTGGATGTTAAATGGGTCCGTTGAATGTAATTTACAGCACAAGGATATTACTTCCAATTTAATGTGTAATATATTTGTTTGTAATACCAATGATTTTGCAATGGTCGTCAATTGCAAACGCACATCCTACTGCTGATCACTCTATGGCGGCACGAGAGATGCATGATATACATCAAAATTATTCAAACTACCTTCCCCCAGTTCCCACGAGAGACCTCATATTAACCATCAACCTATTGCGTAAATTTCGTAGGCATAACCCGATCAGCAATGTGTAGTCATCTAACATTCCACTCAACTATACAACTTAACACAATGCACATATTTTATATTACGTTCTTCTTGTTATTCGAAAAGCCTCATTGGAGCATGTCAGAAGATTTCGTTTGGGGGATGTAATCATGCCGAATTGGAGGATTAATAAAAAAAAACACAGACACATACATACACAAAGGCATACACACATAAAACGCTCATTGAAAATTCGTCAGAAGCATGTGAAACATCGAAAAAAGTGAAAATTTCAAGATTCTGAGACACTTCATTGTCGGGTTGCAATAACTTCCCTATCGAAAAATTGAAAATCTCATCCTAAGATTATATAAGAAGAAATAGCCCAGCTATGAAACATTGATCGCCATGATGCATGTGCACAATTTGTAATCTGTCAGTATCGTTAAAATTTCGTAAGCAAAACTCGATCAATATCGAAAACTCATCCTCAAATGCCATTCACCTATTCACACTAAACCCAATTCACCATCTCGTTTCTTTCTATTTCTCTTGTCAGCCTCGACTTTTTCATTGTCCTTTTTTCTCTCTTTTTTTTTCATCTCACCTCCACGTGTTTTTAAATTGCCAGCAATTTTTATTTTCACGCTCTTTCCAAGCGACAAAGCGTCTAGAGCCCTAGCGAATAAAAAGGGGAACAACGAGTTTCGGGTATACGAACTTTGTCCCACAAAGTTTTAACCGACAAGTTCGTTTCTCGTTCGTCGCCCAACGACTTTTGCAATTGTGTCGTTACTGTCTCCCACACTGTCAGCAATACGCGTGACTCGGGGAAAATCCGTTGCGACCTTTGTCCAACGACCCTCGGATCAACTCTTCAGAAAGAGGCGGGGGGGGGGGGGAGAGGGGGAGATTAGATTATTTAATTTTCTGCCGCGCGTGTACCTACCCATTACTCCGTTTATAAATTCCACTCGACCAATCAATAGATTTCACTCGAACTTTTTCTCCGAAATTTCATAACTCCAGCATCTATCAATAATTTCATTAAACAACTTTCCGATTTCCGGTACGTTTGAAGAAAGTTTTTCTGGGGCGTAACCATTGAATTATTCACCAAAGACAAACTATCATGCGTTGATCATGGAGCTCCATGTGATCGGAGATTCACTCTGAAACCCACTACCATCGATATGCCGGAAGTTTGCCATAGAAACCATAGCACATTAATTTTTAACGAGATATTCCATTGGCACGATTGAAGCACCTGATGCGTCTGGATTGACAGCAATTACATCCCTATTATCCCATGTTCTTCTAATCGCATTCATTGGCTAAATGGAAGACAGAGATCAACTCCATCTTGGCTCTAGCGCGAATTGATCTCGCAGCTGACGTAAACTAATGAAGGGGAGAGTTAAATAGCCGCTAATTACATTGCATCAGAGCTCTTTGGTTCAATTTTTGCTTTACCCCCTCGCACCCCCCCCCCCACCCCCACCTCTCCCTGCGCGTCTTGCTCCTCTGCTTTGAAACTATTATCACAAAAGTTGGCGTAAAACTTCTCGTTGGAAGTATTATGCAGGAAGTTTCCATAAATTTGTAAAGGGCACATTATATTTCAGCCGTTAGGGGATATAATAGCCGGCTGGAGTATAGGGATTTTCCATTCACACTGGCAGCATGAAGAACGATAATACCAACACTTCTACGAGCGGGGAAAAAGCGAGTTAATGCGATGAACCGCAGGAGAGCTATGACGACAACGTGACGGAATGAACGATCGGGCTTTTCTTTTTTTCTCTTTTCCTATTGCAGTGGAAAAAAATTAAAGATAAATGTTAAATCGTTCTATAACACTCAAACAACCGGTCTCACACCGTTGGCGCGCACTGCTAGTTTTGTAAAATCACAGTTTACCCATCCCTAGAAAGTATAGTTCCATTTATCAAAGACCGCTAACACCGACAGACGTGATCAAAGCATCGTCCAACAATAAGCATGGTGAATTAAGGTAGCTCAATCATCTGTGAAACTTGATTCTTGTGAGAAGGCGCTATGATTTTGACGCCGCACTTTTTTTCAAATTTCCAATTTTTCGAGCGACGTGAAAACTAGAAAAGTAGGGAAGAAACATTTTGATGCTAGTCAATAGAAGAAATGTATCATTCTAGTTTTGCTAGGAATCGCTAGGAACTGTTTTGTAGAACTTGCCTGGCACTACAACGAATTCTTCATGAAATTTCTTCCTAACTCCGCTAACTTCTTAGATATTTATTAAAGATCAAACCAGGGGTGATGGGTGAACTTACCGTGTTTCGCCGATTTACTACGTAATAACTTCTTTGATTCAAAATTTACTTTGCCCCTTATTGTAAAATATTTTTCTATCTGTAAAATTCGTTTCTGTGTATTGCCCGTAAGTTTTTCTCGCCCAGAAATTACTATAGTCGACTCTCCCACTAGTGCACTGCGCGGGACCGGACGCCCCACCGCCCTGTCCCACCAGTGACCCTCCCCTACTTCCCCCACTCCCGGATGCTAGTAAGCGCAGTCGAGGTAGCATTCGAAGTCGCGCTATCCCTCTCACCCCAGAACTCCTGAGGGGTGCTTCTGATCAAAAAGTGGAGAAAGATTTTCTGTTCAGAATCACCTCCTGAACCCACCCCTTCTGCATCAACATATACTTCTGGGACACCCTATATATACCATCATCCGCATATATATAACATATATCCCTGCATATATCTTCGTCACGCGCGGGTTGCCAAAAGATCACGTTTATAGATCTTCCAGAGATGACAGAACTATACAGGAAGCTTAATGGTTTGGGCTGTGAAGGATCGGTTTTACGAACCGGAAAATATCCGCAAAAAATTAGCCAGCCGAAAATATCCACCGCAAACAGACGCCGATTTTTCCGATCCTACATCGAATGGTGAGGTGGACCTCGATCACTTCCCACTCCATCCCCCTCCCCTCAAAACTTTTTCTACATGAATTATCAATTAGGTTGGATGGGGACGAAAGGAGGACTCCTCTGATTTTATGAGTCCCTTAACGCAGGATTTTATGGTATGGAGATATTTGGCGGATGGAGAACTTGATTGGCGGATATTTTGGACTGGACATTTTGTCGAAGACCCGATTTTTCATAGCAAGAAATGTAGCTTCCGGTATACTCCGTTGACGGTCTATAAGGTGACCCTTTCGCGAGACTGACAAGATCTTCCGGCAGATCTGTCGGGAGATGCTTGGGAAGACACCTTAAAGCCTTTCCAAAGCCGATTTTTTGGTCACGGGCTGCGACTACCAAACTCTGAATTAATTTTTTTTTGTACAACCACATCGTAGGAAAAAAATGATAAATTTGAAAAATGGGAATTGATTGGTGGTATACATATAGCACGAAATGGAACTGGAAATTGCTTCCATTAAAATCGGTGTGAGAGGCATATGTTTCATTTCTTGATCGGATTTTCATCGATTCCAAGTTTCCATTCCACTTTTAGTTACACCTCGAATATCACTTAGTTGCAATTGCATTGTCACACTGATTATTAAATAATGAGAATGATCGATTGGGGAACTCTCCATTCCAAACTGAGATGATATTGGAACGTCATATTGAAAGCCGTCTATGCTCAACCCCGAAGAATGTCTTATTCAAACCATCGGCGACATCGAACCTCGAAACGGGAGACAAAATGCCGGACCCAAAGTATTCTTACCGATAGAAACCAAGTTCGTTTTTTGAGCTTAACCCTCCAGTAGTCGCAGGTCTCCGCTCGATAACAGCGCTGCGTACAGAAGATTAGCACTCGCGGAAAAAAATCAAAATAGACGGTCAATAGTTCCTATTTCATAAATCGATAAAAACCATGAACAAAGTGAAAATAGGGTCGAATTGATACGATCTAGCAAATAACCGATTTAACAATTCGATTACTTGAGCCTTCCTGAATATAGTGTTTGGTAGTTTTCGTGGTATAAAGAATACAACTATTGCTATTTCTCAGCCCACGCCTAGGACTATAAAAACCGACTTAGATCTGATTAGATTTCGGATGGAATTGGTGCTCACTGTATCCAGATATCTGCGAATATTACTCAGATATCTCCCTATGCTCATTTCTACGGGAGAGAATTGACGTTGAAAAGTGTCAGCTTTGCATTCTTCAACTGTGAGAGATGCGTAGGAAAACATGGACATATGATGTAACAATTCTGCCGAGGAGAGCAGAAAAAACAGCAATAAATCATAAAATCCATTTTCTCCCACCTTCCCGTTCAGTCACATAATTCATTTCATCAGAGAATGCATATTATGTATGAGTAATGATCATTTACTATAACTGTAATGATGCATTTATTTAACACTCTGTATTTATGTTTATATGACTATTTTTCCCCCTCCGTCCCGCTCTCATCGTCTCCTCACGGTAGCTGCTCTTCAGCATTTCAGTAGTGTGTGGATGTATAAGTATCCCTATGTGTGATGTGGATGAGTGTGTGTGTGGGCGTGTGAGTGAGATGGGTGGGTGTGTGTGGAGGTGGGTGAGTATGTCGGTGGTTGGGTATGTAGGTGGGTGGGTGGTTGGGTGAGTGGGTGGGCGGGTGGGTGGTTGGGTGGGTGCCTGGGTCTGTGGTTGATTGGTTGGTTGGGTCTGTGGGTGGGTGAGTGGGTGGGCGAGTGGGTGGGTGGGTGGGTGAGTGGGTGGGTGGGTGAGTGGGTGAGTGGGTGTGTGGGTGAGTGGGTGTGTGGGTGAGTGGGTGAGTGGGTGTGTGGGTGGGTAGACGGGCGGGTAGATGTGGGTGTATGTGTGTGTGTGCGCCCTCCACTTTTTTCGAATTTCGCACCCACGAAAACAAACACTCATAACATTACTACAATGGCTCTCAAACTATTATGAAATTCATCTCGAAAGCGAGTTAACTTCCATAAAAATCACAATAAATTATTTCATCGGAAATGAAATTTTCCACAAAAAAAAAATTATCAATTTTTTTGTACTGTGTAATCATTCGTACACCGGTAGTGCTTCCAGACCATTATTAAAAGAAAATTAAACCAAGCGGAAATTACCGATCTAGTTGTTGTCTTGCCTCAATCATGTTGCCCATTACTCGAATATTTATCACTCACAATGTACAGCCCTAATAAAAAATACCGCATTTTTTTAGCCTCCGTAATGAACAATGACATTTTTTTCGTACTTCCTCTGCTATGCAAATCACCAATTTCAGGACCACAAGATTTTGCAATTAGCAAGTTTGTCCCTGAATTTTCAGGGATTTTGTCTCCGTGTGATTAGTCTTGCATTATATGTCCCAGAAAACGCTGCTTGTGGATCAATAGCCAGTCCATGGACATCAGGATGTACAGTTGAGAGAGTAATGCACGCGAAATACACTGGCGTTGCCACACAAATACGTGATACCTCCCTACCTCTCCGTTGGATCAATAGTTAATGTCACGTCTGGTACCTCTGAACCGAGTTTTCCATTTCCGCATTTTGTTTCGCTCAAACCTCTATTATCTCATTGCTTTTTTCATCTTATTTTCCTTGAGCCAGTTGCTTCCACTCCTTTGTGCAATTTCTTCTTTTTTTCCTTTAATCTACCCTCCCCGCATCGCCCCGCCCCACCCACCACCCGCCCGCCCGCTCGCCGTACATTTCTAAACGTTGGTTAATTTTTGTTTGGCTAACCGCGCACTTCTCTCCCGTCTTCCCCAGTGACCTCATGAGTGAATTGTTTTTCAACAACTCACAAGTCAAGGGGGAAATTGAGATGTGAGTGACATGCTGCTGGTTTTCAAATTTTCTCCTGTCAATTATGTCGAAAGTTACGAGTTATTGGTGTTTGTTTAACTGGTATTATTGGCATGTTTTTACTGGGATGGGTGGACAGTAAATCAACAGGAGGGTACGATACTGATGGCATGGAGTGTCGGGACAAATATGGAGTTGTGCGGAAAGTTTCAGTTAGTGCAATTATATGGAAGAAAAAAAGAAGACTGTATTTTAAGGGGCGCAATTGGTATTGCGTTAATCCTTCGTTCACCTCATTATTACTGGTAGTTCGCCAAAATTTCTCCTGCCAAAAATTGCGCCGCCGGAAATGATTGCCGTGAACTGGGTTGTTGAATTATCACGAAATGACAATTTCACTTGGTAATAATTTTCACCTGCAAATTCTATTACAGAATTTTTTGTACATGAAAATTTTATGTGAATGGAAATTATGGAATTTTTGGAATGTTAAAACTTTATGTGGGAAAATATTTCATGATGTGAAACATTCTCCAGGGGCCGGGTGCGGACCGAGGACTTTTAACGTAATAGACAGAGACTCCACCCACTACACCAGCGTCCGTGTCTAAGTGTGCGTGTGTGTGGGTGTGTGCGTTTGGGTGGGTGGGTGGGTGGGTGGGTGAGTGGGTAGGTGGGTGAGTGGGTAGGTGGGTGGGTAGGTGGGTGGGTGGGTAGGTGGGTGGGTGGGTAGGTGGGTAGGTGGGTGGGTGGGTAGGTGGGTGGGTAGGTGGGTAGGTGGGTAGGTGGGTAGGTGGGTAGGTGGGTGGGTAGGTGGGTGGGTAGGTGGGTAGGTGGGTGGGTAGGTGGGTGGGTAGGTGGGTGGGTAGGTGGGCAGGTGGGTGGGTAGGTGGGCAGGTGGGTGGGTAGGTGGGTAGGTGGGTAGGTGGGTGGGTGGGTAGGTGGGTAGGTGGGGGGGTGGGGGGGGGTGGGTGGGTGAAGAAATTCAATGACGCTCGAAATGTTGAAAAATCCGGTGAATTTCCCTGATTTTTTTTTTTTTTATACAAACATGGAGGAATGCGAAAGGCCCTCTATAATCATCTAAATCAGCACTCCTTAACTATTCAAGGTTTCACATTATCTCTGCATTTTCCAACAATTCCATTTCTTTCAAATGCCACAATTCCGAGCTAATGTATGAGTAAATATTCCCCCACCCCCCCCCCCCCCCCCCCCCCCCCCCCCCCGAGCAGAAAGCGAGTCTTGGGAGCTATTCACATATTCGCATCAGTAATTTGCATGCAGAGCAAAAGCGCTGATGAATGAATATGAAGAGTCAAAGCGATTTTTTTTAATTGAATGCAATTATTCTGTACTGTGTTTCGCTTTGAGCAGTGAGGAAAAAAAATGACGTGAAAATTCACACACCTACTGTGCCCCGAGTGTCAATTTACAAGCCAATCGATTTGGCGGCTTGTCAATATTTATCCGATATTTAGATTTTAACCCACTTTTTCCCCTCGCTCAATATTACAGCCCACCGATCAATGAATTAACAAGTGGGTCCATTTGAACACTGACAAAGCCAGAGTTTAATTGTTCTGCTGTTCGTTTGATGGATAATGGCGTATTCCATTGTAAATGGTTTTATAATTTGGTGATTTCAAAATCACGAATAGACTTTGAGGTTCAACTCAATTTGTAGGGGATTCAATTGAAGAAATAGAGCAATTTGCGTTACAATGGTCCCTTTGAAATAAAAATGCATACATGGGTGTGTTTTTTTTATCCGAAATGGGTTTGAATTTATGGTTCGATATTGCAAAATATGTTACACACACTCACACACACAAACACACATGCACCTATACTCATCCACCCGCCCATACCCATCCACACCCACCCACACCCATCCACGCACACGCACACACACCCACCCGCACCCACGAACACACACACACACACGCACACCGAGAGAAGTCTAACTTCATAAATCCAGAGCACCAAGGGTGCCAAAATTTCTTTTCCTTTTATAGTTTAGACTATCGATGTTAATTGTAACGGAAAAAATAGGAGGTACGATTTTTTTTTCTCATTCAATCTTTCTTTTATGCTACAGTTTGCGGTAATTTATTAATGTTTTTAATTCTGTATGTCGAGCTCGTTTTATTCTGATAAGGAATTTGTCATTGTTGAAGAAAAAAATTAATTAATCGTTAATGTGCTTCAAAGGAATTGTGAATTGATAAATTTCAGAGTAAATGAAAAATGAAGAGCAAAGGCGATGGAGATGTGCAATCGTGAAACCTTCTATGTATCCCGACTTTTTTTCTACATTATCTCATTTCTTCATCCATTTTCCAATTTCAAATCATACTGTCTTGGGTATCCAGTTTTTCATTACTTCCAGGTCATACTCATCCAATGCACATTTATTGCGAGCTTTTTAGTGTTTACTTTTTTTTTGCGCCATTCGTTTTTGATGCAGGTGTGTAGAATCATTTTTCATGTTGACGTGGTGCACATGACGAATGTTTGGCAGAGAGAACTCTCAAGATGCCTAACGGGTTGAGATTTTTGAAATTTTTGAAATTTTTGAAATTTTTGAAATTTTTGAAATTTTTGAAATTTTGGAAGTTTTGGAAATTTTTGAAATTTTTGAAATTTTTGAAATTTTTGAAATTTTTGAAATTTTTGAAATTTTTGAAATTTTTGAAATTTTTGAAATTTTTGAAATTTTTGAAATTTTTGAAATTTTTGAAATTTTTGAAATTTTTGAAATTTTTGAAATTTTTGAAATTTTTGAAATTTTTGAAATTTTTGAAATTTTTGAAATTTTTGAAATTTTTGAAATTTTTGAAATTTTTGAAATTTTTGAAATTTTTGAAATTTTTGAAATTTTTGAAATTTTTGAAATTTTTGAAATTTTTGAAATTTTTGAAATTTTTGAAATTTTTGAAATTTTTGAAATTTTTGAAATTTTCGAAATTTTTAAAATTTTTGAAATTTTTGAAATTTTGAAATTTTTGAAATTTTTGAAATTTTTGAAATTTTTGAAATTTTTGAAATTTTTGAAATTTTTGAAATTTTTGAAATTTTTGAAATTTTTGAAATTTTTGAAATTTTTGAAATTTTTGAAATTTTTGAAATTTTTGAAATTTTTGAAATTTTTGAAATTTTTGAAATTTTTGAAATTTTTGAAATTTTTGAAATTTTTGAAATTTTTGAAATTTTTGAAATTTTTGAAATTTTTGAAATTTTTGAAATTTTTGAAATTTTTGAAATTTTTGAAATTTTTGAAATTTTTGAAATTTTTGAAATTTTTGAAATTTTTGAAATTTTTGAAATTTTTAAAAGTCTTGAAATTTCTCACATTTCTGCAATTTCGTAATATCTGCATTCAATGCAGAAATTTCGTACTACTCATACGCATTTTATGGGGGCGCATCGTGTGGTGCAACGCTTCCATTCGGAAGCAAAATCCCGAAGACCAATTTTGCAGAAATAGCAGTCATTTCCCTTTAAGTAAAAACTGTTCAGCCTAACCGTATGAGGAGTGCCTAACGCAAGAGTGCCCTCTCCCCGAGAAACGCATATGGAAAGTGACCTTCAAGTTCGGTGGTAGTGATGAAAAGGTAATGTACGGAGGAAAAAAACCTGAGGAATTTTGTCTCAGAATCCCAGCGAATTTCACACCCTGTCTTGAAATTGGAGTAAAAAAATCGTAAGATTCGATGTTTCCAACGATTTTTCCAGTCAAAATTTCCAGATACGCAAAATTTCAACAAAAGTTTACAAAACTTATATCACTGGCTGAACCGAGAAAATAAGAATTGTTACTCGATGAAGTTATAATTTACGTAATTTGTAACATCCTCATAGGAAAATTTTGCCTCCGAATTTGGAAAAAACAATTTTTCAGCGGAACTCAGCGTTTCAAGACATTTCCGACTTTTTTCAAAGATTTTTTCAAATCTTGTATCGGAGATTCATTGACTGATTTATTGACTGATTGATTGACTGATTGATTGACTGATTGATGGACTGATTGATTGACTGATTGATCGACTGATTGATCGTCTGATTGATCGTCTGATTGATCGTCTGATTGATCGTCTGATTGATCGTCTGATTGATCGTCTGATTGATCGTCTGATTGATCGTCTGATTGATCGTCTGATTGATCGTCTGATTGATCGACTGATTGATCATCAGATGGATCGACTGATTAATCATCAGATGGATCGATTGGTTAATTGATTGATTGATTATTACTGTACAAAGTAGAATAGAATAAACCAACGTAGCGCGCATTATCTCTTTTGATGAACCATAACGGATAGCAGACTTATAGTTGACAGGCAATAGCACTCAGCATGAAAAGCAGCAAAGCATAGCGAAATAGTCGCAAATAAATTCACGTAATTTAAACAAGGTATGCAAGCAAGACTGAGAATCATGTGTGTGTGTTTTTTTGGGAAAGGAAGCAGGAAGGACACACACTTCACTTTGGGTGGGTGTGTGTGGATGTGGATACTCTTTGGAGGGAGGGGGTGGTGGATGTGTATATGTGTATGGCTTCGTTTTATAAAGTGGAAAAATTTTGCTTTG
Source organism: Asobara japonica (assembly GCA_026005395.1). Classification (NCBI taxonomy): domain Eukaryota; kingdom Metazoa; phylum Arthropoda; class Insecta; order Hymenoptera; family Braconidae; genus Asobara; species Asobara japonica. The sequence goes on along the minus strand of BQMI01000176.1, from coordinate 2,426,728 downwards.
TACCGAAAAGAAGTGAATTTGGAAAATGGAAAATGAAAATTTTTGTATTTCCCAATTAGAATTCCTTAGAAAAAAAAGTCGAGATTCTTCTATGACGTCATCGGTGCACCAGACATTCAGAGAAAATCCTGAAGGAACACACTCTATAGCGTTGTTCGTGCTCTGATCCTAATAGGTCACGTTTACTCGCTCCACTCGTTCCAGCGAATTCACCACACAAGTTCCGGACCAGTATGGGAAAAATTGTAATACAGAACTGGAAAAATGACCGCACGAGTTGGAAAAATTCTATGAAAGTACTATAAAACGTCAAGGAGAAAAAGTGTTGTGACATAGAAACAACGAGTCCAATTTGTTTTTACAATTTATTCCGTCATGCAAAATTCATTTTTCAAAAGTCATCATTCGAATCTTATGCTTATCTTCCAATTAATTTATCGGATTGATCAGACGTTTCAATTGCTAAACGAGTTTTATTTGAAGTTTCGTTGCTTCACACTAGTTCAGAGTTCACACGTCAGTAATCCGAGAAGTACAACACTGAACAGCATCCGACTGAGTGTTTATGAATTAACACACCGGCATGAATAAGCAATGTAACCCATATCCTCTCTACCTGGTGCTCATTCTGTATTTATCGATCAGTCTTTTGCTTTACAACCCATTTCTCTGGCACTTTGGTGCCAATTTTCCTTTTCTTATCCCCATTGAATTTGTTGATATAAAAATTTGATACTTCAAAATTGAGATTATCAGAAATCTTGTGAATTTTGCTCTATAAAAAATTGAAAAAAAAATCGCAGAAGTTAATCACAATCGTTACCACAACATATAAATTTTTTTAGAAAATCGGAGATGCTCTTCATAAATTGGACACTAGAGACTGGTTCCCTAAAATTCACCTGCCGATTTACCAACCTGATGCCGCTCAATTGTGGCAACAATACTATTTCTCGATATTTTTTCCCACTTTCCTCAGGAACTCTTTCCTCCTATGTAGTGAATAGTACGCCCCTCTATCTGCTTCTGAGAGGTATCGTCTGGGGGTCCTCACCTCTTCGTCATTGTAGCTTCTTTGCCTCCTTCTCCTTTGGTGACTTGCCTCCTGACTCTTCGAAGGTTCATCTTATTAGGCTCGAACGCTATATAAACGGAACTTGCTGGCATTGGCGAACAGTTACCGTACCGTGTCTTCAAGTAGTAGCATACACCCGTTGCGGTATTAACCAACGGCTTGCACATGCATATTCATTCAAAACAGTTTAAACTTATTCAGTTGTATGCGTCTCCTTTGCTTGTACTTGCAGCATTGTCACAAGACGCTGTTCACATTTAGTTACTAACTTGTGAGTGAAACTAGCCAAAGCGACACAAAATCTAACGAACAATTTAGAGGTAGAAGAATAATCAATTGAACGTGAAGCAATGTTTCGTGTACAGGTATGTTAAATCAATTATTTGATATGCAAAAAAAAAATTAATCCATGAAGAATCGAGTTTGACACACACACACACACACACACACACACACACACACACACACACACACACACACACACATACATACCCATCCACGCACACACACACACACACATCCGCACACAAAAAACACCCGTCCACACACACACACACACACACACACTATAGCACACATCACCTTGTCCGACACTTTTAAAATACGTTCCGAACCAATTCCTAAGCCGGAGACATTTTTGCTTCCACCAAACTAATGTTTGTTAATGATAAAATAAAATTATAATATTGTTCACCAGGCTTAGAATATTGAAAGTGACGGATATAACAGCTTTATGGTAAGAAATCTTTATCACGTTTTTCTCTCCGTGTACGTCTGTAGCACGTGAGAGCAAGATCACTAACATGATTACAGTTGTAATGGGTAACTGAGCTTCCTTCATTACTCAAATGAATAGGAGAATTCAGTGATATTTCCGTACGATATGCTGTAGAGACTCTGACAGGATATGGTGGGATAAATGCTGTAGAAGAGGCTATAGAAAATGTGATAGGATATTCTATAGCTTGTGGAATATGCTATAGAAAATCATGGAGAAAATTTCATGACAATCTTGCAACATTCTCCGTGAAAATAGGATATCTCATAAAAGATGTCGTAGGATGTTCTATAGAAAATCAAAATGTTGTAGGAGTTGCTATAGAAAATGTTATACAACAGTCTATAGAAAGTCCTCTCAGATTCTCTATAAAAATGTGGTAGGAGTTTCTATTTAAAATATTATAGAATAGCCTATAGAAAATGCCCTTGAATTTTATTTAAGGATGTGGCAGGAGTTTCTATTGCAAATGTTATAGCACAGGCTATCGAAAATCCTCTGAGATTCTCTGTAAAAATGTAGTAGGAATTTGTATAGAAAATCTTATAGACCAGTTTATAGAAAATCTAAGAGGATAAAAAGATGTAGGAGTTCCTATAGACAATGCTATAGAACGGTCTATAGAAAATTTTATAGGATATCCTGTAAAATTTCCCGTAAGTTTGCTATATATAGACCACTTTATATTGCATCTTATTTCATTACCTTGTAACAATGTATAGAGAAATGAGACCCTGTGGGATTCCTATGGGATTCCTGTGGGATTCCTATGGGATTCCTATGGAATTCCCGTGGGATTCCTATGGAATTCCTGTGGGATTCCTATGGAATTCCTGTGGGATTCCTATGGAATTCCTGTGGGATTCCTATGGAATTCCTGTGGGGTTCCTATGGAATTCCTGTGGGATTCCTATGGAATTCCTGTGGAATTCATATGGAATGCATGTGGAATTCCTGTGGAATTCCGGCGAAATGCATATGGAGTTCCGGTGAAATTCTTATGAAATTCCGGTGGAATTCTTATGGAATTCCTATGAAATTCCTATGGTTCCAATGCTACTTTGCGCGAAAGTTTAAAGATTTAAAGAAGTTCCATCAGATAGACTGAACCATGAGCTGCATGGCGAGATGCATCCATTGGCAGTTTTGATTACCTGTGTATTTCGATAAGGAATCGATGCCTGTAAATATTGTACCATATATATATAAATATAGATCCTTTCAGTTATATATATATATATATATATATAGATAAGTGATAGCAGAGGAACTTGAGAGAATTCAGAGGGAGCAGACAAATGAGACAAAAATTGATTAAATTGTTACAGTTAATTAAATTGTTAATGATTGAATTGTTAATTGTCACAGAAAAAAAAAAGTTTTGTTGGTCCTCTTCCGGTATGATATTTGGTTTAATTAAATGGTTTATTAGAGGCATTTATTTGAAGAGTTTGATTGTTGGAAATAAAATTTATTCGATTTCATTCAATTGTATTCAATCCGAATAAATTCTGTAGATTTCCCCTTGAATGGGTTCATTGATTCCAAATGAAATTTTTATTCAAAATGAAGGAGAACTTGGTAATTAAATTTTTCCTTCAATATATATCTTCATTTGGTTCTGCTCAGATAATGGGCTATGTTACATTGTTACAACCTACATTTGCCATTGTGGTCATATAAAAATGTGGTCAATTGATACAAAGCCGTAATGTTTAATGCTCAACAAAACCGATTTCCTTTTTGCATTTAATGTACATCAATATTGAAAAACCAGAAGAGGATTATTGAAATACCCCACATACATCACATACATCACGATTCTAATTTGTTGGTTTTATGGATAAGATGTGTAGATAAACCCTAAATGTTTCAGCGGAATTAAAATTGGTTTCATCAATGGGGGAGTTACATAATTTTTCATGTCAATTTTGAACTTCTCAATTTCCGCGAAGTTATTATTACGACTGCTATTTCAAAAATCGTATTTTGTTTATGTAACTAATTTTCTGAGGCTGCTGAAAAGCTGCCAATTAATTTTGAGGCAATGTGTGTGTGTGTGCCAAATTTTAACAAACGATCTTCACGAACACACACACACACAGACACATACACACCTACACACATACACACACATCCATACACACGCATCCATACATACACACACGCACACATATGTACTCACACAGAACTCGACTGAGAATTCATTCGGAATGATTATCGTCAATTATAACTATAGCGCAGTGCAATACCGATGTGTACCGAAAATGGAAAAATGGAATAATCGACGCTAGTCATATTTATTGCATGCTCCATGAGTGAAATATCTCATCAATGAATTTTTGGACGAGCCTCCCCGTCACGCCCCCCCCCCCCCCTCCCACCTGGCCCAAGTTGGTAAATGATTGGAGGAATAGTTATTATTTAACATTTTATTATCCGGTTTTCATCTTTTTTAGTCCCATAAAATACGTTTGGTTTCATCTCGCATACCCCGGAAAATTTTCACGGAAAAAATGACGAAAGAGCTTGAGAAAAATAATTTTACGGCGCAATTTTGCGATTCGTTCCACACTATTGTAGCCGTCTCCTTAATTCCATCTTAGAATTTTTCTTATGGTATTCTAAAATTTTTATTACATTTCCAGTTTGGCAATATACTTGTTTACATTACCACGTACGCTTCTAACAATTGTTCTGAATCAAAATGGAAAATGTGCTACCACTGTACCATCTTCCTTCCTCTCCAGTCACCAATTTTTGGTAATAAAAATTATAAAATTGTTTCCACTGCTCAATTGTTGCACAATTACGGAATAGCATCACACTTTTTATCATTGCATTCCGAAGACTCGTTTCGATTTAGTAAATCCGTATTTTTTTCTAATTAAAGTTCAATTTTTTTGGTAAAAAATCAACAAAAAATTGTCGGTTCACTAATAACAAAGTACATCACCTTCGTCGGAGGCACTTTCTAAATATCTGGAGTTAAATCGCAAAAGCCACTACGAACAACCGTACAGACCGTCCGTCAAAAATTACGGAAAAGGAATTAAATGAGCTCGCGAGATTTAAATCCCGCAATTAATCAGCATGCTCCCCTATTTGTGCACTATTCTCGCATTCAGCATAATATTCGGCGTAATCGTTAATGTTCCAAAAATGTTTGTTGATAGTTGCATAGTGTCAAGTGTAACGAAATCCCCTGGAGTTCATATAGGAAATTTTAGGGAATTCCTATGGAAGTGGAGACCCCTGTGCAGTCTGGCCAATATTATCCATTTCTACTCTCCGTAACTTCAGTCTCGTATTTATCATTTTTATATCATCATTATTCATTATTTATTTCATCTTAGAAATACCAAAAAAATCGGGCAATGATGCAATAGCAGTTTCGTCATTTCCATTCGATACACCCACACCTACACACACACTCACACACACTCACACACACACACACACACACACACACACACACACACACGCGCATGGGCCCACACACACACACACAGATGCGCGGGTGGCGGGGCTTTGGCGTAGATGTAAAGTATCTGCCTACTGCTCCAAAGGTCCTAGGTTCGCGCCCGGCCGCCGGAGAAAAAAAAACACATATATACAGGGTGACCCAGTTGAAGCGGTCCACCTGAATAACTCCTGAAAAAATGGGTGAATGAAAAACTGCTTCATATGTATAAAAGTTGGAGAGTTCTGCGAGACATCCCATACGACCTTAATTTTGACCTTGCCAACTCATGCTTGCGGGCCGCCAAAAAATCTAGCCTATACGAGTGATAACGATGACTTTCCCTGTTATCTAGACGTCCAAGAAAATTTTGGAAAATCCTAATATATAAAAATCAAAATTTGAAATTTTTACCGATGCTATTTCGTTAGCAAAGTTAATTACCCAGAACACTTTTTCACTCCGTTTTTTTAACCTGTGGATTAATACTGTTCGTTTATCCATTCAAATGCATTTTTTTTTAAATTCTGTGTCACAGCGTCGATTTGACACCCCATATTTTTCAAATAATATTGATCACAAAAATTTGTATTATTTCACAACAAATCAACCGCAAGCAATGGCCAGAAGCAGAGGCGATAATTAATATTTGTACAATAACAGCATTTTCAATTAAAATGACACAATATTTTTATTCAATAAAAAGTAGGTGAAAGAGGAGCGAAAAAAAAATTCAATTATTTGAGGCGGGACTTTAATACGCAATCTGGTGAAATGCACATAAACAAAATCACAGTACAAATCCTACCATTATTTCTCTCTGTTTAGTATTTTTAAACCAATCGCATTTTAGAGGTGCCTTTTCCGTATCGTTTCGCCATTTCGATCAAAAATGACCTTCTAAAGAAAATAAAGAAAAAAAAATAAACGTTGGATTGGAGGAAGCAAAGGCGCTGAAAATTGGAGGAACAGGGGTTGAATTCCTTTTACCTGAGTGAGATCAAAGATGATCGTTATATTCAAAGAACGCGTTCTATTCTACTTCCATCGCCAGATACACTTACAAACGTTTGAGCTGTGGTGGGGGTAGCGATGGAGCGGGTGGGGGGCAGGTGGAAATGGCAGTTCGTAGAGGTGAAGTGTGAGTGCAGATTCTCTTGGTACACTGTGTGAGACCTCAATAGGTCACACGTAAGTGGGGCTGAAATATTCGAGTCAACTATCCGATGAAAGGTGATGCAATGAACATCTCTCTCTCTCTCTCACACCTGTTCCCCTCTTCCTCTACGCCGCTCTGACTTTTATCCTGACTTTGCTGTGGTGCCCTGTTGGTATTGAGAGCTCGGATGATTTTTGATTTCATTAACCAGTGCTTTGATAATATTATGATATGCATGACTCCATTTGCTGCTCTTATTACATTGCTTATTATAATATTGCTTCTGCACTATCATGCGCTTGACATTTGTCTACGTAATTTGGTGCAATAGCATGTACGGTAATGAAATTCAATCAATCAATCAATCTCTCCCTCTCTGTGTGTCTATGCGAATGTATGTGCGGATTTTTATATAGTATTGAAAGTTCATGACGGAAGAGGAAGTGGAAAATCGATAAATCAAGTGATGAATAAGTGCAAATTGAAAATGGAATATCGAATATTGAAAATTGAAAATTGGGAATTGAAAATTGGAAATTGACGATTCAAAATTGAAAATTGAAAAATGAAAAATGGAAATTGAAAAATGAAAATTGAAAATTGAAAATTGAAAATTGAAAATTGAAAATGGAAAATTGAAAATTGAAAATTGAAAATTGAGAATTGAAAATTGAAAATTGAAAATTGAAAATTGAAAATTGAAAATTAAGAATTGAAAATTGAAAATTGAAAATTGAACATTGAAAATTGAAAATTGAAAATTGAAAATTGAAAATCGAAAATCGAAAATTGAAAATCGAAAATTGAAAATGAAATTTGAACTGAAAATCGAAAATTACCATGATTAATCCAAGTGATTACCATATCCCTATAGCACTAATTCAGACTATCAAAATTGACGTATCAAACATGAATATATATGTGAGAATTGTTATTACGTCCTTAGGGGATTATACGGGAATTCTAGGACATGAATAAATCGGATCAATCGATCGATCTTTCCCCCCTCCCGCTCCTTTTCTTATATGGCTCAACCCTCGTGCGCATAGGGTCGCCTTAGTTTCAAATATTAAGAATGAGGTCAACTCATAGGAATTCTTTAGATCTGAAACTGGGTAATGCCGAAACTATTTTTGGAATGCTCAAGCTATGGAAGAGAGTTTTCTAGGAGATCAGAAAAGTGATGTCGGTGAAGACCTTCAGCGTCATCTTGATGCATCACTTACTGGATGAAGAATGTAAATATGAGGAAAATCTACAAGATATAATTTAGAGAATGATTGATTTGAGTGCCACTGTGTAGAGAGAGTTGATACTTTTTTTTGTGATTACGTGAATGAAATTGCCTATGGTAATATGACACACATGATAATCCCTGATAACACGAACGAAAAAAAAGTTGTGTACTGGCGGAAGCGACAGACGTGCAACTTGCTGGTGGTTCATTTCATTAACTGCGCAATTCTGCTTGCTGCTGTATCGATCAATCAATTCAGTGAATAACATCAAAAATTTACTCATCACCTGTCTCTCCTTAGCCACTTATCGACTGGATTAATCGATTACACTCATGATTAAGCATTATGTCTTGGACTCTTGTAACTGTCCCGACAAAATTCGAAGTGACATGGTCTGGTACAGTTTCAATATTCTGATCATTGCTCGGTTGATTCACATTGCACCCCTTCCCTCAAAAACGTTGAAGCAATTTAACTGGAAAATGAAAGAAAGATCAGCAAATGAGAATTTCAAAATTTCGAATGATGATAATTTCAATAATTCAGAAACGTACAAAAATGTCAATCGATATTGCTTATAATTTCCCAGTTCATCAAGCTCGTGTTGAAAATTGCATAGCATTATTGAGAGATGAGTATTAAGGATACGAGTGTTCAATGGAATTAAATACTCGCGAACACGAGAAGAAACGTGCATGCGAGAAGTCTGGTTAATTAATTGATGGCATAGGTTGCAAATTATGAAGAGTGTTTATTTATGCGCTTCATTTGTGTAATCCTTTTATCCAGTACAATACACTATATTCTGTATCGGATCTTACATTATGTAGTGAAATTGGAAAATGAAAGGACACCCTACGAAATGATAGTATATTGTTCACCTAGGGCGGAAAGTTGAACATTCCCGGCGAGGTTGTTGTGTGTGCTCGGAGTGCCAAAAAGGGTCAAGAGCACGAGGGCCGAAGACCCGAGGGCTTTTTGACGCTTTTTTTCGCTTGAGGGAGGACTTCTATGCACTTTCCACCCCAGGGCTGAAAGTGCTCACTTTCCGGCGAGGGGTGGGAAAAATATTTTTTTCTATACATTCTTGGAACACTTCAAAAATGAAAATAAAGTGACCATATATATATATATATATATATATATAGGGAAAGTGATTATATATATATATATATATATATAATCACTATACATATATAATGTATGGTTTAGAATGACATGAATATTCAAAAATTTGCAGTGTTGAGAAACTCCACACACACACACACACAAACATATACAGCCTAGGTTCGCGCCCGGCCGCCGGACAATATTTTTCAAAAATATTTTCTCATGGATTCCGACCGATGCAGAAGCGTTCCGTGTGTGCTATCGGCGGTACCCATAAAATGAAACCGCCCAGCTGAGCTGGAACCTAATCCGACGCAGGGGGGGGGGGAGGCTGGGTTCCATCATAGGCGCCGGCCATCGTAGCACAGGGGTTTCTGGAGGTTTACCCTGCGTTTAGAAATGCGATGCCCTGAAATGGCGAAAGTCGGCCCCAGCCGCGCGGGTGGGTGTCCGGTACGCCCCCTGAAGGAATGCTTAAACGGCCGCTACCCGGGCGTACAAATGAGAGGGACGGAGACAAAAAAAAACACAAACATACACACACACACGAGTGCGCGCTCGGACAAAGTCACACACCTAGGCACGAAGTTCACTGAAAGCAGATTTCAATGCAAAATGATAGGGACTCCGTATTTCAACGCTCATCAATTTCAGCTTTAGAATTGAGTAGCATTGAGAGATGATGATTGAAGATACGGGAGTCCAATGGAATTACATGCTCGCGAACATCACGAGAAACTTGTATACGAAATAGTCGAGCTGAATAATTAATGGTACAAGGTACGAATTATGGAGACTATGAAAGGGTATTGAGGTATATTACGAATGTATTAGATATTCGTAGTCTTTTTTCGGTAAGTGACAGATAGGAAAATCAACTTTGGCAACTTTATGGGTCTTTTATAATAGCACTCGACCAGTGTAATTTTCACCTCACCAAAGTACCTTTCCAAATTTCGGAGTTCGTTTCAGAAACGTCTGAGAAATCCACTAACCATAGAAATCTGAAAATTTAGAAAGTTCCAAAAATTGGCAATATGTCGTTTAGAAATTTGAGAATTTTCATTTTTATCCCGGAAGAGTTAATTTGAAAGAGAAAGAAAAACATTTTGTGTTACCGACACTTAACTTCTTTTATTCGTCTTCACTTGAGGATATTGCAAAAAAAAACGTCATTAAATTCTGAAAAAAAAGAAAAAGATTATTTTGGACTTTCCAAAAAAGTCTTCTTCATGCATTCGTTCTATTTTCAAAAAAGACAAGAGAACACACAAGCAGTCACGAGTCGTGTAATTCTCTCAACGTTCGCGAAACTCTCATCAAAAAATGTCTCACTATTTGTTTTTGCAAAACCCCTATATGAAATGCGAGGGAGATAACTTAATTTCCATACAAATCTTTTTATAGTGCATATAGCGAATATTTCAATCTAAATAATTTTGGACAAGATGATAATTTTGGTGAAACTAATTCTCTCAATGCAATAAGTGCACCGGACCACTTTGGAAAGAGCCTCCTCCTCTTACTCCTCCGTTGGTATTCACCCACAGCATCCGCCGCGAGATCTTTCTTTGTGGACAATAGTACGGCGACGAGTGTCCGCCCAATGCGACTGAGGTCGACGTTCGCCATTCCAAGTATTGTATTTTCTAATCGCAGACTAAAACCTCAGAAAACGTCTGTGATATGATAGTAGGCGCTCCGATGGGATTCACCCCTCCCCCCTGTCGCATTCCCGCCCGTCATGGAAATATCTGTTTGCGTGTGTATGTGTGTGTGTGTATGTCTATGTATGTGTGTATGTATGTGTATGTGTGTGTGTATGCTTGTATGCATATGTGTGCGTGTGTGTGTGTGTGTGTGTGTGTGTGTTTTTTTTTTTTTTTTTTTTTTTTTTTTTTTTTTTTTTTTTTTTTTTATAGAAAGAAAAAGAGAAAGAAGGAAGTCAACCTCCTTCCTCACACTTCCTTCTTTCTCTTTCCTTCCTCTTTTTCTTACTTTTTCCTTTATTAAACAAACTTACATTATTAACAAATAAAACATAACGTGCAAAGGACAATACCCCTTGTCACGTACAATACAGTTCGGTTGGTCCCCAGAACACGACGGAACATCTGCTGAGCAATACTTCGTTGTGTAGGGGACGATAGCCTTGGCTTCCTCAGTAGCGAATCCTTTCCGCTCGTTAACGGTAAGAAGATCCTCCGTTTACTCTGGATTTTTCCGCAACTGCTCCTCGCGGCGCAGCTCCTGCAAAACCTCCATTGCGAAGTCGCTTGTCGCGTTCCATGCCGCCTCTGATGACAGCATAACTTCCACAAGATTTCCACCGTTGATGGGTTTGCCTGCGCTATTTTCCCATACAGCTCGTTGGACGTCGAAACGCGGACACGTAAAGAGAACATGTTCCGCGTTTTCCTTCATTCTCGGACACTTTGGGCAATCCGGAGAATCCTCATGCTTAAATTTGTGAAGATATTCCCGAAAGCACCCGTGTCCTGAGAGCATCTGGGTCAGGTAGTAATTGACTTGTCCATGTGATCGCTCAAGCCAAACATCTAGCTTTGGAATAAGTCGGTGAGTCCACCGGCCTTTGCTCGAGGCGTCCCACTGCAGCTGCCATCGCTGGATGCTGTGGTTTCGTTCTTCTGTCCTCAGTTCCACTGAGCTCAGCTCAGTTGATGTTTTGCGTGTGTAGAGTCGCCTACGCTCTTCCGCTAGCACTTCAAAAGGTAGCATCCCAGCAATGACACACACAGCATCGTTCGATACTGTGCGGTATGCGCTGACCACTCTAAGGGCACTCAGCCTGTAGACTGGAACAATTTGCCGCCGAGATGCTTGGCTTCGTAATGCATCACTCCATATAGGAATACCATATGTTAATACCGACGTGACAACTGATGATAGCAGGAGCCTTCTCCTCTGTTTTGGCCCTCCAATATTTGGCATAAGTCTTGCAAGAGCAGTCTTCACTGCTCCTGCCTTACTGCTTGCATGTTGAGCTTGCTGTCTAAAACTAAGTCGGGCATCAATCATAATTCCCAGGTACCGTATGTAGGGCTGGGAAATTATTTCGTGCTCACCGACTTGCAGTCTAATTGTCTCTATTTTCTTCCGGCTCGTAATGAGGAGTGCCTCAGTCTTATGCTCCGCAAGTTGTAACCCAATCGAGTCCATCCATTGTCGTATCTTGTTAAAAACATTCTCGAAAATGAGCTGGAGCGTGGAAAGGTGTTTGCCCACGATGACTATGGCTACGTCATCCGCAAAAGCTACTAGTTTGGCCCCCGCCGGTAATGCTATTTTGAGCAAGTCGTCATATACGATATTCCACAGAAGAGGACCCAACACTGAGCCTTGAGGTACCCCCCCAGTCACCCTATATGTTTTAGGACCAACCTCTGTGTCATATCTGAGTACTCTGTCGGTAAAGTAATTACCTACCATCTTTTGCAAATATGCCGGTACTTGCAGCTTCGACAATGCCGCGAGGATGGGATCCCACCGTACCGAGTTGAAGGCATTTTTGATGTCCAGGGTAACAACCAAGCAATACTGCTTCGTACCTCCTTTCCATCGCCTGCCATCGATTGCTTTTTTTGCTGTTTTGACCACCAGGTCTATAGCATCCAACGTGGATCGTCGTCGTCTGAAACCGTATTGAGCTTCGGCCAATAGGGGTTCCACCACTGCCTCAATTCTCTGATGTATAATGCGTTCCAGGATCTTGCCCGCCGTATCCAGCATACAGAGTGGACGGTATGATGATGGCTCGTCCGGTGGCTTTTTCCCCTTGGCGATAAGCACGAGTCTCTGTTGCTTCCATCTGCTGGGGAAAATACCTTCCTGGATGCATGTATTATACATTTCGAGGAACATGCCGGGTGCTGCATTGATGGCGGCTTTCAACGCTATATTTGGCACACCATCGAGACCGGGGGCCTTGTTGTTGCCCACTCTACTACAGGCCTGCAATAGTTCCTCAGCTGTAATCGGCGGTATTCCGTTGATAATAGCACCCTCCACCTGCTTTTCAGTCACACTCATTTGCTGGGGGAATAAGACTGAGACAATTCTCTCCAGGAGCCTAGGACAGGTTGGTGATGGCATCGGCTGGCTCTTGAGCCGCGTCATAACCACCTTGTACGGTCTGCCCCAAGGATCCTTCTCCACTTCCTCCAACAGTTCGTTCCAGCAGTCTCGTTTGCGAAGCTTTATGGCCTTAGTAAGCTTACGCTTAGCGGCTTTAAACTCCACTTCGAGACTTTCGGGGTTGGACTTCTTCCTTGCGCGTTGCCAAGCTCTCCTCGCTGCGAAACATTCCCTGCGGAGGGTCGCGATTTCACCGCTCCACCAATACACCGGTGGCCGTCGGTTTCCACTAAATTTCCTGGGCATAGTGGCATCGCAGGCGTCGGTGACTCTCCGCATGGTTTCGTCTGCTTTCCCTGTGGCATTCTTACTGTCTAATCGGGCAGTCTTCAGTGCCATAAGGAAAGTGGCAATGTCAAATTTTCGCACATTCCAGCCGACTCCATTTGTTCTTTCCGGTGTGGGTGCGGATCTCCAATCAACCGACACCTCCCAGAGTACTGCCTGATGATCACTGGCAGTGTAGATCTCGGATACTTCCCATGCACAGTTTCCTTTCATCAGGCTGCTGCTGACGAAGGTGAGATCTATACATGAGCTCGCTTGTCCTCTGCGAAATGTCGGTTTGTTTCCATCGTTCAATAGGACAACATCTAGGGTCGACATGGCTTCCAGTAAAGCCCGTCCTCGTTGATTCGTCTCCTTGCTGCCCCAGTCGACTGCCCAAGAGTTGAAGTCTCCCGCAATTGCCACTGGGGAATGCTGTTTTGCATCCACGACGAGTCTATCTAGGAATGCTGTGAAGTCTTCATAGCAAAGGCTTGGTGGTGCATAGCAGCTATAAAGATAGATACCATTCACCTTGGCCACAACGAATCCAGACTGTTGGTCTCCGTCATATGCTTCAAGCGGCAGAGCACCGCAGGACCAAATGACGGCTTTATTGCTAGTATCAGTAACCCAGTTTTGGGTATATAGGTTCCTGTAAGGTTCCGAAATGACGGCAACATCAATTTTCAGGTCTCGAACCGTCTGCGTCAGCAGATCGTGTGCTGTGGTGCAGTGAGCCAGGTTCACCTGTAACACCCGCACTATGACTGTGTACGGATCTTCTGGAGTGCACCCTGGTAGACTGGACATTTGATACTACCAGTTACATGGGCATTGTCTTTCGTGGGCTCCAGTTCTACGCATAGAACGCATTTGGGAGACGCTTTACAATCGGCGCTTCTGTGCCCTTTTTCGCCGCATTTGTAACACAGGTCTGATCGGTCAATGGAGCTCTTGCAATTGACGGCAAGATGCTCGTAGTGCCAACACTTGAAGCATTTGATGGGCCTTACCACTGTCACGATGCGAGCATATACCAGGCTTATTCGTATTTTACTACCCTTACTCAGTATATTTCTTGCAGTAGCGTCAGGGAGTACCACCGTAGCAGATTGTGTTCCTCTGTAGGCCTTGCGAAGAGACTTGATGGCACTCAATGAGATATCACTATCTGCGCCATCAGCTTTCCTCAGGGCATCAAGTATGTCTTCTTTGGTAGTGACGTCATCGAGGTCTTTGATTTCGAGTTCCTGTTGAGGTCCCTTATTGAACACCTTAGCTTCGTTTTGGAGGGCTCCAACTAGTGCCTTCTCCAGCTCAACACCTTCGTCCTTCTTTCCTCTCGCTAGAATTAAAAGAACATCTCCGGAGGCTGTTTTACGGATTTTGTCCACGCATGAGCTAGCCGCGTAGACACCTTGGTCCTTCTTTATACGTCCTAATATTTCAGCGTACGTATCCTTCCCCGTGGGACGAATAATTAGCGCATCAGGGCGGATTACTGCTTTCTTCTTCGTCCGCGGCTGACTCTGGTGTGTCTTCGCCACTTTTCCCTGCCTTTGGACCTTTGTCCAACTGGAACTCCCGCCCGTATCCGAGGTAACGTTCTGGATAGTAGGGTTTCGAACTACTCGGTCATTCTCCGTGGCCTCGGTTGAGTTTGCAGTCTCAGAGTTCTCCAAGGTCATTTCCTTCCTTCTTTTCACCTGTCGTGCTTTTCTCTTCGGCTGCCCACTTAGGTGAGGTGAAGTTTGGGCGTCAGCAGTCTGCACCATTGGTTGTGGGATCACTTTTTTGTCAAGTGCCACGAAACGGTCATAACTGCTTTTCATCTTATTGACCTGCAACTTAATGTGCTTGTGAACGTTTGCCTTCGGAGTGATATACTCCAACAAGTCTTTTAAAAGGTTATCAATCTTAACCATTTCAGCTTGCCTTTTCTTCAGAAGTTCTTCACTTGGGGTAGTAGACCCATCAGAGGCCAAGTGGTCCACCTCTTGAGGGCTGCAGTAGTCGGATCTCGACGAGCTCGAGCCTGCTTCGGCACTCTCACCCGCCGGTACTGGGGTATCCCTCCCCTGCACCGTAATCATTTTTCCAATGGTTGTACTGGCCATGGTTTCTTCTTTAATATGTAGGCTGTTATAGGGAGCCCACCCTTGGCACCCTTGGTTTCGGGAGTTAGGTTTCTCCCATGTGTGTGTGTGTGTGTGTGTGTGTGTATGCGCGTGTGTGTTACTAGGTCCGTATGTGATCAAAAGTTATGTCCAACGATTTCTCGTGAGCAAAAGTTATTAAATTTTGAGGTCATGACTTTGAGGTCGTAATTTTGAGGTTAACTTAAATTAGTACAGGAAATACGAGGTGCCCCATTTGAAAAATTGCACCTAAATATCTTTCAACAGCACCATGTAACAAAAAAATGTTTCAACCAAAAATTGTGGGGTTCCGAGGGGGGCATCTGATTTGGTCATTAATTCGAGCTTTTAAGTTCTCGCATGCAAACTGCAAGCTCAAAGAGCTTTTTAGTAAAGGGCAACAACATTTTTACCCCAATAAAATTGCTCATATTGATGGGTTGTTTTCAGATCCCTACGCATACATACGACAATTCCAATTGGTCATAACGTTCTACTACATAAACTATTAGAGTTAGCGGGAAATTTATATAACAAAAATTATTCCTCATATAAAAATACACATTTTATGTGGGATCACTTTTTTCACAGTTTCCATAATTAAGGGGGTAGGACCGTCTGAAGCAATTTTGGACGATAATCAGTGCAGTATATGCAATGTTAACAATTTCAATTGTTCGAACTGTGTTTATTTTTTTTTTGTTTTCATTACGAAAAATATCTTCTGGAGAACGGGGGCAAACCCAGGACCAATCATGTAGTAGACACTCCACTTCAAAGCCCCGACTAGGATTGAAGTTCACGATAGGTTGTACCGTAAACTTTGCGATTTGTTATTGCAAAAATTGAAGTTCAAACGTAATTTTAGATTTTTTTCCCACCGCCCACGTATTCTTCGAGACATTTACATTGAAAATATGCTTACGAAAGAGTCTAATTAATAGCATAGACTACAAATTATGCTGCGTACCAAAGTGTGTTAAAGTGTATTAAACATGGAGTTGATAACCTTTGATGCGATACTCGTTACCCTGTCACATTATCAACGTGTTTTCTTACTACTTTGTGATATTAACGTAACACTGACCGTCTAATTAGTGTAATTGATGTTTCAAAATGCAACATTGAAGTCCTGCAATATCAGTAAATTGTAATGCTTGGCGATATCTGGTACCTGGATATTACAACTTAATCTCTCTTCGTGTTCACCCACGAATGGACTAATTAAAATGCCTCAGTATTTTTTGTCACTCCGTTTCTTCTATACTTTTCCGACTGGCCGGGGGGGGGGGGGGGGGGTATGCTGACGGTTAATAAAATGATAATATTTATGGAAGCGGAGGAGAGTTATTTCAACGGCAAACGACACGACGAGTAAATTACTCAGACTACTCGGGCCATCAAGTGGCTTGGGCTAACACTTGAGAGGCATCCACAAAGCCCTAGGACAATGCTCTCTTACGGGATCTAGGAAATTAAAAAATTCATTCGATGGAGGGAGAGAAAGAAATTGTGGACACTACATGCGATATTTTTTTTATTTAATTTAACGATTTTTTTTTTAAATTTTATTTGATTTTCCAGATTTTCGACATTATTCAGAGTTTAGAGATTTTTCTACTTTTGGGATTTTTAACTTCCCGATTTAGGGGAGTGATTGTAATGACCCCAAAAATGAAAAGTGTCGAAAATCGAAAATTTTTACTATTCTCGACGTTTGACATCATTATTACGCGTTTTGGAGAATGGATATGTGTGTGTGGGTTTTTTTTCCTCCGTCCCTCTCATTTGTACGCCCTGGGTAGCGGCCGTTAAGCATTCCTTCAGGGGGCGTACCGGGCACCCACCCATGCGACTGGGGCCGACTTTCGCCATTTTTAAACCGTCGTATTTCTAAACACAGGGTAAACCTCCAGAAACCCCTGTGCTACGATGGCCGGCGCCTATGATGGAACCCACCCTCCCCCCCCCCCTTAGTCGGGTGAGGTTCCCGCGCGGCCGGGCGGTCTCATTTTATGGGTACCGCCGATAGCACACACGGAACGTCCCTGCATCGGTCGGAATCCATGAGAAAATATTTTTTGAAAAATATTCTCTGACGGCCGGGCGCGAACCTAGGACCTTTGGAGTAGTAGGCAGATACTCTACCACTACGCCAAAGCCCCGACTGGTGTGTGGGTGGGTGGGCGGGTGTGTGTGTGGGTGGGTATGTGGGCGGGTATGTGGCTGGGTGGGTGGGTGGGTGGGTGGGCGGATGGGTGAGTGGGTGGACGGGTAGATGGGTGGGTGGGTGAGTTTGTGGGTGGGTGGATGGGTCGAAATTTGAAAAAAAGCGTGTCCGATGATTCCAAAAAAAGTTCAAATTTGTTTAAATTTTCTGGAATTCTTCGAAATTATTTGACACCCGGAATGAATTACTTAGAGCAAACAGGCCATTAAGTGGCTCAGGTTAACATTTGAGGGGCATCTACAAAGGACTGGCACAATGCTCTCTTACGGGATGAAGGAAATTAAAAAATTCATTAGGTGGGCGAAAAGGAACCCATACTAAATTTACAAACTACAAAAGGGAGCATTTTTCAGCTTCTCGTGAATTTTCTAAGTGTATTTGGTGGATCCTCCATTGAATTTTCAGAAAAAATTAACTCCAAGTTATTCTTAACAATCCATTGACCCTCGAGTGGCCGGGTCATGGCACGAGTCAATTTTCTTATTTTCGTGATTAACACTAAAAGATCATGAATTCGCCATGGCAATTCGGGAATACCTCAAATAACTTTGCCTCTTCAGTTAGAACTCGATTTCACATTTTTACATTCATCGTATATTTTTTTAACTTCCTGATAGAGGAAGTTATCGAAATCCCTCGAATTAAAAAAATTACTTTTCAATATATCTCCACATTTCATGACATTTCTGACCACTTTAGACCATTTTTAACAAGATGTATGTATGTGTGTGTGTGTGCGAGGCAGACACAGTTCCATCCCATTGATGTATTTAATGTTTTTTTTTTAATGCAAATATTGAACTTAGTTTGAAAATCGAGGTTATTCGAACATTCCTCCAGATTCACGCACGGCTCAAGAAATATCCCACGCGCTTACTCGCGGAAAAGGTGTTTTCAAAGTCCTTGATAATATAGGTAAAGGTAGGGTTGGCCTATTGTTGGCAATTTTTACGCGATAGACAATTCACCGGCTACTCGCGCCTGAGCACTCCCTACGCAGCAGGAATATACGCAGAGGAAAAGTGAGGTGGAAGAACAAAGTTCGCAAATGCCCCAAGAAATCGATATATCGCGAATTATGGGAATGGACCTCACTTTCTATGGTGAAATAGCCAGCAGAATTGAACGTCAGTTCATGTGGTCATTTTTCATATACAACAAAAATTTCTGCCATTCTTGAATTTTTCGGTTGTAAGAATTTTGTTCAGATTTCTGACGTTTTTCTGATTTTTCAAATTTTACCATGTGTTTTTACTGAGTCACTAGAATTTTTTTGAATTTTTTCGCGTTTTTATCATCTCCGGAATTTATTGAATTTCCGTCGAATTCTACAAGCTTCACAATTCCTCAAATTTTGCAACTTTTTTTTAATGGAAATGGTGGTTTAAGTATACCAAAATGATCCCCAACACATTCTGAGATGATGTGTGTGTGTGTGTTTTTTTTTTCTCTACTCTTTTTCTATTTGTCTTCACCCACGTAACCGCTGGTAGGCATTACTTCATGGGCAATACTACGGATCAGAGTACCCACCCATTGCGGCTGGGGCCGACTTCGCCATTTCAGCTCATCGTATTTCTAATCACAGGGTAAACCTCCAGAAACCCCTGTGATACGATGGCGGGCTTCTACGATGGAACCCTCCCCCCCCCCCACGCGACGGGTCGCGTTCGGTCCCGGCTCACGGTCTCACTTCATGGATACCACCGATAGCACCCACGGAATGTTCCTGCCATCGGTCGGAGTCCGTGAGAAAATATTTTTCAGAAAAAATATTTGCAGTGAGCGGGAATCGAACGCGAGACCTTTAGAATAGACACTCTACCCACTACACCAAAGCTCCGTCTGTGTGTGTGTGTGTGTGTGTGTGTGTGTGTATGTGCGTATGTGTACAAATTTTGATCCTGGATTTCTCACGAACGAATGTCACGATCAAAGTTATTAGGGTCACAATCGAAGCGTTTCCATGTAACTTAGACGTGATTAGATTTTGGGTGAAATTGGTGCAGTATATATATTGTTATTAACAATTTCAATTGTTTATAATGTTCTAGTCCATAAACTATTAGAGTTAGCGTAAAATTTATATAGGAAAAGTTGTTCCTCATATAAAAATACGTATTTTATGGGGAATAACTTTTTTTGATAATTTGCATAATTAAGGGGGTATGACCGTCTCAGCAATTATGTCTGTAATGAGTGAACGAAGGAACACAGCGCTGTCATGACAGTACCAGACGCCACGTTTCCGTAGAAAATCGAGCGGATTACACTTTGGATGGAATTCATGCAGTATGCGCAATGTTATTAACAATTTTAATTGTTTATACTGTTCCACTGGGTAAAATATTGAAGTTATCGGGAAACTTATTAAGAGAGAATCATTCCTGATATGAAAATACACCTTTTATATACTATCACTTTTTTCCATAATTTGCATAATTAAGGAGGTATGGTTGGCTGAGCAATTCAACATGCGGGAACACTGCATATCACCAGGGTTGTTCCTTATACAAAAATGCACATTCAATGTGACACTTTTCCATATAGGTTAGAACATATCGCGAGTTGAACTAGAATATACATGGCAAATGGATATGTCGATAATTGCGGGAATGATGTCAAAGAGCGTGATAATTAAGAAAGTACAGAGGTAGGAAGGGTAACTACGCGGATGAATTCCAGTTGAATATTTGTATGGGGCTTAAAAATCAAACTGAATCGATTGCGTGCAGTAATTATTAGATACCAGTTCAATTATTGATATCACTGTTGGGTTTGGTCATCACCATGGTTGCGTTCTTATGTTGTGCTGAAATACCAAATCGGGAAGTTTTGTTTGTGCCCCGTATGGGGCACACACATTTGCACACCACTAGTTCATTTTTCAATTGAAGTTGAACTGAATATTCTTCTCAGAACTTTTGATATTCGGTCAAGTTCTCAATTCTTTCGACTTCTTATTTTTCAGCTTTTTCAATTTTTTTTTATTTGGCAAATTCTTCAAATTATTCCAACTTTTCCAAACACACACACACCCATCCATCCACCCACCCACCTACACCCACCCACACCCACCCACACCCACCCACACCCACCCCCACCCACACCCACGCACACCCACCCACACCCATCCACCCACATCCACCCACACCCACACCCACCCAAACACACCCACTCACACCCAGCCACCCACCCACCCACACACACGTACACGTACATACACAAGTTACGGATCGTGGAGGATCACCACTCATTTTTATGAAACGGATAGGAATCCTTCTTATTCATTTATTCAATCGTTATCAATTGGCAAAATTGCAGAACTCCCCTCAATAACATCCGTTTTTTCTCAGGACAGTTAGCAAACTCATTTTTAAAATCTAACATTTCACTCAGGGTAAAGCCTTTTGCAATACTCAAATGAAAATATACATATCAAGCGTAAACTTTAATATTCGTTCGGGATGAAAGGGTAAATACAGATGCTGGTGGACGGAAAAAAAACATAGCTGAAGGCGAGAGGAAAATATCAACTGTCAAAAGGTTTTGATGAAAGTATATTTAAAAATAGAGTAAGGTAGCGGAAAAAATCCAAATAAAAGTGGAAAAAACGGGGGAGAAAAAAATTGTCCGCGGCGTATGACACGCAGTGACCGTGCGATAACTCGGTTCATTCAGTCTACCAACTGTGAAGTATTTGAGTGCACATGTCGGGGATAAAACCCAAACAACACGTTTTTGAAATATCTGAAATTCTGCAATTTCTCCAGAAATTGACGTACTTTGGAAATTTAGCAATTTTGTATTTTTTTTACATTCGTTTTTTTGTTTAGTTTCTAACAATTTCAAATTTTTTAATTCTTTGGAATGTTTTAATATTCCTGAAATTTGTAAATGCTTAAAATTCCGGGTTTTTTTTCTATGTGTTTAAGCGTTTTTTGAAATCTATTCGTAGCCAAGTATCGCAATTTATGGCCTCTCCAATTCATTACTTCCTCGTCAATATAGTTCGCTAATAAAAAAAAAAATGCCAAGATAATTTCGCAATTTTCATAGTTGAAACCAATTGGTCCTTCAGAGAATCTTGTTTGATGGCGCGTGTAAAAGAGCCCTCCCAGGCCCTCGACCCAATTACAAATAACAACGCTGTCATTTACACGCGCGACGTATTCTTTCATGTTCATCGTGAGTACCTTTTCCTAACGAGCAATTCCTACACCAAACGTAAAGACACAGCTCGCATCACGAGTAGTTGAACCCCCGCGGGTCGGGAGGGTGGGTGGGGGGAGGGGGAGGGGAGAGGAGGGATAGAAAACCGGCAATAAAACTCATTTAACATGGCATCTGGCTGTACATCCATCCGCTGATGGATCACGCTTTTTGTTTCGTAATAAATACGTTGTAGACAGGCCGTGTGTTGATCCCCCATCAAAAATAAATTAGGTAGTCCAACGATTCACTTGATGAGATGAATGTGCATTCTTTACGCGCTAATCGATTTTCAGTGTGGAAAGAAGCAATTCCGCTGACATGATTATCCAATCTCCCCTTGTAAAGTTCAAAGCTTTGGGTTCTCTACAGTTTGCGAGATTTTTGGAGAGTTTGGCAATTTTTCATGTTTTGGATATTTGAAAAAATTCAAAAAAAATTGAAAAATTTCAAAAATTTGAAAAATTTGAGAAATTTGAATAATTGGAAAATTTGAAAAATTTAGAAAATTTGGAAAATTTGAAGAATTTGGAAAATTTGGAAAATTTGGAAAATTTGGAAAATTTGGAAAATTTGGAAAATTTGGAAAATTTGGAAAATTTGGAGAATTTGGAAAATTTGGAAAATTTGGAAATTTGGAAAATTTGGAAAATTTGGAAAATTCAGAAAATTCGGAAAATTTGAAAAATTTGGGAAATTTAGGAAATTTGGGAAATTTGGGAAATTTAGGAAATTTGGGAACTTTGGAAAATTTGGAACATTTGGGAAAGTCAGAAAAATTGGAAATTTGGAAAATTTGGAAAACTTTTCATCACGTAATCCTTTTCTAAAACTTTATACTTCACAACATTTTCTAATTTTCCAAATTTTCCAAAATTTCAAAATTTTATGATGTGTTTTCCATAATAAACATTTCACACATTTCCCATGTCTTCCAAATTTTCCGAATGTCCATTTCACAATTAATGTGCTATATCTTTCGTAATAAATACGTTGCAGAAGAGTCGTCCGTTGATCGCCATCAAATATAAATTAGGTAGTCTAAAGATTCACTTGATGAGATGAATGTGCATTCTTTACGGGCTAATCGATTTTCACTGTGGAAAGAAGCAATTCTGCTGACATGATTATCCAATCTCTCCTAATGAATCTTCCATGTAGCGGAGAGAGAACGCATAATAAATCCTCTCGAGTCCCTATCCCTAATTAAATCCCCGCAATTCCAATAGGATTGCCAACTGATAGTGGTAATAAGGCGGTTGGGTTTTGGCTTTCGCGGTTATAAACAGCGGATGATCTGTCACGAAGTACGAAAATAATTTTCGCGCAAACCGGATCCAGGCAATTTCTTAATTTTTTTATTGTTTGTTTATATAGCACATGGAATTCTGGAAAATTTTTAGCTTCCATTTGCTCCACTCAAGATGGTGCAACAATGCCTTATTGCAAGAGTTTTTCCACATTTTTGCAATTTTTTGAATGTTCCAATTTTTCGAATGTTTCAATTTTTCGAATTTTTCAATTTTTCGAATTGTTCAATTTTTCGAATTGTTCAATTTTTCGAATTTTTCGAATTTTTCGAATTTTTCGAATTTTTCGAATTTTTCGAATTTTTCGAATTTTTCGAATTTTTCGAATTTTTCAATTTTCGAAATTCGGAAAATTTTCGTATTCTGTGCATTCACCGAATCATCTAGTTTGCATAAAACAAACTCTGTCCAATGTTCTGTCCGTGAATGATTCCCTTTGAACTTGCCGATACGTATCATGGACCACTTGAGATGCTGCATCACGCGATCGGTCCCTCTTCACAAGATCCAAAAAAAAATTTTTGGTTAAAATCAGTCCAGTAGTTGTTAAGTTTTTTGAAAGAAACAAAACCGAAAAATTGAATATTTTCGATGACTTTTCTGTTCTGAATGAGGCATTGGTTCAGCCCTAACTCGTCACACTCACTCGACCCGCTGGTTGAACCACTTAATAACGCCTACACAATTGTACCTAACGCTACTGTATCGAACCTCGCACGAAAGAACAAATGGCACAAGCGCTAAATTGTGCAATCAATAATGAGGTGAAAAGATCATCACAAACAGCTTTCTATACCTATCGAAGGAAACAGATCATTACCTTCTCACACTTTACATAGGATCCATGCTATAAAGACCATTTTCAGCTTACTAATGATCTTGTGAAGTGATAAAATGCCGCTGATGTCACAAAAAGTATGTAATTTATAGTTCAATCATGAGACCAACTATACCTAGTTGGACCACCTCCATATAGTTGATTCCAGTAATATCTTTGATTATGTTACATACTATTGCTGGCGGTAACTACCAAATTTTCAAAATTCCCGCTGAAATATGTGCTGTTACTATAAATTTCCAATCGCATATTGTATAGAAATTTTTCAGAGATTTTTATTCATCCGCATACCTATAACTCACTCCATATTTTATTCGTGCAACAAGGTGTAAACCATGCTAATGATAATTCTATACCCCTACAGTTATGTCTTCTATGCGTGACGGTGGGCGTACTCGGTGATTTACCACCCGGCACAAGGCGCAACACCTATTTACCACCGGATCCAACCAAGGGCTACGATTACAACACACCATCAGTACCATTTTCACCGAGGCCAACACCCCCATTTCCCCCATCGCGCGGTACTTTTCCCACTGGTCCATCAAGACCACCACCAACATTCCCAACGGGACCAGCAAGACCAACTCAACCAACTGGCAGACCGGGCTATCCTAGTCCCGGTACAAGGCCAACACCGGGTTTTTCAACACCAACACAACGACCCACGGGATATCCCGGACCTGGTATACGACCTACCCCAGGTTTTCCTGATTACACGGGCCAACCGTCCGGCAATAATGGAAACACTGCGTCACCTGGTGTAAGTAAATTTCCTACGCAAATGATCTTTACACAACACTCAAATGCGGTGTTGCTTGGATGGCCTTATTGTACCATTGCTGATGATAAATTTTCCTGCAGTCTGAGACCAGACAGGCGAGCCCGTCTCTACCATAGTACATACAACATAACAGACAATGCAATGTAACTTCTGTGCAACTAAACACGTGGGGCTTGCTTTATCTACTTTGGAGATGAGTGAGAGTTATTATTGCATTATTTTATGGTGTACTTTTCATTGATGCTTTGGATTCTTGGCAAAAATACTCAATCAGTTTCCACTCGATTTCGCCAACCCCCCTCCTCATCCACCCACCCCCCTCCTCCACCCACCCTCTCCTCCTCCGCCCACCCCCCTCCTCCTCTCACCACCCTCCTCCTCATCCCACCCCTCCTCCTTCTCCTCCCACCCCCCCCCCCCCCCTCCTCCTCTTCCTCCCCCCCCTCCCCACCCTCCTCCCCCGCCAGCCCCCGTTACATAATTTTTGTTCACTATAGTTTCAAGTTTTTACCGCAATCGCATAAAAGTGCATAGCAAAATTTTTGTTCACAT
This sequence comes from Asobara japonica, assembly GCA_026005395.1. NCBI lineage: Eukaryota > Metazoa > Arthropoda > Insecta > Hymenoptera > Braconidae > Asobara > Asobara japonica. The sequence continues at coordinate 2,401,416 of BQMI01000176.1, read as the reverse complement.
TAATTTTTTTTTGGCAGCATCTCCCTCATAGCTAATGATAAATTTCCCTCCAGTATAAGACCAGACAAGCGAACCCAAGCACCAGCGCAGTACAACATAACAGACAATGCAATGTAACTTCTGTGCAACTAAACACGTGGGGTTGCTTGACTCGCTGTCTTCATGGAGAATAGAAAATCCCGGGGTTATGTACACCCTGTGTGGATGGTATTACTAGTGAGGTGCAGGGGGTGGGTGGGGGAGGGGGCGGGGGGGGGGGGAGAGTTAATTTCATTTGACAATCTCGAGTGGCAGACTGTGCCAGTCGTTTTGCACTTTAATACCATGATACCAAGATAATACCTAGCTACCGTTGAAGCCCAACGCCATTTATACATTGTACGAGTGCTTCACGTATGCGTACAATAATAACAGCCACTCGCTCGACGCGACAGCCAGAGTTGAGTTCCGGTGGTGGTGGAGTAATAAGAGAAAAATTATTTAGATATTTTCTTTTTTTACGTGTCTCACGTGACGCAGAGATGCGAATGCAACTATGCCAACTGGCTGAGGAGAGGAGAGTATGAAAAAAAGTTTGGGCGGCGGAGCGGGTGGGCGGGGGGGGGGGGCGGGAGAGGGGGTGGTACTGAATATACAATGGCCATTTCCCAGGCGATGAATTGTTGGCGGCCCACACAACGATTGTTGTTTTTTTATAGTCACACGAGCGTTTGAAATTTTTTTCATATAAATATTTTTCTTTTTATTCGCCTCGTTATTGCATGTAATTAGGCAGATAATTATGGGAATAATTATTCCGTTTTATGAGCAATTCGATATTTGCATAAAAGTGGTAATGTTTGGATTTCTTAATGATTATTTGTGGATGGCGTGATCATCATTATTGTGAGGTCAGGGAGATTGGTACATATGGTGATGCTGGATAGGCATAATTTAGAGGGCAATTCAATTGTGGGAGAATATTGAGGTCTTGTCTTGATTTTCGAATTAGTTATTTCTTTTAAAATGGGTTTTTTGAGCACTTCAAAAATTTTTGAAACGCTTTTTTCGGATTGTTCCCTTCCACTTCCCAGGTGGGGAATTCGAAGCTTGAACGACGAGATCAATCTTGGTCCGACCTTCCATGGCGAAGTTTGGACTTGATAACTTCGACATAGCTTCATCCCATGTATAAACCTAGATCAAACCCAGCTTAGTTATATCAAAGATATCCAAGCTTTGTTGGCCCAGTTTGTGCCAAGCTTGGCTCAATCTTAGCGTCCCTAGCGTTGGTCCACAGGCAGAATCCAATCTATGTCCAATATTGGATACATACATACATCCAAGCTTACTAGAATCATCCAAACCCAAGCTTCAGAAACCATGTTGTGCTAAGCTTGGTCCGAGCTCAGCTTTGTTAGCTTTGAATCTTAGCTTTAACAAGCATGAATCCCGGATTGCTCATGTCATCTAAACCCAAGCTTCTGAACTAAGGTTGAACTGAGCTGGATTGAAGCATATTTTTCCTAGTTTCGATTTACCGGCTTCAGCTAAACTCTGCTTAATATTGGATTCATATATAAATCCAGAATTGCTGCACCACCTCAACCCACGCTTGGAAATAAATGTTTAACTAAGCTTGGTCCAACCTTAATGTTCCTATCTTCGAAGTTTGAACCAAGATGAATTTGGTAGCTTGGACCAAGATTAATTTCGATGCTTCGACTACGAGAAACTTTGGAACTTGGACGAAAATGAATTTCGAGGCTTGTACCAAGATAAAGTCCGAAGCTTGCATGGAGATAAAGTTCGAGGCTTGTATTAACCTATGTAACCAAGCTAGGAGGAAGCTTATTCCCTAAGCTGAGATTGGTGTCCCATTCGCATGTTCTGCACAGATTGACCGAAACTTCAAAACACAGCTTTGGTGAAGGTTAGTCAAGCCTCGTCCAAGCTTTGATCAAGCTTCCTCGCATGGCCAATTCCTGGGTTGTAGTCCCCACTTTCCTATGGGCCAACCCATGATTTATTCTCACTCAATGGGCTCCGCCTGTAGGCCTTGTCCATATCACTAAAATCACTTTTTTCAGTGAGTAATTAAACAAGTAAATAACTGAACAATTATTTGTCCACAGCATGATCATCATCATCACGAGCCTGGCATGCCATTTGATTTCAATTACGCGGTGAAAGAGGACGCCTTCGGTAATGACTATTCCCATAATGCGATTAGCGATGGGGATGTGACGAGAGGAGAATACCGAGTTCAACTTCCGGACGGACGCACGCAAATTGTTCGTTATACGGCAGATTGGAAGCATGGATTTAGCGCCCAGGTTACTTACGAGGGTACCCCACGTCTGGATCTTCAACGACCATCGGGCAACTTCAATAGGGGCTATTAAACTCCATTTCTACCAATTCAATTGTACCCCAACCCTCATCCAACCCCTTCGTTTTTTTTTTTACTCTGTTTTAAGACAGTACGAATTTTCTTTTTCTCATCTTCCAGTCAGTTTTTCTTACCCCCGCAATATCAGCGAATTTTTTTTCATAAGACCATCGATATTCCAGAATGAAATCGTGAAATAGATAAAAAAAAATTGGCCTAGTGATGAGAGAATGGAAAGGAATTTAGTGAGTGAACTTCTCGTAATCCACCTCATTACTAATTCATGGTAGAGGTACAAAGCGAAATGACGGAATAAGTGTGGGTAAAATTGGGGTTAGAGTCGTGGCCGATTTATGAATGTCGTGGAGACTCACGTCAAACTCATCCCAAACAATGTTACCAGTTGTTACCATTGACTGTCTCATCGGGTTTGAACTTTAGAAGCTTGGAAATGGTTGTGGTTTGAAATTCAAGCAGGGAAAATTTGGGCGTTTTTTTATAATTTTGTACTTGTTGGCGTTTTAGAAGTTTTTGAAGTTTGGGAGATATTTAAAAAAAAAAAAAATTTCAAGTCAAAATTTTGGAATATGTAAAAATTTTTGTGATTTTTTTTTTATTGTCGTGTTTTTATTTTTATTTCTAACCATTTTTTGGGTTTAGATAGAATCAATTTTTTGAAATTTTGTGAATTTTTGAACGTGATTTAGATGTGGGATCTTTGAAATTTCTGACATATTTGAAAAAAACTTTTGTCCACTTTTTTTTTGCGTTGAAAAAATTGAATATTTCAAATTTCGGGATTTTTTGGAAAATTCTTTTTTTTTTGTATTGCATAAATTTCTGTGGTTAAGTTTTACAATTTTTCAAAATTTTCGATAATTTCAATTTTATTTGTGTGTACAGAGGTTTTCAAAAATTTTTGATTACAATTTTTTAATTTTTTGAAAATTGTCTGCATTTCAGCTTTTTGGTCTAAACAAAAATTATCCAAATAAAAAAAATTATATATAGAAAAAACCCGAATTTTGCAGTTTTTAAAATTCTTGGTCAGTTGGGAATTTCCAAATTTTTGAGTTTCGAAATTTATCAATTTTTTAATTTCAATTTAGCCATTACAAAATTCGTAAAAGGTCCTTCATCACAATTTTTGGATCTTTCAAAATTCCTTCGATCCTTAAAACTTTCTTAACATCATCTTTTTTTTAACATCAAAAATTTTTCAAATTTTTGGATAATAGCCATCCCCAAAAATCTGCAAAATCTATATAAAAGTTCAATATTTGGTCTCCAAAAATCCCAAAATCCTAAAGAAAAATGGGAATCGCGCAACGCGAAAATTCTCAATATTTCCAAAACCAAAATTTTCCAAAATTAAAAAAAAATGTTTTTTTTATCGTTCATATATCACATCGTTCCCTATGCCAGTTTTCCATACAATTTTTTTCCACCAGCGCGCCAAGTAATGTAAAGCCATTTGTAAATGCTTTAAATGCCAATCGTAATCGGTAATTGCGCGGGACAACGTGAGGTGAATCTAACGCAATAGTAGCATGGTAACACGATCACTTCAAACTCCAATTTGTAAGGATGTTGCAAATACAAAATAAAAACCATAAAATGTTATACATTGTATCATTAAAACAAATTCAATGTGATTAATACGAGTCACGATTTTCATATTTGTATGATTCGTCATTGACGTCGTTATATTTTTACCCCATCTATTGCCCTTTATTTTTATTCGACGTGACGTAGAAATTATGAGATCATGATTACACGTTATTTCAGTATAAGGATTGTGGGAACCATTTGTATTCGCCCTTTTTCACTTTTTGAAATAAATTGATGTCGATAATACGATGACCTATAAAATCACGCCTAAACGCATACTTCAATTTGTTCACGTCGAGGGAATCATATCTTCAGCACATTTTAATAATATTGTTCGTTTCTGGTTGGTTTTTTCTCCGTGCTTCTCGTACGATCAGCTGCACACTCACCGCCAGAGTTGGCCAACCTCAAGATCGACCTTTGGGTGAACAACAAAACAACAAGTAGGCAATAGTCATCGCATTCTGTACCTGAGTCAATCCCTCCCCTCATTGCAACAATGAACTACCTTGAACATTACTGTACTGGCTGTTGCTGCAATGCTGGTACTAGTCGGCGAAAGAAATTTCTGAAATTCCAAAATATTAATTTCAAAATATTGTGGGAAAATGACAAGGGTCATTGAGGTGGGTGGGTCATTGAGTGAGTGGGTCGGTGGGATGACTGAGTGCCTGAGTGGGTGGACGGGTGGGTGGCTGAGTGGACGGGTGGATGGGTGGTCGGGTGAGTGAGTGGGCGGGTGGGTGGGTGGTTGAGTGGGTGGGTGGGTGGTCGAGTGGACGGGTGGGTGGATGACTGAGGGGGTGGCTGAGTGGGTGGGTGGTCGAGTGAGTGGGTGGGTGGCTGAGTGGGCGAGTGGGTGTATGGCTGAGTGGGCGGGTGGGTGGCTGAGTGGGCGGGTGGGTGGCTGAGTGGGCGGGTGGGTGGCTGAGTGGACGGGTGGGTGGGTGGTCGAGTGAGTGAGTGGGTGGGTGGGTGGCTGAGTGGGCGAGTGGGTGTATGGCTGAGTGGGCGGGTGGGTGGCTGAGGGGGCGGGTGGGTGGCTGGGTGGGCGGGTGGTCGGGTAGCTGAGTTTTTTGGCAATCCTTTGTATTTCCGATGAACATTCAATTGTCCATCATGATACTAACATGTAATGAAAAAACTTAATTACGATAATAATACGTATATAATAGAAAAAAATCGATTATAGCATTGTAGTATAATATTTTAAAAAATCTGCAATGATCAATTTCTATCTCCAATTACCTAGTTCAGCAGGTATTATGTAATTGCTATGGATTCATTACTCATTACCGGAATAATAATGAATGGAAATTGATCGTTACTCGACTAATAAGCAATCCCCACTAGATTTACTATGCAATTAATTTATTATACAATCAATGAAGTAATGGATAAACCTTATATTTTCATGGCTCTGTAACGAAATATTTGTAACCCTAGATTATTACTTGGCACTTCTGGATTTCAACTAATGAGGTTTTGGAAAGCCGTTGGAAAAATCTTTTTGGAAATCTGCGATAGAAGTGACATATCAAAAAATTACTCACTACCGTTCTATCCGTAACCACTTATTGACTGAATAAATGAATCACAATCATGGTTAAGTTGTACGTTCTCTTACTCTTGCAACTGTCCCGGAAAAATTCGGAATGACATGCTCTGGTACAGTCTCAATATTCTGATCATTGCTCGGTTGATTCACATGTGAGAGGTTATGATTCTCAACGTTGACATTGATTGCTTCTGCCCTGGCCCGATGATCCCTCATACGTTCGGCCGCACTTTTGGCTACTGTTTTTGTTTTCTTTGGGTTTAAAGCATTCTTGTCACGTAAACGATCACGATATTCTTTGCAGCTTTCTGCATTGGTTTTCCCCATAATTGACACTAGCAATACACTCGGTTCACGTTCTTCTCCCCACTCCGCTAATGTGCCCTGTAGCATGTCGAAATTTTCGTAACGCCCCCTCCACCACTCGCGTTGCACCCCTCCCCTGAAACACGTTGCATCGAATTTTGTATTACACGCCATAAGAACTTCCACTTGAAAAATTCCTCGAGGATTTGCCATGAGGACTTTTATATATTGAAAAATTAATATTTGAATAGATCGATGCAAACCAAAGAAATTTTGTTCCTGCGAAGAAGCCATTCAAGACTTACCAAGTTTTTTTTTCTCTTTTGGCGAACAGAAAAAGTTTTTTCACGGATGTACCCACCCCTCAAGACTAAGATCTTGAAATTTATGGGTTTTGCAGTTGCGATTTTTTTTTCTCTCAATATACGGGGCAAAAAAAAACGTTAGACGAGAATAAAAACCTCAAAGTGACGGAGAATCATGCTGAATGAAGGGCGATAAAAGCGAATAGAGATAGGTACGATAGGCCAAAGTGTTGGCCGACACGTGAACTAATCTACTGGGGGCGGAGGGTGGGAGGGGGGAGGGGGGTACTTTCACTGCTCCGTGGGAAGATCGAATCCTCGTTCATTACTGGTTTTCATTCCGCCATTCCGTTCTCATCAATCTTAGCGCCACATATGTGCGTCTGAAATTTTTCAGCATACCCTACACCCCCCCCCCCCACCCACCCCCACCGCCGCCAAATTTCAAGTCTCCGAAAAAATTGTGGCTTATTTTGGCCGTTCGAACATGTTGGTAACATTCTAAAAGACAGGAAGGTAAAAGTATATGTCAGAACTTGTAATTTTTTTTTGCAAAAATTTTCAGATATTTCCTACCACTTCAAAATCATCTTACCCGTAATTTACATGCAATCATGTCACCACGATATTTACGCTAAATTTGATGAATGGGTAATCGTGTTTCTTCCGACTTTTAGCCCATTTCTGCATACCATGCATTGAAAATCATTCGATTTCCCTAGTTCCGTCTTCTTGATCTCCCTTCCTTTGCGATTCAGTACCGACAAAGACAGGTGAAATTTCCGTTACAGTGTTAAGCGGGTGATACGATATAGTGCGAGTATTCATGCTCACCCGAGAGCGCACGTTTGATAGCCGGTAAAAAGAAGCAGCGCAGCTCTTTTATACATGTACCTTTCGATCTCATCCCCTCCTCGGCGGAGTTGCCCTCACTCCTTTGTATCAAGCCGCTCAATGCCCCTCAATAAATTATATCTGTTCAAGTGTAGGAAATACGCGATACATATGAAAAATATAAAAAAATATGGAGAATATAGAAAATATAGAAAATATAGATATTATAGAATATATGGAGAATACAGACAATATGGGCCATATAGATAATATAGGCCATATAGACAATATAGACCATATAAACAATATAGACAATATAGACAATATAGACAATATAGATAATATAGACAATATAGACAATATAGACAATATAGACAATATAGACAATGTAGACAATGTAGACAATGTAGACAATATAGACAATATAGACAATATAGACAATATAGACAATATAGACAATATAGACAATATAGACAATATAGACAATGTAGACAATGTAGACAATGTAGACAATGTAGACAATATAGACAATATAGACAATATAGATAATATAGACATTATAGACAATATAGACAATATAGACAATATAGACAATATAGACAATATAGACAATATAGACAATATAGACAATATAGACAATATAGACAATATAGAGAATTGGGTACCGACAAAGTGGTCCAGCGGTAATGTTTGCAGCTCAGCATACTTTAAAAATTTCTGGCAATTTTCCGCAATTTTCGAGTTTTTGACAATCTTCACAATTTTTATTGAAAGGGTCGAAAGGTTTATCCACATTAGAACTTTTCCAAGAATTTCAAGGCCTGAAAATGTGCACAATTTTGTTGTCTGTTTTTAGTGTAACCCAAATTAGACTGCGCTAGAATTCATGATAACGTAGACTTAAATTCAGCAGTGAATATATTCCGATCTAGTCACGACCATGTGGCAGTCAAAGATATTTTCCCATTCTTTTACCATGCCACATATTTATTGCGATTCGATTGAATAATGTGTCAGTCTAAAGTGCTCTCCAATTGCTACCACCAATTTGTAATCGAAAAGAGTGATTGAATTGAATTGCGTCTGTGGTGAGAATAGAAGATACTCCAATTGTATCAGTGGAAAAGTGGCTGAGACCTCAGGCCAAGATGTAATACAGGCTGAGAGAGAAAAAGCATGATTTCGCAAATCGCATTTGTCGTTACATAACTAGTCCTCGAAGTATACTCAATTGATCCACGATAAATTTGGAGGCGACCTCGATGTGTGTGTGTGTGTTTGTATTGTCTTACTCCTTCTCTATTTGTACTCATCTGCAGGATTCGCCGCGAGGTCTTGCTTTGTGGGCAATTCTACGGAGACGAGTGCGCACCCAATGCGACTAGGGTCGACTTTCACAATTCAAGCGATCATATTTTCTAATCACAAAGAAATATACTCAGGAAACCTCTGCGATATGATATCAAGCGCCCATGATGGAACCCACCCCTCCCTGGGGTTGGGCCGTCGCTCAACCGTGCGGTCTCATTTCGTGGGTACCGCCAATAACACACACGGAGTATGCTCGCTATCGGTTGGAATCCATGAGAATTTTTTTACAAGAAAAGTTTTCCCCGGAGGCCGGGCGCGCACCCAGGACCTTTGACGCAGTCGAGAGCACCCAACGTTTTGCATGCGTGTGGGTGAAGGAGGGTGGGTGGGTGGGAGAAGGAGGGGGGGGTGGGGGGGGGGGGGGGGGGGAGAAGGAGGGGGGGTGAGGGAGGGAGGATGGGTGGGTGGGTGAGGGAGAGAGGGTGGGTGGGTGAGGGAGGGAAGGAGGGTGGGTGGGTGAGGGAGGGAAGGAGGGTGGGTGGGTGAGGGAGGGAAGGAGGGTGGGTGGGTGAGGGAGGGAGGGTGAGTGGATAGGTGGAAGGGTAAGTGGGTGAGGGTGGGTGGGTAGGTAGGTGAGGAAGGGTAGGTGGGTGGGTGGGAGGGTGAGTGGGTGAGGAAGAGAGGGAGGGTGGGTGAGGGAGAGAGGGAGGGTGGGTGATAGGGGGAGGGTGAGTGACAGCGGGAGGGTGGGTGGCGGTGGAAAGGTGGGTGGGTGGGTGGATGAGTGTGGGAGGGTGGGTACAAACACAGTAGAATCTACGGATGACAACATTCATGGAGTATCTTCCCTGAGTCAGGCAATTTGGTCACAACCTCTACCCCTTCAAATCAGCTATATTTTGTAAATCCAACAATTTTACTCACAGCTGAGCAAATTTTACTCACTGTAACCGCGACTCCATACACCATCGCACTTTCGGATTTTTACATTTCAAGCCATTCTACATAATTTGCAGATGAAATTAGAGCATCAGGGGAAGTTGGAAAATGGTACGACTGCATTCCATTTGGGGGCAAAAAAAGCTCGAGTAAAAAGCTCTTGCTTGCTCCATAACTCCAAGCCTGAAAACTATTGGTAAACAATGAAAATCAATTTTTAGTTCTGCACTGAGAGACAGGCGAAACTCGAACCTTTACCCTCCATTATTTCGAATAGTCAAATGAAAAAAAAAGCAACGGGGGAAAACCGAAGAGGCTGTGTTGGCGGATAGGATAAAACGTCTCCACGTGGACTAAACACAAAACTTGCTCGTCTCTTTGTCATTCTTCACCCATCCCCCCACCGCCCCCCTCATGAGTTTCTGTTCTTTTCTTGCTCGACGCCCAACCATTTTCCACTCTCGAATTTTCCTGCCATTCTCCAAAGCAAAAACTCCGGAGTAAAAAAAAAATCAAGACAACGCAGACAAAGTTGCATAAAGCTGGGCTGATTCATGCACACTTCGTCGCCCAGAAAAAATAAACTCAATTTAAAGGGGTAACGTAATACGCTGTAAAATTTGGTCTTTTTCGAAGTCACCATGCGTCTTAGAAGGAAAATGTATAAGGAGTGTTGCCACCACTTATGCGTAGTCAGATAATATACACGAGCCACTTTGGAACTTGGACGAAAATGGATTTCGAGGCTTGTACCAAGATAAAGTCCGAAGCTTGCATGAAGATAAAGTTCGAAGCTTGTAGTAAGGTACGTAACCAAGCTAGGACGAAGCTTATTCCCTAAGCTGAGATTGGTGTTACATTCGCATGTTCTGCACAGATTGACCGAGTCTTCAAAATACCAAAATAAGAGAAAGATAAAATGAATACATTTAGCAATAGAGTTTTGATGTTAAGAGACATTCCAATAAATTTGTTTGCACCCCAACATGTGAAAACGCGGTTAAATCCTAAAGCACATGGATTTTAAATAGATTCGCACCTCAAATGCATCCATAAAGTTTGACATTCGTTGAAAAGCTTTTACACGAAATAAACCAATTGTTCAATATTTAACGTAAGCTCTTATGGGGAAAAGTGTTATTTTGTTTCAAAAAGTATGGAAAAAGATAAAAGCTTGTAACTCTGCAATGCATGTTTTTTTGAGGCCGCGTCAATACAGCGAAGGATATAAATTTGTGATTTTTTTTTCAATTCATCAATAAAATATTCTTGAATTCATTAATAATAATTTCAAAAATTTGAACAATTCTAAAAATACAATTTCTAAAAACTTTTGTAAAATATTCAAAATTTTCAAAAGTTTCAAAAGTTTCAAAAATTTCAAAAATTTCAAAAGTTTAAAAAATTTCGAAAGTTTCAAAAATTTCAAGTTTCAAAAATTTCAAAATTTTCAAAAATTTAAAATATTTTATTTTTTTGTAAGAATAACATTTTCTTCTCCTCAGTTATCTAGTTCGTGAAACAATTTATCAATTATGGAATGGGGCAGAACTAGGCGGAAGGGGGATAGGAAATTGGAAATAGGGGGCTTGCCTATGGTAATTCAATTGCTCAGCAGAGACTGTCAACACTTTTATTCAATTTCCGAAGATACGTAATCAAAAACATCAAACACAATTTTTCGGTGGTAATTGATTTAAACGAGTGTAACGAGTTTCATCCAGACACCATCAGCGATCAAGGGCGTAACCTGAATTTACGTAACCTGAATTTATTCAATGAGCGGGATCTGAAAAATTGAATAGCACTGAATGATCCGTTTAATGTTTATTTAGATGTACGGGGCGGTACTCCAAGACGAAGAGGTTAGGTAATTAGTTAGAAATCTTGCGCTGCAGGGGGGGGGGGGGGGGGGGGGGGGGGTGGGCGCCATAAATTTTCAGGTCCTGGTTCACAGCGGCCTTTCCAGGTTAGACAAAATTTGGACTATTTTGAAATTTTTGGAAGTTTTAAAATTTTTGAAATTTTTGAAATTTTTGAAATTTTTGAAATTTTTGAAATTTTTGAAATTTTTGAAATTTTTGAAATTTTTGAAATTTTTGAAATTTTTGAAATTTTTGAAATTTTTGAAATTTTTGAAATTTTTGAAATTTTTGAAATTTTTGAAATTTTTGAAATTTTTGAAATTTTTGAAATTTTTGAAATTTTTGAAATTTTTAAAATTTTTGAAATTTTTGAAATTTTTGAAATTTTTGAAATTTTTGAAATTTTTGAAATTTTTGAAATTTTTGAAATTTTTGAAATTTTTGAAATTTTTGAAATTTTTGAAATTTTTGAAATTTTTGAAATTTTTGAAATTTTTGAAATTTTTGAAATTTTTGAAATTTTTGAAATTTTTGAAATTTTTGAAATTTTTGAAATTTTTGAAATTTTTGAAATTTTTGAAATTTTTGAAATTTTTGAAATTTTTGAAATTTTTGAAATTTTTGAAATTTTTGAAATTTTTGAAATTTTTGAAATTTTTGAAATTTTTGAAATTTTTGAAATTTTTGAAATTTTCAAAATTTTCAAAATTTGCAAAATTTGCAAAATTTTCAAAATTTTCAAAATTTTTAAAATTTTCGAAATTTTTCAAATTTTTAAATTTTTCAAATATTTCAGATTTTTCAAATGTCCCAAATGGGAAAAGGTGAGGAAATGTAGAAAAATTCGTATTTTCAATACATTCATACTGATGCCTGCTTTTCACCCAACCCATCCAGTTATCGTTCCCTTGTAATTTTTTCAGATCGGGATTGCAGCTAATTAAATTGTGTCTTTCATGCGCTCCAATCTGGTACCAAAGGGTATCAGATTGATGAAAATTTTCCTCATGCAGTTCGGCTTTACCACGCTTTTTTTTATCAATATGACTTCTCACTCGGAAACATATATAAAAAAAGCATAAAACGAGGCAATTCAGTATATAAAATCCATATTTCCCCATAAACATACATTTCTCCAGAATATATATTTTTCCGTGCGAGTTTAATACCCATCGAGACTTTGATGCCAGTAAATCTCGGTGGATGACCCACTTCACGCCGGCTTTTTCATCTAAATAGTAGCAAGGTAGCAATTACCTTCGCAATTCCACCTAACACTTTAGAATGACATATATCACCTCTGCATTCCCATACAAAGCCGAATTTCCGAAAGTGCATGAAGATAAAAGTACCAAAAAAAAAAAAAAAAAAGTTGGAAAAAATTAATTGCAGCAGTGATGCCATGGAGTGTCACAGTTAAAACGTGCACAGTACTGAATATAACGACTAGACACAGGAAATATAACAAAGTGAAGCGCATTCCCCCTGCAGCTAGCACGTATATTTGCGTTCACGTGTGAAAAAATTTTATTGGAGATGTTAAAGAATGTCCCTCTGAAGAGAGATCAGATATGATTTTTTTCATTGAATAAAAAATTAAATTCAACTAAAATATAAAGCTAATTCCGAATTATCGGAGCCCTGCAGATTGGTAAATAACTTTTTTTTTTACTCTCCAAATTAAAAGATACACTGCGCGAAGGAGGGCTTATCCCGCAACCGACGACACCGGGTGCAGTGGCGCAACCACTGAACCAGTAAATATACCTCAAAGTTGAACGTGTATCCAAAAAGCACATTTTGGTTATTCACTCAATAGTACAAAGTTTCTGCCAGATTTCCAGTGCGAATGTGAGGTCCAACGAATTGCGGTTTTGGACGGGTGGAAACTGCCTCCAATATACGACGCGCGCTCTCCAACTCTGTCCCAGGCTCGTCTTTTTCATTCAGGATTGAAATGTTCAAGCCAGCGGTAAGTTTAGTGAGAAAACTTTGCGTCTGAGACTTGTGTTGAAGCCGTTCACCATTGAAATTACTACTTTGCCTCTATCCTTTGTTCCTTGGTTGGGTTGCAGAATGCAGAGCGCTTGAATAATTTCACTTTGGTAGGAGAAAAGCGATGAATTCCCGAAAAGCCCCGACAGACAATCTTCCTGCAAATTTCTTCTTTTTTTTCACCTTTGTTTTCCTCCACTTACTTCTTCTCGTAACATTGATGACTCCTTTAGAAATTGAATAAAGTTTGGTGGTGGGGTGGAGGGGGTGGGGGGTGGGGGGGGGGAATTTAGTTGCACTAGCAACCAAGTCAAAAGAGTGTTTAATCACAGTCTGGGTGGAAATTCACAAGCCCAAAGTGATGATTGTCATGATGAATTAAATCTCCAGTGCACCATCTGCGTTTCAAATGAAAGTACTGTTGTTAAATTTTACAATGCAAATTTCTCGTTGTTGACACGCGCTCACTCACGCTTCATTAAATCAAGATTGATGAGATCATAAATTTTGTTTTGCCACAGGGACTTTACATTCAATACATGTAGATGATAAAGACAGGTGTAGATTAAAAAAAAAATAATTGTTAACAGCAATCGATCAGCTATGCAATTGGTCAGCATGCAAACTAATGAAATCATGATAAATCGATTGTGATTTATCAGTTGGAAAATTCATTGGCAGTGATGATAACGACTGTATGACAACCATAAAGTTTATGACTAAAATTCTTTCTGTTATTTATATACACTGATATATGATATGTCATTTTGCACTGCTATTCATAAATCATATGCACTTTTTGTCATAGTATGAATATCTGGCTGAATTGGTATTAGGATAGAGCACCATGGTATGCTGCGCCACTATGCTATGGTAATCCATGATAATCGATTGGAGTGAAGGTTCCTGGTATGCCAAAAGTGGAGAACCAATCATTATGGCAAGACGAAGCGCTGTAATGCAAACAAGGTGAAATGGGCGAATTCTGTAATGGTTTATTCAGGTGAATGAAAACCTGAGGAATAGAGAGGAACTATTGTTCTTCGGCAGTCCGGGCACTCGCATTGAAAACAATATATAGGTTGAATATATGGCGAACATATGCACATATATATTTTGAACATAGAATATTTGCGATATATGCCGAATGTACGGATGTGCATAGGTTTTACATAAGCATATTTTGTGTGGACTTGGTATGTATTTTATTTTGCATTAATATGTGTTTTGTTTAAAATAAAGAAAACAATATATGTATGTATTTTTATATTTTCTGACTTTTCAATGTAGAGGAATTATTCTTATGATCCCGAAATCGAATTGTCTTAGAATCATGCAATTTTCAACTACAGCCAAACAAACACACACACACATATACATACATACACACATACCCACACCTATACACACATAAAAAAACATATATACGCACACATGTGCACACATACACATACACACCCGTACATATACACATACATACATATATACATAGATACACATACACACACACACACATCCCACAAAAATTAATCCATCATCTCTCCTCATGTTACCATTCTCCAGACAGAAGTTGTCTCCGAAGAAAGACTCCTCGTAAGAAACAAAAATTGACTAAAAAAATGTCATACAAACCTCCCCCCCCCCCCCAAAAGTAAAAAAATGAACAGCCGAGAGAGAAAAAAAAGATGACGGATTCTGCTCCCCTTCTGGCTCACCTAAAAGCTCGAGGGTGGAAAAACATATATAGAAACTCACAAGCCATAAATCACCAATGACCGAGGTGTATGACTTGCCTAGCACTTCCAAGGGGCTTCTTTCACTTCCGCTCACAACTGACTGGTTATATCGTGTGCAGATGTGTATTTCCCGACCAAATGAAAGTGGTTTTACAACCTGCAAAATAGGATTGGCTTCACTGAGACTAGACACTTTGTGGTAACTATGCACAATATATACTTCATTTCACAATTCCCCTGCCAATGTATTTGGAAAACGTAGCTACTGACTATTTGCCGAGTTAAAGCAACCACAATAGGTGAGGTGAACAGCAGCTAGTGGTACGGATGGGCTTACACGGGGTAGCGATATTCTCTCTTAAAATCCACCCTCCACCCACTTCTACCTCCCGTCCCACACTACCCCCTCCCCCACCCTCCGCCCACCCCACCCCACCCATCCTCTGCCCCGCGGGGACCGTATTGCCGGCGTATCCAGAAGATCTCCCCGGAGAATATTGAAATTCCGACAAACTTTAACTTTTGACACGTATGTGCAACTTTCCGATATCCACGACATTCGATATGAATCAGAAGTAAAGTTACCTAGTTTCCTCCCATTTCTCCCCAGGCATCCTCCACATTCACGCATACATTCTTCAACATGCACACTAGCATTGTGCCAATATATCTTGAATTTGTCGATAAAGTCAACTAGCTCTTTTCGTTAAAAAATACACAGTGGAGATTTATTGGCGTATCACGAATGACGAAAACGTTGGCGTAAAAAGAGAGAAAAAAAAAATAGGAGGCAAAGAAACGATCGCCCAGGTGGTACGTACAGATACAATTGAACCTATTGGAATTCAGTGCATGCAGCTTAAACTTCAACCTTCCGAAATATCTGTTTCGACAGCAATAACCCATAGCGAATGTGCTCATGGTGAAGAGGTCCATCAAAGGGAGAAAAGGCTAGCTAGCAAAGAAGAATGGTTGGTCCATAGGTGGAAGCGGTTTAGCTTGGTGAGTCGTACTGCTTGTACTAACACAGGAAGATCTCAACTTGCAATCCATCTGGTTGAAGCGACGAGGCAATAAAGAATCCAACGTGAAAAGCTCCGAGCAATGCAGCACACCCATCCTTTTAAAGCCCTACATACTGAACTACTCCCACATAAGCTGACCACCATAGGGTACATTGGGGAAAAGTGATGCCCCCTTTGCTCATTTCAAAGTTTCGGTCAAGCGAAAAGCCTTCGTTTTTTTTCCTCCCCCCCCCCCGCCCGCCGCCCACCCACCCACCCACCTACCCACCCCAGCCAACTCTCAGCAGTTTTCCCTTCATTTCTCCCTTCCCTCACCCATATCTCTCTGTTGCTCTTTCCTAACAACTCCATCTCCCTTTGCCTCCCCCCACCCACTGGCTAGCGAAAATATTTTCCACCAAGCTTGGCCAAACGATCCTACAACTCTTTGACGCTGAGAGAACCAGTTTTATTCGAGGCCAAAACTTTTAACGGATATGATCTTCTTCGTGCAACGTTCTAATACGTAAGTGGCTCAACTCCATCGAGACAACAAAGTATTTATATAGTCATGAGACGGTGGGAGAATTGAAGTTGAAGGGGGGAAAATGAGAAAAGAAGAGAACAAAAAAATGTACAAGCATCAACTTTCGTAAGATTAGGAATACGACAAGCCATAGAGATCGATGCTGCTGTGCTAAATTAGATCAGGTGAGATGGGTATTGCGCAACTTCTTTATACACTCCACGAATAGCAGCGCATCTTGAAGTCATATATCCCACTACACTGCCACTTTTCATACACCAATAGTGCACATCACATTGGCTCGCATGACCAACTTTGCCAATGTGAAACATCGAAATTCTTGCATTTGTTGATGTAGATGTGGAGGTGAGTCTTTGTCGTGTGAAATAATATTAATGTGTTCTTATTTTTTTTTTCTCATCACCTTCTTGACGTAGCGCACTTGACAGTTATATGACTTGTCTTTCTTACTGATGTAATACAGTCATTAATATTTTTCAAGGTATTTTAATTAAGCATATTGCGTAATGACGCGGAATAATTGAGTCGCGAGTGCAATTGGGCGATTGCACTAGGTGCGGAGTAACGAATTCATCGGGGCCAAAAAAAAAATTGAAAATAGTGGGGAAAGTCTGGTTAATCCATTTTAGTCGGCCTATTTGATTGAAACAGCCAAATCGATTTTGTACGAATGCAACAATTTGTTGAATCAATACACGGATGACTATTTCCAGTGAAATCCTTCAATTGAATACATTCGGAGGTAAAAAATAAAAAAGGCGTATACTTTCATCCATTTGAGTTTCAATTTTAATTACAGCTGTCAATCTACGAATTCATCTCAACCGTGAAAAAAAAGAGAAATAAAAAGGACATCTGACGAGTTGATTAATCTCGTGTTATTCTCTTTTCTATTATTTCGTTATGCGCAATGAATTCATCACTAACCAATACATCGCCAACATGGCCTCGTTGTTAATAAATAATGAGCATGAATAAATTTAAACATTTCTAAATTCATGGATGAGAAAGAAGGGAAGAGCATAAAAATAATTCAGAGCATCAGTGTTTGTATTGAAAGCCGAGTTTCAATAAAACTCCATGATGCAATAACTCTACTATACAACATCTCGTTTGAGCGTCCCACGTTTGACGCGATACATCTGCACGAGTTTAACGATTGCATAAAGGATCTTCAATACATTAAAAGCCCACACGTATGAATAACCCCAAGAAGCAACATCGCAATTTTTTTTCTGCCCCCCCCCTTCCCCCCCCCCCCTCCCACCACTCCCCGCCCCCTCCGCCCCACTCATGTGATCCACCGTGTGAGTATACTTGTCACTGAAAATCATTCGCCAAAGCATTCTCAGATAGGCAGCATCTTCCTTGTCATCTCGATCCACTTGGACGAAACCTTTTCAAGAGGTGAAAAATGATTCGTCAATAGTTGCGTAGTCCGGATCACCAGCCTTTCATCTGCCGAAAGGAGCGCACTCAAACGCGGTCTAATTTACATCTTAAACGAGAGATTCCATTACTGCCCCCTCGAGGCCTTCACTCAATTTCGTGACATGTATACATGATGTATGGCATAATGACATCGATGAGATACCCATTAATGTCCATTGTCAGTGAAGTAAAACCATTGATTGACAAAAAAGGAAGAATAAATGGAATATATGTGTGAGGAAAGAATGCGGATTGATTTAGTACGTTTGGCGAAATGCAAAGGCACATATAGCTACTCACTCACACCCTCTCACACCCACTTCACCACCCACTCACCCACCCACCCACTCATCCAGCCACCCACCCAACCACCTACTCACCGACCCACCCACCCATCCACCTACTCACCCACCCACCTACTCACTTACCCACCCACCCACCCACCTACCCACTCACCCACTTACCCAGTTACCCACCCACCCACCCACCCACCTACCCACTCAGCCACCCACCCACCCACCTAGCCACTCACCCACCCACGCACCCACGCACCAACGCACCCACTCACCAACCCACCTACTCACCCACCTACCCACTCACCCACCTACCCACTCACCCACCTACCCACTCACCCACCTACCCACTCATCCACCTACTCACCCACCTACCCACTCCCCCACCTACTCACCCACCTATACGCACACACCCACACATACCGAAAGAATATCTAAATCACGTCAGTGAATCACAAAATGTCGAAATTGAATAAAAATCTCATCAAACACATTTAATTTTCGAAATGATTTCAATAACTTTCCCAATCGAGAAGTTACACACAAAAAAATGGAAAATAATACTGAATCAAGATAAAAAAAATTTCTAGCCCAATAAATCCAGCCAGTACGGATCTTCTAACCGTTTTGCAACAATTCCCATGTATTGGAGTGTGAAATGTATCCGGAGGTAAAATCGGAGCGGCAGAGATGGTGACTCGTTATCTTGGAGGATGCCACTAGGATTCGCTTGGCAATATGTTTCAGAAACTCCTCAAACCCCCCTTGCTCCACCACCTCTTAGTCCGTCCCCCCCTGCTGCACAATCTCATGCCAATGTCTGCTTGGAAGATCCGCTAGACCGTCACCCGATGGGATAACGCCGGTGGCATAACGCGACCACCGTTCTTACCACCGCTAAATCCTACCCAGTTACATTGAATCCATGATTTAGAATCTTGGATCGTCTTCGGGGATATATAAGGCGGATTAGAACCACTGGGGTTTGTCATTCCCACGACACCGCTCACAGGTGGTGGGTTGTATTTTCATATTTCCTACTGTACACGATATAGTGAGCTAGACCATTGATTTTGACACAGAGGAAGTTTGGAGAGATTTACAATAGTCCCCTTTGTGGGACACTAGCGGAAGGGCTCTGTTATTGTTCCACCTTTCTCACCGGATAATAGTGAAATTTATCAATCAGCATGTTTAAGGTGAGTTATATTTATTGAGCGATAATGTGAAGATTACGATCAAGATGGTGCGGCATCACGCTGACACCGTACTGCCATAATTCAATTCTTTTGGCGCCAAAGTTTCACCTTGATTTGTTATCACACTTCACTTGGGAGAAATAATGAAAGCAAGCGATCTGGGAGGAGAGGGTTTCTAATTTTTGTACCGGTCCTGTAAACAAATGTCGACTTCGCGGTTACATCCATTCTTATCACTGATAAACGGAAATAGCTAATTTCATCATGAAGGCACCACATTGCGGCCGAGTGAAGAGTTACTAGCAGGAGGCGACTCTTCTGCTAGTAACTCGTCACGAGGTCAATGGAGTGCATGAGGCCCATATGACAGACGCTATTTTTTCCCCTCACTTTGCTGAAATGCATATTTTTTGATGTGTCAACATCTCTGCGCTCGCTAGCGCACCACTTTCGGCTGGATGTAATTGTTACTTGCTGAACAGTTACTTGCTTCGCCTGAGGATGACGCTGCCAACGTAATCGCTGGATGTTTACACATAAATTCCGAGTTCAGGGGGCTAGATTGCTAATTTTTTTTATATTATATTTCATAATTAAATTGATAACCGACAGAAAAAGAAACAAGACGCCGCCACAGCGGGGCGCGGGAGGGAACCCAGGGGGGCGAAGCCCCCCGGAAGGGGGCAGGGGGAGGTGGTAATCCAAAGCCAATTACACAAATTCAAAAACCGACAAGTTGAAACCCAAATGATTCAAGTCGCTTACGAGGTCAATGCGTTTCGCCGGGAAACTTTTGGTATCAATGACTAACGTTTGGATTGATCCCATGTCATTGCACGAATTCATTCCGTCCGTACGGTCCAACTTAAGAGGAGAACCAAAATGTTCGATTCAGACTCTTCTTTACTCATTCATGTACTAAGCATATTGGTCTTCTTTCATGATTGACGTTTGACTTTTCAGTTAACTCTAGTAGCAACTATTATAGCCGTCGCTTTCGCGCGGCCGGAGCCTCCTGTTAATTCGTATTTACCACCTGGTAGAGGAGGAGGTGGTGGAGGTAGTCCGTCGAATCAGTATGGACCGCCATCAGGTGGTAGCGGAGGTTTTGGAGGGCAGGGGCAGGGCTTCGGTCAACAGGGAGGTCAGGGAGGTCAGGGAGGAAGACCTTCTAGCAGTTATGGTGCTCCGGGCGGAGGCAGCAATGGATTCGGGCAGCAGGGAGGTCAGGGTGGTCAAGGAAGTCAGGGAGGTCAAGGGGGAAGGCCTTCAAGCAATTATGGTGCTCCTGGTGCTGGTGGCAATGGATTCGGCCAACAGGGAGGTCAGGGGGGAAGACCTTCCAGCAACTATGGTGCTCCTGGTGCTGGTGGCAATGGGTTCGGCCAACAGGGTGGCCAGGGAGGTCAGGGGGGAAGACCCTCCAGCAATTATGGCGCTCCTGGTGCAAGTGGAAACGGCTTTGGCCAGCAGGGAGGACAAGGTGGTGTATATAGAAAAAATAATGGTGTTAATCAACACATCCAACGTGGAAAAATATATAAAAACAAATATATATATGTGCCAATTTCATATATCTTGCAAAAAATATATAAGAGATACATAAAAGTGCTACTTTATATATATTGGATATAAAAAACGTGCCAATTTAGTATATAATAGATATAAATATAGTTATATATTCATAATATAAATTTTTCCATGTGGGATGCGATAATTACGACAACAAATTGATTTACAAGATTATAAAAATTAAAAAATAATTCTAAGAAAGATCTATTTGAATAGGTGGTAACGGATTTGGACAGCAAGGTGGACAGGGAGGCAGACCTTCAAGTAGTTACGGCGCTCCTGGGTCAGGCAGCAGTGGATTTGGTCAGCAGGGCGGTCAGCGAGGACAAGGGGGCAGACCCTCAAATAGTTACGGTGCCCCTGGTGCAGGTGGTGGTGGATTTGGTCAAGGAGGCAGTGGATCAGGCCAGCAAGGTGGTCAGGGTGGTCAAGGAGGAAGACCTTCCAGCAGTTATGGTGCCCCTGGGTCAGGTGGCGGTGGATTCGGTCAACAAGGCGGCCAGGGGGGACAAGGGGGCAGACCATCGAGTAGTTACGGTGCCCCTGGATCAGGCGGCAATGGCTTGGGTCAACAAGGTGGACAAGGGGGTCCACCTTCGAGCAGTTATGGTGCTCCTGGAGGAGGAAGCGGTGGATTCGGACAACAGAATACATCACCACAAAGGCCTTCTGATAGTTACGGAGCTCCTGGTGGTAATGGTGGAGGTCGTGGACAAGGTGGCTTTGGACAGCAAGGTGGACAGGGTGGAGGCTTCGGACAACAAGGCGGGCAGGGTGGAAATTTCGGACAGCAAGGCGGACAGGGTGGATTTGGACAGCGAAACTCATCACCCCAGAAACCTTCCGATAGTTACGGACCCCCAAGTGCTAGTGGTGGAGGATTTGGTCAGCAGGGAGGCCAGGGAGGTTATTCGAGTGGCCCTGCTGGTCAGGGAGGCTTTGGAAGCCAGGGCTCCCAGCAGCGACCTTCTGACAGTTATGGGGCCCCTAATGCAGGGGGAGGGTCATTTGGACAGGGTGGCCAGGGAGGGCAGAGTGGTTATTCAAGTGGTCCTGCTGGTCAGGGCGGATTTGGCGGACAAGGTGCTGCAGGTGGGAGACCCAGTGATAGCTATGGAGCACCTGGAGCTGGTGGTAGTGGATTCGGGGGTAATTCCAACGTTAATTTTTTTTTTTTCTACGAAACTTCTTCAATATCTATTATATCGAGGTGGAAGGAATACAAGTTAGCCATCTTGCGTAATAGAAGAAAAGTGCATTCGCCTATGAAACACTCATTACATGATTGTTCTTCGATTATAGGAGGTAACAGCGATTTTGGAGGTTCCGGTAGAACTCCATCGGACAGTTATGCACCTCCTGCTGCTGGTGCACCTGGTGGTGATGGATATGCATCAGGTGGTCCAAGTGGTCCCAGCGCTGGCGCTGATGGTTACGGCAGCGGTGGACCAGGTGGTGAAGAGAGCAACGTAAGAATTCCCGAAAATATTATAACCGGAAATTAAATTACCAGGAAAACCTTTCTTTCCCACGCAGTTCTAAACGATTTAGGAGCAAAATTTTTGGCATTTTATGAGTCTAACTGGAGAAATTCAGCTACAAGGGATTGGGACCGTGGTCTTGTGTTAAATGGGGAAAACTAAAAATTTTAGCAGCCGATCTAAAATATTTTTTATGTTCAAGCATATGTACGAAATATGTAGAAAGCAGAATTATTATAACCTGGGCAAAAGTCATATCATCGCGCAATACCGCGTATCATTGTAAGTTTGGACTTGGTTCGAAAATAAAAAAATTTGTCCCAGGAACCGGCCAAGTACGAATTCAACTACGAAGTTAAGGATGCTCAATCAGGACTTGATTTCGGACAGACGGAGAGCCGTGATGGAGATCGTGCCCAGGGGATGTTCAATGTTCTACTGCCGGATGGTAGGAAGCAGATTGTGGAGTACGAGGCAGACCAGGATGGCTTCAAACCACAAATAAGATACGAGGGTGAGGCAAATGCCGGTGGCTATGGATCCGGGGGAGCCGGTGGCGATTCCGGTTATTCATCTGGTGGACCTGCCAATTCAGGTGGACAGGGCAATGGCAATTTCGGTGGTAGTGGAAGTGGCTATCCCTCGGGCGGTCCTGGCAATAATGGAGGTGGTGGCAGTCAGAGTGGTATGTCGCAATTTTATTTGATAGTCTATCAATCGATGGTTATTGAAAAATGCAGTCTACACGAAACTCACGAGAGAGGAATGTGTAATTGTAATTTACAGTCACACGTATGAAAAAATTTTATGGAATTTCCGGTGGGAATGACTGGAGGTCGAAAGGAGAGGAAATGCGAGTTGCCATGTGCCAGGAATATCTGCAAAATTTCTGGAATTTCAATATTTTATTTTTTCAATTTTACCGATTGAGTAGATCTACAATTTTACTGCAGGAGATAATTTTGGAACATTGTATATTCCATGAACTTTACGGATTTTAAAAACTTCGATATTATTTGAAACAAGAAAAGGAACAAAAAATTGTTTTTTTATTTATTTTTTTTTGTTTTTATTAGTCATCTTCACAATTTTTTTGGTCATGTACTAATCTTGAAATTGTTTCGATACTTGTTAATTCTCTCATGTCTCAATTTTTTACACATTTCCGCTGCAAGTACCTAAAAAAAAATTAGAAATTTTTGAAATTTTTCTAATCTCCGCAGAATCAATTTTGACTGAAATTTGAAGCTAGTAATTTCGACAAAAAATTAATAGGTTGAAAAAATTGAAGCAGTGGGTCATGGTCGCTCTTACTGAGCAAAAACATGTTTCAAAAAATAACCGATAGAAATGCTCCTCCTGCGGAATTTCGCTCAGAAATTTTCCCTGGTCCATAGCAAAACGTCCGCACCACTGTTCACCTGTCCAACTGACAAGACTTCCAACAATCTTGAAGTACCCCAGACATCACGTCTAGAAATTAACTGAAAGCGGAACGTTTGAATTCAATCCTACGAAATCCTACCCAAACTGGACAAACTCCTCAAAAATTCGGGCATAAGTGAAAACTCATTTTTTTTCAGTTTCAAACAGTAAAGTTTCCGCAAATTCCACGTGTGACATTTCGGTATAACTTCGATGAAAACTTCGCGAATTTGAATTCTCCGTATCTTGAAATTTGTATTCGAACCCGATTAGCACCCACGATCAACACTCACCCACCTACCCACTCACCCACCTACCCACTCACCCACCTACCCACTCACCCACCTACCCACTCACCCACCTACCCACTCACCCACCTACCCACTCACCCACCTACCCACTCACCCACCTACCCACTCACCCACCTACCCACTCACCCACCTACCCACTCACCCACCTACCCACTCACCCACCTACCCACTCACCCACCTACCCACTCACCCACCTACCCACACACACCAACCCACTCACCCACCTACCCACTCACCCACCTACCCACCTACCCACCTACCCACACATCCACACCCACCTGCCCACCTACTCACACCCACCCACCCACACATCAACCCACCCACTCGCCCACCTACCCACACACACCAACCCACCCACTCACACACCCACTCGCCCACCCACCCTCACACACCCACCCACACCCCAGCCCCCACACACACACACCTACCCACACACACACACACATTCTTACTTGTGAGAATAATACGATAACTACAGCCGAACATCGTCGATTCGGCAAAACCAAATATTTCTGCCTGTGTACTAGGGCAGACTACAGACACTTGTCCGGACGGATATATTACGTGCTTGTTCTTAAACACTCTTAAATTTTTTTCCAGGGTATCCCTCCGGTCAACCTGGAAACCAAGGCGGTGGATTTGGCGGTCAGAGCGGCGGAGGAAGCCAAGGATATCCTTCAAATCAATCAGGTGGTGGCTTTGGCGGTAGTCAGGGATATCCAGCGGGAAGTGGTGGTGATGCTGCTGCTAATGGTGGATATCAATACTAAAATTGTTCATAATTCAATTCTTATCATCTGCATGGGATAGTAACGATATGGTATTCACCATAAATCGATACTCGACATTTGGCGCAAACTCCAACAGTTGGACTCATGCAAAAGGAGAGACAAATCAAGGTGGAAGATGTCCCATTGGAGTGAAACGTATTAACTGGGTACAGAAGATTGTCCTTTGACAGTCCATTGGTATTCGTACAGTATTGACTCTTCTGCAGATATATGCATTTATATGTATTAGTACGCGATCATGTACATCACATTACAAGTCTTCTATCGCTTAGTATTGTAATTCAACTTTCTGCTCCATATTCCGCATCCCATTGACCTGTAAAGTATGTTATTTAATGATCACAATGAAGCATTTTCATGCTAGCCTAGCTGCTGTGTAGAATAAAAATCGCAAATTTATGTAAATCTGTCTTTTGCATTACCCCACTCTCTCCACAGCGAAAAATTTGATAAAAAAAATCTGGCTAGTGGGATAAAAGTGTATGTACCCCCATTGGGAATACGAACAAAACTTCCCGATTTATAATTTCTATTAACTGGTTTGAGGAAAAAACACTAGTGAGGGTAAATGAGTATGACCCGTGAGGTTCACAACGAAAACGTGCAGATTTGAGACTTCTAAACTATCCCATATTTATCAAGCAGATAATTATGAACATTTGACTAGGTCCATAGGCAGTGTGAGGATGAGAGTTATGCGCGTTACTGGAGTGGGAGTGAGACGCCAATAGGGGTGCGGCCGCTCTAGGATTAAACCCCTCATACCTCCTTAATTATGACCATTATTGAAAAAAGTCATAAAACATTAAATGTGCATTTCTACTTACAGAGCAAGTTGTGTTTAACACTTTCTGCCGTATCTCTCACCGTTTTTGCAATAGAGCGTTGTGAACAATGCAATTGTTAATAACAAAAAAACTGCTGGGTCAGTTTAAGCCAAAAACTAATCCGGTCCAAATTCCACGAAGACACTCCGAGTACGATCTCGATGACCCAGATCGTTTGATCCGTTCGTGAGAAATCGTTAACGAAAAATTCCGACTCCACACACACACACACACACACAGACAGACATTTGCTCAGGATTTGCCGGACCGGATTTTGGTTTGCTGAACAGTCTAGTTACGAAATGAAAAAGAAAAAATCGATTGAGGGGTCGTTAACAATTCATCGATCGTTCGCTGCTTTTGCCTGATGATAAATTGCATTTTTAGTGAATCATTGAAATATTTGAAGCGAGGAAAAATGATTAGGAGACCAGTAAAAGGCTGGAGCCCAGTAAATTGAGAGACGAAATTTCATGGATGATTCAATGGTAGACTATGGCTGACAAATGCTGCGGTTTTGCTATTACGTTTTATTAATGGTTATCCATTTGCGCTATGTACACAGGCAGATAGCAAATCACAGTATTTGAGTTTTCATTGGATTGCACGATCAATCTCAACGTTGGGTATAAAATCTTGAGGAGCGTCAGCTGTTCATCTTAGTTTTGTGAAGACTGGGAAGATCCTAGCGTGTACCATCATGATTTCGAAGGTGAGTAGTAACATTTTTTCAATACGCTTCAACGATAGGGGAAGCTACTGTTTTATCCCCGAAGGACAATATGGGATGCTTCGTCATATGTCCTCAGTTCAAGGTATTTGCAAGCTTGCTCGATCATTTTTATTACGATAATTCTGTGTGTGTGTGTGTGTGTGTGTGTTTTTTTCTCGTCAGTCGCTCTCTCTTGTACTCCTTACGGTAAGGGCTCTTCAGCATTTTCTTCGAAAGGGGGTACTGGACACCCATCCAGGTAACTGGGACCGACTTTCGCCATGTATGCAATCATATTTCTAAACACCGGGTAAACCTCCAGAAACCCCTATGCTACGAGGGTGGGCGCCTATTAAGGGCCCTCCCCCCTGCGTCCGGTTAGGTTCCCGCCCGGCCTTGCGGTCACTGGAACTTTTTTGACCAGTTTCGATTTTGCTCACTTACTCAAACATTTCGCTGGTGGGCTTTTTCACTTTCTCTTCACTTGATGATCCTCCAATCTCTCATGCTTCATTTCTTTAGCAGCAATTGGTGTTCGTTTATTTACAATCTCAGAGCATGCGATTCGAAGCTGAAAATTCCTCTTCCATTTTTGCGCTAGACTCTTCGTATTATCGATAAAATCACGAGTCCGGTGGCGCCCGCTTCGCACGCGCATTTTCTTTTTCCGCCGTGCTGACTGCTGGCGCGTCGGTTTCGGTCTTACGGTTTTCGATAATTTCGAGATATATCGATAGTTTCTTTCGTCTCTTCTCTTTACTATAGGATTAATGAATTCCTAAAAATTCAGGCGAACAAATTGAAAAATGAACTGATATGATAATTCAACGAATGCTTCCCTTCGGATCAATCAACGTGTGAATTCACTCGTATTGAAGCTATTTTTGAGTCTGACATGAGAATGAAAATCGTATCAATTACGCCGTATTTTCACTTAGTTAATGATGTTTACCCGATTTTCATCGATATATGAAATCAAAATTATCAGTTTCAGGGCCCCCTATATGTTTTTAATTAATCCAGTGTATCGTAAATCCGCCTCGGAATATCTTCTTTTAACTGCCTTTCGAGTGGGTTCCTTGAACCATTTAATTCAGTAATACAATATTAACACGACACGAAGGCCTTTTCCTCTATCTCTCGTATTTAATCAAATTGAGCCCGGTCAAAATTATAAATTGGGAAGTTTCTACTGTGCTTCCATGGCTTACACTCAGAACCTACTTGCTTTCATTTTATTTCATTAATTTTGGCAGCAGCGCCATAAGCCAATCAGCGAGTCCCATCTATCCACCATTACTGATGAATCGAAAAAGATTAAAAGACTTCTTTATTCATTTTAAGTGATGAAATTTATGCTCTTCATGATCTTCATTTACACTTTCAGATACTGATATCATGTTAGACGGTATAACAAACATTTACACAATTCGTTCGTTTCAACATCTCCACTGACATCATTCTCGAAGTTTTGAGCCCAAATAAAGACCTCTGAGTTGAAAATTCGCAAAGTTATGCAAGTTTGAAGTCGAAAACCCAAAAGACACAGTTGTAAGAAAAATGAACTTAGTTGCAATTCTCACTTATAAGCCTTTTACTTGGCACTTAATAGGCCACATATTTCTTCGACACATTTGAGGTCAGCTGCATCTGCAAATTTTTTTGATGTATAGGGGGGGGGGGGAGCGCATTGAGTTTTCGAACCTCGTTACCAATTTGCTCCGTTGCTCTTCAAATTTCGGGCACTGCCATAAAATGCGCTCAACGTCTTGGAGTTCCGCCCCACAACAACAACTCGGATCATTAATAATGCGAGTTCTGTGCAAGGAGGCTCCATGGTGATAGTGATTTGCTCTAATACGATTCACACTTACGATACTGTCTCTAGATAATTTACAATTTTTGTACCAAGGGTATTGTGATTTTTTGGAGTACGATTCAAAGTATTTAGCTCCTTTCTTCGTATTATTATTTGCAGGAAGAAACAAAATTTTGTCTGAAACAGTAAAGAAGGTCTAGAAAATTTTCTCAATATTCGAACAAATAGAATCCAGGTTTTTTTTTCCTGTAAGGTGTAAATTCTTTTTTTTTTCCATGATCCGTATTAATATTCAGCATCATAATGCTTGTACCCTAAGTGCTCTTCCGAACACTGGGAAAATCATGGCAGGATTTTCATCACATCTTTTACGTCAATATTGTTTGCCTCTCCAATCAGTTTCTCATCTAGTTTTTACGATGTCAAATGTTGGCCCAGGGGATTTTACTGAGAGCTTATGTGCAAATCAAATATTTATCGGCTGTGCAATTCGTGCCCAGATAGAATCAATGAAATGGCAATCATAGTAGCAGTAATGCCCGACTGATTTGTACGTTCCCGCAAAAAAATACAATAAAAAGAGGATGCATATGAGGATACGCGACAGAAGTGAAATTTGCTAGTGGTTCATGTCATTAACTGCGAAATTCATCTTTTCTGCTGTTTCGGTCAATCGATTCAGGGAATAACATATCAAAAATTTACTCATTACCCTTCTATCCTTAACCACTTATCCACTGAATTAATTAATTACAATCATGATTAAGTTTTATTTCACGTACTCTTGTAACTGTCCTGACAAAATTTGAAGTGACGTGCTCTGGTACAGTTTCAATATTCTGAGCATTGCTCGGTTGATTCACATGTGAGAGGGTATGATCCTCAACGTTGACATTGATTGCTTTTGCCCTGTCCCGATGATCCCTCATACGTTCCGCCGCACTTTTGCCTACTGTTTTTGTTTTCTTTGGTTTTAAAGCGTTCTTTTCACGTAAACGATCACGATATGCTTTGCAACGTTCTGCATTGGTTTTCCCCAATAATTGACGCTAGCAATACACGCGGTTCACGTTCTTCTCCCCACTCTGCTACAGCGCCATGTAGCATGTCGGAATTTTCGTAACGCCCCCTCCACCACTCGCGTTACACCCCTCCCCTTAAAAACGTTGCATCGAATTCTGTGGTACGCGCCATAAGAAGTTTCACTCCCAAAGTGAACATTTTAACGAAGTCATCAATGAAAAATTTTACAAATTTAAAGTTTGCAACAATTAAAATATTTGGACAAATTTTTTCGGCGCTCAAAAATTCAACCCATGAATTTGACGAAAGGCGGTTAAGCAAATATTCATCACGTATATGAAATTCGTGTGCAGATGGTATCAACGAAATGCCAATAATATTAGCAGTCATACCCGATTGATTTGTGTGTCACCGCAAAATCGTTTTCACGCTACATTTGGTGAATCAATTTGCTACGAATAAATTGCAGGTACTGCTCTTAGCGATGGTGCTGGTACGAGTTGGTAGTGAACCACAGGGCCCGGGATATTTACCACCCTCAGGTGGTGCAGCACCACGACCAGTCGGGGGCGGAACTGGCCATCCAGATGACTGGGCAGGGGTATTTATCATATTCATATTTTTCAATTCGAGAATGTTCAAAATATTGAAGCTCGGCTTCGTTCTTGAGGCTATAGTATTTCAAAATTATGAAATCTTCCGAAATTGGAAACAAGTAAAAATGGAATGTTAAATTTTAAAAATGTTGTAAATTTTGAAAATTTTAAAATTTTGAAAATTTTGAAGAATTTGAAAATTTTGAAAATTTTGAAAATTTTGAAAATTTTGAAAATTTTGAAAATTTTGAAAATTTTGAAAATTTTGAAAATTTTGAAAATTTTGAAAATTTCGAAAATTTTGAAAATTTTGAAAATTTTGAAAATTTTGAAAATTTCGAAAATTTTGAAAATTTTGAAAATTTTGCAATTTTTGGAAGTTTTGACCATTTGCAGAAAATTTGAAAACTCCGACAAATTAACCAATTTTCACAATTCAGAGATTTAAAGAAAATCGAAAATGTCGAAGAATACAAGATTCTCAGCGATTTAATAAAATTTAATAATTAGACAAAACCAACAAAATGGAGTCTAAAAAAAATTCACTGTTGAATTTTCGTTAATGTTTGCTTCAATTGAAGAAAAATGTGACTAATTCCCAGGAATGCAACAATTAAAAAATCTTCCCCAAAAAATTTAAGCGAATGGTAGTACGAAAAATGAAAAATCGACCAATGCTGTTCACACTATTATTCCATTCGCAGGACCCCGTGAATTACGAGTACTCCTACGAAGTGCAGGACGCTGCAGCGGGTCTGGACTTCGGCCACCGTGAAATGCGCAAGGATGACGAGGCTAAAGGCTCTTACCACGTTTTGCTACCGGACGGACGGACCCAAATCGTCGATTACATCGCGGATGCCAATGGATATCGACCAATGATTCGCTACGAGGGAACAGCCTCATATCCAGCACCTGCCGGGGGTAGCGAGGGTTACAAATACTGATGGAAAAACATTCAACAGGACACTTGCGCCTCCCTCAAGCGCCCCAAACAATTTATTCATTCATTCAATTCCCCGTCAAATAATTTATCATCGAAATGGAGAAGGCGAAATCTGTGGTTATGCTATTAATCATCATCACATTCCGACATTTCGCGAGAATCATTTATTATCAAGTTTCCGATATATGAAAGTTATTGTGATGTTCCCCAAAATGAAAAACCAATTTTCCATGGCATCCGAACATTTTAATGTCTTTCCAATTATCCTTGATGATTTGAGACTAAATGTCTTATACTTATGTAAGTGTGTCTATATATGTGCCTGTACATATATATATATATACGAGTGTGTGTGTGAATATACGTATGTATATTCGTACATGTGTGTGTGTGTGTGTGTGTGTGTGTGTGTGTGTGTGTGTGTGTGTGTGTCGAAACCCTCGAAAACCCTCGAAATTTTTATCAACAATAAATAAATATAATTTGGGCTGCATTCAGTTTTTTACCAATTTTTTTTCATTGCTAAAAGAACTGTTGAGCCTTTCAAACTTCATGAATTCTTCAACTCTACTGCCAGCAGCAAATGTGCTACGCTTAGCAACCGAGCCCACGTCATTTACATTATACTTTCCGCAGCATCCGTAAGAGATCGACACTTCCATACCTTTCACTCAACGATAGAATCTCATCACCGGTATCATACTGACAACATTATCGAATATCTGTTACCAGCATTTCCAACCCAATCTATCCCTATGATTTTGACTAGCACTTATTAAGCTTGTCCACCGACAATTAACGACTGATACCCATTCCAATTGCTATGGTGGAAAATAGATAATTAAATCAAACGAGTCAATCCATTCCCACTGTATTTGTCTAGTTTCATAATAGTACATGGGCATTATTCAATATGTTCTGTGTAAATTATAGTTACCACATAACCGCAAAATACTGCGGCTACCAGTAGACCGCATGCAACCAGAGAATGGACTTCTGCTTCAATCACGTGAATAATCTATTAATTTAGATGATAAGAACTGATTCGATGTCCATCGTTTTCGATGATGAAATTTAAAAATCCTCAATGATCGATTGATTGATTGATTGAACGATCGATTTATCGATTGATTGATCAATTGATTGATCGATTGATCGATTGATTGATTGATCGATTGATTGATCGACTGATTGATCGATCGATTGATCGATTGATTGATTGATCGATTGATTGATCGATTGGTTGATCGATTGATTGATTGATCGACGGATTGATCGATCGATTGATTGATTGATTGATCGATTGATTGATTGATTGATCGATTGATCGATTGATCGATTGATCGATTGATCGATTGATTGATCGATTGATTGATCGATTGATTGATCGATTGATCGATTGATCGATTGATTGATCGATTGATTGATCGATTGATTGATCGATTGATTGATCGATTGATTGATCGATTGATTGATCGATTGATCGATCGATTGATTGATCGATTGATTGATTGATCGATCGATTGATTGATCGAGTGATTGATGAATGATCAATTATGTATTCTCGGAAGGGCGAGGGGGGGAGAGTTCGGTACTAGAGAAGCACCCTTCTGCACCAAGATGGTGCTTGTATATATGCAACATATATATGAATCGAATGTTATCGCTCATATATGAAATATATAAACCTGCGGATATCTGCCTATACATGTTAGTTGCATACATTCCAGACTTTTGCGTGGCATTTGAGTTCTTTTTATGGCTATAATAGATATAGAAACCGAGATATAAGGAAAATGCACCATTTCTTGTAAATTCTGTGTAAGAGGAAGAATTGTTCGGGATAAAAGAGTTATAAGGAGAAAAATTTTGATGAATTTCCCACCACTTGCATTTTTTTGGTCTCCACATATTGATAATGAAAAACATTCAGAATTTCTACGAAATTCAAACGAATTAAAAAATTACAATAATAACCATGAAGATTGAAATCTGCCTCCAATTCTCATTATCCAAACTATCGACCGTATGTTTCATCAATAGTGTTGACACGAAAGCATTTCCACCTATTCCCGTACAATTTCAAGCACAACCGGAGGAATCACGCGATAATAATTTTTTTCCAACTTTTCCATAGCTCAGTGTAAGCTGTCACGTCGAGCTGTACGTCTACACCCATAGTTATAATTTTCAATATGGGCCTCCTTCAGCCACGAGACGTAATCGAAGAGAGTTGGCCATCATTTTGCGTGACAAGAATTATCGGTTAGTAAGAGGCCTGTCATTACCTGTCAATGATGTTTATATACGTGTACCATACGATAATTAAAACTTTCATTTCAGCATTGCGTCCGTTCATTATATGGAAAACAAAGTCAATTGGCTATTTATACATTCTTGTCTTCTGGGGATGCTATTACGCTATAATATACATGACCATCGATCATGCAAATGAGCTATATACCGAGTGGGAAATAATTTCAAAATCAATAACGATGAGACAAGTACAATTTATGATTAATATTGTATTTTGCACCGTCACAGTTTTGTGCAATTTACTGATGAGCAGTAAGGAGCAAATTGTGAACACTCATCTCAACCAGTTTGATGAAAAATTTAAACTGTTTAATGTAAAAATCAATCATCAAGGCTTCATGAAAACAGAAATTGTACATCTCCTTGGAATGGGAATTTTTACAATTTTAATGGGATCATTGGAGTACGCCAATTTGTTGAGCCCAAGTAGAACATATCTATATGGTCTCATGTCCATCACTAATCAATTACCGCAGTTAGCGAACAGTTTTTCAATTGTACCATTTGTGATTGTGTGCCTGAAGGTCAGCAAACGACACATGGCAATCAATGATTTGATCCCAGGAATGACTAATTCAGTGAAGAATTTTCCAGGAAATCTCACCAACGATATGAACAATGGTAATTGAGATGATTACCATGAATCATTTCAGTCCTTGAATTATGCATTTAGCTTTCTCTGGTTATTGTGAGGAAGTGTGGTAAATCGTGGTGCATGGGGACAATCCTCGTCCGATATATTTTATTGCAACATTTTTGAAAATCTCGAGTATCTGCGGGTAATCCGGTGAAGTGCATCCGTGCCAATTTCGAAGCCTCAAACACCCTCCACAGATTCTGCCTTAATTATGCAACTTAGGAAACAGGATTATAAAACACGAAATTGCCAGAACTTCCGTGCCTCGATTATAGAATTACAATTTTTTCCCCAAGTAATCCCGTAAAATGCCTAATGGTTGTCTTCTTTTATACAATAAAGTTTTCAGGGTGAAGTTAATAAGAGAAGGCTATGGAATTCTTGCGCGTGTCGTTGACATAGTCAATGACATGTATTCTGCACTTCTGCTCGTTAGCCTAAGTATGTACACGGCCTGTATTTTCCTGAATATATATCTCATATATGCGGCAATTGAAGCAGATAAGCACCAGGCAGATATCATAGTGGAAAGTCTATGGACAGCATATTTTATAGGGAAATGCGTGTACACAATTTATGTATGTCATTGTATTAAGTGCCAGGTAAATGCTTCTATTTTTCGTGAGCACTAATGGATCTACGAAAGATATGTACCCATGCACATCAACCCACTCACCCCTCCACACCCACCCACTTACCACCCCCTCACCCACCCACTTCATCAGCCACCCACCCTCCCATCCACCTATCCTTTCACTCACCCACTCACCCACCTGCTCACTCATTCACCCACCTACCGACCCACTTACCCACCCACTCACTTACTGACCCACTCACGCACCCACCCACTTACGCACCAACCCACCCACTCATTCACCCACTTGCTCATTCAGCCACCCACTCACTCACTTACTCACCCACCCACACAACCACCCACCTACTCACCCACCCACACACACACACCCACACATGTGCAGATAGACTAACTGTGATTAGAGCGCTCATTTATCACTCAACGATTGTAACGAATGTGGGAGAATTTGTCAAGTTTCCATTCACAAAAAAATACCAATTTAAATTTTCTTTCAAATCTATTCAACCTTCATCATCACATATGCTATTATATGGTGTAATGCAAGTGAGAGAGTGCGATAAACGAGAGGTACACAAAAGCATCGGCTCTTTTGTCACGCGTCTCCCGCACTCGAACTTGGGCCATTACACGTTCACTTTGTCAAAGTACAAAATCTGTACGTGTTTTCGTGCAGGGAAAGCGCTCCAGCGTTCTGCTGCATGAATGCCAGACAAACTCGGATCATCATTTGCTCAGGCAGGAGGTAATGGTACTAACATGGTACAGTTATGGGCATGAATGCACGCTTGGTGATTAACCGTGAGAGACAATTGATGTGCTCTCACTTGACAATTTTCTCTCAACACTTCGCAGAAGGTCTGTATCGGAGAAAAACGTAGCACACCGAAAATCGGAAGTAGAGATTTGAAGTCTATATTCGTAGCTTTTTTTATCTTGGACACCTTCGTTCTGTTAGAAATGTGTGGGGTTGTGGATACACTGCACCGCATTCGCATGAAATGACACGTCGTCAGACAATCAAAAAATATTGTTGCCCAGGCGGGAATTCAAACTTAGGAACCTAAGTTGTAGCAGGAAGCTGCGCGCCTAGCCTTCGTAAGGGAAACCATGCATGCACAACTGTTGGAGCTCACAACCAGAGCTTGCGGCACTGATGATGCAGACCGTAACGTTTACGAAACGTCGAAGCTAGATTTACAGCCATTTGGAACTTTTTGAAATTTTTGAATTTTTTTGCACTTTTTGGAATTTTCCAAAACTTGGCACTTTTTGAGATATTAAAATTCCTGAAAGGTTTAAATCATTTGAAAATTTTTGCAATTATATGCGCTTGTCGAAATTATTATAATTGTTTGCACTTTTCGAAATTTTCTTGCTTGCAAAAACGGAATGATATAAAAATACAAAAATGTCAATAGAAGACACCATAATCAATCATTTAGAAACTATGTTTAAATTTTTTTGAATCATTGACTCGTGCAGGAAGTAAGAGTACTAATATGGTGCAATTACGGGCATGAATGCACGATGTGTTATTAACACTGCGAGACAATTGATGCCCTCTCACCCGGCAATTTTCGCTAAGCGCCTGACATCAACCCTCCCCCCCCCCCGCGGCGCCGTCTAAAAAATAAATGCCAAGGAAAAATGCAATCACAATGAAACATTTGGTTTTACCGTAATGAAAAAATGGCCGTGATTTAAAACACATTTGATTCAACTAACGCATTGCAATTACAGTATTGAACAAAAAGAGTTTTTAATCTCACTTTATTCCGCCGAGTGCATTTGTCAAAATCACTCGACATTTTGCCCTTTTTAAATTTTTTTACGCATTAGTGTGAGTGCAGATGAAACATATAGCTTTTTTTATAATATTATCTACTAACTATATATACGTTGCAGATGGAATCGTTCGCGAGGCAGGTGGAACACACGAATATGAAGCTGACTGTGTACAGTTTCATTGATATCGATTATGGAATATTGTCGAAGGTATGTTTTGAGAAGTCATAGAAAAATTCTAACCCGAAGAATTGTTTGTTTTGTATATTCAAATTTTGGTTTGTCTTCTTAAATAATCTCATTATTATTTATTCTTCGAATGTACCATGTCAACAAATTTCAATATATAGGGTGTCCCTAAACTGCGAACCTTCCTCGCGGCAGGGGGGGGGGGAAGATTGGTGACGAAATTGGGATTAAAAAATTCCTTTGCTTTTCGCTTACGAATAACAAAAACAACGAACGGAACAAAACAAGGAACAATACCCCTCGCTCTAACCTACACCCTTCTATGTTCCATATTCCAGCCTCCTCAGGTCACGAAAGATCTGCAAAGCAATACTTGGTTGGGTATCGGACGAATTTCATCGTTTTTCATTACAGAATTCGATTCTTCTTCCATCGCCCTGTTTCCACCTGACCGAGTCTCATTCCTCACGTGCAGATTCATGGACGACGTTGTTGGAGCCTTGTCATTGGTACTGTTGAGCTTTGTGCCCTCTGTATCATCGGGTGGAGGGAACACCACCTTTCTCGTTCTGTCCCTTCTAGTCGGCGTTTCTTGGGATGTTCCTGGTTTTTCCATGGAATTATGCCCATTGCCTAGGTTTACATAAGGCGATCTTGAACGGGGGGGGGGGGTGAACCGTGCAGCTGGTGGCAGGGGTGTTTTGGATCCCCCTGTTCCCGTGATATTTCCGATTCGCTTTGCGGACATTTAGATCTTCCTAGCAAGATTTTGTATCTCATGGTTGATGGTTCGTGTATTTTTATCTGTGAGGAAGTTCACTAGTGCTACCAGATCAATGTCATGCTGGTCCCATGCCTCCTTCGTAGTAGTTTGGATTCCACTTGTAGCATTTGGGGCCGAGTGCACCACCCGGGGACGATTGAGTGTTTGGCTCTTCCCACAATCCGAGGGGACAACGCGGACCACCGGGGCTCTAACTTGATCGGAACTGACGACGGAATTTCCCTTTTGGAGGTCGTCCAATTTTGAAATTTCCAGATTTTTTGGCATTTGTCGAGATTAAAGGAAATTTTCGAAATCGAATATTTCATGTTTTCATGTCCCTATAAAGCAGTTAAGTCAAGAAATAAACTGGCCAATAAGCCCATAAAAGATTCACGCCAACTTTGTATTTTTTCCAATATTCTTGAACATTTGAAATTTCCGCAACTTAATAACGTTTGAATTTTCAACTCTTTTACACATTATAGCATTTTGGAACAACAATGTTTTTCCAATTTGATTTTTACGAAATGTTCGAAATTTTTAAGATTTGTACAAAGTTTTGAAAAATTTTGAAACCATTTAGACTTTTCGACCATCGCACAACTTTCGCACTTCTAACTATTTCCATTTGTTTTTCTTTCGCAATCATTTACAACTTAAAAGTTTCTAAATTTTTAAATTTTCTTAAAATTTTTGAATTTCTTGAAATTGGTCCATTCTACGAAATCAATATACTTAGGTTACAAAATTAATTTTGTCTTCAGGTTGCAATTTCGAGTAAAATATGATATATTTTAATAACTGCGAGACCCTATTAGATTTTTCTTATTGATCCAATAAATTTCTAGGCATGCCAGGATCCTTCCCCACATCAAAAAACATCCTTAGCCCTCTGATGTTGATAAGCCACGAGAAGCTACATGAACTTATGGATCTCGGGGTTTATCGCCATCGACGTCATCCGCCAATATCAACATTTGGTCACCCTATAAATATTTTGGCCCATGTCAAGCGATATTTTAGAATAACGGATGTATAATTTCGGATAAGCATCAAATTCCGTGAAAACGAGGTCTGAAATGCTTCATCTGACCCCCATGTCCGTCATCTGGGAGACCGAACTATCCTCATAGAGCATTTCATGTGCATTCATTGAGCAAGTTTCTAAAAGAATTTGCCTTCGCTATTTGCAGATAAATTTCCATGTTTTCCGCGTTTTATATTCGGCCTTCCGGTAAATTCATTATGCGAATAATTTTAAATCGTTGAGCGCCTCCTATAAATATGCTTGGAAACTGGAAGTTTATTATTAGCAGTGAAGGAACAGGAATTCATCTGTCATAATTTTAACGTGGCAATCACAGTGCGATCCAAAAATAGGACCAACAATCACTTATAAGTTACAAATAATAGTCAATAATTAAATAACCGCGGGAAAGTTGGACAACCTGATTATGTATTTGTGTATCTCATCTTTCTCTCTGATCTGGGATCAGAATCTTGAAATATCTCGAAGTCATGCGAAATATCTCGCATGAACTAATTACATAAAATGGAAAACTACAGATAACGTTTTCTTCACAATGTCATATCCATTGAAAATCCAGTGGAGTGTTATACTGAATTTTCACAAATTTGGAAATCCACTGCGTCATTCAAACCTCAATGATCATTCACGATGAAAAGTAAGGGTTCTTACAGGTGGTAAATCTTACAACTCATACATTTTTCGTAAACACGAAATGGGCATCTCCCACAAATTAAGGAATGCGGAAAATTTGAGTAAAAGTCCTAGCATCCCCTCTCCGATCTAGTAGATATTTTTAGCTAGTAAAACTAAGATTTATTATCTGCAGATAATTCTTTTTTATTTATTTAAAGTGCTGAAATCTATAAATAAGATTTATGTACACTGTCAGTTACAAGTATAATATTGAGGATTTTTACCATCTTGTTTATAACAATATCCTGACAAACCGTGTTCTGACTTACACTTTAATTTTACAATCTCTTAAAAATTTACATATTTCTTCGTATATTACTATATTTGTGGTCAGCTGCATCTGCAAATTTTTGTGTTGTGTAGGGGGGAGAGCACGTTGACTTTCTTAGATTAATTACCAATCTGCTCCGTTGCTCATCGAAATTCGGGCAGTGCCACGAAACATGATCATTATATATGCAGATAAATATTTCAGGAAATTTACGCGCAAGCCATATTCCATAAGTTCTTGGATGAGCAAAAGTCTCCTGAATTATATACGACTGAACAGAGCGCTCATCCCAAAACTCCATTGAATAATATTTCGTTAATTGTGTTCCTTTTTCAACTTTCCGGAGTTGCAAATCCGAAAATCTGACCTGCCCAGAATAATATTTGCAATATTTGCTACATGCAGATTGAATACTTTTGTAGCTAGTTATAATGAAAAGAGGGAATGAGCACTTGTTGAGATGTGACGAAATGATCACTCACTAATTCTAACACTTCAACACAATGTTTATTTTAACAACAATTTGTTTTGGGGTTATACGAAAAGTGCATACTGTTACGCGATTTGCGAACATCTCCGACAGAATACTTCTCGCATGTGATGCGGTTGGATGCCTTTTGGGGAACTGATTTGGGAAATGGAAATGTGAGGGAAGTTGAGAAATTTGGAAAGAAAGGATGAGCTTTGAGGCAGGTGTGTAGTTATTTTGATACTGCAAAAAAACTGTTTAATGGGATTTGACGTGGATCAATTTCGTGATTGGAGAAATGTTATTAGGCACTTCGATGGAGTCCAATCATCGTGGGGAATGAATGTTACGAAGAATAATTCAGGTTCATACAAATAAAGAAATTCACTGAAATTGAAAAGTAATTATAGCTTCTAGTAGAAATTTGTGAGGAATATTATCAACTAAATTTGCAATGTCTAGACGTCTGACAAGTCTGAACTGCAAAATCCACTAATTACTTCGGCAAAATTTAGATTAAAATAAAACGATATTTGCTCCTTCCTTACGCAACATCCATTCTACCTCGTTTCTAATGATCCTCAATTTTTTTTGTTGTCCACCATACAGATCATCATCGCTACGGCTGCTTACATATTGTTTCTGTCGCAATCGAATAGTGGCAATAGCAGATGAAAGGAGCGTAATATCCCAGAAATACGATGCTTGAATGAGTCGAGTAGGCGGGTATACACAATGTCAAATAGCAGAATCAACTGGATCATGGAACGCAAATGGACTGTGGGAGGTCATTGTTTACCAAGCGTTGTACGCACGAGAATACACGATTGAGCAATATAAACCAGATACTGGGGAGCAAGTGAAATGGAAAAGAGGGAGGGGGAGGGGGAGAGAGGATCGTCGACTGGAGTGAGAATTCAAACAAACATCTGTACGAGTGTCCGGATCCACGAAACCCGATGACCCATTCCCCAGTGCGAAAACAATTTGCATCCGTCATGCTGCTTCGAACGTATCCTCAAAAGAGGAATGTATCCTGAGCACGCGAAAGCCATTTTAATTCGGTAGATGGAATTGACGAAATTGGCGAAATCGAAAACAGGGGCAACAAGCAGTGCCTGGCTAAGAGTGTCTAGTATCTATAGTTGTAGTTGTAATAGTTTATCATATTTTCTGAATACATCAATATGACTCGTTCCACCCGTTTTCAGTGAGCTTCTGTAACGGTAATTTGTTTCCTTTCCATTACGTACATTTTTCTTTGTAACGCTCATAATTTTAATGGAATCATCTGAAATTTATAATAACAACTTTATATTTTTTTATGTGTTCAAGTCAGTATTCGCTTAAAAGGAGTCCCAGGTCGTAACAAAATATTAATTTGTCGCCATTTAAATTTACCATGGTATTTATTGTGAAATAAAAAAAACACACACACACATACATCGGTAAACTTCATACTCCTACTCCCTCGCCCAGTTACTTTTCTTCCTGAGCATGATTACAAAATTCGGAAACATATATAAAATCATTTGATCCGTCAAACGAATTTAGCATAGCTGGAAGCTGCAGAGCCTTTCAACTGAATATGACTATATACCTACGATTCGATATACGACTCTCCTTTATGAAATACTTAGTATTCATCGAGTTCGCATGGAATAACAAATTACTAAAGAAGCTGAACAATTGCGTAATTAATTCAATCAACCAGGTTGCATGTAGTTTACAAATTGATGGTAGATCCCTATAACTGAGAACAAGGGGGATGCTGGAATATCAATTCAACCAGTTGAAAAGGTCGCCAACTGATTGATCAAATTACAAATACGATACAAAGGAGGGGGGGGGGGTTAGAATAGATGAGTTCGATAACTGTAGATAAAAAGGTACTTGGTTAATGTGGCCCCACGACTTGGAATCCTAAACGGTAATTGTCGAAGGAATTGCGAACAGTCAATGTTGCCTCTAAATGGCGTACTAATAAACAAAATTGCTATCTTCTTTCTGCACTCATACAAAGTTGGTGTATGAAAGCCGGGACATGGCTCAGATATTTCTTATCCACGATGTTGATATATCCCATCGACCTTCCACGATATGAATCTTTTAAGCGGCTTCTTCTAATGGCTCCAATTTTGTTAATGCGTGCAAGATAAGAAGGATTAGCTACTAAAGAAGGTGAGGGCAATTGAATTTATTCGTAAAGTGCTTCATAATTTCATAATTTCATTTCCAAATCCTACAAAACTTGCTAGATACATTTTTATTCTAAGTTTTGAAAGGTTTGAAAGAGATTGGAGGTATTAGAGAGAATGGACGAATTTGTATCTGTTCTCACGCACACGTTCCCATAAAATCAGACCGCATGGCCGGACGGGAACCTAACCCGGGGGGGGGGGAGGGTTCCACCATAGGCACCGGTCATCGTAGCACAGGTTTCTGGAGGTTTACCCCCTGTTTAGAAATGCGATGGCCTAACATGGCAAAAGTCGGCTCCAGTTACATGGATGGGTGTCCGACTCCCTTAAGGAGCACAAACGAGAGGGACGCAAACGAAAAAAAAAGTGAGGCGTCATGGGACACCTGGCAGATGTGAAACATGGAAACGCTAATTTTGATCTAAAATTTTTGACGATTTTTCGAGAATTATTGGAAATTTTCAAATACTCAGTTCTTTTGAATGTTTGAAAAGTTTTTCCAAAATTTCACAAAACTTTCTCAAATTTTTGAAAAAATTGCAAATTGTTTAAAAATTGTTCCAAAGTCTTTCGAAATTTTTCCACAGTTTTTTTCAAATTTATTAGAGGTTTTTTTCCAATTTTGTTCTAACTTTTTCCAACCCTTTTGTAAATCTTTCCACTTTTTTTTTTTCAAATTTTTAGAAAACTGCTCCAAATTTTTTCAAACTTGTAGCAAAATTTTTTCTGGTTAAAACAAAAGTTCCAAAATTTTTCAAAATTCTTTTGAATTCTTCCAAAAATTTTCCAATTTTGTTGTCAATCTTTTTGTAAGTTTTTCCTAATTTTTCCAAATTTTTCTAAAATCAGCCGAATTTTTTCTAAAATTTGCCCAATTTTTTCCACATCTTTTCAAAAATTTTCGAAACTTTGTCAAAATTTTTGAGAAATTGTTTCAAATGTTTATAATTTGTTAAGAAAACTTTCCAATTCTTTTCACATTTTTTTGAAACACTGTATCTCAATATGTACCTACAACTTGTGCGCATCGCCTTTGCGTCGATGGCAGAGATGGGGCGATAGGTGAGCAGTGGAGTATATCTATATACTTTTGTCAAGGAAATTCGCCTATCCCGAGAGCAGATTTTTCCGAGTCCAGCCGCGGCGTTAGATGTTTCACATCGAAAAGCGGATCCCAAACCAAATATTTCGAATCCATTATAAAATTTCTGGTTATCTAGTGAAATCAGCACAGCACCGATTACAAAATTATCACCAGGAAAGATAAAAAAAAAACAACGAGGGGAACAAGAATAAATCTCAAGACAAGCTGGTTGGCGAGAATTTCCACAAGTGAATTCGCGTGCTCAAGAGGAATAAGATTAAAGGACTCGCGGATAAATTACAATGTTGAAAACGTTTGCGGACGACAATACAGCTTGGTCACACCAAAACCAACATAGAGTCGGCTTACCATCAAAAGGAAGCCACTCTTCCTTGAGAAGATCCCGTCTTCAGATAAGTGATCTCAAACTAATAGCTTACCCTTTGCGTAACGAATATACTCTTGTTTTCGACCTTTCCCTCTCAAGTTTCTTCCCGTGAGGCTTATTACAGCGTTATCCCGGACTCTCGTGAAAATAATATCCTTGTGAAAAAGGAGGAAAACCGCGTTACTGTCATCGATAATAAAGGACAATAACGAATTCACAAGTATTATAGTTAATGGATCTAAAGTGAAGACCATTGGGGTCGTTCGAGTTCTGGGTTTGCATGCGGTCTTATATATATATATATATATACGTACATTTTTTTTTAATTGTGCGACTGGTTCCATTTGCGCCGCATATTTTATTTTAAGTAGCTGCCTAATAGCTAGAATTGTAAGCGATTTTGTATATTGCAAAAAAGAAAAAAGAGTGAAAAATGAAAGTCA
Organism: Asobara japonica; assembly: GCA_026005395.1. Lineage (NCBI taxonomy): Eukaryota > Metazoa > Arthropoda > Insecta > Hymenoptera > Braconidae > Asobara > Asobara japonica. The sequence continues at coordinate 2,357,741 of BQMI01000176.1, read as the reverse complement.
AATCGACATCATAATTTGTAAAGGGAGAATTATGAGTAATCATCGAACACCGCCCATCTCCAATTAATAAACATTACGAGCCTAAAAGTCATGTTTTTTGTGCCACCATCATCAACGATGATGCGCACTTCAATGGTGTCCTAATATTACGCAATCTGGAGCATCTCAGAGAGAATTGGTGCCCACTAGGCATCTACACTGATGATGGTGGTGACCTAGGCTGAGTGAACGTTATGAGAAATACAAGAAAGCACTATTATGTAATAACGCAAAAGGCGAAAGACCGGGGTAGGTAACATATATGTTATATGGACGTTACGAATCGAGCGCACTAGTCTGCGTTGATGATGTGTATTGCGCTGCGCATCTTTTTATTTTTCAGTTGTGCCGAGCGTTGCATCAGCCAATGCCCGTGGCTGGAAATTTTTATAGATCTAGATTTTCCAGGCTTTATCAATGCTACCAACGGCTAATTGTACTGGGCGGTTTGACCTACAAAAACAATGTTTCTTCTACTACAAACAAATCAATCGGCAGGTGAATGATAATTGCGGATTACGAAAATTATACACTTCGGACATGGATTTTATATAGTAATTTTGCATCGGAATCATTAATTGTCTGGTTTGTACCGAAAATTTTGAAATATACGGAGTTTTGAAGTTCCGAAGTGTTCCCAAATATGAAATTCCAAATTTTGAAATTTTGAAATCTTGAAAGTTTGAAATCTTGAAATTTTGAAATTTCGAAATTTCGAAATTTTAAAATTTCCAAAATTCCGTAAAAAGCAGTAAAACTTTCAAAAATTTTAAAGTTCTTCCGGTTTTACATCATTTGGGTATTTCCGAGTTTTCAAATATTTTGAAAGTTTCATTACACCTTCTTGGGATTTTTTCCCAAAATCAAAAATGTTTAAGTTTCTGAAATTCTTAAAATGTGTGCAATAGTAAATTTGGCTGTCAATTCACAGAGTGCAAAACTGTGAATTATGTTACCTAACAGGAGCTAGAAAAACTAAGTTTTTTGTTTTTAAAGAGATCAATGGAGATGAGCATGAGTAATTGCCGATTGCGAAAATTGTACACTTTCGACATCGCGAAATTCTCTATGATTTGATATATTATATGGTGTGAAATTCCCTTCGCCTGTAATGGAACGGGTATTAGACGCTAATAAGTATCGAATGCATCTATTTCAATAACTCAGGCGCGATCATTTAGGCAACGGATTTGTAACTCAAATGTCCGCAGATCAAATCCAAGCCGCGCCGATTGATACGGGCACCAATGTAATTTATTTATAAGTACTTTGGTTACAAACACATCGCAGATCGCCATCATTGTTTAGCATTCACAAGTAGTATAAATATGACGACGCTAAATGACAATAAAACTAGTGGAACAAAAATGTCTGTGCCTCCGTCGGGAGCACAAACAAAACTTCCCCATTTATAATTTCTGTTTGTCATTCCACGATTTTCCGACATGTCAATTAAATGTTTAAAGATTGGTTTCAGGAAGACCACTAGTGTGGCTAAATCAGTGTGAGCCGTGAAGTTCACAACGAAGACTTGCAAATTTGAGAATTTTAAGCTATCCCATTTATCAAGCAGATAATTATGAACATTTGACTAGGTGCATAGTCAGTGTGAGGATGAGACTCATGCGCGTTACTGGAGTGAGAGTGAGATGCCAATAGGGGTGCGACCGCTCGAGGGTTAAACCCGTCATACCTCCTTAATTATGACAATTATGAAAAAAAGTCATAAGAAATGAAATGTACATTTCTACTTATAGAGCAAGTTCTGTTTAAGACTTTCTGCCGTATCTCTCACCGTTTTTGAAATAGAGTGTTGTGAATAATTCAATTGTTAATAACAAAAAAACTGCTCGGTCAATTTAAACCAAAAACTAATCCGATCTAAGTTCCATGAAGACGCTCCGATTATGACCCAGATCGTTCGACCCGTTCGTGAGAAATCGTTAACCAAAAATTCCGATTCCATACATACAAACATACACAGAGACAGTTGGTCAGAATTCGACGGGAAGCATTTTGGTATACTTAAAACACCAGGTACGTAGCGAAAAGCAAAAAATTGATTTAGTATACATTAGACTATTATGCGGTAGATATCACTTATAGAATTTTTTTTCTACTGATATGAATGAACATACCAAGGAGAAATTACCGATGATTAAAATTGTACACTTTAAGAATATGTAAATTCTCTATAATTTGATAAATTGTACATCTTGAATGCCACTTCACCTATAATAAATAGTTAATGCGTTTATTTCAATAATTCTGCACGAAATTATAAAAAATTCGAATTGGCCAATATTTACCATCACTTTCTCAGTCGTTAACGATATTCTTTCCGATTCCCGTAGAATTGATGGAAGCTATCTTATTGAATACGTAATGCAGCTAGAAATGAATGAGCTCATGAAAATGCAACTCAGTTTGTACTCCACTGGAAATTTTCAATCAAGTTTTCGTTGAAGATTTCGTTATTCGTTAATAATAATAGTCATGCTGGATTTTATTAAATAATTTGAAATTTTATTTGAAACTTTTTGAAATTTTTTGAAATTCTTGAAATTTTTGAAATTTTTGACATCAAAATGCTCCGTTGCTAAATGGATGTCCTCATAATGACGTTGAAGACCTCTCACGTTCCAAAACATAATATTTATGTTTGATTGTAGAAATTCCATGGGCAAGATTGTTTTAGTTTTCTTCACACTGACTGATTGATGAGTCAGTATCAGTTTCCCTGTCAGTATTATCCAGGCGATTAGCCAGCTTTGTGATGGAGGTTTTGACGGTTCTGTCATCAATATATATATTGATATATCGAAGGAAAACAATCAAATCCTCGATCTTGTCTTTATAGTCCAATATAACTTGGCGAATATCCCGCGATCCTTGCCAATGTAACAATAGAGTAATAAATCGGTCGTAGTTTATGCAACTTTCTGGATTCATTATAAGATAAGCTCGGAGTCTGGGGGTATAGGTGAGTAGAAACTCTTGACTGAATTGATTTCGTTGGCTGTACCTGGGCTTATTATGTCTTCTGTATTTCGAGGAAGCAGCTGGGTTATCGAGGATTTCTGCATCGGAGTTACGAGCACGCCTAATTGACATTGTTTCACACTCCATTTCATTGTCTACGCATGTAACCAGAGGACTGCTCAGAGGAACTTCAACGACAAGTTCTGTGGTACCAGAACTTAATTAGTCACCTTCAGGAACAGCCGCGGGGTTCACAATTGGAGCACATTCGCTCAGTAAAACAGTGGGTGCCAGCCGGTCAGGCTGTACAGCATTGTTCAAAAAACAATGTGTGGTAGTGACCCAGCTTTTGGCAGGTAAAACACGCAGGATTGTCTGTTGAAGGGAAAACGAAGTAATCGAACTCGATCCAGGGAATCTTAATCATCTTGGGTAATTTACTGACATCTTCAGGATCAATGAACAATTGCCTCCTAAAACTGATAACATCCTCAAATCCTGGAGTTTTGGAGCCAGCTTTCACGAAAGTGATAGGAGAGCGCAGTTTAATATTCCGTTCACTTATTTTCTTTTCAAGTACATCATGAGGTAGCGAGGGAAACACATGAGAGAGAATAACGCGTTTGGAGTTGTCCAGTAGAGGCCGAATTTTCAGTCTATTTCCATTAATCAATAACTCCGACAATGGCGAGATTAGCTTGTCAACAAACTCCGTGGTTTTAATGTACACACAAATGCGGTTCCGCGAGGTTCTTGAGATACCAATGATATTTTGGCGGCCAGTAAAATCACCAACGCAGACAAGATATTCGTTGATAGGGACACCCTGAATTGCATCTATCAAGATGGCACGATCATTGTTAGGGTGATAATCACTTGTGAGTCTCTGTGAATACAGAGGCTGCGAAGCACTACCACTTGGGATACTCATTTTAAAGTTGAAGAAGTCTCAACAGTAGTAATACTGCAACGGGAGAGGAGAGTCGCACTCTCCCCTCATGAAATAACTCAAAGTAGTATGCACCACTTAAAAATCCTGCATATTCACCAAAATTAATACTAAAAAAACACAAAATTCACTAGGATTTGTATTCGCGCACAGAGCATAACACGGAATACAATGTAAACACGTCTTACTCGAACGACGGTCAGAGAGACAATGATTTTTGAAATTTTTGAAATTTTTGAAATTTTTGAAATTTTTGGAAATCTCTGAAACTGCAAAAGTTTCGTGATTCTGAAAATGTAATTGATAAAAACAGTCGCACTGGGTGCGTAGTGCATCTACGAATGACTGATCACATAAAACTTCAGCTGTCTTCATCACTCAATAGAAGCTTTCAATTAAGTTCTCAAGGAGTACATTCATCATTTCCCATTTGGCGATTCATTAATACTCGTCAAGCCACTATCAAATGAGTCCTAGTGTTCCAAAAATTCTGGGCGTTCATTAATTCTGTAAAAAATCCCAACCAAAAATGAAAAAAAAATCAATTTCCCGCTTTATCAAATTTCAAAATTAAAAAAAAACAATGAGAAACATCATACTCTCAAAATTTTGTAAATTCAATAAAAAAACACTATTTTTTCGTACCATCCAATTTTGAAAAACTGGAAAATTGCCGAAACATTTGAGTTGAAAACTGGAATATTGAGTAGTAATGCACTTCTGAATGGATACATGAAACTGCCTCTTCGCCTGCCCATAGAAGCTTTCAATTAAAGTCTCGTAGAAGAAGTATATTCATCATTTTCCATTTCGCCATTCATTAATAATCTTGAAGCATTTTATCGAATGAGCCCAGAGGAGGCGAAAAAAAACACTGGATCAATGCTGATGAGGGAAAAAGTGGAAAAACAAAATCATCTGCAAAGGGGTGAAAGCCTCCCTCTCCCCCCCCCCCCTCCCCAACCCTCCCCCTTTTCTTGAAGGGCTCATTAGAAAGCTTCCATCACAAATGAATTCTATTTGAACTGGTGGAGCCCGAGATTATAAGAGGGTTACTCCTCCTGTGAATAATAATACCCTCGAGACTGCCGACCACGCTTTAAATTAATAACTCGATAAGAATTCAACTGCTTCTGAACGTTACATCCACGAAAAGAAAACGCTGCGAATCAACCATCTTCAAGTGTTGAATATATACTGGTAGGAATATTTTCTGACACGACCAAAGCAGTTTCTTGAAGGACATATTTATTTATAAACATTACACACCTCCCTGTGAATTATTGCATTTAGTTCTACTACAATACCATGATTTCCCCGAGGCAAAGTTACTCCAAGCAGGGCTCAGATTCGATCAGATGAAGCTGATGAGAACTGAACCTGAGGACGCACTGATAAGGACCTGGTAAGGAACTGATAAGAACCTAGTAAGGAACTGATGAGGAACTAATACGCAACTGATAAGGAACTAATACGCAACTGATAAGGAACTAATAAGCAACTGATAAGGAACTAATAAGCAACTGATAAGGAACTGATAAGGAGCTGATAAGGAACTTAGAAGGAACTGACCGGGCTCTGATCAAGTTCTAAAACGGTGGACATGAAGTAAAGCCAACTTCGCCGGCAACTTCAACTGAGCCTATTTTGGCCAGGTTGGCCTGATCAACCGATGAGCCGTTTACCTGCTGCTGTTCTGATGAAGTTTGGACTGGGTGGATCAAACTTTGAAGGCTCACTTAATATGATTTGATGATAGAGCTTCGTCTGATGTCATCTCCATTCCTTTCTGTTAAGATCTCCCTGATGACAGCTTAAGCAATGAATTTGGGATGTGGTGAACCTAACTGCAGTCCGTCCAGCTACGAGCACTTCCATGAAATTCCGATTGGGTTTCAGAGATACAGAGATCAGCTTACACCATCTGAGTGCCACCTGGGTACCACCAATCAGCTCGATCAGTGTGACGGACTTCGGATTAAGTGAACCTGACTTTGGGATCATTCTGTTCCTCTTCCAACGAGGTTAAACCGATATAAACTTCGGCATATTATATGATTATGCCAGCCAGACCTATCAAGTATTCCACTGATACCCCTTTAAATGCCACCATCGTGCAAGAGTTTGCCGTCCTGCAGATAAATAAAAAATTAGCATACGATGGCTTGGTACTGATCCCAGACAGAACATTAATGCAGAGGCAGGAGTGTCGAACGGCGAAAGAATTGGTTCGAAAGACACAGAGGGAAGAGAGTAGCTTGGGAATTCACATGACGAATGGATTCTGAAGAATTGTGAAAACCTTGGCCGAATGGAAGAGTCATCGATGCTGGAACTCGGGATCATGAAATGTCAGAATCTCGGGATCGAAATATACATGAGGGCATAGTCTATTGATATACTATCAAAATATAGGTGACGTAGTGGTCCCTCGAATTTCTCTGAGGTTCTTGAAATATGGATCGACGATATGGAATATGCATCATCTATTGGTCATCACAGCCGCATGGCTTTGTTGAAGGACGTTCTGTGCAAACCAACCTGGTCACCGTCTCCAAACTCGTTGATGATGCCTAAAGCCCTTGACAAGCATCACAGTCTGACTTTTCTTGGGTTCATCTAGCAGGGTTGCCTTCACCGCGTTTTTTCAGTGGTCAGGATGATGGAATGAGTGATGGTAACGTCTTCCATTGGATCCCCGGTATAGGTAAAACGTACCAACCTGTTTTTTGGGCAATACGATGGGCAGTACGATGTTATATTCCTATTGTAGAAGACTGCCGACCAAGCTTTAAACGCAGAACCTTGAGAAGAATCTCTTACTACTACGGCATCTTCAACTGTTGAATAGAGCGAGTAAAAAATGCGGTAAGTGAGGCGCTAAAAGAAATGACAATACATTCCACCTCCGACTCTGTTTTAATTCTGTTCCGTTTTATTTGATTTATCATACTGCAGGCTGCGGAGTGGAATTTTTACGAAATTCTACTGTAAGTTGTAGACAGATTTATATTTTTTGCAAGGCCCGAAATTGGTTTATTTTCATTTTGTAATTTTTTTTTTCTTAACATTCGGAATTTTGTGGATTTTTAGAATATTCATTTCGAATTCGATTTATCAATAATCGATATTTTCTCTTCGATAATGCATTTATGTCGATTCCCATTCGATTAGTGGTCGAAGCTCGAAGTTATATTGTAGGCCTAGGATCTTGCCTTCACTTGTCACCGATAATCGAGATTTTTTTTGTAACTTTCAAGTTTTCGAGTTCGATAATCGATTTAATTTCCTGGTCGAAGCTCTCCATCATATATAAGGACTAGTCCCTGGCCGATGGCCGCTACGGGGCCACATGCCTTTGCTTGTCTGTGTTCGAGTTCGATTTCGATTGTGTCATCGATAATCGAAATTTTTTTTTTCAACTTTTGAGTTTTTCAATACGATAATCGATATCTATAGCCATTCGATTCCTCCGGATGCTCTCAATTATATATACGGATAATCGATTTTACCAAATCGATTAATTTACATCGATCTGTTATGATTTGGGGTGGACAATGTCGCAATCATCATCACTCTGCATTTTCGACAAATCGATTATTGACTGTCAATATCCCTTTCAATACTCATCTCTTTTTTTATATAAGGCCATTACATAATGCTAATAATATCGAACAATCGATTTCTCATGCCAATCGTTTTTCGTCGAGATTCATGCCTCTGTTGCATAAGGAGCATTTACATTTGGAAATATAATCAATTGTCTACCATCAATCTGGTATTGGATATACAATGTTAGAATCATCAGCACCCGTCATTTTCGACTAATCGATTAGTAACTATCGATTTCTCCTTCGATTCCGGTATCACGTATTTTCCATATAAGGATGAGTAAGGACATTATATTGCATAACGATAATGATATCGAACAATCGATTTCTGATGTCGATTGTCGCTTTCGAGACTAATGCCTTCCGGATCAATAATACCCGCGAGACCGGCCGACCGTACTTTAAATTAATAGAATGCGCGCTCCCCACCCTCAAATACGATTCGGAATTTGAAGTAACAATATCTGTTCCGCAGTTGAAGATACTGTTAATCATTGATCCTTATATAAAAAAAACAGGGAACAATCGACAAGAGAATTGACAGCTTGACATGAAAGTCGATTAGATGCGAGTAATCGATTGTTTTGCAACTGGCATCGAGAAATCGACACAAAGTACATGAATTCCTATGAGCGACACGTGTGTGATGCGTACGCACAATTTGCGATTGACGTCTGCGCAGAAACATTTTTAGTTGTGCGCATCTGCAAGGCATGCGCACTGTGGTCCCGCGCGATAGTTACGTACTCTGAGTGCCATAACCGTTTTTTCGTCCAGGCACGGCCTCGACTAAACGTGTTGTTTATGCATCGTCGACTTCATCCACCCCTACTCCTTCCTAAAAATGACCAACCATATCATGGCAGCGGCCATTACACTAATTTCAATTCTCATGGGCTGTCATGTGGCCCGGCATACTGTTTTCGTTCATGTTCAGTCTGATTGACTTTGAATTGGCGTCGCCATGTTCCTCTTCGCGCGGGCTCATATCTTAAATTCAAAAAATTTACAATTTCATTTTTCCAATTCTAACATTCAATTTCACGTTGAAATTGTTTTTCAAATTCAAATTTAATTCAAATTCAAATTCCAATGCAAACATTTCTATGTATTTTTGAATTCAACTAAAAAAAAAACAAAATCAAACTGAAATATAACTATTACAAAAATTGAAAATCAAAATATTTCAAATTTCATTTCAAGCTCAAAATCATTTAAATAAGAAAAAAGTTAATTTGAAAAGTTGGTCAACATCCCAGCCGATTGCAGCCGAGGTGGCGCCCGAAAAAATGAGAGCTTTCAATTCTTCGAATTTGGAGCAACCATCTTTTGCTTTTTTATAATTATCGCGTACATATAAAATTTTTAACACTGGACAGAATATGTAAAACCCTCGAAACTTAACAGATAAACAGAACCTCAAAAAATATTCTGTGTACATAATTTTCAATAACTACATAAGTTATTACAACTTGAACAATTGTCATACTTTTGAAAACTAAACCCGAATCGATATCCCAAACATCGATGTTTATCGACGCAAGTGCGATTACCAACCAACTTCACGATGTTATCTGACTAATCTGATAAAGCAATAAATGAATCACGATTGAAAAATAAATTATGGCAGACCAATAAGGAATCGTCTTACGAGTTTCGACTCTGACGATGTTCATTTTTTGTATACGCTTTCTTGAATAGTAACTCGATAAGAATTTAACTGCTTGTGGATGTTAATACCACGACTAACCCCAACCATCTTCAACTGTTGAATACAGGGGATAAAAAGCGTAGGAAATGCAAAACTAAAAGAAAGGAAAACACATTTTGCCGAAAGTACATTCTACCGCTGGGTGTTTTAATTCTCCTCTGTCTTATTCGCTTTCCGGTGCAAGCCGGAGGGCCACCATCCGACTACCCCACTTTTTTTTTCTTTCTTTTTTTAACTCCGGCGATTTATGCCAAGCGTTCATAAATCTCAATCCAAAGGTACGACCTCTGAATGCACCTACCAAAGGGGCTCTCTGTTCAATTACTATTCTAATTGGAAAAATTAAGAAAAACCATTCAACTTGAAAAAAAAGCGGCCAAAGCCCAATGGTAGCTGGAAAAATAATTACGCTGAAGAAAAGAGGGCTGAATGAAAAATTTCACGATGAAGAAAAATCAAGTTTGAAGTGCACTCGGGTGAAAGTTGCATCAAGTGAGCCTCATAATATTTTCAATCCAATCTTATGAGGGAGGGGGAGGGGGCGGGTGGGGGGGGGGATAATAATAATGAAGACTGAAAGACTTATTGGCAGAGAATTGGCAATAATCAATCGCCATTTGACCGGGGGCTCCAGCACTTTTCAAATTAACATTTCATTCGGAACTTTTGGATTTTTCGGAAATTTTACCGTTTTTGGAACTAAAAATTTCTCCCTTTTTGACTTTTATTCTTACGAATTTGGAAGATTAAAAAAAAAAGAATTTTTTCAATTTTATTTTCAAAAATTTTTGATAGTTCGAAAATTTGTTCAGCTTCTTCATTTTTTTGCGGTTTCTGAAAATTATGACGTGTTTTAGAAAGTTGAAATTTCTTTGAAAGCTCCGGAATTTTGGAATTATTGCACTGTGCGAAATTTACGGACACCATTTCCGTAGTTTGCTATTTTTGTTCCTTACACTGAGAGAAAAATTCCAGAGATTCAATGGACCAGTGGTCCAGCGACGCAGCATCCGAATATCAACCATTGATTTAACTCTTTGCATTTAAAAGCAAATTTCATAAACACAAAAAATGAACGAAATGCGTCGTCAAAAATGAGCGATACTCCGTTCCAGAAACTCGCTGATAACAATTTTATTGATGTTATCTGCCTCCAATTTTCAATTCTACCAAACGGAACTTGTTCAAACAACAGTTTAACATCAATGTAATATTCGCCTGAAACAAACCACTATGTGTGCAATCCAAAGTTACGTACAATTGAAGTTTAGATTTGAAATACTATTTCATGGATATGCCGAGACCTTGTGATTGAACCGAATGACATATTATTTTTTTTCACTAATTATTTCTTTGAATTAAGGACAACTCCGTTCATATTACTGCATGCTTCTCTCAGTGTAAAAATTTTTGAAGCGCACTCCGGTGAAAGTTACAAATGGGCTTCATAGAATTTTCAATCCAATCTTCAGAGGGGGGGGGGGGTAAGTGGGGATAATGATAATGGAGGAACTTATTGGCAGAGATTTTACAACCATCAATCGCCATTTGACCGATGACTGCTGTACTATTGATTTAATTCAACTGCTCCACATTTTTTAGACTTCTCCTAATTTTAAAATTTTAAAATTTTCTTTTTGAATTTTTCTGCTTTGATTTTTTTCTCGAATTAAACTGTTATTTAGTTTTTTCATTTTTCCGATTTTTTGAAAATTTTGTGAACTTTCAGCGATGACTCATTTCTCAAAAGCACTTTTTTAAATTCAATTTTTTTTGTATTTTTTTTTATGTCTACTTATATTTAAACTTCCATTTTTTTATATTCCAAAGTTTTTGTGACTTACAATTTTTTTTTAATTATAATTTTTTTTCAGTTCATAAGTTTTTTGGAAGTTCCGGGGTGAAAGTTGCGTGAAGTGAGCTCACAATATTGTCAAACCAATCTCGCGGCCGGCGCGGGGGGGGGGGCAGGGGGCGCGGTAATGAAGGAGCATTGGAGATTTATCGGCCCAGAATTCCTCACACATCCAATTTTTTAAGTTTCAATGTACAGAAAACCTCAAAATTTTCAATCTTGAAAAATCGGTGCAACCAGTTGTCCTCATTTTTTTATGTTTCACGATCTTCAAATTTTTATCGTTTCTCGTGACCAAAATTCTCAAAAATTCCCAAATTCCTAAAACTGGGTTCCTCTTCTTTTGGACATTGATGAAACTTTGTGAGTGTTTTGCAAATTCGAAAAACTCTTTGGCATTATCAGGATTTTTCAAATTTCGAAATTTCCTAAATAATTTCAACATTTCCGATTTTTTTTTCCAAACATTTTCAAAAAGAGCTCGATGGGTCCAAAACAAAATTTGCCATACTGCTGCAAAAAAAAAAATCTTTCCAACTTGGCAGAGGTTTGTGTAGCACATTCGGGTGAAAGTTGCATCAAGTGAGTCTCATAATATTTTCCATGCAATGATTCGACGGGGTGGCGGTGAGGGGGGGGGTGGTAACGGGTGGATAATAATAATGAAGGATGAAAGACTTATTGGCAGGCAACTGGCAATAATCAATCGGCATTTAACCGGTGCCTGGGGCCCTGATTAAAACATTGATTGCTCCCAAGGAAGATGTTAAAACTAGGAAAAAAAAACTATTGCAATATCCCGGGGGACAATGATTTATTAGAATTCGTGCCAGGTCGAGTAACGCTGGGGCCTGTACGCGTGACTCGTCACGCACTCGCCGGGACCACCTACTCTCGCGTGATATCACGGAAGCACAGCGGGGGAAACACATAGTATACAATGCCATTTCTAGGCGGTACGTGTTGCTCACATAGTGGCAATTCATGAAGCACAACATATTAAGCTTGTCCCTGTGTCGCTATGAATTTATAACGATTTATATGCACCACGTAGGGGCAAATCTCCCTGCAACCCCACCCAACCGCCATGTACGAATTACTCATCCTACTGCAGCTTTTGCCACATGAGGTAAACGTGAATATAACCTCTGGCGCTACGAACTCTCACTGAATCATGGGATTAAGCCGCGGAAGCATGTGGCGGCTATTCAATGCGGACTTACGTCTTTCTACGGTGAAGACATGTGGATCGAAACAGAGCGAAGAGTGACATAGTGGGCTTCTTTGAGAACTCTGGTGACATTTTTAGAAGTTCTACGGGCATCTATGACATGTATACATCTATACACACTTGCAAACTTTACAATTCAGGATTAATGAATTGGAGGAAATATTAGAAGCTTTGAACACATAAATCAGCCGAGAGTTTGAACATCGTTGACGTCTGCGAATGTTTTCGAAACAGGCTAAAATTTTTGAAAAAGGCAAAATTCGAAAAGAGTGAGAAATTCGGAAACTTGAAAAATTTGGAAAATTTGGAAAAATTGAAAAATTTGAAAAAGTTGCAAGAAATGGCAAAATTTGCAAGAAATTGCAGAAAAATGCAAAATTTGCAAAAAAATTGCAAAATTTGCAAAAAAACGCAAAATTTTAGAAATCTGCAAAATTCGGAAAATGTTGCTAATTTTGACAAAAAAAATTAAAAATTTGAAAAATTCGAAATATTCGAAAAATTTGAAAAATTTGAAAAATTGGAAAAATTTGAAACATTTGAAAAATGTGAAAAATTTGAAACATTTGAAAAATTTGAAAAATTTGGAAAATTTGAAAAATTTGGAAAATTTGAATAATTTGAAAAATTTAAAAAATTTGAAAAATTTGAAAAATTTGAAAAATTTGAAAAATTTGAAAAATTTGAAAAATTTGAAAAATTTGAAAAATTTGAAAAATTTGAAAAATTTGAAAAATTTGAAAAATTTGAAAAATTTGAAAAATTTGAAAAATTTGTAAAATTTGAAAAATTTGAAAAATTTGAAAAATTTGAAAAATTTGAAAAATTTGAAAAATTTGAAAAATTTGAAAAATTTGAAAAACTGGAAAAATTTCAAAAGTTTAAAAAAATTAAAAAATTACAAATAAAACTTCACACATCTTCAAATGTCGATAGCTTCCTAATTATCAGTAGCTCCGTTCAATTCTCGATTAAACTACAAAAAATCTTCACCCTCTTTTCTTCTCCCACTATTATAACTGCCAGCGCCTAAAAAAAGCAGTACCTAAAAAAGTAATCTCATCCAATTTGTCATAAAATTGTTTTCTATCTTCTTTCAAACACCCTGAAGCCCAAAATTTTCACCATACGCGATCTAATCGAATGATACAAATTGAAGCCCAACCCCGCCCTACGGAATTCAATCATAAATATCGCTGGATGACCAATTAACAACTGCCAATACGTATGAACTCCAATCGAGCAATATTTCGTGCAATCAAAATATTCAGTCGATCAACTGCTACATGAATTCCCGATACTTTTTAATCACACTTGAAGCATTGTAATTTAAGTAAACACTGAATGAAGTATTATGATCATTCATGAATAAACAATATGCCCAGTGAATGTTTTATCTCTCTCCGCGAAACGCATTTTCGAACTTCAATTTTTTGCAATCGGTTCCTCAACACGTTCGCAATTTTTGTTGAGTGTTAATAATTCCCACGGGCCTTACAATTTCCAAATTTTCGTAAGGTTCCAACGGAAATTCTTAAGATTGAGTCATTAAAAAATTTTCCAATTTTTGACGAAACTGGTCCGAAGAGAAATGTCAAAAAATTTTATTATGAGCCTAAAGTATCATTGACGATTCCGGATCAATGACAGAGGATATATTTTTTCCATACAGGCTTTAATCGAATTGAAGATATACCGCGCCACCTCGCGGCGATGAAGACTTGACTCACTTTCATGTAGTGAATTATTACTCATTGGTTAATTTTGAGTGACGCGAAATTTTAATGACTATTCAAACTTTCATATTCCATCTGGATCCGAAGTTGTCCGACTACCGCCGGCGCATGCGTCTTTGCCCACATTTGCACAGGAGAATCTGAATGCGCGATGCGCAGTGTGATTGGTCAGTGTGTCACGTGACATAGTCGCAGGTAGCGACATCTGTTGGATTCCGGTATTCAAAATTCATGATTCCTATTTTTTTCACTGAAACCAGTCTTTGAACATTTGATTGACTGGTCGGAAAATCTAGGAATAGGGAACAGAAATTACAAATCCATCCCGATCTCGAATTGGGCATAATTATCCTGAATTTGGGGATATAAACATCCTATACGGATTTGTAATTCATGTTGACGCGGAATTTATCACAAATGCCGAACCGCAAGAACACTACGGGCATTGAATATGGCATTATCTCCCCATGAGGATATTTTCCACATTTTCCGGGTATATTTTCCACAAGCCGCTGCTGTGCCACTGTGAGGCTATGATGCTAGCGAGTCTTTTATCGACCTGTTTGCCGCTCTCATGGAATACATCTCAGGCGCAATATTCCACTCTTGTTACACCAACGAGCCCACCCTCTACCTCACATGAATTGGCGAGTCGGGATTCAACGATGCGAAAGACATCTTCATTTTTATGTTTATGGTCAATAAGATTTAAATGCCCGGAGTATAAATGTATAAAAGGGTATTTCCGAATTAATTGGGGCAGTATGTACAATCGTAAATTAATTGAAAGTGAGTTACGATTATGAACTGAGCGAATTGCCGGAGGGGTGTCTGATTCAATAATTAATTATGCAATCGTATTTTAGGGTGCAATACAGATGTTATAAAATGGAAAAAAAATTGGAGTTTATAAAATTGTCGACTTTTGGATGGATTTTAATTGCACAGCATTGGATTATTTTTTGGTCGATTTTTTAGCAACAATTTGCAATATCTCACTAATTATGCGCGCTAGCGCAAAAAGTCATACAACCTAAAATATGCATTTTTAAACGTGGAGCAAATTTTGTTATACATATTTTTTTGTACCTCCAACGGTTCTCCCGATAGAGCGGTATAAACAATTAGAATTGTTTATAACAATTCATAGAATGGACCGTTTTTAACCAAAATCTAGTCAGCGCGAGACCACGTAGGGACGCTTAATTGCGACCTTAATCGCTTCGCTCGTGAGGAAAACACACCCGAGATTTTGGACACAAACATACACACACACGCAGGTGTTAATATACTCACGAAATTAAAAAAGTTTTCAAAAATTGAAGAACTGGACCTCTCAATTTTCAGTGAATTTCAGGGAATCCAAAAAAAAAAATTGTGAAAACTTCAAAATTTATGGAGGTCCAGATTCCAATCAGATTCATCTCAGAAAATCATCTCTCGCAAAACAACTTGACTACTTGCTTTTTCGCCATAATTTTTTACTGCCACAGCTCAAACAGCCGCCGATCTTTCCCCGATCCCCGATCTATCTTTCCTCCCCCCCCGCCCCCTCTAGTTTTTGCAACTACCCTGGACCACCAACGTTGGCAAAGTCGATCAGTGGATGCTGGGCGCAAGCCGGATAATTGCTAACACCAACCTAGGTTAATCGTGAAAAAGAAGACGCATCACAAAGTAAAATGAACAAATCGCTTGGCTCGCTGGAAATTACGGTCTACTCTCGATCCAACGACACGTTAATTTATTTTCGATGTATCACGAGACAGGGGAAAAAGTTTTTCCTGTACTCTAACATGGTGATGCGTAACTTGTTGGGATCAATGATAATTCGAAAATTTTGAGATGAAAAAATATTAAATTGAAAAGATTCTGAATTGGAAAAAGATGGAAAATGGTGAAAAAATTGGGGATTTGCGGATTGAAAGTTTTGAAATATTAATTGAAGAATGGAAATTCTGGGTATTGAGAGAATGAGAGAAAAATCACGAAATCACGAAAGAGAAGTTGAAATTTGTGGACGCTTCTAGAATCTCCAAAATTTGGGGAATCGTGCGCATTTTGTGTAAGATGGAAGTTGTAAAAAAAATGAAATTCGAACCATTTTTCTTCTATCTCTAGCGCATTTCTAACGAATGCAACAAAACCTCACAATTTAAAAATTGATCAAAATGTCAAGGCAGAATTTAGTAGAATCCCAAAATTTTGAAAGATGGGGGCAATTTCGAAGGGTTGAAAAAAAGAACATCAAAATTTGAATATTAAAAATTGCAAGAATTTCAAAAATTTCAAAAACTTCAAAAATTTCAAAAATTTCAGAAATTTCCAAACCTTCAAAAATTTCAAAAATTTCAAAAATTTCAAAAATTTCAAAAATTTCAAAAATTTCAAAAATTTCAAAAATTTCAAAAATTTCAAAAATTTCAAAAATTTCAAAAATTTCAAAAATTTCAAAAATTTCAAAAATTTCAAAAATTTCAAAAATTTCAAAAATTTCAAAAATTTCAAAAATTTCAAAAATTTCAAAAATTTCAAAAATTTCAAAAATTTCAAAAATTTCAAAAATTTCAAAAATTTCAAAAATTTCAAAAATTTCAAAAATTTCAAAGATTCAAAAAAAAAATTCAAAATCACCCATTGAAAATGACGCATTCAAAAAGTGTCAAAACATCTAAAAACTTCCTCCAAACTCTAAAAAAAAGGTCGCAGCCTCTAAACCCTTTCCAAAAAAATCCCGAAAAATCCCAAAAACTATTTCCAAACCAAATCCAGTCACGCGCAATGGCCCTCCAAGCCCGCATCTAGAAACCGCGGTGGCTCTGAATCCGCCGTTAATTTATTATCCGTTTTCGCTGTATCACGATACGAGGAAAAGTTTTTCTCCTGGATTAGCCATGGGGTTGCAGCTCGCTGCGATCAATAATGGCCAGTGTCTCAATTATCCACACTGCAAAGGAAAAGTGAGCAGTGGAAAAAAATAGAAGCACCTTGAGGATGAGGCCGGAAAAAAAGCCCAGTGATGAATGGCGAGTGGCGCGATACAAGTAGCTTGATGAAGGCGTGCGTAACGAGAGGGTTCATCCCCGAAAGATCGACGGTCCAGTCCCGTTGTGCAAGGAAATCATGGCGCAACGGCCTTGCTCGTGATGTTACATATTGGAGAACGGAGGATGATCCTCGAGGGGCCATGCTGCGAAAGTATAAAACCTGGCACAGGGCAGATGCTACCTCGCATTGCCATCTCAAGCAACTAATAAGATACAGCACGCGTTAGCATTAAACCGCAGTCACGTCAATCAGTAACCGCGATTATTATTTCGCTATCGATTGAGGGAATTCGGACGAAATGAGTGATTGCACTATGGTGAGTCGAATTTATATTTGTCAAATATATTCAACTATACCTCTAAAAATAATGTCAAAAGTGCGGAAAATTTTTAACCCCAGATTGGTCCCCTTAATTTACAAATATACGATGATCGATGTAGAGACGAGCGCAAAATCGTTCGATTTTTTTTCCAAAATTCTAAAAAATTTTGCGCTTTTGAAAAATTCAGACGATTCTGAAGATTCGCTAAACGCCAAAAAATGAGCCACAACCAACGTTGAAAACTTATGCGAAGCATTGAAACGTCGAGCAAAGTGGAATAGCTCCTATGACTTATAAAATAAGTTACAAACTAAATGTCAATTTTTATAAACTCCAAGTTTTTCTAAAATTTTGCAAAAAAATTTTGGAACGTCCCTAAATTGCGACACCTATGAAATTTCAAAAGCAACACATAACACACTGCGCACATCATCATTGAACCGCAATCACGCTAATTACCTAAGGCAATTATAATTTCGCTATGGATTGAGGGAGTACGGAGGTAATGAGTGATTTCATCAGAGTGTGTCACTACGAAACGAAAGCCCTGCATTAGTGGCGATACATATTACGAAAAAAAAAAATGGAAAAAACGGACAATTATTTTTTTGGCCCGGTCTGCTAGTACTGAAAGCACCATCCATCATGATGAAGTTTTTGTTCTTACTTAGAAACTTCGGATTTTCGTAATGAACTGACTTTGAAACTTCACCATGGATGTCCTCGTAATTTTCCTGATTCATTTCTACTGAATAACTGATCCAAAGTTTGAGCTATCCAATTATTTTTTTAATAGAATCTTGGTGTGTTCCAACTGAGATACGGGAATCTTGTTTGAAAACAGTAAACAGTCTTTTTCCTCAAACATAATGTTGTATGAACTTGTAAGTCTCATTAGGCTCTATAAAAAAATTTCTTTCGGCTCCATAATTTTCGACCATTTTTAGCAACGTCTATGTATGTGTGTGTCTGTGTGTATGTGACGGTGTATGTATGAAGACAAATTCTTTCTCCAACGATTTCTCGCCATCAAATCATGCAATTGAGATGCTGTATGGCGCAATCGAAGTCTCTTTATGGCCTTCAAAGCTGATTAGGTTTTGGTTGGAATCGGTTTTGCAGTTTCTTCATATTTCCGAAAAAATACTACCGTTTTACATAGAAAAACGGAGGAAAATCTTCACGTTTCAAATAGTTTCTCCTTGGAACGGTTGTGACAACGTATCATTCGATTTTGAAAACGTTTTTATTCCAATGTTGTCAAGTTTTCCGGAAATATTGGAAAAACAAGTTATCAACACAATTTTTTTAAATTGCGCGCTGCGCAGTGTGATTGGTCAGTGCGTCACGTGACATATTCGCAGGTAGCGACACCTGTCGTATTCCAGCATTCCAAATTTCCTGATTCCTATTTTTATCTCTGAAAGCAGTCATTGAACATTTAATTGACGTGTCGAAAAATCTAGGAATAGCGAACAGAAATTACAAATCGAGAAGTTTTGTTTGCGCACCCAACGGGGACAGACACACTTCCATTCCACTATTTTTTTTTAACCTAAAATTTTTCAAATTTCCTAGAACTGCTCCGAAAATTTCTCCGACCAAATCCTACCGAACAAGGAAATTATTCAACGAACAACATTCAGTAAACTTGTATCATTGCGTTTGTCCACAACAGAACAAAAAAAAAGTTTAAACAAAAAAAAAAGTCCCAAGCTTCCGACTCCGCCTCCCACCCCTCGCCCGTGAACTGTCGACTTATTTATTTTCCTTTTGTTGCCCACGATTTTTCTCCCCCCAAAAGTAATGAGTAATTCCCTCTTTAGCAAAGAGCTTTTCCCGAAGCTTTTGATGAAAGAATAATTCTCCACCAGGGAATTCTTTATCGTAGTCAAAGCCCTCTTTTTCCTCAAACAGAGTTCGGAAATTTTCAAAGTTACTTTCTTGCGATTTTCCGGATCTCTCGATGAAAAACCCACAGCCAAGCATTCTGTTTAAGCCTTTGATTTTTAATTGAAAGCTAAATGAGGATACATAAATTTTTCTATCAATCAGTGTATGAACGATGTCTAAAGTGAATTATCGATACAATGTGGATACCTTATTCGGCATTCAAATTTGTGTGTGGGTGGGTGTGTGTGGGTGGCTGTGTGTGGGTGGCTGTATGTGGGTGGCTGTATGTGGGTGGCTGTGTGTGTGTGGATGGGTGTGGGTGGATGTGTGTGTGTGTGTGTGTGTGTATGTGTGTCCTGATTACGCATACGAACATGTTTCACAAAACGTGTCAGCATGGTGTCAAACATAGAGAAAAAGCCAAAATTTCGTAAAAAGTCTTCAAGAAAGAAAATGTTTTGTTCGAATAACACTTTCGCTCAAGCCGAAAAATTCGAGAGAAAAAATCCCGTGTAATCTTCTTATAAAACTAGTGTCCCAAAAATCTAATAATGCCATCTTCCACCACGGCAGCAATGCAATGAGGTGTCTGACGTTTTTTTTTTTTCGTAATGAAAATTCCGTTGTCAAAGCAATTTTTCGCGAAATATAGGGCTGCCACCCGGGCGTTCCTTTATTAATTTTTCTGTATGGAAATTCTGGGAGCACTGATGTGGAATTTCACGAAGAAAAAAAAAACAAGCGAGCGTCAGATAGAACGGAGGTACAGCGTCTGCAGCTACCGTGAACACGAGCATCATGCACGAGGATAGACATCATCTTCAGGGAATGCGTATGTCGCATTACGCAAATACCGACGACTGGTGGTATCAGAACTTGTGCATCGGGCACAGTGAGAAAAAGCATTGCATTCTCACCCAATGCTTGTTCCTACCATACCAGACATTAATCGTATTTTGGCAATTAATAACGACTTTGCGTCCAGCCTGTCGAATTATTTTTCGCGGTATATCATAAGCCTGGATCGAAGCGTAAATAAAACAAGAAATCGGTGAAGTCTAACCAGCATTTGGACCACACATAACTTCCCGATAAAAATGAGAAGATTCAATTACCATTATTAAACAAAAATGGCTCACATAAAAACGAATGTAATATGACATCGCATTTTCTCGATGAGTAGCATTTAAAAAAAATCGTACCTTACCCAGACTGGTAGATATGACTATTAACCCCATAATATACATCTTTCAAGGGTGCGAGGTAGAAAAAAAAATATATTTTTTTTTTTGACAAGGTCTAATATACACATATATGTATATATATGTATATATACATAGAGCGGGTATTATGCAGCTCTTTGTCCATCAGTGAAGCGATGCGCACATAGAAAAGGGGTCCAGAGCATTCAGCGCATCATCCATTCACCAATGTGATGCTGTAAGAGGCACAGACCGCATTGATGACTTCTCCACGCACACCATTGACCAATAAACATGAGCTCCGAAACGACTGAATCGGCTCAATGTCCTCGGTAAATCCAACTAGGAGACTGTGCCGGGGAGAAAAATGATTTAATCCACAGAAACTGGAGAAAAAGCGGTCCATGGGATAATTATGAGAAGCTATTCAAAATGGACGAGGAGAGAAGTGGAAAATATCGTTAAGATCCGGCAATGAAAGAAACACGCAGAGGGGTCTAGAAATGGAAATTTTTGAGAAATTTAGAACTTTTGGGAATTTTTTAAAAAATTTCGAATTTTTCGGAATTTTTTTAAAGGTTTCGAATTTTTTAGAATATCCGAAGAATCGGGATTTTTTTTTAATTTTTGATCAATGTGGAAATTTTTGCAAATTTTTGAAAAAGTTGGAATTTTGTTGCAAATTTTGAAACATTTCGAAAACCTCAATCGAAGTTTTGGAGAAATCTAGAATGTTGGAGAAGTCTCCATTTTTTTCCACCTGTATAATTGCTTCCAATCCTATGAAGTTATCAATATTTCCTGGATTTTGAAGTGTTCAGAATTTGTGAAGTTTAAAAACTTATAAAATCCCGAATTTTTATTTTAGTAGTTGATGAGATTTCAAAGGCTTACGGTACTCTAAATTTTCATTTATGTGATGATTGTCGTATTTCCCTGATTCTTCAAATATTTTGCAATATTCAAATGTTTCCATAAAGCACGTTTTGTATGTGAGTGTGACTTTGGACGGGCCGGATCATTAACTTCCCGATGTGTCTCTTTCTTTTTCTCATCCTATCATTTACCCTCTCTCTCTCCCCTGACATCATGACTCTTTTTACGTGACCCAATCGGCGCGTAAGACCTCGTAAGAAGTATCGCTTAAAAGAAAACTGAGAATGAATGGCGCGAGAAATATCCGGCAGCACCTACGCGTCCCGAGAGGTCCATTATGCACTGTTTATATGTGTTACAGCCAAGTAGAATGGGAAAGTTAATTATTAGCGCAGGGATTCTGTGTTGGCCGACAACACTCAAGGCGCTAGACCGTAGAGAATCCTTACTCTCCCATAACCCGATTTTCCGGGGCATTCAGAGGCCGTGCCAAAACACCAACACCATGGATCGCCCATAGTCGTGAATACCAGAAAGTGGGTGGCAAAGGGGGGTCGCGGGGGAGGGGGGAGGAGGTAGGAGGGCGGCGGGCAAAACACAGGAGATTGGTATTACAGATTTCAACGCCTAATGGATAGAACTCCTGCAGTTACGCATTGCGACACTATCCGAGTCAAATTGATTCATTATCGTTGATTCTCCTCTTTTGTGTTCTCGCTTCTATCCAATTGAATGCACGGCCAACTCTTGCTTTGCACCAATCATTTGCAATCATGAAACTGTATTACCAAATTCAAATGAATTGAAAAGTTACTTTCTGAAATTGGCCGAGGACAAGCCAGTTGTAAGGGAATTTATTAGCTCCCATTGATTTATACCCTAAATTTTTGATTGACTCAATTTTAGGAAATGAGAACACGCTCAAGTTCTTGCGCATTTTTTCTGGATGTTACATTCTCCCAAAAATTGACATATTTCTTCGACACATTTGAGGTCAGGATTTTTTTTTTATTTAATGCATTCAAACCTACAGGTTTATTCTGCTATGAAAAGAAGAAATAATAAATATTTGAGGTCAGCTGAATCTGTAAATTTTTTTCATGTATAGGGGGGAGGGGGGGGGGGAGAGCGCATTGAGTTTTTCAACCTGGTTAACAATTCGCACCCGTTGCTCTTCAAATTTCGGACATTGAGGACATACGATGTGCTCAAAGTCTTGGAGTTCCGCAGCACAACAACTCGGATCATTAATAATGCCAATTCTGTGCAAGGAGGCTCCATGGTGATAGTGATCTGCTCTGATACGATACTCTCTCTAGATAATTTACAATTTTTGTTCCAAGGTATTAAAAGTGGGCAGATAATTATAACACGTGCTTTAACATAAATATTAACAACGATTGCTTTAATTATGCCTTTATACAACTTGATACATTTCGGAGCAAAACTCAACCACATTCTATCCACGCAACGGGTATCGCACAACGGATAACACCTGACCAGTCACCTGACCTGACATCACAGACCTCGCACACACAAACATACAATTTTGCTACTCTAACACAAGGGTATTGCGATTTTGTGTAGTGCGATTCGAAGTGTTTAGCTCCTTTTTTCTTTTTTATTATAGTTTAAAAAATTATAGAATTAATAATAATAATAATTTAAAAATTATTATTTTAAGGAAGAAACAAAAATTCGTCTAAAGAAGATGCACAAAATTTGTTCTATATCCAAGAAATTAACTACTGTAGAAATCGTAGAGCCGAAAATGAAGAAGTCTTCGAGATCATTCAGAGAATGTCATTAAGATCAAATGTGTTTGTAATTATTTTGGTAACATCATCAATTTCGGTTGATTTCAAATTCCGAATCATCTCATATAAAATCTTTTCATAATTAAATCTTGCGAAATACTTCCGTTGTAGGTGTGGAAAAATTGGTAATGCACGAGTTGAATTGATTTTTAACTACATGATTAATATATTACCAGCAGGTGCTAAAGAAAGGACATAACTTGTAATATTAATGGAGAACGGGCTGTCGCAGTTTAAAGAGAAAGAGTTTTTGAATTTGTTCCACCAGAAAGCACGAGCGCGTTGTAAATTTAAAAGGGCTCGAAAAGATTGTGACTAAATTACAATCAAAACTGGATCACCGCCTCTTATTTTTTCAGCAAACTGAATGGGAACATTCGGCTTCCACCGCAGCTTAAAAAAAATCCACAGTACGTGTGCTCGAAACTTTATATATTTTTCCGTTCTTGTCATGATGGAAGAAGACCTGGTTCTCAAACGAAAATTGTAACATTTTCTATGAAACCGTTTTCACGACGGTTAGCAACACGAAGTGAATCAATCAAACTGACCTAGACATTTCGTGAACTTCCTTCGGCGGGAGAAAGATTATAAGTTTTATACTCAAGTGGAAATTTTCCTCGGGTTAGCGTCGGGTCCCGATCGGGCACACCCGACGTGTGCGTCGGGCCCTGATAAAGTAATCCGATCGGGTCCGTATAGGGAGCGCCGCGCAGTCCCCCGATCAGGAATCCATCAGGCTCGCCCCATCAGGTCTCTATCAATTTTCCTACAACCACCCGACGTGTTCTCATTACCTCCAATTACTCAAAATTATTAAAGCATAAAATATTAATTTAATGTGCAAATCATATTAGTAATATCATTTCATGGCAGTTGATATGTTTTTTGAAAAGTATATTTATTTTAAACCAAAATTGATTCAATTTGTGTGTTGAAACCAATACGCAATTGAAACGGAGCTCAAACGAAAGCGAGACGCGACGAGCCAATTAGAGGCCGTCTTTAACGTAACTCAGGCGGGGGTATCCAATGGAAAGTATAACAGAAAGCAACTCCAGTGCGTCACAAGCGACTGTGTGACGTCACAAACGATAGAGTACGGATTTCAAACAGACAAATGTTCAATTATCGTTTCAAAAATATTGAGAAAGGGCTACCATGAATTTCCTGTAAAGTACGATATGATCGGTTGTAATGGACCTGGTAATGGGATTATTACGTGAATCTGGGCTGCATGAAAGTTCTCGATTAATTGATAAATGTAAAACGCAGTGTACTATATTTGGAACGATTATTGAATTTCTCCTACGAGGGAAGTGTTTGTGGACCGTACAACGGATGGTCGAAGACTGAATTCGAAGCTACCGAAAACACTCTTTCATGATGATGAAAAACCGAGCAACGTTTTCATACCGCAGGAAGGTCCCATTTTCACGTAACTAAGAGCTGATTTGATTTTGGATCAAATCGATACAGTGGTTTCAAATTTATCCAGAAAAGCATGATACCATAACCATGAAAATTTTGAATGAATCAGCTTTTCTTGGCGCATGTTATGATGGAGTTAATAAAAGTCATGATTGGGAGATAAATGCGGTTTCCAGGCTTGTGTGAACTTTGGGCAAAATTCATCTACACATTCAATAGTTGTTCACTTTTTGCAAGTGGCGCGAAATTTTTCTTCACATTCAAACTTGCAAAGTCCCATATGCGCCATCTGGAGAGAAAATGACTCTCAACCTCTACCCAAGAACTTCTCTTTGACTTGGGCCTAGTGTTTTCCGATACACCAAAGAGCATCGATACTCGGCAGTGAATCGAATCGAAGAGTTCAGTATCGATCCGCCAAAGTATCGATCCTGTATTGAAAAACACTACTTGGGCCGGTATAACTGTGCGTACTTTGTACAATTTCATTTTGAAAAATTTTGCGATAAAACATCCTACTCGAAAATGTCAGTGTCAATACATCCATTTACGTCATCAGAAGAGATTATGAATTTTGAAGCTGGGGATACAGCCGTGTAAGTAATGTAGCTATCGGGACGCTTTAGGCGTGTCCCCGATGGGGACACACACATCGCACGTTCTTTAATCAGCTCTCAGAATACAGTCATAATTTGCAAAAGCTTCTCCATTTTTGGCTTCCTTCTGCTGCAGATGTTCTTGGCCTCAGCTTTGATGATACTCACTGTATCCACCCTTACATCAGCACGTCCAGAGCCTCCAGTTCAATACCTGCCCCCAGACCAGCAGTACGGACCTCCAGGCAGGAACGACTACCCTGGTCAATCCGGCTCAATTGGACCAAACGGTGGCTTTGGAACAAATCAATATCTCCCACCGAACCAGCAATATGGACCACCCGGAGGTGCATCTGGCGGCGGCTATGGTGATGGATACAATGACGTAAGTTCATCAATGTCACTCATCTTACTTCCTACGGATATAGGCATGGGTCCAATCTCGGTCAATTCCTGAGAGGCACAACCTAGCTGTCGCTTCCTCAGCATAGTAGTAAATTGAATTTGCCATGTGGGTGGCTTACCTGAAGCCCTGTTTGCTCCGCGGCAAAGTGCTGCTATTTCATTTTTAGTCTTCCAAATTATTGACTTCATCCTAAATCTTCCATGATTCCCTACCCCCCCCCCCCCCCCTCACCCACTATTCCACCCATTTTCCCTGAATTTCCAGAGACCACAGCATCTATGATAGATGTAATATTGTATCTTTGCAGACACCAGCTAAATACGAATTTGAGTACATGGTGAATGATGTAGAGAGTGGAAATGACTTTGGACACAAGGAGAGCCGTGACGGTGATGTGGCAAGGGGTGTATACTACGTCTTGTTGCCTGACGGTAGACGTCAGACAGTCGAGTACATTGCTGATCAAAATGGCTTTAGACCGGTCGTCACTTACACACAAGAGGGCACGGGAAATGGTTACCGAAATGACGCTGGCTACCCGAGTGGAAACAATGGTTATCGTTATTAGTTTCATACACGGACAACGACTATTGGGCCTATTGCCACATTAAGATCTTAACTATAATGCCTCCCCCCCCCCCCACTACATAACCTGGTATCGCACCAATTTCCATCGATAATTGCAGTTGAAGGGCAGGCCGTGTCGGTTAAAAAAAATTGTAAATGTTCTTCATTCGGTGAAACAAACCTCTTTTTAACGTCAAATCCAAGTTTTATTTTTTTTGTTATCAAAAGATCAGCGACGTTGAAGAATATTCCATTGATACCTCTAAATCCATTTGGAAAGTAGCACTTTCAAGATTCCCGAATTTTTCATCAAGTCCCGGATGAGAGTTCACCATGCGATAAAGCTTGATGAAAACTTAGACGAGGCTTGACTAAGCTTCGCCAAAGCTCTGTTTCGAAGCCTCGGTCAATCTGTGCAGACCATGTAAATGTAACGCCAATCTCAGCTTAGGGAATAATCTTCGTCCTAGCTTGGTTACGTAGGTTAATACAAGCTTCGAACTTTATCTTCATTCAAGCTTCGGACTTTATCTTGGTACAAGCCTCGAAATTAATTTTCGTCCAAGTTTTACTACAAAATTTATCTTGGTTCAAACTTCGAAATCAGGAACGTTGAGGTTGGACCAAGCTTAGTTGAACATTCGTTTCCAAGCTTGGGTTTAGGTGGCGCAGCCATCCTGGATTTATAGATGAATCCAATATTAAGCAGAGTTTCGCTGAAGCCGGTAAATCGAAGCTAGGAAAAATATGCTTCAATCCAGCTTAGTTCAACCTTAGTGCAGAAGCTTGGGTTTAGATGGTATGAGCAATCCGACATTCAGGCTTGTTAAAGCTAAGATTCAAAGCTAACAAAGCTGACCTCGGACCAAGCTTAGCACAACATGGTTTCTGAGCCTTGGGTTTGGATGATTCTAGTAAGCTTGGATGTATGCATGTCTCCAATATTGGACGTCGATTGGATCCTGCTTGTGGACCAACGCCAGGGACGCTAAGATTGAGTCAAGCTTGGCACAACCTGGGCCAACAAAGCTTGGATGTCTTTGATATAACTAACCTTGGTTTGATCTAGGCTCATACATGGGATGAAGCTATGTCTAAGCTATCAAGTCCAAGCTTCAGCATCGCAGGTCGGACCAAGATTGATCTCATCCTTCATGCTTCGAATTCCCCACGTGGGGTATAACAACTAATGGAGAGGAAATGGTTGATTAGAAATGTACATAATGTAATGGGAAGAATTTTCAAGTCGAGATCTTTCGCCCTAAGTTGAGTTGTACTGGGCATTCACATACTTCTGGGAGAAAGTCTGGATCCAACATACGCCAAAAAATGCCACGGAGTCCTTGCACGCTAATGAAGTTGACCACATGGTTAGGAAGTGATCCGAGAACCAACTTGATCTAAATCTCCATGATATTCCGATTAGTTGTTTTCTTTCTAATTGAAATATCAGATGACAACTATATCATTCATCAGCATCCTAGAACTGCGGAATGACAATCGAAAGACCGGTTGGTCCACGGTTGAATGAAGAACAGGCCGTCTCTTAAAGGTGCTTCCGCACATGCGCGTTACGCCTCCCTAGCGACTTTACGGACTCGAGTTCCTCGATAGGAGTCAAGGCTTGAATCCTCGACGACGCTACGTGTTGGTAACGGATATATGAACACTAAGCTTCGTTGGAATCACGTTCAGTGCTTCAGCAAGAGCCCCGTTCTTACCTCATTTGTTGAACCATGGATGGAAATTGAGGTGAGGAGTGGATGATTGGACCTCTGATTGGTGGACAGTTCATTGCAACTCGTTGGAGGACCTGCCCTAAAAGTTGAATACGGCACTGGCCATGGATAACTCAACTGAGACCTAGTGCTTGACGTGCAATTCATAAACTATCTAATTTCTAATGATTCAATTGATAAATTCTCCAATGTCGAAAATATCGGACGAGATATTTCGAAGGGGTAGCCGAATTTCTCGTCAAAATGTGTATTCACCATACCCGAGTGGGCGGTTCCGACGGCGACAACCCGCCCAAAGAGTGTACTAACCGTACCCGAGTGGGCGGTTTCGACGGAGACCACTCCCCCAAAAAGTGTACTAACCGCAGCCGAGTGGGCGGTTCCGAGGAGAACCTCCCCCATAAAATATGTACTAACTGCACTCGAGTGGGCGGTTCCGACGGAGACCACTCCCCCAAAAAGTGTACTAACCGCACCCGAGTGGGCGGTTCCGAGGAGAACCTCCCCTTTAAAATATCTGGTAGAAATTTAATTTTTGGATATTTTTTATTTGAATGTTCCTTTTGCTTTACATATTTTAGTATGTGGTGTTTTTTTTTGTTTTTTATTGGATATTTAGACCTAGAATCTTCTCTCATAGTGCCGCGACCATCTCCCAATTCTCACCATCGAGGCAGCGAGTTACATTATTTTTCAACTAGAGCGATCTATATGTACGATTACACAAATGACTTTCCTGCAACTAATTTTCGGCACATAAATATTAATCACTATTTATTATGAATAATTTTAAGGTGATGTTCCCAATGAATTGCGATCATTTCCAAGAGTCTTTTTATAATGAACACAAAAATAAACCTCGATTACAAGGTGCTTCCGACATGGTCCTGTGAGCATACGTTAGGGAACCGACCGCTAGCAGAGCTTTCAAAAAATTGGAAATTGGTGAACATACTTAGAGATTTGAAGGTCCCGTCCTTTCTCCATTCAAAAATTCAAATTTTGGAATCGTGCAAAAAAAACAAGCAAACGTGAGCCTGTAAAAATACAAACTTTGGTATGAAAAGTAATAATTGTATATTGAACTCTGGAAAAAAAGTCCTGTGCGGAAAAAAAATGATTACGAACTTTCGATAGAGAATTTTCCATCTCTGTATGATATATTATATCGATAAATCTGTATCGTTGGATGGAGAATAATGGTGAATCCCCAGTGCGACAATATCGCTGCCATACCACGCCCTGAATTAGTCATAAATATTTCATAAAGATTTTTTAATGTGCATTACTCGTTATCGAACCATGTACTATGTTTTGTAAAATAGCTCAACCTATATGCAGAATTATATAGAAATAATTTCAACTATATGCCCTCGAATTTTTTATTTCCACCCCATTTCCATCAATGTTTGATGTGCCTTTTATTTTGGCGGATGAAAATAATTAACAATTGTATACCAATGTTTTCATTTCAATTTGGCTTTCAACTCCACAGATTATATGGGACACATGTGGGCGATGCTTACTGACGTTTTTTGGAGGGTTTTTCATTTATTTTTAAATTCCTCAACATATCGGAATTATTGAAAAATTTTGAAGGTTCTGACGATTTTGAGCATTCTGATTTTTTTTCAAAATTCTGCACTTTTTGAAAATTTCGGAATTGTTGAAAGTTGAAATTTTTCAAATTTTTTATTTCGAAACTGTTTGAATTACTCGATTTTTTGAAGTTTGGGAATATTTATGACATTTCGAGATTTGTGATATGTTTGAAATTTGCGAAATTTGCTGAAGTTTGGAATTTTCAAAATTTTGGACTTTCCGATAGAGAAATTTATCTCTAAAAGTAACTAATTACATAGTGCTGAGGTCACATGGTGGTGGATACGATATGGTTGGTAACAAATATGATTTTGGTTCAACTTTCGTTACTAAAACTGTATTACAATGTATAGGATGAAGCATCACGTATTTGCGTAGTAACCATAACACGAATACATACTGGACGTAGTACTCAATTTATTAGGACGTCCCGATCACACAATGTTTACTTATAAGACCTAAAATTAGACTAATCCTGGAGTGATGTAAATTCTACTTACATCATTACTAAGTAAACTAGTGGTGTGAGCATGTGTGTGCCCCGTTCGGAACACAAAAAAAACTTCCCGATTTGGTATTTCAGCGCAGCGTACAAAATTTATTCTTTTCCAATATATCCTGGTTCATCAATGTAACCCAATAAACAGCTGCAGATTTGACAATTCTAAACTGACTAATTTATGAACCAGATAATTATGAATATTTGAGTAAACGTATGGTGAGCATGAGAATGCGACTTATGCGGGGCACTTGAGTGGGAGTAAGTTGCCAATAGAGATGCGGCCGCAATACAAACGATGACTTTAATATTTTACCCAGCGGAACAGTATAAACAATTGTTGATAACATTGTATATACTGCACGAATGCCATCCAAACTGTAATCCACTCGTTTCTGCACGGAAATGCTTCGATTGAGGCCTTCATGACAGCGCTGGGTTCATTCATTCACTCATTGCATAGATAATTGTTCCGACGGCCATAGTCGGACGAACAAGTTTTCTTATATGAATTTTGTGCTAACTCTAATAGTTCATGCAGTAGAACATTATAAACAATTGAAATTGTTAATAACAATATAAATACGGGATCAATTCCATCCAAAATCTAATCCGATCTAAGTTACATAAAACCGTTTCGATTGAGTTATCAACAACTTCGATCGAATGATTCGTTCACGAGAAAGCGTTAATCATAAATTTTGACCACATACATACATCGTCACACACACACACACACACACCCACACACACACACACACACACACACATGTCGGGGCTTTGGCGTAGTGGTAGAGTATCTGCCTACTATTCCTAGGTCCTAGGTTCGCGCCCGGCCGCCGGAGAATATTTTTTCAAAATATTTTTTCATGGATTCCGACCGATGCAGGAACTTCCGTGTGTGCTATCGGCGGTACCCATAAAATGAGACCGCCCGGCCGAGCGGGGAACCTAACCCGACGCAGGGGGGGGGGTGGGTTCCATCATAGGCGCCGGCCATCGTAGCACAGGGGTTTCTGGAGGTTTACCCTGTGTTTAGAAATACGATGGCCTAAAAATGGCGAAAGTCGGCCCCAGCCGCATGGGTGGGTGTCCGGTACGCCCCCTGAAGGAATGCTTACACGGCCGCTACCGGGGGCGTAAAAATGAGAGGGACGGAGGAAAAAAAAACACACACATACGGACCTTTCGTTTTAAATAGTATAGAATGGTCAGAAATACCATGCAACGTGGAGATCTGATGGAAAATCGAGTTTTCATTTTTGGGGGCAAAACAATAACTTGCCCTATCGGAAAGTTAAAAATTACTAAGTAATCATAAAACACTAGTCGGTAGGATTATTATCATGACCAATAAGTATATAGTTTCATGATCATGTCTCAATCTCTCTATTTCTGTTAGCTAGTGAGTTAGAACTTACTGAACGAGAAATTCAAAAATCTGATCACTGTATGAATGTAGTTGAGGTAAAGTTGTGAATTTAGTTAACAAGGGTATGGTTTGACGGTAAAAGTAAAATCTTCTTCAGTCTATCTCAATAGTGATGGTAACTCAGGAAAATTGTCAAGGTCTTATTTCACTATATTTTATAGTTGCAAATTCTGCGTTTCTCCCTTTGGAAAGTCAATTATATTTTGCGGGATTTTTCATGCAACATTTCAATCAATGCTTAATGAATCATCTATTTTTCATTTAAACTACATGAAAATGTTTCCAATTTCACACTGAATTTAATACAGAGAAATACGATATGTGTTTGATAAATCTACACACGGTTTATGATTCATCAACGCATCAAAGGGCGCTTTTCACCTTTTGATGAAAAAACAAAAATACACAAACATAAATGAATAACTGGGGAAAGAGAGAAAAAGCCTTTCCATGTGCCTTTAGAAAAGTCAGGGATGCGGTAGAGAAAAAAAAATCTAAATGAAAGTTGGAAAAAAGTCTAGCAAGCCGTGCTTAAAAGCTTTCACGCTTTGAGCTTTTAGGAGGGGCCTCCTGTGTAGTTCAAAGTATCAAAAGCAAACGATTTTCACGATAGTTGATCATAGCCACCTGGAAAAATGGTCTGAATGAAGTAGTGAGTGATGAAAAAATACTGATGATGAAAAGTGAAGAAATGGAAATTCCTTCTTTACTATTAATTCATTCCAGTGTGGCAGTCCCGGGAAACCTTTGCCCAAGCAGATGGAATTCATTAGGGCTGTTAGGGAAATTAATCGATGGAGTCGGTGATAAAGTTGATTCCCAGAATTGTGCACGTTCTTCTATGAATATTTGGATTTTTTTTCAGGGTTTTTCCATTTTTGAAGATTTTTGAATTCGGGGAAATCTTTCTGTTTTTTCAATTTGGATATTCGCGTTTTTGCTATTTTTGAGATTTTTAAAATTTTCGGCGTTCTTGAAAATTTTTGGAAAATTTGCAGTTTGAAAATTTTTGAAATTTTCGAATTTTTTGACATTTTAATTTTAGAAATATATCACATTTTTCCAAAGGATTAGAAGAAAATTTGAAAATTCAATTCGAGTGCATTTTTTACCATTTTAAATTTTGTAGTAAATTTTGAAGTTTTGAAATTTTGAAATTCACAAATAAATTACGGTATTTCGGGAAATCCGGATTCTTTTTTAACTGGTTTTCACATTTTTTTTACAAAGTTTTCGACTTTTCCGAAGTTGATGATTTTTTCAAAATTTTCCCAATTTTCAAAATTTTTAAAATTCTCCTCATTGTTTAAATTATCCAAATTTTCCTCTTTTTCCAAATTTTCCTCATTTTCCAAATTTTCCAAATTTTCCAAATTTTCTAAACTTTCCAAATTTTCCAAATCTTCCAAATTTTTCTAATTTCCAATTTCATAATTTTTTATTTTAGATTAAATTTATAATCCTGAAATGTTCACTATTTCTCCCTCAACTTATATTGGAAATGTAAAATACCAATGATCAAAGCGGTGAAAATCATAATTCCATCTTTGCAGTAATTGAGTAATTTCAATATTCAAGTTCCATAACACCTTGCTCAGGCAGATGGAATTGATAACGGGTATTACAGGAATTAATTGAAAAGAGATGATGCCCTGAGGAGTTATAACATGGTATCTTATAGAAACTCATCAAATTATTAAACGATTTAATTCTTACAAATTTTTTTTTTCGTTTATAAATTTTCTATAACATCTTCCAAATCATGGAAAATTTTTCAAGAAAAAAAATGTGCAATAATAATAATAATAATAATCATTAAATTTTCTCAATTTTCAGAAATTTTGTGTTTCTGTAAAATTTTGGGAATTCACAAATTTGCAAAAAACTTTTGAAACCATTTTTCGAATTCAGAAATTTTCAAAATTGTTATCATTAAATTTTCGAATTTCGTGAATACTCCGCATCGTCCGAGTCTCAAATATTCATAAAATTTCCAGAATAAATGAGAGTACCAATCACAAATAAGCGTTGTGAATTTTTTAATTAATAAAGGAGATTTTAAAGACTGGATTATGGCCCAAAGATTAATTTAAGTGCAAATAAAATGCAAAAAAATGAGGCCTACGATGGCTCGGTTGGTTACGGCGACGGATTTGTAACTCGGAGGTCCTGCTCAAATAGCCGTGCTGATTTGACACGAGCACCAATGTAATTTATTTATAAGTGCTTTGTTTACAAACACATTGTAGACCTCCGTCGCTGATTAGCACTTCGGTAGAAAGCATAAATATAGCGACATTAAATAAAAAAAAAAAAAAAAAAAAAAGCAAAAAAAAAAAAAAAAAAGCAAATAAAAAATCGCAAGTCAGTACCGTATGATTCACAAATCCCACCGATTAGAACCGAACAAAATTGACTGAAATCGGTGCATTAAATTCGTTACACCGCCAGAGTTTCGTAACACATTTGCCCATGCAGATGAAATTGATAAGGAGTTATTACAGAAATTAATTGGAAAGGGATGATCCCCCAGAGGAGTAATAACATCGATAGCATCGGGCATGAAGAAGATTCGGTTCATATATCTATACATATGCGCAAAGTCGCGTATGTATGTGCTATATACATGGTATGCCATAATTAGCGCTTCTCAACATTTCTTGCAATTCTTGACATTTCCTCCAATTTCCAAAATTTTTACAACAATTTCATTTTTTTTCCGCAGCTTCCTCCAATACCATGATACCTTAGTGCACATAGATCGCACTGATAACCCATTAACACGGAAATAATCAAATGAAAGTGTGATGATGCGCCAGTGTAATGAAATTGATAAAACCAGAAAAAGAAGATTGAGTTTGCGTACATAAAATGTGAAAGTAATGCGATATATCTA
The DNA here is from genome assembly GCA_026005395.1 of Asobara japonica. NCBI lineage: Eukaryota > Metazoa > Arthropoda > Insecta > Hymenoptera > Braconidae > Asobara > Asobara japonica. The sequence goes on along the minus strand of BQMI01000176.1, from coordinate 2,323,301 downwards.
AGTTCACGTATCCGTGATGCTTGATGGGCCTCCAGGTAAGATGAAGTAACAATTTTCAACAGAGGGAAGGCCGCGCGCTCCTAATAGCGCATCCATCTACAACCAGCTTGTATGATAAACCATCTCTCCTTTCCCCCTGGTTACGAATCCCAACATATTTCACGTACGAATTAGCCCTGTCTCACTTCATCTCTGATAGCACGTACCATTTCCAGCCTGCAAATGCAAGGTGAATTGCAAACACTTCCTTCGGTACACATCAAGTTTATTATCTCCAATTTGACGCAATACAATTAAGGCCATTCAAGGTATGAATAATCAAGTACAGACATTCACTTATTATCATTTTTAACAGGGCGTAATCAGTTCTAAAAGGTTGTAATCCGCGAAAAAACATACGCTTCATCAGAAGAAATAAAGTAGAATAAATTGAATGTTTACAGAGAAGCCCGAAATGCTTGAGTGTGTTTTTGTTGTGCAAGTTCAATAACTACACGAGCATCGGAGCAGGTTTGAGCAAATTTTAATTAGGTGTATGCTCCTTAAAGCTATGTCGATTTTATCGTACCCTATATCTGTAGTTGTTGAATTATCTCCAATTCCAAGCAATGTATATCCTGCACCAATTCCATCCGAAATCTGATCCCCTCGATTCTACTCGGAGACGTTTCAGTTGCAGGTCTTAAGGACCTCGATGGCTTCATTCGTTCATTCATTACAAAAATAATTTTTCAATCAGTCGTACCTCCTTAATGGTGCAAGCGATAGGAAAGAATCAGCCTACATAAAATGTGTATTTCCACATAGGGAATAAGTTTCTTCAGATAAGTTCTCCGCTAACTTCAATATTTTACTCAGTGGAACAGTATGAACAATTGAAATTGTTCACATTGCATATACTGCACGAATGTCATCCAAAATTCATTCAAGGGCTGAAATTGGATATGCCCATGAAGTCCAAAGATCCCTCCACTTTTCACTTCGTCCGCCCCCCCCCCCCCCAACCTAGCTCCACCCCCTCGACCGCTACTTCACAGTTCAATAGCTGTCCTCATTTTCGTGGCCTGAACTAGCCAGATTTAAATTGGCCCCCAATTGGGAGCATTCTGTGACCGCAAGGAGTAATATCCAAGCTTTCGTTAATTCAAATTGTCCCATCTCCCTTAGCTTCCAAGATATCAATGAAAAATAAATCACTTCCATAGCAAAGCTCTAGCACACATGAACTTTATTATTCCAAAAATTGGACGCAATACAATCAACACTAAGCAAGGTATAAATAATAATCGACTATTGGAGTTACATTGAGAGCAATATCGAAAATTCTCAACAGACACGACGATTTAATCTACGACTATAGATTATGGCCTGAGATAAAATTTGTTACAATCCAGCTAATACTGATATCCTTGATTATATCCGGACTTTCCTGGTACTGCATCCTCGTACGTGATCGTCGGCTTGTAGCCATTGCGATCGGCCTTGTAGTGAACAATCTGCTTGCGACCATCTGGCAGCATAACTGTATAGACCCCCTGGGTATTGTCACCATCTCGGCTCTCTTTGTGACTGTAATCGTTTCCATACTCGTCATTTACGCGATACTCAAACTGGTACTTGGCCGGAGGCTGTAAAGCAGAGTATTTAGAATTCATTTGGCATACTAAAGATGCGCAAAAATGGAAATGAATGGTAAACATTGGTCCTAAAAGATCAGTTGAATAATTGCTGTTAACACATCAAGTGATTGCGCCATTATTCAATAGATCAGAATGCAGCATCCAGGAGAGTGAGATTCTGGACCACACTGGATCAACCCTTTCCAAATGCCCGATGCAATTTGAAGAACCTTTTTCACCCGCAACGTTACCACATTGGTTTTCACCCTGTTCAATTGATCCGGCTTGCGGTTCCCAACAATGCCCGAATTATGTGTTGTACACGGAGAAAAATAATGCCGGAATCGGGAAATATTCATGAAAAGTTCCGTAATTTTTACGTTTCGCCGCATAGACTAACATGTAGTCTGTTCATTTCTATTATTATTCATCAAATATTCTCAATTTATTAACTGACGTGTCTTGAGTATGAACTTATTAAGAAGAACACCCCTTACATAATCCAAATTAATTTTTGGATTTGAAGTAGGGCAGAACGATTCCACCCGAAGATCTGACACCTGCAAAAACTAGCATGCAAAACATAGTTTGCATCTCTTTGCGCAGAACGCCGGGTTTATGCTACCCCGGACTATGTGCGGCATTCGATTAACTCGACTCCTACGTATCATCGCCCAAAATAGTACAGAGCACACAGTGATACGTTCCGTTCTCGACGAATGTTTGTACAGATCTCTCCCTCAGCAGATTCGACATCCCTCGAGAATGGAATTTCTCACCCTGGACTCGACTATTTTTACGATTGTATTTCCCGAAAACTCGACAAAAATTTAATCCCGCTGTACAAAACAAACTTTCCCAAGTAGACAACAAGGATCCAAAGAATGAGATTGGCCCCGACCCTCCCAAGCTCTGAAACTTGTTCTGTTGCGCACCAATGGCTTCAGAAGCTCATCAATCCTTATATCGAGAAATTATTTACTATTTCAGTCTTGACAATCGATTCCTGACCCTCTAACTGAAACCCCTTCTTTTGCCCGCCCCAGCAATCTCAACCTAACAACCATTTTCCCTTAACGTTCTTTCCACCCCCCCCCCTCCCACCCGGCCAAATGGCATGAGCCCACCTAATGCTGATTATCCCTAAGCCAAAATCACTTACTTGCTCGTACGTGTATCCCCCGTCGCTTCCCGATATGTCGTAACCACTATCAGGATAGTAGTGTCCCGCTGGTTGGCTCAGTCTACCTGCGTTCAAATGGCTATCGTGACGATCAAAATGTGTTGCTGTGAATTCTCCAGACACCGCAGTTGGAAACTTGTTTGGCGTCAGATAGGTATTAGTGGACAGGATCGATGTTGGTTGAATTTCACTGTATTGATTTTGATTAGCTGGTAGATAGGTGGATGGTATTGCCTGGTTGAATGTCTCATCTGCCTGACTTGGGGGTAGATATTGAGAGGAAACGATATTCCGATTGGCAGTATGCTGAGTTACTGTGGTTGGGGGTGAATTGGATGATACATGATGGCCGATGCGGCTATCTTGTGCTGTATCTGATGCATGATGGTGACTGGGTTGGCGATGGGGTGGTACTAGGGATGATGAGGAGTGATGGGTGGGTAAGTATCGTTGACTGAGTACAGTGGCTGATGAGGGAGAAACAGAATTGTGGAGGCTAGTTGGTGTGTGAGCACTCGGTAAGTACAGAGAATTTGGTATTACATTTTGGGGTAAGCTTTGGTGATTTGGTGGAAGATAATGGGATTCTGGTGTTGGAACTCGGCGTCGTGATGCGGGGCGGTAACTTGGGGGTAGGTAGCGACTGGATGGTGGTGATGTGCCTGGTGGCTTGTAACCCAATGGCTCTAAACTGCCCACAGCCATTGTCACCAATGACAGTACTACGATGATCCACTGAAAATTTAACAAAATGCGGTCATTTAGTAGCTATATGGTGCTGATTGATGATGAATGTAATCACACAACGATCCTAATCTCGTCGAAGCCCTTCCTTGTGAATCACGCCGATTTTGGAACTGATCGGATTAGATCACTAATTGAACCACAACGGAAAGTGCCTTGATCCCATCACTTCCTTCGAGCATAGCAAAACTGATAAACCTGACCCTGATATCTCGGACAACGATCACGATAAAGGTGAATCACAAATATGAACACTTGTTACCTTCATGCTTCTTCGATGAGAACACAGGCTTATTTGATTTGCATTGTATGATCTCTCTTCTTTTATAGAAGTGTTGTTTGAGTATCTTTGGGAGGAGCAGCCCGCGGTGGTGGGCACTTTTGCGTATATCGTAAAATAAAAGTGAATGCGTTGGTGGCCATTCTTCCGAGGCCCGCACCTAGATGCGTAAAGCAGTTATTCATCCTTCCGTAGGATAGTAATGCACAGTCTTCGTGGTCTCTCCCTATTTCATAATACCTCAACTGTAACATCGAGAGCAAGGCCAATGTAACGCAACATTCCAGAGACATAACCCAAAGTACCGCCATACCCATCGCCTTGTTCCGAATCTTCTTTTTGCACATTCTCTCTCTGGAAGAATACACCAACCGTTGCATCCTTGATACCATATAATTTCACCTCAAGGCCTTTCACCCAGTCATCCGGCCTGGCCTGTGTCACTGGAGCAAAAATCACGAGATGCTCACCCACATTCATGCTGGATGATACAATTCTGGAGATCGAAGATATTATTCACTTCTCATGATGTAGATCAATCCACATAGATGAAAAGGAATAGAACCTTTCGGTTAAGGTGGCGAATAATGACAATTGAGATGGTCCGGAAGGTTCGATAATTTACCCTCGCCTGACTATCTACAGCTACCCGCGCATGCGCATGAAACAGAATTTTAGTTCGCCTACTAATATAGGGCGGCGCTGCTTGTTCTTCTTCTAAACTCACTGGCTACTATAGACTATAACTTTTTGTGTTGTTGAATAAAATCTAATGTGATTAATGACAAAGTTGGTACAGTCAACTAAAGTTTGATATGATGACAAATGGTAAAGTGAAACTTAACTTTCCCGCGTAAATTTTAATATGAACAGATTCATGTATGTTTGTATCAGTCGCCGAGGAGACCGGAAGCCGAAGTCCCTCTCAGCAACTGATTATGTGGTATAGTGTAGTGTAGTAGTAAGGAATCAGTATCAGGTGATGTGTAGAACGCAAATGTATATAATTGGGAATATATGTAATTATGTATGTAATATAGGTAATATGTAATATGTAATTGGGAAAGGAGGTACTTTGTAACCCCAAGGGGAACAAATAAACATATATCTATCTATGTATTTTTGTATTTAACTGTTGAGATAAAACCGAGCGTTAAATCTCGAAATGGTTACACTTTAGCTTCTTAGTCTGATAATTTAAGGAGTGAGGGACAAGGAGGCTGTTCCTCGCTAGAGAAACAGTCGTCTACTTGGGCTAATGGCGGGAAAAATATGTTGAAGTCATAAAGTGCTTCGAAGTCTGCAAGGTAGGCCCTAATACTTAAAGTTTCCCTAAGTATTACCGACCGAAATAAAATGGTCAAGGGAGTAATACATTTTTATGCTTTGCATATTTTGGAGGAATTCGCGAAGTTAAATTTCGAGCGACCCAATTTTTTTTTACTCAGCTGTGAAAGTATTGGGACCTAAAAGTCATTGTAAAATTTTGCCTGGATAAAATTACCTGCAAGCGATTAGAAATATGTTCCTTCGTTCAAGGAGGGGGAGGGGGGGGGGGGGGAATTGAGGATTTCAGGACCCTCTTCAAGTAGCTGGACCATTCCACAGCTTCTACATCAAGTATCAAAACAACCTCTAAATGTCTCCGATAGAACTCGATCAATATTCCTCCTCTCCGACTGCATTAGAACTTCCTAATTAGGCCAACACGAATCTGCATACAAATGCCACCAATGGAATGGATAAATTTTCTGGATTCAACGTGATCGCGAGAAGTGGGAGTGTCATCTGACGAGAACAATATCGCATTCAACATCCACCTCAGAAATTTCCATTGTCCCGTAAAGTCGAGCAACAAACGCGCGAATCACTCAACGAGCTACATCTAAACTTCAAGGTGAAAACGTTCATGCAGCTGGTACCAGTGAAATCGATGATAACCACAACCCTTCACTGCTCACTTCTCCTCCCACTCCCCCCCCCCCCCGCATATCGCCAAAACTTTAACACGATTTTCCACCCAAGTAGAAAGTATGTCGCATGTTTCATCCATTGCGTCGTTGCTCCAAAGTATTTAGTAACAAGTGGTGAACGACGCGACGAAGCGCGACCCTCTCCGCCCCCCCCCCCCTCCCCCTATGTATATCTCTTCATTGTAATGAGTTAAGGAGCCATCACGGCACGTCTCCTCGCCCACTTCAACAATTGTTCTCTTTATTGAATCAGTGTCTTTTGAACTATACTAACATCTTAATCATACACACACGATTCACCTGGTGAGAAGAAAGGTGAAATAAAATTTATGCGAGGGGAAAAATTTATACAAGATCCACTTTCGTTGGAGGCGCAGTGAAAAGGAGAAATTAAGTGGGACTGTTTTAGACAACTGGCAATCCCCAGTAGCCTTTGACGAGTACTTCAGGAGATTACAGTGTGTTTTTTTCAGTAGAAAAAGAACCAATTATATTCTGGCAGACAGCGAAAAAAAAAAGTTAAGAATGCAATCTGGTGTCATCACCAGCAGCTCCACTGCCAGAGTTCGTAGAATGAGTGAACCTTGGTGGTTTCCCTGCGGCGAAAAGGAAATATTTTTTGCCAGTTCGATCCAATGGACAGCAAGATTATCGGCAAATTATCTGCGTATCCGCACAATTTAGAAATTGAAACTACGATATTTAATATCATCGATGCAGTAGAAAATTACTCGGATATATTACCAGCGGCAGAGATAAAATATACGCGATTCGACAATTTGAATTTTTCTGGGCGTTTTCACTGGTAGCGCACCCTTGGTAGGAATCACAGGGAAGACTCTTGCGATCTCGGGATTATTTTCGATCACTTTTTTTCCTTCCGTATATTTGAAAATGCATGCATCAAGAGAACCTTAAGATGTGCCTCGGAGGAAGCACCTCACGTGTTATTCAGTCGCTCGGTATAAGTCAATATTCGAGGACATCGCGTCTTACCCTGATACGCGATATAAACTCTGCTGTGCAGGCAAATAGGCTTAAACTCATGATATTTTGTGCTTGGGTAAGGTAGTTGGCTAAGAATAATGCTAGACTTAAGATTAAGGCCTTCATAATCTAAGCGTAATGTATATAGTATATAGAGTACACCCACCCACCCAACCGCACACCTGCTCAGACACCCACCCACCCACCTACTCACCCACTCACCCACCCACTCACCTACTCACCCACCCACTCACCTACTCACCCACCCACCTACTCACCTACTCACCCACCCAGTCACCTACTCACCCACCCACTCACCTACTCACCCACCCACTCACCTACTCACCCACCCACTCACCTACTCACCCACCCACTCACCTACTCAGCCACCCACCTACTCACTCAGTGGTATGTAGAATATAGAGTATATATAGTGTAGAACATATATACTATATATACTATTTACTATATACTGTATATACTATTTACTATATACTGTATATACTATTTACTATATACTGTATATACTATTTACTATATACTATATATACCATTTACTATATCCGGAGTCCTATTCGAAAAAGGAGAATGTGCGATATATATTGATTATATCGAAAGTCTGTCACGCTGAAATGCGCGCGCAATCGATTCGTTGACAGTGTGGTCTCTATCTCTCTCTGAGCTTCAATCAAGAAAATAAATCGATTATCGCAATCGAACTCGAAATCGGAGCAGGAACGGCATGTGGCCGCGTAGCGGCGACCACATGAACTAATAATGTAAATTCTACTTGCATCATTACTAAGTAACTAATTAATCATACAACACTGGTTGGGAGGGATTGTATGAGTAACCCTCATTACATGTTCGGGAATTTCTCAAAAGTCGCCATCTTCCCCTATCTTTCGGATTTCACAGTTTGTAACGACTTGGAATAAAAAAATACCTGGAAACCGCCCCAAAGTATTTAGTAACAAGTGATGAACAACCCGACGAAGCGCGATCCCCTCTGGGCCTCCTATATATATCTTTCATTGTAACGAGTTAAGGAGCCATCACGGCACGTCTCATCGCCCACTTCAACAATTGTTCTCTTTATTGAATTAGTGTCTTCCCAACTATGCTAACATCTTAATCATTCGATTCACCGGGTGAGAATACAAGCGAAACAAATTTATGCGAAATTGTCTTTTTTTTAGGATCCCCTTCTATTGGACCCCACTGAACAAGAGAACATTTATCAAAGTTTATTTGAGATACAAAAGGTGGTGATGCTATTTCACGCAAAACAATATGAATAAGCATTTTTACGTTCTCGATAAAGGAAATTAATGTTTCCTCACATTTGGGCACTATGTTTATTCTTTCCATTGGTGTATTGGTGTGTGTTTGTCTTCCTATTCTGTACCACTCGCGGTAGCCGGTAGACTCGAAAAAGATTACTGCATGTGTGCTACGATGGCGGGTGCCTATGATGAACTCCCCCCCCTCTTGCGCCTGGTGGTGTGTGTGTGTGTGTGTGTGTGTGGAACCCATTCCCCCCCCCCTGCCTATGGTGGGGTGTGTGGGTGGGTGGATAGGTGGGAGAGTGGATTGGTGCTTGAGTGGGTGGATGGGTAAATGGGTGGGTAAGTGGGTGGGTAAGTGGGTGGGTGAATGAGTGGGTGGATGGGTGAGTGCGTAAATGAGTGGGTGAGTGGGTGGCTGAAAGAGGAGGTGGCTGAATAAGTGGGTGGCTGAATGAGTGGGTGGGTGGGTGAGCATGTGGTGGTCACGATGAATTCAGAATGCACAGTATCAAAACAATAAATCACCCTTTTACAAAATTCCACAACCTTCTTCAACCGAAATTGTCAAATCACGTTTTCATGATTCTTGGTATACCATCACTTACCGTAAATGTAACAACCCCTTGATATATTGGTCCACTCCAGCCTCCGTTCTATCTCCAGAATCGTGTCTCTGAAACTACGCTAACATCTTAATCACAATCACACAATTTACCTGCTGACAAGAGAGAAGAGGACAGGAAAAAAAAACCATCCCACTTGGGAATGTTTTTAATTCAGATGAAATGTCACAGATAATAGCCACCCGAGTTTTATCATCCGCGACATTGAAATCGTAAACCTGAATGGGAAAAGAAGAATATGAGCAAGCATTCAAATGAAAGGGACATGAAAGGATAACGCATGAAGACAAAGCTCAACACAATGGAAATATGAAAATATTTTTTTTTTTTTGCATCCCCCGTTGTTTCGTTTGCTACTCGGAGAATAACGAGAGAAAAGCCACAACATGGCGCTTTGCAAATGTAGAAATGATGCTGCAAGGCGTTTATTTGGCTTCATTCACCTTTTACACCATCTCGTTTCACCCATCTCATTCCATTCCTCGGCTGAATGTTAGAATTAATATAGAGCCGACATATGCATTTCCCCACGTGCAACGCGTGCAATAAATATGCATGGGCGGGGGGGAGGGGGAGGGGGGGAGGTTATTAGCATACGTGCACGTAAAGTAGAATCGCCTAATATTCTCATTACCATAGATACCTGGGTCAAGATTGGTTTTACTCTTCATATCCACGCGAAGCTACATCCTCTCTCTAACTTACTAGATTGTGTTGCACAATGGCGTGACCCTCGCTCGGGAACATCATCTTCCTTTTTCGGGGGGGGGGGGGGGGCCGAATGGGAGCAGATGATGAATCGATAGCCTTTTATTATGCAGGAATACAAAAAAAAAATTGATAATATCTCCTATAGCGTGAGACGTTTGGAAAGGAAGGCTACTGTGAGTCTTGAAAGTCGCAGGTTATTCCAATGATATACATCGTATGTTGAAAGCCCATAAAAATTATGGCAGACATCGTACAGATTACGGGTTTAATTAATGTTTGTAAGTCGGCAATAAATCAATATCATCGTCGTAAGAGACGGATATGCCAAAAAACATCGCTTGGATAATCGATTGAAGGCTATCATTTCCGAACGAAATTTTAGATATCACTTATGCTCCTTTACCGTTAACGCCATGAAGTTCTAATTCAACATGGGGCGCATTCCAGGAATTATCGACTATCAGGCAACATATATCGCTAAAATATTATTAGACAGTAGACCGTGTGCAGGATCGATTAGCCCCACTCGGCACATGATGGGTGCCCGCTGAGCCCTACATACTCCGTTTGAACGATTGCTGAGCGGTCGGCACGTATATGGAGACACTGGTTTCCATCGGTCTTCAGTTTGTTCCGATTATGAAATTTTACATAATTTCGGGAATTGTAACCATTTTAAACCATGGAACAAAAATTTTTTGAACTCCAAAGTTGGAGAACTCGATAATATAAAATTGGGTTTTTCTCTTTTTATGTCCCCGTAACCAAAAACAAATCCAGAATGAATTAAAGAATAAAAATATCTCCATCAAATCACCACCAATTCCTTGAAACGGCGAATAATCCCAGAAATGGTGACTCATAAATTAGTCCAAACAATTGAGGTCGTTGACTTTCAATAATTCACGGAAGGCACGGCTGCAGACGGAGCCAATCAGCCCAAACGAATGAGATTAAATTCTTCACCGATGTCCCATCTTATGTCAGCAACGAGTCTATACCCAGTGAAGAAGTATTGATGACAGCTATGACCAGACATAATGTCATCAATGCTCGAAAATCATCAGATGCTTTCGAGCTCCATCAGCAGTACCTGATTATTTACTGCTTTCCCTGTCCCTATGTTACAAAAACCGACACCGTTGGGGAGGGGGAAACGTGCGTGTGTATGTTTCTTGCTAGGATGTAGAGACGCTATGCGAAGTACGGGGAGGGGAGCACGAGAGACAGAAGAATAAAACATTCACGCACATCTAGACCCATTTACAACGTGTTGCATGGGAACGTCGATAATGACTCGTTCGTCGTAATTTAACGAACGGCGTAAGATGGCGTTATGTGCATTTTCCATCCACGGTAAAAAGTCAGCTGATTTTCGGTCCGGTGTGTTAATGTATAGGTTATATATGTGCCGAGGGTTATTTTCTATATCATAATAGGAGATGACTCTCCTATGCACTCGAGGAAGTAAGCTGCTATCTCAAGCTACTCTAATTGGATTTGGCGATCACTCCGACTATCCTTGACGTCATGATAGAAAATAGACGAGAGGCCGTCACATCACTGTCGCGATCGCGGTATTGTTTTATTCTCATTTTTACCAGATCCGCTTTTCTCCCCCCCCCCCCCCCCCCCCCCCCCCCGAATAGTAGGGAATCGAGTTAAAAGTTTCAGTAACGAGCTCAACCAGCGAACCAGGACAATGGCTCGTCCTCAGCAAACCGGGGGAGGCTCGATCGAAGATCAATTAATGTCTTCGCATCGTCGAAATGTTGACAGATCCGTGCACCACCCTCGTTCTTTTCACCCACAGGTACGTATATATCCAAGTTTATACTAACCGGATTGGATCGTGGCAAACTTTCTAGTTTGCCTTTCAATTTGTCGGCCACTATTCCACGGGAAACGAGCGATTAAAACTTTTTACTAGCCCTTAATTGAATGACGCCACGCCGTGTTATTCCTCGGGCCCCTCCATTGTGCACTGTGTACAATTGCTGGCATTATGAAAGATTCATTAATGGATTGATATAATTACGAGGCTCACCGAGAGTAGATCAACTTTTATCAAGGTTAATTGTCGCATGGAAAATCGTTTAAAAACTTAAAAATTTCCAAATTTTCTCAAAAAAAATTTCAAAGATTTCTCAAAACATTTCCAATTTTTTGGAATTTTTTTTTCCAAAATTGGTAAATTTTTTTTTAATTGTTAGAATTTTTTTCGAAAAAAATGAAACTTGTTTGTTTGTTGTTCGTTTGTTTAGCATTTTATCAAGTCCTAGGGCAAAAAGTCCCAAAAGCACTATACATAGAATATTATATTATAAGAATACAAGGTAGAATCAGTTCAATTTCAGCATTTAAAATTGATAATTTCAAGATAGGAATGAGTCAGTGCAAAAGTCAGGAAGAAACTGTCCACAGCCGCTTCTCGACACAACAGCACAATAGTAATGAGCCATAGGGACCAATTCCTCATCTTTAGTCCTGCAGGCATCCATCCTGCAGTATGGCATTCAGGTATTCGCATCTTAACTCAAATGGTCGGCCATTTTAATCGTCGGAAGTTTCGAAGTGCTCACCATCGCTATTGAAACACCGATCGATTCTTCTTCGATAACTGTACAGCGCGTCTTTCGAAGTTTCAGGATGCTATTAACCACCTTCCTGATAGTGTTAACCAACTCTTGCTTGGTTGTGGATTCTCTATGCATAACAGTGATCTTTAATGTATCGCCACAACAAAAAGGCACATGGGTTTAAGCCTTGGCAGCAGGGGAGGCATTCCATCCCACCTACGAATTTGGGATGCCCCAAGCGAATGACGCGACTCCCATAGATGTGGTGGGTCACCGCACCAACTTCTATTGCACCGGCCGATATCTTGCATAGAATGGACCTCGTCGACCCGTTTTCACCCACAAGCGAAGAACTTTGGTCAAAAACTGTTTAGACCTCACTCCTGAAATGAAAGTTCAGGTCAATACTAGTGCAGGGTGATTTGTGCGTTTTGTTTTGATCTGTTGTTAAAATCAGCACATTGCAAAGACAAACAGCACCATGTTTTTCATTTTGCCAATATCGCGATTGGATCTTCATCTCATCGTCACCATCGCATAAATGGAGAGGAGTCTTGAGTTGTCCACTGAGTAAAATCACCTGTCACCGCTGATCGCACTGAGAGCCAACATGATATTGAGTGGTTGAATTCCAAGGGACCTCCTCGGCAATCTCAATGACCTCACTCGATAGGTTCTCCGGTTTATGACATGCCGCCTGTATTTACCCCCACGTTCTTGAATCAATAAATGCGAGCATGCACAGCCCGTCGACCACTGCATCCGCGTATTTACACCGAGAAAGCATTCAGCGACAACTCATGCGAATAGGGGGTATTTTACCCATATTTACCTTTTTATCTGGAAATATAAACTGATTGCCTGCTTGACCTATAATTACGACTATTTGCACCGTTGGATGTTCTCTGTTTAAGAAGCTTAATATTTCCACAAAATTTTAAAGAGATCAAACCGCTGGAAAATGTGATGAGATTCCGAATCGTTATATTTTTCCCAATCATTTTTTTACGTTACCATCAACGTTTTACTCTTCAATAAATTTGTTTTGAATAATGAAGAGTTAAGGGAAAAGTCTGAAAATTCATAGAACTCTGAAAAAAAGGAAAAGCCCACATAATTCAACGGAACTTGTTCTGTAAGTGGAAATACACATTTAATTGCTTATGACTTTTTTTGATAATTGCCATAATGAAGGAGGTATGATGGTTCAAGTCTTGTGCGGTGGCACCGCTAGTGCCGTCTCACTCCCACTCACGCAGCGCGCATGAGTCGCGTCGTCACGGTCACCCTGCGCCTCTTCAAATGCTCATAATTATCTACTTGATAAATGAGTCAGTTTGAAATTCTGAAATCTGCAAGTTTTCTTTGTAAACCCTAAACTGTTTTTGCCCCTCCCTCCCCTCCCCCCCCCCCCCCCTAAGTTATAGTTGACCCAAAAAATTGCACCACTTCTAATCTTGAGATTTTATACATTTAATTCTTCAATTTTGTAATGCAATTAGAGGAATTCAAAAGGGGTCAATTTCAAAAAAAAAACAGCAATTCAAAAACTTGATAAATTTTGAGGATCCCAAAAATTTTGACTGCAAAAATAGAAAAAAAAAATTGACAATTTCCAAACTTGCCAAACTCCATAGAGTTCCAAGGTTTTAAAGTTCAAAAAATCCTATAGTAAAAAGGGGAAAAGAAAGAGAGTATCGATATATATCGAATTTATCGAAAATCGTAAGACCGGAACCGACGCGCCAGCAGTCAGTGCGGCGGCAAACGGAAATGCGCGTGCGCAGCACGCGCAACTGGACTCGCGTAGGAAAAAAAAAATATGTGAAGCATTCATGACAACCTTACCCAGACGAAAGGTAATTTTTATGGAACTTTTTTCTCCGTGCATCGATGGGGCTTTCAATGACAACCCATGCAAAAGCGGGCTATTACCCCGACTATTTACGTCATTTTTTTTCATCTAGAAATAATAATACTGATTGCCCGCGCGACCCATAATTACCAGTATTTGCACCACTGGGAGGGCTCTGTTTATTTCCAATACCATGGCAACCACCCTTAGCCCATACCTCCTCATTTGCGAGGGAACAATTGTCGTATCGTAGTGACGTTGCAGGGTATTTTCCTATGTAATTAAATTCATCAATTATGGTTGAATCAAACATTTTGCCATACAAAGGCTCTAGCCCACAGAATGAGGTTTACGAACTCGTTAATCAATCCCTCCGTCCCACCCCCCACCCACTCCCCTCCCCCCACCCACCTCTTACCGCTAAACACCAAACAATCGCAGCCGTCGCCAATTTTATCACGGCGTAATCACCTGACAGGTGATTTATCAGTGGTCCACTGCCCCCCCCCTTTTTCGCGGATGAGAAAATTCTGATTCTCAAATTGCTATTGGAAATTTTAATTGCGCTGATATATCGTAAATGTGGAATTGATGATGGCCATGGTTCATGGTTGAATCTCATTTTTCTGATGACTTTTTGGATGATTGTAATTTCCTTTACAATCTATGACTTTAGGAAAGTTTTATGGTTATTATCTTAGGACAAATATTTGTTAGTTGGCATAAGCGGAGTCAAGAGCTGCTCTTGAGGATCCATAGGTTATAGGTTTAAGGGGCGGGTGATTTAAGGATGATTTTTACCTGTAAGAACCCTTGCACCACCTGCTACTGAGCGCATAAATAGTGACAAGTTCAATACTTTGTGAATAATTTTTGAGGAAACGTCGAGAAAAATGAGAATTTCACAGGTCTGAGGCACCCCATTTTGGGGTGACTACTATAGCTCCCCTATCGAAAAGTTGAAAATTGGTTCCCAAGACTTCTGTAAAAAAAATTAACTATCAAGCCAGGGTTTTATTATTTTATAGATACGAAATTTTCAGAGAATTCCCAACGAAAAATCCTTATTTCAATGTTTTCGTTAATTAACCCATTCACTGAATAGGTAAAAAAAATCGATGTTTTTAATGAATTACTAAAAAGTTACTATTAAGAGTTTCCCATTTCCAGATTCTCCGACACGCCAATCAAATACTGATTTCAATGAAAAAAATAGGAATCAGGAAATTTTAAATACCGGAATACAACAGGCGTCGCTACCGGTGACTATGTCACGTGACGCACTGACCAATCACACTGCGCATCGCGCATTCAGACTCTCCTGTGCAAATGCGGGCAAACACGCATGCGCCGGCGGTAGTCGGACAACTTCGGATCTAGACCGAATATGAAAGTTTGAATGGTCATTCAAATTTCGCGCCACTCAAAATCAACCAATAACTAATAATTCACTACATGAAAGTGAGTCAAAATTTGATCGAAGCTAAGGCATTGATTAGCTTGATCACAACTTTCCTTCGTAAATAATGATTCATTAAAACTTTTGGCGATTTCCATGCTTCATGTTTAAAAAAAAACCGGAAACTAGTGCATGAATATCTTTCAAAATCTAAGCAGGTCTCAGTTGCGTGAAGACGCATCGATTAAAAAAACATTATCGAATGGGGTGATTCGTTTGCAAGAAATCGTTGTCCACAAATTGTGGGATTCCTATATCGGGATGTTAAAAAATATCAAATCGGTGCAGGCGCTTACGAGAAACCGTGTATCAATAATCCTCTCACTTACACACACACACACAAACAGGCACCAAATTGCAATTTCCAAAGTTTCCAAACACTAAAAAGAATGACAAATTCCCAAAATCGAAAATTAAGTTTTCGCACAATACCAAAAAAATCTAGAAACGTTAAAAACTTTGAAAAAAAAATTCTGTCAGTTTCAAAACTATCAATACATTGAAAAATTTTCGAATTGGCATAATTTGAAAATTCCAACAAATTCCAATAAATTTGCCTACGCATTTTTCGCACATAAGAAAATGCTGATTATTGGACATTTTAATTGAGGTAATACATCGTAAATGTCCAATTAACAATAACGATGCTCCATCACCATGCCCTTGGTGAATTGTTTAATATGCAATTAATATTAATTGATCGATAATCGGTGAAAAAAATGAGGGATTTACGGAGTTGGAATTAATGCTGGAAATTGGAGCACTTGCTATGTAAATTTATTCATCGCTGTAGTTTCGCATTTTGGATGGGGAATTGCGACCTAGCCAGTTCTCTGTAAAAGATTCATCCCAAGGACAGCTCGCAAATGTGATGGAACGAACAATGGAAAATATCAGTTAAGGATCGAATGGGGATTGGTGCAATACTTCGCCTATTGCTACAGGCGAAAAATATTTCTTGATTCTGATTGATTAACGATCCACTGTGAAAATGTGATTAATGAAGAAAATAGTGTCATGTTTCATATTTGCAAAAAGAAACAAGGGCGAAAAATTCAGCGACCATTGTATTATTGTATTGTATCTTTTTGCTGATAACTCTTGGGTGAAACGGAGAGAGGATATCATTACTGTAATGAGAAGCACAATAGCATAGAAACTAATGGAACAATAGATTTTTTTTAGTCAATTTTTTTTTCGAAAATTTCTGTTTCAAAAATCTCAAGAAACATTTTTAAATTTTCAGTTTTTTACATTTTTCCTATAAATTTTTTTTTATATTTCCAATTTGTTTTAAATTAACGTTTCTAGGGACACTTGCACTATCTGAAACAAATATCTGTGCGCGTGTGTGTGTGTGTGTGTGTGTGTGTAGCTATGTATCTATGTGGTCAAATTCGATCAAGGTTCTGAATGATTCAACCGAAGTGTCTTCACCTAACTTAGATCTGATTAGATTTTGGATGGAATTGGTCCAGTACATATATTGTTATTAACAATTTCAATTGTTTATAATGTTCTACTGCATAAACTGTTAGAGTTAGTGCAAAATTCATATAAGAAAAGTTGTTACCCGTATAAAAATACGTGTGTTATGTAGGATGACTTTTTTCGATAATTTGCATAATTAAGGAGGTATGTATGTAATAAGTGAACGAATGAACCCAGCGCTGTCGGGACGGTCCCAATCGAAGCGTTTCCATGCAAAATCGAGCGGATTACATTTTGGATGGCATTCGTGCAGTATATGCAATGTTATTAACAATTGCAATTGTTTATACTGTTCCACTGGGTACAATATTAAAGTTATCGTTTTTATTGCGGCCGCACCCCTATTGGCGTCTCACTCCCACTCAAGTAATACACATAAGTGTCATCCTCATGCTCACCATGCGTCTACTCAGATATTCATAATTATCTGCTTCATAAATGAGTCAGTTTAGAATTCTCAAATCTGCAAGTTTTCATTATGACACTAATAGGGGTCACACTGATTAACCGAGGTATATTGGAGAAGAATAAATTTAGTACGCTGTGCCGAAATACCAAATCGGGAAGTTTCGTTTGTGCCCCGAACGGGGCACAGACATGCTCACACCACTAGTATACTTCTGCGATTGCATTCCGTTCGACATGTAATCGCATAAAACTCGTTATAAGAATTCTGCAATTAAAAAAACACATTTAGAAATTAAAAAGTAGAGTAAATTCTAAACTCTGCAGAATTTCATAAATGCCCAGAAATTTACAAAAAAAAATCGAAAAGTGAAAATTTTTCAAAAATTTAAAAACACTCAAAACGTTTCCTAATTTCCAAAATGAAGAAATTGCGGGTCAATAAAAAATCACCAATTTTATCAGAGTTTAATTAATCAGCATTAATTAAGTTTCGTTGACGTTTATCAGAGGAGCAACAGCATTGAATTACAGCAGCCTCTGGCCTCTGCTTAATGCAATAATCTCCGGAGCTCGCAGGGTCGAGTGCAAGAGACTTTGATCGAGACTTTCCTGTTTCAGAGATGGAACAGTCTGCGAGGACGTCTTCGTGAATAGAGGTACTATAACGTTGCAAGGCTTCCGGTGTCATCCACTTATCTGTGATAAATATAACTTGGATGTATAGAGTGGCAGTTACATGGCCGTGAAATGTACTTTCAGTTGCCTATGACGCTTGGTTATTGTATAATCGGCTGCATGAGTGAAATGATATCAAAGATAAGAATCGTGAACACTGAGCGAATGGGTTACAAACAAGTTGGAATGAATGAATGTGACAATCAGGTCCGCAACAATAAATTAGCATCATACAGCGAGTCGAATAATTCGCTCGTGAGAGATTTTGTGCACACACACACACACACACACTCATACACATATACACACCCATACATACGCTTCACTTCAAAAATAGTCCAAGATTGTTGAAACCTGCCAAAAATCAATTTTTCAAATTTGATACAAATTAATAACTCACACTAGAAAATGTAAAGATAAAAAAAACAAAATCGGAAAAAATTTTAATCATTTTCTGATCAGAAAAACTTGATACCAAAAAATAGTATTTTTTGAGTAGAAAAAACTTCCCCGTTGCGAAAATTCTGAGAACTTTTCATACTTCCAAAAAGTGTGAGATTTGCAAATGTTCTGAAAAATTCCAATATTCAAGATTGTAAGTTTCCTACACACGTGGCAGTTATGTGACCGTGAAACGCCGTTTGAATAGTTAATGACGTCGACTCATCATAAATCTGTGTGAGTGGAATGTTATTTAACTTTAGCTAATGTTCACCAACAGTCAGGAGATGTGGATTATGATGCAGTCTCAATAATGTAAAAACTCAAAATAAAAAAAAAATTAACTGTTTCAAAATTTGATGAGTGGTCGATCCATCGAAGCATTAAGTCATCAACCCATCGACCATCAACGGATCGACCATCAACTCATCAACCATCAACCCATCGACTATCAACCCATCGACTATCAACCCATCGACTATCAACCCATCGACTATCAACCCATCGACTATCAACCCATCGACTATCAACCCAGCGACTATCAACCCATCGACCACCGACCATCAACCATCAACCCATCGACCATCATCCCATCGACCATCAACTCATCGATCATCAACCCCTCGGCCATCAACCTATCGCCTATCAACTCATCGATCATCCCCCCCTTGACCATTAACCCATGGACCATGAACTCATCGATCATCAAGCTCTCAAGCATCAACCCGTCAACCATTAACCCCTCGACCATCAAACCATCGACCATCAACCCATCGACTATCAACTCATCGATCATCAACCGCTCGAGCATCAACCCATCGACCATGAGCCCATTGACAATCAACCCATCGACGACCACCCCTCGACCATCAACCCATCGATCATCAACCCTTCGACCATCAACCCATCCCGTATCAACTCATCGATCATCCCCCCCTTGACCATCGACCCAACGACCATCAACTCATCAACTCTCCGGTCCATCAACCCTTCGACCCTTCGATCCATGAAACCATCGACCAGTCATCAGCACATCAATTTACACATACATTGATATACATTCACACACATGTAAACCTACACGCATACACACAAATTCTCAAGATTTGTTGAGGAATTTCAGTACCCGCGACAGACTAGTTACGTAGCGAAAATACGCTTTTCAAATTCGACATCATAACAATAACGCAGTATAATCGGAAAATGAATTTAAAAAATACAAGAACATTAGAAGAGTTTTGATAAAGTGGCATTGACATAGCCGTGAGCGCAGTTTGATAGCCATGCAACCACGGACGTCCATTCATTGCATAATGAGCTTGGGGAGACTATCAACGCTACTTACTCGTGTACTCTCAGCCAGCGTATCACAGTGCATAGATGGAAAAACATTTCCCTCCTGCGCAAATATTCTATGTGCAGTGAAAATTATTCATTAATAAGGATCAAGTGTGGAGTCGTTTGTGTCATACATTCTGTGAGTGAAACTGCAAAAAATTGTGATAATATCGATAGAAAAAAATTTATGAAATACTCAACATAATGATGATCATGATCATGAAGAGACGCAGTAACAAGTGATAACGCGGAAAATTTTCAAAAATTTCAAAACTTTTGTCATTTTTCCAAAATTACAAAATTTAAAGAATTTTAAACCTTCCATAAATTTCCCAAATTTTACAAAAAATTTTTTTTCTTCGTATTCAGCTTATACTTATCTCGCCATAATTTATTCTTCCCACCTAATCATCTGCTATTATGAAGAGAGAATCTAGCAAGAGCATTCAGGTAATTTCCAGCTGAATATAAACCGATACCATCTCCGTTGAGTTAATGAATCAGTGAGAACGAATAGTTGAAACGTGAATAGTTGAATTGAGTTTCAGTAGTTGTAACAAGTGGCCACTCTCTGTGTGTAACAATGGGCACCAAGATGCTGGTGAGGAGACTGAAGGAGCTGCCAAGGGACATAACTCTAATGAAGTCCTATGCAAATGCTGCGGCCTGCCCAGTTGAGCATAGAAATCAGGGAGTTGAATTAACGTGGGAGCAGGCAACACCTTACGAACGCATACCAGGACCTAAATCACAGCCGATTATAGGGAATATGATGAAATTCATGCCATTTATCGGTAACAATTCCTAGTTGATATCTATAAAAATCAATTTAGAATTATTACATTTCTCTTGATTTCAAGTTGTATATCATTTACGCAAATTCGCCTATTGATCGATTATTATGATTTTTTATCGATATCTCCCAAAATATGATGCCTAGCAAAAAACGTAATAAAACATGAAATATGTAGTTTCATGAGAGGAACAACTTTTGTTAAACACTTTTTCTCGTATCTATCACCATTCTCGAGATACAGCGTTATAAACAATTAAAATTGTTAATAACAATTGAACGGATGGTACAATTGCAAAAACAGTCCTTGCAGACGTGGAGACTCAGGAGACACGTCGATTAAAAAGAAGTGAAGTCGGTGTAGCAGTTTAAGAGGAACTGTTCGCCAAAAAAAGGATACGGACACATACACACACACACACATAATCCACGCTGAAAATGTATCAAGAGCATGTGAAACGCAAATCTCATATTACTGAAGACAGAACAGACCTTCGGATCATTGGGATAAGCATCCCCGACTTCGTTTTGGGTTATCAAGCCACAGTTATCAGAAAGCCGTTTTCAGCATGCTGTGGGCAAACGGCCATTTTACACACGGTCCGCGTGCGCAAAGTCACACCCTTACGGGAACGTCAATACCCCTATCGGTAGCCTCTATTTTTGATAAATATCTCAGAATCTAGGAGAATTCAGATAATCTTCATGGCAACTTTTTTATAGAACTGACCTGTCTCTACAAAAAGTTTTATATGATGTTTTTTCCATCTCTCCTTACTCCAAGATATTGATCAGAGAAGCAGCCTGGAGGCGATTTGAATCACCTCGTTTCACCTCTTTTTGACACACTGTGCGCAGAGTAAAGTTTACGCTGCGCGTGCGTGAAACCCTGCCCACGCACATTGTATCAAAAAATATTGTTCGACACACGGGCAGAAGTAACTTTTCTGTCTCCTGTGTTGCAAAACTCGCCTTCAGCTCGTCTTGCAAACTTACAGTCACCAGGAAAGTTATTTCCACCCTGGTGTCAAGATGTATTATTGTTGCATACCCACATTTTTGATGTGTAAGCATGTCAGCGCTCCCTAGAGCACCTAGGGCCCACTGTCGGCTGGGTGTAATTTTCTGAAAGCGTAAACAACATTAGTGTGTGTCCGTATGAGCTCAACAGTTACTTGCTTCGCCTGAAGATAGCGCTTCCAACGCAATCGCACGATGTTTACTAGAGCGCTACTTTTCTTTATTAATTTATTATCATATTTTATTTTAGATGTTTCATGTATTTACTGAAATACCGTAACATTTCCCTCTCAAGCCTCTAATATTTTAGTAAAAATTCCAGCGAAGACTGGACAGAATTTGCTACAGAAATTATCCTATCGGAAAATTAGCAATATGGAAATTTCGTAATCAAGATCTGATATCATGTTTGACTAGGTGAGTATGCGAATCAATCGAGCTCCGAGCAAATGGTGACGTTTCACCGTCAATATGGGGATGTTGTCAAATTGGAGGGCGTCCTTGGTCGACGGCCTGTCGTGTTTTTGTTCAGAGCAGAGGATTGTGAGAAGATGTATCGGGTCGAGGGCGCCTGGCCAATGCGAGTGGCTACGGAAACAATGGTCAATTATCGACAGAGAAATGCCCAGTTCTACAAAGGGAAATATGGGCTTTTGTCAAGGTAATTGATTTTTCTGAATTGCTGCCAACGTCGACAGAAATAATGGAAGCCCTTATTAATTCATTGCATAAGGTAAGGTAGTGACTTCATAGTGAATACCTCTTACATTGAGACAAATTGCAAATGTAAAGGTAACTAATTACATAGTGATGACCTCGCATGGTGATGGATACAATATGGTTGGTAACAAATATGATTTTGGTTCAACTTTCGTTACTAAAAGTGTATTACAATGTATAGGATGAAGCATCTCCGTACTTGAGTAGTAACCATAACACAAATACATACTGGACGCAGTACTCAATTGATTAGGACGTCCCGATCACACAATGTTTAGTTATGAGACCTAAAATTAGACTAGTCCTGGAGTGATGTAAATTCTACTTACATCATTACTAAGTAAATTACTAAGTAATCATAAAACACTAATCGGTAGGATTATTATCATGACCAATAAGTATATAGTTTCATGATGATTTATCTCTACTTCTGTTAGTTAGTGAGTTAGAACTCACTGAACGAGAAGTTCAAAAACTGATCACTGTATGAATGTATTTGAGGTAAAAATTGTGAATTTAGTTGACAAGCGTATGGTTTGACGGTAAAAGTAACAAAATCTTCTTCACTCTATCTCCCGTGTTAGAATACTCTTTTATCGGAATGCCGAAAACTGTTCAATTGCCCATCTGTCCCCAAAATTTGCATAATTAAATAGTTTAATTTCCAATTTTCAGTCAGGGCGAGGCTTGGCATAACTTTCGAAAGAATGTGAACCAGCATATGATGTCGCCGAGGAGCATCAAACCCCACGTGGTGCAAGTCGACGAAGTTGCCAGTGACTTTATCGCGAGAATACGGAAACTCCGAGATGTAAAAACTTTGAAACTGCCTACCACGTTCAACAACGAGATGAATAAGTGGGCTCTCGAGTGTAAGTGCGCGGGAAAATGCTCCACAAGTTTTTATTAATCACCTGGGACACACCAACTACTCACACATAAACAGGGAAGAAAACATTTTTTGTCACCAGAGCTTTTGCCGACTGACATCTGCATCCTGCCGTAGTAAATCAAGAGCGATAATGAGAAGTTTTTGTGAATTGTTGATAGGAATTTCACTTACATTGAGTCGGGAATTCTCCATCCGGAGGAAATGTTACTTCACGAGTTATTAACTCTCCGATAAGGATAATGACTTTGAAAATGAAAAATGTAACATAGAGGTTTTCACGTTTCTCAACCTGGCACATCCTCATGTGTATGTGAGAGTTTTTCTCCGTCTCTTTATCTGGTGCTCCTGATGGTAGCTGCTAAGTGGGTCGGTGGGTGGCTTGACATAGGTAGGTGGGTGGGTCGGCGTACATGAGTGGGTGGGCGGGTGAGTTGGCGTATGTGGGTGGGTGGGCGGGTGAGTTGACATAGGTAGGTGGGTGGACGGGTGGCTTGGCGTAGGTGGGTGGACGGGTGGTTCGGCGTAAGTGAGTGGGTGGGCGGGTGAGTTGGCATATGTGGGTGGGTGGGCGGGCGAGTTGGCGTAAGCGGGTGGGTGGGCGATTGGCTCGGCGTAGGTGGGTCGGCGTAGGTGAGTGGGTGGGCGGGTGACTTAGCGTAGGTGGGTGGGTGGGTGGCCGGGTGAGTTGGCGTAGGTGGGTGGGTTGGCGTGAGTGGGCGGGTGGGTTAGCGTGGGTGGGTGGTTGTTGTGTGTAGATGGATGGGTTGTCTGGATAAGTGGATGTGTGCGTATCAGTATATTTCCCCATTGAATTACTCTTTCAAAAAATATGCACACTATCCTACAATTCTTACCAACATGTTTTCAGCAATCTGCGCAATCGCGCTGGACCACCGAATCGGCTGTTTGAAGGACGATCTCTCCCCAAATTCAGATCCCCAAAAAATGATAAACGCAGTGCACGAGATGTTCGAATTATTCTATCAACTGGAAGTCCGACCGTCCCTCTGGCGCTACTACGATACGCAAAAATTGAAAAAACTATTCCGCACATTGGATCTCATAAATGAAATCGCTTGCAAGCATATTGATTCAGCTCAAACAAGATTTTTGAAATCCCCAAAGGGACCAGGTGAGCGGAGCGTTCTGGAGAGTCTATTGAGCATTGATGAACAAACGGCATATATTATGGCGCTTGATATGTTGACCGCTGGAATCGATACTGTATGTACTTAGCAAGCACACTAATAGAAAATATTTCATTGAGATAATTTCGCCCAGACCGAGCATAAATTGCATTTTATTATTGGAATTTTGACGCTTCTTCTAATTTCTATAATTCTTCAAAATTTTATCATTTTCCGTTGCAACCATTGCTCAATTACCACCTCGTCATTTGACCAATTTAACGTAGAAAAATGAGACCCTCTTCTCTATCAATTTTGTTTTTGAACAGGATGCATTAAACATCATCATTGAACATTCCGCAGAAGAAATTAAAATATGTCAGTCCTCACCATTTTTAGTCATTTATCCGTTAATTAGCCGTTTCCAATGACACTCATTTTGCACCTCTAACATCGATACCAATCTAGAGCGACACGCCTCTTCATTAACAGGACAAATACTCCATCTGGATCATGAAGAGTCTAAACAACTTCAAAAATTGGCCATAAATACGGGAATTTAAATTAAGAGGAGGGCACCCTGGGAGTAAGCCTATCATGTTTTCTCGGGAAGCAGAATAAAAAACTCCTCGAATGGACGATAAATTCACATAATTGCATAGATTAAAAAGACAGACTCAATAAAAAAGTTTATTCTTCCTGGAGAAGAAACACAGTAAAACATTTAATGATTAAGTACTAACGCTATAAACATGAACAGTTTAAATTCTATTGATACAATGAGGACGACAAAAATATAATTTTACTGTGCAACTAATTATCTACAATTGTGATATGGGAAGTTAGGTCGTATGATCTATATTTCCCCTGTAATTAATTCTCAAAGTTTGAAACTTTTCCGACACCTCGGCCGTGCCATTCCCATCCCTTCTGCGCATGCGCGGGCTCATGAAGCCGGTATATTACCTATATATACTGTTTCCTCAAATCTAAATTGAATTCCTTGCTTAAAAATTATTGTATTGTTCTGTTCAGTTGCGACTACCCATAAAAAAATACTGAAATGCGAGAGAAAACTTCATGCCACAAATTCTCAACCAAAATTTGATTTAAAAATTCGCAAAATTACTTACAAAAATGGTTCCTTGCAAAGGAGTCAGATAAAACGAACTGACAATAATCCGAGGACGGCAAACCATTTTTTTTAATGTTGGAAAGTGCGAGGTGACAAAGTTGAGTGCCGCCATCTTGATGCCGAGGGAGGGGGTATCCATAGAGAGTTCATGGCGCATGCGCATTCCCGTCTATTTCCTGCGTCCCACCGCCGTTGTTTCTACTTAACTCACAGCCATTCCGTTTAATTGATGGATTCTTCTCTGTTTATTGCTAACTTGCGTCGATTAGACTTTCCTAAGATCCACTTCAGAAAAATTTGTTCTTCAGCCAAGACAACTGGCTAGAAAAATTAATCAATAGACACTCAATGAACTCTCATTGAACTGAATATTTCTCAACTGAATAATACTCATTTCAAGCAACTACAATCTGAATAAAATTAATCTTCCCCGCCAGTGTGAAGGCAAATTTCCCCTGAAAAATGGTTATTTAATAGTGGTATTTTTCAGACCAGCAATGCCACAGGTACATTACTGTACCATCTAGCCATAAATCCTGAGGTGCAAGAAAAATTGCGCATGGAAGTGAACAATTTGCTACCGAATAAAGCATCACCAGTGACATACAATATTTTGACCAAGATACCATACCTAAAAGCATGTATAAAGGAATCAATGCGGTTAATACCAATAGCAATTGGCAATCTTCGTACTATGCAGAGAAACACTGTTATTGGTGGTTATCAAATTCCTAAAGGGGTAAGATTACTTTAATATCCATCATCGTTAATATGTCCACAGTTTGATAAGCTCAACTATTAAATTTTGCATTTAAGGTTGATTTAATAGCCTCTCACAGTGTACTAGCTATGAGCCCAGCGCACTTCTCTCAACCCTGTGAATTTATACCAGAGAGGTGGTTGAGGGAGAACACATTGGCCAAGATAAAATCAGCTAAAGAGGCACATCCATTTGCCTACATGCCTTTTGGCTTTGGACCGCGCACATGTATTGGCAGACGATTTGCGGAAATGGAAATGGAAATTCTTGTGTTAAGGATGATGAAGAATTTTCACATTGAGTGGCCAAATCCACCCATGAGAATAAATAATAGATTCATTACTACTATAGGCTCACCACTCCAGTTCAAACTGATAGAGATATGAGGAGTTAATTCTTGTAATCTATTGGACATGGAATTTTGGCCTGCCGTCGATCGAATTTTGTTTAATGACAAGCATTTTGGTAAATGGGTCAAATGCTTGTAAATTCCCACCGACGTAACAGGGAATCCCAAATAACTGTCGACAATATTTACCGTCCTTAAATGCGCTCATGCAATTCGTCGAATGACAGAGTCTACTAAAAATTGAAATAAACTAGTGGGATAAACGTGCATCTTATTCCTTTTTGTTGCCTAAGTCCAATAACTAGACGAGCATTGGAGGAAGTTTAAGCAAATTTTAATTAGGTGCACACTCCGTAAAGCTATGCCGATTATATCGCACCCTATACGATCCTACCCCCTTAATTATGCAAATTATGAACAAAAATCATTCCACATAAACTGTGGATTTGTAGATGAGCAATAAGTTTTCTTACATACATTTTTTACTAACTCTAATGGTTTATGCAGTGGAGCGTTATAAACAATTGGAATCGTTAATAAAAATATACAGTGTTGAAATGTTGAAATGCTCGGTAGCTTAACCAATTTTCAAGTCATCGAGGTCACATTGACCGCCATAAAATCATTAAAACGACCCATAAATCCTCTTGCGCATATTCGACGTTTGGAGCACTTCTATTTGCCGATGGTTTGTTAAAATTGGAATGGAAAATTCTCGTGCTAAGTATGTTGAAAAATTATACCATTGAGTGGCCAGATTTACCAGTTGGAATAAATAATAGCTTCATTAGTACCATAGCCTTACCACTCCAATTGAAACTGACAGATATTTGAGGAAACTCGATTGCCATTATGTATGGAATGCAATTTGCATATGTAGTCGAATACTGAATACTCATAATCGGTTATTCATTACTCTAGTTAATGGGGATGAGAGTAATTGTTAAATGTATCAGACATTTATAGAGTGCGGACGATTTATTGAAATATATAATTTCCATTGACATGAAATTATTCACATATCACATAAGCTTACCTTATTCTCGATCGGCTAAATGATGCGGAAAATTTATTTCTGCAATTATTTATTTGGTCTTTTACAAAAAGTTATAGTCATACAAAAAAAAATTTTCTCCGATTAAAATCTTTTTGGACAATGCAATGGGTAAAACGGTGGATTATCGTGTAAAGTGTCAGATTAGTGGTCTCGCGTTACTTCTCAGCAGATATCTCATAACTGGCCAAAGATAGCGGCATTTTCATGTAAACCTTTTTTGTAGAGCAGAATGAGCTCTACAATTTTGTATCAGCGCAAAATTCGATATCTCTATTACTTTTTCAGATATTCAGTGAAAATATTGGACCGTTTCTTCATGTCCAAAGTATCCTTATCCGTTGATCATTTTGCAATTCTAAGGTCATCTCCCACTTCCAGATCATACATCGATACTTGAAGCAACAGAGGATTATCCAGTGCCCCCAGAAATTCAATTTGGCAAGCGCTCGGCCTCGTTCATTTTCTTTCTCAAGTTCCATGCGTGTTGAATAGCCCAAATTGCCAACGGTCTCATGTATCCAATGGCCCGATAATAATTATTCTCAACCAGTGCTTCTGGCGTTTCAAAGCCCATTCCAATGGTCTCATAAACAGTACGATATACACCTTCGGCTGTTTGAAAACCCTCCTCAACCATGCCCTGTAATCAAACAACAATAGGTGCAATGAGTTTCGCCGATTATATTCGATGAACTTTCAATTTGCGTCTGTACCTGATGAATCATTAATGCCGCGAGTCCATAACTGACGCCAACCCACATCTCCTCGCTCATTATTGTCATGTAATCAATGGACCCCGTAGGGAGGTAACCGTTAACAGCTCCTTGTTTACCATTCTTGTATTTCATAACATTGTTCGCGAATATTACCTGCAGAGCCGACTTTACATTTTCTTCGGGAAAAACCTGAATGAGAAGAATTATTGAGTGAATACGGAAGTGGCTGGACCATCCTGGTAATTTGAAGATTTTTTTTTAGTGGGTGAGTAGGTGGGTGGCTGAGTAGGTTGGCGGGTGGGTGTGTGTGAGTAGGTGGGTGGGTGAGAAGGTGGGTATGTGAGTAAGTGGGTGAGTGAGTAGGCGAGTAGGTAAGTGGGTGTGTGTGAGTCGGTGGGTCGGTGGGTGGGTGGATGGGTCAGTGGGTGGGTGGGTGAGTAGCTGAGTAGGTGAGTGGGTAAGTAGGTGAGTAGGTGAGTGGGTGGGTCGGTGAATAAGTAGGTGGGTGGTTGAGTATGTGGATGGGCGAGTAGATATCTACAATTTCCAAAATTTATAAGAATAAAAAACAAATGGAAACTGTAAAATTTTCAAACTAAAAACGATCCCAAAAGTCGATGATTGTAATGCTCCAACGCTCAGCTCTGTGCACCCTCATAGTGCCCATTGAAAAATTGATTCCCGAAATGTCCATTACATTCTCGAATAATTCACTTACGTCGTGCTCAAAGCCGCATGCTCGCAAATACCACTGGCCACAAAGTTGATCGCTCATAATGGCTTTTCGATGATCTGATTTACCGCTATCGAAGTTATAATAAGTACCTATAATTGATAATACCAGGGCATTACACGAGACATAACTTTTCATTCAGTAAATTTAATATTAATATAAAGCTAACCATTCCACAGTTTCTCCTGGAAAGCAAGTTTGCCCTTTTCCAATACTTGGGAGTACTTGGCAGCATTTTCGTTATCCCCAACAAGTTTTCCTATTTGAACAGCGCACCGCAAAGATGCTAGCCACAAGCTACCGCAATATGAACTGAGATAGGAGGGCAGGGAAATATTATTTCATCAGTAATTAAATTTACGCTCTGTTAGTATTTTCATTATAGGTCTACCTACCTGGCTCCCGTCATCACCCAGCTATCGTAAGTTTGATCGGGAAAGCCGGAATTTTCAATGAGACCATCGTTATCAGTATCCCAAGCCAAGCAATGCTCCAAAATCTAAATTTATCAAACGAGCAATTAAATTCAAGAGATCATTCCATTTCAATGGAGATGACGAACGTTGATTGACCTAAACAGTCTTCATTAGAAGAAAAATAATAAAGAAATTTTTCGTCACTGATGCCTGATAAGTGGCGCTCTGGGGACTCTTTTGCGGTCGATAAATCGTAGTTATCGCACATGGTCACCGAACCCGCGCAGAAGTGAGGCCTAGTCCTTTTTTCAACATTTATCGGACCATGGCCTCACAGAACCATGGAAGAACTGCAACGACTCACGTAACGCTATACGGCATAGTATATAATACGGCCACCGTACAGCGCCACTGATCTCTCAGGTACGCCACGGCAGCCATCTAACATCTCGTCATAGTTCGGGACTTGTTCAGTGTGAATAACTCGATGATGCAATTTAATGATTTAATGATATTAAGCGTTTCGTGCAGAGTGCAGCCTCCAGATGATGATTTTTATTTTTATTTTGATGTTTTGTTTTTTTCAGGTGGGGGGCTTCGCCCCCCCACATCCCCCCATCGCGCGCCCACGCCGCCCCCTAGTCAGGCATACGTGACAAAAAATACCCTGTGTTATTCGGCCGATCACATTGGTTTGCGACTCGTGTGAGTTTGCACCACTCGGTGTCGGTAAGTCAGTGACTCAGCTCGCCTTCGGCTCACTGCCACCTCGTCGTGAAACTCACGCACCTCGCAAACCGCCGTTTATCGGCCATATAACACAAATAGCTATTGGGCGATATCACTCAACATCCAGGGTTGGGTGTCTCGAAAGAGCCTGTTTACGTTTTAGACCATTCTAGATCACATGCAGATGAAATTACGAAACGTGAAAATTGACAAGGTGACACGCTTCAACATTACAACGTTTTCTTTTACACTTGTACTTTGTTTCAATGATTTATGTTTTTAAAGAAAGTTTAACTTTAAGCTCAATAAAATCACAAATTCAGTCGTGTATCTTGCACAAAAATCCAAGGACCTCATTATTTTGGGCTAGAAAATCGGGAAAAGTTTCAGTTTCATAGAAGCATTTCTTAAGGCACGCTAGTACACTGCTGCCTCATGAATACTAATTACCAGCAATAATATTAGTTATTCAAATAGAATGATAAGTACCTTTTTGATACTCGGCCAAAAATCCTCAAGGTATCCTATATCACCAAATAGACAGTAATCTCTATAGCAACTGAGAACGAATTTCGGATTCAGGTCCTTCCATGCGGATACATCATGAATGGGATACGCATTAATCATTTGAAATGGCTCTTCCTCTGCTCAATGGGTTCAATAAAAATCCATGATCATTAATTCTTTTTTTTTCTTCACTCTGCAGCACGAAAAGAAAAATGGAAAGCATATGGTACGTGAATTTTACTCACCAGGATCCCCGACATCGTGTGGCACAGTGCCTTTCAATTTTCTTACGTGCCGCGAGCCATCATACAGTGACGATCTTTCACGATTATCTATCATTTCAATAGTATCTCGAATTTCGTATTGTATGGTTGCCTGCAAGTGTGGCCACAATTGTGCCAAGGCAAATGCAGCATAAAAATGCACATCGTAGGTATTATACATTCGATACTCATGGCCCTCGAGGTATGCAAAACGACCGTACTCATGTCTACAAAAAAAAGACAGTCAAAATTTTCAGTAACTCACTAATTCGCCTACCCATCCACGTACCAACACCCACCCACGCACTCACACCGCCTCACCCACACCCACTCACCCACACCCACTCAACCACACCCACTCACCCACACCTACCCACCCACTCATCCACACCTACCCACCCACTCATCCACACCTACCCACCCACTCATCCACACCTACCCACCCACTCATCCACACCTACCCACCCACTCACCCACACCCACCCACTCATCCATCCACTCACCCACCCACTCACACCGACACCCGCCCACTCACCCACAGGCACCCACACACACATACACACACACACACCCACTTACACACACACACACCCGCCCACTCACACACACCCACACAAACCTCATTAAAAATTTTAGAAACGTGAAACGTGGAGAAAAGTGAAAATTTCATAATTCTGAGACACCTCATTTTCAGGATGACTAGGATAATGACTCCCCTATCGGGAAATTGAAAACGAGATTGGCTACTTGAAGTAAAATAATTTTTCCTTTATAGATCGAATGATACAATTTTCTTCTCCCATCACTAATTTTCGGTATATTACTGAATATCCGATCACTAATTTTCTCTCCGTGTGGTCTGTTAGCCGTGAGGGGTAAAAATATACATCGATACTCATCGCCCTCGAGGTATGCAAAACGACCGTACTCATTTCTACAAGAAAAGCACTCCACCTTAGATGGCGCTTTGGGGACACTTAATCTTGAGAATGTAATACAAGACTTACTAATTAATAATTTGTGTACATTACCGTATATCTTGGCACTCAAGTTTATCAGGCTCATCGGTGCGCAGCCATACGGATCCACCGTCAGCTATGAAATATAATTCATTGAATAGGGCACTCTTGTACCACTCGGGTAGCTCATTATCATCCAAGATGGTTTTTTGCCACTTGTGAATTTCCAATTCCCAGGTCTCATAATTATTCAAAGCATAGTGACTGATTTCTGGGGCAACACTGCCAACGGATGAATTGAAGTATTTAGTGTAGTATCTGAAAGATAATTTTGGCAAATAATACATGGGAGCAAATCTCAGAAAAGCCAAAAGATGGTTGCTCCAAATTGGAAAATTGGAAGATCTTTTTCCATTTCCGAAACCATTTCCGAAGCCAAGTGATGTCACGATACACGATAGCCCCGCCCACTGGGTATTGGGGGGGGGGGGGGGGGGGGGGAGCGCACGGGTTAGTTTGGGGCCGCTCGGTGATTGGTTCTTCCCATTCGGAGTCACATTGTGACGTCATCGCGCTTTTCAAAACATCCAAAAATGATTCTGAACTAATGGTTATTGAGATTTTTTTTTTTTTTTCAATATAATAGGGATTGATGGTTTTTCACTGGTACTGCGGCTCGACAAAATTCAACTCGGTGAAACTTATGCTGCTTCACCAATTTTTGTGCGTTGAATCTGAATCTGGTTGAGACATTGAGCTAACACCGCAGGTTTTAGAGAGAAAAATTGAAAATAGAATCGGTAACAGTGGTCACTTTGAAACCTATACAAAGGCACAGGAGGAAAAATTTGGAGAGGGAAATACGGATGTACTCATTGCTGTCATTTTGTTTGTCGTAATGGAGAACGCAGAAAAAATCGGAAGCTTTGAAATTTATAACATTCCCAAAATATTAGAAATCTATGGATCTCTATTTTTCCAATGTTCAAGTTTTTTTGTTCTTGTCTCTTTTCAAGCTTTTAAACTCGAACATTTTGAATATAATTTTTTTTTTTTTTGTAACTTTCAATTTTTTAGGAAGTCTTAGAATTTCCGAACTTTATAATATTTTTCAAATTTTTTAATATCAGCATTAATAATCGCATTTTTTTTATTGTTGCAATGTGTCCACATATTTAAAGTTTTTATCATCTTTTATTCCTTCATCAATTACGCAAGTTCGACTATTGACCTATTATTATGATTTTTTATCGATATCTCGTAAAATATGATGCCTAGCAAAAAAAGTAATAAAACCTGAAATATGTAGTTTCACGAGAGGAACAAACTTTGTTGGACACTTTTTCTCGTATCTGTCACCGTTCTTTAGATACAGTGTTATAAACAATTGAAACTGTTAATAACAATGGAACGGATGGTACAATTGCAAAAACACTCCCTTCAGACTTGGAGACTCAGGCGACGCATCGATTAGAAAAAAAAAAGTTAAATCGATCCGGCAATTTAAGAGGAATCATTCCCCAAAAAAGGGTACCGATGCACATACACACACACACACACACACATAATCCGCGCTGAAAATGTATCAGGAGCATGTGAAACGCCGAGAAACGTGGAAATTTCATGATTCTGAGACATTTCATTTTCGGGGTGATTAATCGACACATATTGAAGAATTAACTGATTTCTAATTCAACGAATGTTTCCATTCGGCTCAATTAATATGATTTTCATTCTCATGTCAGGTTCAAAAATACCTTCAATACGAGTGGATTGAAATGTTAATTGAGCCGATTGGGAACGTTCGTTGAAGTACAATATCAGTTCGTTTTTCGATTTGTTTTCATCAATTTTCATGAATTCATTAATGATTTAAAATATGACGTAATAGTCCAGCGCAAAAATGTAAGAGGAGCTTCCCACTTAAAATTGCATGGTATGTATGAAATAAAATCAGTTTTGGGCGACCCTCTATGTATTTATTTCATTCAAATTTTATTTTAAATAAATATTGAATTTGAAAAAAAAAATTATTGTAAAATTTCCAATATTATCATTTTTTGTTTCAATTTTTGAAAGTTTGCAAAGTTTTGAAACCTTACAAATTCTTAAAATTAACAAAAAAAAAACAAATGTCTATAATTTTAAAATTTTCCCAAAATCTCAACTTTTCCGCAATTGCCGGGCTTTCGCCGCTTTTCGAGGTCACCACCCAGCCTAAAGCTTTCCAACCGATCCGTCTAAGCCTCGTATGTTTCATGTTTGGGGTTACCAGAATTTCTATTTTGTCAAACTATGTAATAATCCATTACTCCCACGAATATTGAGCCACACCAAGTACGGCTCAGCCCAACTACATCTAATACTCCGTGTGACAAAAGCACTCGCTCTCACCTGAAATATTCCCTCGATTTGCCCCAAAAATGTATCTTTGGCATGTCCCAAACTAGACTGAATTCAAGCCCTCCTGTCTCATCAGCATTGACTCGTGTAAATGCACAAACGCCGCAAGCAATATCCTTCACTGCATTGAATTCAATAAATTTATATCATGTAATGGAATTTTCAACTTTTCACTATGTGCCAAAAAATTACATGTCTTTGGTGATTCTCTGCTTGGCTCAGCATCAAGTTTGCCAGTCCGTTTGAGTGACTTCCAGAACTCTATTCCATCGCCCACTGGATCAAATTTCAAACTCCTCGAAATGTCAACATTATCCCTTGCTCTTGAACCTATTGCGTACGTGCATGGCATTTCCTTCAATTTTTGGTGTATCATCACACCCGTCGTATTTTTATATTCGAAACACTCGTTCCATTTCTCACCTATTGCAGCATTGCATTTACAACAGTATTCAATACTAGCTCAATACCTCCATGAAAGTCAAAGATTTTCCAATAATATGAAGATTTGCGATTGAATTATCAACAAGGCTCAGTATAATTTTCACATTGAAAAAAATCCGTACATATAGGGTGCGGCAGTAAAATCCGAACAAATTTCAATTTGAATTTCCCGCCATATCGTAGTTCCGTCAGAGGTCGCGGCTGAGGTCCTTCAATGCCGTGGGCGTCCAGTAAACAGTCATGATCTTAAAATAGCCGATATGCTACGTACCAGTGCGAAGTACAATGGAAGAGCCACAATTATTGATAGCCTTCGCGCTGGGTGTTCGGCGACCGAGATCATTCGATCCTTCGGGCACCCGAGATCGACTGTTTATGATGCTGTGGCGAAAGACAATGCTTCGGAGAAGTCTGAAATGGCTCGCACAAGTCATTTCGTCCAAAACTGGCTGCCAGACAATGCGGACATGTTCTGGTCCAAAGAGTTTTGGCGCCCGAATAGCCCGGATTTGAACCCCCTCGACTACTATGTTTGGAGCGTTGTTGAACGGGTTACCAACAAGTCGCGGCACCCTAATGTCGCGTCTCTACGCGCCACTATCGCAGCAGTATTCGCCAATATGGACAGCGCTGCGTTACAGAGAGCGCGCGGACGCTTCAGGACAAGGATGGAGGCGGTAACTGCGGCCGACGATGGTTATATTGAGTAATTGGACTCTCGACAGGTCACACGACTATTCACTAACAACGTTTCCTTTTACACTTGTACTTTGTGTCAATAAATTATATCTTCCAACAAAGTTGAATTTGTCCGGATTTAACTGCCGCACCCTGTATATAGGAGAAAAATGTGAAATCCGATTGATCGAGATTTGAATGAGAAAAATCATGATGTATTAATCAATTCTGAATAATGGAATTATCATACCTGGCATTGTTTTTCCACCTAGTCCACTCTGAAATGTAAATGTTATACTGACGTCCAAATCACGTCCAGAATCATTAATTATTTCCCAGTGAAAGACAGCGCAGGGTAATGAACTGTCTTTGTAGTTGTGGGGAATTATTGGAGATATTTGACGGCAGATGAGTTTGACTTTGGGATCAGCAACATTGTATTCGGTCCATGAGCGCGGATAAAGCGCGGTGTAATTAGCATTTTTAGGATCGAACTCCCAATTCCAGGAGGAGAGATGTTTGGGGCTCCTATCAAATGTTGTCAAAGAAAAATAGTAATTTCAGAGGTGAAGAGGAAAAGAACCGCCCCTTAATCAGGCATGGGTTTTAGGGAGGAGGGGACAGGGTTGGCAATGTTCAATCATTTCGTACGATACAAATATTTCACAGATATCATCTTATCTAGATTTTTAAAGAAAATCTCCAGAAAAAATAAAGAAATTTTAATTTATGGAAAATTTACAGAATTCTTTTTGCTCTAGTTCTGTCATCCAATCATTCATAATAATTCGATTTAGCTCACTCTATTGAAACTATCCACAAAAATTACTTCATGCCTTTTGAAGGATATAAAAATCCACACGAAACAAGTTTCTCTCTTCAATAGGCCCCGGGGGGCGGACATTTCCAAACGATTTCGCGAATCCCTGAGCCAATAGAAAATATATGATAGAAACTTCCCCGAGAACAAAAACTCTTCTTCGCAACGATGTTCACAATTAATCGCTATAATCTCCAAAAAACACTGATTTCTTGTAACGAGTTATCCTTACGGTATTTCGGACGCGAACGCGGCGACGGAAAAAGCGCAATCAATTTCATAATGTTTTATGAACCGTTATCCCCTAGATTTCAATTATCCTATAGCATTCACATAGATTAAACGAACGGGCACAATGTCCAATGGACATTATATGCTTTGATCAAACTTCAAAAATGTGGGCTGGAACTGTCAACATAAGGGTTAGAATAGAATAGAAGATCGGTAGTCTCAAACAGATAGAAATTTTAATTAGACACTCCAAAAAAAACTTTGAGGCCAATAAATGCCCGGAGGAAGAATGGTCTCCCCACATATTTCGCAATTTGGGCCGCCTTTGGCTGAAAGAATAGGAAGTTTAAGTATGAGTACACACGGTCTGCTTCACGAGTCTGGTGATGCTTCGCACGCGCATTTCCATTTTCCACCGCACGGACTGGTGGCGCGTCGGTACCGATCGTACGGCTTTCGATAACTTCGATATGTATAGATAGATTCTTCCGTCTCTCCTTTCTACTGCAGGATCCAGTAATCGAACAACTATAGAAAAGCGAAATATATACAGCCGGTCCTTTTACGAAATTCCCGCTCGACGATGAATTCATATGAATTAGAGTCCGGACAATTCCACACTACTATACCTACAGGAGACTCCTCGTACGGGGATTCGAGTATTGGACCTCGTGTGCCAAAGGCCAGTGGTCCAACCTCCCGATTATTGCCTTCAGTAAATTCATCTTATATTGAGGATTGCATTAAGGAGCAAGGACAAGCAGAAACAATTAAGGATTGCATAAATGAGGAAATGAAAATTGCAAGCACTTAATCCTTCAATTATATTGGTCAGAAAGTGCCTGTATACATCTTTTTATCGATAGTTCAAACCGTCCTTTTCTATTGCAGAGGAGAAAAAAACTACGAAATAAGGTAGTTCTTTGGTGCTAAAATATCGATAACTCTTGGAGTTTCCACTATGTCTGTAGAACAGAGCTAAAACGATTTATTACGATTGGCCACTTCACTGGAGTAATCGCTAAGAAAATTGATTTGTGCACTTACCGATAGGGCGACAACACCTGGTGATAGACTGTATTTCCCTCGGTATCACGGATAGTTACGATAAATTGATTGGCTAACACAGTGTTATAGTAATAAACACCGGGTATGAGTGAATATCGACAAAATTCACCTTTAAAGCCGCGACCTATTGATCCACCCCCGATACCACCAATTGGCG
Source organism: Asobara japonica (assembly GCA_026005395.1). Classification (NCBI taxonomy): domain Eukaryota; kingdom Metazoa; phylum Arthropoda; class Insecta; order Hymenoptera; family Braconidae; genus Asobara; species Asobara japonica. Next base: position 2,285,669 of record BQMI01000176.1, on the reverse strand, counting down.
CTCCTTTTCGTCCAATGTGACAAATAGTTTAATTAATTTGTGATCGAGTTTGCTGTGTCAAAGGTATGATAATGAAAACCTTAATTGGTGAGTAATTGAAATAACTCAGGCATTACATGCTGTTTGGAATTGATCGAAATTGAGTTGTAGGGATTCTCAATTATCGATTTTTCATGGTCAAATTGAGTGGATGGTTTTTCTTGGGTACGCTTATCAAGATCATCAGGAAATGAGGAAGAGGCTCTACTCAGAGTTAAATGGCCCCGGCCTAAAAAAGTTCAATAAAAATTATCAGAAAAGACGGAAAGTCGCGGACCGAACATTACATTTTTTCGGACGACTTTTCTATAAACAACCTGTTGTTTAAATAATGATTGATTTTCCACATGTCCCAAAAATTATAATCAGCACCCAACTGTTTGTAATCGGTATACTGAGTTACCTCAATTATCATCAATAATATATGTGTTAACGAACCATAAATTTGTTGACCATGCTGCATGTTTATGTAGTCCATGAGGGGCAGTCGACCTTGCCAGCGAATTTTCAAATAATAGAACAGGTACCTGAAACACGTGAATAAAACTTCAATTTTTCTATCCATTTTTTTGACGAGATCTATACGAGACAGTTTTGGAAAAGTCTCTCAGTCTCGCCTAGGCATTACAAAACGCGGTCGCGTCTCGCCTCGGTTCCTCAATTTTAGGTATCAACACATACATTGAATCGATTCTGGTTCAAAATAAATATACATATCAAACGAATCAACTACCATGAAATGATATTACAAATATGATTTGCATTTTAAATCAATATTTTATGCTTTAATAATTTTGAATAATTCGAGGTAATGACAACACGTCGGGTGGTTGTAGGAAAATTGATGGAGTCCCGATGGGGTGAGCCGGATGGATTCCTGATCGGGGGATTGCGCGACTCTCCCTATGAGTCACTTTCCCTATACGCTGAAAAATGGATCTGCGGAAATGAAATTTTAGGAGTCGATAGAGAATAAAGCTACAGAAAAATTGTACATTTTTTCCCGCCTATCAAACCAATAATTTGGGATAAATTAGCAAAAACTTGACAAAAGTGAGAAATAGCGGTCGAACATCCTTAAAGAGAATAGACCTGCGGCCGTAAAATTTCGAACAAGCCCTCTTTAGTACTTCGCCCCTGGTAAGCGACAACAGCGTTTGGTTATGTAGAGCGCGCCATTTTGAAAAGCGCGCCTTACCAATCGGCTCCTACATGACCGAAGCGCACATGGCGTACTCAATAAGTTACCTACACGCGACTGCCGAATTATCCTAAATCCTCGTTATTACTCACCGAATTCCAAGCGGAATTAAAGGTAGCAATTGTTGCAATCTCGGTCGCGCAGCCTGTGACCATTTTTCGGGATATTTATGATCCAATCGCACTTTAAAACCGTTCTTCGGCACCCGCGTTACATCCATGTTATTCATTGTTGACAGCCGCAAAGCACTTCCGTTTTCCCCAAAATTACCGAATTTAACCACAAGAGAAATTTACCGAAGATACTAAGAAGATATTGAACACTTTATTTTTGACACATTGACAGTCAATTGCTCCGTGCGCTTAAAAAAATCACAGTTTGCTAAATGCAGGGGCATCAGCTGACAGCAATACTTGTCACTTGTTACCATTATGCGCCACATTGACATGAGGGCGCTGCGGAAAAACAATTTTTAATAGTAAACTGCACTACAAAATTTGTCGTTCAAACTTAGAACGCAACGTGCAAAATTATCTCAAATAATTCTACGTCGAAAATATCGACTGCGTAAAAATATTATTTTAGTTTTTTTCCCCCAATTTTGGGGAGGAAAACTTGGGTAATTCATATCATGGAACTGTCAAGGATGAAAAGTATCGCTTAAGAAAAATATTGTCAAGGAGCCGAAGGTCGAAGACCAAAGTTCACGTTACATGTTGTTACATTGTTTAGAGAAAAACTGATGATGGAACTATTGATTAAAGTTAATAATCAGTCTGCCGGCCGGGACAAAATTGCCAGGTTAGTTGAATCCCTTGAATGTAATTAGTGCTCCGCGGAAAATTCTGGATTTTGAGAATACGATCACTAGTTTTGCTGCACTAAGCGCATGAGTTATTAAGGATAAATTGAGGACACGTAATCGTCAACATTTTTGCTTCTCAACGTAAATTATGTCGAGTGATTATAACACATAATGAAATTCAAAATACTATATAGATTCATATTCTCCTTCTTCTTTAATTATTCTCTTTGGCAATTGCTTGCATTTGAATTTTCCCTTTTTTTTTACATAAATAATGATAATAACATTTTCCATCCATTTATAATTTCTTTCCATTTATTCATGACTATTATTTTCATGAGAAATTTTCTGAAATTCGAGATTTTCGTAAATAATAATCATATTTTTTGTATAGATTAATGTATGACTTTATATACAAAAATCTCAGTATGTGATTCATGGAAGATTTTTTCAAGGTCGTTGTTTTTTTATTCAGGTTTTTCCAGTATGGAAGTAGAGCTGGGTGGTACCTTCTGCAAAATGGCGAAACTACTAGGAATTCTGTGGATGTGTTGAAGAGCCTCGAGTACACATTTAGCTCATTCAGAAAATGTAAGATTGCATGCAAAATCTGCTGAGAGATTTTCAGGAAGATTTATTTCGAGTTGTAGAGTTGTTTCCTCAGGATACTGATTTTGAAAGTGAAACTTTCTCATAGAAGCTTCAAACGTTAAAAAAATATTCGCCTCTCAATGATGCAGATTCAAACGTCACTTAAAAAAATTAAGATCGTGAACAATGCTGCAATATTTTTATTTCAAATTCAAAAAGTCCAAGTGATAATTCTGCATATTTCTCTGAATTAAATTGACGGATCATTCATGTCTTTCAAAGATAAAATTTTATTCCAGTGCTACGTTTCGGGAGAAGCTTGGACAGTATCTATGCAGCGCTATCAACCCTGCACAATCCAGATCTAATAATAAGGTTCACGGTGACATTTGCAAAAATTTCTAATGGATTATATTTATTAGCTGACCACCTAATATGGATCGGTCGAGCTGGACTACTACGAATAAATTTGGAAAAATGGACAACAGTGGCCAATAAATATTGGCTCTTCACTATCGTCATGAACTTAGTTAGGGATCTATACGAAATCATTCAGATACTTGAGCAAAACAGTCTGGGTCGCAGTTCCAAGATCAACTTGTCGGCTCAAAATTTACTCTGCACATCCTCAAGCTATTTGAGGAACCATAGAGGAGTAGTATTGGATACTGTGAAGAATGGATGTGACTTTTTTATTCCAATGACAGCATTGGGATACACTAAATTGAGTCCTGGAACTATCGGACTTTTGGGATTAATTTCTTCGGCTATTGGTCTCTACTGTTTAACTGATCCACTTGCCAAACTGACACCTTCATAAACAATTATGAATCAGTGTAATAATATTACGAATTAGGTAAGCTGTTAAAAATTTGATACTGACATTCCTTTTATTGTTTGTATAGTGTGTATAAACATAAACAAATATTTTACGATTCAGTATGAGCTCATTTTTCCGTCTTTCCTATCACAATATCATTTTTTTTGATTCATCAAAAGCCATTTTGTTTGTAGAAATTTTGGAACAACTGTAGATGCAATAGATTTTGAAGATTTTTTTTTACAGTAACTTGGAAAAATCAAGGAAATCTCTGGATGAGAAGACATAGGTTTTTTAATCGTAGAATTATTGTCGTGATCTCGAAGTGTGGATGAAGTACACGTTCCCTCTGTCTTATATCATAAGTGATACTGCTATAAGGTGAAGTAATTTAGTATTGGTAAAATTGCAATTTATTTAAAGATTATTTGTTGTCTGTATCATTTGAAAAATACTAAAGATCCTTATAATATATTTTTTATCAATTGTCTATTTCTAAAACCCTAATTGGATTTTCTCATACTTGTATAATTTGCTTAGTGATAAATTCCTGATCCCGATTCCATAAAGCTTTACAGAGATAATTCAACTGATATGTAACATCGAAAATCTCGGGTCTCGCTGATGACTTATTAACGTCAATTTTGATCACTTTCATCTTCCATTTCGATTCAAATTCCTTTATTTGAATGTCACTCACTGGTAGAGTCGACCAAGGCTTATACCTTGTACCAATTACAATTTTAGCAGGTCTCTCCCTGATACTGTTCATGGAATTCATGAGGTAAGGAATGTCGGCGAAACTTGTTGGATCTTCAAAGGAAAATACTGAGCAGATTGCGTCCACTTTGTCTTTACATGCCTAAAATCAAAGACATATCAAATTAAGGTGTGTTCTAGCCACCCATAGTAAAACACAAATATAATAAAAAAGATCTAAATAAACATGAAAATAACGTTTTCTTTTATCAGAAATTTAGCCATCAATTTATTTGATTGTTTCTGTTTTTGATTTTTGTTCTATTTTCAAAATTCGTTAAATATTTAAGGTTTGTGTAATTGTTCGGTTTTCTGAAAGTTAAGTAGTCTTATGTGTTTTTTTTTTGCTTTTTTTAATTTCGTGAAGCGATTAAATATCAATTTTTTTGTCATTTTCTTAAAAAAAAATTTTTTGTTTAAAAAAATTGAGTGTTCTGGACTAGCAGTCCCTGTGCAATATTATATTATGTCTAATAAAATACAATAAAAAACTTAAAACACCTCCAATCGAAGATACTCACCGGCAAAACGTGATTATATTTTTTTATACTGCTCTCAGAAGTGTCCCAAAAATTCAATTTGAACAAAACAACTTTGTCCCAAATTTTGACGGGCCAATAAACAGTGGTTTTTCGAATTCCACCGATTTCCGATGTGACTTTATCACTACCAGTGAGGCCTAAAAAACGAGTGACCACTGATGTTTTTCCAACGCCTGGTCTACCTATCATGAAAATCTTATATGTCACTTCTTCCACGGATGACGGCAAAGCTGGTCTTTCCAAAATCCCTGCAAAAATCATGTGCTTGTTAATTCAATCGATATATATATATACATATATATATATATTGTGCACATACACCTCCACCCCCCCCCCCCCCCCCCCCCAAATATTATAAACAGCAAAGGAATGTGCCGGCACTTGTCTTCTTCCTTCTGCAATAACGATCGATCAATGGACCGCAAAAATATAAGAAAAAATTACGTCACTTCTTGAAAAGCACCTAAAAATTACGAAGAAATTTCCCGACTTATCATTAACGGATTGCACTCCTAAAAATTCACCCAAAATAATAATCAATGTTTCCAGACTAAAAATCATCAACTCCCATAATCTATATCTATATATAATTACCATAGAAGCGTCGTTTTTTCGTCGTGTGATCATAAAAATGATGCATCAAGGATTCACCATCAGCTGAGCTCAGCCAATTCATATTGGCGGACCCGCTCATAATTAAAAACCAAAATATTTATCGCAATGAGTTTCTACATGTGTTCACTTTGTTGACACTGAATCTCTGTTGACATTTCACTGTGGACGGCCGCCATATCTATCGATAAAAACAGTCAGGAACTTTTATTTCCCTATCTAGTGGCTTTTTTTTTCGCCTTCCATAACTTTACCATTTTTTTTTTACCAACTGCTCAACTACTCAGCTTCACCCCACTTCAGTAGGAGCTGAAAGTCGCGTGTGGAGTATCTCGTGTCACTTGTTAAATCCTTTTCCAAGTGTAAAAAGAAGAAGAAAAAAAACTGTGTTTTTACTGTGCGACTATCTTAATTGGCCTGATTAGTTCGATAATCCTATATCTCACATGTGCGGTAACGTGAAGTTCCCCCAGTACAATTAATTATTTCATCTCTTATTACATTGTACTTTGGAAAAATTCCACTTGTAATTCTGGAAGATCTTCGAAGTGGAATGCTTCGCATGAAATACACCGATGTAATCATATTCAACTACTATCGGAGATAATTATAAACAATGTCAACACAACCAGACAACGATAAATTGCTCAAAGTATTGAAATTATTTCTCCTGCCGGATTATAATGTTGTATCAACAACGTATTTAGATCTACTGTTGACGCACATTTCAAAGGAACCTTTACGTGAGTTATATGTTTTGTTGAAACAATTGTTTGTGTATCTGTCATGCTTTGGAGTATTCATAACCTCAAAAAGTAGCGGCTGCCCTCGTGGAAATGAGGTCGTTTAATTGTGTCCAATTTTTGTGTACTATATTTGAATACGAAAAAAAAAATATCGCAATAATTTACAAGAAATGGCATAGTTAGCAAATATGATTAAAGTTCATCGCTTTTCCAACGAATTCGATTGAGCCCGCCAACTTGTCATGAGATCGAAATTTCGGACATGCACCAATGTCATTTTTTGTGACGCGCATAAAAATATGATCGAATTTGACAGGTCCTAACATTATATCATATGTGGAACTTGTGGGTCAGATAATGTTGTTTTGTTACGTCATATGTGGAAATACTTAAACTTTGACAGATCACTGGTCGTCATTTGTTGTCATATTTTTGTAGGGAGAGGTATCATAATTTGACAGATTTGGTCATAGAATACAACTTTTGACACGTCACCTCATTCATGATTATATTTTCGAAGATAATCTGTCATAATGTGTCATTTGTCAGCAACTGTCAAACTTCGATAATTCATCTATTTTTAGGATGATGAAATAAGCATAAACATATATATATATATATATATATATATATATATATATACATGAGATATTTTGTTTAAAAATTATACGAAATTTCCGGTAAATTCTTCCAATATTTTCGGCATTTTTGTTTTTTTTTTATTTGAAAAACTTCCATGTTTTTTCTTATTTTGATCTCGAGCATTATTATTATGATTATTATTTTTTTTTGCTAATGATCGTTTCAATTTTTTTTCTGAATCAATATATGTCTCTCGATTTTTGAAATGTCAGTTTCTTTTCCTGCATTTTTCCATGTAAATACCTTATAAGGTTTATTCAACTTATTTTTGTCAGAATTGCGGTGATTTTATAGGAATACTCATTTAAAATCAATTTTCAGCCGAACAAGAGAGTAAAGACCGCCGAGTTTTGCTGAAAAAATGGATCATCGAAGCTCTGGAGGTTTGGGATACTGGAGTGAAACCCTGTCAGGCCGTGACTGTCTTCACCATCAAGCTCATTGGAGTATTATCGCAGGATGAAAATGATTTTGATTATTTTGAGACTGGAAATGTCTTTGAAAAGCTCGTCACAATTTTTCAACTACAGAAAGATGATCTCCCAGCATCTGTCAAAATGGCATATACGTCAATGCTATTGGATATTATTTCACATAAAGTTGGAAGACGTTGGGTGATATCTAAGGGTAGGCATTAATGTCGGAAGGATTCATAGAATTGTGTTAAGATCATAGATTAATACCTGAAGCGGAATAATATTTTACTCCAGGCTTCGAGCATATTTGAATATTCAAAAGTGAGAGTTACAACTCCTAATTTTGGACATTGGAATTTTTTTGGTAGAAGTAGAAAAATGTATCAATCTATTGGTTATGTAAAATTGACAAAATAGTTATTCAATTTTTTGACATTTTCTCAGGTTTCTCCATTTTTCTACATCTAAAGCTTTTCTCATTCTTCAAATTTGTGAAATTTTCTTAAAAAGAATAAAATTTGATTAACAAATTGCATGTAAGTAGTGCAATTTTCACACTACATCATGAAACTATAGATATGCAAGTCGAGTACAATGGGGCCACTGGATTTTTAATTAAAATAACTAAGAAACTGCTGAATCATTCAGCTTTAAATCTAATCAAGCCCAAGTGATACGGCCATACGAATACGTCATTTCTCATTGAGCTATCTTGCCAGAAAAGTTTTGGTTACACGCAATAGCACATATACAAAAATACCATAAAACTCGTAACTAATTGATAACAAATCATAATGACTTGATTTCCAATCTATCTCTGTATAATAACACATTTTAATAGCACCAAATTCCGATAAAAAAAACAACTCCCGTGTAGATAATCACCTAAAAATAGATTAACAAAAAAAAACAACAAACGACTTCCTGAATGAAAAAAAAAATTAATGTTCTAGGTCTCTGGAGGGGCATAGTAAAATTCGCTCAGCTCAACCATACAATGTACGTGACAAGGGAGAGCCATCGTTTTATTTATACTCTATTAAATAAGGAATCTCAGAATAAAGAATTTTGCAAGGATATGATACTGTCCGTATCGGAGCCCCTAATCAAACATTCCGGAAATGCACAAGTTCACACAGCCCTCGAGGAGCTTTACCTAGATCAAAATGCCGTTCTCTGCACTACCCTAGACCTAATAACCACCATAATAGAGAACACAATATTCACAAGTCTCGACAATGACATAACAGATATGTTTGAAGATCATGTAGATCTAGCAGAGCGCTTGAGAGCTCTGACTGAAGCTTGCATAAGCACCAAATTTCTTCAACACGTTCTCAAACTGTGGGTCTTATTGTCCTATCAATTGATCAAAGTTGGCGCCAGGAAAGACACACCGATGATCGAGGACGACACGTGGCTGAAATTTAGCCATTTTTTTTGCTATATACAAACACTCCTCATCGAGAAGAAGTATATTGTTGAGATTGTCGGCCTGCAAAAGATAACACTTCTGTACTGGAAGCGATTGAATACCATGAAGGAAATAAAAACATCGTTTAAACATCAATTTGAGTATCAAGCAGTGGCATTGATGGTTACACCATTGGGCACAACAATGAAACACAGTCACATGAAGCATGAATTTTTTGAAATGTTCATTGACAAATTATTTGATATAACTTGTCAACCAGTTCAAAGGCTTGCCTATCTCATTCGCGATGTTATGTTGAGAGAAGTTTTGCCAGTTGAGCAGATATGCAAGTCTTCTATTGAAATGATCCTTGAGATAATTGATGTTATAGGCAGAGGCGAGGCTGTCATTGCTTTTCAGAGTATGTGTTATGTTTTGAAGAATTATATTCCAGAGGAGAGATTGTGTTTGTTTGCTAACAAAACCAATGCACATAGATCCCAGGGCTCACCCAATGAGCAGAAACGAAAATTTTCACCAAGTTCAATTTTTAATGGGGATCCAGTTGTGGACAATCCAGTACTGTTAGCCACCCTGCTCCATGGATTAGCTGCACTTACACAAAAATTTCAGTTTAAGTGGCAGGACTGTGTGGAAACTATTTGTCTGCTTGCATTGGCACAGGAGATATTGAATCATTCGGGTACATTGCCCAGTGTGAGTATTGTCTTCCAAAGACATCAAAAAATTCCTAAAAAAATTGAGTGTATATGTATTGATTGGTGATTAGTAGTTCTGTTTCAATTAACGAAAAATTGAATGTTTCAGCTGTGCGTGAAAGCTCTGCAGCTCTGCAAGCTCGCAATCCAGAACTTCATGCCTCCAAATTTAGCCTTACTGGTGGAGTCAGATAGTAACATGAATGACCTAGGCCAAACACTATTCAAACGACTGCATGACCCCAATTGGGAAGTTCGTGACAGTGTCCTCGAAGTACTCACCACAATTGCTGCAATTTCCGAGGATAAATATCCAGCATATCAAGCATTCTTATTAACTCACAATTTCCTTCCCCTCATCACCGATGTTGCTTTGATGGATGGTGAAAGTTATGTTCGTGCGTCAGCCATTAAATTTCTCGCAACAACAATTAGGATAAATAAACTGTGGGACAGTAGTTTATCAAAGATGGAGCTACCCCTGAAATTCATAAAGCTGTTTAAAAAAGAGAGCGAGGCAATTGTCAGAAGAGAGGCTGTGGACTTGATAAAGGAGCTATATGTATACAGGAAATGGCCCAAATCCACAATTGAATTGATGAGTAGTGCGATGACAGAAGCTGCTGTACTGGATCTTCATTGGGAGGTCAAGGTGAATGCTTTGAACTTTTGGAAGCACTTTATTAAGTCACATTTTACTGATCAGGGAATGCTCGATGGCTCTTTTCCCAATGTGACGTTCTCCAAGGAGCACAGAAAAATTGTCACCCTCAATGAAGCTGAGATTAAACGTCGACTGAATAAAGCACTTGATGAAGTGGCCAAACACAGGTAATGCTTCTCACAATTACTTAATCAGATCTATTTTTTTTTTAACTTCGCGATGTAAGGAAGTTATTGTAATGGGCTCGAAAATCAAAAGTGGAAATTTCATGATATCTCCACGTTTTAAAGTCTCTCTAATCATTCTAGAGCATTTTTACCAAAATGTCTGTATGCATGTGTGTATGTGTGTTTATGCCTACGTATGTGCCCACAATTTGGGGAAAACGATTTCTTCCAAACGAACCACCCGATTCGATAATTTTTTTTTTCAATCAATGCGTCTTCACGCAACTGAGATCTGATCAGATTTCGAAAGACATTCATGCACTAGGTTTCGTTTTTTTTTAAAGATGAAGTATGAAGATCGCCAAAAGTTTTAATCAATCATTATTTACGAAAGAAAGTTGTGATCAAGCTAAGCAATGTCGCAATTGGAGTCTCTCGGCGTACCTTAACTTCGATCAAAATTTGACTCACTTTCATGTAGTGAATTATTAGTTATTGGTTGATTTTGAATGGCGCGTAATTTCAATGACTATTCAAACTTTTCTATTCGGTCTAGATCCGAAGTTGTCCGACTACCGCCGGCGCATGCGTGTTTGCCCGCATTTGCACAGGAGAGTCTGAAAGCGCGATGCGCAGTGTGATTGGTCAGTTCATCACGTGACATAGTCACAGGTAGCGACACCCTGTTGTATTCCAGTATTCAAAATTTCATGATTCCTATTTTTTTCTCTGTAACCAGTCTTTGAACATTTAATTGACATGTCGGAAAATCTAGAAATGGCAAACAGAAATTACAAATCGGGAAGTTGTGTTTGTGCTCGCAACGGGGGCACACACACATTCCAGTAGTTTTTTAAAATTCAGATCAATTATGCATTAATTCTACATCGAGAGAGGGACACCATTTCTTATTGCACTCCCTTGCTTCTACATGGAACATTGTGACTGCTAAGTTGACTGTTAAGTTTGATGAGGAAGCATTTTAGTATACTTATATTTATTTCAGGTGTTTGGGTGTCCTTCTTGTGACCCTGGAGAACGACAGTGATTTTGAGGTCTCAAGATCTGCAGCTGATATAATAAAAAAGCTCAAGATCTACATCTTGAAGTATAAACTCAATGAGCCAGTCGTAGAGAACAACGTCTCTCCTAAAGACAGTGCAATACTGGATTCGTGCTACATAAAGCCCCAAATACAGCCTTCGACTTCGCAAAAAAGTTCGCCAGAAAAATTGGCTGATATCATCGATGAAATTGTCAATGAAAACGATGCGAATCTTTTGGCGTTGATCTACGAAGATTCAATGCGAATGGATGCTGATGCAGAAACCATGAGAAGATCTACTTTAGAGAAATTGTCACAAGTTACGAGGCAAAAGTTTCTCAATGTTATTAATAATATGGATGTTGATCATTATATTGAGGAGAAGAGACGGTGGCTCAAGGATTACACAGTTTGCTTTGATTCGGTACTGGAGGACATTTTGACGGTCTATCAACAAGATGGCATCAATTCCATGGATTGCTACTGAAGTCCATTCAGCAATGCTTTTCGTGGGACAGTTTTGGATCTGTTGATTGTCAGTTGTAACTTTAGCAATTTGTGGGATATATGAAATGAGCAATGAAATTTTAAAGAATTAAAGAAATTCGATGTTTAAATGTTTCAGGAATTATTGTTTTCGAAATACGTGAAATTTCGAATTGTTCATAATTTCATCATTTTTTGAATTATCAAAGTTTATCATTTTTTTAATGTTTTTTTTTCTGTTTTGGGTATATCTGACATTTTCAAAATTTTTGAATTTATTTTTCCGATTAAAATTTTTGCTTCAAAACTTCTTCAAATTCGAAAAAAAAACATCGTCATGTTTTGAAATTTTTTGATTTATGGAATTTTCAAAAATTGGAATTGAAATTTCAGTCAAGAAAATATTGCGCAATGTTTGTCATTGTTGTCTAATCCTATCTTAGCTCTCCTCGCCATAGAACAAAAATTATTTTTGAACTTTTACGTTCATAATGTTCATGTGACATTTAGTCAAACATTCATTTAATCGTATCTACCCAATAGAAATTACACTGAGAATAATAATTATTTTTCTCAACATTCATTTACGTCAGGCAAGTCTATTTTTAAAACCCGAATTTTTAAAGCCATTCTAATTTGATCCGAATTAAATTTCTTCGCTTGATAATTATGTTGCACCTGACCTTGAACTGTAATTGTTATTATTTTTCCTTTATGCATTCTATGAAGGTTCAGTGATTTTTAAAATGTTAGTTATCATCGAGTGAGTTCGAGTTTCGAATGAGACCTTCATTAGAATCACCTTAATGCGGCCTTCATTTTTCGAACATTTGTTTAATTGTATAAAGTGCATATTTTTTCGAAGCCAAAAAATGTAATTGATATTTTTAATCCTATTTCCTGTAGTAGAAAGGAGAGATGAAAGAAACTATCGGTATATATCGAAATTATCGAATAGCGTAAGACCGAAACCGACGCGACACCACCCAGAGCGGCGGGAAAAGGAAATGGGCGTGCGCAGCACGCGCCACCGGATTCGTTTGATTAAAAAAAGCAAAAAAAAAATATGGGGACTGGGTCACAAAGTGTAAAATCAGTTCCGTTGTCCCTTTACATGAATATCACATTTCTACGGGTGCATAGGTGCGCAATTTAACGAAACTCCCTAAAATCCCGTGTAATACTTCCACTACAATTTATTTTACAAGGACTAAAAGTATTTTGATAGCAATTGTGATGTGTCTCCCTTCAGCAGTACATGGACAATATTGTGGAATAAAAAAATATTAAAGGTTACAGGAAAAATTATTATTTATTATCAAAATAACAAATTCCATATTTTAATAAGAGTTTCTTAGTTCCATAAAATCACAGTGTGATATATCTCCATTTGACATGCGCAAAAAAGAATAGAAAAAAGCATAGTTTTATAAGTTGCAGAGAAAATTCAAGTGAAAACTCTGAATGTTTATAAACATTGTTAGGCTCCAAGAAAAGTTTTGACGTTTTAGGAGTTCTTGGCTTTCGATTCCCATGAATGAATTTATTATTTTGATTTATTAATTTTCTGGAAGTTTCGAAAATGTTTTTACATTTTCAAGCTCTTGACATTTTTCATAATTTCTATTTTCATAATAATTAGTTTTTCAAATAGCTGTATTTTACTTTGAATCTTCGACCCTTAAATTTTTTGTCAAAATTTCAAATATTCCAAAACACATTTTTCACGTCATATGACAAGATGTAACATTACGTCAAAATCAGGCTCTGTAACGTTCAAATAATATGCCTGAACGTATTGGTCGTCAAAACTCAGTAGCCCAACGTAAAAACATTGCATAATTTTCAGTACAAATTTTACTGACTCCCCTGAGCAATATTTTCAACCTATGTTTCTAATAAGGCTTAAATCTATTGAAGTCCTGATGTAGGTTTGGCTGTCCACTATAACTCCTCTCCTGACCTTCATTCCCAAGCTCCTTACTCTCACTCTTCTCTACAAAAACCAGTGGATTCCACTGGAAGCTCCCAGTGTCTGGATTAAAAACGAGAGCATTCTCACAATTCATCATCTCCACAGGGACAGTTGGTGAATTGAGTTTGATCTGCTTATCATCATCAGCCACTGGTACTCCTAAATTATTATCCACACCAATGGCAGCAGTTTCCTCGCTCTTCGACCCCCAAATCTTCAAAGTGTCCAGACTATGAGACACAGTACTGTGGGGAAATGCACTGGCTTCCGCATGCCCAGGAATCACAGGTTTTCGTTTAGGCTTCTGCACCATTTGCTTATTGTCCCTTTTGATCGGACGAGATCGATTTTTCTCCTCCAAACGCTTACGTTTCACCTTGGACTGAAGATTGACATTTTTAGTACTGAGAGCACTTTGGCTCTCCAGCTTCATTAGATCATCGCACAAGGCATTTGCAGAATTAAGGAATGAGCCGTGAGAAACAGAGTCAGATGTGCCGCAGTGAGCAATGGGATTTGAATTCGTAGAAATTGAATTGAAATTCGGAAGTTGAACTGTCGGATGAGGCAATCTGAGGTCCATTGGTATCTTCAATCTCTTGCGCTCCGTTTCTGGTGTTCTTGTACTTTTGCATGCTGAAGAATCCAAGCATTGGTCTGTAACGGTTTGATCGATACTGGAGGGATAGCGAGCGAATACCTTCAGATTGTCGTCCATGTTCTTTCGGTCTTCGGAGAACAATTGACTGCAGAAAGGGTAGAAATAGCATGTGTTGGTGAGTGCCTTGGTGTCCAGGCTCTGGAAGTAGTGCTTGTGGTAAATGAAACTTTGGAGTGTAACGAGTGATAGGGAGAGCTCTTCGGCTGTGTGAGACGTTGATTGGTGCTTGTGCAGAGCGCTGAGATTGGCAGTGTCCAAGTCGCAGACGATGCAACGGTTGTTCTGCGTTGGGAATTCCATCTTCGTCTGGAAAATTCAGGGTTTTTACGTTTAAGTATACATCAGTGACAACAGAACGTTTGGTGGGAATTTGGTTGAATGATGGAGAAATGTATAAACAAAATGAAGTTTAACTTGATTGTGATAAAAATTTTAATAACAGGAAAAAATGATCCAACTATAGAGAACTTCACTTCGACGTCATTAGTACTTCTTCCTTAAATATTGGCGCATTTGTCTAGGGTTATTTTGTGGATATTAACAATAAAATTACATGCAGACAGAAAGGTCTGGACAGTAAACTGAAAAACAGAGGAATTATTAGTAAATCTGTTGACACCTGGATCATTTTCTCCAGAAAGTTTTCATTTTTGAGTCACCATGTGATCGCAGATACCAAAATTGGTGATCAAGGTTTTGGAAAAAATGGAAACATGGACGATCAAAGATCGAGAGAATCGACCACTCGAAATAGCATCATAGGTGGGTCAAAAAAAGATTCTTGAACTTTTGCAAAATTTTATATCAGATAATTGATAAATTTTAAGGCACTTAAAATTTCTTAAATTGAAAAAAACATCGAGTTTGACTTTGTGCCATTGCTCGGGATAATCGCTGATTTGGGCTAATTAAATTGAATTTAATTATGTTAATTATGATTCTGAGGTTTTCATTTTCAATTTCATGGAAAAAAAATATTTTTCAATTATTTATTAATGTCAAAACGATATATTGGGTTTTACAGAATCGATAACCTAATTTAAAAAAGATTCCATCCTTAGGTAATGTAACTATATCATGATAAATAGAAAATAAGAATAAAAAAGTGTTTGTTTTGAAGTTTAGTAATTCAAAAAAATGGCGCCAAAAAATATTTCAAATTCATGCACGAATTTTGCAATAATTCGAAAAATATATTATCCAGATTTGTGTCGTTTATATTGTTTATAGGTGATTGTAAAATAAAAAAAAAGTTGTAGTAAATGCACGATGTTAACTATAATGAATGTGTCCGCAGTAAACGAAAAATATCTTCAATCTCCAATCTCCTATTCCGATTAACAATCGATCGATTCCTTTATAATTATCAATTGCAAATTTCTTTCTTGAAAGCATGGCCTGCCGACTACTAAAAAGAATTTATTTGAAATTCTGGATCAACAAATGATTCATTGATGTCCACTCTCATTCGCAATTGTGTCAATCTCAAAATGGATCAATACAAAAAATGTCATATATTCTGTCAAATTAGAGACTTGGAAGTGAATGATGATAGATTACCTAAGCCTCTCTTCGTCAGGGAACGATTGACAGCTCTTCAATGTCAGATAAAATCTTGGACAATCGAAAAAAGTAGACAATCGAAAGCGCTTGTGTCGGGGATCGTTGTTCGAGGACTAGTACCGGGTCCAATGGGTTGTGTAAACAGTTTCCGTCTGAGGTTAGAACGAATAAAGCGGAAATGTGCAAATTGGCGCGGTCGAGGCCATCTCTGTTTTGTTTTCCTTCAAATGTTTTGATATTCGAAGAAAAACCGCGGAACACTAATTGACGGGCTATAGTTGCTACAGATAAAAAGAGATGGCGCGGCAATCGCAGTTTTATTCACAAATTTTCCGTCCTCTTGCAATATTACGGGTGTGAGGGAAAACTAATGGACATACTGTGTTTCTGCCTCATTAAAAAGATTCTGCGCACTAAAAGAACCAGATTTTTAATTTTTGTCCGGAATTTTCCGAGATTTGTAAAACTGTCAAGCATACCGGCGCGTAATCCAGCCAGTGCGCATGCGCGAAATTCAAACGGCCAGTCACAATGCGCAGATTGCAACTGCGCATGCGCTTCAATAATGCAATTTAGGAGGGATTATTTTTCTCCCCAAATTTCGTCCAAATGAGCGCATGTCTCAGGTTTGAATCTCATATGGTAATGCAAAACGCACTTTTAATTATTCAACTCAACATTTTATTATTTAATACTATTCAATTATGAATCAATCAACTAGTTGATTAGTTAATTGATTAATTAATAATTAATATTATGTTTTTTCTTAGCAACCCTGACGGGTCTATCGAGTACTCCTTGATTGCGGATATGAGAGGAACAATAGGTGCGTACGGTTGATCACTACTTGACTGCTTATTCGCTCAACCTTCATGAAGAATTGATCAACAGTTCAGCGCGACTTGATATGAAAACATTTCCACCGAAAAAAAATAAAAAACATCAAAAAGTCATGTATATTGAGAATCCCGAAATAAATGACTTTTGATCCACATATATATTTTCTCAGTGGACCAGCGATCAAGTAGTGATCAAGTGCGCGCACAAGTTGATCTCCCCAATCAAGTTGCACTTAATGGGTCCATCAGGGAACTAAAATGAAAATTTAAAATTACTATTAAATCACTATTAAGAGACATGAACTGGTACCCTGAATTTCTTGAAAACAATAATTAAGCATGTATTTGACAAGTATAAACCTAACGAAACAAAAGAATTTAAATAGAGATTGTTAGAAAAAGACGTATGGGTTCGGCCATTGGATATACATCAAAAATGGATTAAAATATGGAACTCCATACCAAAACTTATGATTTCCCTCGTATACAAAACTTACAGATGTAATCATCTGCACAATTCGATACGCCTGAACACTTCAGGTGAGCCCACCCATCACAGCTGTCACACTGTATCCATTTTTCTTTCGATTCAGAAAACATTTTTCTACAGAACAAACAAGGCTCATCTTCAGTGTCGTCATTATTATTATTATCGTCAGTCTTTCCGTCGGGTGCTTCAGCCTCATCAGTCTCTCCACCAGTCTCGTCATCAGCCTCAGAAGTATGTCCTTCCGTCAAATTTTCGTGAATCCTCTGAGTAGTTGTCGCGTGTGTCGACCGGGTACTACGTCTCATTTTTCCACTACATTTCGGGCAGATGAAAGGATCATCTCAGTCATCTTCGGATCTTCCAACGCAGGCAGCATGGTTTGTGCTTGGAGCAATGGGTGGTTCGTAACGTCCGAGGGCGCAAAATCTGCATCAGTGAAAAGCTCAGGATTGAATGGATGAATTCCGATTTTGCGAAATCCATTCATTATTATCGTTTGCGCCTTGGAGATAAGCTTCCCCGAATAGGCGAGGTATCTTGCACATCTGAGTATTTCGCCCGGCATCTTTTCTCTCTTTGGCACTAATGGCATCCGCATAGTACACTGATACAGGCTTCATGACACTTACATCTAAGGGTTGGAGCCGATGTGTGCAGTGAGGAGGGAAACACAAAATCACTGTATAATTGTTTCGTGCATATTTAATGACATTGACATTCTTAACGTGACTGTAGTGCAGGAGTAATAAAACAGGCTTATTCGCAGATGGTTTTGCTTGTTCAATAAACCATTTGAACCATGAAAAGAACGCTGTCATAGGACTCCAACCCGATTCGGTTGCTAAACCCCAAGCGCCAGGAGAAGCTCCTTCCATGAACTTAGGATTCATCCGCTTCCGGGGAAACAAAAATAGTGGTGGTAATGCTTTACCAGAGGCCGAAATGCAAAGAGTAGTTGTCACTGTTTGACCTCGTTCACCAGAAGTTTTTTTCCCAACCTGTTTTTTCCCTTAGTCGCCACGATTTTGGATAACGTTTTGGGGATGACTGTGACACCAGTTTCATCCACATTGTAAATACAATCATGGGAGAAATTATATTTCTGATTCAATTGATTCAATATCACCTTGTTAAACGCCATCGCACGATGTGCAGAAATTCCCTGAGGTTTTCTCAATGAAATACTCGGATGTCTCTTGAAAAAATTCTGGAGCCAACTACGTCCTGCCATGCCTTCTCGAGAATTATGAACGACTTCATTTCTTTCCGCAAGTTGCCAGACGAAAATGCGGGTTTCTTTCGTCGTTAACCCGTGCAACAACTCCTCTTGTTTTTTTAAGAATGCTACTAATTCAAGTTCTTGTACAGGACTGAAAACAGGGTCAAATCTTCCTAAGCCTAAAATAAAGTCGAATCCATTGAAATAATATTCGTTTCAGATGAGAATTCTTCTAAAAAAAAGAGTTGAAAATTGGTGGATTATAGGAATACAGCAAAACGAACCTTTCAAACATGTAAGCTCCATGTTTTCATACTCTGCGTCATATAACTGAACACGGCGACGCAATGAAGTCCTGGGAATATTATCGGCTTTAGCGACTGTTTGAAATGGCATTTTTTTATTTTTGACCTCATCAATGGCTTTCGCCATTTGGGATGGATGCCATGATTGTTGTTCAGATCTTCTCTTCTGACCATTTTTGTTCATTTTATGACGCCAATCTTTTTCTTTGTTGTCATCACTTTTACAATAAATCTTGAAAAAGGGGGGGGGGGGTGTACAAGTGGGGGTGAGATCAAGTACTGACGTATTCAAGTTCATTTCAATGTCTTCAAGCGACATAATTTTTAAATCAAAATGTTCCGCAAGGCGGGTGCGCGAAACGGGTGCGCAAACAGTCTGGTGTTTTGTGCAGAACCGCCAGATGGCAGCCTTATGATGCGCAGTATCAAAATAAATGAATTTGGTCATCGTATTTAGCCTCATTAGTAACGACTCAAAGCGAAAAAAAAAAATTATGAGAAAAAATGTTGACCGTCCACTTTGCCCTCACTGTCATTAAAAAATAATGTTAGGAATGGTTGTTGGGTTCTACAGTTATTTTATATTTGGGCTATAAGAATCTCATCCAGTGGAACCCCATGATTATTGTAACAGTGTTTTTTCCTTAAGGTGTCCACTTTGCCCCCACCCCCTATACTACTCGAGAAACATAACTAATATATATCTGCCATATGAACAGTAGGTTATATTCTGGAAATGAGTTCGTAAATATATCATATATATTACGCCTTATAAATCCCTATATATATTTTCCATGTGGGGAGTGCGGCTAACGGATAGCTATAGGATACCTAATGATAGAGACTTATAGAAATCTCAAGCGACAAAACTAAATTGAAGGATTCATTTTTGACTACATTTTACATTTTACAAATACAATCAAATATTGGAAAAAAATAACAACCGTTGAAAAAACAACTATTCACAGTTTGTCCTGGATTGTGTGTTGTGGTCGCGGAGTGCAGGACGTACTTTGACAGAAATCGATTCAGCAGTTTTTTAGTTCGAGAAAGGCCCAACATACAAAATTACATAAAAAAAATATTAGTTTCATCGGCACGGATGCACATCCACATATTCACGTCCTAGAAAATTGCGGTATGTGATACAGCACTCTTATTGTGCGAGTGGTCAAATTCGAAAACGCTATGATCCACTCAACATCTTCAGTTCTGTTTGAGTGATTCCCCAATAATTGCGTGAAAGAAAAATAACAGCTACACTTGTATTTCCTCAAATGCGGGCCGAATTATGGGTCATTTTTTTGTCTTACTTTCCCAGTGCAATATTTTCGTAATTTTCTTTTTTATGTATATATGCTTCTTTCTGGAGCCTGATGAAGCTAAACTAGTTTAGGGAAGCTTGGCTTGGCAATGTAACTACCAACATGAATACCCACTTTTTCAATTTTGGTGTTAATGAACACTGGAACCAAGAATGAAGGCACAGAAGCATTTCAGCACGAATATCACTCAATCGATTCCTGTGTTTTTGTATTAATAGCCTAGCCTTTGAAAACAGTCGTTCTGAAGCAGCACTTAAAAAATGAAAAAAATCGAGAGAAGACGAGACAGCACGAGATTGGATTCCATTCTCGACCCTCGAGACGAGACGAGATAACAATTGGTTTTATGATTTCGATACATGACGAGAGAGTTCAAATTCTCGTCTCGTCTTGTATGGCGCCAATACTTATTTCGGTGTGGTAGTGGGGAATCATCCAGGTTCTAATTCATACGGATTCATTGTCGAATGGAAGTTTGGTAGAAGAAACGGCTGTACAAATTGAGGTTTTCCATGGTTCTCCTTACTGGATGAACGAAGGGATATAATGCCCATTGGGCATTGTGCTCGTGGGTTTAAACTGTGTGAATGCTGTACAGCGTGGGAAAAAGTCAGTTTCCATTGGCACCGCCGGAGGGGCCGCGGTATATCCTGAATTTAATCTGAGTGAAAATAGAAAAAAAATTCCACTGCGCTTAGATATTAAGATAAAACTAAGTGTGTTTATGGAAGTTTCGCTCGTCTATTTGATTGTGTGCTCATGCGCGCCAACCGGCACCGCGGATTTACTTGACCGAGCTCAACCGAACACCGACCGTCAGCACTCGGCGGAGATTGGCGCGGGCCTCTTCAGTACCTCACTGTTCGGGACACGATAAACTTGAAGTAGTAAATTAGTGGTGACTATCCGACCGCTCTAGGTGACTTATCAACGAATCCCTTCCAATACATTTTGGAAAAATTAGAATCTTCTAAATTAAAAGAAAATTATCATTAACACAACTAAGCCATTTCAATAGAATTATAAATTAAAAAAAAAAATAATTGCAAAAATCGTGAGATTTTTGAGTTGGAAAATTCAGAAAAAATTTCAAAATTAAAAAAAATTAGGCTTTCCAAATTTGAAAATTTGAAACATTGGAAAATTTACCAATTTAGATTTAAGTCAATCTAACCATTACCTAATTTCCGAATTCCTCAGAAGATTTTGGAAGAATTAATATTTCTAAATGAGAACAAATTGTAATTCAAACAAATAAAAATATTAGAAAAATTGGGAAAAATTAGATTGAAATTTTAAAAATAATTTTAAAAAATTACTCAATTTTTGAGTTGGAAAATTGATACAAAACTGGGAAATTACGAAATTTAAAAAAAATCAAGATTCTAACATTGGAAAATTGGAAATTTGAACTAAATCATATACTCCAATTTGGGTCGGTCTAGCCGACTTATCACCGGATTCTTCAAGAATTCCACGTGCGTCAAAGCTTGGAAAGTGAAATTTCACTGGGGCCAACGGCACATTGAGTTCAATACATAAAGCAAAGTGACGTGAAACAGTGTGAACCTGAACTGAACAATGTCCTCTTACTTCCGCGATAAGCCAAAATTCGGGGACAATGTAGGGGATAAGGACGATGATGACTTCCTCCGGAAGTTCAGGCAGCACTTTGATGATGACAAATTCTTCGAAAGATCCAGAAGAGATCCGTTTGATCGTCCTGGATTTTCTCGAGTGAGTATTTTCTCATTTTTCATTTACTAATCTCACAAGGTGCTATGTAAAAAATTCAAATTTCAAAAATTCAAATTTTGAAAATTCAAATTTCAAAAATTCAAATTTCAAAAATTCAAATTTCAAAAATTCAAATTCCAAAAATTCAAATTCCAAAAATTCAAATTTGAAAGATTCAAATTGGAAAAGTTTATTAAAAAATTAAGAATTAGTTATTTGAAAAATGTGAAAAAACTGGAAAGCATTTCAAAGAATTAAACCATTTACAAAATCGAAAAAAAAGATATTGATGATTGTTAAAAAAAAATAAAATAAAAGCAAAGTTGAGATTTCTAAAATTTTGAAAATTTTGGCCTTTCAGCGAATTTAAAAATAAGTCGATATGTTTTCGTCCACCTTGCATATCCATTACTTACATAATATTTGACCATCTGATCTTACCACAAGATACATGCTCGTTAAATCATTAACGATCGGATTGACAACAAATGATTGGTTAATTGCGAAGTAATTGCCCGATAACACATATGCGAAAATTCAGAACTTTATTATAACTCATTTTATAACACATGTGCTAAAATTAAGAATAAACAAGAAAAATTGATTGGCCATAACATTTCCATCTTCTGAGATATGTTTAACAATCATTGACTTGAAAGCAAATTTTTACATGTATGTGTGAGTTTCAGTTTAGGAAAAAAGGTTACACACACACACACGTACGCATACTTTTTTTTATAATTGTCGAAAGTTTGAATATATTGTTTGATTGACTTCTGCACTAGGAAAATTGTCAAAAGAAAAATCTTCCACCTCCTGTCCATAATAGTAAAAAAAAATACAAATTTTCTTTTGAAATTTGGTCTTTACCAGAAATTGAATTATCCAGTAAAGAAGTATCCGCGACATACTTATGTACTATCACATACCTCACGTATTACGTATAAAAATACAACAAATTCTATTGCAAGTTGTAATCATGTGGAATTTAAATAGCTATCCTGGTACTGTGAAACATTAGACCATTCAAGTGTACTCTCTCTTCCCATACAAGAACTAGAGTTGAAGTGAAACGTCTCGGCTTGTCTGTTACGACAGGTCAAAATAATTCGTAGAATATTGCTGAAAAAAGGGGGATATCATTAAGTATTCTGTGTGGGATTGCTGAGACGACCATAGTTCTTAATATTCTTTTAAAATTTTTTGGTAATGTCTTTGCGGAAGAATGTGTCAGAGAGTGTGTCAAATTCGGGAAATTTCCAAGAGTTTCAAAAAATTGGAAAAACCTGTCCCAAAAATTCTCCCAATTTTTTTTTGAAGAAATTGTGACCTAAGTATCTCAAGGAGCGTTAAAGGTAGCAGTATGATTCATTGAACCTGAATTATTCCTCATGGAATGTAGAATGTTTTACATTAAGGCCCCCCCCTTCTGTCTCCATTATTTAAGGAAATCCGGTTGAGTGAAAACAACAAATCGAGAAGTACGCTGTACAGTCCCCGAGGTCAGCCCCCAATTCGCTCGCCCATTTTTATGCCTATCGAGCTCCAACATCTATGTGGGTCAACTGCAGCAACAAAATCCCACATAAATTTAGGGATCGATACTGTTCAACAGTCTCCTTAATTCTACATTGAAATTCACTAAAAAATGGTGCTAATTAAAAAAAAATAGGACTAAGAATTTTCGAGAATGATCTTGCCTACCAAAAGCATACTTAATTTTGTTGGGTATAACTAATATGTTGATGATTTTGGTTGGTGTATCTGACATCAAACTTAATTGAAAAATTCGCAAAATTTCAATTGCGAACTCGCATGCAGCCCAGATTCACGAATTGACCCCATTAACAGATTAATTACAACCTATCAATCACTACTTCGCCGGAACTCCATGTCAATCCTTCTTCCGTACTTTACAATCGATAGTAGAAAATTCGTCGATTTCAAATCGAAACCTGTCATTGGTCACGTCAGAAAAGTCGCGCTGGCATTTCCATACTTCCGATTGGATGCTTCCGCTCGAATCACATTGAAGACGGTCCGTGATTGGCTGTCGCGGACGGAGGCGCTCTCGTGACGCCGCCGCTGTTATCAGATGTTTTAGAAACTTGCTATTGGTTCATTTCATTAACTGCGAAATTATTTTTGATTAGTGTTTCGATCAATCAATTGAGTGAATACCATATCAACAATTTACTCATTACCCTTCTATCCTTAAGCACTTATCGACTGAATTAATTAATTACAATCACGATTAAGTTTTATTTCATTTACTCTTGTAACTCTCCCGACAAAATTCGAAATGACATGCTCTGGTACAGTTTCAATATTCTGATCATTGCTCGGTTGATTCACATGTGAGAGGTTATGATCCTCAACGTTAACATTAATTGCTTTTGCCCTGGCCCGATGATCCCTCATACGTTCGGCTGCACTTTTGCCTACTGTTTTTGTTTTCTTTGGTTTTAAAGCATTCTTTTCACGTAAACGATCACGACATTCTTTGCAACGTTCTGCATCGGTTTTTCCCATAATTGACACTAGCAATACTCGGCTCGCGTTCCTCTCCCCACTCTGCTACAGCGCCATGTGGCATGTCGGAATTTTCGTAACGCCCCCTCCACCACTCGCGTTGCACCCCTTCCCTTAAAAACGTTGCATCGAATTTTGTGCTATGCGCCATAAGAAGTTTCACTTCAAAAAAATAACCAATAAATTTTTGATCATTAGAGACTATATATATTTTTAAAAAATAGAGAATTCCATCCAAATTGTTAATTTACGAACGTGGCCTCAATAGGTCACTCGCATTTTCACCCACTAAGATTGCCTCACAACGTACATCCTAAGAGCACCTCTGAAGCACGAGGAAATAATACTTTGCCGTGTCCCAGTGCGCACGTGCTCACCGGCAATGTACATTACGACCTCGGGTACATGAATAAAAACATGAAGCAATAAGCGGATGATAAACCGGGAAAACAGACACCCAACTTTTTACGTAATCCATCAGGCCTACTTATCAATGAATACTAGCATTGAGTGTCTTACGATTTGAAGACCTAGGCATTAATTGGACTGCTCGTAGTCACCTTGATTGCATTAACGATATGTCATGTCAAGATTTTCTAATGCGATATGTTCATGGTATTTTCACTGCACTTGTTATGTATTAACCTACGTGTTTACGCTTGCATTTTATGGGCTTGGGGGGATCCTTAATGTGCGTCGTAGATTTTTAGGAGGCACAGATAACGCATATGTACAGTATATTCAGGATGAAACGATCGTTGAAGGGTGATTCACCCCTTGGAATCGAGGGGCGCCGCCCTTGTTGCCTATCTCTCATCGAACAGCGTATAAAATTCATTGTTAGGATATTGCAGGAGTGAAGGATAATTTTGACTTCTGAATAGCGGAAAATACGAGAATTTCTTCTATTCACCACCCACCCACTCCCCCCCCCCCCCCCCCCCCCCCCATCATTCTATCCGGTAATCGCATTATGGGAAATATAATGAATACAGAGGAATGTGTGTATCACGATAATTTCCGGGGATTCACGAGAATTTGTATAGCTGATGTTGGTTTACCAATGTGTGAACAAATGGTCAGATTATTTTCTAAGGTGAGGGTTCTGATGAACGGTTGTAGGAGAAAAATGTAGAATTTTATTTTTCAACATTTTTTGTAGAATTTTATTTTCATTCTACATTCGTTCTAAAGATTAATCGAAAATTTACAAACAAGCCGAAAATCTCCCAGGTATGAAGGCTCAATACACGATTCATCCACGAGTCATGTAGACGTGTAACGGTCGTATGACATCATTTTTTGTTGTGGCTGAGTTAGGATTGTATGTTTAATTGAGTTGTTACCAACAACGAGTCACGTGTAAACTGACAGTCATAAGTTTTTTTGTCACAAGATTTTTTTATAGTGTAGCTGCAATTAATATCAGCATGTTTTTCGTTTTGATTAAGCACAATATTTTGAGATGAACAAAATGTGCGCGCGCGTGTCTGTGTAAGTGTGTGCGAATATCTGCATGTAGATATAACATATACGTATTCATTGTGTGTGTGTGTGTGTGAGTGGGTGCGTGAGTGTACATGTGTAAACTCTACTAGAAAATAAGGACCTATCCAAAAGTGCAAATTGACAGTTTAAACATGCCTTTTCAACTCGGTGAATTTACATCAGAATGTGATATGTAATTTTGTATGTACTTAGTAGAGTGGGTTTCCAGTAAAAGAATACATAATCTACGTATAATTTTTATTATGTAACACACTCCTCACTTGTTGAGGCCAAGTTGTAATTCGATAAGTTATTGCTCGGTGATCACTGAAATCCGGTACAATACCATGCGCATGCGCGCGGAGAGCCCGTACGACGCCATAGCGGCATGAATTCGAGTGACACGTGTCACTTGCCGTTTTCATTGACTTGTAAAAAAAATTATATGGATCGGCCAGCGCTGAGCTATGTAATATTTCAATTTACGTACATGAACCTTCATATAATTCGAATTTGGTTCAATTTCGAATAGGCTTCGACCTTATATGAGCCGATTTTCCTGGACAAATACACTGCTGTAACTGCACTAGCGTATGGAATTTCCAATGTGGCCCTGTGACTTGATATGTCTTTCGGGTCTTTCGTAATAAATCCGGGTAACTGAGTGCTTTCGAATGAGCCTTGGATGAATTTCCTGGGTTCACGAGGTCACACACTGCCATGAAGCCCTATACCTAATCCCGAATTTTTGTCTTCCCCCCGCTTTCTGCTTCCACGAGATAGTCTCTAGTGTGTCAGTAAGGATGATTGATAGAAGCATAATCATATATTCTAACTAATAATATACGGATTACTGTAATCGATGACGTAGCTTCTGGTCCAGGTGATAATCCTATTCAAATTGTGATTCAATCAGATTCAATGATCGATCAAATGTTGGTACCGAGATTGGATCAGGATTCGATCAATCATGTAAGGCGGTATTTGATCAAACATATTGGATCCTAACTGGATCAAATGAACTTGATCTTGTTTGAATCAAGCGTCGTTATGTGCAGTTGAACTTATTAAAGTGACTTAAGAATCAAAGATGCATCGAAATCTGATCAAAATCCACTTAACGATTATTTGATCCAGATTAATGGATCCGAACTGATCAAAATTGGCTTGAAGATTATTTATCAAGAGAAATGGATCAGAAATATCAGCATCTTTTTTCATAAGATTTCTTTTTTGGGAGAAAAAAAAATATTTCGACCGTAAATTTGTGTGTGTCGGTGAGTGGGTGGTTGAGGGGATAAGTGGGTGGTTGTGTGGGCAAGTGGGTACTTGTGTAGATAAGGGGTGGACAGTTGAGTGAGTGGGTGGGTGGGTAAGTAGGTAAGTGGGTGAGTGGGTAAGTGGGTGAGTGGGTAAGTGGGTGAGTGGTTCAGTCGACTTGATTAAGAGTATTTCCAATCTGGATGCTGTGTCAAACAAGTTGGACCAAAATTTCATTCGGGGAGCCATTCTGTTTTAAACCCTAATACCGTTTCGGTGCTTGTCGAATTCTGATCATACTGTCCTAGAATTCCTACATAACCATTCCAAATCTCAATTCTACAAATTTCAGTTTCCCCGAATCTTTAAATGTCCAACGCGATTGCGTTACTCCAATCGCGCATAGATGTAACTGTGTCACAGTACTGAATCCCAAAAGATGGGTACGATGGATCAGACAGGCGCCGCTCCAATGGCGTGGGTTGGAGAACACACACAGACAAGAACTATAAAATCATAAAATAGTGCAATTTTTTCCAGAGTACTTTCAGCTCGTTTAACATGATTTCTTCAAGGATACCATTCGATTATCATCGCCTATTTGCCCAAAATAAAATTGCATTTCTGTACTTGAGAAGATCAATGAAGGGCTTCGTCGAATCTACCCTACAGTGTTCATTAAAATGAATCCCCAATTTTCCCATGAGACGAACGATGGGGAAAAGTAAAGGGGGAGCTTGAGATATCGAGAGCTCGTCCAATTGTACGAGTATTTCACCACAGACAGCTCTCAGTGGAAAAACATCAGTTGATATTATTTTTTTTTTTTCACCACCGATTTTGGCATTGATCGATCCGCCTTACGTGACTGCAAATAGCATAGAAAGTTACACGATGATTCGCTATGGCACTGACGCCTAGCAATTGCAGCACAAACGTATTTTTAAATATAAAGACAATGATCTAATTTTATTAAGACGAAAGTGTATCGCACTTTCGGCCTTCTTGACGGGGGCCAACAAGACGGGGGAATCTTCTCGTGTCGGCTCTAGAAGAAAACCTCTCAAAATAGCATCCATTGATCCTCAACGCCTCCTCAACAGCGTTGCCAAAGATACCATTATCATGGTGTCTGTACACGGCGAGAAAAGTCATAGAAAAATGCGAACGCCCTGTGCTAAAATTGTAATGCTACACACGGGGATAAAAGTTTGGTAACTAGTGCAGGATGATTTGAGTGTTTTTTTCTGGGAAAGCCTAAAGTTCTCGTTGACTACTGGTTCCTAAACCGGCGACCCACCCGTCCACCCACTCACCTACCCACCCCCCCCCCCTCACCTACCCACGCACCCACTCACCTACCCACGCACCCACTCACCTACCCACTCACCCACTCACCTACCCACTTACCCACCCACTCACCCACCCACTCACTTACCCACTCACCCACTCACCTACCCACTTTTGCGGATGACGTAGCCATAGTCATCGTGGGCAAACACCTTTCCACGCTCCAGCTCATTTTCGAGAATGTTTTTAACAAGATACGACAATGGATGGACTCGATTGGGTTACAACTTGCGGAGCATAAGACTGAGGCACTCCTCATTACGAGCCGGAAGAAAATAGAGACAATGACACTGCAAGTCGGTGAGCACGAAATAATTTCCCAGCCCTACATACGGTACCTGGGAATTATGATTGATGCCCGACTTAGTTTCAGACAGCAAGCTCAACATGCAAGCAGTAAGGCAGGAGCAGTGAAGACTGCTCTTGCAAGACTTATGCCAAATATTGGAGGGCCAAAACAGAGGAGAAGGCTCCTGCTATCATCAGTTGTCACGTCGGTATTAACATATGGTATTCCTATATGGAGTGATGCATTACGAAGCCAAGCATCTCGGCGGCAAATTGTTCCAGTCTACAGGCTGAGTGCCCTTAGAGTGGTCAGCGCATACCGCACAGTATCGAACGATGCTGTGTGTGTCATTGCTGGGATGCTACCTTTTGAAGTGCTAGCGGAAGAGCGTAGGCGACTCTACACACGCAAAACATCAACTGAGCTGAGCTCAGTGGAACTGAGGACAGAAGAACGAAACCACAGCATCCAGCGATGGCAGCTGCAGTGGGACGCCTCGAGCAAAGGCCGGTGGACTCACAGACTTATTCCGAAGCTAGATGTTTGGCTTGACCGATCACATGGACAAGTCAATTACTACCTAACCCAGATGCTCTCAGGACACGGGTGCTTTCGGGAATATCTTCACAAATTTAAGCATGAGGATTCTCCGGATTGCCCAAAGTGTCCGAGAATGAAGGAAAACGCGGAACATGTTCTCTTTACGTGTCCGCGTTTCGACGTCCAACGAGCTGTATGGGAAAATAGCGCAGGCAAACCCATCAACGGTGGAAATCTTGTGGAAGTTATGCTGTCATCAGAGGCGGCATGGAACGCGACAAGCGACTTCGCAATGGAGGTTTTGCAGGAGCTGCGCCGCGAGGAGCAGTTGCGGAAAAATCCAGAGTAAACGGAGGATCTTCTTACCGTCAACGAGCGGAAAGGATTCGCAACTGAGGAAGCCAAGGCTATCGTCCCCTACACAACGAAGTATTGCTCAGCAGATGTTCCGTCGTGGTCTGGGGACCAACCGAACGGTATTGTATGTGACAAGGGGTATTGTCCCTTGCACGTCATGTTTTATTTGTTAATTTTGTAAGTTTGTTCAATAAAGGAAAAAGTAAGAAAAAGAGGAAGGAAAAAAAAAAAAAAAAAAAAAAAAAAAAAAAAAAAAAAAAAAAAAAAAAAAACTCACCTACCCACTTACCCACTCACCTACTCACCTACCCACTTACACACCCACCCACTCACTTACACACCCACCCACTCACTCACGCACCCACCCACCCACCTACCCACCCATCTACCCACCCACCCATCTACTCTCCACACACACAGTCAGATTGTTTTACAGACTAGGAAATTTTCCAAAGATTACGCGAATCTCCATGCCAGTCTAGAAATTCCCAGAAGAGGGTCATGAACTTATAAAGTTGTAACGCTGTAGAGTTAAAAACTTCCAAGGAATCCAAAAGGCAATAAAATTTCAAGAGGGTAGCGTGGAATTTATCGGCTAAATGATTTTTGTGGATCGCCGTCACGTGATATTCAATATCTCAGTGGGAATAAAAATGTGACCTGAATTGAGAAATACAATATGCTAATGCACGCAAATAGAGTGATTCTTCAAAACCTTATTTCATCAGTGCATCGTATGACTTCCTATGAAAGACCTTAATTTGGCAACACGCCTGCTCACCGAAGAGCACAAGTTTGATTTGAGTGGAAATAATCTTCGGAATCTCATCCATCGGGCGTATTGTTTAAGTTGGGAATGTGGGTTTCTAGCGTTTTCTCGCCGCTCCAAGAAAATATTTAGAGAATATTTTTTAGAGCGTCGAGGAAAAGATTTCATAGGTCGGACAAGGGCAAAATTCTTGCAACAACAAAATTGTCATTTTTCCATTGAATCTTCAGATTCATCTTCCGTTTTTGAAAAAACAGGCCTCATTTTTTTAATTCGAAAAATTTTTTTTGTTAATTTTTTCCATTTAATTTTGCGAAATTTTAAATGCTTCGAATAATTTTTCTCAACACCGAATTGCTATGCAAAATATTCTCCTGAAATTCATAAAGTAGTTAAAATTGTGCAATTTGCATTTTTCGAAACGCTTCTGCGCTTTTCAGATTTTCAGGAGTTTCCAAGTTCTTTCAGATTTTGGACATTTCTCCATCTCTTATCATTCTTCCACGACCCAAGGAATTCCTCTGCAACTTTTTCCTCTCCCTGCGTCTCAGTAGTGAAATTGTGGGGAAAACTGGGGTAGAATAATCCTAAATGGACACAATCTGCGTCTGCTGCGGGGTGTGTAAATCCAGGGTGACAGACTGAAGGGTGAACTCGCAATTTTATACTCGCACCGTCGGTGCCCTACAAATATTGACTCGCCTTGGATAAAGTCCTCTACATTATTTCCACTAAAGATTTTCAACTTTAGTGTTCAGAAAACCGGAGCGATGAAAGTAAAAAAAATATTAAGAAAAATATAGACCTAGGACTCTAGCACGGTTGTGTAAGAATTTAATGACAAGTGTGCGACATGTGATATTTATCTTGTAGCAAACTAATTGAGATATTCCCAGATTTTTGCAGGAGAATAAATACTACCGTTATTAACATCAGCCTTTTTTTGTCTCCGGCTCCCCTCATTTTTTTTAACTTCCCGATAGGGAGAGCAATTTTACGATTATCACCAAGTCGAGACAATACGAGAGAGATGTGACAAGAGACGAGACGTCTCGACAAGAATTCGAAAAAAAAATCGTTTTAAACCAATCAATTTCACTCACAAACTAATGATTCTTTCGTAAATTTATGGTGATCCTAAGAAATAATAATGATGATAATAAATTGTTCACACATTTAGAAAATTTCATTTATTCAACAGTGTAAAAATTTGAAGATATATTTCTGTCAATATAACTACCAACATGAACACCCACATTTTGGCAGTATTTCTTTTCTCAATAATTACAACGGATATTTGATGGCACTTTTCAATTTTGGTGTTAATGAACACTGGAAGCAAGAATGAAGGCACAGAAGCATTTCAGCATGAATATCACTCAATCGATTCCTGTGTTTTCGTATTAATAAACCAGCCTTTGAAAGGAGTCGTTCTGAAGCAGCACTTAAAAATGAAAAAAATCGAGACAAGACTCTTCTCGAAGTCCTCTGAGAAAAATCGTAATTACATTTTTTCTGGAATTTTCTTTCACTTGAAATTTTTGTCCCAAAGTTCCCGTTTTTTCCCTGAACTCAAACGGCCAAATTGCTCGCAAATCTTTTGAAATATCGCTCTATTCATCATAAAAGGGCAAATGTTTGGACGAGGAGCACACCTTCAAGTGAATCGGTCGTGCACCACTCGTTTTCTCTTTCACTCGCACTTTCCGACCATTCCAACTATTCTAGACGCGCACGTCCGAGTTCAAGAACCCAGCTGAAACAATAAAACTCGTCTTTTCAGAATGGCACACATTGAGAAAAAGCTAGAAGGAAAATTCTGAAACTCTAAGCTTACATCACTCCGATGAAATTTTCATCAGTAAAAAATTTCCTTTTTTTGAATTTTCGAATTTTTGAAAATTCCGAAAGGATTAACTATTCCGTTTTCCAACCCTGTTGTGAACTTTTTATATTTTTGGAATTTTTTATTTTTGCCAAAGAATTTTTTACACACACACACACACATACACACAGAGCTCTTATCAAAAACAGATATATCTGACACTTTTCATTTTCAAGGTCATTACAATAATTTCTCTAGATCGGGAAGTTCTGTTATATTACTCATATAATATTGTCTATAAAATTTTTATTTTTTTCTTCCACTGTCCTCAACACATGGAAAAAACCCATTGATAATTAATCGATATGAGAAAAATGTATCGCAAACCGAGTAGGTGTGGTGGTCTAGAAACATTTAACCTACCCACATGGCTCCATAAAAACATGATACAGTAGTTTTGAATTATGTGCATATGTGTTTCGTGCAAGTCCCAAGAATTCATTAAATGCTTCTCTACACGCTAAACACTCTGGAATAATTAGCAGTTGGCCAATTAGTAGCATAAAGTTAATTATACTAGAGCATTGATGCTAGGCAACTGAGAAGGCAATTGATTCTGAAAGACAGATGATCATTCAACTTAATCGCTGACGATGTATCAACATCCTACATTATTACAGCATTGTCCTGTAATCATTAAGGATGTAATGGATATCTTGTGAAAAGGGCAAAAAAAATTTTTTAACGATTCTGCACTAGCGGAGAATTTGTATGCTCATCTGACGCCATTTCAACACAGCAACCGGAGTTAATGCAAAAACAAATACAGAAAAAGCAGGGACCGTTTATCAAGGGTCAAGAGAAGATTCGACTAAACGCGCGCCGGAAGTTTAAAACTTTTGATTATTTACCACGGTGCTCCATTTTTGAAAATTAATTGTTCACTCGAGCTTGAGCAACGAGGAGTCATAATGGGACATGTGTCATAAATGGGACATGGGCCATAAATGGGACATGGGCCATAAATGGGACGCGTGCCATCAATGGTACATGGGGCATGTGTCATGAATGGAGCATGTGTCATAAATGGGACATGTACCATAAATGGGGCATGTGACATAAATGGGACCGGTGCCATAAATGGGACATGTGTCATAGATGGGACATGTGTCATAGATGGGACATGTGTCATAGATGGGACATGTGTCATAGATGGTACGTGTGCCATAAATGGGACATGTGTCATAGATAGGACATGTGTCATAGATGGGACATGTGTCATAGATGGGACACATGTCATAAATGGGACATGTGTCATAAATGAGGCATGTGCCATGAATGGGACGTGTGCCATAAATGGGACATGTGTCATGAATGGGACATGTGTCATGAATGGGACATATGCCATAATGGGACATGTGCCATAATGGGACATGGTTGCAAAATAAAAGGCAGTGTAGCCCATTATGCCCCACTCTCCTCCATAAGATACAGGGGCAAAATAAATATCAGTCATATATACATACATCATCCCAGTGTTTCTTTCCTATTGGATGATGAAGAATTAGACGAGAATTCCGTTAGAGACAATACATTCTGGACCAAAAGTACCAGATCCATACAGTATACATTATATTTGATTTTCTCTCGCTAATAACAACGTTTCATTAAAAAAAATAGCGATTACAAACGTATAATTTCCCGATTTTTTCCATAAAGTGGGTCAAGTCATAGGGCCTAGTCACACCCCATCAAATCCCGCATGCAAATATTTGTTAGCAGTAGAAAGTACTTAGAGAAAGGGAACAAAATAAGCTGTACTAGCGCCTGAAGAACCTGTCTCTGTTGGCATATAAGTGTGACGTCATAAAAATGGGCGAGTATCATGACTAGACACAGTCGACCTCCTCCAGTTGCATGCTCTCTTGGTAGAACTATCGATCAGCGTAGATCATCGATCGTCATTATCGATGATTCGGAGCGACCTCGGTGATCGTGCCTAGATCACGAACTTTCGAAAGATCCGGCCAATCTTTTTAGAGTGTTTTTTTCAATTTGGATCTATGACATCGGGGAGTTGGGAATAATTTTTCTCTAGTTTGTCCTACAGCTCAAATGATGCTGTAGACATTCCCTGCTCCATCGGTAGATGGCGCTACTAAGCAGATGAGCGCACTTGATTTTTGGCGGGAACTGTTTCTGGAGTAGTTATTTTTGAATTTTTTTTCCACGCACATATTCGGAGAGGAGGATTAAAAAAAAGTTCATATGGGGTAAAACAGGATTTCTTCATCAATCCGATCAATAATCAGCGAAAACCTAATAAAAGTATAGAGACCGCGTAAAAGGGCGTAGAACACCCTTAATTGACTTACGTGAATTTATGAAGATTGACATGAGGCAATTACTGGTAGATGACGCACTTTTCTAGGAAGCTTGTTGTTATTTCCTCTGACCTTTCGGAAAAAGGGTGAAGGTCGCACCTTGCGTGATTGCCATTTCGAATCAGGTCGAATTACAGCGTCAACAGCTGGTCAGGCGAATCGATGCTTTTAACATAAGAATAAGTGGGCCAGACGGCTTACTGAGAAGTTACGTGACGCCTTGTAACACTATGAGCATTATCCGCGGATCGCGTGGCCAAGAGGGTTTGAGCAATCGCTTTCATTTTTTTTTTTACTTCGATCCTTTTAATGAAGTACCTGATAAATGGACATTTGCTGGATACGGTCGCCGCCAACTTTTAGAAGAAACACCGCTTGTCGTTTGGTGTTCATGGAGCACTGAAAAAAAATCTGTAGAACAACTTATTATCTACATATATAAACTATCTATATCTTATATATACAAGTCTCATGTCACGGTGTTAGTCATTATACTCCTCCGAAATGGTTCGACCGATTTTCGTGAAATTTTGTGTACATATCCGTTAGGTCTGAAAATCAGGCAAAATATATTTTTGATCCTCCCAAATGTTAACGGTGGTTCACACCTAATTTTTTTTTTATTTTTTCTACAAAATTTTTGGTTTTTGTTTTTTTATGATACAGCATATAGAAATACATACACAGAAAAAAATCTGTAGAACAACTTGTTATCTACATATATATATATACATACATATATATACATACATATATATATATATATATATATATATATATATATATATATATATATATATATATATATATAAAAGTAAACCTTTTTTGGTTTTCTCGTTAACCAACAGTTTAAAGAAGAAATGGTAAGAAAGACGTCCTGGGTTCATCTAGGACCAGTCTGTCATTTTATGTCCTTGGCTAATCAGGGGGGGGGGGTACTTCTTTAACCCCTCAAGTACGGGGTCTACATGACATGGACCTCGCTGCCGGTCCCATCGTTCGGGGTTCATATTACGTGCATTCCATTGCATTCAGCTCATCTGTTTACCTCTCTAAGGTGAATTTTCACACATTTTTGACAGTCCGCGACAAATGATTCCTCTTGAAAGTTTCTTCATTTTCCAAATTGTTGGAATTTTATTCGTTACGTCACGGTTCGTAACACCGATCATTTCCCTTGGAACGCTCAATCGAGACAGTATGAAAAGGCATTTACGTTCGCCGGGTATTGCATGGAGTCGGTGAGGGGGTTAGGGGTGGATTTTTATGCTCTCTTATATTATGTGTGGTGAGTCTGCAAGACTCCAGCTGCTTCAACGAATTGCCTTCATCGATTTTTTGGCACTCGACTGGGGGAGAAACTGACCTTGTTTCTTCCTACGTGCGTCGGTTCCTTCATTTTCAACCCTTCCTTGTCTAGCGTGTTCTCCATTTTTATTATGAAACTAGTGGGATCAAAGTGTGTGTGTCCCCGTTGGGGCAAACAAAACTTCCCGATTTGTAATTTCTGTTTGCCATTCCTAGACTTTCCGACACGTCGATTATATGTTTACTAGGGCCAGCCCGGCCTCAAGCGGCCGGGATGTTGACCAACTTTTCAGATTAACTTTCTCATTTAAATGATGCGGAGTTTGAAATGAAATTTGAAATATTTTGATTTTCAATTTTTGTAACAATTAAATTTGAGTTTGATTTTGATTTTTTTTAATTGAATTTAAAAATAGATATAAATGTTTGCATCGGAATTTGAGTTTGAATTAAGTGTGAATTTGAAAAAAAAATTTCAACGTGAAATTGAATTTTCGAATTGGAAAAATGAAATTGTAAATTTTTTGAATTTAAAATATGAGCCCGCGCCAAGAGGAACATGGCGATGCACATTTCAAAGCCAATCAGACTGATCATGAACGAAAACAATTTAAACCAAAAAATAATCCCATCTGAGTTCCATGAAGATGCAAAATATCCCATTCCACACATACAGACACACGCACATAAATACATTTGTTCAGAATTCGACGGGACGTTTTTTGGTATACAACCAAATTTTTTTGCAATTGTGGGAGGCCTTGGCATGTTGCAATGATGAGTGATTTACGCACATTCATTAGTTTGTAAGGCGCATAATTTCTACGCAGATTTTTAATTTATGGCCTTTAATAAATATTGCTTTGTGTTGGAAGCGTCACTTCAAATGGAAAGACTTGTATCCAATTTCTTTCTGTCGGAAACAGTTCTAAAACTGTGAAAGAAGCCGTAGGGTGGGTCGGAGGGTGAATCATGTAGGAAATTACATGCTGGGAATAATCGAAGTAGTTAATGGATTAAATTACATAGGAATGAGAAGGTTAGTCGATAATATGTCGCCGCACTTTTAGAAACAATATAGATTTTTTTCAGTTTTTTCTAAATTAAAAGAAAAATTTAACTCATTGGAAAAAAGGAATTTTTTTTTAACTGTTCCCGAAATTCCAAAATTAATGTTTTTTTTTTGCAATTTCGTTACGGAAAATATCAATATACAAAGAAATTTGAATATACAAAGTTCAACTGCCAAGTTCAAATTTTAATAAACGGGATGTAGTCTGTGTATGTGTGTTGAAAATTTGGAATAAATTGAACGCTACCGCCATAATTATGTGTGTTACAAAAAAATTCTACCGACAAAAAATGTTGGTTTTTACATGGGGAATAACTTTTATTTAACACTTTTCCATTTCTAAGACTCTTTATTGTCATTACAATAACTTCTCTAAATGAATCATTTATCAAATAAAAATCCGATTCTTCAAAGTGGTTGCATGAGAATACATGAAAAAATTGTGCATTTTAAATAGCCAAAGTAGTTACCAGATTAAATTCCCCATGGAATGAGAAGGACAGTGTATAATATATCGATGCAATTGTAAAAAATTGTCTGTCGGTAACCGACTTCAATTCTGTGTTATGCAAATGCTATTGCGCCGTGGGAGATTTTTCCTAAGAAACCGAAACTCTTTCGTTGCCCATTCATCAGGAGAGAGAATAACATGTGTAAATATGTATAATGCTGACGTGCAGCAGAAATAACTGCTCCCGTCACAATGCAAATAAAAAAACATAACTAGCTTATTTGTAGTCATGCAGTACAGTAGTTACAGCGATTAAGAAATCAAGATGTACGGCATATCGCGGAAGCCTGATTCGTTGTATCACCTACTGTGTCTATCTGATTGTGAAACATAGTAAGTGTACACTAGCAAATGTAGTTGGACTTGGGCCAGTTGTACGGTCTAATTGTCACTTTGGCAAATTTGTTATAAAATTCACTACACGTATGCAAAAAAATTCTATAAAATTCCTATAGGATAAGGTAGAGAAAATCCTATAGAATTGCTATAAATAATCTTGGGGAATTCCTATACCTGGAGAGAAAAATTCATGATAATTTCGTGGAAGGTCTCTCCAGAAAGTGGGGTGCTAGTCACTAACGGCGGGACATATCGGATGGTACAGCACTTTTCAAAAGGTAACTCTCGCTGAGATGTATCTCGAGAGAGCCCATCAGTTTTTTGTGTGCTGCACAACAAAAAGCCGGATTCTCACATTAATTTCCGATGAGCTGAAGAAAGTCGGGTGCAGCATACGAAAGTTTGGAATGAGTCAGTTGAAGTTCTGATTCTCGGACTTTAATTTGTGTTGAATGTTCTCTATATTTTTCGGCACCACATATTTCGTTCCATGCTTTAGTGGGAAGGTACACTAATTTCTTAGAGAATTTTCTCTCCGTGTACCGTGGTGGCACCAGTTCCCGGCCGTTTAAGGGGTACTCGTTCCTAAACCTCGTATTACCCGTATTTCTTGCTCATAAAAAAGTTTGGATTTTTAAGTGTGAATTTGAATGTTTTTGTGTCAGAAAAAAAATTTATTTCTATTCAAAGATTTAATTAAATGAATGTAAAAATAAAATATACTGTCCGGGACCAGTTCCCGGCCGTCTGAAATGAATCAGGCGTAGTTGGCGGATAAGATGGGAGTAGTTCGCGGCCCCCCAAAATGAATGGGGAGAATGTTGTACATGTTCATTGTTGCAGCGTAGTTTTTGGTTACCTGTAGTTGTTGATCTAAAATATAGAAAAATACGTGTTCTTTTTCATGGCCAGTAGTAGTTCCCTCATTCCCATTTTTTGGTTTTTCTTTTTCTAATAAAGAAAATAATAATTTTCTATTGGGGAAAAAAGTTATGCGAAAACTTCTAACGAGTCGATTTCGTCAGATGATGTAAGGAACTGTATTAAAAAAATTGATTTTGCAAATTTTTATTTTTGTCAATTTTGAGAATTTCGAAAATTTCAATACCCAATTCTGCATTCCAAATATTCAACAAGCTACCATGTAAACATTGTTTGTTATTTAAATTTTTGCCGCCTCGTCTCACCTCACTTGTATGTCTTAGATTAAGAATATTTTGAATATATTCCATATAAATTCAATTTATGATTCGCTATGTTATCCATTGAAACATTTATCTCAATATGTTGATAATGGCAATAGTGAGATTGAAAAGTTGAAAATCTAGCTGTCCGGTTGAACTGCTCCAACATACCATTACGCTAACCCAGATCCCGGTCCTCATATTTTTCGCAATTTTTTTATTTTTTTCATTTTTTTCTTAACAAATTGATGCGCAAAGTAGTATTGAACTTAAATAAATTCATAAACATCAAGGATTTACTGACATTCTGTCTTCAAATCCTTAAGAAAATCCACTTCGGAAGTGCGACTATACATTACACAACTCCAAAAACGGCGAATGGTTGGGGGCTTGCACCAAATAATTACAATATTTACGGTTTTCTTTCCCCGAAGTGAGTAATTCAATATATGTAATTATGCCAAATTAGCCGATTTATACAATGTAAACAAAAAAAATGGCCGTTTCAACCTATATATACCATATTTGTTTATAATTTTACCGCGAGGGGCTAGGGGCCCGGCGAACTGGGTAGGGGCCGCGATCTGGTGCCATTACGGTTGAAAAGCTGTGGAGAAGCTCTTGGACATGCACGACAAAAGAACATGTCGATAGGTTTTCATGAAATGAAATGCGTGCGATGGGGGGGGGGGGAGATAGGTGCCACCATAGGCGCGATCGTAGCATAGGGGTTTCTGGAGGTTTACCCAGCGTTGGAATATCCTTGCATATGGGCAGGTTCCCAATGTCTAGTCAGTATCAAATATCGATACTAACAGGAAATCGGCATGTCGATTGGCAACATGGGTAGAGTCTCGGTTGAATCGGCGAACCCCACTGGAGCTGATGTCGTCAGATGTCCCTGTCTCCATTTCATTCCAATCACGATTTAAAGTCGGATTAATCAAATATCTTGAATCCGCCCGATTGAGTTAATTGTATTGAAGATTCAAGATGGATACAGATACAGTGAGGCTGTCGACGAAACGGAGGTCATTAGCAGAACCGGTAATCGAATGTAATGGGTTCCGTGGGGGTTCAACAGGGAGTTGAACGAATGCTTACTATAAAAGGAATCATCAGTGAGGGAATAATGCAAATTGTGGATGTGTTGTTTTTTGTGTGTTGTTGTCTAATTTCTATAGTGTGGTCCATGTTTTATCTCGGCGATTTTGATTACGTGAAATTTCCACGGCCTCCTTCCATTCGGAAATTCGAAAAAACACAGCAAATTGGAAAAATTTCCAAATTTCGAAAAATTTGGAAAATTTCCAAAATTACCAAAATTTTCAAAAATTTTGAAAATTTCCAAAATTTCCAAAATTACCAAAATTCTCAAAGTTTCCAAAACTTCCAAAATTTCGAAAATTTCCAGAATTTCGAGAATTTTCAAAATTCCCAAAATTTATAGAACTTTCTAAATCCCCAGAATTTGCAAAATTTAGGAAATTCCCAAAATTTACAAAATTCCCAAAATTTTCAAAATGTCAGGAATTTCTAAAATTTACAAGAATTGCAATATTTCCGAAATTTTCAAAATTTCCAAAATTGCCAAAGTTTCGAAATTTTCAAAATTGCCAAAGTTTCGAAATTTCCAGAATTTCCAAAATTTCTGCAATTTCCAAAATTTCCAGAAGTTGCAAAGCTTTCAATAATTTCAGGGAATTCAAAAGTTTTAACAATTTTGAAAATTTTGTAAACTCGGTCCCAAAGATTTTAAAATTATCAAAAACTTTAACAATTTCAAAATTGTCCGAAACGGCAAAATTTACAAACATTTCAAGCTTTCAATAACGTGTATTGTCACAATCAACCAAATTGAGAAGTTCCAAAATTCACAAAAATTGAAAATTTTTAAAAAGCAAAAAATTCTTCAAAAAATCCCGCTCCTCACCATTGCCGATTCCATATTTCCTACAAATCCAAAAAAAACGTTTCGTTACGACTATCCACAAACAAAATATCCTCCTATTCCAAAATCTGATTCGCAGATATGAATATTCTCGAATCGAGGATAAAATATCCGCAAACCAGACATAAAAACAATTCTCAATTCGGCATATTCAGTATTTCTCCCCCCGTCGCAAGAGCAATTTCTTTCCACCTCCCTCCCATCCTCAAACCCACGTGCTAATGTTATCGTTCGTAACTAAAGCACCTATTTCGCCTTGGTCTCACCCATTTCGTCTAGAATCTCCTAGAAGCTTACCGAACTTTCTGGTAGTTTCCCGGGTACATGCGCGGCTGTGCACAGACGCACCCACACACTCCCATGGACCAATCCCGCGGCCGAATGGCGCTCCACCACTTCTATATGAGTTCCCCGTTCAAGCCTTGGTCCGTCAGTATCGCCATTGACTTCGAGCAAGTGTCGCGCACAGTGCGCACTACTGAAAAAAAAAAACAAAAAACCTACAGAAATAAAAAAAAAATTGTTGAACAAAATTGTGATCTGTCATCAAGGTGACTCATTCTCAGGAATCTTATCTTATCAGCAGCAATTGTATGTGAATATCTAACGGAGGTAATTGACACGAAGTTTAAACAATTAGTGTGCATAATCGCTCATTTATCATCGCTTTTTGGCCAAGCACTAGAGCAAGTTGATAATCCAGTACCTAAATAAGACCCCTGGCACGTGCGAGGACATAGTGTTGTCGCGCGAACCAGTCGCATAATTATGGATTCGCCTGTCATCATGGACCTTGCATCCAAATTTGGACGAAATCTGGACCCCGTAAGTGACTTTTATCTTCCTATGGTGAACACCCATGGGATGAATGAGTGAGGTGGGGGTGGCGGCGAGCGGGGGGAGGGGGTGGCGGCGAGCCGGGGGAGGGGGTGGCGGGTGATGAAAGTTCGGAAGGATTTTGGAGTTTCTGAAAGTTTCGGGAATCCCTCAATCCTCGGAAAATTTCTGGAACCTTAAAATTTATGATATTCGTGATTTTATTATTTTTTTTTTCAAATTTTTTCATATTTCAGAAATTTGAGGTCTTTTTTGGAATTTTAAAAGTGCAGAGGTTTTTTCCAGTTTTATTGATATTTTTGATATTTTTGAAATTAGTGGTGATGCGGGAGTCGGTAAGGGAATTATAGAAACGCTTGGAATTATGGACCTCTCCTCTAAATTTGGATGGAAACTGAGCCCGCGAAGTTTCATCTTCCGATTGAAGGAAACACGTGGGTTGGGGATGATCGATCGGGGTTTTCGAAAAGTTTTGAAGGTCTTGAAACTTCTTTTGATAAATATATTTATTTCGCGAATTTTCTACAAGTCATGGGTTCATTGAAATTTCTGAATTGTTTAATTGTGAGATTTTTGAAATTTTTGGAATTTCTGAAACTTGTAAAATTTTTGAATTTTTTGAATTTTTTGAAATTTTTAAAATTGTTGACTTTTTTGAAATTTTT
Source organism: Asobara japonica (assembly GCA_026005395.1). Taxonomy (NCBI): domain Eukaryota; kingdom Metazoa; phylum Arthropoda; class Insecta; order Hymenoptera; family Braconidae; genus Asobara; species Asobara japonica. The sequence continues at coordinate 2,243,226 of BQMI01000176.1, read as the reverse complement.
TCAATTTTTTCAATTTTGAATTCTGTATTGCAATTGTTTGCAATTTTCTGTTTTTTTTTAGATGCTCAATTTTTTTTTATATTTTGGAGATTTTTTGGAATTCCAAAATTTCTGAAAATTTTCCCATTTTTTCGATCATTCCCAAAATTTTTGATGACACATGGCATAGGATTTTCGTCACATTAAACTAACCGATTTACGCCCGAGGCGCTCATATAAGATTCACATTAAGAAATATATGTGTCAGTTATATGTGTCATAGATCTAACTGCGTGCTCACATATACGATATATGTAACAAATGTACTAGAAATTTTAACCACATTGCACTATATCTGAAAACTAAATGACGTTTCCACTTTTGTGTACGAATCGTCCATGACCAATACATACGATTCATATATGGGCTTCACATACAATACCATACGTGACACACCTGAATCATATCCCCATAATATAAATGATGCGTATACTCACAAACTTATCACATATATACAAAATACACAAAAAACAAAATTTGATTGACCTTGTTCTAGCCAACATTCATTCACACACACACACACGCACACACACACACACACACACACACACGAGAGCATCCCCCCCCCCCCCCAGATACACACACACACATACACGCACATTACGACACAAACCATCCCTAAATAATACTATATAGGGAATTGATTTTTAAACACCATCTTCAATTATTTTTTTCCTCTACTCAATTGGTTAAACATCGTTAAATATATGCCGTGCACCCACGCAACATTGTACTCTCGGTATTTTCGTATTTTTGGGTGTTTTTGTTCGCCGCTATGCGTAAATAAACTCAGGCCTGTAGTTTTATGGATGAAAATTCTTTTACGATGAGAGCTGATTTTACTTTTGTGCATTTGAGATAGAATTAAACGAGTTGTGATATTTCGTTTTTCGTTCTTTTTTTTTTCTTAATTGTCTGCTTCTTGAATGTATTTCGCGGGCACAAACCGGACGTCCTTGTTTCATTTGCCGCTGTTTGAAACATCAGCGAGTTGACCTCGGCGCAGGCGCCATCATCGATCAACGTTAGGATTTAAAGGCGCGGGTGAAACTCGCGACTTTTTGGAAAAAATGAGAGATCGGTGGAGGAATTTCCGGTCGCCGGCACCAACTTTTTTTATCAATATGACAGCTATGAAGTTTTCTCATATTCTACAGTCAGCGATACGGGACATGCCATCAATTGTCCAATCGTTGAATAGTTGATCAATCAATCAATCAATCCAAAAAAAAAAATTGTTACAAATAAAAAATATATTCAATTCCAAATGAATCAACTTAATGCAGGTGAAAAGAGCGATTGAGTACTGTATGTATATGTTTATTGATCCCCTAAGGGTTACAATGACTTCCGCCCCCTCTCTCATCTTAACACATCAATCCTGAACATACGGAATTTTAGGGCTTCCGTCCCCTTTACAAAACTCGATTGAGTACTGAACAACGCGAGTATTTGAATGATGAGTAAATAGTATCATACGGTTAGATTATGATGGTGAGGTCATCATCTGCAGATTCGGGCGGATTGTCATCCTAATTTTCAAATTCTCATAAACTTTATTTTCTATAGCGCTACCTATGAAATTGTGATATGCTCGTTCCAATATAGTCGGCTCTCCCATAAAAGTTGACGATCCCATTAGTCCACTGACTCGCACTCGATCCTTCTAGGTTGAGCCAACTCAAATGCTCTGTTCCCATCACATCGAAAATCCTCGCGCCTTATTTTTGTTGTTCCTCATGTAGAAACAAATTCTCAACCAAATTTTCAACACGCACACACAGACTAACACATCGAGAAGTGCATGATGCGACACGTCGAGGGTCACACGTACATCCCATTTATTTTTTTACGAATTCTCCATATATATATTGCTGAAGGTTTTTTTTACTTGTTCGACTACCTTCAATGAAGGATCCAATGCGCAAATCCACGCCCTTGCTGTTGATTTATCGCCACTCTAATGGTACACATAATGCTGACAGTGAACGATATCAATTTACAATCTTAATCACACTCAGCGATTGTTTTTGTCGGTGAGATCACCGGTGGCTTAATTACATTCACTTTTATGATATTGTCAAAAGGTATAGATTTTAATTTGTAGCCAAGGCGAATAATTAATGCCCATGGTCTAGACAGAGCGATGAAAGTTTCGAGACAATTTTCGCGTCGAAAACTTCCGCTTCATTCATTTGGGATGCTGTATAAATTAGCATAAGTGTCAAAATTTCAAGCCAATCATTTTTCAAGGCGACGTGATTATCGACGTTCCCTGTCTCGTGGAGCATTTGAAATATTCTGTCTGAGAAAATTGTGAAATGCTTCCAAGGGTGCGACTTGGTCTGAAGGAATTATTTTTGAGTTTTTTTTCTTCTGTTTTTGGGGAATAAACGTCCTTTCTCTTAATTATTTCTTTTTTCAAAATATTATTTCTTATTTTGTTCTGGGATCATCTGGTAGGCACAATAACGATTCGCATGAACACTTGTTAATTTCCACAATTTTGATGATATCTGCCAGAAATGCTGTCGGTTAAAATTCTAAAATTTCTCCATAAAAGACGCAAGAAGAAACAGTAACACGTGAGAATTCTGATTAGTTAAACAATATAATGCTCATCGAAATGTATCAAAGAGTTACTCGAGGCATTAAAAAAGTTTCACATCAACAATGTTAATTTTCACAAATGTGTTCAATAGTATGAAAATTTTGGTGGGAAGAAGTCGTAGAGCGGCAGTACAGACGGGTTAAAATACCGGTCTGATTTTAACCCTAATCCAATGATCTATGCACCAGAAGTGACCACAGTCACTCACCCACTCACTCACCCAGACACTTACCCACTCACCCACCCACCCACTCACCCACTCACCCACCCACTCACCCACCCACCCACCTACCCACTCACCCACCCACCCACCCACCCAATCACCCACTCACTCACCCAATTACGTACACACACATATGTGCCCTGTCCACTTACCCACTTATCCACTGACCCACTCACCCACTTACCCACTCATACACACCCACAGACATTCCGTTTAACCTCATTACCATACATGAGAAATTATTTGAATCGTGTAAGACCACTAAAATATTAATTTTTAATTTCCGGACGCTTAAAAAAGAAATTATAAATTTCCATTAACTTCAAAATTGATAAATTTCGTTGATCAGCTCTGAAAATCAGTAAGTTATCGTCGAAAAGAAATGTACGAGAATATTCCATTTTATATATTCCGCAGCTCTACAAACAATATTTTATTTTTTCCCCTCCGTTTTTTTTTTCTTCAATTTTTCATGGACATTCGAGCCTCAGAAAACACTCGGGCAACAGTTGCTAATAATATCCAAAACTCACTCGTGTGCGGGTAAATGGTTTCTCAGTCGTCATCGTGGTGTCTGCGAATGTGCGTGGACCCGCGGAGAATCGAGTTATAATTTACAAATTTTTTTTTTCTTAGTTAAATACTGTACAAGTGTCGTGCACCTGCATTTGATATCAGAATTACGGTGTTTCTATTTGTGGGCTTGAGCCGGTGAACAAGTTCGTGAAAAATCCATTATCGCAGGTATTTTCGCTGCTGAGCGCTCAGTTTGTATCTCAACATTTTTTGTCACTTCTTTCTTCGGTGTTTTGTGCCACCTGTGAGCATATGCTTAAAAAGCCGTGAATTTAAAATGAAAACCGGTTGTGGGGGACAAAAAACGAGAGGCCGAGTGACCCACAGCGAGAAAAAAAACATTGATGACGTAGTGCAAAAACGGTTTTTACTTGATTGGTGTAAAGTGACAGATGTCACGTGGGCGGTTGCGAACGAAATTCTTTCGATTTTTTATGAAATTTTTTCATTTGCGATAAAATCAAATTTTATTATTTTTTTACATCAAATTTTACTATTTTTTTTAGGAAATACCAATGTGTCCTCCAATTTTTCCCCCAATTGGTTCTGCAATTTTTTCTCCAACTTGTTCTCCAATTTTTTTTTCCAATTTATTCCCCAATTGGTTCTCCAATTGTTCCCCCAATTGGTTCTCCAATTTTTTCTCCGACTTGTTCTCCAATTTTTTCCCAAATTGGTTCTCCAATTTGGTCTTCAACTTATTCTCCAATTGGTTCTCCAATATGTTCTCCAATTTGTTCTCCAATTTGTTCTCCAATTTGTTCTCCAATTTGTTCTCCAATTTGTTCTCCAATTTGTTCTCCAATTTGTTCTCCAATTTGTTCTCCAATTTGTTCTCCAATTTGTTCTCCAATTTGTTCTCCAATTTGTTCTCCAATTTGTTCTCCAATTTGTTCTCCAATTTGTTCTCCAATTTGTTCTCCAATTTGTTCTCCAATGTGTTCTCCATTTTCCTCTCCAATTTGTTCTCCAATGTGTTCTCCAACTTGTTCTCCAGATTTTAGAATCATTTAAAATTCCGTTAAAAATTTCTAGATTGCACCCAAAATTTCAGACATTTTTCTACAATTTTTCAAGATATTCTAGAGCTATACAAAAAATTTTGACCACTCCAGAATCTCCCTTCATTACTTGTTTGACGATTTGCAAATCTATCGGAATTTCTTTGAGTCAAAAAAAAAAAAAATGAAATAGGAAGATCAATTATTTTAGGTCCAGCTCAATTTTCTGAGGAATAAACATTCTGTCCATCAATTAAATTTAATAGAATCATTGATAATTATTTATTTAAAATAAATTTTATTTTGGAAACTAGCGAACTGTAATGTTTTTTCGTGCACTGAAAACTGTTCACGGAAAACGTCATTTAAAATTGAACAGGTTATCGTAGTATAGAACAGTCGATGATGTTATTGCCTCATTACCCAATTAAACTAGAATTAAACGACGATCTGTATAGCGATTCATCGCATACCACCGAAGTGATTTCCCCATGTTACATAATTCCTCTCGGTCCCCTGGCCGCAGCATCTCATTACGTAGTTTAAGTATCTCCCGAGAAGTCTGAGCGTTAAGTTTTAAACACCACTTGGCATAATGTATCCCAACAACAATTCCAAGATGTAGAATTCAACAGAATCCTGAAACAAGCACTGGAAGAGTATGTAGTTGTGGCTATGTCTATCGAAAGCCATTAAAGTTGAAAAACAGTTGAGAAGCATAGATTGGTGATCGATTGACCGCGAATTGTTCGCTAGTGGACCACTGGTGGATCGTTTATCGATCCTGGTCCATCAACACTTCAACATTTTCAACATTTTCAACATTTTCAACATTTTCAACATTTTCAACGTTTTCAAAATTTTCAACATTTTTGACATTTTTAACATTTTCAACATTTTCAACATTTTCAACATTTTCAACATTTTCAACATTTTCAACATTTTCAACATTTTCAACATTTTCAACATTTTCAACATTTTCAACATTTTCAACATTTTCAACATTTTCAACATTTTCAACATTTTCAACATTTTCAACATTTTCAACATTTTCAACATTTTCAACATTTTCAACATTTTCAACATTTTCAACATTTTCGACATTTTCAACATTTTCGACATTTTCAACATTTTCAATATTTTCAACATTTTCAACATTTTCAACGTTTTCAACAGTGTCAACATGTTCAACATTTTCAACAGTTTCAATTTGTTTAACTCTCTCCCGTAATTTTTCCCTCTCGTCCCTACGATTGTTAAACTAAAAAATAATCCAAAAATTCACTCAAAAGATACAAATTTCTGCATTCCGAAGGAGCAAGCTCAAAAAATTCTAGTATTTTCATATGAAATGTAGATTCGAACAATTTGTTGTTCGTAATTGTTCAATTTATATGCAATTATTCTCAATCCTTGCATGACAAATTTCCCCAATTGATTAAAAAATTGAGCAGCAAAAAATGTAATTTCTTCCATGAAGTAATTACAGAGACTTCGACGCCTCATTAATTAATCTTCACTTACGTGAATCTCCGATCGTTATTAATCAAATAAATTAAGAATTTGAATGAGAATTAAAAGACACGAGCAATTAAAAAATTATTCTGCCAGTAATTATCAAATTACTCTAATTGCTTTCAGTGGAAATTGAATTCATTCGTAAATTTGTGACATATTAATTGTCAAATTTATGTAGCTATATATATAGCATATTAAAATGCATTTCTATCCGCAAAATTTGGAGAATAAGAAATCCGGCTCGATGGAACTGGACAGCGGTAGCTTCGAGTGCACTTGAATATCAGCCGTGGCCCACTTTCATTGGAATATCCCCGGTGTCTGGATTCACTGACATTAACCCACTTAAGTCCCACCATTAAGAGTCCTCCGTCACCCGAAAATTACGTAATTTAAAATCTATCTTGGATGTACCCTAAAAAAGGGATTGCAATAAATGGAATGTGGGTGTGACTTCTTAGGGCCAAGCCTATAACTTTTCCATGGAAATTGAACAATATATTTGTATAATTTTTTGCACAAATATTCTTGCAGTAGGGTTGATCGGTGAGAAAAAAATGGAGTATGACTTTTTGAAAAAAATTTATATCAATCATTAGGTGGAATTAGAACAGTATAATTTGTTCAGTTCCATTTCAAATAACGTAATACAAATACGTGAAAAATTCCGTTTTTTTCAATAACACACACACACACACACACACAAATACAAACACCATGTCAGAGTTCAAAGCGTTTGGAATATAGAATAACACACACACACACACACACATCAAAGGGTCAAAAAGGTCCGCGTATATTTCCTACTAACAACATAAAAAAGATCGTCAATAAGATCGTCTATATAGATATAGATCTATTCTAAATGAACCTTCGGCCAATAATTAAATATAACAACAACAGAATTAGCCACAACTGTTGTAAAAAAAAATGTCAGCAACTCCCACGAGTCTCCAGGTAGCTTGACGTCACCGACTTATTTGTTGCCCTCGCGATCTCAAAAGAAATCGCGGAAAAGATCATAAAAGGCAGGGATTGTGAGGAATGTCGCGATCCACAGGGAAATGGAAGGTTCAGCTCATTCGTTATTTTTTTGTACCCAGGCCCAATGCCCACATGTAATAGTGTCATACGGCAGACACCACGTGGTTCTCATAACACCTGGAAACATTCCATTATTCTTAAACTTGGGCATATTTTTTTTTTTTTGACCAATGCAATGATTTTTCACAAATACGAAAAAAATTTCTTTTTCTCGTATTTGTGCCACACACCCCCCCCCCCCCCCTCCCCCGTCCGAGCGGCAATACCAATGGAAGCCGACTTTTTCCCACACTCCAGAACAGTCAGACAATTTAGACTCAGTGAACATAATTCCCAATGGGCATCATATTCCTTGGGTTTCCACTAATTAGAGTAAAATCAATTGGAGAACCCCAATTTGTACAGTTTGTTTAAAAGAAACTATCGTTCAACAACGAATCGAATTAGAGCCTGGAGAAGTCCGCATTAGTGTACCGCAAGGCGACTCCCCGTACGGGGACTCGATCCTTGGACTTCACGTGCCGAAGGCCACCTCTAACCACATGGCCATTGCCGTCGGCAATTCCGGCCGCTTGCTTACGATCTAATTCAAGTTCTGAGATTTCTATGGGGAATAAACAGCTCCATTTTTCGGGTCAGCTTGCAAATCAATTGACAGTGTTAAAAAACGGCTTTGGGAAATGTTTGAAAGATCTCTCGGCGGATCTGGGTGGAGATTCCTCTGAAGATTCTTTGGCGGAACTTGGAAATTAATGAAGTAACGGTCATTTTTTTAATTCTTACCAATTCCAGAAATCCTCACTTACTATATATAGTTATTTTCCGAATTCTTTTTTAAATTCACAAAATTTTAGTTGTTTCAAAAATTTTCGTAGTTTTGTACAACTTATCTGAATATAAAAACTTTACAATTTTCAGATCTTTCGAATTTTTTATACTCTGTGAAATTTCCAAACTTTTCAACATTTTCAACATTTTCAAAATTTTCAACATTTTCAACATTTTCAACATTTTCAACATTTTCAACATTTTCAACATTTTCAACATTTTCAACATTTTCAACATTTGCAACATTTTCAACATTAAATTCCCATAGATAATCCTATGTGATATTTCCCATAGAAATTGTATAATGAGCGGGCATGGTCAAATCTTGCAGATAGAGTTGAAATTCCCTATAGAATTGTTGCAAAAAATCTTATGGAATATTCGAGAGGAGAAACTTTTGGATTCTTCTCATACGTAATAAAATACACAATTGCACCTCCGACGGGAATTTATAATTGCGATGATTCACGCTTAAATGGAGAGTTGAGTGTCATACATATGTAAATTCTTTATGATTACTGAAATTATCCTGCATTTAGTTATTTTCTTGTTTTCCCCCATTGGTGCGCGTCTATTAATCAATGAAAATAGATCAAACGTAATCAATTGAAAGCCAGCTGAAATACTTTGTCGAACATTCGTCATCTCTGCTTTTATTTCTATTCACCGATCCAACCATATATGGATATTGTCCAATGTACACCTGTACAATCGTCTCTGTTTTTTCTTCCATTATTTTCTTGGAAGTGAGCTATCAACACCTGCGCTAAATTCTCAATTTTTTTGTTCACTTTTAAATTCCATAAATTCCAATTGAATATTTCAAACCTCATTTCCCCGATCGATAGCCTTATAGAGGTCGCTATGAGCAAGTTGCTCTACTGCATTTTGTCTTCCATTTTTTCAGTAAATTATCCTTTGCAATAATAATTTTACAATTTTTTTTTTAATTTTTGAAGTGAAACTTCTTATGACGCGTAACACAAAATTCGATGCAACGTTTTTAAGGGAAGGGGTGCAACGCGAGTGGTGGAGGGGGCGTTACGAAAATTCCGACACGCTACACGGCGCTGTAGCAGAGTGGGGAGAGGAACGTGAACCGAGTGTATTGCTAGTGTCAATTATGGGGAAAGCCAATGCAGAACGTTGCAAAGAATATCGTGATCGTTTACGTGAAAAGAATGCTTTAAAACCAAAGAAAACAAAAACAGTAGGCAAAAGTGCGGCCGAACGTATGAGGGATCATCGGGCCAGGGCAAAAGCAATCAATGTCAACGTTGAGGATCATAACCTCTCACATGTGAATCAACCGAGCAATGATCAGAATATTGAAACTGTACCAGAGCATGTAATTTCGAATTTTGTCGGGACAGTTACAAGAGTAAATGAAATAAAACTTAATCATGATTGTAATTAATTAATTCAGTCGATAAGTGGTTGAGGAAAAAAGGGTGATGAGTGAATTTTTGATATGTTACTTTTTTTTCCTTCATTTGAAACCATTCACTGAGTAATGAACATGAAAACTAAGGGCGGATGCTAGACATAAAAATTGTACATTTCTCGTTCTCCATGATTCATAGTTGAGCCTCCGCACGTACGGGTCCAGCTTCAGATATCTTTAAATGGATACGACGAACGATTCAGTCCTCATACCCATTCACTATGCGAAAATCTCACTATGCTGGTAACGTTTAATGATATATGTGCAAGATAAATCGCAGATGGACATTTCAAAGGGGGGTAAAAAAATTAAGAAGAGAACACTGAGAAATTACAGAGACTGGATGATAAGCTGTTCGTGTAACAGTAGGCGTATGACTTCTGTGACGTAGCGAGAAAGAATTACGCATTCATGGCCGTGACGACAGTCGAACGCCATCGCCCACGCTATGTATGCGAATAAACCCTAACGTAGCACTCTGGCATGCCACGATATAGGTATCCAAGTGTTGTTCACTTTATTCAAATTTCATTCGACAATTTAGGATTTAATTTTTCGATAACCTGAATGACAAAAGTATTTTTTGACAACCCAAGTTATAAATGGAATTGAATAAAAATTTTGTGGCTGGTAGAAGAGTGTGCGCCTAGACTAACATAAAAATTTCAGAATTTTCTGACGTTGAGACATGGAGAAAAAAAATTCCTTTTAGGGCGAGTGTCCACTCCGACTTGGATACCAAGAATTCCAATGTGCCAAGAATTCGGACTTAATATTTTTCCTCGTAATAATTTTTATCATCAATTTCATCAGGAGATGACGAAGAAATTACTTGTCGAGCAATTGGAAAATAAATGGAACTCGATCTGACGTGGTTCATATGAAGAGTATACTTTATAGTTATACTACCGTGGTTTGGATCCAAAAGATCCACAGGATCCCATATTTCCCACGAACTATTATAGATACGCAAAAATGTGTCCAATAAATGTTGTTCCTTATAAAAAAATACATATTTTGGGTCTTCTGACTTTTTTCGTATCTTTAACCGTTTCGACGTCAGAGCGTTGTAAACAATTGAAATCATTTAGAGAGCTCTGTGGTCAGAAAAATGAGAGATTGGAAAGAAAGTAGGCCGAGACATACACCTCGAAGGGCCCCTTTTAACTGTGCCCATATCAGAAACACCCGGAAGTTACACCCATCCTTCACCAGGCATCAGTGTCGCGCCCAAAACCTTTTTTCATCTTACCAAGAAAAAATAAATTGAATGTCTCATCAGATCTTTCCTTGAGAAATCAAGGTGAGACCCAACAGAGAAGCAAACATTTCATCTCGATAAATTTCAAATCACATTTTCATCTCGCAGCAAATTTCGAAAATCAGTTTCCACTTTTTGTCATGAAAAAAAAATTAAAAATTGATCAGATACAAATGCCCGTCACCGAGTTATGAGCAGTTGAGAAAGAATTTTTTCTGCGTGACACTCCCTTGAGATATTTTGGGCGCGGAAGAAATAACGTGGATGAAACGGAAGAGAATCTGCTGTATTCCAACAGAAAAACAAATCGTGGGCAAAAAGAATATTTTCCTCGATGTAATATGCAGACGGTATTAACGCATTGGACACAAACACTTTTGGAGCAACAATTGTTGGGCAATAGCCATTGGTGCAAGTGGTTCTGAACCACAGCATCCACTGCTGCGCGAGAGACTGAGTTCCACATGTTATCTACTAACCTACGGTCCTCTAAAAAATTTCACGTTTCATTAAGCCACAATGGTAAAAATTTATAAAAAATGTAGTATTATGATCTTTCATTTTCAAGATTTTTCCACTTTTTTTTTTTGAGGTTTTTGATACTCTGCCTAGAAGGAGAGTCGCACATCTCTCATCTACCCTTTCGCATGTGACTTAAAACCTCTGCTATAACTGCAATTAAAGCCCGCGTCTAACTAAGCCGTCATAATAATCAGATTTTTCCGTTTCAATTTTGGCCACTATCACGCATCGACTGTCTTTTCAACTACGTGACGTATCGTAAAGACACTTCCTCCCTCATTTCAGGGACGTACTTTTTATAGTGCAGTTGGCTTACTTCACGAGCGGCAACCTACTGCCAGAATTTATTTTCCGATTCGATAGTTTACCGGTGCGTTGATTGGAAAAAAGGGCGTTTTACACAATATATATATTCCAATTATAGTTTACGCCGTGCATAATTTTTTCGGCACTACTTATAACACTTCAGAAAAACTTTGTTTTAACCTATAATTATTGACGCAAAGTACAAATTTAGAGGAAGATGTTTTTAGTCAATATTCGTGTGACCAGTCAGGAGTACAATTACTCAATATAACCACCATTGGCCTCAATTGCCGCCACCATCCTTGTCCTGAAGCGCCCGCACGCTCTCTGTAACGCAACGCTGTCCATATTCGATAATGCTGCTTCGATAGTGGCGCGTAGAGACGCGACATTAGGGTGCCGCGACTTTTTGGTAACCCGTTCAACAACGCTCCAAACATAGTAGTCGAGGGGGTTCAAATTCGGGCTATTCGGCCGCCAAAACTCTTTGGACCAGAACATGTCTGCATTGTCTGACAGGCAGTTTTGGACTAAATGGCTTGTGTGAGCCATTTCGGACTTCTCCGAAGCATTGTATTTCGCCACAACATCATAAACAGTCGATCTCGGGTACCCGAAGAATCGAATGATCTCGGTCGCTGAACGACCAGCGCGAAGGCTATCAATAATCGCGGCTCTTCCATTGTACACCGCACTTGTACGTAGCATATCGGCTATTTTAAGATCATGACTGTTTACCATTGAAGGACCTCAATCGCGACCTCTGACGGAACTACGATATGGCGCGAAATTCAAATTCAAATTTGTCGGGATTTAACTACCACACCCTGTAAAGAACCACCTTCTAGTGTATATTACATTAAAAATGAGATAATTAACTCATGTTAACTTCCAAAGCTTTTGTGCTTATTCGATTGAGCTTCCGGGTTGTCTGAAAGCCACTATTTTGGTTTTGCGAAATCAGCTTTCGTGGGCACCCAGAATTGCACAGGTCTTGAAAGTTAAAGTGCGTCAATCAAATAACTATTACTCTACTTATTAGAATTCATTATTTCACTTCACTCTAATACAGTACCGAATGTGCTAACTTCAAGTATTTTCCCCGTATATGCTGAATCCAAAAGAATAGTACTGTTGTATCATTGTGCCCAAGACATCCCAGATACTTACGCTAGCTTTTTCCTTATTCCAGGGTTTCGGCTTTGAAGACGACGGTTTCACCCGCCGCAACACAGACATTCGCTCCCACTTGGATGATTTAGCTGCTCGCCATCCAGAGTTCGCTGACCACCTGCTCGGGCCCCCCTGGGGGGATTTCACAGTGCCCCGTCGACGTGGATCAGGTGCATCCCACCAGAGTCATCCGGACGAGGACGCCCGAAGTCAAGCTTCGGGCAGCAGTGCAGCGAGCGCAGCTAGCGGTGCCAGTGGTGTAAGTTCGCACGGTGAGGCAGACACAATATTCGAGGAAGCGCCAGGGAAAATTCCGCAGTACGGCCTTAGAAATACCGTTGACATTGGTCAACACCACCACAACATGCAGAATCAGGATAAAGCTGGCAGGGGTCAAAGATCCATGTCAGCGCCGCCTGAAAACCGACCTGACGATCAGACACAGCAGCAGGAGGCTTATCAGGACCCCCAAAACCCCCGATTCGTATCTAGAGTTGACATCACCCCTAAATTCAACCACCAAACGACTGAAAAACCAGGAAAACCCCAAACCCAACCGCAACCGCAAGCGCAACCTCAACCACAGCAAAAGCCACCACAGAGCAACGTTCGACACATACCGATCTTCGTCGAAGGCCGGGATGAGCCTGTAATAGCAAAAGACAAAGAGGAATCCTTCACCAAACAACCGTCACCTCCTAGGTTCAGCAGACAACCATCACCACCGAGGTTCCCCAAGGAATCCTTCCACAAGGAACAATTTCCGAAGGAACCTTTCCAGTCTTTCGACACTCCCCCCGAGTTCCATGCACCTCCCCACTTTCACAGGCCATCTCATTTCACATCTGAACGATTCGGCAGACCTCGTGAGTGGAAGCAATTCGCTGACGATCCCTTCGAGAGCACCTTCGACGGAATGCGCAGGACACATTCGCCATTTAGACAACAGGCTGAGCGACAGACTAGAGCGCCGGAAGCTCACTTCTCCCAAAGTCAGCATTATCATCCGCAGAGCCAGCCCCAGGAGAAGCCACAGGATAAGCCAAGGGAGACAACTCCAGAGCCACCCAAGCCGAAGCAACAAATTCAACCTAAGGATCCACTGGAGAGGGTAGCGCTGGTGCAACAGGAAGTAGACTCTTTGCATGATCAAGTTAAACAGTGGAATGGTACCACCAGAAAGGACAAGCAGTACGTCTATCTTGATGAGATGTTGACGAGGGAGCTTATAAAACTAGATGACATTGAGACGGAGGGTAAAGAGGCTGTGAGACAGGCGCGTAAGAATACAATTAAGAGTATACAGGATGCTATTGGTTTGTTAGAATCAAAAGCACCATTGCCAGGTCAAACACCGGTTAAGGAAATGCCAGCTCCGCAATTCGTTCAACCGAGCAATTCTGTTCCCGAGGAGTCATTACCGATGCAGCAGGTTGAGGATATGGAGACGGAGAGGAAAAGTGAAGAGGGAGTGAAACCAATTCCCCTTCCTGCTCCGTCGTCACCGGTCAAGGTAGCGGAGGATCAAGTTCAGGGGACTGATGGGTCTAGTATTAAGGATGGAAAATCTGATGAACTGAGCCTTCCCGATCCAAATGTTGCGATACCAATGGAGGGACTACCATGTCCGGAGCCCGTGGCCATGGAAATTCAGACTGAACAAGTGCAGCAGAAGGTTGGTGCCAATGGGACAGCGAAAATATCTAAATCTCCAAAGAAAGTGAAGAAAACTAAGAAGCAGACGCCGGTGTCCACCGAGCCAATTCCTCTGCCTGGACCGGAAGCCCACTAACCGGATGTCAAGTAATTGAAAAATTGAATAAATGAGTAAATAATTTTCAGGAAGTACATTTGTGAAAATAAGCTGGAACTTGTGTATTCGAATTCTGAGGATACTTATTGTCGTTGATTAATGAACATTGTCATTAGTTTCAATTAATGTCAACGAGGAATTCTGGAGACTGATTTCCCAACCAGTTTCAGCCCTCAACTTTCTCAAAGATTGAGCTGTGCAACCATGATTTTTGTTTTTTTTTTTTTTTGGTCTATCAAATGCCAGGGCACAATCAGTAATTTAATTATACTTTCCCCCATTTCATATGATACGAAAGTGTTGTGGAGGATACATGTAGTTTGGCACTGTTCTAACGAATAATCCCTACTCTTTCTGATGGAAAATTATAGTTTGTATTGTCTCAAGCTCGTTGTGATTCTTCCAAAAAATGTTTTCTTGTAATTTAAAAACAAAATGATGAAAGTAGAATTATTGTAGTGGAAACTCAATAAAACGCGACAAGATATCAAAATGTAAAAGATTATGTACGATTTATTTAAATATAATTATTATTCTCATTTTGAATTATGTCTTCATTATTGGCCCTCCTAGACCTGGCGAGGAAAATGGAGGAATGGTAAATAAAGGAAGAGGGAAAAGAATCTTGGAATTGAAATTGTTTTACATGAAAGTTTTTATTACAACTACAGAAAGCTGAAGACTTAACGCGCCTGTTTAGTTCTACGACAATTGAATTCACTTGAGCATATTTTGAGAACAGCAGTTCAGGTTGTGTTGCTTTTTATTACATGAAATTCCAATAGCCGACACCATTAAAACTTAACGAGGACAATCGAAAGTATGCCAAGACATCGTTACATTTTCGTATTCGCAAAATTCGGAAGACGTGTTCTGATTTTTGTTAAACTAGCGCCACCCCGGCCGCAAGCGGTCGGGATATTGACCAACTTTTCAAATTAACTTTTTTCTTATTTGAATGATTCGGAGTTTGAAATGAAATTTGAAATATTTTGATTTCCAATTTTTGTAATAGTTAAATTTGAGTTCGATTTTGATTTTTTTTTAATTGAATTTAAAAATAGATATACATGTTTGCATCGGAATTTGAATTTGAATTAAATGTGAATTTGAAAAAAAAATTCAACGTGAAATTGAATTTTAGAATTGGAAAAATGTAATTGTAAATTTTTTGAATTTAAAATATGAGCCCGCGCGAAGAGGAACATGGCGACGCACATTTCAAAGCCAATCAGACTGAACATGAACGAACACAGTATGGCGGGCCACATGACAGCCCATGACAATTGAAATTCGTGTAATGGCCGCTGCCATGACATGGTTGGTCATTTTTAGGAAGGAGTAGGGGTGGATGAAGTCGACGATGCACAAACAACACGTTTAGTCGAGGCCGTACCTGGACGAAAAAACGCTTAGGACACTCAGAGTACGTAACTATCGCGCGGGACCACAGTACGCATGTCTTGCACATGCGCAGGAGCAAAAATGGTTCTGCGCAAATGTCAATCGCAAATTGTGTGTACGCATTACACAAGTGTCACTCCTGTAGGTTGTTGCCTGTTCTTTTGATATAAGGAGAATTGCACGCTAAGTAGGCTTACACTACTATAGATATAGATATCTATAAAATTGACAATACACTGTGACGAGGTCAAGGTCCCCCTAAAATCGCCCCCTAAATAATAATATAGGCTAAATATCCAACTGGCTTCCCAATGATCCCGCAGGCATTCTGCTCAAACCACCCCCCCCCCCTTTCGCTATCGACCCTTGGAACCGCCAACCAGCACCCCGCCGTCCACGGAACCGCCAAGAACTTCCGAAACCAAGAACACAGAAACAATAGAAGTGACTACTCTGCACACGCAGAATCATCAAAAGTTATTCAACTGAGAAGTTCCCTAATTACTGGACCAGAAGTTCCGCCAAGAATGCAATTTCCAGAAGTTCTCGAAATGCAAGCACGGTTCCGCGAACCATTTATTCAGGCTGAAGAACTGCTTCAGGTGGTGGCCGTGTTGCAGGAAGAGTAACGGTTCCGAGACCTTTTCCAAAGAGAAGTTCAATCACGGAACCTGTTCCAAGTGGAGTTTTAGTTCTGTGAACTATCCGAAATGGAGGAACGGTGCTGAGAACAAGATGTCTATCTGGAACAGCTCTCAGAACTGCGTCTCCACTTAGAACACGTCCGGAAATTCTCCGTCCGCCTAAAACAGTTGCGGAATTTGGAACTCCACTTGAAACAATGCGTGTAGTTGTACCGCTATTTCGAACCATTCCTGGAACTGTTCCTGAGGGTGGAACAACCAATCCAGTTGGCGGAATAATATTGTAATTACTAAGCGTCAGAATTCAGAAACTTGAACCGAGGACATCATTGAAGAGAACCTTTCCAGTTCAAATAGGACGCTCTTGCCGCGCTATATATATACTATACATATGCATAAACAATGCTATATATATACAATTGTTGGCGTACTTTTTGCAGTTGTCACTTTCATCAGCCCCTAGCCCATAAATTAGCTACGGTATTTGTGCGCCAATTTAAAGTTTCACGTGAAAACGTGTGGACGTTCACACAACATAAAGAGTTCATTTGCATGCCAAATAATGGATCGTTTTCAAGACAGGCCAACCTCGTCAGAGAGAACGCTGGGTCTCTTACCTGTAGCCACCAGACAAAACATGTTCACCGAATGTCCTCATGCGATCGGCTTTAACAAAATTCGCTGTGGTCGCAATGTCCAATAATGACGCTTGCTTTCATTTGCTAGAATAGATAAACGAATCCATAATTGTATGAAAACGTATTTGTCGCAGAATCGAGATAAATAAAGGTCTTTCTCCTTCGTCATCTCTACTTTTATTTCTATTCGCCGATCCAACCATATATGGATATTGTCCAATGTACACCTGTACAATCGTCTCTGTTTTTTCTTCCATTATTTTCTTGGAAGTGAGCTATCAACACCTGTGCTAAATTCTCAATTTTTTTGTTCACTTTTAAATTCGATAAATTCCAATTGAATATTTCAAACCTCATTTCCCCGATCGATAGCCTTATAGAGGTCGCTATGAGCAAGTTGCTCTACTGTGTTTTGTCTTCCATTTTTTCAGTAAATTATCCTTTGCAATAATAATTTTACAATTTTTTTTTAATTTTTGAAGTGAAACTTCTTATGGCGCGTAACCCAAAATTCGATGCAACGTTTTTAAGGGAAGGGGTGCAATGCGAGTGGTGGAGAGGGCGTTACGAAAATTCCGACATGCTACGCGGCGCTGTAGCAGAGTGGGGAGAGGAACGTGAACCGAGTGTATTGCTAGTGTCAATTATGGGGAAAGCCAATGCAGAACGTTGCAAAGAATGTCGTGATCGTTTACGTGAAAAGAATGCTTTAAAACCAAAGAAAACAAAAACAGTAGGCAAAAGTGCGGCCGTACGTATGAGGGATCATCGGGGCAGGGCAAAAGCAATCAACGTCAACGTAGAGGATCATAAGCTCTCACATGTGAATCAACCGAGCAATAATCAGAATATTGAAACTGTACCAGAGCATGTTATTTCGAATTTTGTCGGGACAGTTACAAGAGTAAATGAAATAAAACTTAATCATGATTGTAATTAATTAATTCAGTCCCCAAATTTTTGATATGTTATTCACTGAATTGATTGATCGAAACAGAAAGAAAACAATTTCGCAGTTAATGAAATGAATCACTTGCAAGTTTCACTTCTGTCGCGCAGGCATCCTGTTTGTTCCCAGGGGCGCACAGTAGTGGTCAAGCATGGATCTCATAATTTGCAAAATGAGAATTTTCACATTACTCTTGCGTCGGGTAGAAAACCTACTGCCTCACTTTAATCATCTGAAGACACCCAAAAATGCAGTTACACTTGAGAGACTGGCCATTCAGAAAGCAATGTTTATGATCTCTCATCATAGCGAGTCCATCCTGCACAATTGAACGTAAGTTATGCCCGAGTGAACCCATTTTCACGAGGCCTGTCTCGTTTATTCAACGGGTAAAACAAAGTAAAAAGAAGTCTGGCAGCTGTGTTGCGTTCTGCAGCATTGGGACCATTTCCCTTCCTGTAATTTTCAGCACTTCCAAGCGCTCTGGAAGATAGCCTCGGCTTTTTGCAGCTGGTAGGTACGTTTGTTTATGTTGTAAGATTTTTGAACCCCTTTAAAATATACAAAATTTTTGGCATCTTTAAAATTATTTTTTTTATTTCTTTTTATTTATCAAGCTTCTGAAATATCGGAAATTATTCGAAATCTTTTTTATATTATTATTTATAAAATGTTGAAATTTTTCCTTCTAAAGATGAACTATGATTTCTCATTTTTTATTTTTTTTAGATTTTTAATTATGCAGATTTTGAAAAAAATTGCTCAACTTTCCAAATTTTTTTGGGGGAAAATTGGCGGGAATTTTGAAAAATTGGGTTTTCATTTGAGATTTGAGCTTTTTCAAATTTTTTTGTAATTTCAAATGACCCAGTTTGAAACCACAAAAAAATGGGAGGTCATTTTTTCATCAATTTTTCGGGACATTTTCACTTTACTTTTTACTTTTTCTGTTTGTTTTTAACCGAGATTGCAGAAATGATATCTATTGCATTGAGTTGTCTAGTGACAGCTGATTTTGTCGAACTTGAAAATTCTTCTGGAAAATGGAATTGGATTTTCGGTGCTGGTAGCGACAAACAGGTGGTGACAGTTTGCCAGCGTAAGAAGATCCATCATCTTCATGCGACCTTCAACGGTTCACAAACATGTGAATTACTCCATTTTTCATAGTGGAATCGTTTCTGATTTGGCGTACGCATCATTTCCATTCCCTCTGCTAGATGCGACAGGTCGCAAACTAGCGAGCGATGTGTGTTTGTGTGCACAAAAAAACTTTGCCCTCTGGTCCTGGTCCGCTATTTTTTACACAGATGTTCGACGACCGGAGGATGCGCGCGCATGTAGCCCGGATGTTCCGGCGCCATGCCGCCCACGCAAGTATCGAAAAATCCCAAAATATTCCAAAACCGATGTATCACAAAATCACAAATCAAGCCAACTTTTTCAACATCTAAACCCGAAAACAACCAGCCGTTCCATTTTTCTCAATTCTATCCACAAATATCAGCCTTCACATTTCGTCACTCGGAAAAACTGTGACGAATTTAAAACTGTGTGATTAATATCCGTGTACCGTTGCACGTGCATTGCGTAAATTAGACACGAGCTAGTTATGATTTGAAGGAGTAAATATAGCCGCATTAATTATCACATCATTAAACTGAGATGATTATGGAGCGCGGAAATTCAAAAGCTGCAATGTTCAATTTTCCCATTTTTCATTTTTTTTTTTGTTTTTTTTTCATGTAATGCGTTAAATAAAACGAGAATTTTAACTCCACGGCATTTGGCACGGCACGGGTATTAGAAGAAATCTATAAATAAGAGGGTGGCCACTTGGAAGAAGAGCGCGTGTTTTTGCGTCGCGACGCTGGCACAGTGTCGCCGGGAAAACCCCAGCAATTGATACTATCGTGCAATGAGTCATAACAATTACTGTAGATTTTCTTTTAATCCTGGGTATGGGGCGGTGGCGGGGAGGTATGGTTAGGGACTGTTAGGTATTTAGGTATATACGGAAAATAATTGTACTTCCCAATAAAATGCTCAGATATGTATACTTTGAAGAGTTCGGTACAAGATAATGAAGAATCGAGCGCGTCCAAAATTTTGAAGTAGGAAATTAAAGTTGTTATAGTGAATAACAACTTTAACTAGTGGGATAAAAGTGTATGTGCCCCCGTTGAGAAGTTGCAGATTTGAGAATTTCAAATTTGGCCATTCATCAAGCTGATAATTATGGACATTTGAGCGGACGCATAGTGAGCGTGAGGACGCGATTTATGTGCGTTACTGGAGTGGGAGTGAGACGGAGGGGTGCGAGTTACGACGGCTCGAGGGTTCACACCTCCTTAATTATGACAACTCCCAGGTGGGAATCGACCATGTGATGAAGCTTGATCAAAGCTTGGATGAGGCTTAACTAAGCTTTGCCAAAGCTGTGTTTTGAAGCCTCGGTCAATCTGTGCCGAACATGCGAATGTAACACCAATCCCAGCTTAGAGAATAAGCTTCGTCCTAGCTTCGTTACGTAGGTTAATACAAGCTTTGAACTTTATCTTCATTCAAGCTTCAGACTTTACCTTGGTACAAGCCTCAAAATTTATTTTCGTCCAAGTTTCAAAGTTTTTCGTGGTCGAAGCATCGAAATTAATTTTCGTCCAAACCTGCAAAATTTGTCTTTGTTCAAACTTCGAAAGTAGGAACACTGAGGTTGGACCAAGCTCAGTTGAACATTCGTTTCCAAGCTTGGGTTTAGGTGGTGCAGCAATCCTGAATTTATATATGAATCCAATATTAAGCAGAGTTTTGCTGAAGCCGGTAAATTGAAACTAGGAAAAATATGCTTCAATGCAGCTTAGTTCAACCTTAGTTCAGAAGCTTGGGTTTAGATGATATGAGCAATGCGGGATTGATACTTGTTAAAGCTAAGATTCAAAGGTAACCCAGCTGAGCTCGGACCAAGCTTAGCACAACATGGTTTGTGAAGCTTGGGTTCGGATGATTCTAGTAAGCTTGGATGTATGTATGTATCCAATATTGGACGTAGATTGGATTGTGCCTGCGGACCAGCGCTAGGGATGCTAAGATTGAGCCAAGCTTGGCACAGGCTGGGCCAACAAAGCTTGGGCATCTTGTCGAAGCTATCAAGTCCACGCTTTGGCATCGAAAGTCGGACCAAGATTGATCTCACCGTTCAAGCTTCGAATTCCCCACCTGGGTATGGAAAAAAGTCGTTACAAGCACACACACACACACATTTTGTCAGAATTTGTTGGGAAACATTTTAATACACTTCAGAAGTTCAGTTACGAATTGATAAAAAAATCGATTTAGGGAAAATGAGGAAAAAAGGACTGAACAAAAACTAGAATCGAAAGTTCAAATGGAAAATGGCACCTACTGTGCTTGAGGACCTCGAAGTTCCATGTGAACTCAATCGACAGATATGCCGATACAAACAAGTAATTCCAGTAGTCGAAAAGCTATATACAGCATCTAGAGAAGGAGAGGATCACCCAGGAAGAGTCAGCAGACTCATTACTTTCTAATAATATTTTATATTACTTCTTTTTATTTTTTGTATATATCTTTCAGGAATTTCGTACAACTAAAAAGCATTACAATCGTTTCATAGTTCGATCCCTAGATCGAGTAAGCAATACATTTTGTATAGAAAAAATTAGTTGAAATATTTGGACGGTATTTGCACCTGGTACAGATCTTCAGGATCTCGCAGGCACCGTTTTGTGCTTCTCCATGGCGTCGTGATACTCCGCAAAACAGGTTGGACAGTACAAATCACCAGTGCACCCAAGACACTGAACCAAGTTTCTTTTTCCATCACACATAGCACATTGGAGGTCTTCATCGGAATCATATTGAATTGGCATCTGTTGAAATTAAGGATTAATAGCTTTTCACAATTTTAACTGTTTTATTGCGAGAAACCTTTCGATTGGCAATTCAACTTTTTTAAAATTTTGCAGTTATAATGAAGGAGATGCAATCAGCTGGGATTGTCAAAATTCATGTCCCCATATATTTTATTCCCCTGCATCTCAACGACATCAAGCTAGAAATTAAGCCAAAACAAATTGTTCTACTCAAGTGGTCACACCCACTCTAAAAGTGCGTTATAATCCAAAGATTCATTTACATATTGTACCATTTTGTCACATCCATAAATATATTCTTGAGATCCCAAGAACGATGCAAACTATTACAATATCCGAAGCTAAAATATTTTTAAAAAATTTCTGTCTCTTTTCATAAGACAAATTTACCTCAACCTCCATCTGCTCGAGCTCACTCTGCTCCTCAGTCGCATACTTCTTCTCCAAGGCAGCTTCCGCAAGAGCCTTGGAGATGAGATTTCTCGTCACAGTTGCCTCATCCACATCATCTGGAATTCTACTCGATGTCGATGGATCGATTCCCCTCAATTTATTCAGCCTCTGTTCAATGTCCTCGTCGGTTTGTGCATCGTGCTTGGCAAGCTCAAGTCTCTCCATGTACTCTCGGATTAAATCATCAGATTTCTCTTGGTCAGAGCGCGTATCAGCTTGGTAGACATTTGCGGGTGGTTTGTAATCGGGATCCTCATCTTTAAGGAGGGCCAAACGTCTACGGATCTCTTCTGTGGTTACTGGTGTCGGCTTCCTGTCCTTCTCCTTCAGCTTCTTCAATCTCTCGACGATCGCTTGATCCTCCGGCTCTAGACCAGTCTTGAAATCGGCCCAACGATCCTGCTTGTAGATTACAATTGGGGGCTTCACTGGATTCTCCAATGCGTCCAATCTGCAAATTAATGCATTTTTTTTATTGTCTATATTCATTATCTATATATATTTTTGATGTGAAACATCTAATGCGACGCTTGCGTTGGGGTAAAAATTCTGTCTGGAATAGGCATTTCCAGTACAAATGTATATATAGATATACTCCACTGCTTACCTATCGCCCCCTCTCTGCCATCGACGCAAAGGCGGTGCGCACAAGTTGTATGTACATATCGAGATACGCTACATCGTTTCAAAAAAAGTTTTAAAAAAATTGGAAATGTTTGAGAAATTTAGAAAAATGTTGAAAAAATTGGGAAAAATGAACAAAAACTTACAGAAAAATTGACAACAAAATTGAAAAAATTTTACAAGAATTCAGAAGAATTTTCGAGAAATTTTCAATTTTTGTTTTAAATTGAAACAATTTTGGAGAAATGGAGCACTTATCTAAAAATTTCAAACTAAAAATTGGAAAGATTTACAAAAAACATGGAAAAAGTTGAACAAAATTGGAAAAAGTTGAACAAAATTGGAAAAAGTTGAACAAAATTGGAAAAAAATTCCAATAATTTAAAAAAACTGTGGAAAAATTTAGAAAACGTTTGGAACAATTTTTAAACAATTGGCAAATTTTTTAAAAATTTGAGAAAGTATTGTGAAATTTTGGAAAAGCTTTTCAAACATTTAAAAACAGTGAATATTTGAAAATTTCCAGTAATTCTCGAGATATCGTTAAACATTTTGGATCAATTTAGATCAAAATTAGTGTTTCCATGTTTCACATCTTCCAGGTTTCCCAAGACACGTCATTTTTTAAATTTGATTGTAGCTATGTTCATCTATTTCTTGAAAAAAAAAAACTGAAATTTTTCACACATTTTGAGAGAAAATCTGCCAATTTGTACAATAACAATATTGCGCGCAATATGATCATTTTGTTGAATTATTATAGTAAAAAATTTGTATATTCAAAAATTACTTTCGTTGAATTTCAACTGTGGCCAAGGGTACTGGCCCATCCTCCGGCGTTGTAAGTCCATTTGACGCTGCGCCCGAGCTCTCCCCCGATTGTGCCATTTTTTTATTATAACAAGGTCCACAAACTTTCTTCACCGTGTTATCCGACAGCTGACACTTGTACTTGAGGCATTTACTACAGTAAGAAAATCCACAATTTGGGCATCCATTCTAAATAAAACCATTGCAAAAACATGTGGGCAATTAATTGAAAAAAAATAAGCCTTAAATAACAAATGAGGTAACCTCACTATTAACAAATGAATTTTGTTGTCTTACCTCGCGCGTGAAAAATGAAAATTTAGTCTGGCATGAAGTACAGGACATTTTTCAGTTCCAGTTAATTATCACTGTGGTCATTAATTAATAAATTAGTGCAAACTTACAGGGAACAATTTTTTTTCTTAAATACTACGACGTATTTGTTGTGGTCTGACTCAAAGTTCTCGATCAGCTGATCGCATCTGTTTTACCGACCGAGTTCCCATAATTGAATTCTTATATTCGAAATTCAGTTGGAACTGTCAAAACTTCACAGGAACCATCAACATCTGATGTGCAGCTGAAAAATGAGGAATTTGAAGTCCCGAAAATTGACGGAAAGTATAAGTTTTAATTCCCTACATGAGCTGCCTCCACAATCCAACAAATTACGCGCGCCAAATCCTCTGAATGGTGCACTCGAACTTGACTTATTAATTTTCCTGACTGTCGGACGTTACTTCCGGAGATCGATCAAGGCAATTGTACCTGTACTAAGAGTATTCTCAGTTATAAGCACCATCATCAGTTTGATATTGATTTTTCTGTTCGCTCAGTCATCGGTGAATAAGCAAACGGCAACCAGGGAACTCGCAATCGCCGAAGAATCACAGTCTACCAATTACCTGATGCAACAAGAACTTGACAGATTGAGGAGCAAGACTTCGAGTCTTGAATTGGCTGTTAAGATGATGGTGTGTGTGGGTTTGCCTTATTTGAAAATTAAGGAAAATTACCTTTTGAATATGGCAGAATAATGCATGTAGAAGAGATATATTAGAAATTGTCATCGTTTTTTCCTTAACAAGTCCAGTGGCGCGTGCTGCGCACGCGCATTTTCTTTTTGTGCCGCACTGACTGGTGTCGCGTCAGTTTCAGTCTTACGCTTTTCGATAATTTCGAGATATATCGATAGTTTCGTTCATCTCTCCTTTTTTACTATAGGTAAAACTAATTTTATTTCTCAAATTTTATATATTCTACTAATTTATCCCCCAAAAACTATCAAATGTCATCGCATTTTATTGCGAGAATCCTCACAAATGGCCATCGCTCGAGAGCCTTCAGTCACGTGACCAAGACTTTTTGCACTAATTGGAATATCCCTACCTTAGAAGACCACTAGCTAACCTGACGGTGTCTGGGAACATAGCACATATATTCATAAAAAATACATTGGTCCTCATCTATTCCCCATCTTTGAGAATTTTCATAATTCATTCTTGCCTCTTTTTAGAGTTTCCAGCTTAATGCAGCACGTATCGAAGCGAAAATTCGAGAGGAAACCCTAGCAGATTTTGCTTCAGAGTCCGCTGGTGGATCAATCATTGACACGCCAGAAACAGAGTCATTTTACGAGCGAAGCCAAACCACACTGTTTGGGATCCCAATCTGGAAACCAAATTACTTCACTCCTCGAAAAGTTATTCAGGTTCGTACATCGTCAGCTCCTGTTGTTCTTATTGACATTAGTTTGTCTGACCAGGAACACAAAAATGATGACATATTTTGAAAAATCATATGAAACATTCTTTTATGTACAAACCATTTTCATGATATTGCAAATTAAATTTCTATTTTTTTACAGCCATGGAGTCAAGCTGGCGAATGTTGGGCATTTCGTGGGACACATGGAAAAATTGAAATAGACCTGGCATATTCTACCTACATCAACAAAGTAACCCTCCAACACATTCCAGCTAGTGCATCATTGACTGGCACCATTGAGTCAGCTCCTAGAGACTTTCGTGTTCTTGTAAGATAATCGATTTAATTTTAAGAAATATGGAAGATTTCGAGGAAATCTTGACATATATATATCTATACATATAGCACAAACCCCCACTCTTCTACGGTAATTTTTGGACGTCGAGTTTTTCCGGGAATATTTTTTTTTACTGTACAACATTAACATGGCTCAAAATTACCAATATATTGAATTACAGAAAAGCTTGATTAGCTTCAAAATTGTTACTGTTTTGCAATTCTGAAGCATTAAGGTTTTTTGCCTGAAAAATATAAATAAATGGAGAATCAATTACTATCAATATTTGCAAAAATTCCCAATCAGTAATCCAATTAAAGTGAGTAATGATAAAAAAATATAAAATTAGTATTGGCAAACCAATCCACCATTTTGCAAATCCCAAAAAAAGCCCTCATCCAATTTTCAGGAACTCCCATCGTTTATCTAATTTGTGCAACATATTTCAAATTGTTGGCCTTAATTATTATTTGGAAATTGAAAAATCTTGCTTTTATATTGAGTCAGCCCAGTACCAAATTGATGATCCTAAAATAATCCAGAGAAGTAGAATGATACGCTAATTTTATTTTAAGAGTGTCAAGAAATTTTCTCTTTCAGGGTAAATTTCGTGGCAAGTACATTGAACTGGGAACCTTTCTCTACAGGGATGATGGACCCCCCTCACAAACTTACCAAATTACGGTAAGTCTCATTTTTCTGGAAAACTATCAGCAATGAATGGAAGGAGAAACTACAATATTATTTTGCACAGTAATTATATTTGAGAGCATTAATGAATTCATGAAAATTGATCCATATAATTTTAAAAATGAACTGATATTGTCGAAACTGGAGAATGGAGATCGGGTTGAAAATGCTCGTGTCAGACTGGCTAAAAAGTGAATGTTTCCAGAGTTGAAAAAAGTCTTCATTTATAGTTTCATATAAATAAATCTATAAATAAATGAAATAAAAACGCGAACATTTGAAAAAACCTTTGATTTCTCGTGTTCCAGAGAGAAGATGTGCAACACACACCAACAAAGCAGGTTATGTTGCAAGTACTCTCTAATTGGGGGAATCCCGACTACACTTGCGTCTATCGCTTCAAGGTCCATGGGAGGATGTTCGCCCCAACAGAGACTATATAAATACCTGTTCGCAGTTTTGAATAATGATTATTTTTTCTATAACAACTCTGATTATTGGTTACTTATTTAATAAAATAATTTATACTGTTGAAATACTGAATTACCACGTATTTCATCCACGTCTCACCCAACGTTAAACTCACTCCACTTGAGCTTCTACTCCTTTGAATATGGAGATTCCAGGAAACATTCACGCCATCATGCACTGCCGGATAAACAATTCCTTGGAATTGATGATAAACTACTGTTCTGTATGCTTTCTACTCATTACATTTTCAATTGTACCACCATCAACTCATCAACAACTATGTAAAAGCATATAAAACTCTTATAATCATCTCTGAACTCATCTTCAGAACATTTTGAAAATATGCATAAATATAGATATGTACACATATTATCTGTTGTTTCTTTATTTGTTATTATGTGGTCATATGTTATTTAAAAATGTTCATATTGTAGATACGTAGCTGGAAAAAGACCAGTAAAACTTAAAGCTAGACTTAAATATGTAATGGTGCTAAATTACCTAAAATGGTTGGTCTTCAACTAGTCAATGATTTACTAGAAGCTTATGTGTTACCTATATTTTTAACCGAAAAAAAGAAATCCAAATCATCAAGGTCTCTTTTTAAGTTAGAATCACAAAATATGAATGACCAAGAGGTGCGTGTGGCCCTCAAGGGAGCACATCGTTAACTTCCCGATATGTGTAAGTTTTTTAGGATTCCTTCAGAAGCGAATATTGGACAGCAACCCCAATTAATCAATCCTTCTAGGTTTGATGTTCTAATCATGTGACATCAGTTACGACTGTGGCATAGTAAACTAGGATACCTCGATAACTCGAAAATCGAAAGAATCTGTGCAATATTTTGTAGGAACCCGTTGCATGTTGCCCATTGTCCTCTACAAATCGTACAGTGGCTAAACTCCTGTTAATATTTCAGGGATAAAAATAAAGTATCAAGAAAAAAAAATAGGTTTTGGTCATTTTATTATATTCTCATACAAAGCTGTTTCCCAAATTGAACGAGAATGTCATTACCAACTTCCCTCAGTACGAGGGCCACCCCAGTTCGATGCAGGTGGAGCTGCACTATCAGCTGCTGGTGCATTTGATGACCACTCCTCCTGTACTTGTGTAGCCCAATCATTAGATGCTGGGAATGCAGCTGCTGGTGCTGCAGTTTGTGCTGGAGCTTGAGCTGGAGCAGAATCATCAGCCCAGTTTTCAGATGCTGCTGGTGCTTGTTCAACTTCAGCACCCCATCCTGGATCATTGGATGTTGGCTCAGCTGGTGTGAATTCTTTTGGTGGTGGGGCAATCTCCTTAGCCGCTTGCTCCTCCTTCTCAGCCTTAAATAATCAATTTCGTAACATATTAAAACCATATTCTCATTACCAGTGATTGCATTGAGTTGTTTTTTTATTTATCAGAAAAGATTAAGCCATAAAAATCAACATTATGAACTCTGAAGTATTTTATTTCATCACTCGATTTAATTTTTCAATCAAGTATTCTCTAAAAAATGACTGAAGAAATTGATCAATGCAACAAATTTTGTGTTAGGCCTACACTTGTCTTTGCAATTATTTTTTTTTCGATGATAAATTTCATGCAATATTCTTACAGCAAAATAAAAACTATGCTCAACGTGACATACCTCTTCAGGATCTCTGTAGAAGAAGAGATCGACGACAACGTCCCATTTGGTCTCACGTGGGATGGACCCACGAAGACGAAGAACCTCACGTGCCAACAACCACCACATGAGACCAATGCTGTGAAGACTCTTGGTGTTGCATGGAATGGCAATATCGACGAATCTCAGGGGTGAGTCAGTATTGCAGAAAGCAATGACTGGGATATTGACGTAGCTGGCCTCAGTGATTGGCTGGTGATCGTGGGCTGGGTCGGTGACGATCAGCAGACGTGGCTCACGGAAGGCAGCCTAAATCAGGAAAGTAAAAAAATTTTAGCAACACGTACACACAGAAAGAAATGCTCAGGGAATTGTTAGGTAGATATCAGAAAAGATTAAGCCATAATAATTCATCAATATTGTTATGTGTAAAATTTCTCATCATGGGTTGTTCGTGAAGCGAAAGATACTGGTTGATAATTTTTTTTTTTCATCTCACAAATTTCCGATAAATTGTAAATTTGAAAACTTCCAAGAATATCAGAAACTTCGTTTTTTATTACGCACTTGAATCTGATTGGTGAATGCACCAGGAGTGAAACGTCCGGCAATGGGGGTGGCTCCGGTGTGTGCTGCAAACTTGAGGACAGCCCTCTGTCCAACGGACCTCGAGCTGATAACGAAAACTTCGCCAGGGTGCTCAATAGCAACAATAGCACGTGCAGCGAGGAGAAGCTTCTCCCACGTGCGACGGAGATTAATGACATTCACTCCAGCACCTAAAAAAAATTATTCATATATTTTAAATTATATTCATTTCCCACTTTTGTCTCTAATTTTTCGACAATATTTTTAAATTTGACAAACTTTACAAATGATAAAATGCACAGGAAGTGACATTAATTTTTGGCCATTTTTCCATACTCATTTTTGTAATGTCTTCAATGAGTCTGAAAGTTTTCCAACTTACCATCTACACGACGTTTGTAGACATACTGCTCCATCTGATAATTGACATTTTCAGAGCCAAGGTGGGTACACGCGGCTAACATTTTTGTAACATCATCCTCCTTGAGGGCCAGCGCGTTGAATCCTTCCGACATTGTAACGTTGTGGTTGAATTACGTTTCAACCTGGAAATAAAGAAGAAAAATTTAGTCTACTTTTGCAAGCACTAAAATTTTTTTTAAAAATGGAAAATAAAAATAAGTGCAAAAATGATCATTTAGTGAAAGTATGCTAAAGAGCAAGTTTCGCGCACTTTTGGCTTCAGCAAAAACATAAGTCGATTGAATTATCGAAATTTCATTCAATTTTTGCATAAGTACTAAAATTACGCGCACAAAAATTTCGCTAATTTTTGTTTAATTTCTTATGCAAACCATTATTTTTTAAAAGAAATTGCACTTATCGTAATTTACCACTTTTGGGGACAAGCAACAATTATGCCCCATGAAAATAATTATTTCAGGTTATAATCCCACGTGGGTTCCACCCGCTCCACAAAAGTCATAATTTAAGGGGTATTATACATCCCCCACGTGATTTTTTCAACTCATCACGTTCGGGGATGTTTGTAATAACTGTTTTAACACTTTTATTAACTGAAAATTATTATAATCACCAAAAATAAGGAATTGAAATTGATCAGCTTACGTTTTTGATGCCACTTGGGAGGACCACTATGTGGAAAGAACTTGCGGAAGTCGGCCATGATGGAAGTTTGATTAGTCAAATAAGATACTCTTTCTTTATTCATAAAATGAAAATTTATAAATTTTTATTTAGTTGATCTGTTCTTAATAATGTAGGAGAAAATTATAAAATTGATACTTATGTAGAAATCATCATGTATAGCGGGTTTGTAAGAGTTCTGATAAAGAAGCGGTTCGCGCGGGAATTTTGAATTGAAAAATAGTGACATTTAAGGAGCTTTTGGAGGTATTGGAAGCATGGAGATATTTACGGTGTCCCGGGTGAATAGACGCTTTCTCTTTTCATACATTTGAACAAGTTTTTAAAAGATAATAACCATGGCGATTAAACTTCCACGCAACGTCCGCGCTACCATGCACTGTGGGATAAACGAGTCCTTGTAATGAATGATAAATGAGTGGCTAATGGCTATGCATTACTCAAATAGTTCATTTTCAAATGTTTAGTAAGTTCTAAAAGGTTATTTTTAACTATTTTCACCAGAAAATAGACATACACGCAATATCGTGGATCCCAAATGGTCAGGGAAGGTTTGTTTATTTTGAGTTTGCACGATTTCAGATTTTTTCCTGAAGTATGCTCTTACAGTTGGAGATACCGTTTTAACCCTTCAAAAAATTCAGAAATTTCACATACTCAAAAATCATTACGATTTCTTTAGAAATTATAAACCTTCCAAAGAACTTCAGGTGCCAAATTTTCATTGCGGAATATTGATAACCAAGCATTGACCGTCCCACCAACGTCCAAAAAATTTCAAAATTTACCAAGTCCAAGAATATGATAAAATTTCAATAATCGAAAAATGTTTGAAAAAATCGTAAAGAACTGATTAAAAGCTGGTAAATTTTACAAATTTGATATTTGATACAAAAATTTTCCCTCTCAAATCATTCATATTTCGAAAATGGCCGTCACGCTCGAAGTTTCCTTAATTTTGAATTATAACTATAGATATATAGCGATGTAGAAATTATATATACATATATATCAACCATCCGGAAAGTTTAAAAAAAAGTCACCCTCAAAAATTAGCTCGCATAAATTTTCGAAATATTGAAATAAACACGCTGCTATTTCCAAACACTTACACCCAGATCTGCGCACAATTGTTATTTCATCTCTGCGTTAATTAACCGTTTTCAAAAATCACCGTAATTTTAGCATTTCTAGCCGTGAACGCACATTGTGCTCCCCCCACCCTAGCCCGGTTGCGCTTCAATATGGCGACTTGCAGTTGACATTCATCTTTACAATTGTTGATTCGGCTCTCCTATTAATTCACCCTAAAACATAAATTATACCGAGCAATTTAAAATGAATATGTCAGTAGAAAAACGAAAATACCAATCAGCATTACCAACAAATTGGCCAACGAGAGATGAAAGTACAAGAAAAGCACAAAATCAACTATCGTCATTGTCCAACTCGGGTAAAGTTGACGTTTACTACTACAGGTAAACAATTATTGTAAACAAAAGTGTATTTTCAACAGCAGTGGTGAATAGCAATAAGTGCATTGTTTTGTGCTAATGAAAAGTTCTATGAAACTTGATTAAATTTTAAAGATTTAGTGTAAAATGTTTGTTTATGTCATTGGGCGCGAAAAACCGCGGTTCCTCACATTGCTCCTTAATTGGTTCTTTTTTCTTCTGAGTGACATGAAATATCTCAATGAGGCCAAAAATATTTTTTTGACGAATGTGCAGTGTTTGGTTGGATCTAACTCTGATGGGCTATGTTAAAAGAACGCGCGAAATTTGAAAATTTAGGAAATGCTGAAAGCATGAATAAAGGCCCAGTTTGTCCCCTTAAAAAAAAATCACGGACTTCGGAAAATTTAGTGCAGTATTTTGCAACTTGAATTTTTGTACAAAATTTGTTATTGTTTACAAAGCTACCCAACAATATTTCATTTTTAAAATTAAACATGGGGATTTATGGGAAACAGTGATATAACAAAATGATTAAAGTTTGGAACTGCAGTGTAGAATTTTTAATACGATATTAAGGCAGTATAAATATAATTTGTTGACTTTTTTTTAATGAATCAATGTGAAATTGTTGTTAACAAATTGCAAAATTGTGAGTGGAGATCGGCTTGTGTTATAAAATTTGGGGTTTCTACCAAACTGCAAAATTTAAACAAGAAAACTAAATTTGGAAAATTTCAAGAATGAAACAATTTCTTATATGACTTTGACGTTCGTCAAAAAATTACTTGCGACGTCATTGAGTATATTCGAAAACAAGCACTTATCCTAGATCACCACTTATACATCTAATTATCAAGCGTGAAACTTTGTTACCCATTAATTATTAAATTTTCAGTCGAGGAGTGAGAAATGACACATCGTTAGTCCCCCCAATTAGACAGACCGCCTCAATTTTCAAGCAACCAGTAACAATTTACAAAACACAGGAAGGAAAAGTTAAGGATATTAAACACGGAACACAAGAAAAACCAAAACAGGTGATAATTTATCTGTGGCCCCGTACGTAGTCACTTAACATGATTAGGTAAAGGGTAACTTACCAGGAGAAGCATTTTCTTTTTCGAAAAAGAAGCCAATAAGCAGCTATAGTACATAGTTTTTCTCAGGAGTTAGATTTTTCTGACCCCTCCAAATAGACAATTTAAATTCATGGAAAACATCGTATTTTAATTCAGATATGTGAAGAAAATTTTTCGACACATTTCGAACATGACCAAATTAATGTTTTTGTGAAAAAAATTGAGCAAATGCAGCTGGAAAATTTCCGAAGGAGGAAAGAATTTCTGACAAAATTGAAATGAAATTTTCGGTTGAAAGTAAGCTCCAAATTACACGGTCTTAATCATTTTTTTTATTGTCATTTAACGTTTAAAATTACATATATTTAGTAATGTAATGCAAAAATTTATGTGAAAATTCTGCAGTGGTGGAACCAAAATTCAATTTGAGAAATCTGATCTCTGAGATGAAAATTATGCAAAACTATGTTTGTTTAATATTCTTTCTCGAAAAATAAGAAAATTATTTCCGGGTAGATCCTGTCAAAGGGGGACCACTTTGAGTTACCAAAATTCTGGAATATGTGACTGAGACTTCTAAGTATTTGGAACTTGATCAAAGAGAAAAAAACTCAATGTGTTCAATTTATGAGCTCGAGAATTTGTTTCTCATTTTCAAAAAAAGTGTAAATTAATGACTATTAACTATTTTTTCTCAAGGCGCTTTCTAAAGGATTTTGCATTTTTAATGGCTTGATTTTAATCATGAAATTAAATGATATTTTGTAAGGGGGATTTCCCCCCCCCCCCCCCCCCCCCAATTACATACCATAGAGCCACGTGGTATTTAATGGGATACATAATTTGGTATTTGTTAGTAGAATTTGAGAAAAAAAATAATTGTTATTTTGTACACGCTTTGACAAAAATTTCAAAAAAAAAATCGTGAAATGAACACTACCATTTTCTTTGATTGTGCCTCCATTTTTATGCATATGCAATTCAGTTTTAACTTACTATAGATGTCTTTCATATATTCCACGATTTTAGAACTTTTGATAGTCCCTTGATTTCTTGTACAAAGCCCCAATCATTGCTATGGTATCACAAACTTTCAAGTAGATGAAAATTTCAAAATATTGAGAAGATAACGAAGTAAAGTGTATTCCAAGTATCTTACTTTCTAACGCAATTTAAAATTGCGAAATTGAATACTTTGCCTTCTACATGTGGGGTATAAAAAATTGGAGATGACTTAGATTTGATTGAAATATATCGAGGATTCCCAAAATAATTCATACGGAATAAATATTTTTGAGGTATTTTTTCAGGAAACAAATATGAAGAATTTCACAATAACCTTAGAGCACCAAATTTTATTGATTCTTTTTCAGGTTTGTCGAGTAGCTTTAAAAACAATTAACCTTTTTTTAAACCTTTGGAATGAATTTTTGGGACATGTGAGGCTGAAAATTAAACTACCCTGAAAATTCGATTTTTCATGATATACGTATCTGCAAATCCTTTGGAAATTTTAACAAGTATTTCATAACGTACTCAATAAATCAATTAAGTTGGATGTCTTCCAGATAGTGTGAAATTTTTTGTTTACTGAGGAAGTAAGTTAAAATGGAGAGTATAGTTTTTGCAATGTTTATAAACCTTGCGGTAGAATTTCAGTCTTTGGAATAATTTTTTTTTCAAAAGCGTAATATTCATTCAATATTTTTGGGTTCTACAAAGCAAAAAAAAAACAATTCTTTCAAAATTTAAATAGAAAAAAATCATACAACTTTTAATTTCCAATTTCATATTTTTCTTTTGAATGAACGAAATATCATGTACTTGAAAATGCGTAGGATTCTGCACTTCTGTGACCCCTTGTAGAACTATTCAGACTGTAGAAAATGAAACAATAATGACCTAAATTATGGAAATCTATCAACTAATTCGTGACTTTAGGATGGGGCCGATAAAACTGACAGCAAGTACGGCTCCCAAGATAAGCCTAAACAGGTAAACTCACTCAGGCACGATAAATCCAGTTATTAGAAAATGTCAAATAACCATGAGAGTTGCATGTTCCATTGACCAAGGGAATAAACATGTGGATGAAGATATCCTACCCATGAATGTTTATTGCTGTTATGAAATAGAAAATATTAATTCAGATACACTGTTAAAAAATGATATGAAATTTTGTGAACAATCTAGAGATTGTCAGAAGAGCCATTTTGATTTTTTTTTTTAATTCTTAATTAATAAAATCTGAAATTTCGGTGAATGGAGTAGATTTAATTTCGAGTGAGCTCAAAATTATAAATTCACTAAAATTTTCCGTCAAATGCAAATTTCAATACAATATCAATAAAATTGAAACGTATTTTCACGTATTATTGTTTGAAATTTGAAATTTCAATTTTGACATACGGAAAGAATTTTCAAAAGTTTAAAAATTGTAGAATATGTGAAATGGTAACTTTACAAAAATACGAAAGTCTTAAAAAGAGAAAAAATCGTTATTTAATTAATTTTAAGTATTTAGAGGAACTTATAATCTAGAGATTTTCAACTGACTCAAATTTTCAGTTAATTGAAAACTGCAGCTTAATTTTCGTGACAGTTTCCTGGTTGTTAAATCAGTACATAATATCATAAGTACAAATTCAAAGACATGATTATATGTTCAAAAGTTTTGCAAAAATTTGAGAATATTAAGAAGAATCGAAATCTTTAATAATGGAAGACTTTGGGAATTTAGAAAATTTTGGAAGAAAATTAAGGAAGCAATCTGGAGTTTTCCAAAATTAAGTGATTGCACAAATTGAAATGACTGAATTTTTTTCATCTTTGAAAGTGTAAAATGTTTCTTTTTCCAAAAATCACTTACATGATGGGCTGCATGGATGGAAACTTGCCATTACCACTGCCAACTAAAAAATTAAATAATGAAAAAATTCCATAAAATTTCCAAAATTTTCAGAAAGTTTGAAGGATTCAAGAAGTCGCATTTCGCAAAATTTTGATTTTCTTAAACAGATGTGAGAAGGTTTCAAAAATTTGCAAATAATGAAAAATCTCAAAAATTTAAGGAAAACAAAATCAAAAACTTCAGACTTCAATTACATTTTAGAATGGCAAATTGTAAAAATTCTAAGTAGTTTTAAATCTAAAATGAATGATTTTGAAACTTTCAAAACTCTCGAAATTTTCTAAATTCCGAAAATTTTGAACTACTTAGAAATTTGACGCTAAGTTGTACAGTACCTAGTGAGCATTAATAGTAATGTTTACCCATTATTTCAGTTATTCTGGGAAAAAAGACTGGAAGGCTTAAGAGCGTGTGATCCGGACGGGTATGAGTTTGATGGAATGAATCTGCCCAAAACATTGAAACCAGTAGGACCTTATATTACGGAAGAAACCCTTCTCCAGAGTGTAGCGACGGCTTTACACGTCTCTGCACAGCCAGTCACAGGGCAAACGGGCTCCAAATCTGCGTTAGAAAAAAATCCTGGAGTGTTTCTCAATCCAGAACAACCCCTTGTACAGGTGCCCATTCCAAATGCTCTCATTAAATACTCCATATTGCAACAACTCTGAAAAAATTTCGAAAAAACAGCTCCAAAGTATATTAGCAATTGTAAATTTCTTGACCAATTCGAAATATTTTAAAGTGTTCGTTTTTTTATTACTGAACTATAACAAGTACAAAATTTTAAAAAACTTCGAAAATATAAAATTTGATAATTTCCATAATTTTCCAAAACTAATTTTTTTTTTATTTTCGTAACTTTGAAGACTTGAACACAAATTGAGTGTTAGAAATTGGGGGAAAAAAATAATTGGGGGGAAAAAATTTTGCCAAATTTCAAATGTTTTTTACAATTGTGTGAAAATATTTTTTTGAATTTTTCAAATAATTTTTATATCCCACAGAATGCTGCCTATATCATTTCAATGTTATTTACTTGTCTTTTCTCATCAGGCTGTGGCGATAGCAGACGACGATATCAAAAGACAAGAAGACAGAGTTGCCTTGGCCAGGAAAAAACTTCAAGAGGCTTTACGGACATAATTCTCAAATAATAAACTAGACGCATTTCATTCATCATCATCTTGCTCATTCGACATAATTTTCGTATCTAAGTTATATAATTTTTCCATGGAACTCAAACAAAAATAAATATTTGTCTTACGCAGAAAAATTCAATTCGATTTTTTTTTTCAATATTGTTCTCTGGTCTACTTTAAGCATAAATTCTCACTCTTCACTTTTTCTTTTCCTACCACAATTTTGAAGGGATTGTTCCATTATAATGGTGAGTAATTATAGTTGTTTCCATGTTTATAAAAATTTTTGTTACGCTCAAAAAATGAACCGCGTCAACATTTATTTTTTAAAACTGAACCGTTAAAAAAAAGCATAAATGCACAATTTCTCCGCGATTAAATATTGCACAAATTTCAAAAAACTGAAATAAAATATCCCAATTTTAAAAGTATCAAAAGCTCCATTGTCATGTATGTAAAATATATTTAGAAAGAGTTCCAAAATGTGACGAAACTGTTGAAAACTAAAAATTCTTTCAATTCGTCGAAATGTCACATTTATCTAAACTTAAGGAGGCCACGGGACTCACCATCGGAGCAGACATGTGGAGTTTTAATTTTTTTCTATGGTGAAATATTTATTTGGAAACATTCAAATTCTTAGGCTATTCATAAACAGAAGTTCGGCGGCGCGTGCTTCGCACGGGTATTTCCTGTTTCCGCCGCACTGACTGGTGTCGCGTCGGTTTCGGTCTCACAACTTTCGATAATTTCGATATATGTATCGATAGATTCTTTCGTTTCTCCTTTTTACTATAGGACAAGCTCGGTGGTGCGTGCTTCGCACTCTACGATTGAAAAGTAACTCCGAACCTGGACAAGTCAAGTTTCAAACGTTTTGGGTCATTTGAAAATGAAAAATTGAACGTACGGTATAATGGGCCTCCGCGGTCGAATTGCCGAGTTAATTAAATAATGTCGTAAGCTTTTACATTAATGGTTCGTTTTTCCTCAATCAATTTCCCCAAAAATAATGAACATAATTTTTTTATAGCGTTTACAGTTTTGGACCAGTGTTTTTCCCACTGTCAGTCGATATCGAACCGAACTGACAAGTTAACTAACTAACCGACTGAGTTACCCAGCCTCCATACCCCACTCTCGCTAATTTCCGAATTATTTCCCCAACACATCTTGCCGCAGTGACTGGCGTTTGTGACAAGTCGGCTTTGTTTTATTAAACTTGAGGCTTTTATAAATAAAGAAGACACCAAATCACGGTAAATATAATCACTTATCACAAATGAAATAACAAATTTCCACATGTGTCCTCTGACATCAATAGAACATAGTTTTGTATGTGATTCGGCTTTTGCCGTGTCATTCCCATTTGAAAATTGCTAAACTGTCATTTAATGTTTACTCTTCAAAATATTTCCTTTCAATCACTATCATTAATTAGTTGTTCCCGTCACCTGTTATATTTTCAGCCTGGAAATGAGTTATCATTCGCCAAAAATATTGAAGATTTCTCAACTAATACAAACTTAACCTAAAAAAATTTTGAAATTAGTTTTCACTCTTAACTTATTTAACTATACTTACTACCGTATTTAACTTATTTTATTGATTTTACTTATTCAACTCATTTAACTTATTCAACTTATTTAAGTCGTTTTAATTATCTAACTTATCTCACTTGTTTAACTTATTTAGCTCATTTGAATGATCTAACTTATCTAAGTTATTTAACTCATTTAACTCATTTAACTTACTTAACTAATTCTCATGAAATCCCACGTTATGTTTTGCACATTTCAATTGGGGTCTCTCCTGCAAAACTTATGCTGTCAACTCAATTTTTTTTTTTTAATACTAAACGTACAATATTCTTCATTCTCTATTTTCTCCAATTTTAGCACCTTTTTTTAGTGCTTGAACAATTTCTCTTGATTTAAAGGGCGAGGTTTTTAGCTTACTCATCGGGGAACTTACTCTTCTGTTATGATGCAAATTTCTGAAATATTTTTTCATGAACAAATTGTCGAAGTTATTCGACTAGATTTTTTTTTGTAAAATTTTTGATCATTTCTTTTGGAGATTTTTTTTCCCTGTGTCATACAACTTGTTCGTAAAGCCACTTGATCATGGGCTTATTAACTTGTCATGGATATGCTGAACAAAATATTATGTGCAACATTATAAATTGAGTTTTCTTTAGATGTTCCTGACCCGTTCGGAATATGACCGTGGTGTCAATACCTTCTCCCCGGAGGGTCGTTTATTCCAAGTGGAATATGCCATTGAAGCGATAAAGCTCGGCTCAACTGTCATCGGCATATCAACATCCGAAGGTGTGGTATTAGCTGCAGAGAGGCGCATAACATCGCCGTTGATGGAGCCAACGACAATTGAAAAAATCGTCGAAGTTGATAAGCACATCGGCTGCGCCGGCTCGGGACTTATGGCCGATTCCAGAACGATGATCGATCGGGCTCGAGCTGAGTGCCAGAATCACTGGTTTGTATTTTTCTTCTGTTTAATTTTTCGACAATTTTTTTCTGTTAAATTTTTGGACAAAAAAAACATTTTTTTCGTTTATTTTTGACATATTGAAATTTTTGAGTTTGAGAAAGAAAGGGTAAAATTTTTTGTCGTTTTCTAAAGTTTGTGAAAATTCTCAATTTCCTGAATTTTTTAGAAAAATTATTAAGCTCCCCGAATTCTCTGCAATTGCAAATTTTAACGAAATTCGAAACTGTTGGAAGTTTTCGAAAATTTGTAATTTTTGAAATTTTTCGGGGTTTGAAATTTTTGGAATGATCAAAAGTGGAGAGACATATTTCTTGTCCTTGTTTTTGTGATTCCAGAAATTTGGTCAATAGTTTACAAATTTATATTACAATATTTACAATTTTCACAATTTCTAAGATTCTTGAAAATTTTGAAATCTTTGAAGTTATTGATGTTCTTTAGATTAAGACATGGTTTCACATTTTTAGCCAATCCTCCGTTTCTTCTGAATTTTGCAATTTTCTAAACTCCATTTTTTTCGAATTTTCTTCACAAAACTTACCTTTTTCCTTTTTTTCTTTTCAATTTTTTTGGTTAATATTTAATTGTTTATAGTGCTCCAAGTTACAAAATTGATGTGCAGTGGCAGTGTTGTTCCTTAACGCTTAATCTACATATTTACATTTCGCGGTTCATTTTAAATAGACAGTCCACATTTGGTAATGAATTTGTGGATTATAGTAAGAATCTTAGGCTCCATTATTTTCAGTACGAAGTTTTTTCAAGTTGTGGAATTATTTCGCAACTGAGAAGTTGTCAAAGTTTTCAGAAATTTTTCGTTTTTTTTTTTTGAAGATTTTAGCATTTTCGTGAAACTCGAAATTACATTTTGAAATCATTGCAGGTTTACTTATAACGAGAAGATGAGCGTTGAGTCTGTGGCGCAAGCGGTGTCCAACCTGGCAATTCAGTTTGGAGACAGTGATGATGATGGAAGTGCTATGTCGCGACCTTTTGGTGTCGCCATTCTTTTCGCTGGAATTGACGAAAAGGGACCACAACTTTTCCACATGGATCCATCCGGCACTTTTGTGCAGTTCGACGCGAAAGCTATTGGTTCAGGAAGTGAAGGGGCTCAACAGTCGCTCCAAGAAGTTTTTCATAAGGTACATGATTCATAAGCGATAAAACGGTCCAGCTTACTCAGTTTGTCGCTGCTTCCATGTATCGTATTTCGTAACAAAAAAAAAGGGACTACCTTTTTCCAATTAATTTTTTCTTTTTCAGCAAATTTGTCAATGTGTTTTCATTTTCCCAAATTTAAACATTTTTTGAAAAACGACGTTATTTTCTATTCACATTAAAGTATAATTTTTTCCTATTTTCGAAATTTTGCAAATTCTCAATTTAATTTTAAAATACATAAACTCACTAATCCTGATTTTGTGCTCATTATTTTCAGTCAATGACCCTGCAGGAGGCCATAAAAGCGACAATAACAATTCTCAAACAAGTTATGGAAGAGAAATTGAACGAGACCAATGTTGAAGTAATGACAATGACTCCGGAGACAAAGTTTCACATGTTCTCCAAGGAGGAATTGCAAGAGGTGATTAAGGACATTGCTTAATTCACAATTTTCAAACATTACTTTTCTGCTGTTGTTAATCTGCGCCTCAACATCTTTTCATACAAAACAAAATTAAAATTAATTTGAATAAATTGAGTAAAATAAATGGAGCTAGGTGGAATCTATAAGTAGAGATATCTGAACCTTTCGGTGATTCCTAATCCATTGTCCCAACGTTATTTAGGCGTGCGCTGAGAAAATTTTTCAGATTTTATTTTGGGGATCATATGTCGAAATGTGAAGGAGGTAGGTCATTTTTCCAGAGATTTTAAAAACATTGGATAATTTATAAAAAAATCCAGAATTTCGCTCTTCACTTCCATTATCTTCATTTTTTTTATTAGTTTACTTTTTTTAATGAACCATCTCATCTTAAATTAGATTAGATTGAAATTGTGACTTCTGTGATGAATTACGTGTTCTCTCAAATTGAATTTCAATCGGTCTATTTATTCTACATGTGCAACTAACCGTAACAAATCGGTATGGTATACTCATCAAACGTCTGCACCACAGAGTAATCGTAGATTGAAACCTAGGATTACCATTAATTCCATGTTTTATGAATAATTCTACATTCAGGTAATCGAATGTGTGGCAGAAATTGAAGAGTCTGCAAGACGAAGGAGCAGCAATAGATCCTCGAGTCCTAGTCCCTTCCCATCCCCAGTGGCCTCACTTCTGATTGGATATTGAAGAAGTCTTAATTGAACTATACCCAAAAGTCAGTTATCCTACCTGTTACCATTTCACCAAAAATTATCCTTTCCTTCAACACAAATTTATAGCATGAATGGTCGAATAAAAATTTAGAGGAAAACAATTTATATTAATATTTGTGCCCCTCTCTTCTATCAATCATTTTTTTTCAACCAACAAATTACTGCTTATCCTAGAGAAGTCTTTTACATCTCGAACTATTCTGGATGAAGTATACCTAAAATGGATGAACCTTAATTTGAAATTCGAAGCAACCTCTTTCCCAAAGTTGAAACTACTGTCAATCATTGTCCTATCCTATAGTAAAAAGGAGAAACGAAAGAAACAATCGATGTATATCGAAATTATCGAAAACTGTAAGATTGAAACTGACGCGACACCAGTCAGTGCGGCGGATACAGGAAATGCCTGTGCGAAGCACGCGCCACCGGTCTCGTTCCGAAAAAATGAGAGCTTTTCCAATTTGCAGCAATCTTTTCCTTTTCCTGTATAATTTCCAATAACGACATAAGTTATGACAACTTGTCTTACGACTTTCGACTCTGACGATGTTCAGTTTTGTGCATGCGCTTTCTTGAATAGCATAAATTTTTCCATGTTTTTTGCTTGACTATCAACAAGACATCTGATTGTCCAGTGCCTCCAGCCCGCTCTTTTCCCGACTTGGCTACCCTACCTGTTCATATTTGTATTCAAAATTCGATTTGTTCTATTCCTAAAAAAAAAAGTCTATTTCTGGTCGCATTGTTAACTGCCCTCTTTTCAGTGGTGAAAATTAACAAAACCTCAGGCCAATAACAAAAAGTGAGGTGAATAAAAGTGATGGGTGAGTTACCATTCGATTACGAAACGTGAAACTCTTGAATGGTCCATATCCGAAATCAATAATTAATTTCGATGGTAGCTCATCGTTTGGGGGGGGGGGGGGCTGGGGAATGGGAGAGAATCAGAAATGGGCTGGATCGGTTTTCTCGCCCATGCAGCGTCGACGCTGCGATGCCCCGATAACACTTCCCTTTTTATCCCGTAACTCGGGGGAGTCGGTGGGTGGGGGGAGGGAAGAGGGGGTCTACGAGATTATTGGATATTATTCCATTTCAAGCATTCAATCCCGAGTTGGATTCGCACAGCGCTTGGGCAACTCCCTCCACTTCCAATTTCATCCCTTCTGGATGAGCTTTTTCGACCACTCCTATCGCAACGTCAACTCGATTATTGTGGGTGGAGAATTGTGGGGAATTAATAGGAGACGCGGAGATCTATTAATTATTTTATACTCGGAAAGAAGTATAATGATAAATTTTATCATTAACTTTTCGATGGGGGAAGCTACTATAGGTTGCGATCAAAAATTCCAAGATACTGAAAACAAATCGCCACCATTTTCGACAAAGTTTTTGTGTGTGTGTACCTATGTATTTATGTATATATGTATATATGTATATATGTATATATGTATATATGTATATATGTATATATGTATATATGTATATATGTATATATGTATATATGTATATATGTATATATGTATATATGTATATATGTATATATGTATATATGTATATATGTATATATGTATATATGTATATATGTATATATGTATATATGTATGTGTGTGTGTGTGTGTGGGGGCGAGTGGGTGGGTTGCGTGTGTGTGTGTGGGAGTGGGGGTTTCATATTCGGATAAATTGGAATGGAAAAAATAATTCAGCGAATATAGCAAATCCATAATATTAAGATGCTGTGCTCGCGAATGAGCGAATGTTTTCAATGAAG
Source organism: Asobara japonica (assembly GCA_026005395.1). Classification (NCBI taxonomy): domain Eukaryota; kingdom Metazoa; phylum Arthropoda; class Insecta; order Hymenoptera; family Braconidae; genus Asobara; species Asobara japonica. The sequence continues at coordinate 2,199,723 of BQMI01000176.1, read as the reverse complement.
CATGAATGCCCTTTGTGGTTCGCTGATCTGTAACTTAGACATTGAGCAATATCCCATAATTTTGCAACTCTCGTAGTTCTACAAAACAATCTGAGTTTTTATCCATAGTATAATTAGTTTATGGTAATTGCAGTAGGCGGTCACGAAGCAGCCTCCAAGAACTGAATTGACGAAGAAATCCACTCAATAAATCGCCGAACGTTTCGGTTAATCATACGTGACCATTATGTAATTGCCATTAAAGTTATCATTAGTAAGTGAAAATTGCTGTGGTGGTTTACGGGCTAGAATAAACTAATGGGATGTTGTGTGTATGTATGTGCAACTATGCTCGTGAAACTCTTCGCGTTATCCTCGAACGCTGGACTTCAGGAGCAGACCAATCATTGACAGGTTTGAAAGGTTCCGAACTTGCAGAATTGTCGAGATAAACCCGACTTGAAGTAATGCGAACGTAAAATATTGGGCGAACCAACGTGTCAGGTGAAGCCCTTCAGCTAATTTATACATTTAACCGATTCTTTGGTTAGCATAAATTCCTGTGGCATGGTAAATCGTTTGGTTTTGACTAGAACCAAAGGAAAGTGTGCTGGTTAACACCAATATTATACAACACTTGGAGCCACCCCGGGAACATGATGAGAACGTGGTTAGTTATTAAGCCTCATCAGGTGCAACTACGCGAAGAGAAAAATGCATTAGAAACTCCCAAGGAATTCTCCTCAAAATTAGTGTATCCTGTGAATTAAAAAGTAAGTTTTCTATGGTAAGACTGAGGATGCACTTCCGTTCAGGTACGACTATCAAAAATTAGGTAAACAGATGCGAATTGTTTTGGAGTTCTTCTTCCTCTTCTTCTTCTTCATGTTCTTCTGGTTCTTCTTCCTCTTCTTCTTCTTCTTCATCCTCTTCTTCTTCTCCTTCTTGATCCTCTTCTTCTTCTGCTTCTTCCTCCAGTTTGTATCAAGAAACTGAACAAATTTTTCAATTGAGGTGGGAAGGGACTGGAGACTATATATTGAATTGTGATGATGATGGAGATAGATGCTGAGAAGATTTTGATGAAACTACAAACAGGAACGAGCCTATACCTCTGTCCTGGTTGGTGTCTTCCGCCGAACTCCAAGGCGATACCTGTTCACGGCAGGCCCATCCACTTTTCCTGGATTTTTCAGGAGATCATGTATGGATCCTTGCAGTTGCTGGAAGCAGTTCCGGAAAATAGTGGATTGGGCTTATAGCAAAACAAATCCGGAATCGTATCCCCGTTGGGATTGTTGAACCCATCACACATCGGGTATTCGTTTATGGGGGTGTACGCATATCAGCAACCCATAGAAACCGGCCCGCGAGTAAAGCCCATGCAGATATTTATATATATACGAATTTTGCGGAAGTTCTATTGAAACCTCGAAGCACCTCAGTGTGTAGATTTGATTCTGTACAGTTTTTTTCTATAGAATCTACCACAGGTCTTCGGTAGATTTACGTTTTCATCAATGAATGTACGAGCTATTTTCACGAATTTGACATCCATTTGGGTACATTTTTCTGCCATGTACTGGTACATTGTTAAGAAGATTTGTCCGAAATGAGGACAGTCAAAATGCTGGGTTTATTCATCGCCGCGATGGACGAGAGAATCGAAACAAGACGATATAATTATGATTCGAGACAATACGAGAGAGATGTGACGAGAGACGAAATGTCTCGACAAGAATTCGAAAAAAAAAAAATTTTAAATCAATCAATTTCAGCCAGAAACTAATGATTTTGTCGAAAATTTATGGTGAACCTAAGAAATAATAATGATGATAATAAATTGTTCACACATTTAGAAAATTTCATTTATTCAACAGTATAAAAATTTGAAGACATATTTCTGTCGATATAACTACCAACATGAACACCCACTTTTTGGCAATATTTTCTCTCTCAATAATTACAACGGATATTTGATGGCACTTTTCAATGTTGGTGTTCATGAACACTGGAACCAAGATTGAAGGCACAGAAGCATTTCAGCATGAATATCACTCAATCAATTCCTGTGTTTTCGTATTAATAAATCAGCCTTTGAAAAGAGTCGTTCTGAAGCAGCACTTGAAAAATGAAAAAAATCGAGACAAGACGAGACAATCCAAGATTGGATTGCATTCTCGACCCTCGAGACGAGACGAGATAACAATTGGTTTTATATTTTCGATGCAAGGCGAGAGATTCTTTACCGCTTGTGGTAAGTTGACTTGCTTACGTCACATTCTTGATCAAATCGCTGGAACTCACGAGAGGGGTTAGATCAGCCAGGTAAGATCTTGCCCCGGCGCTTATGAATGAACCGGATTTTCGTAACAGGGTACAAACTTGGCTACATTCGATTTGAACATAGCTAGCAAGTGTAATGTCTGTACACGTAACACAAATGAAATGTACAGTTGAATAAGAATTCCTGAAATCAAGTTAATGTCACTTGTCAAACGTCATTTTGACAGTGGACGCTCTGGTCTCAATGCTCTTTAATTTATCGGCCATTCGCGTAAGCTTTATATGTACCGTACACCTTCTACGCGATCAACCAGAATGATTACGGCATCATCCGCAAGACTTTCCTTGGGTAAAGTAGATAGCTTTATAGCGCTAATAAAACTAGTCTTCGGTAGACATTTCAATTGCCCATTCATCAATATTTTGTGATTTTTCTAATTTTGTTTTATGACTTTGATTTCTAAATGGAGTTATGCAGGGCGTTCACTATAGTATACATGTATGGCCAATAAATTCGTGATCAGCGAATCGAATTTTTGAGGGACTATTAAAAAAAACATGGTGGAAGGTCAACATCAGGAAGGTCTTTTATGCAGCACCTCTGGGTCACACTTGCAGGGTGCGGCAGTTAAATTCGCACAAATTTCAATTTGAATTTCCCGCCATATCGTAGTTCCGTCAGAGGTCGCGATTGAGGTTCTTCAATGCCATGGGCATCTAGTAAACAGTCATAATCTTAAAATAGCAGAGATGCTACGTACAAGTGCCGGGTGCAATCGAAGAACCACGATTATTGAAAGCCTTCGCGCTGGGTGTTCGGCAACTGAGATCATTCGATTCTTCGGGTACCCGAGATCGACTGTTTATGATGTTGTGGCGAAAGGCAATGCTTCGGAGAAGTCCGAAATGGCTCACACAAGCCATTTAGTCCAAAACTGGCTGTCAGACAATGCGGACATGTTCTGGTCCAAAGAGTTTTGGCGCCCGAATAGCCCGGATTTGAACCTCCTCGACTACTATGTTTGGAGCGTCGTTGAACGGGTTACCAACAAGTCGCAGCACCCGAATTTTGCGTCTCTACGCGCCACTGTCGAAGCAGCATTCGCCAATATGGACAGCGCTGCGTTACAGAGAGCGTGCGGGCGCTTCAGGACAAGGATGGAGGCGGTAATTGAGGCCAACGGTGGTTATATTGAGTAATTGTACTCCTGACACGTCACACGAATATTGACTAAAAACATTTTCTGTCACACCTGTACCTTGTGTCAGTAAATTATATTTCAAAACAAAGTTTAGTTGCGGATTTGACTGTCGCACCCTGCATTTAGCTACTTGGTCCATTACACTTTCTCAGTATCATCCGAAGATCTCAATAGTAGGACACAAGTGATGCCGCTCCTTTTCATTCATTTCCTTAATTCCCAAATTCTCTTTCTTGGGCACACCTTGTCGCGCGCCCAACCCCCCGAAAAATTATTGACGTAATCTTGACAATTGGAGAAACCATTCCACGTGGACGGGAGGAGAAGGGATAATCCGAAGAAAACGCCGGCAATAGACAGGAAGCGGGAAGGTGGAATGGGGGATGGCATTGCCAACTGAGTGGAAGAGGTAGTCTGTAATTAACGGAGCTGCTAGAGTGAGAGGCTCTGGCGGTATAGTCCCGTTGGAGTACAACCCTGAGAATCCCTGGGGACCCGACCCCGCTTTCGTATCAGACACCGACACTCTCCAGCCTCAGACCCATGGGCTATACGGAGAAGCCCGGGCGTTCGAGTTTCGCTACGATAATTGCCTTCGCTTCACAGTCGCGCCGATAGCCCCCCTCCTCCATCGCCCCCCCCCCCCCCGCCCTTCTCGGTATCCTATAGGAGCATGCTCCTTCAACTCCATTTCCCTCGTACCCGCTATCTGGCCGAGTGCCGAGCAACGATGAGATGCAGTGTATGGTCTTTCTCAGTTTTTTCAAAATGGAGATTTTCGTAATTAAATGACGAGGAATCGGTGCAATGCCAGGTTGAAAGTTTGAACATTTACTAGTAGTCGTGGTAGTAGTAGGATTTATTGCATCATTGGATTTACGATTCATAAGCGATGCTCTGCTTCACCGATTAGCGAGTATGGCAAAAGATGGTAATTGACAGAATGTAAATAACATGTGGAAATATAGATATACAGTGCATTCTCAGGTGGGGAATTCGAAGCTTGAACGATGAGATCAATCGTGGTCCGACCTTCGATGCTGAGGCTTGGACTTGATAGCTTGGACATAGCTATCATCCCATGTATGAGCCTAGATCAAGCCAAACTTAGTTATATCAAAGATATCCAAGCTTTGTTGGCCCAGCTTGTGCCAAGCCTGGCGCAATCTTAGCGCCCCTAGCGTTGGTCCACAGGCAGAATCCAATCTACGTCCAATAAGATATATATATGCATCCAAGCGTACTAGAATCATCCAAACCCAAGCTTCAGAAACCATATTGTGCTAAGCTTGGTCCGAGCTCAGCTTTGTTAGCTTTGAATCTTAGCTTTAGTAAGCATCAATCCCGCATTGCTCATACCATCTAAACCCAAGCTTCTGAACTGAGGTTGAACTAAGCTGGACTGAAGCGTATTTTTCCTACTTTCGATTTACCGGCTTCAGCGGAACTCTGCTTAATATTGGATTCATATATAAATCCAGGATTGCTGCACCACCTAAACCCAAGCTTGGAAACGAGTGTTCAACTAAGGTTGGTCCAACCTCAATGGTCCTATCTTCGAAGTTTGAACAAAGATAAATTGTGTAGCTTGGACCAAGATTAATTTCGATGCTGCGATCACGAGAAACTCTGGAACTTGGACGAAAATTAATTTCGAGGCTTGTACCAAGGTGCAGTCTGAAGCTTGAATGAAGATAAAGTTCGAAGCTTGTGTTAAGCTACGTAACCAAGCTAGGACGAAGCTTATTCTCTAAGCGGGGATTGGTGTTACATTCGCATGTTCTGCACAGATTGGTCGAGGCTTCAAACACAGCTTTGGCGAAGCTTAGTCAAGCCTCGTCCAAGCTTCGATCAAGCTTCATCGCATGGTCAATTCCCTGCTGGGAATTGGAGTGGTCCGCGGGACGCGAGGTTGGGCTCGCGGTTTTCGTGAGCCCGATAAATTTCTAGGGTTTTTTGAAATGTGAAAGTGGTGTGTTGGGGATATCTATGGAGAAATAAATATGTTTCTAAATTTTTAGAATTGAACATATTTGAGCGGACAATGGCCTGAAGAATGAATAATTCCTACGATGTATATAGAAGCGGTTGGAAATAATTAATGGATGAGCGAGCATGTTGGGCCCCGAACAATCATTTGCCAAAAAGTGGGGGAATAGAGTAAAAAAATCAGTTTTTTACGTTAAAAAATTGGTGATAATCTCCAAGGTACGTTTTACTGCCCTTCAAGGCCTGACACCTGTCCGTGATTAATTTCGTTTTTTCGATCCGCACGTCTATCGCACATTATTAATCTTCAGAAAGCACCAAGCACTAATGGTTATTAAATTGCGAAATACGGGAACGAATTTTTAGAGGGGTCTTCTAAGCAACTTCGGCGCAACGCGGATAATTGGATGACAATTTCACTTTTATGTAATTTGAGAGAGGATAAATTCTCTTAAAATTTTCTCGACACTTCTGAAATTTGCAATTTTTTCAAATTCTTGACGGTTTCGAAATTTGCAAATTTTGAAAGAATCTCACATTTTTGAAATTTGCAAAATTTACACATTTTTGACATTTTTAGAATTTCCAAATTTTGAGAAATTTTGGCATTTTTGAAATTTTCAAATTTTGAAAAATTTTGACATTTTTGAAATTCGGAAACTTTGTCATTTTTGAAAGATTCAAATTTTTGACACTTTGGGGTTAAAATTTAAAATTGAAGGAAAAAAATCGAAAATGAAGGAGAATGGTATTTCTTAATTGTCCGTAATTTCTCCAACTTATCAAGTTCGCAAACGGCCAAGGGAAAAAATTTGACCGCTCAAGGCGGCGCTCTCGCCACTCCTACGATAACAGGGGAAAAATAAATGAACTAACTGAAATATGAAAGGTAAATGGACACGGCCTGATGCCACCGCGGACTTGACTTCCTCGTTTATTAGTAACACACGTTAGAAAACCGGAAGCTCGAAGTTATATCCAACGTAGGAAGAGGCTGATACTTACGTGGGCTATAATTCACGCATGGCAGAATCGTCGCAATTTATTTTTCCACCATTTTTTTTTCTTCTTCTTTTCATCGCCACTTTCCCGCGTTGTGAAAGAGGGGAAAAAATGCTACGACAGATCTAATTAATATATGTCCATGGTAAGCTGTTGAACTTTTTTTGTGTTTCAACTTCGAAAATTTTTGAAATTTTTTTGCTTTTTTAATAAAATTTTTTTTTTTGAGTTTGATGTTTTTGCAATTATTTTGTATAAGAATAGTATCATTCTATATTTTCAAGTTTTTTTTTTCATCAAATTTCAATAATTTAAAAAAATTTTTGAATTATTTTCATTTTTCACGTTTTTTCATTTGTCTTTCATTTTTTTTATTTGAGAAAATTTTGAAACCAATACTGCGGCAATTTATTTCCCATACTCCTCTATTTTCCTTTTCATCGTCACTTTCCCGTGCTGTGAAAGAGGAAAAAAAAATTGTAGCTGACAAACTCAATTCAATTAAAAATGTCTCGCTCGCGATTCGCGTATGCGTATTTTACATGAAAGTTGACGTTGAGAATACTGATTTGATTTCTTTATAGTCTCTGTATTTTGAAGTTGACGACTGGTGATTTAATAAAATTGCCATAAATTGTTCAACTCGATGTTCCGTTCACGGTCGCGAAACGTTTGTATTAGCTTTCACTGGGTTTTGATATGCTTGACGAAGCTAAAATTGATCGGTAAAGAGAAGAGATTTATAAATAAAAATAGAAGTAGTGGGACGAAGTTCCTTGTGTCCCTATGAGGACCAAAAACTTTTTTCCATGTGTACTTATAGCCTGACACGTTTTTTTTCGAACATTTGTTCACACCGCAAGTACCTGTGGATGGGCCGGCGGAGTGCGCATGCGCGTCCAGATTCAAGGGCTGAAGGACCATCCGGAGATTCTGACTGGAGCTGCACCTTAATTATGCCAGTTTGCCATACCATCCACCCACCCACCCACCCGCCCACCCCCCCCCCCCACCCACCCACCCACCCGACCACCCACCCGCCCACCCACCCACCCGACCACCCACCCACCCGCCCACACCCACCCACCCGCCCGCCCACACCCACCCACCCGCCCGCCCACGCCCACCCACCCGCCCACGCCCACCTACCCGCCCACACCCACCCACCCGCCCACACCGACCCACCCATCCACGCACCCAGGAACACACACGGAACTGAAGATTGGTCGGGGCATCGTTGAGTACCCTCCAGCCAGCACTGACGTAGCCTACGTACGCTTTTCGAATTCAGGATCATCATAAACGGGTAATCGAGAAGTTAATGAATAATAATGAATTACGTAGGGTACCTATAATTAATAGGTACGTATGTAAGTGTGTACGTATGCATATACTTACATGCGTACATCTATACGTAAGCTTTTTTTGTCTCAATTTTTCTCACTCCACATTCACCCACAGTACCGGCTGCGAGGACTCGCCGTGTGCGTAATACTACGGAGATGAATAACCAGTACCCACCCAATGTGACTGGGCTCGACTTTCCCCATTCAAGCTATTATATTTTTCTAATCGCAGAATCAATCTCTGAGAAAACTTCTTTTTCTTTATCTTCTTTTTTTCGGGCTTTGTGGCTGTTCACCGAGAAAACCCCTCGGATGAGATTGTGGGCGCCTATGATGGGACCCGACCCTTCTTCCCGCGCTGGGTTGGACTTCCACTGTGCACAAAAATTCGCATCAAATGTTTCAAGTAATTGAAATTGTTAATAACAATTGAAGGAATTGTTTTTCAAGATTGACACTCCTTTCCCGCCTGGACATCAGTGAGAGGTGATCTTTGGTCAAAGGGGAAGCAAATCACTCACAATAAATATGTTCCCAGAGCCACCTCACAATCCATTCCTCCCATCTCATCCTAAAAAAATTGCCAATTTTTTCGATATCTCTACCCGACTGTAATCGCCAATATCTCGATCTGTCGTGCTTGGAATTGGCTTATATTGCCCTCCACACACATTAAACGACGAATTAAATTCGTGACCATCGGGGAGTTGTAGTAACGGGCAATTAACGCGATTACGGTAGAGAGGCGTATGTAAGATTGGAGATCCCGTTTTTCCACGCCTGTTGAATGAGAAAAGTGGAAGGCCAATGAAATATACGTATACAGCAACAAAATCCCATGATATTGCCCGAGAAACTGCGAGTGAAAGCCATCCACTTTCATGGATATAGTGTTGCAAACTGCCCAGTCAACTGCAGCAAGAATGAATTTACAGAAGAAAAAAAACATATATATATATATATATATATTTGCTACTTAATTAAAAAAGACGTCAGTGCGATTAAGATTCTTCGCAAAACGAAAGTGCCAAACCAGGAAGTCCCCGCACATTATGAAAAATACTAAAAAGGATGTCCGTTCTCCATCCTCGAAGTGTTATTCACCATCGTATAATTAATACGTCTTTCACTTCTCCATAATTACGAAAACATTACCAGTAATGACTTATATCCTGGAAATTGCATTCAATTATCATGTACTCAATCATATTGGTAAATATTCTGTCTTTATTAAAATTTTGTTATAGTACAAAAATATAAAAATTCATCCTTTGGAGGTGTTTGCTGACACATCAGTTTCCTACAATTTATATTACATAATTGAGGGTAGAGAGGAAGAGAGAGGAGGAGGGAGAGAGGTGAAGAATGAGCGAGGCAACTGACCCCGGCTCATTCCCGCGGTGCTGAGCGAAAAAAAAATTAGCGACACAAGAGCAAGAACTGCGGAAGAACTTCTACAGAAAAACCCCAAATTTTGTCCAAGAAGATCATGACCAAATTTTATCAAACAAATCAATTGTCGGTAGAATTTTCCCCATTAAATTTCCAACATATAGAAAGCCCGTTACTTCCTGGATTTCACAATTTTTTTTTCTCTCAGCTCGTACAAGAAAACAGTTATCACATGCAATCATCAGAATGATTGAAATAAGTGATCAAGGTACAAGAAGCTCTTAATTTTCTCAAATTTAACAATAAACAAAAGAGGACGCCTATTAATGATGATGGTATTCGCCACCGTCAGCCCCATAAGACGGTTGGAAGCCACCATGGCTACCACCATAATCCCCAAAATGTTCACCACCATGGTGTCCATGATGCTCCTCATGGTGTACATGTACAGGAACTGGATAGGGTACTTTGACTGGAACTGGTACTTCCTTTTCAACCGGCACAGGTACTTCTTTTTCAACATAATACGGCTTGTCGACGGGTACCTTGACTGGAACTGGTACATGCTTCTCAACAGTTACTGGCACGTGTTTGTAAACAGTGTAGGGCTGTGGTACGGGTACCTTGACTGGTACTGGATAGGGCTTCTCAACGGGTACTGGATAGGGCCTATCGACTGGTACTTTGACCTCATAGGGTACTGGTTTATCGACTGGTACTGGATAGGGCTTTTCCACAGTAACTGGGTATGGTTTAGGTACATGTACAGGATAAGGTCTGTCAACTGGTACTTTGACCTCATACGGCACATGTTTTTCAACAGGATAGGGCGCTGGTACTGGGATCTTCACTTTGACTGGATAGGGCACGTGCTTCTCAACGGTATAGGGCTGTGGTACTGGTACTTTAACTGGTACTGGTACGTGCTTCTCTACAATGTAGGGCTGTGGTACATGTACCTTGACCTCGTAGGGCTTGTCAACAGGCACTTTGACCTCGTATGGTATTTTCTTTTCAACCGTGTAGGGCTGGGGCACGTGGACTGGTACTTTAACGAATACTTTGACTGGATAGGGCACGTGCTTTTCAACGGTGTAGGGCTGTGGTACACCAACTTTGACCTCATAGGGCACCGGTTTTTCAACGAGATAGGGTACATGTTTAGTTACTTCAACCGGCACTGGGATTTTCTTCTCAATTGTTACGGTTTTAACGTGCTCTTCGTGTCCGTGTGACTCCAAGCCACCGTATGAACCGCCACCGAAACTGCCGCCACCGAAACCACCGCCAAAGTCGCCATAACTGTGGATTAGACCGCGTTTCTCGGTTTTTTTCTCAGCTACAGATTCTGCATCCGCGGCTGCTGGTTCTTCGATCTTCTTCGAGGCAGCTGTCTCCTTGGAGTACACTAGGGTACTGTGGGAGAGTGCCAGTAGCGCCACAAGGGCTAATTCAATCTAAAATGGTTAATTATGATGAGTTTGGGTGATTTTCATGGAGAAGCGTAAAACTGCAAATGGAAGGCTCCAAAAAAATGTTATGTCTCTTTTACAAGTGAGTTTTTATTCCCGACGATTGGCAGAGAGGTCTATGCAGTCGGATGAACCGGAAGTCCATTTCGCGCTTTTTCGTGGCCAATAATTTTCACAAAAATTGAACGAAAACTTTTTTTTTTGCAATGAATACATAAATTAAAAATTGAGGATAGGGATGAGCACATTGCTATACACTCGAATAGTTGCAACAATTCAGAAAACACGCAGTAATAAATAATCAGGCTACTATGGCCCATTCACAATGCTAAACCGGAAGTGTCATCTGAGTTGACGCCAGGAAGTCACCAGGTGGCGTCACGCCTGTCGCGCCCCGATTCCATAATATAAAATTTGTAAATGAATTCAAGATATGTACTATCGAAAAAAAAATCGCGGAAATTAGGGAATACCAAAAAATGATCAAAGAAAAAAATTGCAATTGGATAGAGAAAAAAAGGGACACCGATTTTTTTTAAAATAAGTTTAAGACTCTCACGACGTTGATATTAATTTCTTTTTTTTTTATTTCTAAATTAAAATCATGATGAGAATTTTCAATTTGATTTTGTTTTTAACGCTTGTTTGTTATTGTTTGTTTTCACTATCATTTTGCAACTAGACTCACCTTCGTTTTCATCCTGCGGCTTACGTGTGTTTTTAGTGTGGCGCTTAACCACTGACTGAACCGCTTCGTTTTCTACGTACCAGCCTTATATACCCAACGGCATAATAGCCTGGCACTTTCCCTACACCTCATCGCTTATATTATATATGTTTCATATATGTTTATGCGCTCAGTGTTGAACTATCGAAACTAAAGCACTCATTCGATTCGAACAACTTGGTACCAGGGGGAAATGCGCTAAAAGAGTTGTCTGTAGGACATTTGGTGTGATTGGAAAAACAAATTTTTTATGTCCTGCGGACACAGGGCACTGTTAAGTAAATAGATGAATAGATGGATAAAACAGACAAGTCTATAAATACTGCATTGCGAGGAGGGAACCAACAAACTAAAACATTATATTACACGGTTTTCTCAGGAATTACTCTAGAATTATTCCGCATCATCAGTTAATTTTTTTATAAAAAAAAACAATGATAAATTTAGACGAAAATTGGAGATATATTCCTGGTTATGATTATTATCGATTTTCGTACTTGTTTAACTTCTCGATTTGAAGAACCGCATTTGCGAAACGTAACATACATGTACACATACTCATACACATACTCATACACACATGGGACATGTGAGATGGAACATGTGAAAACTAATTCATAACTATTCAATGGAGAACCACTGGTCAAGGGGGTGGAGCTACGCTCTGATTCGCTCATTTAAAAATTGAGTAACTCGGTGGGGGGGCCTTGGAGAGAAAAGTGGAAAAGGAACATTCGACTCCAAATTTTGCCGTCCTCCCACCCTCAAATTTAGAGTGCGCCGTTGCGGGACACCCTGTATACTGTTAACAATGTCAATTTTTAAAAACGCTCTATTGCCTAAACGATTAGAGATAGCGGAAGGAGTGTTTGACAAAAGTTGTTCTTCATGCAAAGCCCTGCATTTTATGTTTTATGACTTTTCCTCTGTTCGCCATAATTAAGGAAGTATTGTAGATTTAATCCCAGGGCGACCACGCCGCTATTGACGTCTCCCTTCCACTTCCATGAAGCGCATCAGTCTCTCTGCGTCGCACTCGCCATGCGACCACTAAACGATTAATGATAATCTACGCCGTAAATGACTATGTTCGCCTGCACATGTGTCTTTGGATATGTGTGTGTGTGTGTGTGTGTGTGTGTGTGTGTGTGTGCAAAATGGTTCAATAATGAAAATTGAATTTATATTTGGAATATTTCTCGATAATGAAACAACATAATTTGGGCAGTCAGAATATTAATTTTTTGCAATATTGACGGTCGGGTCTCGAACACCGAATGTGGGTGATACCGGATGCGACGTTGGTGGTACCAAGTCAGTATCTTTTACTTTCGGTCTCACGCAAGTTTGTTCACGGAAGAGTACAAACTGTCAATTTATTGAACATAAATTGGGTATTTTGGCACGAGAAATACTTTTCTCTAGAGTTTTTTCTATATGTAACAATATTAAGACTGGAACGTCTTAAAAATTTTTCGCGTTCAAAAAATATCCAAAATTTGTGGACTAAAATAAATCCAGTTTCCTTAAGCGAACGGTTGGTCTTTACCAATTTTTTATCTTCTTGTAAATGAATGAATGAACTCGAGGCGCATAAAAACACGTGTTTCGAAAGTAGAATAACAATGCTAACATTCACAATAGAGACAATTTCCGTCAACCTTGAGCTGTATATGATGCTGGATTATTATCCATAGATATGGCAAGAAATGCATATCCTAAATGCAACAATGAAACGACCGTTATGATTAGAAAAAATTATTGTAAACTAACATAAACATACATCTATATCGAAACGTCTAGCCTACAAGGAAGTCTTGTAATGCAAGTGCAATCTTGGAACTGAAAATTTCTCCTTTTTTTTAACCAACACAATAAAAATTTTAATGTACATAAGAGGAAACAGAAATGTATAAACCCACATTCATTCTCAATTGACATATCTGAAAGGAATTGACCAGGCAAGTCATTTACTGACTAAAAATTTATGTCAAGAAAATATTTTATAGAACGACAAAAGGAGAACAGTTTCGTCAGACCGAATTTGTATGCACAAGCGGGTTAACTTTGATATGTTTCTTATGTGTTTACTTAATGTAGGTATAGAACATCTATGGTTATAAACGACCACAACTTTCGGATTTATTTTCTCCAATTCTCAAATTTTCAACGCTGTTTAAGTATGTACATTTTGTAACTCCCGCAGTAGCAGCGAGCAGAGGGGAACGCGCCCCCACTACGTGTAACGTTAGTAACTGCGCGTGAGGGGTGTGGCGGTTCCCTTGCATGCTGTCGCGCGTGGGCTCACGGGCGATGTAATATGAACGTTTTGGAGAGGATGGTGGGCACGCTCATTGCGAGCGTGGAAGGGGTACTCTGTAGCTCTTGGGTCGCGGAAACCTCAGCCCCACTGACTTGACAGTTATGAGGAGTGCACTATATTCCTCATAGCATAAAGCTATAAAAATTTGTACCAAAAAAACGTGAAACATTGCCCGTCATTTTTTTATCTTAATTGTGTGAGAAAAATTTGCATTCTATTTACCTCACAAATTAATTTATTTTCGGTAATATATTTTTTTTCTTTCAAATATAAATCCTTGTGACGGATTAAAAAGTCGTCGATCTTTTGGTATTGGTGATAGGGGGTGGACTTTTTTAAGCGATAATTGAGACTTGGATCTTCCTTCTTAGGATATTGATTTTTTTTTTATTTTTACGGCAACGCCTGAGAGAGCATTCAATTAGGGACTTAATTATGAGTGGAGATTAAACCTGTTTAATAATCCTTGAATTCCCGGATAAATTACGTATAACGTAATCAACTACTTATCAGTTTGCGTTAGATTTTCGTCAATTAGTCTGGTTCAACTAAATTCGTCAATTGAACACCGAAAAAAATTAAACAAGAAAGTGCATTTTGGAAGAACCGAGTCAAAAACATTAACGATTAAAAATTGGATTAGAAATCACTGAATAAAATTCGGTAATTTCGAAACTCCACAGATGTGAAAAATGAATAATCTCAGAGATGAAATTTCGTCCGAATCCAAAAATTTGCAAGTGGAATCGATGCAATCGATGTCTCAAAAGTTCCCGAATTTTTCTGATAAAGTGAAAGCTCGAATGAATTCTTGAGTACTTGTCATTCAAAATAATCTCCCTCCGATTGAATACACTTATCAGTTCGATTCTGGAACATTTCAATTGAGTGTTTCAGCTCCTAAAATAATTTGAGCTTGCGGAAGGTAAAAAATTTTGACCATCAACCACTCGCCGTATTCGCCTGATGGAGCACCATGTGACTTATCTGTTCACCAAGCTGCACTTATCCATGAACGGACTGCGCTGAGGCGATGCGGAGCCATCCAAAAGGCGCGCACGGACGCCCTAAAGGCCATTCCAGCCAACGAGCTAAAACACTCTTTTGAAATGTTATTGGATCGAGCTAAGTGCGTTCAATCGGACGGAGATTACTTTGAATAATACAAGAACAATCGACACTTGACTCTCCCAAAGGATATAGTCAACCGAAGAAAAAGAATAGAATGGAATACAAAAACAAAACTCAAAAATGTATGCAAGAAAAAGGTGCGCCTTTTCGAAATTCGAAAAGTTCGTGGAGGTAACGTTTAAAGACAGAACAGAGTTTCGTCTCCAAAATAATGTAATTGTTTCACAGTATGCGATAATCTGCAATAGCACTCAATTACGTGATGTAACATGCGTTGTATATCCTGAGTATAACATGTCCAATCATAGAATTTCCCTCCTAATGTCCACTTGTGTAATGTCTGTGTCAATGCTGTTACAATTGAGGGTTCATTAATGTGTTCAAGTGGGTGACCTTTCCAAACTGAATGTGGTGCAACAAAAACCCGGTTTTTTTATCAGGGAAAGTGAGGATGGGCACTGGTGATTTATGGGTGTCGCGAATTTTATGGAAATCTCGTAATTGGAGATCAGAAAGCCTGTTCTCGATTTCTTCGCTGGACATATTTAGTCATTTAAGGACGTAATGGCTGGGTTAAGGATGCAATACATTACGAAAGTAACGCGATATTATGCGATATTCTCAGGGACTAGGTGTAGTGTCCTTTTTGTATTTTTTTTTCAATTTTTTAATTGAACGGTGTAACATTTTAGGAGTTGAAATTTTTGGAACTTTCGCAATTCAGGAAAATTTTTGAACCTTATGAATGTTTCGTAGTTTTTAAAATTTTTGAAAATTCTGTAATTTTTGCAGTTTTTGAAATTTTTGAAATTTTCGAAATTTTTGCAATTTTTGCAATTTTAAAAATTTTTGAAATTTTCAAAATCGTCAAAAATTTTGAAATTATTAAAATTAAAAAACAATGAAATCCTTGAAATTTTTGCATTTTTTCATAATTGTAAAAATACTCAACCTTTTGAAATTTCGCAGTTGCTAAGACGTCAGCAATATTGAAACTTAGCTTGGAGAAAACATAGCGGGCCCTTATAGTGTTTTAAACAAACGATCAAATTATCCACATTCCACATGATCCTTATACTAACATAACTCTTTCCTGCTCCGGAAACCGATTGTTCAATCTTCGTGACAACCAATTTTCATTAAAACAATAATTGAAATTATTTACTCTTCAAATCAAACCAATTTTTTCCTCCCTTCAATCAACATTTCTTTCTTCATCCAACAAAGTTCCTCAAATCTCAAAGTGGTCATTGTTATGTAAACACAAAATCGCAGAATATCCCAACACTTTCCTTTTCCCGCCCATTCCATGAATTAACCGGGTATTTTGCACTAGCCTATGGGAAGTACATGTGAATCGAACAGCCCGGCTCATCCGGAAAGGCTTGCACCGTGAAAAATTGTAGTACCTGTCGTAATCGACTCCATTCCAGTTACCGACGAAAAGGTTACGTTTACCAAGAAAAAAAAATTAGAAATTCAGGGAGAACCTTCAGAAAAAGACTAGAAAAATAGAGAACCAATGTTTAAAAAATTCGACAACGAGATTTCGATAGCACTGGAGCTTATTGAAGTGAAACTTCCTGTGGCGCGTAACACAAAATTCGATGCGACGTTTTTAAGGGAAGGGGTGCAACGCGAGTGGTGGAGGGGGCGTTACGAAAATTCCGACATGCTACATGGCACTGTAGCGGAGTGGGGAGAAGAACGTGAACCGAATGTATCGCTAATGTCGATTATGGGCAAAACCAATACAGAACGTTGCAAAGAATATCGTGATCGTTTACGAGCAAAGAATGCTTTAAAACCAAAGAAAACAAAAACAGTAGTCAAAAGTGCGGCCGAACGTATGAGGGATCATCGGGCCAGGGCAAAAGCAATCAATGTCAACGTTGAGGATCATAATCTCTCACATGTGAATCAACCGAGCAATCATCAGAATATTGAAGCTGTACCAGAGCATGTCATTTCGAATTTTGTTGGGACAGTTACAAGAGTAAGTGAAATAAAACTTAATCATGATTGTGATTAATTAATTCAGTCGGTAAGTGGTTAAGGATAGAAGGGCAATGAGTCAATTTTGGAGTTGATCGAATGAACCGCTAGCAAGGTACTTGGTACGTTTTTTTTGTTCATTCCAATTTCAAGACCTTTCAAATTTTAAACTTCTTCTTTTATGTAGAAGATACTGAAATTCAGTATCCATTTCCTGATTATCAGAAACTTTTCCTTTCAATGTTAGGCTGTGAATGGGTCTGCATGGACGACCTAGAAGTGAGAGTGCGGTTGTATCAAGACCGGCTCTGGTTGTAAACCAAACGAATCTCTGTATTCACCAACACTTTCATTCGTTAGGCGCGTATCAATTCTTCCTCAATTCTTTCCAAGTTTGCACTCTACATTACGTAAAATCCGTATTCGAATTCATCATCGCCGATTGCCTCCGGGGGTATTGACGCCATAAAATAATGATTACACGGTGGGGATAGCGTTAAGTCATTGTGATTGAATACGGCTCATTTGCGTTATTAATGCTATTAACGTTGTAATGTGATAATGAAATAGGAAGGATGGAGTGAGTCAGGAAATTTAGTTTACGAAAGTACGTTGAGCAATCGATTGGAAATGATTGAATCATTTCAGAAATGATAGACTGTTTACAAGCAACTTTTGGAGTTTCCTGAGATTACTGGTGAAGCATTGATTGGATTGAGAGGAACAAGAGCGAGAAGTGGATCAAGTGTGGCCTCCATTCGGGCCAAACATATAACTTCCCGAGAAAAATTAGCGAATTCAATTACGATCCTCAAGGATTGGGCTCTGAAACGGTGACCATCTAAACATAAACGTCTTATGTAATATCAATTTTTTTAGTAACTTTCATTATTTAGGCGATATCGTTTAATCAATTACATGCTTTCGCCGAGCACGTGCGCGATGGCACATACGCGCATGCGCAGGCAGACATCGGGAAGTTAGCGTTTCGATCCGTGGAGAGTCACAGCTACATCCAGTTTATTTGACAATGTGAACCGACATTCGCTTGACTTCTCCTCTGATAATAACTTTTTGAACGTCCCGATAGCAAGTTATTTTTTTCACCCCGAAAATAGAAATTACTAATTTCATGGAAGGTCGGCGTGTCATGACCAGGCGGAGCCCCCCATGGTTTTTGGACACATACCGGTGTGTGTGTGGACGTTTTTTTCGTTTACGTTCCCGGGCGAACGCGTAATGTGATCGAAGTCAATTTGATTGCGATCGATAGGTATTCACTGGATGAAGATCCCATTAGGTTGGGAGCCAATTTCTCTCACCCCTTTTTGAGTTTTCAACGAAAAACGTATCAATTCCATTTTGTTCCGTTCATGTTACCGGGCCCATGAATCATGCGATCGAAGGCATCTTGGTCGTGATCAACAGATCTTCACTTGGTCAAGATCGGATTAACATGAAAGCGAATTTCCTCCAGCCCCCTTTGAGATATTTAAAAAAACCATGTTAATTCCCGTTTTTTGCCCTCCACGCTCCCGGGTCCATGGATCATACGGTCGAAGGCAACGTGGTCGAGTTGCGATCTTCTCTTGGTTCCGAAATTTCCAAAATTCTCATAGTTTTCCTTAAAAATGGCAAAAGTTCGGAAAATTCTCGTAATTTGAAAAACTGCAAAAATTTGCAAAATTTCAACAATTCTTCAAATGGTAAAAATTTATAAATTAGCAACATTTGGACTTGGTAACGCGACAACTGCACCTTCTATAAGTCTACCGGTCAATATGCCTAACAATTACAACTCTACCCTGACAAGCGCACCATTTGTAAACTCACCAATGAAACTCAATTCAATTCAATTCAATATAGTGTGGCCGTTTAACTGCACAGTGGGTTTTTACGGCCGTGATCTTCCTATAGAAGACATTTCTGTTAGATCTGATGTTCATTCGTTGGTATCCTTCTGTAGGGGGTTCTTGGTAGTTCGGGTTGGCGGACAAGTTCAAATAGGTGTTTAAATTTTTTTGTTGATGGCTTTGAGATAATTTGTTAAGATGTATGCCGTTTTTGCATCTGGTTTTTGTATTATGCCTTTGATGTCTCTGTGATGTATATCGATTTTTGCCAATGCTTTACGAAGGGTCATTCTCTCTTTGGTATATAGTGGACATAGCCAAAATACGTGGGCCAAATTTTCCGTTTGGCCACATTCGCATAGTGGGGAGTTAATTATTCTTTTTCTATGTAGACTTTGGTTCAGGCTGTGATGGTTTGATCTCATTCTACATATTGTTGTGATTTGCAGTCGATTAATTTTCAGGTTCGTAAACCATGGGCTGTTCCATCCTTTATAGTAGTTTCCCTTGAAGGTACTTTGTCTCTTTAGAATTTTTGCTGTTTCTTCTTTCATTTTTTTGGTGGGGATGGCTCTCAGGTCAGAGGGGGGTAGCGCTGTGGATTGGAGTTGTCCTGTTTTGATAGCTTCTTTCGCTATCTCATCGACTTCTTCATTGCGTTTAATGTCTATGTGGGACACCAATGAAACTCTCTACCGAAAAAAAAGCAAGCGAGCTTCCTGAACTCGGAAATTATGTGTAAACATCCTGCTATTCTGTTGGAAAGGCCATCTTCAGGCGAAGCAAGTAACTGTTGAGCTCACACGGATACACACTAATGTTGTTTACGCTTCCAGAAAATTACACCCAGCCGAAAGCGGTGCCCTAGCGAGCGCTGAGATGTTTACACATCAAAACACCATTCAACCTCCGAAGTACTATAATATTAATGAGTAATAACGGTATCAAGTCTTTAGCCAGCCGAACAACAGCCACGCCATAAGGTATCGGGCATTTAAGCCTGATCAGATATCTGACCAGTTCGTTTCTAAGCTGCCCTGAGAATAATCACAAAATACAGACATTGAAACGTCGATTTTATTTCTTATACTCGTTTACTGAACGAACAAATATCTTCAGACCACAGATATCTGCACAGGTATGTATATATGTTAGTAGCTGCGCAAAACACGACGTCGACTTTACGCATGGTATATCTGATGCGTTACATGCGCGTGTTTATACCGTTGCATGTATAACCACCATTTTAGACTTCTGCCCCGTTCACCTTGTGTCTCCCGCACAACGTGGCTAATCGTGATAACCAGCGCTTTTGAGTGATTAATCACTTCTGCACTGAGCTCAGTGTGATATCTTCGCGGAATGAGAACTGAGATTTGCAAAGTATTGAAAAGAAATTTCATGATTATGCAAAGTTCTGGAGATCACATTGGTTCTAGCGCTGCCACGATGGACGAGAGAAACAAGCTGAGACAATTATGACTCGATACAATACGAGAGAGCAATTCCATGATTATCTCTAAGTCGAGACAATACAAGAGAGATGTGACAAGAGACGAGATGTCTCGACATGAATTCGAAAAAAAATCGTTCTAAACCAATCAATTTCACTCACAAACTAACGATTTTTTCGCAAATTTATGGTGATCTTAAGAAATATTAATGATGATAAATTGTTCACACATTTAGAAAATTTCATTCATTCAACAGTGTAAAAATTTGAATATATATTTCTGTCAATATAACTACCAACATGAACACCCACTTTTCGGCGATATTTTATTTCTCAATAATTACAACGGATATTTGTTGGCACTTTTCAAGCAAGAATGAAGGCACAGAAGCACTTCAGCATGCATATCACTCAATCGATTTCTGTGTTTGCGTATTAATGAACCAGCCTTTGAAAAGAGTCGTTCTGAAGCAGCGCTTGAGAAATGAAAAAATCGAGACAAGACGAGAGAGTTGGAATCCTCGTCTCGTCTCGTATCGCGACAACACTAATTACTTGTAAAAAGTGATTTTTTGGCGAACCGGGGACTTTGAAGATTTTTCCTTAATCATCTAATCGTTTCAATTGACTATAAATATAGTAAGGGGGCATGCGAATGCTTTGGTAATTGGAAACTTTTACGTGTTGCGTGTGTTCGCAATCGTGCCGAATTACCCAGCCGTGAATCCGAAGGGAATTTTCTACCGTGCACCTCCACGTACTCTCAATGCCATTTTTTCTTGCATTCACAAGTCGTTTATTTCATTAGTTATTCTATCGATGCTGTACACTTGGAGGATTTCAAGTGCAACTAATGTGGAAAAGTGACATTGAGGAATTTGGCGAGATGAAATCAATGATTAGCATAGAAACGGATTTGATGAGGTGATTCATGTTGCATTATTAGTGGAACTTTCAAGCACTCTGTTGGAATTTCTGGAAACTGTTCTATGTGGGTGTGTGTTTTTCCTCCGTCTCTCTCCTGTGTACTCCCCATGGTAGCCGCTCCTCAGTGTTTCTTTGAAAGGGAGTACTGGGCACCCATCCATGTAGCTGGGGCCGACTTTTGTCATTTAGGCCATGGTATTTCTGAACACAGGGTAACCTCCAGAAACCCCTATGCTACTATCGCGGGCGCCTATATGCCCCCCCCCCCTCTGCGCCGGGTTAGGTTTCCGCCCGACCTAATTTCATAGGCACCGCCGAGAGAATTCATGAAAACATGCTTCATCATGTGAAAGATTCTTCGGAGGCTATAGGCGCGAACTTAGGACTCTTCGCATAGTAAACTGTGTGTGTGTCTTCGTATCTAATCAACGAAAGCTGCAATTGGCTAAACGATATCGCCTAAATCATGAAAGTCACTAAAGAAAAGTTATATGATATGGGGAACGTTCTTGGAGAACCGTACTCGAAAACCGTAATTAAATTTGCTAATTTCTATCAGGAAGTTATATGTGTTGCCGGAAGGCGGGTTACACTTCACCCACTACTGGTTTAATTGATTATTTAGTTAGCATACAAAGGGTTGTCTGAAGGCGTAAACGAAAATTGGGAATTTCTGCCCCCCCCCCCCCCCAATCAGATCAATTCTAATGCATTCGCATCAACGCAGATAGAGGTGTTCTCCAGTTTGGGGGCAATCCTTGGTGGGTTGCGCAGGTATTAAACTGCCATGACGATTTATCTTCCATCGTATATTAATGATTCGGAAACACGGAATTTGATAATTTGCAAACGATTTTGACTTCGATGATGAGCTCATCTTGCAATCTTGTCCGATGCACAAAGGGCAGGAGCATATGCAGCCTTTTTTCTCCGTTGATCTAATCACGAACTGTCTCTGAGTAATTGTTCGGACTCCAATGACATGTGGGACATTCCAAAGCGACCACCGTGGTCATCAACGCATCCAATTTTGAACTCACATTTCATACGAAATTGAGAAGATATTTTTATAAACGAAACCAGAATAATGTGGCAATGATGCCACGGCACTGAGGGCATGTCAAGATTCCCATGGAGCCATCCCTATTCGATTTATCTCAGCGAGATAAATGTATTTAGGCGTCCTCATGTCAGGTTCGGAATCATCTCGATCCATTTCCAATAAATGTTTCCTATGTATTTCTATGGTGGGTGTATGTATATATATATGTATATATATGTATATATATATATTTTTTTTTTATACACACACACATATATATATGTGTGAGTGTGTATGTTTGTATATGAAGGTGGTCGTGAGCAGGTCTCAATCTGAATTTTTCTTGCCCCGCCCCCTAAAGCATCTCGAAATAATTAAAGAAAAAATTCAGCCCCCTATCTCAACCGGAAGTGGCCACCCAAAGGCTTACTTTTTCCGATCTGAATATTTTTATCGATTTTTTTACCGCCAAAGTTTTTTCATAAAGAATGCGATAGAGGGCTGAAATTTTTAGGGGAATTTGTTTCAATTATTTGGAGATGATTTAGGGGGTGGGGCAAGAAAAATTAAGATTGACACCTGCTAACGCACCCCCTAAGGTATATGTATGCATGTATTTGTGAGTGTGTGTGTGTGTGTGTGTGTACTTGAAATGAAGGAAAAACAATCTTGAACCAACAGTTTGCCTTTTTTCTGTGTAGGATTCCTATATAGAGCAAATCTGAGTAACGCTCCTGTCATTTTATTGTATTACTAAAACGAAAGGAAAAAATGTCATAGGAAAATCCTCGAAGCCCCCTGCGGAAATCGTATGGTAATCCTATAGGACCAACATAGGACACCCTGTAGGGAATCATATTCGTTCTCTAGGATTTTTTTAAGGTGCGATCGCGTGATAGCATAATATATCGCGATGCCCATGCTCATTTTGAGAAAGCTGTTGCTATACATGTGACGATACGAACAATGTCCTTGGATATCTGCAATCAAATGCCCACATTTCACAAATTCTAATTTCTCCTTGTGAAACCCCTGTAGAAAAGGTTGTCACTTGCGGTTTATCCGATCATGGTTTTGTGAAGTTTTTAATTGAAGTTTAGTTTCCATTTGCGCTACGTGACTTGCGCATGTCTGAGTTATCGATACGAACATCTTGAAACTGTTGTGTGACGTTGACTGCTAAACGTGGAAAAACGTTTTTGCCCCATATCCTAGACACGTTGCTCTGTTTTCCAAGCCAATAACAAAAATCGATGTTTTGAAAATTCCAGAGTGGTGTCATCTCTTAATGAGATGACAAAATTCTTCACGCATGACCGAGAGACCCGGGTTCGAATTCTGGCCGATCGGAGCATTTTTTTCTGTTGTAATTCGATTTACCATGGAGTATCTCCTGTTTTTATAACATGCAGTCCTTTCGGTCGTTAAAGCCCTGGAGTATTTTCCAACTAATCCAAGTCACTTGATGGGACAAAATTTGACTCTCCATTCAAGGGAAAACACATTTTTCGTTACACCTGCACCTTCAAACGACCAAAGAGAAAATTCGACTTCTTTGGGTTTTGTGAATGCACCTGCAAATACTTCTTTTACTTCTTCACTTTTCGGCACGATTGTGCCTAAACGCCTGTACCTAATGCCCCCATGGTCATCCCCTTTGGGCTCTTTTGAGGAAGCCTGAGGCACGTGCCTCCTTTTTCGTGACTTCTATCTTTCTCAATTATCGACTTGCCATTGTCCCTTTTTTTTACTCATCAATATTTTTTTGTCTCTGGTATTCCTGTAACTGGGGAAACCGTGTATCGGTTATCAAATACGGGCAATAACGTTTAGTATATGATTCGTAGATGTTGATGATATGTGATATGATGTGCATCTATATACAGTGACGGAGAATACCAGGTCGAAATTTCGAACTGATCGATTATTGAACCCAATAAATTCATTCTCGATCTTACCGATTTTCGGAAATTTCTTGCATTGACCCCAAAATCGATTTTTTGTTTAACGTAATAACACAAAAAGTACATTTTTGCACATGGACACGGGGCAAAACCGATCGGTATGGGGCTCCGTGTTATTTTCTCAGACTCTCCCATAAACATTAGGGGCTTGTTGAATCCGCCCCCCCCCCCCCCCCGCATAGTAGACAACTTTCAAATTTCACCACGGTGTCCCCTCAAGTGAGCCACTTATTATGTGTTTTAATTGAATTTATTCGATCTGCATAATTATGTAGTAGTTCGACTAAGTCCAGCGGATTCCAGTTTCTACCCGCATGGCACGAAAATATATACCAGCCAAAAATCCAGTAGTTGGAATACATGTAGAATATATATATTTTTTCTCCTATATACGGACACGAGACCGGTGGCGCGTGCTGCGCACGCGCATTTCCTTTTTCCCCAGCACTGACTGGTCTACGTGGTATCGATACATATCGAGGCATCATCGAGATTTTCGATAGTTTTTCTTGTCTCTCCTTTTTACTATAGGATATAGATAGTTTCTTTCGTCTCTCCTTTTTACTATAGGACTGGACAGAATATGTGAAACTTAATAAATTAACATAACCTCAAAAAATATTCTGTGTATATAATTTTCAATAACTACATAAGTTATGGCAACTTGAACAATTGTCATGCTTTTGAAATCTAAACCCCAATCGATATCCCAAATATCGATGTTCATCGACGCAAAGGCGAATACCAACCAACTTCACGATGTCATCTGACTAATCTGATCAGCCAATGAATGAGTCACGATTCAAAATCAAATTATGACGGACCAATGAGGAGTCGTTTCACGACTTTCGACTCTCACGATGTTCATTTTTGTGTATGCGCTTTCTTGAATAGGATATCATGAATATGGGTCATTTAATAGGTTAGATAAATATTGAATAGGTTTTCGACACATAAACTTTTATAACGGGGATATAGTTAATCAATATTGCATTTTACAGATACTAAATATATACAATATATTCCTATATATACAATATATTTCTATATATACAATATATATTTATAATCTTCATAATGTTTCTATAGTATTTCTCAGAGCGGTACGCACTGCAATGTCCTTAACGACCACTTAATTATTTTGTTTAATCCACCGTTGTTATTATTGTTTGGTTTGGTTTAATTGGCCTTTGCAGTTAGTAATTTGCTTAGTAACATAGTAAGTAAGTCATAAACACAGTTGTATATATAAACAACTTTTTTATCTAACTTCGTAAAACATTTGTATGTAGATGGTGGATTTATAGGCCCAAATTTTCTTTACAGCAAAAACTCACTCGGTGTGCCTCAAATATAATAAAATGTCCCGATATGAGCATCTGCAGGCAATATGTCGACTATGAAATGGTCAGTGATCGTAAAGTTGTCGAAAAGGTCGAGGCCTGGGCTGAGGTACTCGCAGTGCAATCACTCAAGGGATTATCCCAAACTAAATGCGTTTATAAAAATTCAATTTTTTTTACTTATGATAGTCGGGGCACACGACCCTTAGAATTGTTTCTACCTAGTTCTCTCCTAACCAGCATCGGTTGTGGGAATATCTCGCTCAAGAGAACTTGTGAAATAGTGTGCCTTCAGAGCAAATGAATTGAAGAATGAACGTCATTAGTTTCATTTAATAAAGTGTCCATTAATTCAAATACCCTATTGAAGCGAAGCTTTTTTACGGACGGTCGGTGGGTCACGTATAAAATTTATCCAAAAAGATGGGGAGTGAACCGAGAAAAAGTGAAATCGGTACCGTCACCGTACCGTTAACTCCCCCCTCCATTAGACGGGTCATTCTTTGATTTTGCTATCTCTCTCTCTCTCTCTCTCTGTCGCTTAGCGTAGAAGCGTTATATGCGTTGCACGCCAAGAAACGTTTGCTAACGTATATATCGTGGTGGAAAATAAAAAAAAAAACAGATTTCATCCGAATTCCCAAATTAATATGTATATATATGCATATAGAGAGTGAGAGAGGAACAGAGAGATTAATCGAATCACAGTGCACTATGGAAAATTGAAATGAATTTAAAATAGGCCGTCACGTGACACGGGCCAATACGTAAAAGCTTCGCTTCTTTCGGCCGTCCCACAACGGCTCCAAGTTTTTTCCAATAGTAGATGATAACATCATCCCTGAAGATGGTCTTAACGGTATGATCGAAACGTCGGAATAAAATGAAATTTTGAATCTTACCTCCAAAATACTGACCGGATTGAATCAAACCAAAGAAAATAACTATTAGTACAATTCCGCATGAAGTTTGGATAATCGCTACAACCTTGCAATGTAAATTTACTACCTAATTAGTTAGGTTATTTTATTAACTTCTCGATTTTTCGGGACCTTATTGTATTGCCCCCGAAATCGAAATTTTTGTTCCCGCCTAGGAAATGGTGGTTTAAGTATACCAAAATGATCCCCAACAAATTCTGAGACGATGTCTGTGTGTGTGTGTGTGTGGGTGTGTGTCTGTTCGTCCGTATGTGTACAAATTTTGATCCTGGATTTCTCACGAACGAATATCACGATGAAAGTTATTAAGGTCAGAATCGAAGCGTTTCTATGTAACTTAGAGGTGATTAGATTTTGGATGAAATTCGTGCAGTATATATATTGTTATTAACAATTTCAATTGTTTATAATGGTCTATTGCATAAACTATTAGAGTTAGCGTAAAATTTATATGAGAAAAGTTCCCCATATAAAAATACATATTTTACGTGGAATGACTTTTTTTGACAATTTGCATAATTAAGGAGTTATGACCGTCTCAACAATTATGTCTGTAATGAGTGAACGAATGAACACAGCGCTGTCACGACGATTCCAATCGAAGCGTTTCCGCGCAAAATCGAGCGGTTAACACTTTGGATAAGATTCGTGCAGTATATGCAGGGTTATTACCAGTTGTAATTGTTTATACTGTTCCACTGGGTAAAATATTAAAGTTATCAGGAAACTTCTCAAGAGAGAATCATTCCTTATATGACAATACACCTTCTATATATACTGACTTTTTCCACAACTTGCATAATTAAGGAGGTATGGTTGGCTGAGCAATTCAACATGCGGGAACAATGCATATCACCAGGGTTGTTCCTTATACAAAAATGCACATTCAATGTGACACTTTTCCATATAGGTTAGAACATATCGCGGGTTGAACTAGAATATACATGGCAAATGGATATGTTGATAATTGCGGGAATGATGTCAAAGAGCGTGATGATTAAGAAAGTACAGAGGTAGAAAGGGTAACTATGCGGATGAATTCCAGTTGAATATTTGTATGGGGCTTAAAAATCAAACTGAATCGATCGCGTGCAGTAATTATTAGATGCCAGTTCAATTATTGATATCACTGTTGGGTTTGTTCATCACCATGGTTGCGTTCTTATGTTGTGCTGAAATACCAAATCGGGAAGTTTTGTTTGTGCCCTGTACGGGGCACACACATTTGCACACCAGTAGTGCTTCCTAAGAATTTTAATAAATTTACTATAAAATTTTTTCACAGTGTACATGATTTCTGTTCAATTATATGTGGCATATAAGTAAAATATAAACCATTTATCCTTCGAATAGAAGTTCACATCTGTAACGTATATATGGATTTATCTATAAATCCGGTATTGGAAATGGATGCAGGATATATGATGTATAACACCTATATGTGAATATATTTAATATTGAGAATTTATATATAAATTTGCACAAGCTTCCTCCCCCCCCCCCTCCCACGCCTCGATGAAGGGCTAATCCCAGGCCATTGTCCATAATACTCATTGACATTTGTTAAGGATGATAATTATCGAGTTCGGTGCTCATGTAATTTGATGTGGGGTGTATTACGCGAGCCTACCTGTGTTACCGTACAAGGTGTCGCGATTATGTTTAACTGGCCCGGGCTCAATGGCACACACCACCAGTGTATAACTTGCAAACCAGATCGGGCCATCAGATCCGATAGCCAATTACCGGGAGACACGACCTACGTCCGGTATTTAAAGCCCATGATGTCCTAACGGATACAACAAGACAAGACGTGTTTCCCCAAACGATGAATATAACCGTAGTCATTAATCTGACTCGATTTACAATTACTCGCCGACAGTTTATCACCAGAATTTAATTAATTATCAATTTTCATTGGCCAAGATATTACATAACGATAGGGCTGTCCCAATGAGACATGTTACATCTTAGTATACAAAAAATTAGGTCCAGATACGCAGCAAGGATTTCTCTTGTTACTTGATGGCGATCCATCTGTACCTGCACGAGCATCCACAGCTTTTGAATATACCACCCTACCTCGTCTTCTATCTGTACGGAATTTGAAGTCGTTCATTAAGCAATCAAGCTGTCAAATAGTTCGGTCAAGAATCATACGTGGTTAAAAGAATGAGTCTATTTGGCCAGGAATCGTTGGGAGCTATTGACGAGAATGTTAAAGATGTTGTGCCGAAGAATACCTGCAAGTCAACCGGAAACCCTGCGCTCTCATCGGCTGAAGTCCAGCCACAAGAAATAAGTCGTCAATTACCACTCGTACTTCGAAATTAATCGTGTCATTTCCCTCTAGGATCCGACTGGAACACCATAGGTGAGAGGTTCGGCACAAAGTCCCTCGCGCTTCGCCCTCGGGATTTTAATTTGCCTCATCTTACACCTATGGTGTTCCATCAACAACCTATCGGACAATAACTCGATAATCTCGAAGTACTCGTGGTATTTCTACTGAATACATCTGAGGCTAAATGTGGAAATATACAAATCGTCCTAAATAAAAAAAAAACAATTAGAATGAAATTTGAGCGGGGACTTGCGACTACTGGAGGGTCAACAATCCAAGAATATTAGGCGACTCGGAGAATCATGAAAAAGACATTTAATATAAACGACGTACATATTCAATACACATTTGAGACCAATAATCTAATGAATATAAACATATCTCATAACCATTTGCTCGGATTCATTCATCACTCGATGGGTCTACTTGAGTATTAACTAATAAAAAATATAAATATTATTAATCTTCAAATAAAAGAAAACGGGTACTATGACTATCCTCCACCCTGCCTCTGATGGAGGTTTCCTTCGATTTTCTGGAGGTAATATGAATAGGTGAAAGATTGTTACGAGAACGTAAGTCGACCATAAGATAACTCGATAATTTCGCAGTAATCGTGGTATCTCTGTTAAATGCCGTGGAATAAGACACTATGCAATAACTAGGGCAAATTGAAACCATTTTGGGCTCCAAAAAATAGAGCAATGAAGCACCATTACTCTAGCTTCGTCAAAAGGTTCTCCAACTGTCTCGTGACTTATGAGTCAAAAATAATGGGGACCCTAGGGTTCGATGATTAAACGAGCAATTGAGGCAAGGGTTCGCGTGGACGCTACCTTACCAGTGTCTCAAGAGCGCAAAAATTAATAACACCCCTCGTGTTGGTTCATGGTTACAGCGGCTCCTATACTGCCGCATTAGAAGATACTGATCGACCCTGGTCCCTCATTATGCTCCGCCCATAATAGGTAATAATTATCGATTTAATAATCCAGACCACTCGGACATGATCCCCCTGAAGTGAAAAAAAGAAGAGGAACCAAAGCAAACACCTTTGGGTAAAGCCCAAAAAGCCCCAAAAGCTGAAGATTTTTTGGAGATAACAACTGCCACTTCATTCACTTTTCAGAATTTTTAAATTGTCAAGCGATTATCCTTCTTGCTGATAACAATAATTTGAATAAACGCACGTGTTTTCTGATCGGCAATGAATTTTTTTCGTGAAATTTCTAGGGATATCTTCAGGGTACATCGGGTTGTACATCCAGAACCAAATCGGCAAAAAGTATCCTGTAGTATTGCCCTTGGCATAGCTACTGTGTGCGCTTTTTGGTTCATTAGATATTTCCACGTTTCAAGTTCACGACACATTTTTTAATAATATGTCTGCATGGATGCGTGTGTGTGTTTACGCGCACGTATGTGCCCACAATTTTTGAAGAACGATTTCGTCCAAACAAATTACCCGATTCCATAATTTTTTTTAATCGATGCGTCTTCACGCAGCCGAGACCTGATTAGATTTTGAAAGAAATTCATGCACTAGTTTCCGCACTAGTCTATTAGCTACTGGTTGATTTTGAGTGCCGGGAAATTTTAATGACTATTCAAACTTTCATATTCGATCTAGACCGGAAGTTGTCCGACTACCGCCGGCGCATGCGTGTTTGCCCGCATTTCCACAGGAGAGTCTGAATGCGCGATGCGCAGTGTGATTGGTCAGTGCGTCACGTGACATAGTCGCAGGTAGCGACACCTGTTGTATCCCGCAGTATTCAAAATTTCATGATTCCTATTTTTTGCTCTGAACCTAATCCTTGAACATTTAATTGACGTGTCGGAGAGTCTAGGAATGACAAACAGAAATTACAAATCGGGAAGTTTCGTCCTCAATGTTTTCCTCATGTCACCTTGCAACATTGAATCAATTCAAAAATTATGAAGCCGTATATACCAAAGTTATCAATAGAAGTAATGATGCAATGTTATGAGCTGATATACATCTCTAATCTGAGATTATAATCTGAATTTCCAAATTCCATTTGCAAGAAGTTGACAAAAAATCTTCCAGCTGAGGGCCAAAAGCTGATGATTTTTTTCAGATAAAAACTTGAACTTCACTTACCGGAATTTTTAAATTGTCATGTGATTATCCACCCTATTGATAAAAACAATTTGAATAACCGGACGTGTCTCGTAATCCAGCGATCAGCAATGAATTTTATGGGGACTAGGCTCTACAAGTGGTTTGGGGTGGGCGGGGGGACAAAAATCGAGGGCTCTTACGCCGGTTATGCGAAGAAGTGAAGCCGTCTCGCGTGGCCGGCACACGACCCGCTCTCTCAGCCCCACCCAGTCCTAATGCCACTTGAGGAATGAGAGTCAAAAAAAGAAGAAGGGAGAAAAATAAATAAATGGAGACACTCGAAAAAAATGATCACCGAGAATTTTTCTGTCGCATCTGCCTAAATGGCCTCTAAGCCTATGATCATGAAGACTGGCAAAACGGTCACGTATCAACGATGATGGCTTATGGTGAATACACGATGTTTTGGGGGGCATATTATGGTCCATACCAATTGCTCTTGTCGTTTTACCATGGGTGCATAGGTAATACTGTATTCATGGTGGGTCATTATGGGGATACGCAAATGTCGCCCAGAAGCTTGTCTCCGGGCAATTTTTCTCTCGATTAATCTTTCAGCCGAGTTTAGCCGAACTTGGCCGTCTAGTCTATTTGCATGCATTGACCAAGAGCACACACACAGACACATATATATCGGGTGCGGCAGTTCAATCCGGAGAAATTTCAATTTGAATTTCCCGCCATATCGTAGTTCCGTCAGAGGTCGCGATTGAGGTCCTTCAATGCCATGGGTGTCTAGTAAACAGTCATAATCTTAGAATAGCAGAGATGCTACGTACAAGTGCCGGGTGCAATCGAAGAACCACGATTATTGAAAGCCTTCGCGCTGGGTGTTCGGCAACTGAGATCATTCGATCCTTCCGGTACCCGAGATCGACTGTTTATGATGTTGTGGCGAAATACAATGCTTCGGAGAAGTCCGAAATGGCTCACACAAGCCATTTAGTCCAAAACTGCCTGTCAGACAATGCGGACATGTTCTGGTCCAAAGAGTTTTGGCGGCCGAATAGCCCGGATTTGAACCCCCTCGACTACTATGTTTGGAGCGTTGTTGAACGGGTTACCAACAAGTCGCGGCACCCTAATGTCGCGTCTGTACGCGCCACTATCGGAGCAGCATTCGCCAATATGCACAGCGTTGCGTTACAGAGAGCGTGCGGGCGCTTCAGGACCAGGATGGCGGCGGTAATTGAGGCCAACGGTGGTTATATTGAGTAATTGTACTCCTGACAGGTCACAAGAATATTGACTAACAACATTTTCTTTGACACTTGTACTTTGTGTTAATAAATTATATTTTAAAATACAGCTCAATTTGTCTAGATTTAATTGCCGGATCTAGTTTGTTGGGGACGATTTTGGATACTTGAGACACTATAGGTGCAGCAAGGACAAAATCACGATTTCAGTGTCATTATAATGGCTTTTTGAAAATTCGCACGGATGTCTCAGATTAAGACATTACAATGCTTCAAGTTTCAGAGCTCATAATAATAGAATCAAGACCGTTCTAGTCAAGTGCTACGAATGAATATCTCAAGTTAAAGCGTTCGGATACCTCCAATCAGATATTTGGAAAATTCTTATTGGTTGGAAGAAATTAGCTGGGTGCAAGAAAATTTGTGTGTCAGTGTAAGAAATCACACGAAATTTTGGGGCAGTGCTTTCACCACGCACGCATAGGGTATTCCTCATGCATGGGAAGGGGGGGGGGGGAGGGTCATTATGGGGATACGCAAATGTCCCCCAGGAGCTTGTCTCCCGGCATTCTTCTCCCCGATACTTTAGTCGACTCGAATCGACCTAGCTATTGAGATCATTTTAGCTGGCAAAATAAGATGTGAGAGATGAATAAATTTTGCATGATTAATGAAGTGGGCTGAGGTGAATGGGGGCCATCTTCTCATGATTACGGGAAGGATTTACGTTGAGATGAGGAGTCAAATAAAATTATCCCAGTGGCTTATTTCCTGGCGGTTAAGACACGACGAAAGGCATCGCGTTACGTTCTTTTCGTCTGATGTATCGTAAATGTTTATGATACACGTAGTTAATTACTCGGGGTAATTATACCGCTTGGAGAAGCCTCAGGAGGAAATTACATGGGTGAAATCACCATAGTCTCGTTTCTCAATCATCGGACGAAGAGAAAGAATTTTTCATGAATTTCTAGTGAGCATTATTCTATATGAGACATTTCGTGGTGGACGAGTGAATGGATGAGCACTTTCTTATGAGCGACTAAATCATATTTTAGTTGGAAATGTCTTCAAGCTGAGTGCGGTCAGACATTGATCTAGCCACAGGGAAATTACAAAAAACGAGTTTTTTTTTATATGTGTAGCACACACACACCTCCACCCACTCAACTGCCCAATCACACACACCCACCCACCCACCCGCCTACTCACATACACCCACCCGCCCACTCACATCCACCCACCCGCCCACTCACATCCACCCACGCGCCCGCTCACATCCACCTAACCGCCCAATCACATCCACCCAACCGCCCAATCACTCACACCCACCCGCCTACTCACATACACCCACCCGCCCACTCACACCCACCCGCCCACTCACACCCACCCACCCGTCCACTCACATCCACCCACGCGCCCACTCACATCCACCCACCCGCCCACTCACATCCACCCAACCGCCCACTCACATCCACCCAACCGCCCAATCACATCCACCCAACCGCCCACTCACATCCACCCAACCGCCCAATCACATCCACCCAACCGCCCAATCACACACACCCACCCACCCACCTGCCTACTCACATACACCCACCCGCCCACTCACACCCACCCACCCGTCCACTCACATCCATCCACGCTCCCACTCACATCCACCCACCCGCCCACTGACATCCAACCAACCGCCTATTCACACCCACCCACCCGCCCACTCACTCACATCCACCCACCCACCCGCCCGCCTACTCACACAGAGCCACCCGTCTATCCACCCACACAGACACTGTCCCATTAATGCTACTCTCAATAAAAGGGAAAATTGAGAATCATATTTTTTTCTCGAGATCATTTTCCCTCATGTGTTCTCCACCTTCATGACTAAGCTCATCGAGGGACAGGTGAAACTCCATGTCGGCAACTGTCCCCTCCGAGGCAAAATCAAATTTTTGATTTTGCCCCCGTCTCGTCCAGACGCATTAGAGGCGTAATGCGTCCACCTCACCATCTAAAATACGGAGTGCATAGAGGCGGTGTCTCGTGCGTAATATCCAGTGGCACCTGAATAAATCGCCCCGAATTGGTCGCCTCCGAGAATTATTCGCCGAATGTTGGGGGAGGTGGAATTATCATTCCACCCTCTAGGGCAAATCCAACCAATTCGTGATCCTCTTCACCTCAATAATGAACAAATTCCCTTCAATTTACGTTTTTATGCCCACAATTTTCCCTTTTTTTTTTCTCTGCTGGCCTCCCGACGAAAAAACCTTGAATTCGCCTCTCGTGATTGCTAGTCTAACCGAGACTGTAATTGTGTTCCGGTATTGTGTCCTTCATACGTAGCCTCGAAATAGCTAAAAATCTTAAAAGCGCAAGTTTTTCCGTGCCCAGGTCCTTCCGTGAGCGCTTTGGCCAGCCAAAAAAAATGCCAGTTGGAACGCCAATGAGCGTTTATGCGTGACATCATATAAACACTAGTATTTGGATGGTGGTAAAAAAAAAGTCGGAGAATTTGGCCTAGGATGGGTCGTCTAGCACTGGGATTATACGGGGAAATAGCACGCGAAATAGGGTGGTATGGAAGCACGAGCCAGCTACAGTTAAAAACGTCGCGTGGAACTGTCCAATTGCTTAATAATTTTCAGGGAATCTCTGCGGTTTGTTGGAGGCTTTTTTTGGCGGTCGTTAAGCAGGAAACGCGACATCTTCAGCGGTCTTGTGATGACGGATGTTTGGGCCCCTGGGGGGGGGGGGGGGGGGGGGGGGGGAGGGAGGCGCTCGCTCGATGGAAGTAATAGGGATGGGTGATTTTGGGCTTTTGAATTTTTTTTTCATTTTTGCAATTTCCAATTATTTTCAAATTAGTCAATTCTTATTAACTTTCAGCTTTTTGTGATGTCTAGAATTTGTAAAGTTTAGGAAGTCCGGGAAACTTTGATAAACAAATTGAGAGAAGTTTAAAAGTTTCAGCGGTTCTTTCCCTTAAGAATAAATTGGTCACGAATTTTGAAAAAGGGATTCTCCAGAATGTTCGTTTCATTAAATGTTCGATATAATTGCTTAATAATTTCCAGTGAATTCGTATGGTTACCCTTTTTTTTTTTAACCATCGTTAACCCACCGACGCGACATGCTTAAGCGACTTGTGACGGTGGATTTTGGGACCGCAGGAATAGCTCCGAAGCACATTGTATTTTGACGAAAATGAGGAGTGGGGGACAGTGAAAAAATGCTTAATGGGTTTCATCTCTCCTCGGTCCCTTTTTTTTTATTCCTGTCTGCCAACCGTGTAATTTCGGCACTGTTGTGTCATTCGCGAAGCGTGCGCAAGTGAAGCGCACTGGTTAGTGTTGGGGGGAAAAAAAGGGACTCTAGGGGCGGAGGGACCCAGTGGTCCTCCGGGGCGTGGAATAATTTTCTCTTCGATGCTTGAACTAAATGCCGCTGAACACGAAGTGAAATTTCCGAAATGCTGTGGTATGAAGTACAGGGTGACCTTTTAATTATTAGAATTTTGAAATTTTTGGAATCCTTGAATTGTTGAAATTGTTGAAAATATCTGCATTTTTTCATGTTTGAACATTTACTGATGGACTTTGTGATTTTTTAATGGAGGCAGTCAACCATCATTCTCGTGCCACCATTAATGAAGTTTCTGTGTGTGTGTATTGTAATGATTGCTAATCTTTCGAATATTCCCGCCCTAAATTTTCCCAAATTTGCAAATTTAATCAATTGGCACCGCGACGCTCATATCAACCTGGACGGTTCCAGGTAAAAGTAGGATAGCATATTCTGATAAACATGATCAAGAAATGTTCGAAAAAGATCCAGATTGTGTGAAACAATAATAATCCATTTTCCAAAATCTTCACAAGTCCCCTAAAAATCTGAAGATGTACGTAAGTGAAGGCTACAGCATAGTATCCCAAAAAAAAAGAGGGGGTCTCTAGGGGCGGAGGGGCCCAGTGGTCCTTCGGGGCGTGGAATAAATTTCTCTTGGACGCGATGCTTGAACTAAATGCCGCTGAACACGAAATGAAATTTTCAAAATGCCGCGGTATCGAGTCATGAAGTACAGGGTGACCGTAAAAAGAGGCCTAACGACGGCCGCGAATCACCGTTACTTTACATTTCGACTGGTTGGGCCCCGAAGGCGCGAAGTTTCTACATGTGTCGATTTAACAATGATACAGAGGTGTGGGCCTTAACGATCCTGAGAGATAATTTGCATAATGGGGTGGGTTTGGGGTATGGGACCACACAA
The DNA here is from genome assembly GCA_026005395.1 of Asobara japonica. Classification (NCBI taxonomy): domain Eukaryota; kingdom Metazoa; phylum Arthropoda; class Insecta; order Hymenoptera; family Braconidae; genus Asobara; species Asobara japonica. Next base: position 2,163,397 of record BQMI01000176.1, on the reverse strand, counting down.
ATGTGAAGTTGAAGCTCGTTACAATGTTATGGGAGGCGGGGAATAAGGTCGTATGTGAAGTCCTCGGGGAATGGAATCGTCAGGTTTCCGGCAATTTTTGATCCGTACAATTTTTTTTTGCAGAAAACTGCACTTGAAAGGGGATCGGCAAATCATTCGACGTTTGGTGAAATGTAAAGAAGGTATGTCCCTGCGTTTTTTTTTCTTCTTCATTTTAAGGATGTTTGCTGAGCACGATGTGGGCATAAAAAGCAAAATTCATGTTCAAAATTGAGTCCTTCTGTCCCCGTTCTATACGAATTCGGGGAAAGGTAATGATTGGAATTTTTAGGAATAATCCTGTAACGATTTTTTTAGTTATTAATTAATGATGAGTATGATTCTGAATGGATATGATGTGATTCGTAAATTGCAAGGTCTCAAGTTGTTTTGGCCTATAATTAATAAATAAATGAATATAATTTTGAACTTACTATGGATGTTTCAATCCAAAATAGGGTTTTGTTTTGTATTTCTCTTCATTGGAACATCATCTACTGTAGTTCGCATCACAGTGATTGATCCCTCAATATGTATAGTTTTGAGTTATGATAGAAGTGATCAATATGCTTCCCAAGTGCTCCCCCACCCATCCACACACATAGCCATCCATCCGTCTACCGACACACATGAACATACACATACTTAGCCAGCCACCCGCCCACCCATAAACCCACCCACTCACTTCCTAACCCACCAATCCACCCATCCAACAACCAACCCACTCACCCATCCCCCCACCCACCCACCTATCTCTCCTTCCACCCATCTCCCCATGCACCCGCTCACCCACACACACCTGCACTCAGCCAAACACTCCCCCACTCACTCGGCCACCCACCCATCCACCCACTCACTCACCCACCCACTTTTTCACTCACCCACCCACCCACTCACTCACTCACCCACCCACTCATTCACTCACCCACCCACTCATTCACCCATCCACCCACCCACTCATTCACCCACCCACTCACTCAAACACCCACCCACCTACTCACGCACTCGCCCACCTACTCACTCACTCAATTTCACTTTAGATTTGCGAGATAATTGCAATAACGTCCCTACATCGGGAAGATGAAAAAGAATTCCTCACCCATTTGATGTCCCACACGAATCATCTTTTATGGAATGTCCCAGTAAGATCGGTTGGTGAGCCATATAATTTGCAGTTCTTCAAGAGGTGAAAACACATATTCGCGAAATTGCGCTACTCTTTCTCCAGTTTTTATCTGCTTTCAAAATTCACAGTTGTCTTTACCTAATGAGTATTATAGGATGATCAATAGACATTAATGAAACTTCGCATCAATCGGCAGAAAAAAAATTTTTTAATGTATTTTAAGATTATAATTATATAAATTATTTGCGCTTGAACAATCAGTTTTTTTAACTCTCCTTTTTCCCCGAGTTCGCAAAGCCTTTTCCTGTGATTACAGAGATAATGCGCAATGTGCTAGTTCATTAGACTACTCCAATTGGACTAATTACACAGTGGTATCCAAATGCTGCATACACTGTTGTTTGTTTTAATGCTCAGTTCCTAAATTCATCGTTCATCATCACTGATTTTAGCCATCAAGTATATTCTTCCCCACAAAAATTGGAATCTCGTGGTTATCGTGATTGCGGCTTGGCAATCTCGCCAAAAAAGGGGGAGACCTCGGGCCCCTCGCTATTCCCCTCGCAATTTTCGCCTAACGACTCCTAGTAAACACCTCATCTAACGCTCTTTTCCCTTCTTCACTGCGTTCCCCTCAAAATCCACATCAAGGACCCTTACACGCGACTCAGACCTTATGGAATAACAATAAAAGTAAATAGAACCGAATTTTGGAGTGCTCCAAAATAGAAAAATTTCCCTATCATTCCTTTTTTTTTAATTTTTGAAATACACAAAGCATGGTTTGAAATTTTTTGATAATGTTGAAATAGAAAAAAATTTGAGAGAGTTTTGAAAAAAAAAACTTGGAAATAGAATTTAAAAAAAAAAGTTTTTTTTTTATTTTGAAAAAAAAAAATTGGAACAAAAATTTTGAAAAAAAAATTATGAAAAACATTTTGAAAAAACTTGCGAGAAAAATTTTGAAACCAAAAATGTGCTTCAAAAAAAAGTATCCTGCATAGTTCCGCGGGAGATCGCCTGAGTGCGGTTCAGACCGCAGCGTTGTCGTATCGCCTGACTCCCCCGACGCGCCCCCGATAAAGCATTCCAATAGTGAGAGAGTGGGGGGGACTCGCTGTGCGCGCGGCAACGCTGCACGGCAGAAGGGTATCTGGTCACCGGACGAGGGAGGTCCCGCAATTCCATCTTCTTTCCATTGCATTTCCTCTGTTCCTGGACTCAGACCACTTCGGTCAGTTCGGTAAAAAATTTTAAGACTTTCTGAAAGGTACACAGCCCAACAATAAGTGTTTTTCAGATTTTTATAAATAGGAGTTGCGAAAAGAAAAAAAATAAACTGATGCGGTGCTTCCCTCTTGGGGTAACCAGACCAGGGTTGAATAGTGACAAAGTTGACTCCATTGTACGACATCCCGCTGTACCAGGCTGAAATTTATTATTATAGTACAAATGCTGACTTTATCGGTGTTACTATTCCATGTGAAGTACCATAATTTCATTCCCTCCATATCACCATTGGAGATGCTTGGGCTAGTAATGCTGATGGAGAGAACCACTAGAGTTTGTTGGCCCAACGCGTAAATGACTCTATCGAAATTTCGTCCCGGGGGGTAAGTAAACGTATCGCGGAGGGGAAAAATAAAGTAAGAAATACAGCTAATGCTGCCCTTGGGCAGATGCGCCACACCTCGAAACGTGCTGGAATATGTAATCACTCGGGATTTTCTACAATTTTTGCTTATTTCACGGCATCATCAGCACTGCACCTGAGCACGCATGCGCTACAGCGGCTCGCGTGAATGCCCCATTCACAAGGTGTTTTGAGGAATATTTATCGTCCTATGAATTTATTCAGCATTAAGGGTATGCAAGCATTTTGCAGATTAAATTTTCAGTATTCATTTTAATGGGGCAATATATAGGGTGATGTCAACATATAGCTTATAAAATTCATGTGTATGACGAATAAAAAAAATGTACATTTAATATCGCAAAAATTACTGAAATTGAAGAATAAATATTTGAAGGACTAAAGGAATAAATTTTATCTGTTATTTTGTCAGTAATATCGGAGAAAATGAGGGTAATAATGAATCTGTCGTTATACAATTGCGGAGACAGTTTGTTCTGTATAAGTTACTTACGTGAAATTAATTTTTTTTTATTATGTGAAATTACTATAAGTGAAAATTTTTAACTAATCCATATCCACCCACACACAACCACCCACTCACACCCGCCCACCCATACACACCCACCCACCCGCCCACTCACATTCACCCACCCACCCGCCCACTCACACTCACCCACCCACCCCCCACACACTCACCCACCGACCCCCACAAACCCCCCCACACACACAAACCCCCCACCCACCTACCCACTCACACTCACCCACCCACCCCCCACACACTCACTCACCCACCCCCACACACTCACCCACGCGCACGCACCCACCCACCCACCACACACACACGCGCGCACACATCGAACCCTCTTTGAAAATTTGACAGAATCATGTAAAACTTCTATCGGGAAGTTAATAACATTAAAAAATTGAGAGTACCCTCCCCTTAATCCGACTACCTGATAATACTCAAGAACCAATGGTAGCACTGCCATTTTGTTTTTTATTTAGCTGTTCAGATTAGCTGAAAAACGTTTACAAGTACACACTGCCAACAGTTGCATAGGCATTCGATAAAATCTCATCATCCTAAAACTACTGGTTATACCTCTCAATTTCGGGTAATAACACCTCTAAACGCCTGACTCAATCGAAATTACAGGTATAAAATGTTAATGCAGGAAACCCACAGGGACAATGACAATCGAAGATCATTTCGATACATTTACCTAATCGTTAGAAATCCACCAAAATTCGCATGAATTACGGTAATATCTCTATCGGGACCACCCAGCTGTGTTCATCATGCCGTCAAGATTAATCTTCCAGTTCCTCAGCGATAAATTCATTGATCCGTAACCCGGGGCGTCGATCATTAGCGCTCTAATGTAGAATTAAAGGGGGTGCAAGGTGCCGGCGCTTCGAATTACTCAAGAACATGAAGAAACAACATCAAAAATGATAGATAATTATTTAATCGCATTAGGATGTGCGAAAATCAAAGGTGTGAGTTAAGAAGTTCCGGCGGCCTGCTTGTGGATGCTATATACAGCTAGGCAATTTTTTTCGTCGATACAAGACAAAATTTTTCGTTTTTTTTAACTTTCCTATTGGAAAGTTATTGTAAAATTACCCCGAAAATGAAGTATCTTAGATTCACGAAATTTCCACTTTTTTCAACATTTCACATATTTCTTACAACCTTTCAATGAGGGTTCTGTGTGTGTGTGTGTGTGGCGCTATTCGATACGTAGTAGAAAAATTCTAAGCGGTGTTGCCACCTCTCGTATGGAAGTTGGAGGCCGAAAGAGCGCTGCGCCAATCGGAAATACACGGGCGCGGCGCTCCGCTCATCGCGCGAGGAAATAGGACGGGGGCGCGGGTAAAATAGGGCTAAAGAAAAATGTAGAGATAAACTAGATGTGGCAGAGACGAGATGTCTCGACATGAATTCGAAAAAAAATCTTTTTGAAGCAATCGATTTCACTCACAAACTAATGATTTTTTCGTAAATTTATGGTGATCCTAAGAAATAATAATGATGATAATAAATTATTTACACATTTAAAAATTTTTATTTATTCAACAGTGTAAAAATTTGAAGATATATTTCTGTCAATATAACTACCAACATGAACACCCACTTTTTGGCAATATATTCTTTCTCAATCATTACAACGGATATTTTATGGCACTTTTCAATTTTGGTGTTAATGACCCGAGACGAAAAATCTAGTCTTTCTTAGTACGAAATACTCTTCGTCTCCGTCTCTCTCTGCGCCACCGCAGAGACTATTCGCGAGACGCGGAGCCCAACGCTCGTAGTCTTCAGCGGAGAGACGATCGTCGCCGGATGGAGAGTCTTCTGAATCTCTAGCTGAAAGACCGCTCCCCTGAGTCTTTAGGCCAGAGACTTCGCAGATTAGCGTTATTCAGATAGATAATTAATTAATTAAACCATTGAATATTGATATTTAAATATATGATTTATTATTATTATTATTATTATTTTCATTATTTTCATCATTACTAAACAACGCGACGATTTCGGTTTTAGAACAGTTGTTTTCTCATTGTTAATTGAACAAAAATAATGATATGAATATTTTACTTTACCATATATTGAGAATAAAGAAAAGTGATGAGCGTTTTCTCTAAGTCCGCGTCTTTCATTCAGACATTTCGAAAATGAAATAAACTATCAAAAACTCGAGTCGCGCAGCGAAGACTGCCATAGACTAGGGGAGACCTCCAATTCCACTCAGAGACTGAAAATGACTAATTGCAGTCTCTGGCCGTCTCCAGAGACTGGAAAATTTCATCTCGGGGGGCCATATGTCGGTCTGTACTCCAGTTTATTGCACGAAAATTAGAAACAATTACAAATTTAACGTATTCCAACGTATTTGGACATGCCGTAAATAACCAAAGGACATTCGAGCTAACCCGAAGTATTGATTGAAATCTGAATAATCGAATTATTCCTCTAAGCTAAAAAGGCCACGTCCATCGCAGGATAAGTGTATACACCGAAATACTCGCTCACTAACTTCATAAATCTTTGGCGCATGATCAAAATTTATTACAGATTAAAAATCATCAGGGTCCAGGTAATATCAATTAAATGTACGGTTTTGTCCACCATCTCTGTCCCATCGCATAAACTCAATCGCTTGCTCTGCCAAAAGCGGCAAAAAATTTACCCACTTGTCAAAGTGGAAGCTGCCGTAAGAAGTTTTACGGTGCAGCCTTCATGTATACGAGCCGAGTACATTTCATAAATTTTATTCGGATAAATCAACTGTTTACTTTACATAACTGGTGGTCATTGGGTTCAAATAAGTGCATAATATCAATAATATCCAATGACAATGGTCACGAGATGATACCGCATGAAAAATATGGCGACCGATAATACTAATAATTGTCATTCTTAATAACGTTCTATTACCAAAACGGTTAGATGTAGAAGAAAAAGTGCTGACCAAAAATTGTTCCTCGCTTAAATGGCAACATCGTATTTTTGTTTATTTCGTAGATATTTTTGCCGATGCGATTTTCCTACAGATTCAGCATTTTCTTGTTCACATACTCAGAAATAATCATGAGAAGCCGAAAATATATCAGTGGTAGATTTTGAATAGAGATCCTCCTTAATGCCTTCAACTTCCAAAAATCATAAAAATTTCTAAAGAGATACTATCAATTTTTTTCGTGAAAGGATCGTGACCTAGTGTAGAATATATGTTCCAAATTTTATCGAAATCAAAAAGGAAAAAAATACGTATCCTTTTTTCCGCTGAGGAATAACTATATGCATTTTCATGAAAATCCGAGACCATCGGATTCCCAGCCCGCCGAGTTCACCTAGAATACCCCATATATACATATATATACATATAGATATGTATATGTTATTTATACATATGCCAAAAAATCCCAAATAATTCTCTCCAATCATCCCCGAAAGTAATTATTCGGCCGAAGCTGTTTCGCCCAATTATTTGCCCCCAAAAGGTTGAGACGGTGGTTCGACGAGCGGTAAGAATGATGGCGGGAGTCGATTGAGGAATTAAAATTGTTGAAACTCGTTGGGTAAGACAAGGCAAACGTTCCTGGCATTCCACAATGCCTCTAAGAAGTCATATATGTGAGCGAAACGTTTGACACGAGTCAGTTCGCAACATCGATATCGATCAATCCATCAGTTAGCGGAGGCATTATTTAACAGAAAAAAAAACTGAGTCTAATTGATGCGAATGTCAGGTTGACGTCAATAGTTCACACGCAGCCAGGAGCATGATTTATTTAAATGGCCTGAAAAGGTTCAATTTTTCTTTAAATTTATTTCAAGGAAAATTTCCTTTAGCAATAAACAAATTCAACTGTTTGTTACTGTCAAATTGTGTGTATCTATTTCGTTGATGTAGTTACTGAAACTTTTGCATTCTGCAAATTGGGAAGCTCCCGCCGTTTTAAATTTCTCCTTAGCATTCTCTAATTTCTTGTGTTCTCTTTGAGTTGTGATTTTTTTCCATGTTCCAAATTTTGCAGATTGAAATTCTTTCAAATTTTTGAATAGTTTCAATTTGGGTGCATATACCTGTGCGTGTGGGTGGGTGTAGGTGGGTAGGTGGTTAGGTGGGTGCGGCTAGATGCGTGAGAGGAAATTTTTGTAGGTGCACTTTCCGGGCCGCGTTGGGTTAGCCTGACCACCGATCCGACCCCGATTGGGACGCCCTCGTGGAGACGGACAACTTCGGTAGCGTTTTCAAGGGCCCGGATCCGACATTATCAATTGGGCCCGCATCCGGAAACATTCCGGCGCCATGTAACGGGCCTAATCCGTCAAGGACGATTTCTGGACTATTTATGTGGAATATAAATTAATAATACGCAAATATTTCAATCCAATATATATTTTAGAAATTTTAGAAAAAAATTTGAACCGTTGGGCAAACGTACGGCAGGTTTACTACCGACGCTTTAAGGTTTGGGCTCCGGATTGGTATACTCGTCTAAGAAATTAATGCGTATGTGTGGGTGGGTGGATATCTGTGGGTGGATGGGTGTGTATTGGTGGGTGTGGGTGGGTGGATGAGTGAGTAATATCTGCCACAATTCATGTGAATATTGCTGAACCCATCCAAGTAATTCAAACGTCAGGTTTACGTTGATAGTTCGCACGCCGCTCATCTAATCATTTTGACTTGCAAATGCACTTCCCATGAACATCATCCAATTACACTTTTTATCTCATCTTATCGCAGTTTCATTTAACAATATTTGCGGGTGCGAAAGAAAGAAAATTGGGGGGGGGGGGGGGGTCAATTCAAGCCCTCGAAAGGCTCTTACCAATGGTTCTCAAAGTTGTTGTGAAGTGGTGTTATCTCGTCGTACCAGAGAACCCATCGTAATCCTACTGGTAATCCTTCTCCACAATGTCGAGATTGTGTGGTGCACGCGACAAATACCCAACAGTGGGTTTAAGAGGTGACGTATAGTACATCTAATGCAACCAGAGATTAAACCAGACAGAAGTGTGTCATTGATGTTAAAAAAATTGAGGCATTGAGTTAAATGTAAAATAGGCGAAAATTAAATTTGATTACCGGTTTAGAGGAAAATGGTATAAATGTTTTTTGATGGAAATCAAATTGCCTACAAAAAATGTTTTATAACATTTTCCCGTAGAACCAGTCCTTAATGAGTTAATGAAGAAAAGGCAGGTACATCTCACTCCAAAAAAACCAATATGACCGAAATTTGTTTCCTCGAAATTGAACTCATAGTGCGGCGAAACGCTCACCATGCGAGAGATGCGACTACTGAGGGGTGGTAACCATTCCATCGAGAGTTCCTAGATCGTTTTTGATGTACTGAACGGAAGCGCATTGATTGTTTAACCATGTTTTCATCACAATACCTCAATGTTATTGTATGTAACTTATTTTGATGACTATCCAAATGACACAACACGGGATAACCCGATGTCATCGCTTCGGCATAATAGATGACTATACTGGTTTTGAAATGGCCAGTCGGTATCGCTTGGGTAAAAGGAGAAAAACAACAAGAGAAACATCCCCTCGTGGATTTTACACGCAGGGAAATAGATATACCCTTGTGGCGCGTGTCGACACCCCGAGGGGATTTAGTCGGGCAAAACGGCTAACGTAACCACTGGTGCATGGCTATACATTTTGGGTGGGCCCTCCCCTCAACATTCTCACCCACACTCGCATTGCCTGTTTTTACACAGATATATCGTAACACGATTAAATGATTATCTATCATTTCCGTTTATGCTCAGCGTTTTCTGAGGTACCAGACACCAACACCTTGCACCACTTACTTAATTTTATGGCGGAAGTTCGGATGTATGGAAATTATAAAACCAATTGTTATCTCGTCTCGTCTCGATGATAGACAATGCAATCCAATCTCGGATTGTCTCGTCGTGTCGCGATTTTTTTTTCATTTTTCAAGTGCTGCTTCAGAACGACTCTTTTCAAAGGCTGAGTTATTAATACGAAAACACACGAATCGATTGAGTGATATTCATGCTGAAATGCTTCTGCACCTTCATTCTTGGTTCCAGTGTTCCCCGAGATGAAATTTTCCAGTCTCTGGAGACGACCAGAGACTGCAATTAGTCATTTTCAGTCTCTGAGTGGAATTGGAGGTCTCCCCTAGTCTATGGCAGTCTTCGCTGCGCGACTCGAGTTTTTGATAGTTTATTTCATTTTCGAAATTTCTGAATGAAAGACGCGGACTTAGAGAAAACACTCATCACGTATTGATAACTTTTACTTAATTCTCAATATATGGTAAAGTAAAATATTCATATCATTATGTTTGTTCAATTAACAATGAGAAAACAACTGTTCTAAAACCGAAATCGTCGCGTTGTTTAGTAATGATGAAAATAATAATGAAAATAATAACAATAATAATAATAAATCATATATTTAAATATCAATATTCAATGGTTTAATTAATTAATTATCTATCTGAATAACGCTAATCTGCGAAGTCTCTGGCCTAAAGACTCAGGGGAGCGATCTTTCAGCTAGAGATTCAGAAGACTCTCCATCCGGCGACGATCGTCTCTCCGCTGAAGACTACGAGCGTTGGGCTCCGCGTCTCGCGAATAGTCTCTGCGGTGGCGCAGAGAGAGAGCCGGAGACGAAGAGTATTTCGTACTAAGAAAGACTCTAGATTTTTCATCTCGGGCCCAAACAACTTATGTATTGAAACTTGGAAGCGGTTTCTTATTATTTTTAACTCCAATTGTTTCTAATGTTCTAAGTGCTCTGAAATTTTGGTAAATATTTCACAAGTGCTCCAAAATGCCTGACTGGGAACTTCAGAGATTGTATTGATCAGAACCATCTATTTAGAATTTTTAAACCACCATTTCTGTGCGTATTCCTGGTCAAAGACCGTATTCACTCATATGAGGCTTTTTATATTTTACACATCTATCTTCGTCGGTGAGGTGGGTCTGCTACTGCATAGCAACTCTAACATGGCAAGCCAGTAGCCCGTGGTGCCCCAGGGGGCACACCAGACACCGGTAAATTGGCCATCCGACATATTTCCAAAGGGACGCCGAGTTTTCGGTGCCATTGGCGCCGAGAGGTTTCCCAACATAAAACCAGTCATTGGAATTCAAAGCGAGAACGTAAAATACATGAATTCTCGCGGAAGTAATCGGCATATGAGGCCAGAGGTGACAAACTTCACGTCATCATCGGATTCTCGTTACTGCAGATAATTTCGTTTCCCGTAAACCAATACGGTTGGGGGGGAGGGGGGGGGGGGATTTTTGCACCATGGCGTTCAGCGAATTTAAAAAAATTATCTTTAGTACTCTCGAATATGTCCACATACTCTCGAATCAATGACAATATTGACGACCGAAAACCATTGTGCACTATGTCATGGGTGTTTGATAAACGACGCGGGGTCGCGGTGCACTTTGAATCCACCGACTGTGACATTGGCACATCTGTTGGACTAGTGAAATTTTAACGAGTCATAAAATGTGGGTAATTTTCTGGGGAGTTAAAATTTCATGTTCATTGGAAAAAAATATATTTCATTTTAGTATATGACTGGGTGCTTGAGTCTAGGACATCAAGATACTCTATTTAAGTATTTGGGTCATTTGGTCAATTATAGACTAATTTTCCGAAACTTTTCCTCTCATTGAAAATTGACTAACTTTTTATAATTTTCTGAAAAAAAAATCACCAATAATTTCTTTTGCTTAATAGGAGAAAATATATGTGTAATATATTAATATCTCATATTGAATTTCTCTGAATTCATAATAAATGGTCAAGTCAGGTCAAGTCAGGTCAAGTCAAGTCAAGTCAAGTCAAGTCAAGTCAAGTCAAGTCAAGTCAAGTCAAGTCAAGTCAAGTCAAGTCAAGTCAAGTCAAGTCAAGTCAAGTCAAGTCAAGTCAAGTCAAGTCAAGTCAAGTCAAGTCAAGTCAAGTCAAGTCAAGTCAAGTCAAGTCAAGTCAAGTCAAGTCAAGTCAAGTCAAGTCAAGTCAAGTCAAGTCAGGTCAGGTCAGGTCAAGTCAGGTCAGGTCAAGTCAGGTCAAGTCAGGTCAAGTCAGGTCAAGTCAGGTCAAGTCAAGTCAAGTCAAGTCAGGTCAGGTCAGGTCAAGTCAGGTCAGGTCAAGTCAGGTCAAGTCAAGTCAGGTCAAGTCAGGTCAAGTCAGGTCAAGTCAGGTCAAGTCAGGTCAAGCCAGGTCAAGTCAGGTCAAGTCAAGTCAGGTCAAGTCAGGTCAAGTCAGGTCAAGTCAGGTCAAGTCAGGTCAAGTCAGGTCAAGTCAGGTCAAGTCAGGTCAAGTCAGGTCAAGTCAGGTCAAGTCAGGTCAAGTCAGGTCAAGTCAAGTCAGGTCAAGTCAGGTCAAGTCAAGTCAGGTCAAGTCAGGTCAAGTCAAGTCAAGTCAAGTCAAGTCAAGTCAAGTCAAGTCAAGGATAAACCGACAATTGGGCACTGTGCTCATTGATTTGAACTATCTGCCTCCTATACAGTTTTGGAAAACGTCGGTTTCCATTGGCACCGCCGGGAGGGTCCCTGTGTATTCTAAATCACATCAAAGCGTAAATGGAACAAAAACAATTACATATAATAAGTTTGGGTGAAAGAGGAGGGGGGGGGGGAGGATTTTAGAACATTCGAAAACTGTCAAAAATTCATAAGCCTTCGACAATACATAAAATTACGCAAAATTTTCGAATGCTGGAAATTCTTCCAAAACTACATCTTCCAAGTTTCGCTTTAGCCGTGGCTCGCTGTAACGCTCGAGTTTTTTCACGAGCTGCCCATAAAAACCCCAATGTTTTTTCCCCAAACCTCGCGGATCACATCCTCAAAGAGTATCGGTCCAATTTTCTAAAGAGACCGATTTCACGGAATGCCACGATACAAAGCTCACCGTCAAAACGGGTTATCCGTACGTCAGATGTCGGCAAGTGACTAAAATGCAATTACCAGTAATTAAGTTGGTCTTTAAACGGGTGACGGGCCTCTCATCGGCTACACCGAAGAATTTTTTTATTTTTTCTCCTCCCCACCGCCCCCCCCCCCCCAGAAACCTCTGTTAAAGATCGATGACAAGTGCCGAGAATGGCCATTCCTAACGCAATCCACCTGCCCATAACCGAATTCGTCGAAGGTACCTCGATGGCTTAATTTGACAAAGAGCTGTATAAGCATTTAAAGCTGACAAAAACTTGGGGAATGCATAAACATAGTAATCCATAGTTTTTTTTTCCAGATTCACTTTGCGGCGCTGTCAGCACTTGTATCGTGAAATAACGAGTAACATAGTTGCAATGAGGAAGTGATTTGCTGATGTATCCACCAGGTGTACCAATATGGGCAACGAATATGATTTTGGTTCAACTTTCTTTACTAAAAGTGTATTACAATGTATAGGATGAAGCATCTCCGTATTTGAGTAGTAACCATAACACGAATACACACTGGACGCAGTACTCAATTTATTAGGACATCCCTATCACACAATGTTTAGTTATTAGACCTAAAATTAGACTAGTCCTGGAGTGATGTAAATTCTACTTACATCATTACTAAGTAAATTACCAAGTAATCATAAGACACTAGTCGGTAGGATTATTATCATGACCAATAAGTGTATAGTTTCACGATCATTGATCTCTATTTCTGTTAGTTAGTGAGTTAGAACTCACTGAACGAGAGGTTCAAAAAACTCATCACTGTATGAATGTAGTTGAGGTAAAAATTGTGACTTCAGTTGACAATAAGGATGGTGACTCAGGAAAATTGTCAAGGTCTTATTTTACTGTATTTTATAGTTGTAAATCCCAACTTTTTCCCTCAGTGTAACCGATTTCCGTATCAGCTGACGTGTATAACGAAATTCGCTAAAAGTGCTCCTTAACCTCATAAGGCCCTTAAAACTCCCAACAACTGGAGATACGAATAATATAAGTAATTCCTAATTTTTTACAGATTTTAGTGGAGGCTCCCTCAGCACTTGTTTCATGGAATAACAAGGAACGTGTCTGCAACGAGGAAGTGATGTTCTGATGCAGGACGTCCACCAGGTGCACCTATCTGAAACATCATAAGGGGTTACCGCCAACGGCGGATTTCTTTATGATTTATTATCATTTTCGAGGGGAGGGGGGGGGGAGGGTAAAGGGTGGTAGAAAAAAATGAATCAGCGACAGAACGGTGTACCCTGACTTCCTTATAAATGGGGTATTCCATACCAACTTGCACCACCCGTGACGCTTACCTCTTCAGATTTCGATGGCGATTTTTCTGAGGTTCTATAAAAAAAAGTACTTTCAAATTTTCGCAGATTTTTTTTTTCAATTTTCAAAAGTCTGTAGCAGAAATCGGCCCCGATTTAAAATAGCGAAAAAAATCTCGAGAATCTCAAAAAATATACCAAATTTTTTAGAAAATGAAGGAAATATGAAACTCCTATCTGATACATCATATATATATAACATCTTAAACCCTAGTTATCCGGCAAATTCATCAGTTAATTGTTGGAATATCCTCAGATAGGAAGAGGGTTGCTGTTTGTCTTCCTGCCACTTCCTCCTTCATGTAACAATATACGATGACCAAACCTTGCAAATACTTTCCCGTAATACATATGTAGCACTAGGCTGATGATCTTGAGGTCTAGGCTTATAGATGTCACCTATACAAATATAGGCTGCGGCACGATTCCAATTGTTTTGGCGCCAAAGTTTGATGATAGTTTCCTGTAGTAGACATTTTGATGTCGTGACTCCCTCGGAACCCTTTCCCCCTCCGTGACCTCCAACAATTGAACATGTCATCATCATCCACTCCATCATTGTTTTATGAAGCATCATTGAAAAACGTCGAGATTCGATGCATTCAACAACAGCCATATTTCACTTTCTACCCTTGAAAAATGCAGAAAAACAAATTCAGTTAACCCGAGTCGAATATTTAGACCTTACTTCCCCCTATTACCTTCTTTCATCGAATGTCAGACCCTGATTTCCTCCTATTATATCTTCAAGTCAAATATTTGCACCTTATTTCCCACTCGTACACCCTTTCTGTAATTTGGTCCTCCTGCATTCGCCCTATATATCCTAATAACTCCTCCCTTGCTCCTCATTCATCCTAAAGCTCTGATAAACTCCGTGAAGCCCTGACAAATGACTCTATTTTCAACCTACATCTCCTAGACAGTTAATATCAAATTGAATTAATTACCCGTAATGTCCGTTGATAATACACATCTGCAATAGAAGAAATATTTCGCTAGGAAGTAAAAGAGGGAATGAAAATACTATTTTCCGGATGATTGTATCGGAAAAGTCTGCAGGTTGTTTAGGTTCAGATCAATTTTTTTCCCGCATGGCACGTTCTATGGTTTTTTCCTGTAAAGTACTCGTTATGAAGCTTATTTAATCTCATGCCTTGATAAGACGTCCGAAAAATGTTGAAGACGTTTGTACACGGAGAAAAAAAAACCTTATGTTTAGGAAGGTATCTCTAACTTGTATTAAGAAATGACTAATTTTTAGGGAATAAATCTCAACTTTGAGGATTAATTCCTAATTTGTAGAGATTAATTCCAAACTTTTAGGGATTATTTCTAAAAGTTATGAATAATTCCGAGAAGATAGGAATTATTCATAAAAGTAATTGAGAGGGGGTTTTATTATTCTTAAGAGTTAAGAATTTTTTTTCTGTGTGACAAACAAATAATTTCGATATATAGCACTAGAGAAATGACTCAATTTGAGGTCATTCCAATGTTTCAGGTAGAAATTACAGGAATCCTATTTTCACATTATTCAATAATGTGATCCAATGAAAAAAAATCTTTTACGATGTAAAAGAGCTTAATTTACAAATTTGGAAAACTGCCACGTACGTGATGGTATTTTTGGCAAGAAGCGAAAGACATAAGATTATGAAATCAAACATTAATAATCGTAGAGTAGAGGAGACCAGGGCAAAATGAGCCAGCCGGACAAAACGGGATAGCAGGGCAAAATGGGGCACCGGGCAAATGCATTTTTAGCACAATTGGAGTCGCTTTTTTCCTTCCAAAAATGATGAATTCACTCAAAATTCAAAACTAAAACAAGAATAAAATTACACATGTTTGGGTTGGATAAATCATTTTTTGGAAAGAAAAATGTGGCTCCTAATTTGGAAGAAGAAATAAGTGACTCCAATTTTGCTAAAATTGCATTTGCGCAAGTCTCATTTTGCCCTGCTGTCCCGTTTCGCCCGGCTGGCTCATTTTGCCCTGGTCTACCCTATGTGATAAGGACGGAGAACATTTTCGGGCGCATTTTAGCATAATTCGCCCCTTCGGCGAAAATGTTTTTTCAGGCTATATGGCATATGTTATTTTATGTGTCAAGGCGCAATCAACCTAGTACTTTTATTATCCAAAGACGGTAAGTGGGAAGCAAAGCCTGTAAATGCCACTTACCGGTCCTAGGATAATAAAAGTGCGAGGTTAAGATAGGCCAAGTGACATAAATTCTATTATGGATTCAACGATGATTCACATTTACAGAAACCCATGCTATTGATGCACATCTTTTCGATGAACAAGAAAGAGAAGCTCAAACTTGATTAACAAGTCCTTTCAATCACATGATGGAAATATTTAACAGAAAATGGAAGTCATTAAATTGTAATGCATGGGTATAATATGCATTCACTAATACGTGAAAATATATGAAGTTTCTATCACATTGAATTTATTCCAATTCTTCTTGATTAATTGGTATCCCAACATACAAGTTATTTTCAATTTTCATACGTATACATACAGTTTCAAAGGACTCAACCGGAACAGCTAGAACATTCTCAGTTACATGAAACTTATGCAAGAAGGCATCAGTTGTAAGAATAGCATGATCACCTCTCGCTGTGAAAACCTCATTGATTTGAACTTCGCTGATAATTGCAAGATGATCACCTCTGCACAAGCACACTCCCAAAAGACAGTCACAATCCAAAGCTGTTTTCACAAAACTGTGAATAGAACCGAATTTGGTGGCCCCATCCAATCCAGTATACTTCACAATGAACGATTCTGTCTGCAATGCATTCGTCTTATATTGCTCTGCAACATAGAGCTGATTATTTTTTAATAATCTCCAGTACTGACGAATAGAGGCGTGCAGTGGATATCCAGAATTAATCATTGCTCTTTGAATAATTTGTGGTATTTCTAATAACTTCTTATAGTAACCAACGCTGCAGCAGCCTGGAGAAATGCGTTCAGCAATTTTTACTTGCTTTTTTCTACCGGTACAAAAATCACGCACAGGTCCCTCCGGTAATCTGCTCACTAATTTAACCATTGCTATACTTTGTTGATGCCTTTTGGCAATTTGAGTATCTAAGTGCCACGTACCATGGACTAGCTTTAAAAA
Organism: Asobara japonica; assembly: GCA_026005395.1. Taxonomy (NCBI): domain Eukaryota; kingdom Metazoa; phylum Arthropoda; class Insecta; order Hymenoptera; family Braconidae; genus Asobara; species Asobara japonica. Next base: position 2,146,634 of record BQMI01000176.1, on the reverse strand, counting down.
TTTTCCATTTAAGTCCTCATATTGATAACATGAGTAAGCCCACAGTGGGCCCAGATTTGAAACGATATCGGGTAAATGTAATAATTGATGGACATTCATTGTACAAAATTGAAGGCCGTACCGATGCTCAAATTCTCGAACAAACTGGTGCAGTAACTCTCGAGCCTGCCTAATCATATCGTGAGTGATTCTCTCAGAATTCAGCATTGAAATGGCGATCACTAGAAGAAGGTAATGCTGATATAAATCATTCCGCAAAATTCCCTGAAGAACTGGCACTGAGTAGAAGAAAAACCACATTTTCAGCTCGGATGCTTTCCAGTTAGTGACGTCCTGTACAAAGCGAGGCATTCGATGTACAAATTTGGGTGGCTTTATACTCAATAGTCTTGCATTGATTTGATCTACGAATGCGTGAAGGGAAAATGGAAATCTACTGAACTTGGAATCAAACCAAAGAATCAATAATTTTGCCACTATACCACCTTCAACTCCGTGCATTCTATCAATCGCCATTCCTCTAATATAGTCAGGCATAATTGTGGAAAATGCGGTGTGTCCTTTTATGCCATTTTTTGGTTCATCAGGTGTCCCTTCATTAGCATACTCTATTGATTCATTAGTTGTTCGGGAGTGTAATTGATTCTGGTATGGAAACACATAGACATTGCCTCCATTATTAGTAAGGACACTCCTGCCTTCGATATAGCAAGTGACACATCCATGTTTGCCATTATAGTGAGTCATGTTTAAGAATGAAGCTTTTGCGGGGAGATCACATGTCCCCATAAGAAGGATACCTCTCACTAAAATAGGATCATTCCTTCCTGGTAATGTGACGTGAATCCCTTCAGCAATTTTCTCCAGTTCTGGTCGGAATTTATGAACGAATTGGTTGGCATCAGGTTTATGTTTTCCAAACCATAAACCCACCAGCAATGTATTTTGCATCATTTTTCTACTTTTAAATGGTAATTCATTTATAGTTAAGTACAGAGGCCAAACGCTTACTTTAGAGGACTTGAAGACTGGTACTCCATCGGTGTACCAACTAAAAGATATGTTGTCAGGATTGTTTAAAAATCCATTTTGCATCCACTCTCGATAAAGAGAGCCATCACAAATATCACTGATAGCTCCAATGCCATTCTGAGGACGTTGGAAACGCCACTGCAATGAATCGTAGAAATTATCTCGTTGAAACATTTCTTTTAGTTGATTGACGAATGGTAATTCGATGAAATATTCATTTTTTCGGTTTGGGCATGAGGGGCAGGCTTCGTTAGCGGATTCTAATGATCGCAAACATATTGAACAATAATAGTGCTTTTTAACATTTGCTTTATCGAGGGACCAATATTTTTGAAATTTCCTGAGGGTTACTTTAGCCAAACCTTGCTGCAAGCAATGTAGATTGATGACAGTAATGATATCTTCTATGCAAAGCATGTTTAAATTGTGATGAAGGCAAAGAGTTAGAATGATCAACAGACTTTGGCCGACTGTTAAAGGTGCTCCTCGGTATAAAGGACGATGATTGTACCAATCAGCATGATTTCGATGGGCTAGCTCCCCATCGTCTGGCTCCTCGTCTCTACCATGGTCCTCCTCGTCTGATTCTTCTTCACTGGACAATTGTTCCTCATCAGCATCCATAAAACTTAGGTCGTCATCGCTCGCAGTATTACTTTCTCTTTCATCTGCACTGGGTCTTTCATCGCTCATTTCTATGCTCCCCTCAATGCTTCCATCGTCACTCTGAGGCTGCTCTTCGTGATGATACATTTCTTCTTCCCTATCACTTAACGTATCCGAGTTACTCGAACTCACCTCACCATCGCTCATTTGTTCATCATGGCCCTCATACCCATGATGGACTTCATTACCTAGCCTGAAAAAGAAATAAAAATATTCAAATACATATCAAATGAAATGAGTAGAAAAATTATGCTTTCAACTGGCCTATATATTCCTATCAAAATAAGAAGAAAAATGAAAACTGATCCGACGGAGCAAACCGAGTGAGTAAGACGAGTTAACAAAACGAGAGAGTAAACCGAGTAAATAAACTGAGAAAGGAAACCGAGTAACTAAAGCGAGAGAGTAAAGCTAATAGAGTTAATAAAGGGAGAGAGTGAATCGAGTTGATAAAGCTCCAGAGTGAATCGACTTAATAAAGCGAGAGAGTGAATCAAGTTAATAAACTGAGAGAGTGAATCGAGTCAATAAAGCGAGACGGTGAATCGAGTTAATAAGCTGGGAGAATGAACGAGCGGAGTAAACCGAGAGTGAATCGAGTTAATAAACTGAGAGAGTGAATCGAGTTAATAATAATTGAGGGTTTCAAAGCGTGAATGATGATAATAATATTAGAGTCAAAACGTTAAATTCAAAGGCAGGCAAAATTCAACATTCCTATCAATATATATTGATGTTCGCTCACGAATTTCAAACTAAATCCCTAAATCAATTCCATTCTGGTTAAACATTTGTCAACTGAAGTTACGGAGTAGGGTTGTGCAAATATTTCCAATACTACAATGTTTTACTACAAATATTCCGGAGCATAGTCCATTTATGTATTTTTTTAAATAAATGGACAACATCGATAAAATACTTACTCATTATTTATCTCGTCTCTTCTTCTGTCGACCTCTCTCATTTCTCTGTAAAAAAACCAGTGAACTTAGTTCTTTAGGACATAAATCTAAGTTGTAATAGCTAACTAGGATAAATAATTATTTCCCCATACTTTCAATTCGCACAATTCATATTTTTATCGAAAACTCTCTAGTTATTGAACTTTATGTGAGAAGAAAATTATTTTATAATTCAGTACCAAAGTGGTAAAAGGAGATGAATGATTATGGGACTCCAGTCAGTTGTTAAGAAATATCTCAGAATGCATGGGACAAAGCAAAATGTATGTAAATACTTTGTATTCTAGCAAAAAAGGAGATCTACTAAAACGGTTATTATATAAATTATGTTATCTATTTAAATATTCCGACATTTTTTTTAAACTGGCTGCACTGCAAACGTAATTTATCTCTTTTCACTACTTCGCTACTCAATTATGCTATGGCCACTTCATTACAGAAACAAAAGTAATAGTATCATACTTACTCTGCCATTTGTGCCCTAGCATCGGCATCGTCATCATGTTGGTTGTCACCATCGTCATCTAACAACACACGTAACCTTTGACATCTCTGCTTCCATCCCAACTCATCCAAAGATTTGCGAGACATTTTCTTCTTCGATGATCTTGTTAGCCGCACTTTTCACTGTTCGTTGTTTATTACTCACACCCACTGTATCAACTTACAAATGCTTATGTGGACCACTGGTAGCCCTGATACACTTGATTAGTAGGTGATGAAGATCAACTGAACAACTGGCAGAGTTTGTTGAGGTTAATTCATCGATCAGTAGCGCTACGTTAAATTTTCTCATATATAAATTTTTATTTATATTCATAAGTTGTCTGTGATGAACCTAATTTTTTTTGAAAATTATGAGTGCTCTTATTAGCGATTTCAATCGAAACTGTCGATTGGCTAATATGTATTTTATCAATGTTTACAACAATCTTTCAAATGAACGCGCGCATATCAGATGCTGGCGGCCATCTTTACTGCTCCAAGCATCGTCAGCCGGCACTTCGACCGGTTAATATGGCTGTCAAGTAGTTGCATGATCGTTTTTCAGTCCGTTTAGCAGTGACTCATCTCATAATCAGAGTAATTGTTAATATTGTGCGTGAATAAATTGTGCGGGATATTTATTGGCAAAAAAGCATTCGTAGTGTTTGGAAGTGTCAGGAATTAGTCCAGAACTGGAAGTGCTAAATTTTATTAGATTTACATACATGTCATTCTTTTGTGGAAATTTTCCGATATATCTAGCGTCATGAATATGCCAAAACAGTCCAAAAATAAGAAGAAATGGGCACTTGTCTGGTGGGTGGACAGTAAAACAAGTAACGTAATTGCATTAAATGCAATACCCAAGAAAGATCGACAGGTGAATTGCATCACAAAATTACGCTGGGAAGAAGGGGGAAAGACAACAAAAATCGAGGCAAAAATCATAGCAATTAGCAGTAAGTATAATCTTTATTTAATATATTTGAAAGAGTAATTAATCAACGTTGAATTGATGGATTAAGATGGTGAGGAGACGCGTATTTTGTGGAAGAAATGAATGTCAGCAGTTAAGTGGTTAAATGAGGTTAAATGCGGATTTATTTCGCTTCGATATAAGTTTTTGGTGACTACTCTGAAGTCTATGGCAGACAGCGTTATTTCCATGGAGACTTTCCTTTGAGATCTCATTTTTCTCTAGAAAACACATATCTACAAATTAGAGATTCTGAGGTATTCAGTAAACATGTAGTGCAAAGTTTAGTTAAAGTAGACTTATCTCGTGCTAACCCTATACTGCTGTTTTTTTAAAATTGGAAAACAAATTTCCAAAGAATTTTTTCCCTAAAAAATATTTTTTTCTTTTATCGAAAATGTGTGGAGTGATTTACGCAGGCTCAAAGTTATTTCCATTTTAATTTTTCATCTTCACCAAGTCCATTTTAGCAATCTCCAGTATCATCACTAATTGTTTCATTATCTTAAGAGATGTTGTCCAATGTAGTCTTATTCATTATTTCCAGCAAGTGAAGATGAACTGAATGCTGTTCCTCTAACAGATGCCGGGGAGATATGTGACGCTTCAGCAAAAATCTTCTCTGCTGAAGTCATCGGTCGTAAGGAGAGATTGTCACAACAAGAAAAACTCCTCAAGGAAGTGAAAAAATCGAACGCTAGGAAAAAAAGTGCAGAAATAAAATTGGATCGTCCTCTCTTCCCTCAAAACAACTCTGGCCAAAGCAGGAAGAGAAAAATACCCTCTGGAGATACTCGTCAGACTTCTGACAGTGGCTCGAGCAATTTGATACAGATGGAAGCTCTTCGACGGTCCAATAGTACTTCTGCTGTCTTTCACTCCTCGTCAAATCCAGTTACTTTGACAGGAGCTGGACACAATTGTCAAGCGAATGCTGGACGTCAGGCAGTTGAAAATTCCCGGCTGATACAACCTCCCTACGATTATGCCATGGATAGTTTGCAAAGATGCACATCTCAGCCTCTTTATACTCGGAATACTGGACCAAGTCTCTCATCTTCATCAATACATGTTCGGCAGCCTCTTCAAGCACATGATCCGAATACATACATGCAAAAGCACTGGAGTGCTAGAATGGAATCCACAATTAACCGACCAATTGTATCTCAGGGAAATACATACTTTGAAGGTAAATCAGGCGTTTCCCAGCTTTGCAGACAAAATATTGAAAATGTCTCGAACAATCCTAATCCAGTCCATAGTACGCTCTTGAATTCGATACCAGCGCAACCCTCACTGCCTCCTCCTCCAGATGCTTCACAAACTTCCTTCCATGTTGAAAAGAGACAAAATATACTGAGTAATTCTAATCTCGTGACCTACAACGCAATGAGCCACTTATCAGGAGTGATTCCTACACATGAAGAATTTGGAGACTTTGCTCAGCACCACACATCGTCTTTAGATCTTACAGCATCGTGCTATGCTGAAAGGGTACCACACAATGCTAAGAATGTTCAACAATCCCGAAAACCAGCAGCAATCGATCAATCTGCATCGCATGAAAGCTACAGTGGATACGAACAGACAGCACTTGGTCCACAAAGGTTCCAAAACTATTCGGACAGTTTTGAGCAATATCCAACGCACCATCAACAGCAGTTAGATGCCAAATCGTTGCCATCAGTGAACAGTTTCCAGGATTGTGCTGCAACACCCGGACATGGCCGAATAGTTCCTGAAAGTGTTCTACACACGGAAGTCCCACGTGCCCTACCCAATGAGACCAATGGAATGGAGTACACAGACTTGCAGCCACCAGTCTCATCACCTAGTATCCATGAACAAGATTCTAGTCAATCTGTGAAGTCTTCGTTGGCACCTGATACTGATCATTTCAGTAATAATGATAACAGTGATACCGATGATGATGGTGACATCCTCAACGAGGGACAAAGGGAAACTTCTGTAAATGCAGATGATCATAAGGAAAATTTCGATGTTGCTGCTCGGGTTATTGCAGGTCAACTTCCCGGAATTGGTGAGTTGTATGATATTTGTGAAAAACACTGTCATTACCCGATTACATGAGTATTACAGATATACTAATTTATGTTTCAGTCACTCCTGGAGATATACAACGTCAAGAGTTACTTCTAGCTGCAATGAAGTTCAAATGGATGTGTCAGCAGAAAATGGATCCCAACTCAGACGTACCACTCACACTACCTGAGCACTATTTTAATCGAGGGACTGAAATGGTAAATACTGATATATTGACAAATACAAGAGAAAACATTACTTAGGGAGATAGTTCTGAACTTCAGTGGTAAGGTTATTTAAAGTTAAATCTAGATTTCTGGACATCATCTAGTATTTTCTCCCTCTGTTCATTTTTTTCATTCTCACATTTCAAGATTTACTTCAATAATAGTTTCCTCAGAGGGAATAGTTGCAATCTTTCCTTTCAATTACGAGTTTTCGGCATTTCCAGTAAAAATGAGAAAAGTCACTCACGTCTTGCATTGAATTCCTGAAAGTTGTCCAGTTTACTGTTCTCGTCCTTTTTGGGAATCTGGAGACTGTCTCCTACGAAAAACCATTCTCTCGGACGCAAGAAGAAAGGCCATGGATGCCAATGGTAATGGGAAATGAGCAATGCTAAGAAACCTGGGGGAATATAATCCACAATAGGACTCTGACGATGGGATCGAGTGCTCAGATTGAACTTCACTTAAGACGATACAGATACACATGTGAATGAAATAGCCGAGTTGTACAGTTATACAGAGCAATACGATCTTGCCCTCAATCTGAAGGCCTTTGAGGACCTGATGAAAAGCTATAAGCTCCGCTCATGATTATAGAATCTCCAGGAAGCGCAGCAAAATTCGGTGATCCTGAAGCTCTCAAACCAGTTAGAGGGATCCACCAAACAATCGCGAATGAGAGCAGCCCGTTGCATTCTCTACCTGCAGTTCGACGCGAACTTGATGTCCCAGGGTCTGGTTCTCTCGTTCTGTATGTTGTTTTTCATGTACCTGATCTTAACAGGACTTCCTGAGAAGAAACTCCTAAAGACATTGGACTCGTCCTTCTTAACCACCTCGTTTTCTGGAAATATTTTAGCAGCTGGAGTGGTTTACGTTCTCTACTCCTTAAATATCATAACAGTGGAAGCATAACAGGATCATGATGCTGGTCGTTTTCAAATCGGCTCAGATTCTCAAACCAACGCTTAAAGTGAGGAATGCTATGATGCAGCTGTATGTGTTGAAATTATTGAAAATGCAGAGTAAGTATCTCGATAGACTATGGGCATAAACAACATGAAGACTATTAACGTTATTTATGCTAAAGTAAGACACCGTTTGAACAATGACTGGGCCCATGGAAATAACCTCGAGGTGATATCATGAGGCTTCCAAGCAGAAGAGTGCACCCTTCGTGCCTGCGTCGACCAGTTGAAAAATCAGCGATACTCGAGCACAACCAAAGACGACCAATTGGACCCAGTTGAAACATCAATTACCTCTGTACTCGGTGCCAACATTCAGCTCACCGACGAGTTCAAACAGCATCAGAAATTATGCTTACAACAGGAGCTATTTCAAAAACCCATTGACTGGGATCAATTGTTGAAGATTGATAATCAAGATATTTGCACATTTTTTAAGACAATACAGTAAGGAAGTGGTAAAAGGAGATAAGTGACTTTGGAATTGCTGTCAGTTTTTAATGAATATCTTGGGATCTAAGGGAGATAGCATAATTTTTATTAAGTATCTTCATTAGATTCCGAGATATTCATTAAGAACTGATAGCAATTCCAAAGTCACTTATCTCCTTTTACCACTTCGCTACTGAATAATCTCTTGAATTGTAATTGCAAGGTGAAATCATGATCTTTAATGAAGAGATTGCGGTTGAACGGAAATCCACTCTATACGAACGTCATCGGACCAATAATTCAGTGGTGAAAAGGGGGTAAAACAGGTTAATGAGGCAATTTCACTTCATAAATCAGAGTTTTTTCTATGTTTCGAAATCTCAGAGACATATCGAAATGTTTAGGAATACCTTTTTTGTAGATCTTGAAATGTTCTACAAAGGGGGTTTATGAAAGTTTCCTCATTTATTTTCGATTTGTTATATTGAGGCAACAGCGACTTGCTCTTGATTCAAGTAAATTTAGTTTGTTTCATTACTTCACTACTGATTCTATCGATTTACAGCGAAGTCTTAATGGAGATCGGTGGAAAAAAGGGTCTTTGTAAATATTCTAATCGTAAAACTGATTATTTAAAGATCACAAATTACTCACTTCAAAGAATGAACTCAAAAAGTTCGACGGTATAAAAATTTTCGTGCTTTTCAATAGTACTTAGATATTCTCAATTATAATTTACTTACTTTGAACATTGTATGTACTTGTTCTAATAGTTTTTAACACTTGTTCTCTACATAATAATTAACTTCCCGATATAAGGAAGTTATTGTTTTATTTAATGACAACTGACATTCATGAATTATTTTAGATCGAAATTGCTGAGCACTGTGGATTTTACATGCATAAAAATACAATCGCGTATGTGGAGATGAAAGCACATCATGGTGGAAAATTCTCCTGGAAGACACTAGTTCGTGAAGCATTACTAGCCGTTTATGGGAAAAATTTAAAAAACTTTTGTGCACGTGGACTACGAGGCTCAGACAGACCAGCGATTAATGGACAGCTGTTTGATGGATTATTAGGTAAAAATTTTGACTTTTTTTTAAAGAATGTTTATCTAAAACCGCAAATATTCTCAAAAAAAAATTTTTTTTTTTTAATATGTGAGATGAAATTACTCCCTTTACGTTGCTACAAAATGCATGCGCTTATGTAGGGTATAATTATCCAAATATTTTTATTGTAGAGCCTTCTAGTAAGTAAATTATTAATGTACACATGAATACATTTGATATTGTTTCAGCATGGGCCTCTCAACAAGCTAGAAAAGTTGATCAAGTCATAGACAGCAAAGAATTCGTGGAACACATTAATAAGACGGCATCAAACAAACGATCAAGGAAGAAGGATTCGGACAAAGCATCTAAAGGTTAAAGAAGCATTACTGTAAGAAAAAACTAATCGAGTAAAAAAAAGTAAAGAACAGATAATTATTTAAGGATGTTCTCCACCCATTCATCGTTTTTTTCGATTTTTGGCGATTTTTTTCAAATGATTGATCAGATTGGCGGTAAAAAATATACCGTTTTTCCATAATATTAATATCCATTTTCTCTCCAAATTTCATCACCATAAATAATTTTTTCAGCGCTTTCTCTCAAATTTTGTGAATTCCATACAAACGTAGAAAAAAGTCTGAAAAATGAATTTATGGCAATTAAATTTTCAGACTCAATAAATATTAATATTGAGGAAAAACGCGATATTTTTTCCCGCCAGTCAGATCAATCATTTGAAATGAATCGCCGAAAATCGGAAAAAATGATAAATGGGTTGAGAACATCCTTAAAACTACCTCGTTACCTTAAGCTCGTTGTAATGGATATTATCAGCGCAAAGCCAAACACTTTTCATAAGAAGATTAACATCTTCAGTAGCCGTCTCATTGCTTTCTATTTCTTAACAATTATATTAGGGTTCACGATTATTTCTAGGTTCACCTCACGCCACGTCATAAAAATAGAATATTGAACAATATGAAAATCAAAATATGAAGATGAGACAATCATAGGGGGAAACATTTATTTCCGAGCTGTAAAGATTACTAACTGAAGATAAATAATGATTATGAGTTATGATAACATTATTGGTCATCATTATTGCTAATAGCTATTAATATTGATCAAATAGCTATTAACTGGTACCAAATACGAAAGGAAGATGTAAAAGATGGTAAAATGGAATGATTATAGAGGACAGGAGGATAAAATGAACCGTTTTGTTTTTTTTTTCAATGGTAATAAGTTGTTGCAATGTTCATTTATTGAATCTTTTTTTTTTCATGAAAAGTATATTCCTGCTCCTTTTTATAATGCTCCTATTTCTAGCTGAATAGATGAAGTAAGTACTGAGCTATGAATGGAAGACAAATTCGAAACGGGCCATTTTACCCCATCCTCACTTAAGTCTAAGCTACGAGTTATCCGTTTGTCATATAATAACAATATATATGCCAGTTATTGGAATTTTTCAGATGAGATTATTATATTGTTACCAAATGGAGAGATTTTAAAAACTGCCATAAAGCATCCTGCTAATGCAGTACGGTTTTTTTTATCTAACTTTTTGATACGTGATAACATAGATTTATGATAATAATAATAATCTTGTTAAGAATAATAATAATCATAATAAAATGAGTATGAGGGTTTGCAGGCTTTTTTGAGGACAATAAATATTTTTGTTAAGGCTGAACAGGTTTTAATGAGGTGTAACGTACCTCCTTCTTTCCCCCTGAACCCTCGTTTTTCGGAAATAACTCACTTTTGTAGGTGGTATCCAGGAGGTAATTTGAATGAAAATACAGCCTTATTTAATTCTCTACCTCCTGGTCCCGGTAGTATTTTGAGGAGGAATCAAGGTCGAAATATTCGACTCGGGAAGTTTTTGTGAAAAGCTCGGTCCAATTAAATATCCCTAACTATGAACGATTCAATTAGTATAACTCACGCATGAATGACTCATAATAGCCGCGAAGGAGAGGTAAAAAGGGTGTTGGAGATAAAGAGGATGGGCAGTAAAGTCCAGTTGAAATGAGGAGAAAGCGATACAGGGGGTTATGGTATGAGCTACTGCTGCCTACGTGGTGTGTGAAGAAGACTTCCGTAAAAAGGTAAATGAGACGGTGGGACAAGGTTGGTGCAACGGTGGGATTATTCCTGACAACATGAGCATATTTTTTACGTTCGAGTCTACGATTGTTTATTATGGTCTGGAATTTGAAAGCTGCGTGTGTGTATGTTTGCGCGTGTATGACTGTATAGCTCAATTCGTGTATATATATATATATATTGATATATATATATATATATGTGTGTGTGTGTGTGTGTGAGAGAGAGAGTGATGATGAGACTGTATGTCTGTGTAGGTACGAACATGTGTATGTGTGTGTGTGTGTGTGTGTGTGTGTGTGTTTCACAGCATCGTAAATATGTTAATCCAACTGGTATTGTTGACCCCTCTAGACGGAAACAATGAAGTGTATACGAAAAATAAGAGATCGAAATATAAATAAGCTGTGCTCCATGTGCCGACGGCGGGGTCTATGCATCAGTAATGCAATAATCGAGTAAGTGCACTTTGAGTAAGTCATCTCTGGGTCTTGTGGGCCGTTGCCGACTATAAAACCAAACTCTTGGCATAAGGGCTGTCCCGGGTGTAATTACTACACGTGGATAACCGGTCAACACCGCTGCACCCCCCCTCCCCCTCCCCCCCCCCCCGCCGCCACCCCTCCTCTTCAACGCGGCCCCTCGCGTGTGTAGACTGACGCGCGGTCACACCAAATATCTTGAATGACTCAAAAGGACGATTGGCAGCCACTCATAACTCGTGTGGGTGGAGGATGAGCAGGGGGGGCGGGGGAGCGTAAATCGAGCGGCTATTTACCATGCACAGAAATTTTATGTGCAAAATGTGTGTCTCAAAAAACAAAATGTTATTTTAAGGGACTGTATGTAAGCATATGTCAAGATGGAAAAAAATATGTCATTATTTATCTCAATTACAGCTGCGAGTACCTATATAGGTAATGGAAAAAGAGGGACTATTTGACCCGAATATCACTTTTCCAAAAATGACAAATGAAAAAAACACGCAGTTGGAAACTCGAGATTTTATCTCCCTAGGGTGAAAAAATACTATTTAATCTATAGAAACGATTTAATAAAAATACTATTTAATAATACTAGGCCGTAAAACACTTTTTCGCTTGTGATGATGTTCCTTATATAAAAAGAACAGGGAACAACCGATAGGAGACTCGACAGATCGACATGAAAGCCGTTTAGACGCGAGTAATCGATTGTTTTGCGACTGACATCGAGAAATTGATACAAAATACATGAATTCTCATGAGCGACACTTGTGTAATGCACAATTAGCGATTGATGTTTGGGCAGAAACATTTTTGCATCTGCGGCTCTGCAAGGCATGCGTACTGTGGTCCCGCGCCATAGTTACGTACTCTGAGTGTCATGACCGTCTTTTCGTCCAGGCACGTCCTCGACTAAACGTGTTGTTTGTGCATCGTCAACTTCATCCACCACTAATCCTTCCTAAAAATGACCAACCATGTCATGGCAGCGGTCATTACACTAATTTCAATTGTCATGGGCTGTCATGTCGCCCGCCATACTGTGTTCGTTCATGTTCAGTCTGATTGGCTTTGAAATGTGCGTCGCCATGTTCCTCTTCGCGCGGGCTCATATTTTAAATTTAAAAAATTTACAATTACATTTTTCCAATTCTAAAATTCAATTTCACGTTGAATTTTTTTTTCACATTCAAATTTAATTCAAATTCAAATTCCAGTACAACCATTTATACCTATTTTTGAATTCAATTTAAAAAAAATCAAAATCAAACTTCAATTTAACTATTACAAAAGTTGAAAATCAAAATATTTAAAATTTAATTTCAAACTCCAAATCATTTAAATAAGAAAAAATTTAATTTGAAAAGTTAGTCAACATCCCGGCCGCTTGCGGCGGGGGTGGGGCTAATGCAATTGTAAGTGAAACCGACTCACCGAGATACTCGGAAAAAAAATCATAAGTTTCATTAAACATATCACGAGTTGTCTACTTTTGAATTCGTACACTATGTCTCATCATCAATGGGGGGTAAATTTTCTTTTTTCCTAGTAACCCTATTAGTGGAAACATCGTCACGGATGTCACTCTCGTGTCCCCGATTTTCAAATTTCCGTAAAAAACCCCCTTAACAAAAATTGCCGACATCTTCCACAGCACCTGCGTTCGCTAGGATTCTCTTCACCACAAGATGAGGTGATTTTCTCGTTTCCGGAAGAAAAAAATGGAACCTCTTCGGATCATTAGTAAGGTGCGACCCTTTTTCCAGCGGAAATTGCTTCCGATTTTCCACGGTGCCACATAACATTTACAAATTGCTCTAGTTTTTAATGGAAAAATGTGTGGGTCTCTATAATTATGAACGAGTCAACTCGAGATAAATTGGTGAAAATTGCGAGGCTAAAATCGGTTAATCAAGTTGTAACGATGGCAATGTGTATGCGTCCCAGTTTTCATTCAACTTCCCTAAACTATTTCTATTACACGTTTTCTTCTACGAATCATTGCAAAATTCCATCCAACCTCTATTTCCCGAAATTCCAGAAATACCCTTATCGGATTAAATTAAGTGTTAACTAAAGCAAGGCTAAGGGAAACTTACTCAATGATAATATCATGTTATTTCCAGATTACTGTTCTCAGGTGAATTCACAATTTTTACGAAGCAAAAACCAAAAGCAAAGAAAAGCAAAAAGGAAAAAAAAGGGCAAGTGAAGACCAGATTAGCAGATTAAGACATCTTTTACGGATTTCATGTACCTCGAAGGCGTGTGCTTTCCGCGAATCCCCAGTATCCATTGTATTTTTTAACCCCTTCATCCTCGCTATTTTTTTTTTATTCTCACCTGCGCGCGTCAAAAGACTGCGTCGAAGCGGTCGAAATTGCCGTATGGCGAAAAGTGCAAACCTGACGTTTTTTACGATTAGCCGGGTAGAGATGATGCCACAAAAGGTATAAGGCAAGAGTCAGACCCGCCTTGCCAAAAGCCGCGAGTAACTTCATGATGATTATTTAGGGTTTTAGGGGCTGGGAGAAAACAATGAAATACGCGAAACAAGAATTTTTCGCTTGTGCCCCCCCCCCCCCCCCCCCCCACCGCCCCCACCCCAAAGTGAACAAGTTCAAATATTTGTATAAAAGAGGAGGAAAGCCGTTGATACCTGCGGCTTGCCTAATGCACCACTATTATTACCACCTGCTGTAATAATGAAGTAATTTTGGCAATTATTGAAACACTTAAATTGTCGGGTTACTGCGGAAATGCGGTAAAACGGGAAACAACTCGCGGAGAGCGTTTTCGGGTGGAACAAAATTCTAGAGTATTGGTTCAATAATTCTAGCAGAATTATGAGAAAGATGATTGACAGTGGATGTTCCATATATGGAATGCGTGGATAATAAAATCAAAAAGTGACTTGGCCCGATACGCTACCGCGTATCTTGATAAGTTTTGCAGACGACAGCGATTCGAACGAAGAATCGTTTGAAACCAATCAATTTCACTCACAGTCTAATGATTTTTTCGTTAATTTATGGTGATCCCGAGAAATAATAATGAGAATAAATTGTTCACACATTTGGAAAATATCATCGGGGTCGATGAAGAGCTCTAGGCTCATTTTTTTGTTAGGAAATCTGGGAATATTTCCGGGACTACGTCGTTTACTTCTGCCTCTACATCCTTTTGGAACTCTACCCCGACATACGCAGGTCTGAATCTGTTAATGTATTCACCTCGAAATCGTTTAAATTCCTGCTGAATCAACAAACAAATGAAATTCTATCTTATTAAGAATGAGAACTTATTGCCGATCTTGGTTTATAACTTGTATATTGTATTAGTGCAGCGATTAAATTCCGCGCTTAGTCCACTCGGCTAATGTCGGTAAATGGCATATACTGCTCGCGAATATACGCAAATAAAACACTTCACGAACTCCAGAAAACCCATTTTTCTTCATGTAATTATACTCAATGTTTGCAACGCTTAAACAATTCAAAGCCCAGAGCGTTCCCCGAACAGTAATAATGAGCATTAATTACTTTATTCCAGTCCAAGAGTGACCTCCATTCCAGGGAGCCCTCAGCTCATTTTCCCAATTCCCCCGACTATTGAATATATCCGTAGAGAGGGGAATCGGTAAAGCTCATAACACCACGGTGTTATGTTTGATTTAAGCTAGCGCACGGCGGGGGGGGGGGGGGGGGGGGGGAGGGGTGGGAGGGACCAGCACCAAGAGGCACATTTCCTCATACGCCATTCCACGGAATAGCGGAACACGTCTGTGCGCTTGGCCGAGTGGAGATTCTAGTTGAGTTCGATACCGGTCGATATAGTGATTGATCAAATATCAATTCGTCTGATTTGGTGATTAATCGAATTTTGTTGAAGTTACATTTGATGATCGATTAACTTTTGATCAAGTCAGATTTTACGATTGATCAACCTTTGATCAAGTTGAATTGCGAGACGTATTATTTGTGATGTTAGCATTTCGCTCACCGATTTTTAACGTAATTTCGTGACGTAATTTTTCCGGAACTTTTCTGACAATTTTTATCTCCGTATACAGCGATTCGTTAACACAGTCATTAAATTTTCACTAAAGCCGTAGAAGCGCCAATTTCCATCACCTTATCTAACTTCAACCAAATGCTAAATCCATGCGCACAGAAGCAGTCCAGTATTCCATGGAATATTTCGTATGTATTGGCAAAGCATGTGTAGGATCGTTGGAAAAAAAGAGAGTCCAAGGAATTGACTCTTGTGCCGGGACTAACGATCACAGTGGGATTACGCATGTCCTAGGCAGCTGCGCGCATCCTTCCTGGGGCGTTAACCAAACCCGCCAATGAGCGCTTGTCCTCGCGTATCATCCACCAGAGCTATCTACCAATTGGGAACCACTCTGTACAATCTATACGGGTGTCATCGTCCATTCACGCTACAATGATGTTATCGCACTAGAAGAGCGGTCATCGATTTTCCGTGGACACTCGGGAAAATCAATTGACGATTTTCACGCGCTATGGTGGTATCAACCACACTGATAGGAGAAATTAATTTTGCTGAGAGCAAAGTTAGTGTAATGACCTTGGAAACGTGTGTATGTGTGGGTATTTATCTTACTATTCCCTCATTGATGCAGATAGCAGACGGAGCTCCCCCCTCCCCTTCCCACGCCAGGTTGGGTTCCTGTCCCGCTTAGCGACCTCATTTTATGAGTACCGCCGGATAATTCCTTCTCTATTCTCGGGTCAAAACAATAATAAGTTCTCTTATCGGGAAGTTCATGAACAACATAACCAATTACTTCAGTATTTCCATCACGTCTTCAAGATCGGATCTTACAATTGAGACATTCCCACCGAGGATACGTATTTTGCCAAAAAAATCCTTCTGTGCATCAGAAATCTCCCGCTCCATGCTCATCCCATATTGTTTCCCCAGTGCATGAAGAAAATCACCTCAAAGACGGTATCCCATGAATCAAATTAATGATTACAAATTGCCAACTCCTACTTGGTTAATTAACCATCATTACACCATATTTTCTGGTAATTGGTGTTTCACGAAAATTGGAATACTGAAATGTTCTCTCATTGGACTTTAATATTTCATCGTACATAGATGCCGACGTGTAATGAGGAACTTAGGTAAAAAAAAAGGCATGCGCATCTATGCCGAAAGGTTGAATAAAAAAATTCATATAAAGCTGGATGCTTAATATGAGCAGCAGCTGCTAAGATGTTTAGGCGAAATTGGCTGCAATATAATTACGCTCTCCCCACAAGATCATGCTTCTTTTATCATATTTATTTTTCTTTTATTTTCACCACATCAGAACTCACTTTGCAACTTGCCGATGGAATAGCCATGGCAAACCGATTGGTTCAAGTGGGCGTTATTATTTCTGCTCGTAGGGCGCATCACAACCAGTAAAAATGACTGCTAAACTAGGGCGTTAATCAAGTGTCTATCTAATGTGATTTTGGCTACCGGTTTCGTCGTGTTCAGTTTTCGAATGCAAGATTAGGGCTTGGAAAACATTTTGAAAGAAGGTCTCAAGACTATGACAGTGTCGGATAGAAAGGTGTTAAGTGGAGTCCTTTGGATTAGTTAAATGGGAGCGTAGAAGGAATACACTCACTGATCTAGCCACCCACCCCCCTACCCACTCACCCCCCTACCCACCCACCCACTCACCCACCCAGCTACCCACCTACCCACCCACCCACCCACCCACCTACCCACCCACCCACCCACCTACCCACCCACCCACCCACCTACCCACCCACCCACCTACCCACCCACCCACCCACCCACCCACCCACCCACCCACCTACCCACCCACCCACCCACCCACCTACCCACCCACCCACCCACCCACCCGCCTACCCACCCACCCACCCGCCCACCCGCCTACCCACGCACCCGCCTACCCACCCACCCACCTACCCACCCACCACCTACCCCCCCCCCCCCCCTATCTACCCACCCACCTACCCACCCACTCACCCACACACATATACTTACGCTCAAACAAACACGGAGGCAAAAACAGATACACACACACCCACACACAAAATTCTACAGATTTTCAATAGAGAGGCGTACCGACAGGAATTCCGAAAAGATGTCTTTGGGACATTAATCAGCTAGCTAAATAGAATTTGACCACCGGTTTTATAGCTTTTGATACTTTTTACGACCTAGAATAAACGTGAAGTGGGAAATAACAGCAGATCGAAATCGTGGAAAATTTACGGACTGAACGAATCGAGGGTAGAAAACGCCTCACCTGTTCACAACTTGCGTCAAAATTTGGGGGTCCCTATGACCCAACAAAAAATGTCACGTATTAGGCCGACATTATCTTTTAGGGACGTTTCAGGAGCTGATACATTGTCAATGGTCTTTATGACCCAAATTTGAAGAGGAGGAAAATTCTATGTAAGTTGAATTCCAAATTTTTTCTGTGAAGATTATCAGATGTAAAACGAATTGACAGAGACAGTGACAGGCAACTATTAACAGCAATCATCACCCTGTATGAGAAAATAGGGTATACGATTTATTTCAAGTATTGCGCTATGATGAATTTTGAAGAACCACCATTGTCAATTTAATAAACAATCCATTGCAATCTTCATGAAATTGAATGGAAGAAAAAATTGAAAAAGTGTAGAAAAGTATAGGAAAAATGACAAAACTGCACGATAAAATTGTACCCACCCACCCAATCCCGTGAGTTATTCTCCAGATTTATCTCATTACTTCAGCCTTTTACGCAACTTCGTTCTCCCAATATGAATTCCCCCTTCCAACATATGCAACACCTCCATCTGTCCGCCTTAAGCACAATAGAAAGTCAAAAACGTGTTGAATCCTTCAAAATTCAAGCTTTGCGTGTTGTGTTCGGGAAAAAGTGCAGACAGTCATTAGCATAGCGCCGGAACCATACAAGAACTTTGAGACCTCTGATGCCCCAACAATAGAGCAGCATCGGCAATGTATCGGCAGATCATCTTGAGGAAGTGATGAGCGTTTTTAAAAACTATTTCTTCTCCATCAATCCATTTTTTATGAGTAAAAATAAGTACATGACTGCACTCTAATTGCAGGCTAAAGTTGTAAATTGAGAAATAACAGGGAAGTATTGTGTTGACCCTCAAATAATGAAAAGGAAAACAATCGAACACACTTACCACTCACCCACTCACATACTAACACACTCACCCACACATATCCACACCCACTCATCCACCTTCCCTCCCTCCTACCCACCCACCTTCCCTGCCACACACGCACCCTCTTGCCAACGGCCCAGCTTCCCTCCCCCCACCCACCCATCTTCCCTCTCTCCCACCCTCCCTCCTACCCCCCTTCCCTCCCACCCACCTTTCCTCTCTTCCAGCCACCCTCCCTCCCTTCCACCCACCCTTTCTCCTTCCCACCCATCCTCCCTCCTTCCCACCCATCCTCCCTCCTTCCCACCCATCCTCCCTCCTTCCCACCCATCCTCCCTCCTTCCCACCCATCCTCCCTCCTTGCCACCCACCCACCCTCCCTCTCTCCTTCCCTCCCACCCACCTTCCCTCTCTCCCATCCACCCACCCTCCCTGCTTCCCACCCACCCACACTTCCTCTCTCCCAGCCACCCACCCTCACTGCCTCCTACCCACCCACCCTCCCTCCTGCCCACCCATTCACCCACCCTCCCTCCTGCCCACCCATTCACCCACCCTCCCTCCTACCCACGCACCGACCTTCCCACACACACACGCACACGCACATCTATTGGGAAATCAATGGTGCGGCCACTCGACGTCATACGCACATCTCGTCTCTTTTTTTTACAGAAATTTATCACCTTGTTTCTGGTCACCCTTAAGCGCCAATGATGTTGACGAGCTGATCACACATGGTGGTGTCCCGCAAAAGCACATCAGCTCTTCACTCATTTTTATTTTTTTTTTCGCCATTTTTTTCCGGATAACAGCTTGAATAGGTGATGATCCGTAACGCGAGCAACCTGTCTGACATTGGCTCGCCCCAGTCATGTTGTCACCGCACAATTACTCAGCGGGGGGCCGTTAGGAGACTGAGCTGGAGTGTGGCGTCCCGCTATTCCCATTCGATTATCCCTGGTGTTTATTTGTCATTCGATATACTTTCGGCGCCCCAAAATAGCGCTAGATATAGAGAGAAGTAACGACCGTTCATAAATTACGAAAACCATTTTACAATTCTACCCCTATCTGCAAAGTTTGTCAATGCTTACAAATTTTAGAGGCTCCGGAACTTTACCTAACGATTTTTTGAAGTATTGCTTTGATTTGTTTTTAGGCTTAGAAATTTTGAAAGGTTTGAGAAGGTTTAAGTGTTACCGCGATTGACGAGAGAATCGAGACAAGCCGAGATAATTATGAATGGATACGATGCAGGAGCAATTTCATGATTATCGCTAAGTCGAGACAATACGAGAGAGCTTTAACAAGAGACGAGATCTCTCGACAAGAATTCGGAAAAAAAATCGTTTTAAACCAATCAGTTTCACTCACAAACTAATGATTTTTTCGGAAATTTATGGTGACACTAAAAAATAATAATGATGATAATAAATTGTTCACACATTTAGAAAATTTTATTTATTCAACAGTGTAAAAATTTGAAGATATATTTCTGTCAATATAACTACCAACATGAACACACACTTTTTGGCAATATCTTCTTTCTCAATAACTACAACGGATATTTGATGGCACTTTTCAATTTTGGTGTTAATGAACACTGGAACCAAGAATGAAGGCACGGAAGCATTTCAGCATGAATACCACTCAATCGATTCCTGTGTTTTCGTATTAATAAACCCGCCTTTGAAACGAACTCCTCCGAATTGTTCGCGTCTAAGGTCTGTCTACTGCACATTATCGTTAGAAGGTCGAACACACTGGACGCTGCGATTGGTCCATACCGATTTAATTCCGTGAACTTCACTGAACCACCCATCTTCCCGAGCGCATGATTTCCGAAAAAAATCATCTTCCCTCGTTCATGTTTCCTTGACATCATTCAAATGACGTCCCGAAATCTCAGATTATTTGGCCTTGATTCCCATCAACTGATGTAATCCAGGTAATCGATGTCGCGTGTGGATTTTACCTGCCTAAAATTGTATAATAACGCAGGTGTTCCGCAACTTCGAGGGATATCGAAAAGAGGAGAGGCGTCGGCACCACTCGTAATCCCCAAAGGATCCGTCATACGCCAAATACAGCAGGCAAGTAAAGTTATCAAGATATCCTGAAACCTGAAATGATTTTATCTCGAAGATGCGCTCAAAGGCCATTTCGCACGATCGGTAAGGTGGCCCCATTTTGGAACTAGTGCAGGACTCGTTAAACATGAGAATCGCAACTGTAGATGCTTACCTACGATAACAACCACTGTCCGCGCTTGTGCCGAACACCCGATGAGAGGAATCGAAATTAGACACGCCCCAATTCCTAACGTTTCAACCTTCGTTCACTTCAGGTGACATTTTTAATGGCCTTTACACCTGAAAAAAATTAAGAGCCATGATCTCGGCTTCCGAATGAAGGCATTATGTACGGCGAGATTTTCGGAGCGGGAGGAAGCTGGGGAAAATATTTCACTCAAAAAATGGGGATAAAAATCTGAAACTTTCTGGATATGTTGGAGCAAAATGTGATTTGTTTTTAGAGAAATTTCTGCGAACGGTTGCAAGCTCTTTTCATGGTTAACTGGATAATTTTATCCATTTAGTTACGAAAAATTTTAGTCTCGTTGCATGGGGCAACACTGTAGCCACGTGACACAGGCGGCAATTTCAAACCTCAAAACATAATCTACTTTCCATGAAAACTCTTCTTGATATATTTTTTTTTGTAGGGCACAGGAAGATGACATCAGATCAATCGAAAATATAGAGTAAAGAAGCTTCTTGTGTGTGCAATGCTTCATTCAAGTATTTGATACTCGAACCAAGTACTTCATACTTATTCTCAAACCAATCGTTCGATCTAAAAATCCTGGGTTTAGGGCCGATTGTATCCGAAAACCGCGGGCAACATTCCAACTGAATTTTTGAATTTATGTCTGAGTCTCATGAAGAAGAATTTCAAGCGAAAAAAAAAACAAAATTTAGAACAGATATGATTGAAAATATATATACATATATATATATATACAATAATATACATATATATATATATTTTCCACCAATGTTATCCGCACAACCTCTCACGAGCCTTCCGATGGACCCAAGCTTGCACCCATGTCATCCCAACGTTCAATCTCTCCAAGATTATGAACCATTAGTCTCTACCAGTTGCAGGTAGACAGAACTGTGTATTTTCTCCATTTCAAACCGCTTGAGATCATTTCCTCACGAAGCGAGACAACCTGAAAATCGATCAATCGGCAATGGTTCCATCGGGAAGCCAGAAGACAATATGATAACGACACCAATAGCTCCTAAATTTAGTGTTTTGCCCCAGTATTTTCATGGTTCCCGAAAATCTCATACACGCACACCCACCCACACGCACGCCCATCCACCCACCCACTCACCCACATGCACACCCACCCACCCACTCACTCACCCACACATCCACCCACCCACCCACCCACCCACCCACTCACCCACACGGACACCTACCCACACACACACACCCACACCCACTCACCCACTCACCCACTCACCCACTCACCCACCTACCCACTCACCCACTCACCCACTCACCCACCCACCCATCCACCCACCCACCCACCCACCCACCCACCCACCGAAACACCCACACGCACACCCACACGCACACCCACCTACACACACACAGAAGCACGCTTGTATGTATCTCTTTCGAAGAAGCCTGAAAATCATTGTTGCCTCCAAGCATGGAGATCCGCTGGAAAATCGATGATTTGAAGTTGACATTTGAAGCAAATCAACAAGCTCCCGTTATCGGCAAGTTAAAAAAGCTAAATTCAGCAAAAAAAACGAAAAGAGAAAAAAAAACTAGTTTGGCTTGGAATAAAGGGGATCGCCAGTCATCGAACCGTAAATGACTGAAAAAGCTCATCCTCGTTGCCGTCAAGGGGTGATGCGCGTTGCAGGGAGGCGTGCCAGGGCCCGCCCAGGCCTCGTCGAGCGCTTCTCCGGGTGCTTCCTGTCAAGGGCTTATACCCGGGCTCGAGCGCGCGCGCGATTCTCCGCACCCCCACCATTTTCACCATTAAGCCGAGCGAACGGGGGTACCATGCCACGCGACACGCCACACACACCATAAACCCTCGAGACAAGTCGTACCATTTTTTCTCGTCCCCCCGAAAAACAAAAGTCGGGAAAAAAGCGCGCTCATCCCCACCAGAAAGCCGCGCCGCCCGCCCGCCTCCCCCCCGATTGCCAAATTCATTTTCCAGATCTGTTTCCAGATCCACCGTGTCCTCCGACTGGACCACTTGCCTCATCTCATCATCATTCTCGGTACGGACGCGCTACCTTTTTTTTCCTCCACCGTTCTCTCTTCATCTTGCCTTCCCTCCAATGGTACTTTATCCTGCTACCGCTACTGTATAGACTTTTATCCACTCACACTCCTGCGGGAGCCAGCCGCCAACACGCAACTTGTGCAAAAGTACAATTTCCTCCACTCCTTGTCCTTTACTTGGGCTGCTGACTACTCCACAACACGAGGGCACCGGCACTCACGCGGCCAACTTCTTCTCGGCTTCTTCGGTACGAGCACGGATAAATCCCATTTATATCTTCATTTAGCGTCAGCTCAGCCCAAATTCCAGGGGAAACTATCTGGAACATTGATTGCCATTTGACTTGAAAAAATTGGACCAGGGGTGACTCAGTGATTCAAGGCATTGTGATCGGACATGAGTGACTGTCACATTCATCATTATGTGGAGGTTCCAATAATTGTGCAATGGTTCAATTAGCGAGTGCCAGGATGCGATAGAAAATCTCGCGGATCTATTTTGGTTGTTGTTTTTTTTTTTTTTTTTTTTTTTTGTGAGCCAAAGACATAACGGTGCTGAATTCGGTGATTGATCGCAAGGTGATCGAGGTGATCCTGAATATCAACGGGTAAGTTAATTTTGTCATTCAATTGGAGTTTGTAGTTGGTACATTAATGAATCGTCATTTTATGAGCGTATTTTTTTTGGGGGGAATTTTAGTAGAATTGTGGGAAAAATTTGTCGTTAAATTTTTAATTCGGGGATTGTTTACTTCGTTGGTTTATTGGGGAATTTTTATGTTTTTTTAGTAATCTCTGCTTTTCCCCAAAATTAAAAATGTGGATCTCTGGAAAGAAAAATTAAACGACACGATTAAAAGTCAATTACTGCCTCCGTGGATTTTATGAACAATTTTTTATTGGTCAATTAAACAAAAACACATTTTTAAAACTCAGTTTTGACGTGGTTTCATATGGGGTCCAACGATTATGACTGCGAAGTGCCGAGCTTTCATAATATTTTTTTTATGTTTTTTGTGACTTCTTTATGGTATGTTCTCATAGAACCTTAAATTCGGGAGATCATAAGGGAAACTTGAGAAATAAATTTTTGGTCCATTTGCAATTCTATAGATATAGTATAGAATGCAGTGTTTTTTTATGATCATGAGATGGTCACAACTTGATTCAAGTCGACCTTTTACTTGATTCAAGTTGCTATTCTGATTGAATCAAGTCAACGTTCTACTTGATTCAAGTCGCCATTCTGATCGATTCAGGTTGGAATTCCACTGACTTGAAAGCGACATTCTACCTGATTTAAGCCGATATTCTACTTGATTCAAGTCACGATTCTGCTTCAGTCAAGGCGGGAGTCTACTTGATTCAAGTCGACTTTCTACTTGATTCAAATCTCATTCTACTTGATTCAAGTCGACATTCTACTTGAATCAAGTCAGCGTCCTACTTGATTCAAGTCGCCATTTGGCTTCAGTCAGGGCGGGAGTCTACTTGATTCAAGTCGACTTTCTACTTGATTCAAATCTCATTCTACTTGATTCAAGTCGACATTCTACTTGATTCAAGTTGACATTCTACTTGCTTCAAGTTGGCATTCTACTTGAATCAAGTCGGCTTCCTACTTGATTCAAGTCGCCATTTGGCTGGAGTCAAGCCGGGAGTCTACTTGACTCAAATGACCCCGTCACTTAACTCGACTCAATCTTCCACTTAACTCGCGTCGACGTTGTACTTGACGAGATCAGTCGTGACTAAATATTCTAGAGACTGAAATTTTTTTATACTTTTAGGTTGATTGGATGCTCTTCTTCCTTCTTGAAATTATAGTCCAGAAACCGAATTTTGTAGGAGTCAAGTCATAGTCAATTCAAATCGAAAATTGATTTCAAATGTTTCTTCGCTCACTTTGAGCTTTTAAAAAATGGAATAGTAGTGGGGGAAATTAAAAAAAATAGAGCAACATAAACAGCAAAATATTTTATTTAAATACGTCATAACTAATTATTTTCACTCGAGGTTGGAACTTGAAAATTCAACCGTAAAAATCAAATTTTTTTTCTCTCTCCTGATAACAAAACACAATGTTTAAATATAAAGTAACCGACACGCCATAGGTTCATTTAAAATGCAAATATTCTTCAGCTAGTCTCTCGGGTAGCGTGAAACCACATGCGGCCGCACTCGCGACTGCAGGAGTAAGGGCGACTCCCCGAATTATTCTAATTAACTCACCTGAATGCTCAAGCGCCCATTCAACAGCGGAACAAAAACACCAAATCGCAGAGTAAAGTAAAAAAAAAAGAAGGGTTAAACACTCGTGTTATGGAGATTTTTAATATCTCTACGGTTTTTTTGCACGCCGATAAAAATATCGACAATTTTTTAATAAAATGTTTTTTCGTTGATATTAAAAATTTACTTAAATATTCTTTGTTTTTTTTTTTTGCTAACGAGATCATCATCTTTCCCACGAAGTCTTGGGAGTGAACTTTCTCAAATTCAGACCTCCGTGAAATTTGCGACTAACTTCAGAGCATAGGAAAAATTACCAGTCTCTCAGAAAAAAAATTAGTGTAGTTGTACTAAAGATTATACTCGTGGACCAAAGAATTGCGAGGCTGCGTCATGAGATATTTTTTTTTCCGTCAAATAAATTTCTTGGTCCATCAATGTTATACCTCCACTTTTGCAATCTCTCTCGTTCTGTAATTTTTCCGACTCCGTGCTAGAATTTTTCTACGTCATGCTCCTCCATGCACTCGCCTCGTTAGCTCCACCATGAAAAATAAGAGGAACGTGTGAATCTCGAGTATCAACAACCAATGTAAGAAACTTCGAATTAATTGAAACATAAAAATCCACGTTTATTTGGCGAGAAACGGAGATCGCCAGCGTGATAAGCCGATGGGCTTAAAATATCGTCTTCGCCGGTTATAAAATTTTTCCCATATGTGCGGACAGATGAGGCACATGTCAACGCTGGTGAAAAATAAAAATGGTGACAATTGCGTTTAAAATCAGGGATATTAATTAACTAATTTGAGGAGATCAATGAATGTCACCAGATTTCGCGAAAATGAAGGAAAAAAAATTGGATTGCATAAGAGAAAGAGAAAAAGATGGCAAAAGAGAGAAAAATGAAATCCCAGAAAATGTGTGTTTAAAATCAAGGGCATGCATTAATTAATTCGTGAACGGGTGACATTTCAGAAATTTTTTTTTAATGTGTACGCGTCACGAACAATGTTTGATGGCTGATAACGATACTTATTAACGGCACCCATTTTACCCCAACACTTGATAAAATATTATTATTAATATCAATATTTTCTTGGCATCATTAAGGGGGCGTAAGTGCGGCTTGACATATTACAGTTTTTATTCGAAGCCGACAGGCGCTCTTCTATTTTTGCGTGAGAATAGTACTTCATATTTTAGGATTTAGGTGCCTAAGCAGAATTAACATATCGACAATTTCACTGGCTGAATGCATCGTGATGTGTTTGACGTAATGACGAGTGATACTAACTTGATTCGGATTGAATAGGCATCGATTAGAATAAAAGATTTCTTGAAGGAGTAGGGAAATGTTATGGGTCTTGTGTACATTTGAGAAGCCCGGCGTGTAAACAGAATGACTACGCTCAGGATGTTTGAATCTTGAATTTGCCCACAAAATGCTTTTCATAGCAGTTTTCGAGTAAAATGAGATGAAAATGAATGAATAATGAGGTGTCTGAAAACAACTCATTGGTAGCAACAAGTTTCATAGGGGTGAAAAATGGGGTTGCCATTTGAAAAAAAGAACTTTGTGCTGGCAGCTTGTAAGGGGGAGCTTGTAAACTCAAAATAGCACATGTATCGGATGTCTCCCTGAAGATTTTTGTTGAGAATATTTTTTTGTGATCTACCTCCCTTTTGTGCAGTGCTCATCACTGCCGTTATGAGTTTTTCACCTTCTTTTTCTTCATCTTTTATTGTCATAGCTCCATCTATCTTCTTTTCTACTGATCTTTGATCCACTTTACATCATTCTTGGTTCTCTATAAAGTAACGCTTATACTCAGTTATACTTCTACATCTTTTTTTTCCCGAATTTTTCCGGAAGAGCAAAAGTAAGCGCCTAAAGTGAAGGATTTTTCACGAAAGCGCCGGACTATCGAACGTAATGTGTTTGAGATCCGTGCGAGATGTCGTGCGAGCGTTGGGCTTAATATATTCAGATTTTTATGGCCAGTGGCGTATCGGAGATACCGTGTGTATACCCACCCTCCGTTTCTTACTCCGCCCGCCCCACACCCCGGACCGTCATTTAACTTCTTTAACCTCCGTTTTCTGAGTGATTGTATATGTATGACTCCACACTCAAAGCTCCAACTGTACCTGGGGTGTAGTCCCTAATGAATAAACAAAAACTTGATTATGCCTAGAGTTTACACGTGAAAGCGTGACCTTAACGCCAATTTATCTTTCGGCTATTCATGCGACCCTTTTTTCTCACAGATCGATCGAGATTTTTTTCTTTCAGTAAAAGAAAAAGAAATCCAGGAGTTAACGTGGAAAATATTTTGGGATGATGAAGGTCTTCTAGAATTTATTCGTAAGTTATATGAAACTATTTCCAAAAGTTGTTGCAATTTTCGAAACTTTCTAATTTTTTTGAATATTCAGGATTTGGAATTGAAGAGTACATTTTCATATTCACCCACGGGGGGGGGGGTAATTTTTATCATACTTTTTTAACCGCATATGAATTGTTTTTATCACTTGGCCAGGTGTTGACGTACGACTCTACTTGTTAACGATCCGGCATTTTGCCAGAAAACCTCAATGTTTCTTCGCATTACTTTAAACTTCCCCGTTGTTGAGAAAATCCCGGCCGCCCCCCCCCCCTGCGCCCCACCACCCCCCCTGCCTCTCGCCACAATGAAATATCCCAGTAATGAGGATTGAGCGATTATTATAAATCAAATGGTTGGCCGTGGCAGGGTGCACTGCATTTCTCGCGTTCCACGTGTTTTTGCCGATGTTACTCTTACGAACACGTGTCCTCTTCCTCTCTTTTAATTCAACGGCCACTCTCCTCATCGTCTCTATCACTCGTACACGCGAATTACAACCGTATAAGACCCACATGTGCTGCGGTGGTACACGAGGTATGTGCGGAGACGGCGGACTCGAAATGCTTGTGTACTTCTCGTTAATGGGGTTAAACGATAATTACCCTCTTCTTATCCATTTTTACTTTTTTTTCGATTTCTAGATTTCAATTTTTTTTCTCAGTTTCTGGATCAAAATTTTCTTTTGCTTTAATCTTGGACTATTTTGGAAAATTGATCATGCAATATATAGGCTTCAATTTTTAGAATTTTCTTTTCTGATTTTTGAAATTAAGATTTTTTTTTTAATTCATAAATTTTTTCAATACTTCAAACTTTTCTACTTGCGTTGATTTCTTCTATTTTTTTGACATTTTTACAAATTTAGTGAAATGAAATTTGGCGCTTTAGCAATAAAACCGAATCATGTGAACGCAAATTTTTCATGTTTTTACAACTTTTGGAAAAAGTGACAAGGCTTGAAATCTCTCAATTCTGAATTTTCAAGTTCTGAATTTTCGAATTTCCAAAAAAGAGATGAAACGTTAAGAAAATATTAAATTTTCTACAATTCTTGAGAATGCCAAAAGTGCAATAACTTTAAAATGTATGTGACGCTACATGTTGCCCATCAGGACTCAGGTGTCGGCTAACTCTACACGGCTACATTCTTCTAATCTCCTCGTTCATGAAGTTAAACGATAATTAAATTGAAATCCTTCCGACTCGAACGTGGTTTTCGTCGTGTTGTGAATTACGAGGAAAATAAATTCCGAAGTCTAACGCGTGGTGTAAAAAACCGCGACTTTTTTCAACTACACGGGGCAGAGGGCTGACGAAGGGGGGGGGGGGGGGTGAGGAGGGGCACCATTATTATTTAATTAAAATGCGACACTCGGCGCTCAACTTGTTTCCTGCAATTAGTATTGAGAAGTATGTTGGGCATTAACGGCTGATTACGAGAAGGTGGAAATTATCTAAAAATTAATTGAAGGGATATCTTTGATGGTTGAATTGAGGGTTTTTTATATGAACATGGAAGAAAGCATTAGGTGAAATCATCTCCATTATATTGAACCATTTGGTGTATCAGGGGATTTTGGAGAAATAACAACTACGTTGATTAAATTGTCAAATGAAGCGACGTTTCGCTAAATATTTTAGCTTCCTCTGTTTCATCCATGTTTTCATGGATTGTAACTGTTCTGACGTGTTGCCTATTGTTTATTCGCTCAACGACATTCTCGATGGAAGTGATAACTTTTCATATAAAAATCAGTATTAATAAGATGACAAAACGTTGATTGAGCCGAGAGCCTGAGAAAGCTAAAATATTTAGCGAAACGTCGCTTCATTTGACAATTTAATCAACGTAGTTGTTATTTCTCCAAAATCCCCTGATACACCAAATGGAAGAAAACATTTGCTATATAGATAGAAAAAAAAAATTTGTTCGTTTAGTTTTTTATTGTAACATTTAACCCCACGTTTTAAGAGGTGATCTGTGTGTAGGTGGGTGGGTGGGTGTCTGGGTGTCTGAGTGGGTGGGTGTATGTCTGGGTGGGTGGGTGTATGTCTGGGTGGGTGGGTAGGTGGGTGGGTGGGTAGGTGGGTGGTGGGTAGGTGGGTGGTGGGTAGGTGGGTGGGTGGGTAGGTGGGTAGGTGGGTGGGTAGGTGGGTGCATGGGTAGGTGGGTGGGTGGGTGGGTAGGTGGGTGGGTGGGTGGGTGGGTGGGTAGGTGGGTGGGTGGGTGGGTAGGTGGGTGGGTAGGTGTTTAGGTGGGTGGGTAGGTGTGGGTAGGCGGGTGAGTGTGAGTAGGCGGGTGAGTGTGAGTAGGCGGGTGAGTGGGTGGGTGGTGGGGTGTGTGTGTGTGTGTGGGTGGACTTGATTTCTCCAATTTTTTTTTCATAAAAAGGCGCGCCGATTTTCCTGAATTTATCTTCACGATTGTCCTACTTGAAGGCACTTAGCATAATTTCCAAGTGCCTAGACAAAGGGTGATTAAAGACGATGGGGTGTGTAACGCTCTATGATTACACGGGAAAAGTGCGGCTGGTGCAGCTAAGGGTGAGCCTAGATTCAGTCAGGGACGATGGCGACCCCCTCTCCCCCTCCCCCCCCCCCCCCCCCCCCCCCCCCGCCCCACTCCTCCTTTAAATATAACGGTGTAACGTGGGTGTATCGTTTCCTGGTGATCGCTTAAGTATAGCCACTACGGTCGCAACTCCTCGCATGCTATATACGTAAAAAAAAAAGCGGAGGTGTATAACGACGAAGTACGACGCGACCGTGTGCGCGCCTAGGCGTGGAGGGTTGCTTCGGTAATCGTGCATTAATTTGCATCACAAAGTACACGCCACCCGCGCAACCGATACGCACGCATTCCACGTGCTTTTCCGCTATTTTTTTTTTCTTGCGCTCCTCTTCTTGTCTTGGCGGGAATTGGATTTTTTGAATTTTGCATTTCCAAGTGTAAGAAATTTGGAAAATGCGCAAGGCGCGCATTCGATTTTATAATTCAAATTGCGTTGACGATTGCTCCGTAATTTTTCCCCGAATGACACTCGCGGATGATGAAACTTTTCGCGCAATTTCTATTGAACTTTTCTCTCCGTATACAGAACTTTTGGTGCTCGCATTCGCATGTATTAACCATGAAAAATCGTCAAGGGTTGATTACCGAACCGTGAAAGTTGAAAGCTCCGTACTTGATATCACCCCCCAACCTCACGCGAGTTTCATATAAATTATGGACTCATTTTCATGAATAAGATTCCACAGTTTGATCCGGATCAGCGCATGTATAAAGAGCGGAGCAATTATCGGTGATTTGTATACTAATTTATTGAGTAAACATGATTCACACCGTAAAAGGCAGTGGCCAGCTCATTCGGGGACGGGATTGACGTGGAAACGCATCTGGTCAATTGATGTTTCCGAAATTTCAAAATTTTTCAGTCTCCAGAATTTCAAAAAAATTCGAAAATTGTCATTTTCAAAAATTTCAAAAAATTTCCGTTCTCAAAAATCCTAACCTATGCAATAATTCAACAATAAAATCGAAAAAATTGTTCAATTTTTCGATCAAGTTTTCAGAGCGAAACAATTTCCCAAATATTTTTTTGCTGATTTTTTCACTACTTACTCCAAAATTTAGGAGACCTCAATTTTCGATTAAGTTTCAATGTTTTCCGACTTCCTCCCGCCAGTGCTGAATTCACTGCGTATGCAGTAATACTTACGCCACGGGTTTTCCTTATCTCGCCGCATATTTAAGGGTTGCCATGTCAAGCTCAACGCGCGCGCCCTTTGAATATATTTAAATTCATTATCCTACGTGTGTATGCGCATGACCAGCTTTTGGGGAGGTACACTTGCCTCGCGCCGACTGCTAATTCCCGACCTGGGTTCAAGGGAATCCAGCGAAAAATCAAAAACCATGGTCAAACCAATATTGACTTATTTTTGCTAGCTCTGAATACTTTCTGCAAATTCACAATTTTTTTCACTATTAAATTTACTATTTGCTCTTTTCAGAAAAGTGCGGAATCCACGAGCAAGCATGCCGCATACAGGTGAGTTTCAACAAATTTCAGTCCAATCTAAATACTCACTTTTCGCGAGATAAAATTACTATGATCATTATGATTATCATTAGCGGAATTGTTTCAAGCTTGATCAAAGCTTGGACGAGGCTTGACTAAGCTTCGCCAAAGCTGTGTTTTGAAGCCCCGGTTAATCCAATCCCAGCTTAGAGAATAAGCTTCGTCCTAGCTTGGTTACGTAGGTTAATACAAGCTTCGAACTTTAGCTTCATTCAAGCTTCGGACTTTATCTTGGTACAAGCCTCGAAATTCATTTTGGTCCAAGTTCCATAGTTTCTCGTGGTCAAAGCATCGAAATTAACCTTGGTCCAAGCTACAAAATTTATCTTGGTTCAAACTTCGAAGATAGGAACATTGAGGTTGGACCAAGCTTAGTTGAACATTCGGTTCCAAGCTTGGGTTTAGGTGGTGCAGCAACCCTGGATTTATATATGAATCCAATATTAAGCAGAGTTTCGCTGAAGCCGGTAAATCGAAACTAGGAAAAATATGCTTCAATGCAGCTTAGTTCAACCTTAGTTCAGAAGCTTGGGTTTAGATGGTATGAGCAATCCGGGATTCATGCTTGTTAAAGCTAAGATTCAAAGCTAACAAGGCTGTGCTCGGACCAAGCTTAGCACAAGATGATTGATCTCATCGTTCAAGCTTCGAATTCCCCACCTAGGTGACCTTCTGAATCATTTTGGGACGTTTTTGAGATGGCGTATGTGCGCGCGTGTATCTTTGTAACCGAAATTTTAAGCGCGGTTTCCTCCCGAACGGAGCGGACGATTGAAACGATTAAGGTCGCAATCGAAGCATCCCCACGAACTCTCGCGCTGATTAGATTTTGATTAAAATCGGCCCGTTGCATTAATTGTTATAAACAGTTTTAATTGTTTATAACGGTCTATGGGGAGAACCGTTGGAGGCACAAAAAAATATGTACAACAAAAGTTGCCTCACATGTAAAAATGCACATTTTAGGTCATATGGCTTTTCACGCTACCTCGCATAATTAGTGAGATATTTCAAATTGTTTCTGCAATAGTCAACAAAATTACTCAATTTTCGGAACGAGCCGCTCTACGGGTGCATCTGTGTGTGTGTGTAAAACAAGTAGCAAAAATAATCCAATAATGTACAATGAAAACCTATCGAGAAGTCATCATTCTGAATTGAGCTTCATGGAAACATTCTACAGTTTTAAATAATCATCACAGTTGCCGGAGAAGAGAGCTACTTTAAATTATTGGTGATGAGATACAAGCCCCTGAGACCACACATATCGTCAAAATACGTTTATAATACCCGTAATATTTATGATGAATGTAAGTTTATGTCTCATGTAAGTGGGGGTGGGATGGAAAAACGAAAAAGGAGCAATAAGTTATTATATTCTGTCTGCAAAATCAGGTAATTACAGAAAATAGAGGGAATTAAAATATAAAGATGTTGAGAATTAATGGTAAATTTAGTAGTCGCGTTAGATGCACGGCAGGTGGGTGGGTTTAAAGCTATATTTGAGATCTTAAATGGCAAGTGCGATAGCAATCAGTCGGCCTTCACATTAGTTGGCTAATTTCAAAGCCAAGCATGATTATCCCCGCTGTGTATCCGTTAGGTATCCTTATAGTACATCAGTTTATAGTTTAATGATGATCAACCCCCCCCCCTCTCCCCCTCCCCACCCCCTGGGTCATTAGGGGGTTACTGATGAGCCTTGCGTATAGTATTTTCAAGTGTGATCACAAAATTCGAGGGCAACGAACACACACGGAACGGAAGTTCCTCGTAACGCGTGGATGGTGAAATTTCCAAATTTTGGAAAATTTTGGAAGCTGGTACGGGGACCCTTCTTGGAACACCATCTCCGCAATTTGAAATTTACAACTCTGAAATATAGTGAAATACGACCTTGAAAATTTTCCTGAGTTACCATCACTATAGAGATACAGTGAAGAAGATTTTGTTACTTTTACCGTCAAACTATACGCTTGTCAACTGAATTCACAATTTTTACCTCAACTACATTCATACAGTGATCACTTTTTGAACTTCTCGTTCAGTGAGTTCTAACTCACTAACTAACAGAAGTAGAGATAAATGATCATGAAACTATATACTTATTGGTCATGATAATAATCCTACCGACTAGTGTTTTATGATTACTTAGTAATTTACTTAGTAATGATGTAAGTAGAATTTACATCACTCTAGGACTAGTCTAATTTTAGGTCTCATAACTAAACATTGTGTGATAGGGACGTCCTAATAAATTGAGTACTGCGTCCAGTGTGTATTCGTGTTATGGTTACTACTCGAATACGGTGATGCTTCATCCTATACATTGTAATACAGTTTTAGTAACGAAAGTTGAATCAAAATCATATTTGTTACCAACCATATTGTATCCAATACAATGCGACCTCAGCACTATGTAATTAGTTACCTTTACAAGTGGAATTTCTCTTAGCGTGCGACGCTATATATCACTCTGAAGTATTCGAGCGCAATCTGAAAATTCGAGGGGAGCGAAAAGGGGGACCAATGAGACAGCAAAGTTGAGGAACACCCGGAAGGAAATTTCAGGGTTCTGTGGAGTGATGAAAATTAAAGAAGCCACTTATCTGACCCTTGATCTTACGGGGCTGATGCTTGGGACGATAAGAGACACTCGGTGGCTTCCGTTTTTTTTTTCACTGCAATCGTAATGTAGGCTTGATGGGATTTTGGGTAAGAAAAATTATCCGGAATTCAGTCACCACGAATGAATATGCGATTGACTTTTTAGTTTTTCGTGGGAAAAAGTTCGGAAATAGGGCATTTGATGATTTGGATTCTAAAGATTTCTGTGGGCAAATCTTTGGGACATGTACAACTAATGTCGGAAATATGCAATTGATGGGTGTGGAAATTTTACCGCGCCGTTTTACGATTTTTCCCATTCTTTATTGCAATTTTTCGCACTCTCCCTTCTTTTCCTACTCCATTGCCCAAATCACCTGCTCTACAATTTTTGGTGAAAGATATGTGTTTTCTCAAAATTTTTTAAATTTTCAAAATCTTTCAATTTTTTGGAATTTGTACAATTTTTTTTTCTAAATTTTTCAAATGTTCACAATTTTACGATTTTTTGCATTTGGAAAAAAATTGTCAATTATGCATCTTTAAATGTTTGAATATCTCTAAACTATTACAATTCCTGAAATCGGAAGTACCTCTTTTTCTTCACTCTCCGATTTTTCCCGTATTTTCGAAATTTGGACTTTTGCAAGTCAAAAAAAAATTCAAACCTCGGAAAAACTTGAAAAACTTGTAAGAACTAATTTTCCACAATTTTTCCCATTTGGTGAGCGCACCAAGGATATATATAATTTTCTGAGATGATCCAGATCATCATGATCTTCAAAATGAAGCGTCTCCCTTGATCCCCCTAATTGAGTTAATGACGTAATTAGCCGGTGCCGGTGCGGATAATAATTAGCCATCGTCCCTGTATTTGTCCCTACCGTTCACTCCACCACTTCATCGTCCTTCTTCGGTATCGCGAAACAGTGTGTGCATGTTATGTACGTGAAGGCGCGTGTAACACCGCCGATTTATAGTAGCCGCCGCTGACGTTTTTTACGTGTTACATTTACTTTTTTATTTCGTCTCATTTTATTTGGTGTGGTTTCACTACTGTCACCACACCGATTCGCCGGATTGAGTCGTGGCGGCTGTCATTGTGGCGGTTATTCCCCTCCTTCACCACTTTTTCTCGGCCGAGTATACCGAGATTCTCACAAATTTTTAAGCCCAAGTGGCTCAAAGGGATGAACCATTCGTATTGTGCAGAAAAAAATGTTGGAGCAAAAAACGTTTCGAACATTCTTCTATTTTTTTTTCTCCAATTATTATCACCATTATTGCATTGAAAATAACTTCCCGATAGGTTTTGATTGTACATTACCGGATTATTTTTGATACCTATTTTGCACACACACAGATGCACCCATAAATCGGCTCCTTCCAAAAATTGATTAATTTGGTTGATTTTTTCAGCACCAATTTGCAATATCTCACTAATTACGCGAGGTAGCGTAAAAAGTCATTTGACCTAAAATACGCATTTTTACGCGTGGAGCAACTTTTGTTATACATATTTTTTCGTGGCTCCAACGGTTCTCCCGAAACAGCGTTATAAACAATTAAAATTGTTTATAGCAATTAATGCAATGGGCCGATTTTAACCAAAATCTAATCAGCGCGAGAGTTCGCGAGGACGCTTCGATTGCGACCTTAATCGGTTCAGTCGTATGCTCCGTTCATGACGAAACCGCGTTCAAAATTTCAGTCACGAACACACATATGCAATCTCAAAAATGTGCTAGAAAAACCATCCAGATTGCTGCATTCGGCAATCAAAAATTAATCAACGCACCCATAACAAATCCCTTAATCACGTAATCTCGTTACACATATGTTTTAATAAATACGGAAATGGAACAGCGTTGAGACGAAAAAAAAACATTAAATTTGGAATGAGAGATTCCCATTAACTCATAACTTACGCCGTGAGAAATGTGTACCTGAGTTATTCGACTGGACCTGAGCTGAACAGTTACCAAGAGTCTGCCCCCGATTTCTTAATAGCGTAATCATTCACGATCTATAAATGTTTGTCTCACTTGCATTTGAAAATTTCGCGAGTTAATTAGCATTGAGTGAATTACGTATGCACACCTATCATGTAACGAACGGGCTTTCACCATCTCTAATGACCGTGATTTGATGAGCATATGATAGACCAGATGCCATCGACAGTCCATGGGTAATAATTTTTATGGGCCTCCAATTAACTCAATATTCGTTTACGACGTCCCTTACTGACACAAAAAAAAATATTGGTCAGATCAAATTAAATAAAATTATCAGTTTATGATAACTGAAGTAAGAAACGAAAACTTTTGATTAACACACACACCAAATTATTCCGAACATAAATTATGATATGGAAAATAACGCTGGGGACATATATAACGTATACATTAACACACCAGACTGGGAAACAGCTGGCTTTTCACCGTGGATAGAAAATGCGCCTAACGCCATCTTACGCCCTGCGTTGAACTATGACAAACGCGTCATTATCGACGTTCCCATGCAACACATTGTAAATGGGTCTCGATGTGCGTGAATGCTCTATTCTTCTATCTCTCCTGCTCCCCTTCCCGTATCTCGCATACCGTCTCTACATCCTAGCGAGTAAAGTAAGTACACACTCCAGATATGGCGCTTCCCCCTCCCCACAGTTTTTGTAACACAGGGACTCGCGTGTATCCGATTCACACTCAAAGGCGCCTATAGAAGTTTTACTTCAAAAGCCAAAACTTCAAAAGCCAAAAATCAAGTACCTGATGACGAACGCCTAGTGATGTCGAAACGTTGTACATCCCGTTTTATGATTTTCCACATTACAAAAACTCCACTTTTTCATACGCTGTAAGTAACTTGGGTGCATTCTTTCTTCTTACAAAATGAGTTCATATTTGATGATTTAACGGTCAAAGTGAACACAAGTCTGATAAATTTGGACCTTCTGCTTGCTCAGGCATTTGTCTTAATTGATCAAGATTGGGACATTGGATTGAGTAGACCATATTCAATGACTGCTTCAAAAAAAGTCCAGAAATATGCAGTACGTATACGCTTCATTAGGTTAGAATTTACTCGCCACCAGTGCCCTATTATTCTCATGTGGACAACTCGACTGTTTGGCAGTGGAAGAATGCAATAAATAGCAGCAATAAAGATACAAATCATCCACTCAGCTCAGTCACCTCATTTGCTTCCCTGCAATACGATGCTAATTGTCTTACTTACCTATTCAACTTCTTAATACCGTAACATTCAAGCGGCATTCATCACACCAGCAGGTGATTGCTATTGTTTTACCCTGTGCTCCTTTCAACGAACCTTCCAATGCATTCGTCCATCGAATCACCCATAACAATCAGCCTCCTGAAAAAACAAAACATCAAATAAGTTTGCGATGCAGTTTCGCAGGAAGCAATTTTGGTCTAGGGTTTCTGGCTGAATCCCAAGTGCTTGTCCAATGTTCAGCTCTAATATAATTACATGTCTCTCTACCACTGTCCATGGGAGACACGCGATCACTCCTTTTGGGATCACTTATTTTTCGTCCCCTTTAGCTTGTGGTTCTCGAATCTTAGACGGCCCAATGTCATTAGAAATGAGCGAAACCACTGTGAAAACACCTGCCCTATCGTTAATGTCCTTTGGAGATTGGTAATGATGACGTTTTTTGTCAGTTCACTCTTCGTTGAACAAACTGGGAGGATCCTTTTTCAAAGGCAGATTATGGAGGTTTAAGGTTAAGGAAGACTATTGTTTTGGCGAGTTTGAGGGGTCAATGTTTCTCAGGAATTTTAACCAAAATAGCTATACTGAAATTATAAACTCAATTGAATCCAAACAGCGGACGCATTAGGTGGTTCCATGCCGAGTCTTGTCCCATGGACACACCTAATTATAGTTCCAAATTTGATGACAATCTGATCTCCATCAATAACTTGCAGGTCAAGCTGGTGTTAACCAACTGGGTGGTGTATTTGTCAACGGGCGACCGTTACCAGACTGCGTAAGGCAGCGAATTGTCCAGCTGGCCCTGGTTGGTGTTAGACCATGCGACATATCTCGACAGTTGCTTGTCTCCCATGGCTGCGTATCCAAGATACTGACGAGGTTTTATGAGACTGGTAGCATAAGGCCCGGCAGCATCGGCGGAAGCAAAACTAAGGTAATAAAAAATTGTTAACGAATGAAATACAATCTGCAATGCAACTAACACTCAACTTGAGTAACGATATTTCTTGGCAAGTATTCCCTTGGGGGCCTACCTTCGGCTTCTGCCAACTGCTAGTGCATGGGGGTTACCATGGGGTGGAATAATCAAGTGACGAGGGGGGTAAAAATTCAATGGCAAAAAAATTTTAAAAAAAGTTACTACCACCGTATGAGTGGACATGGCCTGATGTGATTTTAAGTATGGCTCACGGTTGTGTTTGAACGTGCTCGCAATTATCCAAACACCTTGCTCCAAGGCATTTGCATAATTTCATGGCATTCGTGAGGATATTCACCACCTTAGCTCGTGCGAAGAATCTCGCGGTGTGGTGGCTCGAATTAATCAACATTTTCAGGTTTTCTGAATCAATGGAAATCAGAATGATAATGGGGTGTTTTATCACTTGCTGGCCCCACACATTGTGAAGCGGTACCAAGGAATGCTCTTGCTACCAAATCGGTGAACGGGGTTCAGTCAAGGTCTAAACAGGTCACGCACACACATATATATACATATGTACATATACATATGTACATAGACATATGTACATATAGATATGTACATATACATATGTACATATACATATGTACATATACATATGTACATATACATATGTACATATACATATGTACATATACATATGTACATATACATATGTACATATACATATGTACATATACATATGTACATATACATATGTACATATACATATGTACATATACATATGTACATATACATATGTACATATACATATGTACATATACATATGTACATATACATATGTACATATACATATGTACATATACATATGTACATATACATATGTACATATACATATGTACATACACATATGTATATGTATATACACACACATACCATAATAAACATAACATAAAACTATATATTTCATGAGATTAATCGAGTTCTTGACTCATTTTATGGCCAGATATATATGTTCACTGGTAAAAAAAATTGAGGAGGGAAAACCGTGGATGGAACACGTGTAGATTATAGGATAAATCGGTAATTAATGTTGGGATAAATTGAGGGACAATATTTGAAGATGGTATGTAGCTGTTGCAGGAAGAGTAAACTGTATTATCGGATTGTGGAATCGTTTGTGATGTTTGTATAACGAAAGTACTGATGGCATGAAAGTGCCATAATGTGTCGCTGGTGTACACGGTAGGACAATTAATACTGTTACGAAAAGCATGGGATCATAAATTATTCTTTACGAGGCAACTGTTCATGTTCGTATTTTATTGGTTTTTGGGATCGTAACTAGGGAAGTGGGTACATACGAGTTTTAAATATCTTAATGCACTGGTTACCACTGTTGACACATATTTTTAAAAATTTCAGACTGAATAATGAAGAGTCGTAGTAAGCGTCGTCATTCTGCGAAATAATTGGCAGTCACCAGAATTAGAAAATTTGGAATATGAGCAATTAGGAATAATGAGAGAAACGAACTAATTTTTTTTCAATGATTCCGGAAAAACATACACACGAATATATCAAAATTTCGAAAGGAATTTTTAAAATTTCGGCAATATTGAAAATTCGACTCTTCGGAATATTTTAATAGAACATGTATATACATGTATATATCTGCAAATGTAAAAAACTATAAATATATAAATGATTTTAAACTTTTTGAAAAATGAAATAAAAAATTGCAAAAGCCCCAATAAATAAAAGAAAACGAGAAACTCCGAAAAAATTGACCACGATGAAAATTGAAATCACTTTTATCCATTGCTTGCCCCGGGTATAATTACCCGTGGAATTCGCGAGCGAATCAATCAAATCACGATGAGACCATGACCGATGGTGACACTTGGTTCCTATAAAAACCCAATGACTTTCTTCATTACCTTCATACATCCTCACAATCTGGAAGAGGTTATAAAAAATTAATCATACAATAATAAATTAATTTGAAAAAAAAAACATTAAAAGGAGTTTGCATTGAGCGATTTTTTTTTAATTAAATTTTTCAAATATCACGATTTTCAAAATTCTAAGGCATTAAAAAAAATCTACAAAATTCCAAAAATTAATAGAAACCCTAAAGCTTAAAAATAAAAAAAAATTGAATTTTATATTCCTCAAAAATAATATATGCACGTAAAATGTATGAGAAAATCACTTAAATCACGCATTGGCTATTCACCAACGTTGACACATCAGTTGATATAAAAATCAACATATATGTTTATATACGAATGAATTTCTTGATTGCAGCAATGGAGCCAAAGAGACTGGATGTGATTATAATAAATTCATTAGAGAAAAATATTAAAAGGCCAAGGCACTGACGCCTTGGAAAAAACTTTTTGCTCTGTGGTACGCGAAGAAGCGCTGTAAAAAGGGATAGTTACACGCTCAGCGTATAATTATATTAACATTAACGTCACAGTGCCGGTGGATATTGCAGCCCATTTGGCTCGAGTGTGTGTGACGAATAAAACAACGAATGTGCACTGTGAGAGGCCGGCCCCATATCACGCACATCGCGAATCCCTCATCGAGGATAACATATGCGTGCGCGACAACATTCGCGAGTTCCCATAGTGTTTTGAGACTATATATAATTGCTATTTTTCCATTGGAGCTCAAAGATATCGTCATTGGGATTGCAGGTCTAAATACCGAATGAAAAACATGAAAAAAAAAATACTACTCGCTAAAATATGCAAAGCAAAAGTATCCAAAGCAGAAATACCCAAATCGAATTTCAAGATACTTCCGCTCTAGTATGGAAACGGTTGGAGATAGAACGAAAAGTGTTGAACAACTTTTGTTCCTAATATCAAACTGCATATTTTATGTTCTATGAGTTTGCTATGTAACTCTCAAGACCTAGGAGATATAGCGGGTTGAAGTTGGATTGCTGATTGCTGATTTTTGTCATATATTTTTGTCATATATTTTTGTCATATATTTTTCTCATATATTTTTGTCATATATTTTTGTCATATATTTTTTCCGTGTAGTCGCGATAATTCTCATGGAAAACAGTCGGTGTATATTGATTATAGACTACGTTTAGAAGCAGTGTCCGCGAGCTTATAATTTTCTCGCAACATAAACAACGAATGGAAAAAGGAGGTGCACTGGAAATCAATTGGGAGGGTAGGATAATAAATTGATGAGGGAAAATTTTTACATTCCAACAATTGTCAATGTGAGCACGAATGTGACCGACGGTTATCGGATAATTATGATCGGACAGGAAGGTCGGGTAAAATGTCGGTTATGGTAAACGAAAACGCTTGCTGGGGAATATTGAGAGGGTCAATTCATATAGTCCATTCATAATTACTATGTCATAATAACAGACTTGGTATTGTTGGTAATGGGACGATGAGGACTGAACAATATCGAAAAGATGGAATCGTTTTTTTTTATGAAAAAGCAGCAGGGGTCGGATAATGCGCGTTTTTACAATTGAGGTGGATTTAAACCGTTTTTGTGATTAAATTGGGGCGGTTTGAGAGGGAATGGGTAATTCCTAAATCATGTGACACTTTAAAATGACATGAACAGTTCTCAAAATTTCAAAATTTCAAAATTTCAAAATTTCAAAATTTCAAAATTTCAAAATTTCAAAATTTCAAAATTTCAAAATTTCAAAATTTCAAAATTTCAAAATTTCAAAATTTCAAAATTTTAAAATTTTAAAATTTTAAAATTTCAAAATTTCAAAATTTCAAATTTCAAAATTTCAGAATTCCAAATCAAGGCTCGAAACACCTTGAAATGAGGAAATATAGTGAAAAATTAATGTTTGATTCTCGAGGGCAAAATGATAACTTCCCTACATCAGGAAGTTAAAAAGTTTTCATTAAAAATGCTAAATCATCTGAAAATTCATAACTTGTTTCCCGCAAAATATAAAGAGTGTTGCGATGTTTGAATGTTCCGCAAAATAGCTTGTTGGCCATATAAATGCCCGTTTCAATCAATGTCTCAGGGATCTTCATGACAATTGGAAAATTCTTGATGTCACCCTTTGCAAGGGGGTTAAAAGGGGGCCTATCAGCGCCAACCACGCAACGTTGTCAGCCCCTTCGGGTTGGGCGAGATAATTAGTGAGTTTGGTGAACCTGCTGACCGTTTGAGGTTTATCTAACATTTAGCTGGGCCAGATGTCAGTGTGGTGTTGGCAGTGTCTCATGGAAGGCAATTTCCCTACCACTTGGTCCGTGCGTGTCCGGTTTGTCCTCCGATTCGATCAACCTACGACCAAGGATGTGGTTCACAACGGACGGGGCATTAGGACATCCATGTTTAACGTATATACCACAAAACAGTTAAAGGGCGAACAGGGGGTGGGGGGGTGGGGGGTTCGACAAAGGGGGTAATTGTCGCCACGACGGAAGTGTCAGATTAGAATCTGAGATGCTCCTGGGGTCGCACGCGATGTCAAACCCTCCCTGGAACCCCCGTGACACTAAATATTTTATATTAATGTGTGAACAGGGTAAGGATGACCAAGTGGAGTGGTGCAAGGCCGGTTTAACTACGGTCTATTCCTGATCCTGGAACTCATTGCTTGGTACCCGGAAAATGGAAAATCCATTTTTCGGTCCCGCATCAGAATTGATTTGTTGAAAAATTCTTCGCAATCAAATTACTTGGGGTAATCCTCCCGCCCCCCCCCTTACCGCCCTTCCCCCCCCCCTTCCCGCCCAAATCACGACTCACCTCGTGCCGGGAGATTCCGATCTTCAACTGGCCAGAAAAAAATTAAACCCCAGAACCAAGGGTATGGGTGTGTGTGTGTGTGTGTGTATGCCATTTCCATCGCGTTAGCATAAAATTATCCGGCTGGAGGTATTGGGGTTGGCCAGTTATTCATTAGCAATTCAAATGTTATTTCGATACCGAGATTTGAGAACCTCTGCAAGTCCAAAAAAAAACCCTTAAGGTGAGCGGTCAGTTTGAGTGTGTGAGTGTTCCATGTCGCAGATGACGTGCCTCGGTCAAAAATTGTCGTACTCATGTGTGTGTTCATGGTCCGCAACCACCCTGGAGTTGCAGTTTTTTTTTTTTATTCATATAAGTCCCAGTTATCTGATGGGCTCTTCACCTGTGGACGGCATGTGTATTTTTGTCGTGCGATGAGATCACTACTTATGGCGCTAATTCGCCAAGGGGCGCCGAAAAAAAAAAGGAAACATCGTGGGGAAAAATAATCGACAAGAACGGAAGGAAGTCGGAGGTACACCCTACGGACAACTTGCGCCGGAAATAACCGAAAATTATTTGAGATTTTACGTCATCTTGATACACTGCGCGATAATGTTCTCCACCCTTTATCTTAAGTCATAAATAGATGGAGCACCTTATGAGGGGATCGACGCACATTTTTGCCGCTTTCCTGTTCTCTGGCTCAATATTAAACTCTAAAGAAATTTTGGTTCCTTATTTAGCATTATATGTAGTCAGTTCGACTACATATTAACAAAATGTGTGTGTGTGTGTGCGTATGTGTGTGTGACTATATGTGTGCGTGACTATATGT
This sequence comes from Asobara japonica, assembly GCA_026005395.1. Taxonomy (NCBI): domain Eukaryota; kingdom Metazoa; phylum Arthropoda; class Insecta; order Hymenoptera; family Braconidae; genus Asobara; species Asobara japonica. Next base: position 2,102,599 of record BQMI01000176.1, on the reverse strand, counting down.
GTGTGTGTGATTATATATATATATATATATATGCATGTGTGTGTGTGTGTGTGTGTATGTATGTGTGTGTGAGAAAATAAGTATTAAACCCACCATGTACACTATAAATGCCTCCTATTTTTTTTTTCAAAATTTGTCCCTCAAAAAATCAGCCTGACCACTTCATCTAGCGCCTTCACCTTGAAATAATTTTTTTCAATATGAAATTTTTCGATAGTCAATATGAAAAGATCCTTGATTGAAAAAAAAAAAATATTCAAAGCTTATATTACATCCTCCATGAGTTCCCGAGCCCACTTCATCTTCCCTTCATTTGCTTTTGGTTCATTTAGACTAACAACCGGGGATTACCGTTGCAGCAAGTGGCAACGCCAACGGTGGTGAAGAAAATTCTGCGAATGAAGCAGGAGCAACCGACGATGTTCGCTTGGGAAATCCGGGAGCAATTGGCTAGACAGGGAGCCTGCGATCCACAAAGTCTTCCGTCAGTGTCGTCCGTCAATCGGATACTCAGAGGCGGCGGCCTCCATACCGATCATCCGGCCATCGACGCCGGATCTACCAGTAGCTACCAAACCCACGGCCCAAGTCCCGAGTCCAGAGGTAATTGCATAATAGTTACTTTGTACATATTTGCATATGGGGGGAAATTCTATCATAAAGAGAAGAAACGGAAAAAAGTGTCGAAAATATCGATATATTATTTATACCACTTTACAGTAATTCTGTGGTAGAAAGATGAAGCGGAAGAAACGATTGCTAAGTACGATGTCTTCCGGCACATTATTAATCTTACAGAATCGTAATGCTATCGAAAAAAGGACAGCCGGAAACTATCGAAAATATCGATATGTCTCGATACATTATCGATATCTCGTAAACGTAAGACCGCCACTGGCGCGCCGCTACCGTCAGAGCGGCGGAACGGCGCATGCGGAAACAATGTCGTTGGCACCCAGGTGGAAATTGACCATGATGAAGCTTGGCCAAAGCTTGGACCAGGCTTGACTAAGCTTGGCCGATGCTGTGCTTTGAAGCCTCGGCCAATCTGTGCAGAACCTGCGAATGTAACACCAATCCCAGCTTAGAGAATAAGCTTCGTCCTATCTTGGTTACGTAGATTAATACAAGCCTCGACCTTTATCTCCATTCAAGCTTCGGACTTTATCTTGGTATAAGCCTCGAAATTTATTTTCATCCAAGTTTCGAAGTTTCTCGTGGTCGCAGCATCGAGTTTAATGTTGGTCCAAGCTACAAAATTTATCTTTGTTCAAACTTCGAAGATGGGAACATTGAGGTTGTACCAAGCTTAGTTGAACATTCGTTTCCAAGATTGGGTTTAGGTGGTGCAGCCATCCTGGATTTATATATGTATCCAATATTAAGCAGAGTTTCGCTGAAGCCGGTAAATCTAAATAAAAAAATTAGATGGTATGAGCAATCCGGGATTCATGCTGGTTGAAGCTAAGATTCAAAGCTAACAAAGCTGAGCTCGGACCAAGCTTAGCACAACATGGTTTCTGGAGCTTGGGTTTGGATGGTTCTAGTAAGCTTGGATGTATGTATGTATCCTATATTAGACGTAGATTCTGCCTGTGGACCAACGCTAGGGACGCTAAGATTGAGCCAAGCTTGGCACAAGCTGTGCCGACAAAGCTTGGATATCTCTGATATAACTAAGCTTGGTTTGATCTAGGCTTATACATGAAATGAAGCTATGCCGAAGCTATCAAGTCCAAACTTCGGCTTCGAAGGTCGGACCAAGATTGATCTCATCGGCCAAGCTTCGAATTTCCCACCTGGGCAAGACTGCTTCTAATAGGCCGGACAATTTTTTTCTTCCATGTTCTTTTTAAAGTCATAAAAAATCTCGTATTTCTTTTAATATCAATTTTTCGTTGTTTGAGACTGTTTTTTTGGTACGCAAATTTTAGGATTTTCAATTTTTCATATTTTTGGAATCGACGGATTTTTTGCGCGTCCATTGGTGTCCGATTCTCCAGTGCTGGAGCCCACGGCTTGAGACCCAAGACCAGAAGTAACTGTGAGATAATTACTTCGTGGAGGTTTTACATGTGACCGGAAATTCAACTTAAAAAAAATATAGGCTGTGGTAAAAATAAAGCAATTAAAAAAAAATGTCATGACAGTCTCAATAAATTTAATTTCTTCAGTTGGTGTACATTGATTAACAAACAATTCTTATCTCTATCTGATTCTCGTGATGCATCCTCTATTAACCCATCAAAAAATCCTAAATCTCCCTGCAGCCGTCTATCCACTGACCACTGTGCCCTATCACTCCTTCAAATTGACGAATTATCGAGCTTCTGATAACTCTGTTCATGAGCCTTGAAAATCATATATGGAACACACATAATTATTTACACGAATGTATTATTTACCACGTGCACCGACACCGCACATTCGCAGAATTACCAGATATCGCGTGATGTGTTTCCCTTTTTCATTTTTTTTTTTTTTCAAAAAAATCATGTTTCCCTTTTTCGGGGTTAAAATTGGTTGAGATACAACCTCACGCATATATCTACATGTGAATAACATATGGCTGGAGTAATGTTCATTAGTCGCCGCCAAGTGAGAGGAGATTTTATTCTTTATTTTTCTTCCTCCTCTTTTCTTTATTTTTTTTTTCCTTCATTTCTTTCGATTTTCGACCGCAAGATCATTCTCAGCACGAAAGCCAGTACCTCGTAATTTTTGTTTACAATCGCGGTGCGATTTAACGGTGCCCTTCATTCATTTTTATCACGTGTATTTGTAACAACTCACACTATGGACCTTCTGCGAAATCTTTTTGATTGCATCAAGGGTGCGCCAAGAGGCTGAGAGTCCTGGTGAATTGAGATACTCACGAAAACCGTGATTGATATCCTTGAAAAATAACATTCACCTTTCGCTTATCGACCTTTACCGGGTAATCCCCCTGGCCTCCCCCCCCCCTCCTCCCACCCCCCGCCCGCCCCGCAAGAAAAGGTGCATTATGAATTAAAAATTAGGATAATGATCGCACGAGGATGAATGGTCAAGGAGGTCAAGATGATTTGGAAGTTTTGAAACACGATTTTTTTTTGCGAAGGTCCTGTTGATGTAAGATATTTGGAGCAATTCATGCCGGGTATCAACATGTTCCATCAAACAATTTGGACCCAATTTTTCAGTCGACTTAGCTGTGGTTAGGACCATGTTTAACTTGCGGATTAATAGTTCTGATTGGTTGTAATTAAATCTCCGTTTATCATGGGATTCGGCTTGAACCGATGATTAGGCCTCCATGTGCGAGGCCGATCAGACACAGAGTGCGTGAGTTCCGCGGGCTGGATATTGTTGGAAAAATTAATATAGTTTTGTTTGTAAAAAAGGGCGGAAAATTTCGGTCAGAAATATGCAGACACACATACACACACACACACACTCACACCTACACACATATATATATATATATATATACATATATATATATATACATATATATACATACATATACATACACACACATATATACACACATCCACATAAACACACATTTACATACACACCCACCTTTATTATCTCCAAAAAGTTCCTGAAGATTAAATAAATTTTTGATTTTCAATTTTTCACAGTATTGCAATAACTTCCTCTGTTAATGAGTTAAAAAATGTCAAAAATCTAAAAAAAAAAAGACTAAAAAATTCGTCAAATTTTCTCGCCTTAAATCTCCGAACTGATTGTGCTGCCTTAAATTCGTTTATTAACAACTGAATTTTTATTTCATTATAGCATTAGGGTGGTGGAATTAATTCATCTACTGACAATCTGTCATTTTCAGAATCCCTGATGAGAACGGATTATCAATTATTTTACCCTGGCAGCCTCGGCCCACTCCACATATCAACGAGTGGATCAACTGGAAATCCAAATGCACCAACGTGGAATCCTGGATTTTACTCGTCCCTCTATCAAGCAACCAGACTGCATCTGCATCACGGAATGCAGGCCTTCACGTTAGTATAATCATAAATGTCCACTTTACAGCCACATTATCCCTTTAATGCCTCGCTACAATTTTATTAGTTTATTTATTATTCCATAATGCAATTGTGTTGAAAAAAATTTGTCAACCACTAAATTGTAAAAAAAAAAAGGAAAAATCAATTTGAAAATTTTGAGAGATTCTCGAACGATTTAGCATAATTTCAACATCTTCAAAATTACAGGACGCTGGACCAAGAGCGGATGGGGGAGCAGCAAAGTGGCCAAGGTCCAGTGGAGCTCAAGTCGAGTTCTAGTTCGATGGCTGGTAGTGACGACTCCCTGGACAAAAGTGATCTAGATGATAACGCCGAGTCCCAGGACAACTACAAGTCCTTCCAGAGCTCTCCAATAATCCTGGAATTGGGCCAGAAGATCGGCAGTGATCGAAGTGCATTTGTACGCCATGGTACGCCAACGTCCAACAATTTTGAAATTTCCCGAAGGAGTCCAGCATCAGCTGAAGATTCAGCTCCCCAGACATCTAGAGTCGGCAATGATGCAAGTGACGTAAGTGCGGCACAAGTGTCGTCTGACGAGAGACCTCAACCGCCGCAGAAGAAGCGAAATCCATACTCCATAGAAGAATTACTTAAAAAAGACGATAGCAGAGGCAGTTGTAAACGACCGAGGATCATTGACACTGGTATCGTTCAGCCATGCGGAATCATAGTTGGTAGAGAAGGATAGGAGCTCGTGATTATTAAGATAGGAAAGCATATTCTCAATGTAAATTAAAGGTAGTTGTTAAGGATCCAACACTGATAGGAACGTTCAGCTATTGTTAAGGAGTGGAGTTGAGAAATGTCCATTCATCAGAAGCTCATTATTTGACTCTTCGTCAGTATTCATCCGTTAACTGTCAACGATTATTGGTTTGGATAGAAATCCTTCTAACAGTGTAAGCAATTGGGAGGTCCTGCTATGGTTTGATGCTATTCAGGAGAATAAGGAGCCTCGATGATTTTGATTAGTAATTTTGGTATTGGATTTTTGATCTGCGCCATTGGTTTGAGGTAGTGGGTACCGATAGCTGTCTATGCTTTTCTGACGAGGGTGAGGCGTGCAGACCGGGGCGACGCGACGCATACAATCACGACGGTCAGAAAAGTTTTTTAGATCGAACGACGAAAATGACTGTCGAAGGAGAGAGCCGGAGATTTTGTTTGAATTCAAGTTTAAATCAAAAAGTGACTTGGCTCGATACGCTACCGCGCATCTTGAGTTCGGTCCGTACGTTGAACCATGAGTGGCGACATCTAACGGTATCAAGAAAAGTCTTGATTGACTACATATCTGAGTCGGCTCGGAGCGCTGATGAGAAGAAGAATATCATCTCAATAAATGTTTTTTTATGGAGAAGTTTTTAGAAATTTGAAATTTTTAGAATTTTGAAATTTTTCAGAAATTTGACATTTTTAGGAATTTGAATTTTTTAAGACTTTGAATTTTTTAGGCATTTTAAATGGAAATTTTTGACAGAAAATCAATTTCGAAAAATTGACGATCAGAAAATTTAACGGTTTCAATTTTGTTCTTTATTAGCAAAAATTCTAATTTTTTTAGGATTCTCGTATTTTGGTTGAGGAGTACCACGTAGATTTTTTCTATGCCCATAAAATTGACCGGTCCAATACTTGGATCTCCGGGTTTGCTTTGAGCGTCGCGTGCTCCTTCATTTTATGCATAGCTGCGCCATCTTTGGTCGTCATGAGGAGATGAATTGTGATCTGAGTGAAATTTCCTTCCTCCACTAAAAGAAAAATTCCCGGTCTCAAGATCAAAAACTTCCTCCAAAAGTGGGCAAATTGTAATGTATAGTTAATCCGCTGCACACCTGATCCTAAATTTAACTGCAGCACCGAAGAAGGTTCCGACATCATGTTACCTCATTTCGCCGCCTCAAATAAAGATTGTACCCCGCGAAGCTGGATCACGCTCAAAACCTATCGCTGTCCACCCGCCGTCATAAAATCATAAACACGGTTGTCATACACTGTGCCTAACAATTCTGCGTATACGTGTGAATAAGTCCATCCCGAAACAATCCCCGAATTCCCCATAAAATCCCTCCCCCCCCCGCCCCCCTCACCCACCGCCCAAATAAAACGTGGTGGGGGTCTAGGGGAATCCGGCTTTTACAGCGTTGTAAACATTTTTATCTTTCCCAGTGATCATCACCAACCAATTAATGCGCCATAAAGTGTAAACACTTGTGGTTTAATATCATGCGTCCCATAATCCCACGTACGACTCACATGTATCCACAACGGCAATTTTCCATGGCAAAATACGGATAATTAAATGATAACAAAAAAAATCATAATATTGAAGATGAAATTTAGATGGCAATTACCCATCCGTTGCTCGCCAAGGCGGCACGGCGCCGCTAAAATTGTTTCCCCCCATTATAACTTTTAACCCATTTGACATTGAAAAATTTGGAAAAACCCAAAAGTTTGAAATGACCAATCGAGCCGAAGGCGGCGGCGCGCCATAAGCGCGACCAATCGCGTACCAGAACCTTTCGTGGATTCTCCAATATGTCAATGACCTCTCGAGATCGCGTCTGGAGCAGATCGCCGCTCGCTAAAATATAAACACCAACGCGGCACATTGCTCACGACGCGAGCGCCCCAACGTAAATCGAGCAGATATCATCATTTTTCCGTCATTTTCACCAACCCAAGTCTAACGAGCGGCACTGCGCTCATTACATAACATGGCGGCGCCACGCCGTCCTGCGAGTAGCGACTCCAAATTTTTTTTTTTTCAGGGCAAGTAACGAAGAGTTCAATCGTATTTATTCTAGAGATTCAAAAAACTATTGTAAATTTAATTTAAATGATAATGATACACGGCAACTGATAGCCGTAACGTTATTCAATGAAAAATAATGATAATATGAATTTTCACGGTGTCATAGAACTGTAGGTGATACCCAAGGGTATAATAACTTGGACAACTTTTACGATGGTTTTTAGTATCATGGTCATAATATTTATCTCTCTCTCTCACACACACATACACACACACATATATATACACACACACACACACATATGCAGAAATGTGCGACTATTTTTAGAATTGAGAGAAAAAAAAAAGAGGAAAAGTATTATACATGTGTAAGAACATCAAAGGCGCAGAATTGACCGTTAGCTTAAGAATTTAATTGATAATAATCGGTCTGTCGACAGATTAAGAATATCGTCATTCACCTGCAAAATCGTTTCAATTAAAAGAGGACTACTGCGATTAAATATCGTGGGTTATTGAAATAAAACGCGCCGTGGCTTTTCCATGGGATGCGTAGGCAAAAGTCATAATTAACGCGGGAAAATTAATTGTGATTAGACTGAAGTGTGCAGTGGAATTCGGAAGACACACTAGTTGATTTTAGTGTCCTGGAAAATCTCAGGTTTTTTCAGATAGCACGAAGAGAAAATTGCATGGAAAATTCTGGTACCTAAAATGCGCGCGCTATTCAAATTTCTGGCTCTGTTTGCGGTGAAATTTGTAAGGATTTTTCGAAAAACAATTATGTAAAGCTCTGGAAAAAATTATCATATGAAATTTCCTGCACCAGGGGAATTTTTCCCCTGCATCGACATTTCCACGAATTTTCCGGTGGTAGCAAGAGAATTTTTCACCAGAATTGTTCTCCATGGAACTGAGTATCTGGGGTGATTGGAAAATGGGTGAAACCACCCAGAGGAAAATTTGTAGAAGGTTGTACAGTGCAAATTTCCAGAATTTTGGTGTGTTCCCTAAAATTGTGAGGACGGTTGTGGAATTTTCGGAAAGTCGTTTGAAATCTTCATTTTTTTCTATAATTCAATAGCGGTTTTCTAGAAATTTCCACAATTTCCAGAATTTTCCAAAAAAATTTTCAGGAACAACCATAGAAATTCTCAGTGTTCTCTGAAGTTATCCTGGAACCATTGGAACCATTGGAACCATTGGAACCAGTGGAACCATTGGAACCATTGGAACCAGTGGAACCATTGGAACCATTGGAACCATTGGAACCATTGGAACCATTGGAACTCTTGGAACCATTAGAACTATTGGAACCATTGAAACCATTGGAACCATTGGAACCATTGGAACCATTGGAACCATTGGAACCATTGTAACCATTGGAACCATTGGAACCATTGGAACTATTGAAACCATTCTACAGTGCGTTTCGATTGCATTTAATTTAACTTTCAATTCTGATTGTAAGAATTGTAACAATTGTAAAAAATTTGGGAAATTTCATGGTTTTTCAATTTTTATTAATGTTGTAATTTTAAAGGAATTAGTATTTGTCAAAACTGCCCCTATGTCAAATACGTCAAGTGTCAAAAATCTAAAAAAAAATTGAAAATGTCAGAAGTTTTTAGAATTTGAAAAACCTTCGACAGCGTTTTATGTTAGATCCAAAATTAACAGAAAAAAAATCTACAGAGGGTAAACAAACTTTGCTCCAAATCCCAAAATGAAGAAGGGTTCTAACCTATTTCATATAATTTATTTTAATATCATTAAGCATATGATTAATCATGTAATTTACATGACGCTGATTATGTATGATTCTTTTCAAATTTTCCTCACACAATTGAAATATGCAATTATTAAACACTTCCGGTTGTCTGCAAAACATTATCAATCATATTACCTTAAGGAATACTTTTCAATAAAAAATTAAATTAATAACTAAATTATTTTTGTACATACAGTCGTGAACGATTGAGTTTAGACTAAGGTTTCACTCAAACATTGAGTGCACTGGCGATCCTCTTTGATCTTGCCATTCTGAGTTACTGAGTCGACAATGCGCGATGAACAATAAATTGTTTGAACAGCAAATTTGTATATTTCTCATGTATTAACCATAAGGAACCTATATTAAGTCCGTTACTTCAATGACCCACGATATTGGAAACCCTCTCCTAAGAAGGCACTGGAAATTTCGCAGATGAATCCAAGATTATAATAAATTCCATTGTACAATATATTAGAGTAGTGCTTGCAGAGAATTAAGGGAAAATTGTTCTAATTAAAATTGTCATGTATCATAAATATTAAACACTAGTCAAAATCAATGTTTTTAATTTACTTTTCATATTTCCTATTGGCTCTGCTCCCATTTTACGACTTGAACGTGTGTGTGTGTGTGTGTGGATGGATGAGTGAGTGGGTCCCTCTCGTTTGAACTTCCCATACGCAGCTGCTGTCTGAGCATCCCTTCAGGGGGCCTACCGGACACCCATCCATGCGGCTGGGGCAGACTTTCGCCTTCTGAGGCCATCATATTTCTTAACACCGGGTAAACCTCCAGAAACCCCTGTGCTACAGTGGCGGGCGCCTATGATGGAACCCACCCTCCCCCCCCCCCCCCCGCCTGCGTGGGGCTAGGTTCCCGGCCGGCCATGCGGTCCCGTTCTATGGGTGCCGCCGATAGCACACACGGAACGTTCCTGCTTCGATCGGAATCCATGAGAAAATATTTTTGAAAAATATGATCCGGCAACCGCGCGCGAACCTACGACTTTTGACGTAGTACGCAGATACTATAATCAAAGAGTCCAAGAGAGAACTTGGAATTCTGGATTTGAAGAGTTGAAAAGAAAATGTGACCCACAAAATTTGTTGCTAAAAAAATCGACGTAGTCAATCAATTTTTGGAAGGAGCCTATCTACAGGTGCATCTGTGTGTGTGTGTATGTGTGGAAAGTAAGTAGCAAAAATAATTCAATAATGTACGATCAAGACCTATCGGGAAGTTGTTGGTGGGACCCTATCTACGGTTTCATAAACTTAATACACGCCTCCTGTTGTTTTCATAATTTTTTTCGTGACTTCTATAATTGTAAAGATTTCGCTAATAATGGACGAACGAGCGAAAAAAGGGTAGTTATTGTGTAGAAGAGTGAAACTGGATATTATCATTGTTGTAATATTATGATAATAGTACCGCACTATTGCTGAGTTTCTCATAATTAGCGCGCATTGTTCTAATCTCGGTCTTGATTTAGGCACTACAGGCGGTCTTATGTCATACAAATAAGTGTATAGAGTGTGAAAATATTATAAAGTATTTGTCTGTCCCGACATACTTAACTACCAAATCATACTCTTCAAATAATATTTCCTTACGTAACATATTGTCTTCATTTTCCCACAAAAGTTTCAATAAAAATGAGGTAGTGCCTTATCCCAAATGAACGGTACCAGAATATACCACTTTAGAATATACCACCCTACCTCGTCTTCTATCCGTACGGAATTTGAAGTCGTTCATTAAGCAATCAAGCTGTCAAATAGTTCGGCCAGGAGTCATACGTGTTTAAAAGAATGAGTCTATTTGGCCAGGAATCGTTGGGAGCTATTGACGAGAATATTAAAGATGTTGTGCCGAAGAATACCTGCAAGTCAACCGGAAACCCTGCGCTCTCATCGGCTGAAGTCCTGCCACAAGAAATAAGTCGTCAATTACCACTCGTACTTCGAAATTAATCGTGTCATTTCCCTCTAGGATCCGACTGGAACACCATAGGTGAGAGGTTCGGCACAAAGTCCCTCGCGCTTCGCCCTCGGGATTTTAATTTGCCGCACCTTACACCTATGGTGTTCCATCAACAACCTATCGGACAATAACTCGATAATCTCGAAGTACTCGTGGTATTTCTACTGAATACATCTGAGGCTAAATGTGGAAATATACAAATCGTCCTAAATAAAAAAAAAACAATTAGAATGAAATTTGAGCGGGGACTTGCCACTACTGGAGGGTTAACAATTCAAGAATATTAGGCGACTCAGGGAATCATGAAAAAGACATTTAATATAAACGACGTACATATTCAATATACATTTGAGACCAATAATCTAATGAATATAAACATATCTCATAACCATTTGCTCAGATTCATTCATCACTCGATGGGTCAACTTGAGTATTAAGTAATAAAAAACAGAAATATTATTAATCTTCAAATAAAACAAAATGGGTACTATGACTATCCTCCACCCGGCCTGTGACGAAGGTTTCCATCGATTTTCTATAGGTAACATGGATAGATGAAATATATTACGAGAATGTAGCTCGATCACCCAAAAATTGTTCTTTTTTAATTGAGGCTGACAAATTATTTTTCCGTCAAATATTTCTACATTACTATACAGGATGTTCCAAAATGGCGGGATTTTGTTCAGAGAGTGAGAAGAGGTTGAAAGTTGGAGGCAAAATTTGCAGTTTCGTTTTTTTGTACGGTGCATGACTACGAAGTTATTCAGCATTGGCATTGACTAAAGCAATCGTTGGTACACCTACGACTTGGCTTCATGTACTTGGTCCGTAAGTGTGCCTGGTAGCTGCACGTGGGGTTCCAGAAACCTTCAAGTGTTCCGGGGCGGTGCAGGTTCAGGTACAGTTCCGCGGGCGGTGGAACAAGTTGGAGAACCGTTGCAGATGATGAACCCGTTTCTGATGGTGAAACAGGTTAGGGGGACTGTTACAGATGGTGGAACAGGTGTCGGACCTGTTCCTGATTAGGGAACAGGTTCGGGAACTGTTACAGGGGATGGAACCGGGGTGGGACCTGTTCCTGATTGGAGAACAGCTACAGGTGTGGGAACAGCTCCTAATGGTGGAGTAGGTTGGGGAACTGTTGCAGGCGGTGGCACAGGTGTGTGACCTGTTTGGGATTAGAAAACTGTTGACGGTGTGGAACCAGTTCCTGATAGTGGAACAGGTTAGGAAACTGTTACCGGTAGTGGAACAGACATAGGATCAGCTCCTAATGATGGAGAGCCATTGCAGTTGGTGGAATACGTGTGCAACCTGTTCCTGATTGGAGAACAGCTATAGGTGTGGAACCAGTTCTAGATAGTGTAACAGGTGTGGGATCAGCTCCTAATGATGGAACAGATTGGGGAATCGTTGCAGGTGGTGGAACAGGTGTAGAACCTGTTCCTGATTGGGGAACTGTCGCAGGTGGTGAAACAAGTGTGGAACCAGTTCCTGAGGGGGGAACTAAGCTTGGATGTTCACGTAAAATCAGTAGGTACCTGACCGAGGGAGTACAGTAGAGTACAGAAATGCGTCATACAAAAAAGGAGAAAATGCACTGTCCGAGATACGGGGACATAGATATCAATGTTGCCGTTGGGGTCAAACAATTAAGCAACATATGAAAGAGAATATTGATAAAAACTTTATAAATTTACAAAACTATATAGACTCAACCAACGAGGAACATGAAATGAAAAATGGTAAATGCGTAGTGGACCTTAGGATGACTACTTGAGCTGAAAAAAACAATCACATAGCATGTTCTTTCAAAATTATAGGAAAATGACTAATACAACGGGAGCGTACTCTCCCTTGTTCCGTCCAATCGCTAGAGGTTGGAAGGTACGAATTTATAGTGTAACGACAAAATTACACAAGATGATTCAATTAATGAGTAATATTTGCCGCAGGTTTTGGTCAAATCATATTCATTTGATTTAATATACGCCATTTTCTCTTTTTATTGCTGATGTTTTAGATGCATTGCACCCTTTTTAAAGCATACAAATTAGCCGGCTTAACTGGTTTATAACTCAGAACATGATCTGTGTCTTCGAGTTCATGTTTAGCGGGCAGATCGGCGCTGTTCATAACCTCACACCGGTTTCTTTTCATGTTCCAGTTTTCTTCCATCGTCTGCCTATACTTCAAAGATCCAATTTGAATTTTTGGCTTTATGGGATCGACGAACGAGAGAATATCTCTAAAGGTAATTTTTCGCAGTTTTTGATCATCGAGAACTGGTCAAATCAACTTATTGCTTACTTGAAACCGAATTTCAATTATCCATTCGAAGATTTCTTCGCTAAGAAGAAAGGAAGGACTAACCTTTTTGTTTTTTAACAGTATGAACTATGCACTGTGTAAGCGATTAGGTTATGAAGCAGACGTGTACTCGTCAGCTGATCGAATTCCCAACCTTAGATGTTCTGTATCTCACATCGAGACACTATAAAGATTAAATGAAGCCGTCGAAGTCTTCATTGTAGATTAGGAAGCCCTTTTTTTGGAGACTTTTGGAGCAAAGTGGTGTGCTAGGTGAAGTCCAATTATCGTTTAGGATAACTTCGTTAAATTCTTCTGACATTGTCCTTGTTCAATATTTTGGAAAAAAGTATTCAGCGAAAAGAACGTTATCAACCTTGTTTCACTAAGAGCCGATCTTCGGTTCGTTAGAGTCGTTAAAGCCTTATTTGACCTTCGGATTACCACTTCTGATTGGTCGACGATCTGACGCCAACCAATCAGAGGACTTATAGTCGGGACGCTGCGAGAGTTGTCTTCGGGTCTCCCGCCTCATTCTCCCGAGCACCGCCGGCGCATGCGCATGACCGTCCGTATTGGAGGTTGCGTCGGTGGAGGTCGGGAGAGTTCGGGTCGAAGTCCGAAGGCAACTCTTGTCTTGTCCAACTGTAATTTCAATCAGTAATTGGCCATGATTAATTCCCCGAAAAGATAGCTCTAAGTCAGTGATCACTAAAAAGGATTCAAATTCGTGCGGACCATTTCATGGGACATGACCCTGAAGGAAGGAGAGTAAAATGCAACGAATAAAACCCAAAGATCATCGAAAACTCAACTTCAAGATAAGAGGACTTAACCTAGTTGATTACTTCGCCACAAGTTTTTGACACCTAAGAGCATTTATATAACATTTTCAAAGTGTAAAATTTTATTTTCAAGGCTATCATGGAACTTATCAAGCATGTCATGGATACCTAACAAATATCAACGAATTTCTAATATTGTTCTCAATAGTAGTAACAAACATCTACATATATCAAAATTCTCATCACTGTAACAACCTGAACTAATTATGAAGATACTAAACCGACATTTTTATGAGCCCCTGAAATGAACACTGCGCATGCGAAATAGGAATGGAAACAGCTAACCATACTTGCATAATTTGTCATTCTGGCCGGTTCACCATGGCCAAATGTGGTCAAATCAACCAACAGAGCCGCAGCCCCAATTTGGAAATCAGGAACATTACTTTAATACTGAAAGAAGAAACATTACTGACATCGAATTGCAGAAGAATAGTCACTTTGGTTGTGTATTCCATCTTCAAGACATCCATTATATCCTTACGTTTGATTTAGCAACATCCACGTGAAAAGGGCCCAGTTTGACGTTGGTATAAAATATTTAAAGAAACATCGTATTCACATACGTTTCAACGACAAACTTGAAAGGAAAACAGCTGACTATCTCAGAAACTCAATTCGACATAGTGGGCCCTTTTCATGTTGACGGCCACATTGGACCTCCTCTGCAGTGTCGAATTGTGACTTGGGGACTCGAAAAAACGCCTTCATTCTTTTGGGTGTAATCGAGCGGAATCATCAGAGTTGGAAGTTACGCTGCGAGTGCAGAGTGTTTGTTGATAGAGTATGAACTGGATGAGATCCTGCAGCGTATAAGCTGTGATGCGAATGGGACTTTCCTCGGGAAAGTTCACTATAACGATCCTGCTCGGGTGGTGCTACGAGAAGTACTGGTCTCAAGGACAATGATTTTCTCGATCCAGCGACGCTTTGGGCCTCATTGACGTATCCTGGGTTGACCTCTCCTGCGGAAAATATCAATGCTTTTTAGTATGGGAATTTCACTATTAACTTAACAACTACGCTCAGGATGTTTAAATCTTGAATTCGCCCACAAAACGCTTTTCATAGCAGTTTTCGAGTAATATGAGATGAAAATGAATGAATGATGAGGTGTCTGAAAACAACTAATCGAGAGCAACAAGTTTCATAGAGGTGAAAGATGGGGTTGCCATTTGAAAAAAAGAACTTTGTGCTTGCTGCTTGCAAACTCAAAATAACGCATGTATCGGATATCCGCCTCAAGACCCAGCAACTTTTGTTGAGAATATTTTCTTGTGTCCTACCTCCCTTAAAAAATATTTAGGTGCATCGTTTCAAATGGGACCGTATATTTGATCGCCTTTTCTTATATAATGAATGTCATTGAATTATCGTACACCTGTCGAAGCCCAGGGTATAGCTCTGAATAGGAAAGACAGTAACTTATAATGATTATCATTGACAGTACCTTTATACAATGACCCATTATTAAAAGGCTCCGGTTGCAGCTTGACGTGCCTGGAAGCTAGTATGAAGGCAAGTGCTGCCAGAGTGACAGCATCAAGTGCAGCGATAGCAGCTAAAGGTATGGCCCACCTGATGGCGCAAGCACCTGGATTATACCTGCAACAAATTCAACGAATATGAGAAATTCTGAATCAATCCGCTTTTTGATTTGATTCAAGTTGGATGAAATGGATTGAGTCAAGTTGGGCAATCAGACTAGCTCAAGATGACCATCGGAGCGATTAAAAATGAATAATGAACGACTCGGTTCAGTTCGTATCCAACTTGATTCAAGCGCTCTAGAACTTGAGTCAGTAGGTTTCCGTCTTGACTTATTCCGTTTTTGAGTCGATTCAGGCCACGACAGGTTTATTCGACCCTCTTCCGACCTAAGGCATACCGTGCCTAAAGTGTATCAGTTCGTTTCCAGCCTGGTTCAATTCTGACTGGGCTCGGTCTGTTTTCGTTTCGACTGATTCCGTTTTCGACCTGAACTGAATGAGTTCGTTGCCAAAACGATTGCGTTCACTTAATTGACCAATTGACAAACTGTCCGTTGCAAATCGGTGTGAACCAGTCCATTTCCGGTTTCGATGTCATTCAATCCTTTAGTCCTTTTCCGACTTGATTCTTTCCGTTAAAAATACAAAATTGGAGATACATTGAAGTTTGGAAGGACAGACATGACCCCTAGACTCAATCGGGATTCAAACCCGGATTTGAGAAGAAAAAACATACAATTGATATCTTCGACTAGTTTACTTGAAATGTCAAAGAAACTAAAGCATTACAAATACTTTCTTACCGAGATGCTGAGGCTCCGCAAACAGCTCTAACCATCGGCGAATCCCAACCGAGCGGGTAAACACCAACTCCGACCGCCATGCAGACGGCTGAAAAATGAGGAAATCAAAATTGAAAAAACAATTATATTGCAAATTCATTAATGTGGACCATCCTAAAACTGACTGAATGGAGAAGAAAAAGTACTTTTGCCCTCCATGAAATCCATGTTTAAAAGAGAAGGAATATATACCTCAAAATCGAATAAGATTTATGAAAAACTATTAGTTAATTTCGCTGTTCATCAGAAAGAATTTACTTCAAATCCATCAGGACCCGAGAGATGTCCAAACTACGAAGTTACGTAAAACACTTCAACAATAAATAAAAATGGGAATCCCAACTGTGTGGGCATACAACCCCACCTACTGCGCAAACAATGTTTGTTAATTAAAAAAAAAAATATATATATATATATATACATATATAGATATAGATATATATTGTACAATTTTACGAGCATGAGGAAGTGCTCAAGCAGCATTAAAAAGTTCATCCATAAACCATCGATGTAATTGCAGGCATGGGAGTAGTCCAGTGCAGATTCGCACGATCGGAAGAATGTAAAAATAAATAACACTTTTCCAGTACTGGCATTTAGGTACCATCGACAGGTAACACACACGTGGGGGGGGGGGGTGAAAAAAAGGAAAGGAGATAGAAGGTGAGGTCGGATAGTGAAAGGGGACCAGGAAAATAAGCCTGGCTTCTCTCCGTCCTCACGGTTAACTGTAGTCTGTCTGTACCACACTATAATTCAGGTGAGGTTTATATGTGTTAGAGGTGGACGAGCGGATAACGGACATGGAACTTTTTTTCCTATATGGAGAACAAAAATTGATCAGAATTAACCGTCCGTTTAAAGGTGTCCATAAAAAAATTGGATCACATTTTTATCGTCATTTGTTTATTCCATAATCGTAAATTAGGATCTGAAAAAAAGCATTTACGATTTGGAAATAGTAATTAACATATAAAAAATTATCATTAACGATTCTTAAATAGTTTTTGGACGTTTGACTGCACCAGGCGTTCACTTCGACATTTCCAGTGTACAGAAATATCAACTAAAAATAAATACAGAATGTTATTATGGATCAAAAAAAAGATGAGAATTGAAGAATTGCGATAGACACATTGGTGCACAAGTAATTACTTTTCATTGCGCAGAAAATGCATAATATTGAATGATAATTGGGGAAGCAATGGCCGCCGATTCAGTTTCAGGTTTGGCCGGTGATGCGCTACTGACTAGGCGCCACTAGATGGCGTCGCGCGGGAAATTCAAACTATGACATTCCCTTTCCGGAAAATTGAACTATTCCGCCCACATAAACAGAGGAGAATTTATTTCAAAAATATGCTTTCGAATTTTTACTATTAAAAACTCGGAAAAAAATTATTTGTAATGAAAAACTGGGGAAAAAATTAAATGATTTACGATAAGTTTATTAAAACATTTATGTGAAGAACGGGTTTCACAAGAAATAATCAGCAAGTGCCCATCAATAATTAATTCAAAAAATTGAGTCGGTATCGGAACACCGGTTTACCTCGTTGTGGACAACACTTATTCAAAATCAGAAAAGAAGGATGCATAAACAGTGCATCCAACAAGGAAACATCGAACTTACACTGACCAGGAAATAGAATGAATGCATAATTTTCATTACGCTCAACTGAAGAGAATGGAAAGGTCTTTTTTCGGTCTAATGCATGCACTTATGTGGCTCATCCATCGCATGAGTGAAAGTACAGCGATAAATTGGCAACATAGAATAATGACAATAAAATTATGATAAAATATTGCGATAAATCATAGAATTACATCACTGATTTTCCATAAGATTGAGGAAGATATTTTTGAAACTTTATGCTATTGCTTTATGCACAACAATTGAGTGATGAAGAGGCCTTTCTAAAATTATACATGGGGAGATTTTTAGGGAGCGAATCAATCGTGGAAATTCCCATGTGCTATAATTTACCGTTCAATGGAAGACAAAATTACGTCATTTCCCACGATCTTCATTTCGGTGTTGCGGAATAGATGAATTACAGTTGTATTATATTCTGTTTTAATTTCATACTTTCAACTATTCACATTCGAAAAGGCTGAGTTAAGAGTGATCAATGTGTTAATTCAAGTATCTGAATAACTCAAGTGGCGGAAAAAAGTATTTTCCGTCCTGGCGGGCGCAAAGTAAGATTTTCGCCCCGCACTTGAGACCCGATTAGGTTTTGAACGAAATTCATTCACGCGTTTCCGGTTTGTTTTTTTAACGTGAAGCATGAAAATTGCGAAAAGTTTTAATTAATCATTATTTACGGAGGAAAGTTGTGACCAAGCTAATCAATGTCGCGATTGGAGTCTCTCGGCGTACCTTAGCTTCGATCAAAATTTGACTCACTTTCATGGAGTGAATGATTAGTTATTGGTTGATTTTGAGTGGCACGAAATTTTAATGACTAGTCAAACTTTTATATTCGGTCTAGATCCGAAGTTGTCCGACTACCGCCGGCGCATGCGTGTTCGCCCGCATTTGCACAGGAGAGTCTGAATGCGCGATGCGCAGTGTGATTGGTCAGTGCGTCACGTGACATAGTCGCAGGTGGCGACACCTGTTGTATTCCAGTATTCAAAACTTCATGATTACTATTTTTTTCTCTGAAACCAGTCTTTGAACATTTAATTGACGTATCGGATAATCTAGGAATTGGAAACAGAAATTACAAATCGGCAAGTTTTATTTGTACTCCCAACGTTTTATTCTGATTTTAGGACTGGAGTCTGTTTTTTTTATGGCAAGAATATTTGAATTCAGGAATAACCATTTCAGGGGAAAAATCGTTCATAAAGATAATTCTTGGAATCTTAAACGTTAAAATTCTCACCAGACAGGACTTGCATCCAGCCACAAATATAGAAGACAGTTGTACTTTGACAGAAGAAGAAGAAGAGCATGGCGCAGATTGATAAAAGTGCTACGATAACCGCCACACCGACGAGGATGGTACTGGCTCTGAATGGCACGTTGGAAATTGTTGATAAGTCGTCCAGTCTTCCTATACACTCTTCACCTAGCTCACCTACAAATAAAGTAAAGACAGTTCAATTGAAAATTTTGAATCTGTACGTAAAATTAAATTGACAAATATAATTGGGAAAACTATTTTTTTCGAAGTTTCACATACCATTGAAAAATTCTCACTTCCAACTTTTAAGTAAGAACATATTGATTGAAATAAAAATTAGGTAATTTTTTCTGACCACGTGTTATATCATTGTTGGAACAAAATAAGCATGTGCAGCATAAGCTATTGGGAGAGAAAAATCCAAAAGAAGCTACGTAAATATATTTAAAAAAATGAAAAATACTGAAAAAATTTCACTTCAACCAATAATTTTCCACATACAGTTTCCTATAAGACCCAGCAAATAGGATGGGAAGTGAAATTGCAATGGAAAATCGGTCTGTCGTCTTTTGACACAATTAAACGAGAGAAAACATGAAGTTACCATTAGCTCCATAACTGCAGCGTGACCATAATCCAAATCTCCCTGGATTCTCGTGCTCTAGATCTCCAATCCACTCCGGCGTGACAAAAGCAACAACACCAATAATCGCATAACATATTGTGAATATTCCCCACAATACACCTATTGCTTTTGAATTACGAATGTAATTCGTTGCATACATATGCGACGATTCGACGTATTCAATTTTTGAACCCATTGTGATTTATAATCCTGCAAATATAAACATTTTGGATGGTAAATCCTTTATGTTTGGATGGAAAATCCTAAATGTAAAATACTTTAAAAAACAATTGTAGTGGGTGTAATGAATTTGAAAAAAAAAATTAAAATTCGGTGAAATGGTGTATACGATTTCCCATAAGATATCCCATAGGATTTCCCATGGAATATCCCATAGGATTTCCCATACGATTTCCCATGGTATTACCCATAGGATTTCCCATGGGATTCTCATCGTATTACCCATAGGATTTCCCATGGGATTTCCATGGTATTTCCCATAGGATTTCCCATGGGATTCCCATGGTATTTCCCATGGGATTCCCCTGATATTTCCCATGGGATTTCCCATAGGATTTCCCATGGGATTTCCAATAGGAGTTCCCATGGGATTCCCATAGGATTTCCCATGGGATTTTCCATAGGATATCCCATGGGATTCCCATCGTATTACCCATAGGATTTCCCATGGGATTTCCCATAGGATTTCCCATAGGATTACCCATGGGATTTCCCATAGGATTTCCCATAGGATTTCCCATGGGATTCCCATCGTATTACCCATAGGATTTCCCATGGGATTTCCCATAGGATTTCCCATGTGATATCCCATAGGACTTCCTATAGAGTTCCCTATAGGATTTCCCATGGGATATCCCATAAGATTTCCCATAGTATATCTCATATGATTTTCCAACGGATTCACCGTAGGATTCACCATAGGATTCTCCATAGGATTTCCCATGGGATATCCTATAGGATTTCTCATAGGATATCCTCCCGACTAGAAATTCAGATAAGGGTCAAGTAAGGCCCTGACCAGGGTGCCGTATTCTGCACATACGGTCCTCATCCGGCAAAACAGACCATGGCTTACGTACGCCGGATACGGGGTGAAACGCTGTGTCACGCCCGGGCCTGGTCATGTTTGACTAAAGAAGGGCCGGTATCACAAGTTCAGGGCCAGATGAGAACAACAATTTGAGGGCCGGATGAGGTTAAGAACTTCAGGGCTGGGAGAGGATAGCGAGGTTAGGGCCGGCAGAGGATATCCCCCTCAGTACGAAATAGAAAAAAATCATCATTTAGTCCACTTTATTGATTGGATGCTGTTATTGAACATAAGTTTCATAATTCCAATTTCGGAACAAGTATGAAAATAAAGTTCTCTTAGTACTATTACCTTACATTATATATAATAGGCAAACATTTAGTCCTGAACATTGGAAGTAATGACTTTCTAACAAATATTTTTGGATATTGATATTAATTCTTGATCCAGATTCTGCCGAACGAATATTTTTTTGTGTTTTGTTTTTTTTGTTTGCTTTTTTTTTGTCTCCGTCCTTCCTGCATCGGTCGGAATCCATGAGAAAATATTTTTGAAAAATATTCTCCGGCGGCCGGGCGCGAACCTATAGGACCTTTGGAGTAGTAGGCAGATACTCTACCATTACGCCAAAGTCCCGACACTGCCATACGAATAATGAATTTTTCAGTTTCAGTTCATCTCACTTTTCGTTTATTGCTATAACTTTAAAAAACAATACGAAAATCATGTCGTTCAATCCTATATATTTGTAAAGGAAACAAATCGACAAAGAATAATGAACATTTAAAATGTATGCTATCTCGGCCACATGTGGCATCAAGCAGGGTTACTGACGAAAACCGGACTTGGCATGCCTTACTTCTCCCTTGTCAAGACCTGATCATGTTTAACGGATAAAAACCTTACCCAGTATGCCTGATTGTCTCCTAAAGAGGGCCGTATGAAGCGCGCCTGAGCTCTGCCATGCTCCGGCATACCGTATTTCTGCCGGACCAAGACCGGTTCTGCATAAAACCGGCACGCAGTGGCCCGGCCCGGTCGATACAGTTGCAGTCCGGTCCTGATCCGACATACCTGACTCCGGATTCCCGGACCTGTGAGTAACATGGCCCGGATGTGACATCAACCCTGCCGGACGAATTTTCTAGTCGGACTATAGCTTGTTCCATATAATACCCCATAGGATTTCCCACAGAATATCGTACAGAATATCCCATAGGATCAGCCATACGATTCCCCATTGGATTTCCCACATCATTGCCTGTAGAATTCTCCATAGGATATGGCATAGGATTTCCTATAGCATTTCCCATAGAATTCTCCATAGGATTTCCCGGAAAATCTCGCATAGAATATGCCATGGGATTCCCCA
This sequence comes from Asobara japonica, assembly GCA_026005395.1. Classification (NCBI taxonomy): domain Eukaryota; kingdom Metazoa; phylum Arthropoda; class Insecta; order Hymenoptera; family Braconidae; genus Asobara; species Asobara japonica. The sequence goes on along the minus strand of BQMI01000176.1, from coordinate 2,080,594 downwards.
TATGATATCCCGTGAGATTCCCCATACAATATCCCGTGGATTCCCCATAGGATACGCCATAGCATTCCCCATAGAATTCCCCATAGGATATCACATAGAATTTTCCATAAAATCTTCTATAGGACTTGGCATAACACTTCATCCCCAACGCCTATTCTATGAGATTTCCCATGGAATTCCTATAGCATTTTTCATGGAACTCTCATGGCATTTCCCATGGAACTCTTAGGAGGATTTTTTCATGTATGTATTTCCGAAACTGTGGCTCAAAATTTCATTTTCACACTTGGCAGAAGAACAAATATCTGCAATTAGGTTTATCGTGATTCCGTCACATATTAATTGTTCACGGATATTTAAACACCATTAACACTGTATTATTCAACTTTGGAAGCAATTAAGATGTCGTTGTATAGAAACAAAGATAAGCATTGTTATTGCGCAACGAACGAAAATTGCAGTCGCGACGATTAGTTCTGAAATACACTGTTATGGTCGTTTTGTTTAACTACGAGTTTTGACATTTTGTTTTGAACCTCTAGTGTGTTTATTTGAACTCCAAATTTCTGGGGGGAGCGAATTTTTTGGAATTTTTGAAATTTTCGAAATTTCTGAAATATTTGAACTTTTTCAAATTTTTCAAATTTTTCAAATTTTTCAAATTTTTCAAATTTTTCAAATTTTTCAAATTTTTCAAATTTTTCAAATTTTTCAAATTTTTCAAATTTTTCAAATTTTTCAAATTTTTCAAATTTTTCAAATTTTTCAAATTTTTCAAATTTTTCAAATTTTTCAAATTTTTCAAATTTTTCAAATTTTTCAAATTTTTCAAATTTTTCAAATTTTTCAAATTTTTCAAATTTTTCAAATTTTTCAAATTTTTGAAACTTTCTATTTTGCAGTTTTCCAATCTCGCCAATATCTTCACATTGTTCGCATTTTTTAAACTTTTCTAAACCGCCCAAATAATTTTTTAAAAAATTCAAATTTTTCACATGTCACTCGAAAGTTTTTTTCATTTTCAAAGTTTTTTCCGTTTCCAAAATTTTCCAAAAATGTCTCTTAAACTGTCAGAAGTGTCAAAAGTTTAAATATTCCTACATGTCAACCTGCCCAAGTGATCCCAATGAATCAATGAAAAAGTTTCGCTAAAACCGCCAAAGAAATTACCTCGTCAGCAGCTGCAACCGTTGTTCTCCATCCACTAAAATTTCCAAAGCTAAATCTGTGTTGTCTGCAGGGACCGGTAGGCCTCCATTATCCGCCACCTAAAAACTCGGAGCCCACTTCCAACACCTCCGAAATATCGCGCGCGTCGAAAGCGAAATTGTGCGTTGAATACCCCAAATGTCGCACTCCAATCACTAGCACAATTATCCAAACTCTCCAAATTGATCTAACGCCCTGCTCAACAATATGTTGTCAACACTGTTGCACTTTGATCTGTCCACATCAAGTATTGAAGTAGCTAAGTATTCGCGTACCGTTGCCCGCGAAATGATGAGCTCAAGTGAAATGTCGTGTCAGCAACTCCTGTTACTCGTTATTTCCTTGGCCAGCAATAATCCCTCTAAAATTCAACGTTGTACATTATAAAGAGGACAAACACTCTGGGAAACTACACAGCGATTCAAGATGGCTGATGCCAGGTGAGAGACAGGAGATTGCCAGGTAAGAAATGAAGAAAACAGGAAAAGAGGGGGCCCCGCCTGAATGGGGCCTTTCTGGGGTACCAGAAAGTTCGAGCGCCAGTGGCGGGGATAAACTCGCGGATGGCGCGAAGGTGGGGCATATTTTCCCATTTTTATACGGCCAGGTCAGCAATTCCAGTGAAAAAATTTAACATTTTGTGAGTAATTTCACGGTGATTTTCAGAAGAGCGCATTTGTGATCAGTTTCATGGGAACATTGCAGGAAAGTCCAAATTTGAGGGGGTATTTGAAGAAAAGTCATCAACTCTAATAAGATGCATCGACAGTAACACTTGAAAAAAATTAAACTTGGGTCGAGGGGGGGGGGGGAGGGGGAGGAATTTCGCTGAATTCAGTTTTATGTGATCATCTACGGGAATTACAAATTATACGGAAATTTAAAAAAAATCATTGTAGAAGGTGATGATGAGAGTATATTTAACAAAAATTACACAGAAAACTGCCACCCACCCACTCATCCACACAAACCCACCCACCCACTCACCCCCCCCCCAACCACCCACCCACCCCCACAGACCCATCCACCCACCCAAACACACCCGAACAACCCACCCACCCCCACACACCCATCCACCCCACACCCCCCCCCCCCCCACACAAACACCCACCCACACACACAAATTATCTGGTCCAAATATCGTAGATTCTTCTTTCAAGATCACTGCTTCGGACTCTTTGTCATAGAGCTTCCGAAACTCGAACTCATTGAGAAAATGGGAATGCACGTACATAATTAGGAAAATCTCATTGCGTTCAATGATTTTCATAATATTAAGAATGACACTGCGTACCTACCACAATAACACTATTCTTTAATGGTAATATGATACTTCATTTCCTTGGAGGTTCATTACTTCAGACCATTTGCTCGATTGCATGAAGTTGAAGAAATTATGAGAACCAAAATGAAAAAAACTTAGGTCATTATGAAATAATGTATAGTAATTCAAATGCTGTGGGCGTATATTCATCGCGGTAATTTGCAGTCCTGCAATTATCGCGGCAATGTAAATTTCCCGAGAATTGGATGAAAATGTAATGCACCTTGATGTCGAAAACAGTGAATAAATTATAAAAGGTGGGTACAAAAAAAACATAAAAATCACTTTTAAACGGCGGAAATGGCTCAAGCGTCAACTATTAAGATTTGCGTGGAAATCTCCCGAATTTTTCCATTTTCCAGCAAAGAGAAGGGAAAGAAAATTCTGAAAACAATTATATTCTTCATCTCTCAAAATTATAAAACCAATTGTTATCTCGTCTCGTCTCGAGTGTCGAGAATGCAATCCAATCTCGTATTGTCTCGTCTTGTCCCGATTTTGTCATTTTTCAAGTGCTGCTTCAGAACGACTTTTCTCGAAGGCTGATTCACTAATACAAAAACACAGGAATCGATTGAGTCATATTCATGCTTAAATGCTTCTGTGCCTTCATTCTTGGTTCCTGTATTCCTTAACACCGAAATTGAAAAGTGCCATCAACCATCCGTTGCAATTATTGAGAAAGAAAATATATTATATATATATATTATATATATATATTTATATATATATTTATATATATATTTATATATATATTTATATATATATTTATATATATATTTATATATATATTTATATATATATTTATATATATATTTATATATATTGCAAATATTGTTGGTAGTCATATTGACATAAATATATCTTCAAATTTTTACAGTGTTGAATAAATAAAATTTTCTAAATGTGTGAACAATTTATTATCATCATTATTATTTCTTAGGATCACCATAAATCCACGGAAAAATCATTAGTTTGGGTGAAATTGATTGGTTCAAAATGATTTTTTTCTTCGAATTCTTGTCGAGACATCTCGTCTCTTGTCACATCTCTCTCGTATCGTCTCGACTTGGCGACAATCATGAAATTGCTCTCTCGTATTGTATCGAGTCATAATCAGATCGGCTTGTCTCCTATATCCCGTCAATTGATGTAGGCTGTTGGATCACCCCTAAAACAAACTAAAATATCAATTTTTTGCACATTAAAAAAAGAAGTGGAGTTCCGAATTTCCGCTCACGAAATGTGAAAAGATTTATCATTTTTTTGAACCCACAATTGCACATGTAGTTACGGAAAAGTTTGGAACTCCCCTGAGTATAATGAATTAGGCTTTCTTTTCGTAACAACGTTGTTTTACTTTATTCTGACATGTTTTTTCAATGGAATACTTATTCATAGGCAATCTGAAATAACTGGATCCAATGTTTTGCACAGTTGTTGAATAAATCAATTTTTCAAATTGCTTCCGTACACGATCCCATAAAATCAAATATATTCAAGATCCTATCTTGACTTTACATGGTGCCAAAGTCTCGTGATTAGATTATTGAAAAGTGCGAGCCATTGAGTTTCTCTCGAAAATAAATAGTGGAAATTGTGCAAAAACGTTTGAAAATTTTTTTACGAGTTTGAGAGGAAACAGAATCATGAATATATATATATATTCATGATTCTGAATATATATATATATATATATATATACGTTTATCAAATAAAAATTGATGTATATATATATATATATAGTGCAAAAATCTGCAAATCAACTCGTCGTATATAAATATACGATCATGCTCACGGAAGTATCCACGATTATCCTTCTCATTTTACAATGAATGGACTCTTGAAGAAAGGGGGGGGGGGGGGGAGATCCTCGAGAAGTGAAACCAATGAGTTCCCACGATGCGAATGTGGGTATGTATTTTCTTATAGATTCACTCAGGCAGAAATTAGATATAGATGTTGGTCGTCGGGTTAACCAGTATTTTTACACAAAAATGTTATAAATTATTTTTGTAGATTTGATTTCGGCCGAAAGACACACCCGTACACACACCTGCACCCTCAGCCACACCCATACAAGTTGAGGGTTTGGTGTTTCCAAAATGTTTCCCATGATGGAATACTTTTTCGTGGATTGCAACCGATAGCAGGAACATTCGGTGTGTGCTGTCCGCGTACCCATACGATGAGACCGAACCGGCTGCCGAGGAGGAGGAGGTGGGGGGGGGGGGGGGGGGGGGGGGGAGGGTCCATCACAGGAGCCCACCATCGTGACGCAGGGGTTCCTGGAGGTTTACCCTGTGCTCCGAAACATGATGACCTGAATGGCGAAAATCGGACCCAGCCGTAGGGCTTGGTGTTCAGTACTCCCTTATGAAGAGAATGCTGGAGAGCGGCGACCGTGAACAGTACCACAGAAAAGGACGAAGGAATAACAAATACACTTATCCACACACACAGCAAGATATATTAAGAAATTTCTTCGATATTACATGATTCATTTTTGCGATCATTACAAGATTCTTATTCAATATCTGATAGACAATGTAGCATCAAAATTTGAAAAAAAAATTGATTATGTTTCGTAGATGGGCTATATATTTTCCTTCTCCAAAAATCACGGAATTAGCGAAATTATGATTCCGATCGCCATCTTCAAGTCTGAAAAATTAAGAATCGTAGATGTGTTAAAATTGACGTGTGTAGATGTATCAACAGCTTTTTATGCAATGTCAGATTATTTGGAAAAACCAAATCAGTATGTAGGTTGTCATCGTGTTGCATATATATAGCACGATACGTTGCTAGTGTCAATAGACATCGCAGGAAATAATTGCCGATTTTGACGATAACTACACCGGGTTACCAACTCTGCTTTCATCCAGTCATTTTATCCCCGTGGGCACTCAAATTTTTCATCTTTCCCCACAAATTTTCTCATATTCCACCTTTTCATCGATTTCTCATGAGCTTTAAAACAATGCTAGAGATGCATTTCCAGGGGTAAACCAATGATCGATCACGATCGTTCAATATCGGACAGCAGCCTTGCCAACCCGTGGAGCTCGGTTCGTGGTATGGGGAGGGAGAAATAATGGTATTTCGGGGGAAATAATGGTATCTACCGATAAAATAGGCGCTTCAAAAAAAATTCAAATAATCTCTATTATTTTACATTGAATTTTGCAAATAACAGCCACAACAATATACTGCGATTTACATATCCTCTAAATTGCAAAAATTCAATTTTATAAAATTTAAGACCCCAATGTTAAATTTGGCCAAAATCGAAAAAAATTAATTTCAATTTTTCGACTCGAAATCGACGGAAATATCTTCCAGGGGTTCCTATTGGATAGTATAAACGCCCACGGGGCCAAAAATACGATTTAAAAAAAAATTAAGTTTGCCTCCCCATAAGACCCCAATGGTAAATTTGGCCAAAATCTAAAAAAAATAATTTCGATTTTTCGACCCAAAATCGACGGAAATATCTTCCAGGGGTTCCTATTGGATAGTATCAACGCACACGGGGCCAAAAATTCAATTTAAAAAAATTTAAGTTTGCCTCCCGATAAGACGCCAATGTTAAATTTGACCAAAATCTAAAAAAAATAATTTCGATTTTTCGACCCAAAATCGACGGAAATATCTTCCAGGGGTTCCTATTGGATAGTATCAACGCACACGGGGCCAAAAATTCAATTTAAAAAAATTTAAGTTTGCCTCCCGATAAGACGCCAATGTTAAATTTGACCAAAATCTAAAAAAAATAATTTCGATTTTTCGACCCAAAATCGACGGAAATATCTTCCAGTGGTTCCTATTGGATAGTATAAACGCCCACGAGGCCGAAAATACGATTTAAAAAAAAATTAAGTTTGCCTCTCCATAAGACCCCAATGTTAAATTTGGCCAAAATCGAAAAAAATTAAATTGACTTTTTCGACCCAAAATCGGCGGGAATATCTTCTAGGGGTTCCTATTGGACAGTATGAATGCACACGGGGCCAAAAATTCAATTTTAAAAAAATTAAGTGCGCCTCCCCATAAGGTCCCAATGTTAAATTTGGCCAAAATCGAAAAAAATTAAATTGACTTTTTCGACCCAAAATCGACGGAAATATCTTCTGGGGGTTCCTATTGGATAGTATCAACGCACACGGGGCCAAAAATTCAATTTTAAAAAATTTAAGTTTGCCTCCCCATAAGGTCCCAATGTTAAATTTGGCCAAAATCGAAAAAAATCAATTTGACTTTTTCGACCCAAAATCGAAGGGAATATGACTACGGAATTTTTTTGAATAAAGTTACGTAAAAAATATTTCTTCAAATATATTGCTCCCTCCTTTCCCGCAAAAAAAAAAGTATACCATGATACCATGACCGTCATCATGGTATATGATATGGGGCCCCGTTTCATGGTATAAATACCATGATAATGGTATGGTTGGCAACGCTGACGTTAAAGCTTCTGCTTGGTCAAAAATTCAATTCCGGCCAATCACAACGCTTAATTTTACCGCTAGTAGAGATTACTTAATAGAAAACTGGCCCATGGTTTCCTAAACAGTAACATTTGCCGAAGCTTGTCCCAGATGGCGCCACTGTCAACGGTGACCTTCTCTTGGCGGGAAATAGAGCAATTGGTCGTAATTGTAAGGTTGCGGCTCCAACTAATTTAGTGCTTTCTTCCAACAATGAATTTTCACATTACACCCTACATTAATTAATTAATACATTAATCAACTAATTAATACAGGTCTGAATTACGATCAGATGATCACTATAAAATTAGAGGAATTGTTATCTGCTCGAGGGGCTAAAACGTCAGACCGGAGGACTGAACAGCTGTCTCTTCCGTAGGTGATTCTTTCTCTTGATTTGGAGTTTTGAGAGGCATATTTATTTCAAAATCGACGGTGGCAAGTTTACACTTTAATTTATTTTAATTAACGTCAGTAATTATTTTGGTTTGAACTTTGAAATTTGAGAAAAATTACATCCGATGGTAAAATGACGACAGAAATTATAGACATCTGCATTACCCAGTGCGCTGCGCATGCGCGACTTCGCCATCTGTTTCACTATTTTCTTTTCATATTCCAGGGGCGTCGAACAGCCGGGATTTCATCGTGGGCCGTAGTTATTGGTTGCCACGCGTCAAGTTGTCCCCTTTTTGACATTTTCCACCAAAGTAGTGCCAATAATCGTTAAAAAAATGTCGATGCTTGCTGTGGGCCAAAAGTTCTGGCAGGAGTACTCCAAAAATACTATAAAAAAACTGAAGATTATCGATGCCTATCTTCTGTATATTTTCCTAACCGGTGTCATTCAATTTGTGTATTGCTGCCTAGTTGGAACATTTCCTTTCAACAGTTTTCTCAGTGGATTTATATCCTCCGTTTCTTGCTTTATTTTAGCAGGTGAGTTTTTCGGCAATTAAATAACACCAATTTAACGACCACGTGGTTAATGTGAAAGTCTATTTTGTTGACTCTTTCTCATTGGTTATGTGAATTTTGGTGGGCTAGAAAATCAAAAAATTGAGGTCTGCAGTTGTATATATCTTTCTGCATTTTTTTTAACATACGCATTTCTCACAAAATTTTTTTAATTAATAAATTACTCAACTTAGCCGTGTTTATATTTAGAAAAAAATCGTATGAGGTCAAAAATTTAGCTAAAGTCGTTCACCAAGAAGTCATATTTTTTTATTTTTTTTCCTTCGAATAGTTCATAAATTTTGACATTTGCGCTCTATATGTATTTTTGAAAAATTCACGTCGGCAGATAAATTAATGGACTTCAGATAAAGCCGTTAAATTTGAAGTATTTGAAGGCAAAAATTGAAATTTTGCGAAAGAAAAAAATTTAATAGTTCGTTTCTCGACTACCGCGAAAATTCAAATCGAGCTAGATCACGTGGTGTTTTTTCAAAAAGTGGTTTTGTCATAAAAATCATTTTAAGAAGTGATGAAAATTTTTGCTTTTTTTAAAGCCACGTGACAATTGATTTTAAAAGATAAAAGAAACTTGGACCCGATAAATTTTTGATTTTTTTATTATTAAGAAAAAAAAATAAATGTAATAAAAAAAATTATCTAATTTTTCAATCAATCAAAATCACTCAATTTTGGGGATGCACAGGATTTTTTTTTTCTGAAATTTTTGTACCCATAGCTATATAACCAAACGATTGTGAGGCACCTTTTGCTCCATTGACAATTAAGGAACGATAAATAATTGTGATTTTCTTGTTTCAGTTTGCTTGAGACTGCAGGTGAATCCGCAGAACAAAAATCAGTTCGCTGGCATCAGTCCAGAGCGTGGCTTCGCCGATTTCATATTTGCACACATTATTCTTCATCTAGTTGTGATGAATTTTATCGGCTAATTAATGACACCTACCATGTACACTACGAGATTTTTTTATCAATCAACTCACCTTATTTTCCACATCGAAATAAAGTTATTTGTTTAGTGATTTTATCACGAACTTCACATTAATTTTTCATGCCCAGTTTCAATCCTTCCGCACGTTACGAAGTATTGAAGTTCCGTATTTTTTTAAATTTCCAAAATTTACTTTTGCAATTTTTTTCGCTTTAGCAAATGTATTGTACATTTAGGAAGATATTTATTATTGACCGAATCCCGGTCGATCCATTCGAGCATTCCTTTTTTTTCTGAGTTGTGCATATTGAATTTTCTTCATTAATTATTACTGAATTGAAAATTTTTCAATAACAGAAAAATTGAGAGCGAAAAATTGCGCAATAGCAATTCTCTCTCAGTATTCTTTGAAAAAGCTATACCCTTCAAGTATATCTATATAGACAAAAAACTCATATTGCGGGGTAAGAACCGAAAAAGCCAAATCAATGATTGACCGACTGTGACAAATACGGATTAAGTAAAAAAAACATGAGCAACTTATTGCACTAGTAAGGAAAAAAACAGGACATGAAGGATTCACTGCTGATAGCAAAACGAATATAGGCTGTCTAAATTCATTTTTATATTTACAATGACATCCTGAAGGTAGGACTCACCTAAATCAATGAATACATTTGCAAATAAAAATTGTTTATCTTATAATTTGACTGCTGTGTTTGTTTTTCTTTATTAAATGTACAGTGAACGGAGCACTTTCTTACTATTTACTTTAACCAGTCGTTTTCATTTTTATATTCTTCATATATTGGCGCAGTAAACTTGGCGAACAAACCGTTAAAAATCTTAATGAAATGAAAGGTGAAAATAAAAATTCGATGGTCAACTTGACGAAGAAAAATAAAAAAAAAAAAGAAAGAAATAGGAAAAGAGGGAGAATGAGTAAACATATTTGTAAGTATGACACACGTAAGAGTCACCGTGGAAAATGCTAGGATCCACACACATCATTGTCACACATAAGTTTCATACAATTGTTTTTGCTATCTTATGTCCTTGTGGTCACTTAATCATTCTAATAAATAAATATTTTCCGTTACTACGCTAATTAAAATTATTCGAAACTTATCACTGAAATAAAAACAAAAAAGGATGATCTACTTTAATTCGAATGTCATGGAGTATGTACTAATTATTGATGAATATATTGATCAAAAAACAAATTTAAAGCTGCAAAAGATAGAGCTGCCTCAAATATGACACACAACAAATCATAATGGATCTTTAATTAGCACATATTCTATGACACTCTTAGGATAATTCTGTAGGGAAGAGGTAAAACCGAATAAGTGTATTTGTCGCGGGGTTTTTCATGAATATTTCAAAATCTAGGCGAACTACAGTAAAGTTGATAAGAGCTTTTTTGTAGAGCTTACTTTTCTCCACAAAAAGTTCAGTATGGAATTTTTTCTATCCCTTCTCGTTTTCGAGATATTGGCTGAAAATCAGCTTGGAGATGAGTTGCCTTATCTCGTTTTACCTGTTCCCTACACAATTCCATCATTTTGTCATGCACTTAAATTATTCACGAGTACGCATACCTCTTACAATGATAATGCCTCGATAGTTCACTTGTTACTGAAAAATAATCACCATTTTACAAAGGCAAAATTATGTTCAACATTCGCTTAGTAGATGAACTTTCTCATTATTTTTTTTTAAACATGTTCTATTCTTCATCTTCCTTTACGTTTTAACAGTTTAATTTAATGTGCATTGACGTGTATGCAAAATTGGATTATATCACATAAAGCAATCTAGAAAAAAAGCTGCAAAGCCAATGGTTGTTTCTCTTTTTTGTCACTTTGAGCTTTTGCAATTTTCGCTAAATTAAATATTCAAATTATTAGAAGCAATAATACTTTTTGTTTTCTTTTTTTGATCTCTCAATTATCCAAAAGCATCTGCTAGATTGTAAAGACCAGATTTTTTTTAGCTATACAGCTTTTCTTCGTCCGGTGTTTCATTGGAAAAACGTAAATGAATTTTCAAATTATTTTTTCTTTCGTTTTTCGGGCAAAATTGGAAAAAAATATTAATAAAAAAAAAATTGTGTTTTTTTCTATCATTTTTGAAAATGAAAATCGTTTACGTTTTTCTGAATAAAAATCTCAAACTCAATTCTGACAAAATTTTGATGATGTTCAAGCCATCATGTTTACTATGTTTAAAGTACAGTTGCCTGGATACAGAGTTCAACATCTCTTGAAATTTAATTTTGCAAGATGAATCGAATTATGAGTAATAGTAGTTTTAGCTGTTTTGGGCGACTAGCGAATAAATTTTCTTGGCAAATGAGTGAATTAATGCGTAAATATCCGTAGTGAGGTCAAGGTAAATATGAGAGATAGGTTTTGTTTTTAAGTGAAACTTCAAAAGGCGCTTGGACTTGTAGTAGCCCGATGTGACGGATTATGCAACGCCTAGGGGTCGGCTAAAAAAAATTTTGTTTACAAGACTTGAAATGTTTGAAAAGAATTTAAAAATTTCGAAACTTTTGATTTTTTGCAAATTTTTAAAATCTCAAAAAAAAAAACTAAGAAATTTTGCAACTCAAAAAAAATCAGTTAACAAATTTTCTGACCGTATCAATTTTTTTTTCAAAAATATTATATGAGTTGACATAAATTTTACGAAAAATTTTACGAATTTAAAATGAAGAAAATCAAAAAGTGCAAAAAAAAAAGACAAAAAATTCAAAAATTTCTCAAAATGAAAGAATTCCCATTGTCAAAGAAATGAATAAATCAAGAATATAAAAACTCGAAAATGACGAAAAAAAATAGATAGCTTAGATAAAATATAAAATTTACAAACACATCGTAGACCTCCGTGGTTTATTAGCACTCAGAGTAGCATAAATATAGCAACGTTAAATATCACCAAAAAAAAACAAAATTAAGAAGAAAATAAAAAAATAAAAAATATAAGACTTTTGCTCTTTTCAGAGAATTCAAATCTACACATAAAAAAAAAAAAAAAAATTGAAATTGTGATAATTTCAGAAATTGCCTGCCAAGCAGGAAGTTTCACTCTACGCGCTCATTTTCATCCCAAGTGGATAATAAAAATGTTAACAATTGAAAACACCGACTTTACCTAGTGACACTCATATTCAGTAAGGATATTCGCCAGTGAGTGCTAGCACTTCTATACTGCATCAAAGTGGATCACTGTTTAATCGGATCTTGGCACATGATAATGGAACGGTTTTATTATGTATGAAAAATCTACGTAAGCTAAGTGTAGACTACATTGTCCGAAAAAACGCAACAAACTCATTTTTTTACGTGCAATTACTGCAAATTGCCAATCGATGTTATTGTCAAATCGGACCTAGGAATTTCAACGTTCATCTGAGCTTTTGTGAAGCGTATCAAACATTTGAAATCAATGAGTTTCTCAGTGTGATTGTTAATCCAGTGTCTCATCACAGGATTAACCTAGTTTGTATTAATAAAAATTATTACATATGGGACTTAGGGCGACACGTTTCTTCACTCTTATGCGACATAAGGCTTTCAAAACTATTTGGCTTCTTTGACGGATTAAACATTTTTTTAGAAGATATCAGAGCATGTTTGGATCTGATCTATAAACCTCGAAAAAAATTTTTTATAAAAATTTGAATAGTCAAATTGAAAAATTTGAGAGAATTCAAATGAAATTTTTGGAAGCTTTCAAAAATTTTGAAATTTGAAGCATTTTTGAAAATTTGAAAAATTTTAAAAATTTTGAAAATTTGAAATTTTTTTGAAAATTTAATAAACTAAAAACCAGCAGAGAGGAAAATTATGGAATCAATTATTTAACTATGAAAAATAAAACTAAAAAATACTCCAATTTTTTCACCCAGAAAAAAAAAATCCTACTTCATTTAAATTCCGCGCCAATCCCGAGCCTTGGGTCCAATTTCAAGACTACAAATCCGGAAGCATAAGAAAAAATTTGCCGCCCTAACGTTGCTCACTTCAGACACCCATCCTCATTAAAACAATAATTGTATACTCTATCAGTCCATTGGGGGACTTTGCACTGATTTTACAAACTTCAGCTTTTGCATTAAGTATAACATTGCGTAAAAACACAGCCTCCACCCTCAACCACATCTGAATTTATTTTCACTCCGTCCCTCACCTCACCCCTCGCTAACACACGAGACATTTTCTATTAATCTCAGAAAAAAAGAAAAACATCAAGACAGTCATCGAACTTTCAAAATCCAGCCATGGTCAATGCTGTCAGGTTTATCTCTATGGTTCATCTACAATGTCTCTCCCTGCTATTGAAACGCAGTTAATTAAGGGGGCAAAAAACGGCAAAAAAAATGGAACACAAAATATCACTCGCCAAAATAGGGAAATAAACATTTCAGGATTTACTCACACACTCAAACAATTTTCATCAAGACATCTGCAATGACAATTTTAGTCTAGAAAGCTGGCAAGCCTATGTTCAAAATTCAGCCGAGCTTTCGTAAGTGCCCGATTCTTTTTCACGATATCGGGACAATTTAAAACCTTGCACAATTGTGTGGAGAAGTGGTAAACTAGGATGAGAGAATTCCAGAGTTTTTGATCAATATTTCGAAATCTGAGGGAGATAGAGCAATTTTCATAACGATCTTTTTTGTAGAGCATGTCTTTCTCTACAAAAAACGTTCAATGAAATTTTCACAATTTTCCTCTGATTTAGAAATATCCGAAAAATAATACTCATCCTCATTCACCTGTTCGCCACAGAATTTGATCTCAATTTTTTTATGCTCACCACTTTCGTCCTTCCTCAATTTTTGCATCTTCACTTTTAGCCTTCCCAAAGATAAAGATAAAATTTGTTTTGCAATAGAAAGAAAACAAAACATTTTCGTAAATTTTTAATTTTTTTTTCGAGAATCATATTTCAATTTCTTTCGTGCAAAACATTCTTTAAAAAGTAAAAATGGAGATATTCAAATTATCATAATAATGAAAATGATTAAAAAACGACAACAAATTAAAAGAGATCACATTGCATTGGTTTCCAAAATTGTCTAGTCTAAAATCTAAAAGACAAAAATTTTATTGAAATAATTTAGCTCAATTTTTTGTCTCGTAGATTTTCGGGTACATGGAAAAATCGTGAGCTTTCATGGATGGTCTATGAGTGTTTTTTTTTGTCAAATTAAGATTGGGGTTTAAGACCTTGCATGAGTAATTGAGGATTTTTTATCACTGTCAACTTTTCTCTGTTTTTCCACATACTTTCGTCGAGCTGTGAGAAGCATGTGCTCTTTGCGGCGTTGAAGAATGCGCTCGCGTTCAGTTGAACATTTTGAAAAACGTCCACCAATTGTCGATGATTCTTCAGTTGTCTCAGCAGGTGGAATATCAATTTTTGGATCCCAGGGCTTTTGGGGCAAGGAGGGCAAGATGAGATTTGTTGTGGATGGAGTTTGGACAACTGGCTCAGCCTCCAGTTCACCTAATACATGATGAGGTAATAGTAAGCGTCCATCTAGAATATTTTCTACCGTTAGCTCGACCGATCGCGTCACCCTCAGGTCTTCCAGTACCACGTTCCTTGGGTAGTGTGGGAACAATTGTTGTACCTGTGTAAAGAGATATTAGTCTGTCATTAGAGAGATTTTTACAATTTATCGGTAAGGGGTAACGTCCGTGCAACAACTCCAAAAAAGGCGCGTTTCCGGCTTTTTTATTTATGTTATATTTTATGGGAGAAGAGAAAACAGAATGAAAATATTCAACGTCCAATCTAGGTTTTAATGAGACAATTTGGGGTGGGGAGGGGGGCGGGGGGGGGGGGTGATTTGTAAATTTGGGGGAAATTTTTTGGAGAAATTTTTTGTGGAAATTTTTTTGGGGAAATTTTTGGGAAAAATTTTTAAGGCAATTTTTTTGTGGAAATTTTAGAAAATTTTTTTTTGAAAAATTTTTAGGGAAATTTTGCGGGGATAAAACAATTAATAATTAAAATACATCCATTAAGCCATACATTACTCACATGTCTTGCCATAGCATCCAATTGTGAATTACTATGTGCCAATGTTAGAATATCACCTCGCAATCTATTATGCGTAACTTCAACCGAGAAACTCGGTAGCCAAGAGACATATCGCGAGCCATCAAAGTGAAAGAAATGATTGTCATTTCTGCCAACGGATGTCTGTGATTCTGGTAATTCTGGTCTCAATTCAGTTGCATTATCACGACGATTAGCCTGCATGCTCAAGACTAGTCTGCATGTTGGACACGAGGTGTCCTGCTCAAGCCAGGATTGTAAGCAAGAATTGTGGAAGAGATGGCTGCATGGTAATTTTCTTGCCGACTCCATTTTTTCCCAGCATATAGCACAGTTGTCCGAATTCTCAGCTAGCTCTTCGGGGACGGCCATTGGATAACTGCAGAGGATTTAAACATTTTTTTAGTACGAAAAAAATGAGAGATTATGAGGGAATTTTTATCCCTTTGCCGCTTGTAAAGTTAAAGAGTAGTGGTAAATATTCATACAAAATTTTTTGACACAATATGTTGACACAATAATTTTTTTTTATATGTATATATGTATATATGTATATATGTATATATGTATATATGTATATATGTATATATGTATATATGTATATATGTATATATGTATATATGTATATATGTATATATGTATATATGTATATATGTATATATGTATATATGTATATATGTATATATGTATATATGTATATATGTATATATGTATATATGTATATACAAATTTATATAAGCGGAAATATTTTGTTAAAAAATTCATTGGAAATTTTTTTTGTTAATTTTCTACGTATACTCACTTTTGCTCCATGTGGCTCAAAACAGCTAAATAATTTCTGTGCTTCGTGATTCTGCGCTGAATCTCATGGAAAAGATACCTCAATTGCATGCATATGACCAACGATGCCATACTCAGTAAAATATTGCTCCACAGTAGCATATGAATATGATGGAGGAAATCAACAGCAAGTACAATGAGTTCACAAACGAGCTCTGTATAATAAGCAAGAGGTCCACGCTTGTCTGATGAACGGGGTGAGGATCTCGTGTCGTAAAGGTGTATAGCGTATCTCAGCATCACGTGGATGGTTCTTACTGCCAAGAGAATGCACTGAAACATTTGGTAAGCCCAGTTTAATCATTCAGAAAAATCGAATATCGAAGAGAATTGAAAGGTGACTGAGCACCGGACAATTTCAAAGATTTGAAAAAAAAAAATGGGAATTCTAGAAATTTGAAGAAATTTCGACAACTGGAATTTTTTCAAAGTTTCTTTTCGAAAACCTTACGAAATGTAAGTAGTTTGAAAAATTGGAAGGGCGGCACCGTGCTTATTATGCGAGACCAGAAGACTTGAAACCCACGGAAAAAAATCGGCGCTTGCTACAAGATTACAACGAAGCAATTTGAAAGAGTCATTCAATTAAAGTCTAAATATCTCATCTGGATCTGTAAACTATTCCCTCAACGTTCAACTTCGTGACAAATGAGAGTAGCGTGGGAGAGGAAATTTAGCTATTATGCCATAAACCCAAGAGATATATAATTACTAGTAGCAATCATTGGCCCTCTTACGGCAATTTAAATTGCTCCTGAAATGGAATTAATTCATTTGAAAATTTAGGTGTCAACACGTGGTTGTCGCGCATTTTTTGTCGCATAATGAGGGCTACGCCGCTACATTATATACATATCTATACACAGTTAATTTTTGACTGTCCGACTTAGAGAAGTGATTGTCATGACCCCGATAATGAAGAGTCTCAGAAATGGAAAAATTTCACTTTTCTTGACGTTTTACATCATTTTGACAAATTTTGGGTGAGGGTTCTGTGTGTGTGTGTGTGTGTTCGTATGTGAGTGATTTTTTGGGCACCGGTTCCTCGCAAAGGGGTCGATCGATTTGTTTCTCCTGTTACCAAAAATCACCTCTCACTGATGTCCAGGTGGGCAAGGAGAGTCAATGTTGAAAAACAATTCCTTCAATTGTTATTAACAATTTTGATGATTCAAAACGTTCTATCGCGAGAACGGTAAGAGTTGGATGGAAAAGTTTGAAATAAAAGTTGTTGCCCATGTAGAGACAAACATTTTTTGTTGTACGATTTTTTTTGTGACACTCATAATTAAGGCGATAGCGTTTAATTTATTCCAAATTTCAAGACACACACACACACAATAACACATCGGGAAGTTCATGATGCGACCCGACGAGGGTCACACATACATCCCGTTTATTCAATTTGTTTTGATCAATTTGTATGAATTCATTAATGATTCGCCTTCCGCTTTCCGCTTCGAGTTACATGGGTCATCGATATCTGAAATAAAAACCACCAGTTTTGCGACCCACGTCAAAAATATTGTCAAATTCCAATTTGAATGCAATCACACTTCTATTAACAAAATTCTAACTGAATTTATGTCAAATTAATGGTGTAAACAAGTGGTATTGCACATCAGTAATACAAGTTGTGGGTAATCAACAGAAGTGGTTGAGCGAATTTTTTTGTGACAGTTTTACAACTGTTTTATGACAATACTATATAGGATGAGTGACGGAACTTCACTTTGTTACATTAATCAGGTGTTAATTTGATCGCTGTTCAATTATGCCATCACGTGGGTCCATATATTACTGATGATCGATTTCCATCGATTCGATCTCGATGGCGCCGCATTGAGCAGTGATTCGTGCAGAGTTAAGCGTTTCCGGAAAACGAGATGTTTATTGTCGGTGCGATATAATGATTGAATGGGAAGAGATAAAATGGATAATTGGAAATGGTTTGAACGTTTGCAACAGTTTGTAAATGTCAGACATTTTGCATAATTACAAAGATTCCTAAAAATTAGAAGCGCTTTGATGGTTTGAAAATTTCGAAAATTTTGTACAATTTTTTTATTTTTTTGAAATTTAGAAAAATTTTGGAATTTCAAAATTTTTAAAATTTTTAAAACTTTTGGAATTTTTATAATTTTTTAAGTTTGTGAAATTTTCGAAGTTTTTGAATTTTTTGAGATAGCATTGAAGAAATTTGAAAATTTGAAAATTTTGAAAATTTTGAAAATTTAAAAAAAATCAAACATTATAAATCATCTACAGTGGCTCACAAAATTTTTGAATTCATATCTTTTATATGTTTTAACTTTCACGGTAAAATTAACAGTACTTCCTTCCGAACGATGCACTGTGATTCGATCAATGAATATGGCAATCTTCACTTTGATTCATCAATATTTATATCTCAATATTTGCATAGCACTGCACTTGACCACATGCAAATTGATGTTAATTGATTGTCAATTTAGAGGAAAACACAACAGACCAATGCATGAGAAAAATCATGAATTCAAAAAATGTAGAAGGTTTCAAAAACTAAAAATCTGGGGTTTCAACAAACTCGAAAATTTGGAACTGTGAAAATTTGGCAATTCAAAAATTTGGAAATTTGGAAATTTTGAAAGTTTGAAAATTCAAACATTAAAAAAAATTGAAAACTTGAAAATTTAAAAATAAAAAAAAAATTGAAATTTCAGGAAATTTAAAAATGTTCCAAAAATCCCAAAAATTCAAAAAAATCTCAACAAATTCATTTCCCTCGATCATTTCTACGGAAATTTTCTGGTGATTTTTATTGAACTTTTGTCTGTGCAGGGGTTCTTAATTTTCGGTTTGTTGACCTTGCCTAGGAGCTCCTTTCAAGGATTAACGACGACTTCCTGGGACCGCAAGACCAAAAAATAAGCACTTCACACGTGCAAATACTACATGAAAAAATCTATACATAATGCAAGAGGCTAATAAATGAATTGCACTCTCAATGTTGCTAGCACTTCGATTTTAATCAAACGAGGAAGGCTTCACCGTTATGCAAACTCGTTTTGCGCTGCCAGCGTCTTGAGGCTGGTCAGCCACCTCGGGTTTTATCTACTTGCGAGCCTCAACTCATTGGAAAATATTCCAAAGGAATTTCAAAATTGTACGATTGTAAACGCCAAAAACTTCTCGATTCAGTATTTTCCTCCACCACTATAATTTTCCCGAAATGTCTACGAAAAATGGAAAATCTTGTGAACGATTGACTTCACCCAAATAAAAATGTTCACCAAATAATTGACATACATGGAGTATATGAAGTAATTAACTAAATAAATAAATGGGGAAAAATATTCAAATTTCGGAAAAAATTTATAAAATTAGAAAAACTTTTGACAAATGTCAAACATTCCCAAAAATTCAAAATTTCGAAAAGTTTGAGAGGTCGAAAATTTGGAAAATTGAAAAACTGAATTAATTTTCAATGAGAAAAAAAAAATTCGCAAAAATAAATATGAAGTGTCATCCACAAATGAGTGTGAAAAAACCAGTGAATAGTTTTCGTGTCGTCAATAAAATTTCTAATTTTTTTTTACTCACTGCATGCATGTGTAAATAACGACCATCAAGAATTCAATGTTTTACTGATGCTACAAATGCATGCGCAAATGAAACCGAAGTTTTCGATTTAATTGTAGAAAAAAAAAATTCGCATCCATAAGGAAGTCTGAGTTTATGATTTGATGACTTTCAAATGCACGACAAAACCATTCTCCTCTCGCAATAAAATAACACTGAAGCCTTGACTTTCAAATGAGAATTGCGGCTAAATTTTCCACTTTTTACACATATTTTATTGAAAACAGGTTTTATAGAAGTTTTATATGGCAGTTCGGAAAATTACGTGATCAATCTCAATAGAGCGAGTCAATACAATGGCGACTGCGTCAATCTAACTACATTCAAGACATCTATGTGTGTTTTTTTCCCTTCATCCCTTTCTCTTGTACTTTCCACCGTTGTCGCTTTTTTTGTCGGTGGGTGTGTATATGTGGGTCGGTGGGTGGCTGGGTGTATATGGGTGGATGAGTGTGGGTCGATGGGTGTGTGGGTGGGTGGGTAGATGGGGGTGGGCGTGGGTAGGTGGGTGGGGCTGGGGGGTGGGTGGAGGGTGGGGGGAGGGGGGGGATGGGTGGATGTGATATTGAAATATTCAAAAAGTCGAAAAATGAAAATGAAAGTAAAAATCATTGTTAAGTTTGTTGACTCGACTGCAATGTAATCAATAGGATATCCGAGAGCTATAAAAATACGTTGATCGGTCAACTCACCTCGGCCGCCATAAACGCATATGTGTTGAAGGACACGAAGAAGAAGGCTGCAGCAGTGGATAGTAGTAGCATGAACAAGGACAGTGCAAAGATTGCACCCAGAAGGCCCAAGAGCCTTGCATGACTCCATCCCGGTGTCGTAGGTGAAAAGGACAACTGCAATCACCAATAATAAATTTTGAGTAAAAAAATACACCCGCCAATTTAACAAATTAATTGGAATTATTGAGAAAATTGCTTGTAATACAATCTGCCTTGACTTGCCATCAAAAACTGGTTTAAAATTCTTCTGGAAATATCGACAATCGAAAACCAGTTTAGATTGATTTATTGAATGGCTCTAGTTATATCCAATAAAAGAGAAAATGAGCAATGTCAATGTTTCAATGCCATGTTGCGTAAATACTCGACAAATCGAGTTCAGGCTTCGTTTCATATACGTTCACAGAAAAAATTAATTTTAGCAATTACGTTTAGTGTTCTTGGTTTAGAGCAAACAATTTCTGAAGCATGAGGGAAGGTGGGACAAGTTTTTAGGATTTTTCCAAATTTGAACATTCATAAAATTATTGAAATCTTTGAAATTGTCGATTTTTTTTATCTTTATAATAAATTCTCGAAATTATCAAAACCGTTGAAATTTTTCATATTTTCACTTTTTTTTTTCAATTTTAAGAATTTTTGGGATTTACAAGTTTAGAAAAAAAAACAAAATTGAAGTGTATGCAACGTTTAATTTCAGTTTTTACACATTTTTGGAAACGTAAAAGTTTATGCATGCTAATAGAAACCCATATCCACTCGATTAACTATGCTGAACAGCCTTGAGACCAAGAAAAAAAAACTCTTAAGTGTTCCCAGGTTTATTGGGCCCAATGTCATGAGTTTCCCATCGCCGAGTCTCGATATAGTCAATAGGACATCCGAGAGGTGTAAATATATGTTGAACGAACAATTTACGTCAAGAAAAAATTCGAAAAGTCACCTTTGAAGTTAAAACGAGAAAAAAATACATTACTAACGTTTGAAGGTTTCGAAAATTCGAAAAATGTCGAAACTTTGGAAAAGATGAAAATGTTGCAATCCAACATTATACAAATGGGAACAGGCACAAAGAATTTGCACATGGACCCGCGTGGATACCTGGAGAACGGTTTTCAGAACTGAAACTTATATTCAAAAATTGAATATAAAATGTAAAAAAAAAATGAAAATATAAAAAAATTATGTAAGAGTGTGGGAATTTTTTTGAATCTGTAAACATTGCAAGAATTTATATTATATCTCAATCGGATTTTTACCCAGATTTATCCCTGAACTACGTAACACTCATAAAAGGTACCATTCGTCGCCAGTAACCTGGTTACGTTATTGGATTTTCCTAACAGGATTTTATGAGTGTCGAATTCATTGCGCAAGGAAGGGCAGCAACTGAGAATTATAAACACCTTTTGTCGAGAAACTCGAGGAGTCGATGGTAATAGAGAATTTACGATCGTATTTAATAAGTGTATTAAATTTCACATTTGATGTTCGTTATGAAAATTTTATGCAAAAAAAAAACCGCGATCTTCCGATGATAGTTACACAATTTTGTATAACTATGCAATACGCAATGGGTATTAATTCTCGAACCGGAAATTGATTTTTTTTCATTAAAATGTAAGACTTCTAGGAAATTGAAATCTTAGAAAAAAGGCGAAATTTTAAGTTTTTCCTAATTTCCCAAATTCCCTGAATTTCGAAAAATTGCAAAAAGTGACAAAAATTTCAAAACACTATACTTATTCAAAAATGTCAAAATACTAAAAACGTTCCTAATGACCAAATTAGCAATCAAGCTTGTTCGCGCAAGAATTACGTTGCGAAACACAATTTCTACGTTTCCTCTCCTATAATCTTCATTGAACTTTTCCCTACGCGTAGGCCATTAAAAAAAAGCTGATTTCACGAATGAAGTTTACTGCGGAAAACTGTTGATCATTGGAAAGTTTCTTCATACCGGTAATTTCCTCGGTTTTCATTATAAAATTACTTGTTGCATTAATTTTCTGAGGAATGAAACTGAGTGAAAGGAGCTTTTCATTTATCGTTGCAAGGACAATCTAGTGGGTGGAAAATCAGAAAAAATCTGGCTTTTAAACTGAGGAAACTTCACCCCTGGATTCAGAAATTTGTATATGAAAAACATTCCTACATCATCTTCTTACAATAATCAACACGTTCTTCAGGTATTACATCTGATTGTCCAAATGACCTCTAAGCAGATGACGTTATTATATGAATTTATGTATTCACTTAGATCCAACACCTACAAGGCCAACTACAGGATCAAATTCTTCAGACAATTATGAAAGTAGTTAAATATAATACTGTAGACGTGCCATGTATAATTTTGTATTAATTTTAAATATAACATTTCTTAGGTCAATTAAGTTGGTCGTTAGCGAAAGGATGAACACCCAACGATGAATACGACTACAATCCATCATTTGGGAGCGGATTGACTTTGATAATAGGTGGTAAGACTGGGAATGCATATCGATCAATCAATTCATCAATCAATCAATGAATCAATGAATCAATTAATCAATCAATCAATGAATCAATTCATCAATCAATTCATCAATCGATTAATCAATCAATTAATCAACCGATTAATCAGTCGATTAATCAATCAATTAATCAATCAATTAATCAATCGATTAATCAATCAATCAATTAATCAATCAATTAATCAATCAATTAATCAATCAATTAATCAATCAATTAATCAATCAATTAATCAATCAATTAATCAATCAATTAATCAATCAATTAATCAATCAATTAATCAATCAATTAATGAATCAATTAATCAATCAATTAATCAATCAATTAATGAATCAATTAATCAATCAATTAATCAATCAATTAATCAATCAATTAATCAATCAATTAATCAATCAATTAATCAATCAATTAATCAATCAATTAATCAATCAATTAATCAATTAATCAATCAATTAATCAATCAATTAATCAATCAATTAATCAATCAATTAATCAATCAATTAATCAATCAATTAATCAATCAATTAATCAATCAATTAATCAATCAATTAATCAATCAATTAATCAATCAATTAATCAATCAATTAATCAATCAATTAATCAATCAATTAATCAATCAATTAATCAATCAATTAATCAATCGATTAATCAATCGATTAATCAATCGATTAATCAATCGATTAATCAATCGATTAATCAATCAATTAATCAATCAATTAATCAATCAAGTAATCAATCAATTAATCAATCAATTAATCAATCAATTAATCAATCAATTAATCAATGTGACTTTTTCTAACATAATTACCTATAATTTCAGTGTGAAGTGCACTATGATTTATAGTACATTTTTTTTTATTTGTATGTGGTCTTATTCTTTACCACTTCACACAAATTCATCCTTATGCCTAGGTAACTTATTCTCGGAGCGTACTCACATAAACGAAACGATCCTTGCAAAGCTGGCTGAGGAGGCCGAGGAAACCGAGTGCAGTGAACCAAGCCCACCACAATACAACCTCATCGGCATATTGGACATTGAGTACACCGAAAACAAATATAAATTTGTAGAAAATGAAATTTCCAAATTTGTCTTTCAGGTGTTGTCTCTCCGAAGCCCTCAGCTCGCCAAACACAAGTTTCTGAATTGTCTTCCCGAGGAGTATCAGCGCACAGTAAGCCATGTTCATCAGCGGCTGAAATCATAAAAAAAAGTTGTTGTCAATTGCATTGTAACTGACCCAGCCAGTAGCCACCCACTCATCCATGCACCCATTTACCCAATAACCGCCCCCCCTCCCCCCACCCACTCCCCCCCCCCTCATCCACCCACCCACTCCTCCCCGCCCTCCCATCCACCCACCCAAACTCTCCACAGTCGGGGGGCTCGACCAAAGGCGTCCGCCATCCTAAAGTAGAGGTTTCTGGAGGTTTACCCGGTGCTTCGAAATACGATGGCTTCGATGGGAAAAGTCAGCTCCAGCCGCATTGGTAGCTGTTACTACCCTGAGGGAGGACAGACGACAGGGATCGGAAAAAAACACACACACATCCACACGTCATCTCAAGATCTGTGGGTACCAGATCCGATCTCCGAAGTCGGGGTCATTACATAAACTTCGCAAAATCGGAAAGTTAATTCAAATGTTCGGCTGAGGCGTACGCAGTAAGTACCACAATTTCTTCCTCAGTTAAGTCAGAATTGGGTCGAGGCTTTACAAAAAGCATGGAAATCTATCGGCTCTGCAATTATCTTCGGATCAAATCGATCCAATTCTGGTATCTTTAGACACTCTCGACTGTGCATCCATGTATGAACGTTATCTGTATCCTTGGAATCGCGTGAGTCAGTAGCGAGTACCTAACGAAACTCAATTTCAAAAACTGTTTTACGCTACATCTTTACATACTCCATCACCTGAAAATTTCTGTGTACCGTGTTATGACGCTAGCTTTAGTGCATTGCGATTTTCGCAACAAATAGAGTTTTATCCTACTTAGTACTGCATTAACCTCCTTTAGTCACTTTATGGGATTTGCCCTTATGAAAGTTTTCATATGAAAAATATTTTCGCAAAATTGAAATTGACTGGAGTTAGAATTTTCCGGCGTACCGCGCGCGCTTGAATCATTTTTGGCAGATATCTTGGAAACTAAGAATCCTAACGAAAGTTCATATTAAGCTTTATTGTAGCTCTGAGTGTGCTCTACAAGAAACGTTTTCATCAAAATTACGCTGAGTGCATCAGATTTTGATGTACGATGTGAAAACCGATGAGAGATTTTCTCAATGTTACGACTTTTTCTGTTCAAGATTTTTAGTTAGAATTCACTCCATCGTTTGCCAGAAATTGAAAAAAAAACGCGAAGACTGCTAAACATCATTACATCCATTCGATGTTCCAAACTGAATATTGAATAAATAAAATTGACAGTTTCAAATGATTCAAATGGAAATGCACGTTACATACGTCTGCGTTATCGAGCATTTTCGAGCACGATGTTGCAATAATAAAAATGCCAATTAATACTATCAACTTCTCGATTGAAGCGTGTTTATGTAACTAGAAGCAGAAGCGGATTTGCAATAACTTTGCATCGAAGAAGAGTTTTTCCGCAAAGTAAAATTCTAAGAATTTATTTTTTTAATAAGTAAAATATCGCATTAAGAAGTGTTAGGAAAAAGTGTCATGGCACGGTATTTTCGACGATGAAATTTTTCCTCTGCAGATACTCGAGATAATACCCAAATTGTTATTATTATCCCCATTTTTGTAGAAAATATTTTCAAAGAATTGTCGGTTAATTTAAACCAAAATCTGGAGTATACACACACACACACACACACGCACACCCATCCACCCACCCACACACTCACACACAACTTGCAACATTGTCAAAATCGTCATCAGAGAATAAATTGAATTAAATTAAATGAAATTAAATGGATCCACCGGCAATAAGACTCTCATCAAAAAGTTTTCTTCAATGTTTTTCATTTTTCCCCACATTTTCCTGTGCGTAACGGAGAATTCACCCACGAATATTTCGTATCAATCGCTGCTCGTTACGTATCAAAAGCCCCTTTTCAGAAGAAAAAAAAATCTTTATTCAATATCAGAGAATATCTAGTCACAGAAGCAAAGTGGATTTTCTACCAACGAGATAAAATGGTTGGAAATGATAAAATTTCCTCCAAATAATGTTCATTAAAATTTTTCCGTGAAATCGCTCATTCATGAGATATTTGAGGTTTTTTCTTCTAATTTGGGAAAACCCGGTAATATGGCCCAGATTATACTCACTCGGACCGTTTCTTAAAATTTACAAGGTTTTTAAGAGAAGATGTTTCCTTCATCTGCATCTCTGATGTTCTCAATTCCACAATTGTCTACTGAAGTTACATTATGTAACTGTAGGCGGCAAGTCTCCTTCCCTTTGCCACAGTGTCGTTGTTTTACTCTCAAAAAAGAATGAAAACGCCCCCATTGTGAAGAAATAGTGAAAATATGCGGGCTCGCGTGCATTGCAACTAACTGGGTATCCATGACATGTTTTTATGAGAAATTTATGATAATAAAGATAAAAAAAAAACAAACTGCACTTGTCCATTCAATGACGATAGCTTAGATTAATCAGTTTTAATTGAGTCTACATTACATTGAAGATCATATCGCTTTTCCCCTTCTAATATTAAGTCATCTGTGCCCATTTTCAAGCATAAAGCAACGAGTTTGCATTTCAACTCTCATGGCTAAACTTTAAGTTTCAACAAGTTCGATAAGTCTGAATTATTTGCAAAATTATTTTCAGAATAAGTCAAAACGCGACTTCTAATTAACAACAAATTCATCTGAATATATTTTTTCTTGTTCGCAAATTTTATTTGAAATTTTGTGTGCGTGTGTGTGTGTGTGTAAAATGCATCCGAGAAATTCACCCACCCACCTACCCATCCACCTACATACATGCACCCACCCTTCCACTTACACACACTCACCCACCCACCCACCCATCCATTCATATGATGAATTTGGCACTTAATTTTCGAGGACGTTACAATAACTTTCCCTAATGGCAAAACCAGAAAACTCAATTATTGTCTACCAGCGTAGAAAGCTTCATTTTTTCCTTGATATTCCTTGAAAATATTCGTCACATCGTTAGAATGGAATAAGGAATGGAATGGAAAAAAGATCCACATAGTCAATACAATGACGACAATTAAGCAGATTTAATCGTATCCATATATTATCAAAAATTATATTATTATATTCTCCTTGTCATAATACTTCACCGCTCGTCACACTTTAAAAACGAATCCACGAATTTGTGATTAAATTATCACAATGATTGGAGAATGACGAGCGATTAACGGATGTAGTCATCCGCGAGAGGACAAGTGCACTGATCGTAATCATAACCGTTATTCCGAGATTTTTTTTTCTCCATTTAATGAATTCATGATTGAAAATTGTGGAGAACAACGATTCTGCTGAGTCGCCGTCAGCCTTCCTTTAGAGGCAAGAAATTTTAGCACAATTGCTGTACATCAGCTTCCTAATAATTACGAGTGAAAAGAAGTGGAGGAAGTGTTTTAGTAAATTGCGTTGAGCAATAGGTAAGACGGTGAAACTTCTGTGGGGTTTAGATTAATAATACGTACTTTGTATGAAATTCTACATGTTGCAATTTTAGAAGTATGCCGCGGACCATCCCAAAGACAAATAATTTTTTTTTTTAACTTCCCCATAGGGAAAGTTATTACAATTCTCTGGAGGAAAGAATTCAGAATTCATCATATCTTCACGTTTCATGACTCCTTGAAACATTTTCGGACATTATTCAGATGGCGTGTGTATGTGTGTTCCTCCATCTCGCTCTGTTGTACTCCCCACGGTCCATCCTAATATCAATTCCAAGTTGTGACCTCACTTCACTGCTTCTCTTAATTCATAGAATGCCACTAAAAACATATATAGTGGCTATAAACTTTCCAAGAAAAACAAAATAAACAATAATGCAGTTATTTACCTGGCAAGCAATTATTATACTATTATTATTGTATTTATATTCAAGCACGTTGCATCTATTTTCTCTCAACTTATTTACCCCAGTTTTCATGAGTAGTGCATGTCAATGAGGAGATGCTACAGGCAAATGCAAATTGAACTGTAAAAAAGTAGTAAATTGTACGTGTATGGAATATGTTGAATGAAAGACGAAGAAAAGGAGTAAAATGACATTGCACTGACCATTGAATGTTAAATTACAGATACAGCGTATTTACGAAAACGTAACGTGTGTTAAGGACGATAAAATGTAATGGCAAAAATAATGATATGATAACGATCTCATAAACCACTCAACAAATAAGTTCCATGAATAATATTACAATATTAATTTTTGAATGAATAATTTTTTATCTGTAGTTTTGAATTTGCGGCAAGTTATTGTATTGATGAACAGAATTTTTTTTCCATCATGTGGTTGGTGTTTTTGCAATAGAGCGTTGTAAACAATTCAATTGTTGATAACAAAAAAATGGCTCGGTCAATTTAAACCGAAAACTAATCCGATATAAGTTTCATGAAGGCCCTCCGATTACGATCTTGATGACCCAGATCGTTCGATCCGTTCGTGAAAAATCGTTAACCAAACTATCCGATTTTACGCATACAAACATACACACAAACACACACACATTTGTTCAGAATTTAAAGGGAAGCATTTTGATATACTTAAAACGCTGGTTACAAATCGATAAAAAATCGATTGACGGGCCATTACGATAAATCGGGAAGTTAAAAAAAAATGTAGGTGGAAATTTCACATTACGGTTTTGATTATGACCCCACGGAGTTACATTCATATACCCCACTAGTTAGAAAAATTGAATTCTTTGAAATCGCAGTTTTATGGCTAAATGTACAATGCCCAGGTGAAAAGGGCCCACTTTGGCGGTATCGACTTATATAACCCGACAGCATGAAAAACGATATATATGATAGATACAACGAAGAAGTAAGACATACACAGAAATAAAAAGTCGAATTTACTTCAATTCGACCCTCCTTTACCTTGAAAACAATCGTCCGAATATCACAAACTATGAATGACGAACTAGGTTTGAAGTGAACACACATAATGTTGAATCAAGTAAAAATTTTCTCCGAACACCGAAATGCTTGATTGACACGTGACTGGTCTCGCTATGAGAAAATGCCCGTATTTTTCTATTTCTCCAGCTAAATCCCGTGAGGGAAAAATATATAAAAAATGGGAACTCCTCCTGTGAGGGCTAGTGAACACATTTCGAATATTAGGACAGCTTATCCCCATACTCATGAATTACAAGAAATTTTTCAGTACACCATCCGCTGAAAATTTTCATGCTTAATGTGCTCAACCTCTAGATGTTGAAATTTTCCATTACATCAACTCAAATTGCTAAACTATTTAAAATTGTCGCTCTTTCGAATGGTCAATTTTTTATGGTCAATACCATTCTCTCCTCGACAATAAACGATCATAAATGCCGAAAAAATTCTCGGACCAATTAACAAACTTCCGATTGATGACTGCGTACTGTCCTCAAATTTAGCATTTCCAAATGAAATCTCATACTTTCGACCACGCACGCCCTCTTACCATTACGGCCACGATTCGGGTTCTTACCGAATTTATGGAGAATGGTAATAGACAGAGAATTGAAACAAATCACGTACACACTACGTACGCCTACACGTGTCTCGATCGAGAAGCCTAGCTGCTGTACAGCTAATTCCCAACATCACGTATACAGGCTGTCCCAAAACTGATAGGTTTTATTTCATATATCGATAAAGCATGCAAATCGGAGCCGAAAGTTCGTTTTCCATTTTTGCGCTAGACTATTACTTCATATTTTAAATCATTAATGAATTGATAAAAAGTGATCGAAACCAATTGAAAAATCAACTGATATTATAATTCGTCATAAAAAAGTTGTAAAGCTATCACAAAAAAATTCGTTCGACCACTTTTGTTGATTACCCACAACTTGAATTACTGATGTGCAATACGACTTGTTTACACCATTAACTTGACATAAATTCAGTTATAATTTCGTTAACAGAAGTGTGCGAATGGCCTTTCAGAAGCAGTTAGCTCTGAGCCTGAGTAAGGTCTCGGTCAATATCCGATGTCTCGATGATCATTCGTTGTACATTGGCAGGAAAATTTATAGGGCCCAAAAATTCAAATTGGAATTTCAACATATTCTTGGATATGAAGGGGGTCCCAAAACTATCAGGTTTGGAAGAGCCTATATATGTATATACAAGTACGTACTGATGAAATCACGTAAAACCAGGGAAAGCGTCCGTTGTCTAGTACGTTATGATAAGACGATAGCCGAAAATTCCTAACGCTAATAAACTCTCACCTTTAAGGTGACATTAAACATTCGATGAATATAAAGAGTAGAAAAGTAAAAGTATAGAGATAATTTCTGAGTTTTCCAGCTTTTACGCTGCCCCTGCAATTGTTGAAATTCGTTCTCCCAATTTGTGTTTTTTGGAAGACTTGGATAATTCATAATTTCATTCGGTGAACGCTTTACAATCACAGATGAACTAATCTGTGAATTCAACTAAGTGAAAATAAATCGTTAATGAACCCGATGATAGCATAACGACACACAAAGGTGAGATAGTTTCGTATTGCCAGCGTACAAACTCGAAAAATTATCAGTTGGAATGCCCCAAGACCGGAAAATTTATCGAATTCCAGAAATTTTGAACAACTTTCAAACGCATTAAAAAATTTACAAACCGGGAATTTACTAATTTTCTATTTTATAATTTCTGCCCTTCCTCCCCCTCCCCCTGCCAAATTCTAAAACAATTAATGAATAAAAAAATCACCATTTCTGTCTCAAAAAAAAAACTCCAGACTTCCAGAAAGTTTTCTGAATCGAAAAAAGTTTTTTGAACGGAAAATTTACAAATTTTGAACCCTTCAGTGACCGAAATTTCGAACTATGTAAAACGTTTTGCGACTGTAAGAAATTACAATAATTCGAATTTTTCCACTCACTGCGGAAATTTAAGTTTCACTCGAACAAACATCATAACTCACCCAAAAGCAGATGGGCTCCTGGATCATACAGGCGAGTAGTTCCTTGAGATGAAGCCCCGACGATCTCGAGTCCGTAGGGCTTATGCTATCCGTTGAATTTTCATCCCTCACGACAATGCTCGTATGATTGGTCCTCCATGCTGGGTCTTTCACAATTTGCGCTGCATAGTAAAGCGAACATGAGAGGATGGCAACGCTGAGGGTCGTGTAAATCCGAAAATTGGGTACTGGCAGACGTGCCAGAAAAAGAGCGGGCATGATTGCCTCCGATGTCCAAATTTTATAAAATCTTCGTGTTAATCTGCAATTAATAAGAGAAAATTATTATTCAAATGGTAAAACCATGAAATTAAACAGTATTTTCCGGAGGCTGGAAGCAGACACCCACCCACCTACTCACTCACTCACACCCCCACCCACTCACTCACACCCCCATACATACCCACCCACCCAGCCACCTTCACCTCCACTCATCCGCCCACCCACTCATCCACCCACACCCACTCACCCACACCCACTCACCCACACCCACTCACCCACACCCACTCACCCACACCCACTCACCCACACCCACTCACCCACACCCACTCACCCACACCCACTCACCCACACCCACTCACCCACACCCACTCACCCACACCCACTCACCCACACCCACTCACCCACACCCACTCACCCACACCCACTCACCCACACCCACTCACCCACACCCACCCACCTACCCACACTTCAGCAGCCACTCACTCACCCACACACACACACACACACACACACATACCAGTCGCTCTGACACGACTTTTCTGTCTTTAGAACTTAATACATTGCGCTATCCGATCGATCAAATAAATATTTGCTCTAGTTATGATAGTACCGTAATTACGTGGCCAATAAACGATATCCCATCAATTTGAAGATCGACGTATGCACGAGTATAGCCGTCTGCATGTGATAACCCTATATAGGTGACGACTGTGCAGTATGAATTATATAGTACATTCATAGTGCCTATAACATCGCGAATGGCCACGTAACACGCGGTTCTTCGGATTCTGTTATCTCTTTGCATAATTTCTTATTATAATTGAGCCACAGTTATTGCTTGTAAACACAGTGTTAAGCCTGACGCTAATAGGAAAAAAAAAGTTCGTTTCATTGAGACATTGTTTTTAGTGGAAGCAAGTAATATCCAGTTTAAAAATTCAACGTTATTGAGCTTACGGCCAATATGCGGCATTTTTTATTTGAGATGTATTTTGTTGGGTGAAATGAAACGGTACTCTGAGTCACGTCATATCTGTGTACCGAAAGAATGAGAAGCTTCCAGTGTTGTTCTTTTTTCAAGTGAATCTACTGCTTCAGATATTCGACAGCATTCGCATGCTGAGAGAAATCGAAAATTTAGTATATTGGGGAATTGGAAATTTCTAAAAACCAAATCTTTGCTAGTGCAAAAGCTTCCGTGACGTCATTTACTCGCATGGTGAGCGCCACGCCGCCCATACATTCAGGGACGCAAAATTCTTCCGAGTGCTTCTTTCTGCTTGAAGTGGATCAAATAATTGAAAATCAGAAGGAGGCGGCACTATGCTCATTATGCGAGTGCAAACATGATGTAGACAAAACTGCTGTTTTTGCAAATTTTCCTTCGTGCAAACCGCACACAGTGCACAAATTGCGGTAGTTCCGTCAATGGGCAAATAGCCGTCGATATTGATGCACTTCATGATCTGATAAGACATGCATTGCCTCGCCTATTCCACGTGGAACTATGTGTGAACTATCCATAAAGGGACAATGACCTTTCCGATGACTCCCAGGCATCATTCACGAGGAAACGGACAATTAGAGTCTCAATCAGAGTGAGTCTGATCGAGTCTACACTAGTTTTTTTCAGCATAGACGGATGTCAGAACCACTTTTTAAGCATGTAATGCACGGAGAGAAAAGTTTCATAACTAGAGAGTAGATTATTCTGTGTGATCCATCGGCGCTACACGAAAAAACTTCCCGATTTGTAATTTCCGCCTGAGGTCATTAACTTCCTAATGGAGGAAGTTATTGTTTGGCCTCTGGAAAGTAAAATTACATTTCTCGTCATATATCCGCATTTCAAAATATTTTCAAGATTTCTAGACAATTTTGCCCCAACCTGTGTGTCTGTGGGTTTTTTCCTCCGTCCCTCCCTTGTACCCCCCCCCCCCCCCTCCCAAGGTGGGTAGTGCTAAGCTTTAACAATTGGCCCAAACTTGGGACAGTCTTGGTTTACTAAGCCTCAGTATCAGTGGCTGAGCTTTGCTTGCACCAGTGGTGATACCAGCCTTTTGGCAACCAAGACCATGGATACCAACCTTGCATCAGTATTGGTACAAGGCTGGCACCCAAGCCTGGGCATTGCCGGATTACTACCGGCCTGAATTCACAATCACATTTTACGTTAAGGCTTGCGTGCCAGGCTTGGTACAGTCTAGGACCAGGTCCGGCGTTCAAGAATCGGTTATACCACGTAATTCTCGATCAGACCTGGCACTTGCCAATCCCTAACTTGGTCGCAGACTTGTCTCAGGGGGCATACCCTAATGTTCGGAACAGCACTGCTACACCGGCTCTTCTGCGAAGAGTGAACCGGACTAGGCAAGGCGAGGCGCTCGCCTGGGTCAATTTCCAGTTCTCTTCTGAGCCACGGTAGCTGCTCTGCAGCGTCTCTCCAAAAGGGAGTACTGGACACCCATCCATGCGGCTGGGGTCGACTTTCGCCATTGAGACCATCGTATTTTTACACACAGGGTAAACCTCAAGAAACTCCTGTGATACGATGGCGGACGCCTATGATGGAACGCATGCCCCCTGCATAGGGTTAGGTTCTCGATGAAAATCCGAAAAAAAAATCGTCTTGAACCAATCAATTTCACTCACGGAAAAAATATATTAACGGAGATATATATATATATGTATAATATACGGATATATCTGGATCTATTTTCGGCCAAAAATACTCTATGTGAGATATACCGAGGATAACCATGCGGTCATATAAACTATATATTTTCAATATAAGTAAGATATACATGAAATATTTCTTCGACCAAAAATGCTGTATCCGAGATATATCTTTGGGATATATATCTCTTTCCACACGGGAAGCTAATGATTTTTCCGTAAATTTATGGTGATCCTAAGAAATAATAATGATGATAATAAATTGTTCACACATTGAGAAAATTTCATTTATTCAACAGTGTAAAAATTTGAAGATATATTTCTGTCAATATAACTACCAACATGAACACTCACTTTTTGGCAATATTTTCTTTCTCGACCCCCGAGACGAGAGGAGATAACAATGGATTCTATAATTTCGATACAAAACGAAAGAGTTAAAATTCGCGCCTCGCCTCGTATCGCGACGACCACTAGCCTCGATATTCATTCAGCGTGAAAATTGAAATTTATCACCATTGAATAAATAAAAAATACTTCCGGTGAGTATTGCACAAATTTTCGTTGAGATCTCTCTTACATCCTTGAACGAAAAACACTCTTGTAGACAGGGCATGAGATTTTTGCAAATAATCATAGGAGGAGTCTCCGATCTCTGCCTTTTTTTTTATATTTTATGAATTTTTCAGAGTTTAAAGAACCCAACGTAAATATTTTTGTCGAGAAAATTTTATTCAATTTTCGAGAAACCTAGTTCCAATTGTTCCTGGTTTTTCTTTATTCAATATTATTTTACGAAAACGCACCAGACTTGAATTCCTAATTCTATAATAGTATACACGTATGAAATCAATATTCCTGTTTTAATTTTCTGAACAATTGGTGATAATAATTTGCTAAAATTATGATAACTGGTTATTACATGTTTGGTATTATACATAGTGAATGAAATTAATTTGTTAGTGAGTAAAAAAAAAACAACTTTTCCATTATAAGATTAATGAATTTTTTTCACAACTATCAAAGCGCATTGAAAACAACTGGTTATGAATAAATCGCGGTGCGATCAAGTGAATGGCCTCGGAGGACTCCACGTCATGCTTATATTTTGTGATGGTCGAATTTTGAGACTCGGCTGGATGAAGGATGTTATAGCGAGGTCGTTTTGATTGATTAATTAACGGTGTCCGTCCACTGAAAAACAACGTATTAAAATTTTCAAAAATGCCGCGTGAGAATTTGCGGTGTGAATACACCCACAAAATTATTAATTTCTCAAACTATAGTGGGGTGGAAGTGGGAGCCCAAACAAAACTTCCCGATCTGTAATTTCTGTTCTTCTCATTTTTTGTATGTAAAACGTTAGTTTTTTTCGGAAATATGAAAAAACTACAAAACCGATTCCAACCAAAACCTAGTCAGCTTTGAACGCCACAAAGACGCTTCGATTGCGCCATCTCAATCGCATAATTTGATGGTGACAAATCGTTGAGGAAAAAGTGTGTCTGCAACTACTAAAAAAAACGAGCGCAGCTTGAAAATTGCGGTCCATTTCGATATTCTAACAAACTAATCGAGGTAGAAAGAAAAATCGCGGGAGTTGGACGCATTGCGGCTCTCCCGCATTTTTAGAGGAAATGACTATATATAGCAAAAAAACAGTGAAGACATAAAATATCCGGCATGAAAAACTCCGTCAATCAAGTTATATGACTTTTCCCGATATTTCCAATATTTTGCCATGTATTACAGTTTATATGCGACCGGAAGTGGTGACGTCGCATCCCGTCGGAGATTCAATCCCAAATTTCTCCGGAAGTACCCTAGATAGCGATATGATTCATAAAACCTGAATGATTCTCCATGAAACGAGGAAGATTTTATATTCAGGGTGTTTGTCAGTATCTTCATTATTTAATCAAAAAACAGTCAAGCCAAAATTATAGAGTAAGAGACGTTTCCTGCTCGGCGCTGCTGGGCTACTCGCGCTTCACTTTTTGGGTCGGGATTTTGAATCCGACATTCGGTACGATGATCCTTTATGGAAACTTTCCAAAGATCCTTAGTCCTATTGCAGAAAAAAAGCCGTTTATACTCGGAAGATCTCTCGATTACATCCTCAAATGGAAAGCCACCTCAGCATTCAATTCGGACCGGCTGCGTATAAGTGACTCAGTCGGGATTACCAATTCATGAATAATACTGTGTAATAATCAACTCAAATCAAATCATCTAAATCATTGCGTCTGTTGTATAATTGATGCCATTCTATTCAGTGGATAATGTGCGTAGTGAGTCATCAATGGCGATGATTCGAGGTCAATTACGGAGGCCGTCCGCGTAGTATCGATTGGCAACCCTAGGATAAGAAGGTCAACCCAAGGGAGTAACTAGGTGTCCTTAATACTGCCTCATTTTTTCACTTATCAATGTTAATAAATGTGTGTGTGTGTGTGTGTGTAGGTGAGTAGACGTATGTGTGTGTGAGTAGACGTGGGTGTGTGTAGGTGTGTGTGTGTGTGTGCGTAGGTGAGTAGCTGGGTGTGGGTGGGTGTGTGTAGGTGGGTGGGTGGGTGTGTGTGGGTGGGTGGGTGGGTGGGTGGGTGGGTGTGTGTGGGTGGGTGGGTGTGTTTAAAAAGGAAAATTTAAGAAAAATTGGTCTCATATTCTGACGGATGTACAATTCTATATATTTTTCTTGAGGATTCCCCAGGGTCTACCGGCTTTTGCGTCGCATAATTACGTGGAAAATTCCAAATAACGCGGGCTCACTTTGCGTGTCCCCAGGCCCTTTTGCTCAACTATATATGTAACGAGCGAATGGGTCGATGGTAGAGCATTTGAGCTTAGCCACTCGCCGGGTCAACTTGCCTATCATTTCAGTATAAAGCATCATGTACGAGCCAATAAGTTCATGTAGATACACGTGGCGTTACAAACGCCATAAAATATTGTGCCAACAATGTTATAGGCTACTTTATCGTTGTTACATAACTCCGGACACGTGGGACAATTTTCTAAGTTTTAATTAACCTGACTCTCTGCAGTTTTAGCTACAGTGGGAATAAAAATAATTTTTTTTTTATGGGGGTCAAATAAAAGGATATTTCAAATTTTCTTTTTGATATGTTCATGGCAAACTCTATTGAATTTCTATTGACTTCATAATTACTTTTTCTGATATTACAATGTCTAACTTTTGCAAAGTTTTTCAGTCAACGGGGTCATGCGCATGCGCCCCAGTATTCGATCAGCTCATGGATCGAGATTGGAATGCATTCTCGACCGTCGAGACGGGACGAGATAACAATTGGTTTTATAATTTCGAGAGAAGACGGGAGAGTTGAAATTCTCGCCTCATCTCATATCGCGGCAACACTAATTTGTTGGTCATAACTCCTTGCATCCACGGTAATCATTCCGTAAATCCACGGTAAAAATTACGGTAGACGTTGTGAATAGTGAGACAAATTTTTAAAAATTCTATTAACAACGGAAAAAGTTTAATATAATAAATATAGACGTTACTACTAAATCATGAAGGTTTACAAATTGTCTCGAAATTGCGGGATTCGATCCCAGTTCGAAACTATTGACTCAATTACAAGTGCACTGAAATGGTAATGGAAGATTTTAAATTCACATACAAGCATACAAGAGCGAGATGACTGAAAGCCTATCATAAAACAAACTGGTCTCATTGAATCTGCTGCGGAATGCTTCGGGGGAAAAATACTTGTTATATGTAAGCAAATGGCTTTCGTTGTTTACCTATTCTCTTATCTTCATTTCACGCGTTTCATTTTTCACGACTTTCCTCAATATTTTTTCTTCACTAATCGGAAAATGGTTTTATTTACACGTAAAAAGTGACAAAGTAGATTTATGTGAGCAAGGCCCATAAAATTCTGAATTAATTGCGAAGGTTTTACATAAAACAATCCAACTGGAATTTCCAAAGTTATTTCCAAAGAATTGCAGGAAAAGCAAAAGATGTTTGCTGCAAATTGGAATATTGAAAGGTCTCATTTTTTCGGAATCAATGAATAACAGGATCTTAAACTTCAGAAAAGATAGTGTTACTTCGAATTTGAAATTGTCATTCAGCGCGCGAAGCGCGCATTCGAGCTTGCATATATAAACGTAATGTATAATGTGTAGAGAATTAAGGCGGGGGGGGGGGGGGGAGAAGGTGTAAAACGGTATTGGTATGACATAATTATTCAATTTTATTCTTAGGTGCAATCAAAAATTGTAAATCTGTGGTCAAAATCAAGGATTGCGATTACGTCATCCAGATAAATGGAAAAATGCAAAATTATGAAGTACGAAATGTATATTTATGCGGCGAGATTGGCTTTTCTACGAGCAGTTCAGCACGAATTACGTTATAGATATACGATGATTGATTTCTTTCCAAGGGTGATGTGGTTAATCAAGCGAAACGTCATACAATTATCGACCCTTCAATTTATGGCGCAGTGAGTCGCCCACAAGAAGAGAAAATTCGATGAAAATAGAGCTCCATCATGATGGAATATTTTTTTTTAACAAAAAGGTAGGCGAATAGAAACCTTTTCAATTAGAAAAAAATTCTCGAATTCTTGTCGAGACATTTCGTCTCCTGTATTGTCTCGACATATTGGCATTTTAATTTCAATTTTAAACTCTTCAAATTGTCAAGTGTTCAAATTTTTGCCAGGATTAAAAACTCTTGAAAACCGATGGGATGCGCAATTTTTTTTCTACTTACTGCAATGAACAGATATGCGGGTAAGACAAAAACAAACATCGCTTAAGAGCAGGTGTCCGACCATCTGGCAGTGACTACTGACAACTCCAGAAGCCCCAATAAGCGCAAACAAAAATACGTCTCAAGAATCCAAATCCCCACAACTAACTGGTTAAAATGGGTCTGATCCTTAGAACGGCTGGCCATATTTTTATTTTTATTTTTTCAACTTTGATGTATGCTATCTCTTAAATTATGTGGTTCATGAGATAAGATGTACCACCCACCCATCTACAGCCACCCAGTTACCTACACCCTCCCACCTACTCACCCACCCACTCACCTACACCCTTCTACCTACTCACCCACACACCTACACCCGCCCACCTATACCACCTACCCACCCACCCACCCACCTATACCCACCCACCCACCCACCCACCTATACCCACCCACCTACTCACTCACCCACCCACCCACTCACTCACCCACCCACCCACCCACCCACTCACTCACCCACCCACCCACTCACTCACCCACCCACCCACTCACTCACCCACCCACCCACTCACTTATACCCACCCGCCTACCCACCCACCTACTTACCCACCCCCCTACACCCACGCACCCACATACAGCCACCCACTCTCTCTCTCTCTCACATATTAAACTCATTAGATTATCTTCAACAAATGGTAGAAAAACCATGTAACCACTAGAACATAGGTGAACATTACTAGAGTAAAATACAACGAATTTTCCGTCTCGAGACGATTCCAATAACTTCTAGACACCGAGAAGCTGAAAAAAGCTAATTATACCTGAACAATCCACGCCCACCTTCCACCATATCAACCGATCGTTGCCCAATAGCCGAAAAAAAAACATGAAACCAATTAGTGGAAACATTCGATCATCCGATGCAGACGCTTCATTTGATCTCAATAATCAGCTCACTCCAACGTTTTTGTTTTGATCATTCCACGTGAAAATAGAATAAAAAAACAAACAACTGATGCAATTTTTTCGAGGCCATAGTGATCTCTGCCAACCAATTTTTCGTCGTCAAATGGTTATTTATATCCCCGATCATGCCTCCCCGGAAGATGTTACGGATGTAATGAAAGTTTTCTAAAATTATAAAAACAAGTACATTTTTTTTATCATCAGGGGACAATAAATGACGATTCGCCGCAATTTTAACATAATGACCACAGATAAATATCGGGAACATTAATAGATAAAAGCCGCGATAATATGAGATTAAATGAGCGCGGGAAATTCAAGTATTTCAAATATTTACCCCCATATCCAATTTTACATGCAAAACATTATTTTCTATAATTTCCACATTTTTAATCTTCTCCAAACCATCCCTATATATTCCCTCACATCTTCAATTTCCACAATTGTTCATGACGTCTCATTATAAATAATAGAAAATAAACAAACGAAAAATAATAATATAGATAAAAAAAAAATCTGTGGGTATTAGAGAAACGATTTTTTTTTATTTCTGGCCTTCGTTTACGCTCAATATCTGAAAATCTAGCGGAGCTAGCCCAACCACCATAATAACTATTGTTGTAGACAAAAACATGTTCTACAAAAATGTTCCTTACAAAATTTCTCCATTTCCCCGCGCCTTCGAGATAATCGGCAAAAACCTCGGTTACCCGCACGAAAGGACATATATGCGGAAATGCGACATATATTTCTGCTAGATATATATGCAGGCGAAAACTGCCATATGCGAATTAAAATTGGTATCCATACATACGGTATATATATATATGTCAATGCATACAGAAATATTCGTGCAAAATAATTTATAGACTATATATACGCGTTTAGTTATTTATAAGCGACGAGGCCAGAAAATACCTGTCAAATATATTGACAACTTGACGAAACACTTTCCGTGCATATGACGCATATATGCCACATATTTACCCTATATATTAGCATATATTTTCCACACATATGTCCTTTAACGTGTGTGCAATTTCAGCAACTTTAACTAAGCAAATTTATTAGTGATTCACCCAAGGGTTACATGGGCTTCCATTATATCTATATATATTTTATTCACATCCTTCATTTCATGGTTAGTCCAAACTTTTGTATCCGTGTATTCATCAGTGTGATACTGCGGGGAGAAACCATGGCACTTTCAAACTATTGACAAAACCACCCCCTGCATTAATATTTGTTTTATTATGTGGTAAAGTCCATGTGGCCTACTCACCGACAGGCACTCACGTTGCGACATTCCACTCGTAAATTTTTCCCGTAATCCAATTAATGACAGTTGTGGTGCAATTGTTATACGCTGAAATTTGAATTTTCCGGGGGGAAGAAATTTGCACGAACTAACGCGAATTGTTAATACCTTTTCATTCACAATTGAATTCACGAGACGCCGATACACTAGACTGAACGTACGACCGAACCGTGCCTCAGTCTACCACTACGTGTCATGATAAAAATTGATGTGAGAAGCGCAGGAGTGCGGAGGTGGAAACTACTCGGCGGGTAATGAAGCAGCGCGCAGGTTGATAAGTAGGGTACTACGGTGGTGCGCATGCGCGATACTACCAATATTACAATATTTGAATTTTTTTTGTTTGCATCTTGTCGCAATGCTGCTTTTTTGCAATTATTGAACTTTTTGCATGTAATTCCCAATTCTTGATATTTGTGGAATGGTCAGATCCCGTCAAATGTTTCTCAATATTTCGGAATTTTTTTTGGTTGCTCAAATTTTCGAAGCGAATTTGGAAAAATTTTGAGATGTGAGGGTTTTGAAATTTTGGGAATTTTTGAAGTTTTTCATGCATTAGGAATTTTGGACATTCGATTCATTATGTGTAATTATAAAAAATCAATGAGCGAAACGGACCAGGGGGTGGAAATACTCGGCGGGTACTAGAAAATTCTACAGGGAGATATGGTAGGTTTCTCCTGCGTAGACATTCGTCATGTGAGTGAAATTTTGAATTGTATATTAATAATATTGAGTTTTAAAGTGAAAGTTCTTAACGTAAGTGGGTGTCGCCCGGGGGGGGGGGGGATGAAAATCGCAGCGTGATCAGAATAGGGGAAGTGTGACGGAAGGAGGAGGGAGGCTGCGTAGAGAGTCACCCGCCGTCTCGACGGAATGCAAATAATGTTATATCTTATATCTGGATTGTGCTTTTTTAAGTGCGAGGCCGGCTGCGCGCGCTGCGCACGCGCAGGCCCTTTTTGCGCCCCACTGACGGTGGTGTCGCGTCGGTTGCGCTCTCACGCTTTGCGATAATTTCGATATATATCAATAGTTTCTTGTGTCTCTCGTTCTTACTACAGAATTTCAACTCTCGTCCCGTTTTTTTCCAATGAAGTTTCACCGCTGTTACGGATCCTGCTGCGCAAGGATATTTCTTTTTTCTTTTTTTTTTCATCTATTCACTTTTTCACAGCTTTGCAATTTTGGACAATCTTTTATATTTTTTAACATATTAATTTTTGTGAATATTATAATTTTTTGGGATTTGTTGAGCTTTCGAGAAATGTTTGGAAATTAGGAAAATTTTCAAAATTTGCGAAATTTCAAAAAAATTGAAAATTTTTGACATACCCGAACTTCTCAAAACTCTCAATACTTCGGAAATTTTCAAATTCAATTCAAATGTGTGAATAAAAATGTTCAGTCGATAACTAGAGCTCTACTTTTAGGCAGATTAAATTTTTGGAATTTGTAAAAAGTAGGACCGTTTGAAGCTTCTGAAATTTTACAGTTTTTGGAATTTCTCAAAATTTTTAAAGTCGGTTAATCTTTTCAAATTTTTTTGAAACTTTAGGCAATTCTCACATCTATGCGATCTTTAATTTTTTTAGAGTTTCGGCAAAGTTTGCAAACTTTAGGCTTCTCAAAAAAGTAGATTGTGATTTTGTAATTTTGAAATTTCAACAATCTCCCATATTTGCGAAATTTCGAACTTCTCCGAAGTGACTTCGCATTACTCGCTCGGTATTGGCTGATTGCAGAGCTCCTCAAAACTCAAGCCTGAGTCTCGTGTTCCAGTATTGTGGCGCAATCTGTTCACCATCGTTGATATGTCACGAGCCGCTAAGTTGATAATGATAGGGAACTGTTATACCAGATTTGCATTTCCCAATTTTTTGAACAACTTGAAATTGGTGTAATTACTGGATTTAAGTGGGACACTAATGCAATAATTTCTGTCTTCAAATTTTCGCGGCATTTCCCCCGAACAAATTGTTTCACGAGTCGACCGATTAAAAATCGCACAATGTTCTACCAAACACCATTTTTAGGTACAAACAAATACCACGTTGACACCTAATTACCGACCTGTGAAATATTATTTTCATTTTTGTCTCATTATTTCATCGTTATCATCTAAACAATGAGTTCAGAATCAGTTGTGCGGTACCGAAATCAGCCGCGAAGGGTGATGGCGGCACGGAAGAAAAAGAGGGAAAAATTATTACACACGTTAAGTTGTTGTTAAGTTGTTGTATCTAATTGATTATTAACAAGTTTCAATGGTTTACTAAGAGAAGAAATCGACACAATTTCTACGTTGCAAATGAGAGCGCCAAATCCCGCGCTTTCGGGACTGACAGACGCCGCCATGTTGGCATGCGCGCGCATCGCTGAGATAGCGGACTGACTTGGGATCTGACTAGTATAAAGTGTACATTGTTGTAATAAAGTTCCTATTAATTATTGTGAATCGTTGTGCTTTTTTATCCCTTATTCCTTCAGTATAGTAAAACTACTATATAATGTTAAAAATAGACTTTGGAATTTTAAGCTTCCGTATGTTTCTTACGGTTTCCCTGACGCAATAGCACAGTTTGTTACGCGAGCCCATTTTGAAAATTTCGATTGCACCTTTTGCCAAAGCTTTCCCCTTATTTCGAAATTGTATAGGTAGAGTTACGCAGCAAATTGCTCTACCGTGGACCGTTGCATTTCCATTACTTCTTTTCGGACAAATCAATTTCAGTCGTTCCAAATGCTATTAAACATATTCACGCCGCGTTATCATGAAAATTGATAACTTGCATATAAGTGGCAGATAAGACATAAACAAAATTGTCGTAATGTCTATTCCATTGAAAAGGGTAGGAGTAATTCAAGAATACATTTTAGTACTTGAAGAAGATGTCATATATATATTATAGCAGATATACAAGCCCGCATGGGCGCTTCCCGCGCTGAATTTCTATTTGAAATTTGAAGTAATAATATCTTTTCCGAAGTTGAAGGTACTGTTAATCATTGATCCCGGAAAAATGAGAGCTTTCAATTTTCCAATTTGGAGCAACCATCCTTTGATTTTTCTGTAATTATCGCGTCCATATAAAATTTTTCAACACTGGACAGAATATGTAAAACACTCGAAACTTGAAAAATTAAGAACGCCTCAAAAAATATTCTGTGTATACCGTGGTGGCACCAGTTCCCGGCCGTTTAAGGGGTACTCGTTCCTAAACCTCGTA
The DNA here is from genome assembly GCA_026005395.1 of Asobara japonica. Classification (NCBI taxonomy): domain Eukaryota; kingdom Metazoa; phylum Arthropoda; class Insecta; order Hymenoptera; family Braconidae; genus Asobara; species Asobara japonica. Next base: position 2,036,571 of record BQMI01000176.1, on the reverse strand, counting down.
TTACCCGTATTTCTTGCTCATAAAATATAAAGTTTGGATTTTTAAGTGTGACTTTGAATGTTTATGTGTCAGAAAAAAAATTTATTTCCATTCAAAAAGTTAGAATTTAATTAAATATATGTAAAAATAAAATATACTGTCCGGGAGCAGTTCCCGGCCGTCTAAAATGAATCAGGCGCAGTTGGCGGACAAGATGGGAGTAGTTCGCGGCCCCCCAAAATGAATGGGGAGAATGTTGTAAATGTTCTTTGTTGCAGCGTAGTTTTTGGTTACCTGTAGTTGTTGATCTAAAATATAGAAAAATACGTGTTCTTTTCCATGGCTAGTAGTAGTTCCCTCATTCCCATTTTTTGGTTTTTCTTTTTCTAATAAAGAAAATAATAATTCTCTATTGGGGAACAAAGTTATGTGAAAATCTCTAACGACTCGATTCCGTCAGATGATGTAAGGAACTGTATTAAAAAAATTGATTTTGCAAATTTTTATTTTTGTCAATTTTGAGAATTTCGAAAATTTCAATACCCAATTCTGCATTCCAAATATTCAACAAGCTACCATGTAAACATTGTTTTTTATTTAAATTTTTGCCTCCTCGTCTAACCTCACTTCTATGTTTTAGATTAAAAATATTTTGAATATATTCCATATAAATTCAATTTATGATTCGCTATGTTATCCATTGAAACATTTATCTCAATATGTGGATAATGGCAATAGTGAGATTGAAAAGTTGAAAATCTAGCTGTCCGGTTGAACTGCTCCAACATACCATTACGCTAACCCAGATCCCGGCCCTTATATTTTTCGAAATTTTTTTTATTTTTTTCTTAACAAATTGATGCACAAAGTAGTATTGAACTTAAATAAATTCATAAACATCAAGGATTTACTGACATTCTGCCTTCAAATCCTTAAGAAAATCCACCTCGGAAGTGCCACTATACATTACATAACTCCAAAAATGGCGAATGGTTGGGGGCTTGCATCAAATAATTACAATATTTACGGTTTTCTTTCCCCGACGTGAGTAACTCAATATATGTAATTATGCCAAATTACCCGATTTATACGATGTAAACAAAAAAAATGGCCGTTCCAACCTATATATACCATATTTGTTTATAATTTTACCGCGAGGGGCTAGGGGGCCGGCGAACTGGTGCCATTACGGTATCATTTTCAATAACTACATAAGTTATGACAGCTTGAACAATTGTCATACTTTTGAAAACTCAACCCGAATCGAAATCCCAAATATCGATGTTTATCGACGCAAACGCGATTACCAACCAACTTCACGATGTTGGCTGGCTCATTCAATCAAGCAGTAAATGAATCACGATTCAAAAATAAATTATGACAGGCCAATAAGGACCAAAATGGGGGGGGGGGGGGTCCACCCTGGGGGGTTTACCCTGTGTTTATAAATACGATGGGCTCAATGACGAAAGTCGGCCCCAGCCGCGCGGATGGATGTCCAGTAGTCCCTTTTGAAGAAACCCTGCAGAGCAGATACCGTGGGGAGTACCCGGGAGAGAAATGAATGAAAAAAAACACACACAACAGTTTTTTTTAATGCAAGTTTGTTATTGACGAGACATCTCTACAAAACATTTTTATCAAGCATTCTTCGATGTAACTTGCACACGGAAGTCACACCAGAAGACAACATGCGTGTATTTATCTTTTTAATCAATTTTTTCCCCTATACAACGTCAAAATGTGGCTTGGCTAGACCGACTGAATCCCGAGAAAAGTTATTTATTACCTCAAGGCAGTCCTCTTTGTGTTTAATGCTCGAGTTTTTTGCACTGAGAAGACGCATTTACATTCAGATGTACAACTTCATTATCATTTTTCTTCGATGAGTCACGGTATAGGGTGATTGAAGAAAATATGTATAGAATAGAACACATATTCTTTCCCATATTCTAATCAGTGATGTGCTCTAGCGCCATCCTGCGGTTAACATATACCACTGATGGGGGAGTAATAAAAAACAATCATTGAGAGGATCATATTCCCTATCGTGGAAATTTCTACAATTTTTACCGCATTTTTTCTAATTTTCCAATTTCGGGACCTGTCTTACTTCCTTATCTAAAGTCGCATCGGCTCCTCGATCCTCACCGACTCCACATACTTGGTAGATTTGTGCTATATCACCAGTTTGGTCTCCACATAAGATGGTAAATATGCATTATTTTCAATAGTTTCATCACTTTGTCAACATTGTCTTTATTACCATCGGTGTATGAGTTAGTGCCACTGTGCCAGTTTCTGCCACTTTGAGCACATTCTCAGGTATATCAAAGGGAAATAATTTTTGAAACGCAAAGTGTTTAACACCAATGTCTTGAGTAATCTTTCCTGCTCCCTGTCGACGAAAATGATTACTTTTGAATTGAGAGAAATATTTTATATTTAACCGAAAAGTGCGACAGACACGCTGGACTCGACAAAACGGTGGTGGCTCTCTCGAAGAGGTCAGAGTGTACAGTTTGGGTTTCGTTCAATTTCATTATAATGTAATTATTAAATCAACTAAAAGTTATAGTAATCTATAGGGAATTAGTTTTATTATGCCGTGAAAGCGTTAAACTTCAATATAATCATCTTTTCAATGCAAAATTATAAGTGGCAATGACTGGTCCATTCGAATAGGCCCTCGTGCCAGTTAGTGCCATTCATACATCTAACCTACCAATCTCCCTAAGTTTTTGTAAGAATATTAATTTACACTATGTAGTTGGAACCAAATGTTGATTAATTTTACTTTCATTCATTGAAAAATAATAAAATATGTTGGGAATAAATTTATATACAATATCTTTGTTTTTTACTACGACCAAAACGAAAAAAAACCCACTTGCCAAGATACGCAAAATACTCTTTTTAAAAGGGCACTTGTCGTACCTGATCCAGCAAGGGGGAAAGGTAAACGAGCAACAAATCCTGAAATAAAAATTAAAATGCCATCAGCGGCTGTTTCCAGCGATGAAAAAAAGCGGCTCGAAAATAGGAAAAGGAAGGAGATATGGAAGAAGGAAGACTGGAGAAAGAGCTTCATTCATTATGTTCCATATCACGTATATGATGATCGACGTTTTTGTACTAATTAGTTGAATAAATAATTATTCCGTTCTTTTTCAATGATTCAATACAATACAATAATGTAGTGGCACTAAGTGGCACTTCGCCATGGCAGAAACTGGCACATACCGTTTTGAGGGTGGCATATACTGACACACCGCAATTTTTTTCTAAAACTTCAATTTAAACCCATTTTTCCATATTTCGCGCTAAATAATAGATAGGATTTGTAGAAAACCGTATGATCTTGCCTCTGAATGAAAAGGAATTCAACATCGCACCGAAAATATAAATAATAACTGTATAATACCGGCGAGCTCTGCTCTACGTGGCACTCACTGGTACATCGACGGTATTCAGAATTTCTGTAATCTTCGATAGTATCTTGAGTGCCTTGGGACCTTTCTGATATATTCGATTGTCCAAATTTTTCGAATTCAGTCATCTGGAATTTCCAATTTTTTTGGATCCCGCTCATTTTTTGAACGGCGTTGACTTTTCATTGCGGAATATCGTTGCAATTCAATAACCACCTTGGAAATTCGAAACAGCTGAAATTATGAATAGTCGAAAATCTCAAGATGTGATACAACATCAATAAGAGCGCAATCCGTTTGAATTGATTTCCATCCACGAAGATTATTGTTTTATCGAGTCGCACCCAATTTTATACTTTATCGCTCTTAACTCGTTCGATTTGGATTATCTGCATCGTTGGGTTTGCCCCAGTCCGAAACTCGTGATATCTACCCCCCTCCCCCCACCCACCGGTCAGATTATTACCGAAACACGATCATGAAGGTAAATTATCACTGAATCCCGTAAAAGTCCCTTTCTCCGTCCTGGTTATGGGATACCATCAAATGTTAAGATCCACATACCGAATGGAGGCGTTTATATCAAAAGGGCCCCTTTAGATGGTTTCAATTTACTACATGCTCAATTTCCGTAAAATATTTATGGGGCGGAATTGATGGAATCTATGGTATTTATGGAATTCGAAAAAAAATCGTATTAAACCAATCAATTTCCACCCAAACTAATGAATTTATAGTGAATTTATCCCACAATTTACACATCCCACAAATTGATGGATTCCTATAGTTACTATCGTCATGACCCCACCACTGACTATCTCCTCAAGCGCCGCCTCCCCACCACTGTGCAAATGGTCCCACGCGACTTTGAAAGCTACGTCAATGCGCTTACTAGCCTCCGGGAGTGGGGGAAGTAGGGGAGGGTCACTTGTGGGACAGGGCGGTGGAGCGTCCGGTCCCGCGCTGTGCACTAGTGGGAGAGTCGACTGTATGAGGCTCCCGCGGGTTGTCCCGGAGGAGCAGGTTGGAAACAGAAAGTAGCGCTTCCACTGGATCTATGGTGGGGTAGTATGGGGAGTAAATTAATACTTCTGTGACGTCATACCCGCTCAAAATTGATTAGTCGAATTACAATTTTACATCGCCCAAGTGCGCAATAAATCTCACGAAGAAGAATCTAAGTCAGCTGTCCACATCCTTGAACATGCTGAAATGTCTGATTTGTTAAAAAAAATTTTATGCACTCCGATGATTTTATGGCGATGTTGAAAAATATGATGGCGTTGTGAATTTCGGCTAAAACCGTCAAAACACTTTAAATTTTTTTGGAAACTTTCCCATTTTTTGGAATTTCTCGAAGTTTTTCGAAAAACCTTCAAAACATTGGTATTTCCATAGAATACGCCGTGAAATATTACCTCATCACTTCTTTTCAGGCATTTAAAAAAAATTCAAATTTTGCATTTTTTTTGTATCCAAAATTTGCCAAATCGGTCTGCTCTTGAAGATTTTCTCAGCCACCCGATACAAGCGTTTCGAATCTTGGCTTCGCGACAGATCGCAATGAGTTCGCAATAGACCCCATGTGCATTGTAACCCGGCAGTTATACCTACACAAGGCCATATGACACTCCCATGAAATTTGAAAGATCGGTACATTGCTTATGACGACCGTTATGTTTAATCCATTTGTTCATTAATTGTGCCAAAAAATCCTGTTCCCCGAAAGATCCCCTAAATTCAAAATTTTCCGGTTTTCCTTTAATTTCGAAATCTTTTAAATTCTTGAAATTTTCAAAAATTCTTAAATTTTTACCATCTCTCAACTAAAAAAAAACTTTTTGCAAAATTTAAAAAAATTTTAAAAATCTAAAATTTCAAGTTTTTTTAAATTAACCAAAAAGTTTATTGCAATCTTTCTTGACAGTCTGAAGTGTCGACCTTCGCTCAATTAATCAAATATCTAATTTTTCCTATAAATTAAAAAAAGAAAAAAAAATCACCAAAAAATTTCCCACACTGATCGAATTTGTCCGCATTTTTTAAAAATTCGCCAGTGACCCTACACATGTGTGTCACATCATGCCCAAGCCGACAATAAATCCCACAGTGAAGATTTCATGCCGGCAATGTTACCCACACACATGCAAGCCCCTCACGCACTCACATACATAATGATTCGTTGACGCCGTTCACATCGTGTTCCCGTATCTGTCCAGCACTCGATTCTTCTGGCTCCGGCGACGACAAAACTCCTCAACTATCCATATACCAGTTGGCCGATTGCTTTCCACGCGTTCGCACTTTTACATGCGCCAATTATCGCGTTACCCAGTTTTCACCGTGAAAATCGCCAAAAATCAAACTCCTCCCCCCCCCCCCCCCCCCCCCCCCCCCCCCCCCCCCCCCCCTCATCGCCATCAATTAACAAAATATCAAAATATCTGTGTCACATGTTATCAATTGATCCCACCCACATCACACACACATCCCATAAAAATTACAATAAATCGGTAATTTCATTGATAAAAAATCGAAAATTAAACAGGTGATTTAGTGATCGAGATCGCAATTTTGTAACTATGACTACAACCGGATCTATGCAAATTTTCCAAAATTTTCGATCGTTGTTCTACCACTCGTTAGCGCCAATCAATACCGATTTTTTTTGGCTGAATTTCAGAGGAACAAGTGGTTGATGTATTAACTTTGCACAATTTTTTATGGACCCTGCCGTTGGTCTCTGGTGGTGTGTTTGTTTTTTTTCAATTTGGCTTCATTGAAAAATCGGCAAACTATGGGATCGCATGGATTCATGCGATATATGAGTTGGGGAAAGAGTTGATGAATATATGACTAAATAAGTAATACCCGAATGCGTTGGGCAACTATTTGGAATATTCTGTAAACCTGTCGTCAACATTCCACCCGAATTGTGATATAATTGATCCACGTGTACTTTGGCGCCACCTACAATCGACTCGATCGGTAAAACTGTTTTACCGATGAACCATTGATCGTGGATCACTTGGAAGTCGCTGTATGATTTTTTTGTCTAATTCACTTAGATAATTGGGGGGTGTATTATTCAAGTATTGACATAATTCTCAATTGTAATTAATATTACTCGAGTGAGTTGAGCAATCCATAATCTGAGAGAGTTGATTTTTAACGATTTTAGCAATGACTTATAGGATCTTATATTTGTTGATTAATTTATTGGCTGATAAGCCACTTTGGGGATGAACGATTTAGGTAAAAAATTTTTTGCCAATTAATTATTATCAATTTATCAGTCCATTGTCAATTTGAATGAGACATTAAGTGATCGATGTTTGAATGAGTAATTTTTGGTGAAATCTCTGTGATTAATTCCGAAAAATGCGATTATTCGTTTAATTATTAATTGTGGTGGGAAGATTTTGAGTTATGTACGGTGTGTGTGTTTGTGCGTGTATCAAAAAATTATGTGTACAAAAAAAAGTTGAACACACTTGAAAACATACGAAAGTCGATTTTCGGAAAAAATATAAAATGCGTCCCCTTACTGTAATTGTTTTTGTTACGACCGTGGTCAAAACCACAATATAAAATGCGTCTTTTGACGTAATAAACATTTTTTATGACTATCTATAACAATATGCTATCTGTAACAATAGAAATTCCGGAGTGATTGGATCCAGACTCTAATCACCCTTAAGTTACATCAAGATTTTTTGATGGCAACCTTAATGATGGGAATCGCATTATTTAGGCTTTACACACACACACACACACATGGTCTCAGACACCCAGCCACCCACCTACCCCCACTTCAGCACCCACCCACACACATCCATCCACCCACCCACACACACACCCACACACATCCATCCACCCACCCACACATACACATTCGGCAAAATTTGATGGAGGACATTACAGTATTCATAAAAAACTACTTGCGCCGCACAACTCGAGGGGCTATTCATATTCGGATTGGGTGACACCATGATTTCAAAATGCAATCATCGACCACGTGATTTCAAGTGATTTCAAGGGTGATTTCACTGATTTCAGTGAATAATTTCTACAGTGACTTCAAATGCCGCGGAGCGTGATTTCACTGATTTTGAATGATTTCAATGATTACAAATGATTACCAAACATTTACAATCATTGAAATCACGTTTGGTAATCACTGAAATCATAGAAGAGATGAATGGTTATTCAAAAAATTAAAGAACTGACAATAAGGTTTTTGCGCTACTATTACTATTATTTTATTGTTTGAAGCCATACAATATGTCTAGAACTAAACAAATCTAAAAATACGTTTTTAATTCTTCGTATATTTCAGCGGGAATCGCTAATAATCCGTTTTCTGTCACTACGGGGGCAGAAACTGTCTTCCGATATTGCTGAATGGCAATATATATGTGGGAATCCATTGATTGTGATAACAAAGAATTGGAGTTTTTGTCAAGGATATACCACTGGCAAGAAACTCCAATTTTTCTCGTATTTCGCGAGATACGTGCGTAGGATCCCGAAAATTTCCGACTTTTCGATGTTTTTCCCCAGTTATACGCAAAGGGTAATACTAACCCTAACAAACATGACATAATCCATTTCTTCAAACAAATACCAATCCCTTTTCTTTTGATTGTTCCCTGTTCTTTTTATATGAGGAAGATATGTACAATTCATAACTGTTGGACATATTCTCAAGTCACGGCCCTGTAAAATAGTACACTGATTATGAATGACTTCAAATAATTACACTGATTGCGAATGATTGCAATGTGATTTCAAAAAATGATTTCAATTATTGAAATCACCTAAAATCACATGATTTCACACGATTTCACGTGATTTCAACTAACTTCACTGATTACACGCTGATTTCATCGTGATTGCATTTTGATTTCATCCGCGAGTGACACCGGGATTTCTAATATGAATAGCTCCTCGGCGCAACTGCGATTCTCGAATTCGCAGGCATTACAATAACATCCCAAAATCAAAAACTTGAAAAACTAAATATATACTTTTTTCTAATCGGGATATGATGTTTTATAGCTGATGAAAGACCGAAGAATTACAAGAACCAGGATGGCGGCTAAGTCGAAGAAATCATCGGCTGGATCCGCCAAAACACATGTTGAAAAGAATTCTAAAGAGGAGCCCCCTGGATCACCATCCGGTAAGCGATATGAGTGATTAATGTTTTTATTTAGATTGCCAATCAAATTAAAAAATTCCGCATGTTCATTCATTATGTAATCCATATTGACAGTATGGTGAAAAAGTAACGTGGGAAAAAAATATGAAAACATTGAAATGAGCGGGTATGATAACCCGGCAACCTCAGTGTAGAAATTGTATGGGTAGAGGAAATTCTGAGGTCTTCATTACTCAAATTGACAGACAGCTTGAATCACAATTATTAGGTGGCCAAAAGAATTGAAGCTATAGTAGGTGCTATATATATGGGAGCTGTCTAGTTTCCCTTTTCTTAACTACAAAAAAATTTCGATAACATTTTTATCCAAAAATGGGTTGCTTCTGTTGTTTCTTTTTATTCCTTTGAAATTTCAGGAATTGTAAAATTTCCATTTAATCTCGACGATATCTGTGCTACTGGAATCCCATTGGATTGTAAATATTGGACATTTCTCCATAACGACAGATGTGTCCTATTCGTGTTCTCCAGTTATGAGGCATACAAATTGGCCAGTGATCAGGCATACGAATCAGCTTAATAAGCCAATTGCCTGTGAATTTCGTTAAAATACGTTTTCCATATTTTAATTGCCAAGGGCGATTTTATAATCTCCTCGATCGAACCAATGATTCGATCTTGCACGGCATTAGTGTTGCCGCGATACGAGACGAGGCGAGAATTTCGACTCTCTCGTCTTACATCGAAATTATAAAACCAATTGTTATCTCGTCTCGCCTCGACGGTCGAGAATGCAATTCAATCTCGTATTGTTTCGTCTTGTCTCGATTTTTTTCAATCTTCAAGTGCTACTTCAGAACGACTCTTTTCAAACGCTGGTTTATTAATACGAAAACACAGGAATCGATTGAGTGATATTCATGCTGAAATGCTTCTGTGCCTTCATTCTTGGTTCCAGTGTTCATTAACACCACAATTGCAAAGTGCCATCAAATATCCGTTGTAATTGTTGAAAAAGAAAATATTGCCAAAAAGTGGGTGTTCATGTTGGTGGTTATATTGACAGAAATATATCTTCAAATTTTTACAGTATTGAATAGATGAAATTTTCTCCATGTGTGAACAATTGTACTCCAGAAAATGTTAGTCTTTTTATTAGTCTTTTTGGAGTTTACGCGCGGTGTTGCGGGGTAGGCCGTTGCCAAGCCCACCGCGCTCACCGGTATATGTATGAATTCAAATGCTACGCAGATCTTAAGTTGGCAACGTCGGCCTTGAAACCTCACGGTACGCCATTACTCGAACCGCGCGGCGACGCACCACTTCACGATTTCTTCGATGAAATTCTTTCTGGGTTTGACTGTGAAATTTAGTAAGATGAAAGAAATGTCCTCAGAAGGATTGAGAGAATATACATTTTTTTTTACAAATTTTGTCAAAGAAAAACAATTATAGAGATGTTGGCTGAATGGCAATAGTCACTTTGCAAAACATATTCGATATTGCGTCAGCAGTAAGTACTTTATTATTGTTACAACTCCGATTTTTATTGTCATGGCGGACGCAAAAATAACTTCATACGAGTCGATTCACGTATTAATTGAGCTGAATGGAAATATTCATTGAATTACCTCAATTCATTTTTCAATTTGCTGTGATCGATTTTTATGAATTCATCGACGATGAACTCAAATGAAGTAAAATATGAAGCAATATGCAAAACTCGCACCCTAGAGGATATTTCAGATCTTACATTCCCGATATTCTTAATCATCCTATAGATGTCAAATTGACCATCGCTTTCGGCAAAATTGACACTCACTAGAGACGAATCTTGCATCATCTACTCATAATGGCAAGCCAAAACCGGATTCTACTTCAGAATCGCGCTAGTTTCACGCATACAACTTCAGCCGCATATCTACACGCCGACTTTATGAAATTTGCTAATAACAAAATACCGTTAATTCGTTGGAAGCAATCGCACGAAGGAAGGATTACACACACAAATCTGATCTGAGAAAACAATTACTTATTTGTTCCGGTGTAGAAAGTTAAACCAAATTTTGTGTCTTGTATAAAAATGTACATTTTACGTTTATCATAATGTGCGGGGGGGGGGGAGGGTCAATTTTTCAATGTGGAGAAGTTATTGGTTTACCCTCTAAAATGAAAAATCGATTTTCTGTTATATGTCCACGTGTCAACGTTGTCCCACCATATCTAGACCATTTTTTAACAAAATCTCTGTATGTGTGTGTCCGTGTGTTGCTAGGTATGTACGTGGTCAAAAATTATGTCCAACGATTTTTGGTGAACGAATAATGCAATCGAGGTCCGAGATGACGCAATGGCAAGGTATTCACTTAACTTAAACCTGATTACGGTTTTAGCTTAAATTGGTGCAGTATATATGTTGTTATTAACAACGCCAATTGTTTACACCTATCCTTCTACTCACCCACCTATCCATCCTTCCACCCACCCAACCACCCTTCCAGCCCACCCACCCAGCCTTCCAAACCACCCACCCCCCAGCCTTCCAAACCACCCACCCCCCTACCCTTTCAAACCACCAACCCGCCCTCTCAACCCACCCATCCGCCCAGCCACCCACCCGCCCTCCCACCTCACCCTCCCGCGCTCCCAACCCACCCCCCCCCACCCACCCACTCCCCACCCCCCACCCACCAACCTACCCACCTACTCACCTACTCACCCAGTCACCCATCCAGCCATACACCCACCCATTCTGAATATGGTAAAAAAAGAACAGACACCATGCGTTCCAATTTTTTTGTTTAATGCTAATAATGTAGATTGATACCAGGGGTTATTCACAATCAGATAGGTGTTTAAATGTAATGCCTGAATGTACAAATTCTATTGATGGAAAAACTGTACATTATGTCATTACTCAAATTTATGGCCATATTGAACCAATATTATTTTTTCTTCGTATTACGATTACAATGTTTTTTATCTGCTATGGCGTAATTCTACGACTGTCAGGCATTGTTCACGTTCTCGTTTCTTGTATGATAAAATTAGTCATTCATTTCGAGAGCTAATTGTGTTGCGATGCGAGATTTGAAAAGCAAACGAAGATCTTGTCGTTGGGCATAGATAAAGATTTTACAAATAAATATGGAAGATATTGTGAAGTGGTTGGTGTTGAAATTATTATAAGTGATGCATTCTATGGGAATGGGGGAACCCTATGGTAAGAACTGTGTCAACAGTGTAGATAGCAATTATCGCGGAGCCGATTGCCTATATTATTTTTTTTTTTTGATTCTGTGAAAATGGAACATTTTCGAAGTATCAAAATTTTCACAACTGTACGCAACTCCAAGTTTCATATTATGAAATTTTGGAAATTTTTAGTTATTCACTTTTTGCAAGTGGCATGAAATTTTTCTTCACATTCAAACTTGCAAAGTGCCATAGGTGCCATGTGGAGAGAAAATGACTCTCAACTTCTACCCTCTTTGGCTTGGGCCTAGTGTTTTCCGATACACCGAAGAGTATCGGTACAACTGTGCGTGCTTTGTACAATTTGATTTTGAAAAATTTTGCGATAAAACATCCTACTTGAAGATGTTAGTGTCAATACATCCACTTACATCATCAGAGGAGATTATAAATTTCGAAGCTGGGGATACAGCCGTGGAAGTAATGTAGCTATCGGGAAGTTTTATGCGTGTGTTGGAGACACACACATCGCACGCCAATTTCGATACACAAGCATTAGCCACTGCTATAATACTGTTACCATTAGAATTACTCCAAGTAGTTTCTTTAATGGTGAAAAGGGGGAACCTACAGAAGGAATTGTGTCACTAGTATAGATAGAAATTATCGCGGACGCGATGAATTTTTTTTACTAAATACCATTTTTACGTTACAAACATTTTATAATCCAAAGCTATTTCGATTTATTACCATTAAAACTGTAGTAGAAATTCTTCAATATAATTCCAAGAGTTGAGAAAGACGCATAGTTGAGATGATTGCCTGGGTAATTGCCCTTAAATATCTTCACTCATCGCGTGGTCACCGAGTTGACAAGTGTCTTACGTATGACCCAGACCTCTAGGTGTCATCAAGAATATGCTCAGATGAGTAAGTGGGTGGGTGGGGGTGTGGGGTTTGATTGACATGTGGGTAGGAAACTGGGCGACAGAAGAATTCCATGGTTCAACCTGTGAGTAGTCGCGCCATCTTTCCAACGTTCTTCAGGCGCGCATTAATAGAATGTCCTACTTTTCATTTTAATGTAAAAAAATTTTATGGCATTATTTCTCTTTGAATATATCAGACTATAGCTTTTGAACACACCACCATACTCGTCATTGATTTATACGGAATTTGCAGTCATTCCGCTATTTCTACCGAAAATTCACGCGCATTCTCAGTTTTAAAGGTACAAGTCCGGCAGCGCGTGCTTCGCACGCGTATGCCCTTCTTCTGCCGCACTGACTGGTGGCGCGTCGGTTTCAGTGTTACGGTAATATTGATATCGGCCTCTTAGATTTTTCGATAGATTTCTTTCGTTTCTCCTCTTTACCAGAATATACCTGCCGGGACCGCTTTTGAATGGTACAGTAGACTCTAGCTCTCCGCTTTCGGGGCTTTGATTTCCCCGCCGGGAGAGCTACCGGTTGCCACCTCTGTGCTCGCAAGGCGCGTATCTTACGACAAAAACGGCGTGATTATCCAAGGCGTTTTTGTTTTAACCCTCTCAGGCACGGAGATCACGAAACGTATCCGTGCGCGAGGAGAGGGTGTACAACCAGTCACAGCGCCGAACATGAGTATGTTAGTTTGCTGCGTCTGTGACTGTGCGTAAATGTGTCCCCCACTCGCGGTCACCGCAGGTACGTATCTCACGTTGTGCAGCACGGGCGCAAGTCTCTTGTGATTTCCGAATCGTTGTTTTTCTATATCTTGTTTGTTTAATTATTGTTGTTTTTCACTGTGAAAATTGTGCAATGGAGAATCCCTTCACTCGGGGAGGTCGAAAACGACTTACTTCTATGACTGAAGTACTTAAACCAGTCAGGGAGAAGTCAGACAATGTAGAAATAATAGAAACAGGAAAGAGGAAGATTATTCAATTTCTATCATTTTTCTGTAACTATTCAAGATTGTCTGGACGTGATTTCAAAGTTTTGACATTTACGCGCGCCGCAGTTTTACGATACGGTCCTGGACGCGAGCTCCCTCTCCGAGTCGCTACCGCCTGGCGGCAGAGTGGGGACAGCGTCCGTGCCTGAGACGGTTAATACGTTGCTCATTGTGACGTTTTGGCCTCAAGCGTTTGTAAACAAAACACTGGGTAGTTTCCCTCTAGAGCGAAAAAGTGGGGAAAAAGCCCCCTTGCTCGGGAGTATGCGGAGAGCTAGAGGGACTCTACTGTAACGCGGCCCAAATCCAACCGCACGTAACGCGTCAGAATTCTGAACGAGTCGAAGACTATCATTCCCATCAACTTAACTGTCTGGCAGGAATGATTTGTATCTTCACTTGAATCAACTGGAAGAGTTTCTTAAGGCTTACACAAAAAATTGGCTCGAACATTTCCATTTTTTATCCTATTCTCGATCATAACTTTGGCGATAAAAAGTATCAGAACGCGACTAGTACTGCGGCGAACGACACCACGTGTTGCCAATCGACCACTTTGAAATCTTGTGTATTCAAAGGAAGAATAAATCAGAGATGAATCGATAGACTACCATCGGCGAAATTCTTAATGCAAGTTATATTACCGGAACATATGACGAGTAACAAGAATTCTGGAAGGATTGAATATTGCGCAGTTAACGAGCGCAGCACTATAGCTTGGCCACGTTTTTACTATCGGCTGATGACAAGCGTCGATCAACTTGATTGTCGATTGAAACTGACGAGAAGAGCGATTTTCAATTACGATTGGTTATTAGCAAGGCCCATTATAATCATCATAACTTCGAAATAATTATTACGTCATTGCATATTGCGTATATTGCTTAGTGCTGTGCAACCGTAGTGTGGAGTGGTCCGAATTATTCCTGCAGCAATGTTCTCGGCGTCAAATTAGAGAATTTGGCATACGAACACACACATAAATCGGGGGTTCGGATTTGACATCGGTGTTTCCCTCTCTTCATATTCACTCCTTAATTATAAGGTTTTCTAGAAGTCATTTTCCCTTATATCATATGAAACTGTAAATATTCACAACCATAAACTTATGTTGTTCAAATTATAGATATGAAGCCAATGACTGGTGATCGAGCGTTAATGATTTATGACATCAATGCCGTATGGAGTAGTGTATGCATATTATGAATGACAATAAACAATTTTCAAGTCAAGTCAAGTCAAGGCAAGTCAAGTCAAGTCAAGTCAAGTCAAGTCAAGTCAAGTCAAGTCAAGTCAAGTCAAGTCAAGTCAAGTCAAGTCAAGTCAAGTCAAGTCAATTCAAGTCAAGTCAATTCAAGTCAAGTCAAGCTTCGGGGTAGTGGATACCGTAGCTGCCTACTACGTTGAAGACCCTAGGTTCGCACCCGGCCGCTGGACAATGTTTCATATGATGAAATATTTTCTCATGGAGTCCGAGTGTGCTATCGGCGGTACTGATAAAATGAGATCGCTCGGCCGGGCGGGAACCTAATCCCACGCAGAAGGGGAGTGGGTTCCATCATAGGGGGAGAAAATCAAAACACACACATACGCACATGAATATTTTGCATTTTGATTCCTAACTAATCTCGGAAAATGACACAAAGCACAGGATCAATCATAAGACAGGACATTCGGGCAATTCTAAGGGATGTCAATACAAAATGAGTTGACCAATTCAGTGCACTAGTCATGAAAAAAATTAATTGTTTTCGCATAAAATTTGAGCTGTAAAAAAAGTCGACAATTATAAATGTTATCCAATTAATGACCGTTTTTTTCCACGACTTGGTAATTTTCCTTTAATAAATTGTAAATCATAATGCATAAATACAAAAAATCATTGCAAATATCACCAGCAGATTATGTTCTATTTTTGGATGTCTTGCAATTCGGTGAACACATCATTTTTAGCCCCCCAATGTATTATTTTCAGACGAGCAATCCATTGGAGAGCAATGTGTAGAGTATTGCAAAAATTCAAAAATTTCTAGAAAACTCTTTAAAAAATGCAGAAGAAATTTTATAACAATTCCCAAAGATTTAAATAAAAGCTTTGGATTTTATCAAAAAATTCCAATCACATCCTCAAATATTCAAATTTATTTTTAAAAGATCAACATAGTCTGAAAAAATATACGAAATTCATAAAAAAAAAGGTGCAAATTATGGGAAAAAAATAGAAACTGATAGGTAATTTTAGTGTTTCTAGGGCACTCGTAAAATGATTTTTTTAACAGAAAAATTGAATCGCAAAAGGCTGCGAATTAAAAACTGGTAAACCATAAACAATGACCACTTATTAAATCAATTATGAATGTTTCCCGAGTGATGGTGATTTTTTTTTTCACAACTTGGTAATTTTCCTTCAAGAAATTAGATCTTGATGCATAAATGGATGAATTATAAAAGAAAAAAAAACTATAAAAATGAACAGCATATTATGCTCCATTTTTCGATCTCTTGCAGCACTTTTAGTGCATCATTTTTAACCCCTCAATATATTATCTTCAATTCAAATGTAAAACAATCCATTGAAACGAAATGCACGGAGTATTTTGCAATGCCTACTTACTATTCACACTGAATAATCTACATCGTATCCGTCATTATTCTAAGTTTCCAGACGACCCCGACGCCTGAACTTTTCATAAGTAAAGCAGGCAACATAAACCTGACTAGGTCGGAAAATTGGTATAATTGATTAACCGTTCCGCTTTATTATTTTCTTCATATCCTTTTTCATTGCTCTCATGCTTTTTTTTGCGCCGAGTAAACACCTGTCCAGACATATTGTAGCGGATTATTATGGAACTAGTCCAGCCAAGGCTATATTGTAAATCGCGTTTTGAAGAATATTGCGCGGTTTTACATAGTTCAGACCAATGTGACGGGTTGACAGGTGCTGGGCTCCATGCGTGAACTACTCACTTGGGCGATGACTTACTTGTGGTTATCAATGGGAAATTGTGCGCGGCGAAGGGGGGGGGGGCTTAAATTGTTTTTGCAATTTTTGGAATTTTTGAAATTTTTGGAATTTTTTGAAATTTTTGAAATTTTTGAAATTTTTGAAATTTTTGAAATTTTTGAAATTTTTGAAATTTTTGAAATTTTTGAAATTTTTGAAATTTTTGAAATTTTTGAAATTTTTGAAATTTTTGAAATTTTTGAAATTTTTGAAATTTTTGAAATTTTTGAAATTTTTGAAATTTTTGAAATTTTTGAAATTTTTGAAATTTTTGGAATTTTTGAAATTTTTGAAATTTTTGAAATTTTTGAAATTTTTGAAATTTTTGAAATTTTTGAAATTTTTGAAATTTCTTTATTGGTCATAAATTTTACAATCACCACTTTTGTTACAGCTTTAATAATCTTCAGAAACATCTGCAAATTTCCGTTTCAATTATCATCTGGAGATTTCAATTTTCCAATTTTTTTCAAACTTCATTTCAGCCTTTCGAAATTTTCAGTTCTGTTGCACCACGTAAAATTCTTATACATTGGGCATCATCACTTCGTGAACTGTCAAAAATTTGGAAAGTTCGAAATTTCATGATCAGTGATTGCACCAACCAAAAATGATAATAAAATGACGCCACTCATTTAGCCAAGACTGATAAACGAATCCAATAAATCTTGAATAAATCGCACTTTGATTCAAATTATGTTTTAAATGGTCCACCGGAATGTGTCGTTTCGCCACTTTCGTCCGTTAATGTGGAAATAACGACTATTAATTTATTCTCATAGCCGACACCTGACCTAACTTATCAGAGTAACTTCTCTGGAATAATAATCAACTAACTTGTAAAAAAATTGTTGCAATAAATTCCTTCGGGAGTCAATGGAAGACTCTGATCGCTGTTTTATAGGCCGCTGTTTTAATTTCCCTAAGAATTTTGTACACTTTTAGCGAATTAGCATAATAATAATTTTTGGATTTTATATTCATGAACCCATCAGTAGTCGCGCTACTTGCCCGACGTTCTTTAGTCGCGCATCGAGAGAATGTCTCACATTTTTAACTTCCTAGTCCCGGGAATATATGGACATAATCCTCCACTAATACTGAGTCAATGCGTGTGTGTTGGATTAAAAAGTCCTGTAATATTCTAACATTAAGAAAACGAACAACTTTAAAATTCTCGAAAAAGAACTCCAAAATGGTTCGTTTTTTTTTTTTTTTTTTACAACATATGACATACTGAAACAGACTGAAGCTCATTGGACACTTAGGCACTGCAATGGTGAATACATGGGGAGCCAATGGAGACAGCTTGCCACACAAGTTATTCAAGCTATTCGATAATGCCAGCAGTAGCCTCCAATCTATGATTACGGAGTTGATTGCAATGAAACGGAAGCATGTGCCAGTGAAAAGAGACAATAATAGCTAAATAGGTAGAAAAATGCCGTGCGTAAATCCCGCGTGTGTTTACACAAGAAAATGTGCTGTGGATGGGAATTATGGTCAGATGGTACCGATGATTTTTCCCGAAGAATCGGGAAGTTATCATCATGACCCCTAAGCCGATTTTTTTTCTAATTCGTAACTAGTGTTTCAAGTATACGCAAATGCTTCCCGTCCGATTCTGGGCAAATGTGTGTGTGTGTGTTTGTGTCTCCGTCCCTCTCATTTGTACGCCCCGGGTAGCTGCCGTCTGAGCATTCCTTCAGGGGCCCTACCGGACACCCATCCATACGGCTGGGGCCGACTTGCGCCATCGTATTTCTAAACGCACGGTAAACCTCCAGAAACCCCGGTGCTATGATGGCCAGCGCCTATGATTGAATCCACCCTCCCCCCCCCCCCCTGTGGCGGATTAGGTGCGGTCTCGTTTTATGGGCACCGCCGATAGCACACACGGAACGTTCCTGCTTCGGTCGGAATCCATGAGGAAATATTTTTGAAAAATATTTTACCAACAATATTTGGAACCCCGTTGGTTCCATCTTATCGAATTTTTCGATGGGTCGCAATGAAAAATTACACAATGGAGGGAAATGAATATTTAAACAGTTCAATTTGCTCCAATCTTCATCGACAACAATTTGCTTGAAAAATAGAGACGTGGGTCCCTTTGCTTATAGCGCGGCCGTTCTAAGGAAAAGCGAAGCGCTTGAGGGGAGAAAAGAAGATCTGGTGAGAAGAAACAGAGGCTGTAAATTCATAAGTGTTTTAGAAGTTTCTATTCTGCTCATTAATCTTCGGTTATAAGTACTCCTTTTTGCAAATTTCAAAAATTTTCAAAATTTCAAAAATTTTCAAAATTTCAAAAATTTTCAAAATTTCAAAAATTTTCAAAATTGCAAAATTTCAAAATTTCAAAAAATCTTTACAATTTCAAAAATGTTCAAATTTTTTTTAATTTTTAAAATCTCAAAAAATTTCGGAATTTTTAAAAGTTTCAAAGTTTCAAAGATTCGAAAAAAGTAGGATGACATGTGAATCATCGGTAGAATGACCCACATTCGCTCGCTAAATTTTTCTCTTCTCTCATCGGGGAGTGGACTGAAGACGTCGACAAATCATAGCTAATAGCGCTGATTGCCAAGATATGTATATTTGATCAATTTTCTAAATGAGACATACAAGCGGATAAATCGCGCGGGCATGCATGCATGTAAGTCCCTGATTTTTTATCGTACAACTAGAGCATGCAAGATGAATTACAGAAAACAGAATTCCTAACTTTCAATGCATTGAGAGGCAAGGTGGATAGAGAGGTCGATCAAGCAATTCACGTGGTGTTCCATTGAGAATATGACAATTACGAAAATTTTGGGAATAGTCGAAAAAATGTGAAGATTAAACCGTCGATAATTTCGTCTCAAGTTCCACACTCGATAGGACACTTTCGAAAAAATTTCAAAAAATTGACCAAGATTTGACGAAATTTGGAAAAATTTGAAAAAAATTTGAAAAATTGGAAAAATTTGTAAAATTTGAAAAAATTGGGGAAGTTCGAAAAACCTTAAGAAATTATTAAGAAATTTAAAAAATTCCAAAAAAATTGAAAAAATTTTAACAATTTCAAACGATTCCAAAAAAAATTCAAATGTCAAGAATTTTCAAAACTTAAAGAATTTCAAATATTTCAAAAATCTAAAAAAATTCCATAAGTTCCACAAATTTCAAAAAATTCAAAAAATTGAGACATTTCAAAAGTTTTAAAAATTTCCAAAATTTCACAAACTCTGAAGAAGCTGTAATTGGTTTCATTGATAACTGTCCAACTGATATAATGCATAAACTGAGCGCTTCAACACGTCTTGTGCACATGATGAACTGAGATGTGCATTATCTGCATCTTCATCATTTAACAAAGTAAATTTTTTTGTCGGTGGCACTCGAGAGAGGTCAAGCGCGATAAGCGCCCCCGGCTGGCGGAATATTTTCAAGAATATACAGAACGTATTACGAATTTATACATGAACATTTACCACCGGATGGTTGAAAAATTGGATTAGCAATATGATATCGAGGTCTAAGATTAAAATCACGTATCGTACGAAATTTATCACACAGTTCATTATCAGTGACAGTGGGCACAAGGTAAAATTATATCAGGGGAATTTTTCATGTAATTCATATTATTATTTTTTTTTATATTCCCCAACATTGTTAATTTCCAAAGTATTATCTTGGTTCGTTGAATTTCGTAAAGTGAAATAATCTGATACATGATAATTGTTTTGTTAACGTCTCCCAAGAGATATCTATTATCGCACCAAATATAGCATTCAGTGATAATCGTGGATACTTAAATGATCGAGAGAAAAAAAGTGATATTTTTTTTGAATAGCTGTAGCTTCCCGCGCAGCAAATCATACATGTCACTAGAATATGCCGAAATTTAATACGTCTTATGTATGCATTAAGGTAAATGAGGGGGTTTCGGATCAGTTAAGGTCGGTCGGCTCGGTTGTAGGTTGATAACATGGGCAAGGCTAATCGAAATGGAATGAAACTATTTTTTTCATGAAGTACAGACCTTTGGCAACAATTACACAACCCCTTTAAAGTTATGAATGTCAAATTATAATTAAAAAAAGAGGTCTGAAGACACGGCGATCGGTGCAGTAGTTTCGGATCACAATTTCACCGTGTGCGGTAATTTCGGATCAAAAGTGGAGGTAGTTTCGGACCGTCGTTCAGATGAAGAGTATAATAAGTTTCTTACTTGTTATTGTCTCAACATATTATATTTCTCAACTACATATATCATAATAAAAGGCTTGAACTACAATAAAAATAATTTTTATTTCGTTCAAAATCTGTCTTTGGTTAGATTGTCCATAGCAACCCGTTTCACTCTTCTCCGTTGACAATTCCCTGCTTAAGTCCCTTGGCCGTAGTAGGATTCGAATCTTTCACTATTTTCTCCAGCTTCTTTCCTTCTTTCGCCTTCTTCTTCTGAACCTTCAGCTCGTCTGATTTTCCTTTTTTCTCCGCGTTAACACGAGCTTTCTCTCAAGTGTCTGCTGGAGCTCGTCCTCTGAGTAACCAATAGATTTTCTCTTTGTCTTCACTTTAGGTCTATCAAAAAGAATAAGCATCTAATAAAATATTTTCTCATTAAGTGATAAACGAAAGGTAGTTAGTGAGACGATGTAATGTGAAACGAGCAAAATGTCACATACAATGTTGTTCTACGTATTTCTTTTAGTTTGTTTCGATACGTCAATAACTATACTGACCAACAAAGCTACTAAAACCATGGAATGCATTAATGGTTAATTTTTGCGCATGGCATTCGTTAAAAAAAAAACTGTCATTCGGTTTCCATTTGTGCTACTCGATAAGATTTAAATGGTGCTCCACAACTGCCGCTAGGTCAGAATTCGGGTGGTACTTTCGGATCACCATATTTATCGCTGACCAAGAGATTTTTAGTAATTTTCCACAAATCGCAGATATTCTTTGATTATTTAACTATATATATCTAAAGTTGGCATAATTATTGAGTACTTATCCCACTAGCTAATTTTTGTAATTAAATTAGAGTTTGGTTCTAATTCCTTTCAATTGACTTAAAAAAATAGATATGAATTTTTGCATTGGAATTTGAAAAATATTTTCAACTTGTAATTGAATTTTAGAGTTGGAAAAATGAAATTGTAAATTTTTTGAATTTACAATATGAGCCTAATCAGACTGAACATGAACGAAAGAGTATGGCAGCCCACATACAGTCAATGAGAATTGAAATTAGTCTAATGGCCGCTGCCATGAGCCGTCATGACGTGATTAGTTTTTTCTAGGAAGGATTTGTTACTGTAACCTTTGGTTGACTAAATCTTCTAACACGAATTATAAATCTATTGAGGACAATATTTTTCGTACGAACTATTTCATTAGGGTAATAGTGCAATCGCCACAATTACCCCAAAGACAGCGCATCGACGACGCCAATCTACGGACGGATAATAACATTCCACGTACCAATTAAACATCCAAGAATTTGAAACTGCAAATTCATTGGACAAAATGTTGTCGACCTTCAATTCCCGTCAATCTCCCGTGATTAATCATATTCAAAGATCAATAATGATTTCTTGATGAAATTACACCTGATTCTAACATTGTAAAGATGGAATACCATTTAATGAGCCTTGCATAATCATTTTTTTATTATATTATTACTCCATCGACAATCCTTTTTTTCATCTGAAATTGCATCGTAATGCTATAGGGGGAAAAATAATAATTCCTCGATGTAGAATTACAGGAGCAATTAAAAAATGTATCGTTACGACGGTGCTATTTGACCTCGACTCTTTTTTTTTGTCAAGATTCGTCAAAATATTGGTGACTTTTACAATAATTCGCAAGGGAATCAAAACAATCAACAAGCCCAGAACATCCGAGGTGTCTACCACGGAGAATTCGGAGAAAAATTAGTCAACATTGGAACTGCTTTTGTGTCGGCAAGATCTTCCTAAGAACTCCATTATTTCATTGACTAATGCTTTTAGCTGAAAATGTTGAAAGCAATGTTAATTGGAGAATTGGACTTTTGAAGAATAAGTCATATCATTTTGATCTACATATCTCATTTTTGAGATAATAACTAATAATAATATTGCCGTTCGCTGCCCATTACTGTCCAGCCTACGGGCTGAGATTTTCACGTACGACCAGTTAGACATTACCCCCTCCACGCTCGCAATAGGCGTGTCCATAGAGAGCGTAAGATAATATGATGACTCGAGTGAGAAGCAGGTCTGTTTTTTCGAGCCCTGTCCTCTCCAAAACGTTTATGTTGCATCGTTCATAAGCCCACAGGCGATGGTATACGACGAAACGGCCCTACCCCTCACGCCCAATTTTCAAGGTCACGTGTAGTGGGGGCGCATGCCCCTCTGCTCGCTGACGCTGGCAGCGTTACAGGAAGTTTACTACTGTCGGCTCTCCCATACGTTGACGATCCCATTAGTCCACTGACTCGCGCTCCTTCTAGGTTGAGCCCCCTCAAGCGTTCTGTCCCCACGACATCGAAAAGTCTCGCGCCTTATTTTCAACGCCACCTGATGTGACTCACGTGACATGCGGCAGTGGGGGAAGTAGGGGGCTCAACCTAAACGGAACGCTGAAAAGTGGCTTGGTCCCGAGCGCTACACTTACGGGAGAGTCGACTGTATGATTGGGATGCCAATGACCTGAGTAGTGTCAAGTCCCATAAAAGTTCTCTGAATCATCAAAACTGGACCAAATATTCTCACAGTAATACTAATTAATCCAATTTTCCTTACTCAGTGGGGGAGGCCATTTGTTGGTTCCTACAATAAAATCTTTCTCGTGAATTGAACTGAACTGAAATTGACGAAACTAAAAGTTTTGAGCATATTTTTCCAGTCCTTCACTGAAAATGAATTTCATCACAATAATTTTAAAAAAATCAAAGTTATCTGAATAATCAAAGCTGAGCAAACCTCTTCAAATATTGCATATAGCCACCATGATAATTAAAAAATCGAAATTATTCTGAACATGCTTGATTATGTTTATCCCCCAATGAATTCCAAAAATTCATTGAAAAATTTTCCCAATCAATCATCCGTCAATTTCTCCCTGAATTTCATCATCTCCCTCCAGTCCCACTGTCTGATACTTTCCCTAATAAAACTATCACAATTGTCTTCACTTCACCAGACCATCCGAAGAAAGTGTCTGTCATTAATTAACCGATAAGGGTATCAAGAGCCTGAGTAATCTTCCATGGCACGAGCCGAGCATACGCTGGGAAAATAATACCGTAATAAACAATTTTTTTTACTGCCATCGACAACTGCATCACCATAATTAGTCCATTTGTCCAGCATATTTCTTTCGTTTGTGCAACTAAATTGAAATGTACATTGAAAGCGACTTTAGGTCAGTACTATTAACCAGTGGTACCATTAAATACTAGTAGGATAAAAGTTTGCCATTCCTAGATTTTCTGACCCGTCAATTAAATGTTCAAAAACTGGTTTCAGAGAAAACATACATTTAGTGTGGGCAAATCAGTGTGACCCTCGAGGTTCAGAACGAAAACTTGCAGATTTCAGAATTTTAAACTATCCCATTTATCAAGCAGATACTTATGAACGTTTCAGTGGGCGCATAGTGAGCGTGAGGACGAGACTTATGCGCATTACTGGAGTGAGAGTGAGACACCAATAGGTGTGCGACGGATCGAGGGTTAAATCCGTCATACCTCCTTAATTATGACAATTATGGGAAAAAGTCATAACAAATTAAATGGACACTTCCACTTACAGAGCAAGTTCTGCTTAACACTTTCTACCCTATCTCTCACCGTTTTTACAATAGAGCGCCTGCGGCATCTCCCCCCGCCTAGTGTGTCAAACTTCACACACATCAAAAATCGACGCTACAGGCCGAATGACACACACTGTTCTTTGCCATCAAGGCCCGAGGAAGGGGGGTCCAGGGGGCGAAGCCCCCCGAATGGGGGGCGAAGCCCCAACCCCCCCACACACGAATAAAAAACAACAAAACGAAAAAAAGAACCAATGGAAATACAAAATTGGAAATAAAACGAAAGGGTCAGGGAAGGAATGGTGAAGACGACTAATTGCATCGAGTGGTTTAAAATTATATTGTTTTTTTTTCTATAAATAATTAGCATTCAGTAGAAAACGAGGAACATTGATATAACATCACTTTTCTTGAATAATTATTTCGTTTTGTCAATCGAGTTATTAACTAGTTTTTATTATGAACCTGAACATTTGTCAATTTGTCGTGCTTCATCAATGAAGTTTTTGGCTAGTTATCAACACAAAATAAAATGGAACAAAAAACAAAGTACAATGGCTCATCTAGCAATAAAAAATAAAAATAATACATGACAAAGAAACGTGAACAATCTTTCACTGAGTAATGTGTTAAAGGGTAATAATTTAGGGGGAAAATGTCTAGAATGGAGTTTGTCCGCTGAACATAGAGGAATGTTGGGATTCCTCCTCAAAACTGTCTGACACAATATATGGTTCATTTTATTTTATTTTCATTTCACACTTCCCAAATTGAACGCAAATATTCTCCACTGAGTCAAAAAATTATCTCCAGAAGCTGTCAGTACGAAACAGTTGAGCAGCAGTAGGCTTGACTCCAAAGGCAGCGTTTGAATTTCCCGGGTCATGATAAACTGTTTTTTCAGTACTCTTTTCTAATGGCAACGGATTTTTCAGTCCGCGATCACAACCGCCCGATTACCCGTCATTGGGAACGCCCCCAGAAAGGCCATTTCCGGGCCTGAATGAAAAAAAAATCACCTTAGGGGTCATTACAATGACATCCCAAAAAATTGGAAAGTTACAAATCATGAAATACATAAAAATTCAGAAAAAATGTAATTAATTTCGGGAGTTAAAGTGGAGTTTCCATTGATTGTGAACGATTTTTACAATTTGGAGCGGTAGTTAGAAATATATTTAGGCTTGAAATTTCCCCCGGGTCCTGTTAACCCAGCGTGACGCTTACAGGTTGCTCAGGGAAAAAAATTCCTATAATGGCCAATTTTTACCCCGTCATTTGCGACGGCATCGCCATAATCACTTCATTTGCGGATTTTTTATTTGTGTTGTTTAATTGAAATGTGTGTCATAAAATATTTTGAAATGACGCATAATCAGTGTGACACAGAAGGGATGTTGGGGTGGGAGGTGGGCAGGCGGGTGCCGGAGGGGGGGGGGGAAGTAATGCTTGTCCGGTACACAATACTCATGCAAAACGTGACGCATAAGTAGGCACGGATGTTGACAACGGAGAAGAAAGGAGACTAAGACAAGAAAATGATTACCCACTGGTCACTTGTACTTTTGCGAAATCCAGGAAGATAATAAGTTGATTCATGGTAATGATAATTTATTGAGTTTTCATATGCATCAATGTTATGATGTGTAGCAAAAAAATTTAGTAATAAAAATACAACGATGCGGCTCAATGATAGTTTATTGATTGGAGCCATTCAAATTCTCTGCAAATCCAATGTATGCCATTAGGTTTTTCCTCGTGACGTATTTTAACGATGCAATCAATTAAAAATTGTTGTAATTAATGAGGGAGCAGGCGGTTGGTGGGTGGGGGGGGGGGGGGGGGGGGGGGAGGAGGTGAGGGGAGAGGGTCTTGACCGTGACATCAGCTAAATCTGCATACGGGACTTGACTGCATTTGATGAGACTGAAAAAGCTGATAAGATTGATTGCACATTTGGTGAATATATGACTTAAAATTCTTATACCCTCATCGATTAGGATTTTAAAGTCGCTGGACCCATACGCCCACACGACTGGTCTAGCATATTTCATTGGATAAAATTAATTAGTCAGGTTGTCAGAATGAGAATTCAACTAAGTTTTAACCTGAAAGCTTTTTAATAATCCTAGCGTTATCTTGGAAAATAGTACGACTAAAATTATCGAGTTCGAGAATTAAAAGGATCCATTCTTTTGGAGATGTTCCAAGAACGTTAGCGCTCAATATCTACGAGTGATGGTGTCTTTATGATCACTCATTGAGTGACTCATTGACAATTTTCAGGTATGAAAAAATAACATCGAAGATAGTTTGAATTTCCAGAGAAAAAGATCCCGATAGTCCCAATCAGGACTCGAACCCCGGACTTCCACTTTCGCGCGGGGTACTTTTCCAATTTTTCAGGTATGAACATGTATGGAGAGAGTACCTGGGATCAAGTCTCAGAGCTACATGACTACAAGAGGTCGGAGCGTAGTAATAAGCCCATACACGGGGTTCATAAGTTTGAAGTTGATTCTTGATGGTTACGGAGTGTAAAATTCTCAGTAAAAAATTCATCTTCAATTTTTCTGACGCCCCCTCCCCCCCCATGAAGCTATTGAAGTTTGCGGTTGAACACTTGCAGTACTGCTCAGTCTATTGGGTCAGTACCAAGTTCCAGGGATTGGTTCCTGCAGAGGGTCGGTTTTGGTAACAGTTCTCAGTTCCAGATGGAACGGCAGTTCCAGGTGGAACTTTGTTTCCACATGTTCCACGTTGAATTTCCGTCCCAAGTCGAACTTCCGTTTCAGGGGAAATTTCAGCTCCAGATGGAACAACAGTTCCAGGGGGAACTTCAATTCCCGATGGAACTCCAGCTCCGGGTGGAACTTCAGTTCCAGGTGGAGCTTCAGTTCCAGGTAGAAATTCAGTTCCCGAAATCATTCCAGGAACCCTTCCAGCGGGAAGTTCAATTTAGGAACAAACTTTTTGGAACCGTTCGCAGACCTGATAACATTGGCCCAGAGGGAAGACCTTCAACTTCGAACTTCCATAATTTCGTGGCCGTCAGACAAACCTTTAGTTAGTTAAAGAGGAACTTTTGGCTTGGAATGTTCCCCTCTTCTCACCCTCATAAATAAAGTCCACAGTTTTGGGATACCATGTATTCGTAGAGGTGGAACCAACAAGCCCAGTGGTACGCTCCAGATCTGCAACACAACTGTATGCTTGTAGTGCGCATTATGGATAATAATTCAAGTCTTTACAAGGATTGCCACAGCCATCATAATGTTGCATATAGAAGCAAAAGAGTGAAAGGATCTATAACATCCCTCTCTCGATCTGCAATTGAATATTGTAAATGAACCAATAAAAATAACCGCATGAGGTGCTTCAATAGAAAATAAAGTCATCGCGCAAAGTTCTTATTCGTAGACTATGATTTTTCAATCAACAAAATTATTTTCACCACGGAGATTAATGCGATTATCGTATGTGTTTATCTGTTCCGTAAAATTTCATTGAGACTTCCTTGTTTTCAAAATACTGCAAGTTGAATCATCAGCAAATATGACAAGTAAGTGTGTCAATGGAACTAATAAACACAAGAAATAATTCGATTCATTATGGTAATAAAATGAAGATTTAGGAAGCAGCAGGGAATGGTAATCAAACAATAATATTTTTTTTACCGAGCGACACGTCATAATGGAGTGACACCATGGCATGGAAGTGGAGTGGACTTCATACGATTACAGCTATGATTGTAGTGTTGACGTCAGAACTTCTAATTTCAACGGCTGCCAACGTTAAATCGTGTATGTTGACTGCAATTGACTTTATGAATCAGAAGAAAATTACTTGAGGGAAAATGAAGTGATGAAAATAATAAACATGAAGTGCGCTAAGTGTGATGAATATGCTGGCCACACATGCCACTTCTCTAGAGAAATTTTAGGAAAAAAGTTCACACACACACACACACAGAGACGGCGCTTTGGTGTAGTGCGTAGACGTTCAAGGTCCTAAGTTCACGCTCGACCTCGTGAGAATGTTCCACATGATGAAATATTTTCTCATCGATTTTGACCGATAGTAGGAACATGCCATGGGCGCTATCAGCGGTTACCATAAAATGAGACCGCACGGCCGGGCGAGAACCTAACCCGACGCAGGGGGGGGGGGGCAGGGGTGGGTTCCATCATAGGCACTTGCCGTTGAGCGCGTCAACATGGCTCCCACTATCCTAGTCGAACTCGACTTCGAAATCGAACTCGACTTCGAAATCGAACTCGACTTCGAAATCGAATTCGAACTCGAACGTGAAATGGAAATCGAACTCATAATCGAAATCGAACTCGACTTCGAAATCGAACTCGACTTCGAAATCGACTTCGAAATCGAATTCGAACTCGAACGTGAAATGGAAATCGAACTCATAATCGAAATCAAGCTCGAAATCGAAGTCGAACTCGAAATCGAAATTAGATGAGGAACCGCATGTGGCCACGTATAGTCGGATTTTTATAAGGATTGTCTTCGGGCTTCAGCGCCGAACCCGCCCAGCCGTTTTGCGCCTCCGCAGATCGAAACCCGAAGGCAATTCTTATAAAAATCCGACTATAGCGGTACAGCTTTGCCCAAATGCTTCCTCCGCTTGGAACTTGAGGGAAACCATGGAAAACATCAAATTGTACAGTCGTCTCTACTACGAGACTTCAGTGGTCATACAAGTGAATTAGAGTCCGAAAAAAAACTTGGCACCCGCTATTATTGACTTATTAAAGCAACAAATAGCGGCCTCTGATCAACGGCCAATTATACCCTTGCCATCGTGGGTTGGCAAAAAATAATTCAGATCACACTAACTATATCATAAATATGGGGAAGGACAAGAAATTAACATGAGTTCAATAAGTGTTACTTGTATTTCGAAACAACATTTAATACAGGCAAAGCCCTACCTTTAAGCGCATCATACGACCGAATCCCCACACAATAATGCGCAGTACCAAAGCAAAACAAAATTCTGGAATGATGTAAAAATTCAAAAAAAAACAGAAAAACAAAAACAGTAGTATCTTTAATTCTCGGTTAATAATGTACACAATTTCTAGATATTAGAGGGATCTTATCGTGACACATATTATGAAAAAAATAAATGATGAAATTTGTTGATAGAAGCGGTAATTTTTGAAAAGCGGGTGTACTGATTTTAGCGGAAATTAGCGGGGAAGTAGGTCTTGATGAGACTGCCATTTGACTGTTTTTATGAGACAGTATCCAACGATTTTCGTTGCTCATTCATTGAATGTTCTCAGGAGAGCTTGCGGGCGGAGACGTCTGAACAACCAGAATTGCTCACTTTATAAAAACTTGTATATAGATACAGAGCGAGTTTGTAACCGCCAAAATGACAATATACAATCGCACTTGTTGATACAATGCAGACAAATTTGGGAAATAGCATATTATATATGCCATTTCGTAGAGGAAGAAATAAATATCACTCCGAGATTTGTAACCAAACGTATATTTTGCGGTTGCTAGGAAATACAAAAGACTAAAGGTGTTGTCTTGTTTATGTCTACAAGCGGATTAACCCCTGGGTGTCCCTTGGTGACCCTTGCCCAGGTCAATCTGCAACTGAAGTAAGAGTAGGGGTAGGACCCCACCTACGACCTGCTGTAGCTTCGCAGCGTGACATCAGGAGTGTTACACATACAGCACCGTTCGTGTATATTCATGTACAGTAGAGCTCCCTTAATTTTCCGCTTCCTTTATTTTCGCTGTACTCCCCTCACGACTTGTCTCCCCTCAAAAACCTTCTCCTACTCCCCGTACTTTGTCTATCCTTGTTTTCGACGTCATGCGCTCCAGACTGCGCAGCGTCTCAATAGTGGGACCGAGCATTCATGAAACATAACCTATTTACTTTTGATACATAGTCCGTTTACTTCTGCTCGTATTTCCCCTTCCGCTCCCGACAACCCCCACCACGCCAACCAACCAGTGGGCAGAGTGGGGGGCTTCCTTAATTTTTTTCTCCACGAAATTGGTCGGTTTTGGCTTCAGAAACAGGCCGGTCCCAGATTCGGCGTACCAGCCCGCGTCCGACCTGTTTGGAACATTGAGCCAAGCTAGGATAGAGACTGGAAACTTAGACTGGGCCAAGCTTGGAATTTAGCCTAAGCCGAACATGGCATTTAGCGTTGGCCAAGCATGAATTCTAGACTGGATCGAGCTTGGAATTTAGATGTAGATGTAGAGTGTTATTCTTTTGAAAGTCGACTTGTTCGCACTGAACTTTTCGAACATTTAGAGATTCTGAAATTTCTAATTTCTATATTTAAAATTTTTAGGAAATCGTTGGATCATTTCCAATTTTTAGGAAGTTAGGATTTTTAGGAAGTCCAAGGAACATTAGCAAATCAGATGACGGAACGATGGCAATGGTTGCATTTGCTAGCAAAAAATTAGAAAAACGTGGGTAGATGCCTTCAGAGTGCAACCACTTAACCCGCGGGTGGTCGCCAGTTTTTGCACTTTATGTGTTAATCATTCTAGAGGTCTCACTATTGAAAAAAAAATCGAAAAAACATTACAAATTTTTTGTCACCTTTTAAGGATGGTCGACGCTATTCGTCATTTTTTTCAATCTTTTGACGATTTACTCCAACTTTTTGGTTTTCTTGGCGGGGAAAAATGCACAATTTGTGCATAACATTATTATTTATGGACCCTCAAAATTTTATCACCGTAAACTTATTTTTGAGTTTTTTCTCTACACTTATATGAAAATTCATAAAACTTTAGACAAAACGCTGAAAAATGGGTCTACGACAATGAAATTTTAGGAGTCGATAGAGAATAAAGCTACATAAAAATTGTACATTTTTTCCCGCCTATCAAACCAAAAATTTGGGATAAATTAGGAAAACATTGACAAAAGTGAGAAAAAGCGGCCGAACATCCCTAAGCGTGAAATAATTTTGCATATTTCTGCTTTTTCACATTTTTCGTTTCATAGATGGCGAAATGTAGAAGACGCGCCGGCACATCTCTCATAGTGCGGCCAAAGACGGGTCAAGATTTGTATCTCTGCATACGGATATAAAATGTTCAACATTCATGCGAGTAACAAAAGATTAAACTTGATTCACAGTCAAAAGATGAATAATTTCAATACTCCTACCATTTCAATTATGTCACACTATTATCATCTTTTCTTTAGAATCTCCCAACCAGTGTTTGACAATAGGTGACTCTTGTTTATTTACGTATCTCGACAGATAACTGAGTAATGACCTCGAGCCATTCTATTTGAATGAATATACTCTCGATAAGGATTATTGACAAGAGACAACTACCCCCAAAAAATATGAGACATTGGAAAACAAAATCGTGAGTCACTTTTCTCTACTTTTTGTCGTTCATACCTCCGAAATTTTGTTCCCTCCCTCCCCCTCTTTTGTACTCCCCATGGTATCCGCTTTTCAGTATTTTCCCCGAAAGGGAGCAGTGGACACCCGTCCCCGCGGCTGCGACCGACTTTCCCCTTTGGGCCATCGTATTTCTAAACACAGCGTAAACCTCCAGAAACCCCTATGCTACGATGGCGGGCGCCTATGATGGACCCCCCCCCCCTTCACCCCTGTGACGGGTTAGGTTGCCACTGGACCTTGGGGTCTCATTTTATGGCTACCGCGATAGCACACACGGAATGTTCCTGCTATCGGTCGGAAGCAATGAGAAAATATTTCATGATGTGAGATGATCCGATAGCCGGCCACGAACCCGGAACCGTTAACATAGGGGAACGAACCACTATAAGCAATAAGCCTCGATTTCGTGTGAGTGCGTGGGTGGGTGGGTGCGTGGATGTGAGTAGGTGGGTGCATGAATGTGAGTGAGTAGGTGAGTGGATGGGTGCGTGGGTGGGTGAGTAGGTGGGTGAGTGGGTGGGTGAGTGGGTGGATGTTAGTGAGTCTGGGTATGTGGATATGACTGGGTGTAGGTGAGTGGGTGGGTGGGTAGATGTTAGTAGATGGGTGGGTAGATGTTGGTAGATGGGTGGGTAGATGTTAGTAGATGGGTGGGTAGATGTTAATGGGTGGGTGGGTAGATGTTAGTGAGTAGGTGGGTGGATGTTAGTGGGCGGGTGAATGTGAGTGTGTTCGGGTGGGTGGATGTGAGTGGGTGGATGGGACCGGGTGGATAGGTGGGTGGATGTGAGCGGGTGGGCGGGTGGGTGGGCTGTATAGGTGGATGGATGTGAGCCGATGGGCGGGTGGGTAGACGTTAGTGGGCGTATGGTTAGGTGGGGGGGTGGGTAGGTGAGCGGGTGGGTGGGTGTAGGTGGGTGGGTCTGTGTGTAGAAATGTGAAATCATGTGAAACATTCTCCGCAGGTCGGGCGCGAACACAGGACTTTTAGTGTCGTTTTATGTTTAATATAAATAAAATTTTCCAGCGTGAAAAATTTGACTTTCACAACATTTTATTCGTCCAGCACAATCATTATGATTACGTGAATCTGAAACAGATTATGTCAACGTCAGCACAAAATAGTATTTTCAACATGCACGATATCAGTTTGTATGAAAAAAAATGAACATATTTTAAGAATCTGAATGAAGATTTACCATTGTAGATAAGTCATTGAAAGAATATTTAAAAAGGACTATATTATTTATGTGATTCCATGGATATGTGGGGACTCAAGCAATTCAACAGCCCCCCAAAATACGCTCATCCTTGATTGAGCATTGCTCATGCAATTTTTAATACTATTGATTATCTCAGACTACATGATTATGTTTTCGTCCATTATAATATTTTTTTTTATATTTTTTCTGACATTTTCTCATAGTTTGCATACCACTTGCGGCTTTGTAACTGGCCTTTGGCTCTTGAGTATAACTAAAAATAGCAAATAAATTATTATCATACCATCACAAAATTAAAAAATATTGTTTCCAAATCGTGCTTTGGCATACACACAGAGAAAAAATTCCGTAAAAAATCCCAAAGGTCGCTGGGAAAAATGCGCGCATCGGGAAAAATTGCTGGATTAATCCGAAAAATTTTACGGCTCCCGCATAATTTTTTTCTACCATTTGCATAAAAATTTTCATAGAAATTTCTGCTAATTTCCTACTCATAGAATTTTTCGCGGAGAATTTTTCACCGCGCACCTACATTTTTCCGCTCTCATACCTCATCCCATCGGTTACATTGTTCCGCTAATATTCCAGTA
Organism: Asobara japonica; assembly: GCA_026005395.1. Classification (NCBI taxonomy): domain Eukaryota; kingdom Metazoa; phylum Arthropoda; class Insecta; order Hymenoptera; family Braconidae; genus Asobara; species Asobara japonica. The sequence continues at coordinate 2,002,817 of BQMI01000176.1, read as the reverse complement.
GCATTATCAATAATTTTCCCTGGATGCGGCAGCATCTGAAGATGCAGCAAAAACTATTAATCATTCTGCTTCTTGTCACATAAGTAAACGCAGTTACGACTCCACCACCAGAGATTAGATTATCGGCTTAGTGTCTCTCGGCTTGTCCCCACCAATGCTATATACTTTTCTTTCTTTCAAAACTCAAACTCCTCAAGTCGCCTGGTTTAGTATCCACTGTGTTAGCTCGCAACGCAGGTCGAGCAATCGGACATCGCTTCACCCCATTACGGATTCACGTTGACTTTTTCCCGACAAATTTTACGGTGCAACTGCTCATAGTCGAAAAAAAAAACTTTGAGCATGATTTGATCGACAAGTGGACTCAATAATTTTATGAGTACAGGCCAATCGGATTTATCCGTTTTAGTTTTTTTTTCTCCAGTTCAATTTGTGAGTGCTTCGTGAAATCTAAAATGCGGTTTGACGATCAACTGTTTACGATGCTCGGTGAGTTATCATGATCTATTACATCATGTGGAGCGCGAGAGATTCAATGAAAATGTAATTGAATTATTGAGCTTCTCCGGAAAAATTTTTAGTGGCAATTTCCTGGGGGAAAACAGCTTGGGAAAATATTCCACCCACCATCCTTAATCTTGTGGGTACCATCCATGGTGTGGGTACCATCCTCCTTAATTTACGATACGCAAAACCTTAAGGAGCAATCGCATCAGTTATGCATATGAAAATGGGCCTTCAAATTTTTCGTGCGGTTTTCATGTTAATATAAAAGTACGAATTTCTGAAAATTTGCTAGTACCACCTGTAAAAATTCATACATTTATCGGCGAAGTTATAAAATAGCGTCAAAGTGATTTTGTATATATACGTTTTTGGTGAATATTTTGGAATCTAGCGGATATAGCGGCATTGACATAACCACCTTTTTTGTAGATCTTGCTAGGTTCTACATAAAAGGTATATATATGAGATTCGCTACCTTGTTTAAATTTTGAGATATTTAGAGAAAACGAATTTTTAGAAGAATTTAATTTTTGCATTTTTCAATATTTGTAGGGCGGCATTTGATCGAGCTTGAAGGATATAACTTTACTAAAGGGAGCAAAAACTAACATTTTTTCCGGAGAACTGAGAGAATTTTCTACGAAACGTACATTTTTTGTTTTGTTTTTCCACCACTTGTAACATCTCTCAATCAAAGTCATAAAATTGCCAAATTTAGGAAATAAAAAAATCAGACTCGAATATCTGCACCAATACTTCCAGATATAACATAAAAACTATTTCAAAAATTTGGAGCTCCAATTTCATATATACATAATTGCTGGAATTGCTCTGAAACACTATATGTAATGGAGTTGCAAAATACGGTACGCTAACTTCCACGTGTGCTTCTTGCTACATATCTTAAAAGTACCAAAAGATGGAGAAAATTTCATATACCCCTTTTTGTAGAGGATATTAAGTTCTACCAAAAAGTTCTCATGAAAATTATTTTAGCTCTCCTAGATTTTGAGAAATTCATCAAAAACCAAGATTAACGAGAAATTCCCTCACATCGCTTCACATTTGTAAGTGATACAAATTTCCTAATTTTTGGTCTTCCATCCACTTGATCACATCAACAGCTTAGACTAAAATATTCGAGCGGCTGAAATTGTGCCAGTCCGGCATTCCTAAGTTAAGACCACAGGTCTTAAAATCAGAGTCAAGTCCCACGTATGTATACGCGAGCTGCACGTTGCGCTGGGATCTGGCCGTCGCCCAGCGTACGCGCTCTACCGGCCCACTCATTCCCAGCCGTGATTTTGCGCTGGGTTCGGCCGCATCTACCCGCGCAATCCCAGCGTCGCGCTGGGACACTCTCGCTGGCTGACCTTGGGCGTTGCCAATCACATATCCCAGCGCTCGAGATCGACTACATTTCCGTAACCTCAATACGGATCCAATTGGTAATTCGTTTTCTGAAATTATTATTATTATGATTATCTTTAACGCCTTCGATTCATTATGGATATGTGGGCTTGTGGGCCATCCGCTGCACCGCATTCGCATGATAAGACACAGGAAACCACAGAAAATCTATGTCGCTACAGGCGGCTACTCTATGAGCAACCTCCCCCGCTCATCAGACAATCCGAAAAAAATTCTTACCCTGTCGGGGATTTGAACTAGGAACCCAAGCGGCAGCGCTTAGTCCACTCGGCCATTCTAATCTCGGTCAATTGAAATTTTGTCATTTCATCTCCTCTAATACGCTCAAGAACAAAATGATAAATATCCATCAAACGAGAACACACAGTGCCGAAAGATCTGTTGTGTATAATGGATTAGAATGGTTTAATGATCTATCCAACAATATGAGAGAGAACAGAATCTAAAACTTTAAAAGACTGATAAAAGGATATGTATGCAAGGAAATTGATTTGCAAAAAAAAAAATGTGAAAAAATATTGAGTTTTCGAACTGGGAGCAAATGCTCTAACTGATGTACAAAAATAGCTGGGAGCTAAATAAAGCATTATGATTATTATTATCCCTGGTCCATAAAAATATACTCAAATTTCGAGCGGTATATGGAAGAGTATCCCAATTTGTTAAGGAAAAATCACGATTTTTATTCATAGTGCGGACAGTACAAATTAAGGGTTGTAACATATATTATCAATATCAGTTTTAGATATTTTTATTCGGGAAATGTAATGATGAATGCAGGAAGAAAATATCGACAATGCCCTTCCGGCAGTTTAATTATTTTTTAAAATTTTCCAGGCTCTATAGACTATGTAGGTATTTTTTTTAGGTAAAATAGCGGCACTTAATGTGACGCAATTATGGTTTCCAACTGATAATGATATGGGATACTGATATGTGGTCATGATAGATTCTTGGGCTTAGATTCTCAGATTCAAGCTTGAGCGTCAGAGGAAATGTTTGGGATGGAAAGGTGCGTTTGGCTCAAGAATCCTTTTCCTTGATAACAGTCAGCCAAAATTGGTAAAAAGTGTGATATCCGATGAATTAAGTGGAGATCATTGCTCTGGAGTGTCAAAGAAATCATAATAATCGATCAATAGTCGAATTTGCGTAATTCATGCACAACTTGACTTCATACGTGTATCGTCACAAAGAAACACACACACACAGACTATCGAGGAGTTATTGATGCGACTCACGTCCCGTTTATCTTTATTTGCAGATCCTAATTATTAAAGCGCTAAAAATTGTGCAGCATCCAATAAAATCTGGACCAAAAATGCAGAAAGTGGAAAAAATCGCCCAACGATCTGTTATGCAAACGATCTATGAGTAAAAATTTCCAAATCTCTTTTGTTTATTAAAAGCACTATTGAAAAAATCCTTGCAAATGCCTAAGCGACCTCGAGTGACGTCATTACTTCCTTTTGTTTCGTTGGATTTTTTTTTTGAGTTGTAAATATGCATAGGCCGCGACGTTTGCAAGCAATGACAGTATGAAATTTTGTCCACTTTCTAAAAAAGTTACTCAATAATTAAAATGGAGAAAAAAAGACTGGAAGAACAGCGAATGCAAAATAAATTTAAAATTCTCAATTGTAAGTCTCTTTTTGATTGAAATTTTTTTTTTAGTTGAAAAACACATTTAAGCCCACGGAAAAAAGTGAAAAATTTGAAAGTTGTATACACAAAAATATACAATTATTTAATTACAAAATAGTGATGTTAAAAAAAACTTAGCAGCTCAAAAGTTAGGAATCACTTTCCTTTAATATTCCAGACGAGAGAAAAAAAATTGATGGTGGGTGAAAAGTGGGTGGACAATTTGCAAAACATCTCACGCACACTTACAATATTTTTCCCTCATCCATTACACGAGAAAATCCATTTCATGAACAAACCCCAATTTTTTTAAAATTCTCTTTAAATTTCCAAAAGAAAAAAAAAATTTTTTTCATTTGAAATTTCATATTTGTTATGCTAAGATATAGTATTCCCGGGCTAAAGCTAAATATATTTTTTTCGCCGATGAACCAACATAGGTAGAGTCATCCCAAATAATTGCGAAAGGACAAAAAAATGCAAATGTTGAATCCCGGCCCGAGTCAATGGCAAATCTTTGTATGACCTTCAACTTATGTCCACCAACAATGTGAGAGATCACTTGACAATTCACTCAAATAGGCATATTCAGTGTTGCACACAAGTGCGAGCCACTTGTAGTTTCGTCTCATCAAACAACCAAAGCGACTAGACTGACATGCATTCCACTTACGTAATACCTTTGAGCCCCGACCTCACGGGGTAAACATTACGCATTTGCATTGTAATTGATTGTCTGCATTGCGACGACGGGTGAAATTATAAAATGTGAACCCGCTGAATTTATGTGCAATCTGATGTGCATTCATTGGGCTGCAACCGAGCTAAGAGTCCTATAGTAAAAAGGAGAAGCGAAGAAAAATCTCGAAATATCTCGATATCGCGTAAGACAACATGTCTCGAAAACCGTAAGACCGAAACTAACGCCACACCAGTCAGTGCGGCGGAGAAAGGAAATGCGCGTGCGAAGCACGCGCTACCGCTCTCGTAAAGTAAAAATTGCCCTGCAAAAAAACGAAAGAACCCAAGTGATGCTGACTTTTTGAAGTGAAACTTCTTATGGCGCGTAACACGAAATTCGATGCAACGTTCTTAAGGGGAGGGGTGCAACGCGACTGGTGGAGGGGGCGTTACGAAAATTCCGACATGCTACATGGCACTGTAGCAGAGGGGGGAGAAGAACGTGAACCGAGTGTATTGCTAGTGTCAATTATGGGGAAAACCAATGCAGGACGTTTCAAAGAATATCGTGATCGTTTGCGTGAAAAGAATGCTTTAAAACCAAAGAAAACAAAAACAGTAGCCAAAAGTGCGGCCGAATTTATGAGCGATCATCGGGCCAGGGGAAAGGCAATCAATGTCAGCGTTGAGGATCATAACCTCTCACATGTGAATCAACCGATCAATGATCAGAATATCGAAACTGTACCAGAGGATGTCGTTTCGAATTTTGCCGGGACAGTTACAAGAGTACGTGAAATAAAACTTAATCATAATTGTAATTAATGAATTCAGTCGATAAGTGGTTAAGGATAGAACGGAAATGAGTAATTTCTTTATATGTTATTCACTCAATTGATTGATCGATACAGCAAAACGAAGAATTTCGCAAAAGGGGGGGGGGGGGAGGTGGCCGCGGCGGAAGGAACTAGTAGGCACCCATCCACTTGTTAATGTCACAGCTTGTGAATGTTACAAGAAATTTTTACAGCGAATCAGCGAAGGTTTTCAGGGAGAATTTCATAAGTCATTCTTATTGATAATTTCATTTTCGGAAAAGTATGATCAGCGAAATTCACCAATTTTTTTCCCGTGACATATATTCTCAACTCTATAATAACAAGTCATTTGGAATGACACGGATTTTTTCCTTGTAATAATCAACCACGACTAACATCAACGAGCCCTCGCAGTTTCCCACAGGGAAATTACCGACACAAACTACTGATTCACCTGTTGTTTCGGATTTTTTTTATAGCAGTAATAACTGAAAATCCTGTATTGTCCCATATTACTGTGCAAAAATTAACACTGGTAAAAAAACGCTGGATTTTCATTATGTGGGCAACAAAACGCACTAACGAACGAAAAATGGAGGTCAGGGTCATATCCGGCCCGGATGCGTTTTCCTGGACTCCGAACGTCAGGTCCTGAAATTCTGATAATAGTAGCTTCATCCGGGCTTGACGAAGGTGATTGCATTGGGTAGCTATAGTTCAGGATCTTTTCCCGAGGTAAACTCGACCGGTCCGGACCAATGCGTCCATGGCTTGGTTCAACTTTGAAGTAGATTGATGCAATCCCTCTTTTCAGATTTGTTTGGTCTGCTGAATATCACTCAATTAATTCCTGTGGTTTCGTATTAATAAACCAGCCTTTGAAACGGGTCGTTCTGAAGCAGCACTTGAAAAATGAAAAAAATCGAGACATGACGAGACAATACGAGATTGGATTGCATTCTCGACCCTCGAGACGAGACGAGATGACAATTGGTTCTATAATTTCGATACAAGGCGAGAGTGTTGAAAGTCTTTCCTCATCTATAATAGTGCTATATTTCGTAAGTGATCAAAAATAGGAGGATTTTTATAAAAACCTGTTTTGTTGAGTGCGTTAAGATCTACAAATTTCTATTGAACCAATTTTTGCTGTGATCTTTAGATTTTGAGATATTCAATGAAACTTGTCCAAAGCAAAACGTGTCTTGAAACGTTTTATCGCTTCACTATCGAATTGAACTTCAAACGTGCATTTAATGTTTCTTGAAAGAGAAAACATCTTTACAGAGAAACGATATTGTCAGCGGAAAAGTGAGTGCAACGACAGTTACACATTTGCTATATTTTATTTATCGCACAACCTGACTCATTTAACTCAACGCTTTGTCCCATGATTTCTATATTTGGTTAACTTGTGACTATTCAGTCATCTCAACCAAATTTGGAATTCATTAAAAAAATCCATTATCGTCAGGGGGAGAAAAAGGCCATTGCGGCTCGTATTGTGGCTAATTGGCATCATTACTATCGAAATCACTCGGAAAAATGATGCATCATGGCCTTACGTTGAATTAATTCATTTCCAAGGTACAGCTGTGATTAGACTACATTAGTCGCGATGATTTACATGGAATTGCATTGTGTATGATCTATTTTATTCTACAAATAGTGATTATTGTAATGGTCAAGTATAGGATTGTTTTCCTCATTCTCATCATGCTGGACGCCAATTGATTTATAACTCAGTATGGTGCTATTTTTTTAGCTGTTAAAAGAAATCAAAGTTGAATAGCAGATAAGGAGTGTCAAGTTTATGTGTCAGATCTTGGCAATTTTAGATATTTTAGCTGGGTGAAAAAATTTGGACCCTTTTTCAGCCATAAATGTTTCCTCTTCGTTGTTGCTTCTTTTTTCACATGGTGCGCGAGTGTGTGTGTGAGTGTATGTGTCAGTGGGTGGGTGGGCGGGTGGGTGAGTGAGTGGGTGTGTGTGGGTGGGTGGCTTGGTGGGTGAGTTAGTGAGTGGGTGGGTAGGTGAGTGGGTGAGTGGGTGGGACAGGGAGTGGGTGGGTGGGACAGGGGGTGGGTGGATGGGGGAAGGGGGTGGGTGGGTGGGGCAGGGGGCGGGTGGGTGGGTGGGTGGGTAGGTAGGTGAGTGGGTGGGCGGGTGAGTGGGTAGGTGGGCGGGTGGGTGAGTGAGTTGGCGGGTGAGCGAGTGGGTGGGTGGGTTAGTGGTTGTGCTTAGGTAGGTGGATGGGTTCAAATATTCTCAAAATTTCCGAAGTTTCTCAAATTAAAAAAAAACACTGCATTCCATGTATATATGTGATGGGAACAATCCATAGGGCCGACTCAAAATTGTCATTTTCTCATACAACTTTGTCCTACATCTAGAACACAATCTAAAATTCGTTAAATATTCAAACTAAGTCGCCTCGACAGACCCACAGTGTAATTAAATTCCCCCTAATTTCCCATCAGAATGTAGAAATTTCCATAAAGAAGGGGGGGGGGAGCGGATGTTCCACCAAGTTTCGTTGGCAACAAAAGGTCGATGTTTCTTAAATTCGCTGTTGACTTTCTAATTTAACAATTTCCATAATCTACAAAGGAATTAAAGAATAATGATGTAAAAAAAATGCTGGAATAAACAATGGTTGGTCAAGTACGAGGAACGTGATAAATCGCCCCAATTAATTAATCGCATAATATACGATTGATAAATACCCAATATTTATTGGAAATGACGGGGCCTTGATGGGCGTTAGATTAATAATCTCATCTATCAAGTCACGGACGCCACCTTGGGATTTTCATTAATTTTTTTTTTCAGGTTTGTGTACTGAAAACTTCTACTGCCATTAATGTGTTCACATTTTTTACTCCACTATATATACGGAGGAAAAAGTCTGATAAAAAGTCACTATCCCATTTGAAAGCCATGTCTTTTATTTTCTATGCAAATATCCAGCACTAATAACAAAATGAAACGCTAATTTTATTATCCCCCAAATTTCACTTATGGGGCGCAAGATAAAATTTTAATTCGTAATTCTCATGTAAGATTTTTTTTTCCAAAATGTTCAAAACTTGAACTATCTGTAGATGATGCGACGGAGTACGCGCACGTCACATTCAAACTCTCAACCACTCCGTAGATTTCACCTGCGGTTATGACTCAATTATGCAAGTTAGGCGAAAAATCATAAAACATAAAATGTGTATTTTTACGTGAGCAACACTATCTTATTTATACAGTTTTTCCAAAGTGAAGTGTTCTTAAGATATGGGGTTGTAAACATTTCAATTTTTCTATAATAGAAACACTGAGGTGATGGAAAAGCTGGTAATTGCGGGACTACAATAAAGTCTCGACGGATGCGTGTATGTATGTGTGTGTGTGAGGGTGTGTGTGTGTGTGTGGGTGGGTGTGTGTGCGGGTGGGTGGGTGTGTGTGTCTGTGGGTGGGTGTGTGTGGTTGGGTGGGTGGGTGTGGGTGAGTGGGTGGGTGTGGGTGAGTGGGTGGGTGAGGGTGAGTGGGTGGGTGTGGGTGAGTGGGTGGGTGAGGGTGAGTGGGTGGGTGTGGGTGAGTGGGTGGGTGGGTGAGTGTGGGTGGGTGGCTTGGTGGGTATGGGTTCGAATTGTTATCACATACCAATGTTTCTTAATTTTACTCCAAATTTTTAAATTTTGAAAATTTTCTGTTTTCGAAATAGCCGAAATCGGAAGGATTGCAACATTGACAGATGGTCCATGAAAAATCGCGCGACTCGCGTCCCGCAATAGCCGCCAGAATAATGTACACATGAGCGTAATATCACCCACTTACTGTTTCTCCACCCCCACCACGTGTGCTATTAGTGCAAAACATGCGTGCGTTTACAGCTGTTTCCCCAGTCGGCAGCGAGCCGTTGAGTCCGTCAAATCGTGCGAGTGAGAGGGAAATAGGTGCGCGGTGGGGGGGTTCGCGACGGGGGGAGGGGCTTAAAAAAAACAGGAGATTAAGAAGAGACAAGGATAACAATAGCCCCCGCCACTTGTTCGCTTCTCCGTCTTCCAGTTTTGCTTTCTGCATCGTCATGGACCATTACGTACGACATTTTGCAAATTAAAAGAATTTTTTTTTCGCCAATTTTTTCATCCTGGTCAATAATTTCAATCCGCCCTAAATGGATCCCAAAAATTCACAACAATTTATTCAAAAAGTGCGCATTCTGCGGTAACTTTTTGCAAATTAAAATAATTTTTTTGAGCTGCCCTGATTAAATGAAAATTATACAAAAAAAAAACAGGAGCGAAAATTGATAACATCTGATGGAAAAAAGTGCAGATCATTTGGTCCATGTTCCAAAAATACGAGAAAACTTGTGATTCTGCGTTGAAGTTATTTTTGCCACTTTTGCATAACTGTGATGCCAACTAATGTTATATAGTGTTTTTCGTGATGAATCGTTGATGCAATTGTTGAATGGTGTTACTACGGATTTGTTAAGTGGGTAAAACGCGAGATGCGACCGATGCTGGGGGAATTAATTGGATTTATTGGGATTGTTTGGTTTTGGGAGAAGTATTGTTTGGGGAAGAAGAAGAGTTAATGCCATCTTACAGTATCAGTTATGAAGTGGTAGATGTATCTGATGGTTGAGATAAAAATTGAGAGGAATCATTGTGATTGTTGTGGAAAAATTCTGGCGAAATGATTACGTCACTGAACAAAGTGAATGGGATGCCTGAAGAGGATCTCTGAATTTTTCACATTTCACATTGATCGATGTTTGTGATCCGGGGGTGGGGCATAATGGCTTGGGGGGGGGGGGTAACGGGACATGGACACAGAATGGGACGGACGTGTACCATTGGGTGGCCTGTCCCAATTTCAGTGTCTGCCCCGTTTTGCCCCGGGCACCGGTATGCCCCGTGTCCCGCTATGGCCCATTCTTCCCTATAGTTTTCTTTCGGATTTGAATGAATGAAATTTATTGGAAAAATTAAATTCGTCAGATTCAGTTTTTTTAATTTTTGAAATTTTCAAAAATTTTCAAAATTTTCAAAATTTTCAAAAACTTCAAAATTTCTAAAATTTTCAAAATTTTTGATATTTTTGAAATTTTTAAAAATTTTGCAACTTTTGAAATTTTTGGCATTTTTGAGCGTTTTGAGATTTTCAAAATTTAGCACGTTTTAAGATTTTCGGAATTTTTTTTTAGTCTTACTTCGTTAAGAAACATATATATATATATATATGTATGTATGGAATAGAATCCTAAAAAGAATTCCAGAAAATGAAAAATTCAAGAGAAAAAATCTGCAAAATATTAAATGAGAATTTCCTTCCAAAAAATGATCAAACTTGGCGAAAAAAAATTCTCAAAACTCGTATTGGTCGTAAAATGTTTTGGACTTGAAAAACCCCCTAGCTATTTAATTCCCATGAAACTATCTTGATAAAATCAATTTTTATGCCAGTGAATCGCCTAGACAGTGATACGGATGGACAACCGGTGGAACTTGTTAAGCAACGAATTTATTAATTGTTTCACTTGACAACGGTACTTCGTGCGGCTATCTTCCACTTGTACATGATTATTTTGGGGGAATGGGGAAGAATGTCAAGGGAGTGTGCGTTAATGCGAAGATATGGACAGTAGATATTGGTGAAGATTTTCTGCAGCGAAGCTGAGTGAAATTTCAGCGAAGGAAAAATATGGGATTAGCAGGTGAGCTATTTTCCACACTCAGAATTTTAAAAATAATTTCATATAAACATTTTGAAGCTTAGACGTTCTTCGAAAAATGGTCTATTGCACCTTCTGATTTTGAAGCTTTTAACTAAAGTAGTCACCGCGATTAATTATGCTGTAATGAAAAAAAAGGAAAAATTCTTAGGACACAGGGGATGGAAAACCAGCTTTATTGTCATAAAAATAAGAATCAAGTTTTATCGGTAATCTCGCAGGTCCGCGCCTTGCGTCATCAAGAAAAATTTCACCAGGAGCAATTTTCATGCATTTTTATATCCTTTTTTTGCTACTCCTCGGGTTCATTAAAAATTGTAATCGATCGGAAATAATCCATCAAATGGGCCATAAAATGATCCAGGTATAAGTGGAAAATTATGTCACACTGGCCACGTATCAACTAGATGAAAACATTTTTTTATCGCACCAATCACGTGTAAATGATAATCGGCGGTGTCCATATATCGTTGGTTATACACGTGGAGAATTTGACTTAAGGATATCATTGATAAATTTCAAGAATATCAGCCCAATTGCGTGTTTTTCACGATAAGAGTCATAATTAATTTCTGTACCAAAACACTCTCTCTTTTTCACAATTTTTTGTTCACAGAAATATGTACACGAAAAGTTTCCGAACGGATATGACTTTTTATCAAAATAAAATTTTCCGCTAAGACAAATTAAAAGCATTTTTAAAATGAGAATATTGAAGTGGGGCAATGTCTTCAAATTTTTCCAAAGATAATATACCAAATTTTGGACAAAATAAAATCGTAATTTTTCAGCAGAATCCCGATCTCGCAACATATCGAAGTTTTGTGACGCCGAGATGCGCGCGCAACCGCGCCGTCGTTGGTAGTCGCAGCCGCTATCTCTATGAAAATATTTCTATCTATAGTAAACAAGAGAGCCCGAAGAAACTATCGATATATATCGAAATTATCGAAGAGCGTAAGACGGGAACCGACGCGACGCCAGTCAGCCAGTCGGAAGTGCCGATCTCATGAGAATGAAGATGGAATAGTAGCGTCCGTACAGTGTAGTTTCGTGGGCAGAGTATCATTCATACACACAGGACTTGTACACATCTATATTCGTACACTAATGTAAAACTTCCAAATCATATGCGTGGAACACACAACTTATCCGCGAATGAGTTAAATAAAAGCCTCCAAAAGTAAAAAAAATCGTGGAGAAGGCTCTTAAGTCACCCATTACATCCTTAAATATCGCTGACATTGTCCGGGCGAATCGGTTGATATTCCCGCCTCAAGCATTGACGGAATATGCGACTTAATAGCGTCATTGGTATCGAAAAACAGAAAATGTTTGACTATGGTAATCCATTGGCAATAGCCAATGTCAATAGGTGCGCCCACTCGGCAATTTAAGTTATTGCGCACTCACACAAATAAAATTTGAGACTGAGGAAAATTACCAACAACTGTGCATGAATAAAATATTACTCTGGATGATTTTCGGCATTGGTTATTTAGCAAATTGAGCAAAATGGACAATTTAACAATTTACGATTTCACATTTTTTGCACTCGCATGAGAATTGGCTAAAAGAATGGAGCGCGGCGGGTGGGGAGGGGATATTACGTTGTATGAAATAAATTAACGATACTGGAAATGTTTGTTTTTTTACATTTTCGAAGGTCAATGACTCGGCGCACCCTCAGAAACTTTTTTTTCAGTCTTCACCTTGCTCATGCATGCCTATTAAAACGCCTGGAGGCATTATAAAGTAAGAAGTTGCGGGGGCAAAAATTACTAAAGCACTGACTGAAGAAATTAATTTTATCGCGACAATTGTTATTTGACCAAGTGCGGTACGTTAGAAATCCCAGGCACTCAGTTCTATATATTCAATGGAAAAAAAAGTTTCTAAACAGCATAATAAGTTTTTAACGTGCCGATCTAGTGTGTGTGTGTGTTTTCTATTTTTTCCAATAATTTCCCCTCGCAAGCACCCACCCACCCATCCATCCACAGATCCACCCACACATCCGCCCGCCCACCCACCCACCCACCTACCTATCCAACCACCTCCCCCCCCCCCACCCACCCACCCCACACACACACACAACATTTAAGTTTCTCAAATAAAAAGAAAACAGAAAATTGAAAACATTAGAACTCAACGAGGAGTGTATATATATTAAATGAAGTCACAGCGGATGATAAGACATATTGAGCACAGACTATGTCGACAAAATTAATGTGTTCCATCAGTACATGATTGTGATACTCAGGCCAAAAGTGCATATTGCGCGAGAAAATGTCGTCCAAATAATTATCAAATCACCAGCATTCACCGTCACTACTAATGACTAGCATATAATTGTCGGAAGAATTTTCACGTTCGATTTGTTGCATGGATTGCTGATATAAAGGCAGTCCCACCACTGGGCAATATTATGTCCGCCATTATTTTTTTTCCATCCTTTTTTCCGTTCTCAATATTTTTTGCTGAGTGTTTTTTCCATCATGAATAATATTGCTAGACGTTATAGCAATGATGAGATGCGTGGAAAAAACATCTAGAGAGTCTTGACACTTGACCGCCACCTCTTATTTCTCGCCTCCCGCCACACAGGCCTCCATCGCTGACGCAAAACAGGTTGTATCGCAGGTGAAAATTTATTACGTGGCTAAGATGCCTTGAATACATCATGTATGCTGAGCTCATGCATGGTCTTATTTGAGGGGACGCAAAAAAATTAAGCGATTATGGTCAAATAATAAGCTCGTATGATTTCAAGCCGGAAAAATTGTGCAATGCTCACATATACATACACATCCACCCACCCACCCAGTCACTCACCCACTCACACAGCCACCCACCCAACCAAACACACAGCCACCCACTCACCCATCCGATCACACACCCACCCACTCACTCACCCACCCACCCACTCACCCAACTACCCACGGACCCAACTACCCACCTATCCACCCAGCTACCTATCTGCCTAACTACCCACCCACTCACCCACCCACCTACCCACCCACTCACCCACCCACCTACCCACCCACTCACCCACCCACTCACCCACCCACCCACCCACCCACCCACCCACCCACCCACCCACCCACCCACCCACCCACCCACCCACCCACCCACCCACCCACTCACCCACTCACTCACTCACTCACCCACACACTCACCTACACACCGACCCACACACTCACACACCCACACAGTTGAAGCTTTGGTGAAATACGCTCGAAAAAGTTTCGATTTATGTCATCTGGTTATCCTCTCATCGATTTTTAACTTCAGCGCAAACCTCCAATTTATATTCCCAAGTGAAAAGACATCTAGTTATGTAGCTCTCCTCAAATTATATTGGAATCGATGAATATTACGGCTGGGAGAAAGGTAATGGCGACGTTTGACGGGAAATGGGAAATTACAAAACTGCCATATTCCGAAGGCAAATAATCCCAGTGACTAATTCTCAGGTACACAAAAGTACTATGCGTTAAAATGTATTAAGCATCGCGGCATTCCACCGCTCATATAACGATTCTTACCACGTGCATTACACACTCTCATCGCAGCTTTCTCTACCCTAATCATTCGGTCAATTAATCATTGCAAATTGTGGTTGATGAGAGGGAAAAGAAGCGCAATGATATTTGAAGTTACCTCATCATCGGGGTGAGCAGGTAACGATAGAAGATGAGATCAATCTTGCCTAGCAATGTTTACAATTTTTGCATGGTTGGAGATTGCTCCATTTTTTTTATCCTTGATATTTTTCTAAATTTGGAAATTTTCAAAATTTTTCAAATACCAAAAATTAAATCATCCAAAATTCAATAGATTTTCCTCTTTAATTTTTATTGACATTTTTAATAGTATTGTGTATAATTGTTGGTAAAATTGTATGCGACTTTACCGATTGCCAATGAATAGGATGAATAGTATAGTTGCGGCCGGTAGATGGCGCAGCGAATTTTACGGAAACTCGGAAATCTTTCTTTTTCGCGGGTTACTATAGCCGGCGATCCTGAGCTTCACATACTTGGCTAACAAAATTCCCTCGAAATATCTCCATTCATGGTCGAAGGCGTGAATTATCTATTTTTGGTCCGATGTTTGTCTATGTACCTTTCGTCGTCACCGCGCGCAAAGCACGTGGTTTGTGCAAACATAAACTCATTGATTGACAATGTTAAAATATTAGCTGTGGGAGGCTCGGGTATTTCATAATACCTCAACTAACACTCATCGAAGAAAAGATGCCGGGAACGAATGAAGAGTAATGAGCATGTCCACGGGCCTTGACTCCAACCGGAGCATTATTATGTCTACGCAGTAAGCTCCCATTTGTTTAATCGCTTATTTGTTGATAAGATGATCCCGAGGACAGTGATCAGCACAGTTGGGGGTTTGTAATTGCACAGAAGTTTGAGATTTGTAAAATCTTATAAATCTTTTAGTTTTTCCAAAATTTTGAAAGTTTTGAAATTTTTGAGATTTTTGAAATTTGTGAAATTCTTGAAATTTTGGAAATTTTGGAAATTTTGGAAATTTTGGAAATTTTGGAAATTTTTGAAATTTTTGAAATTTTTGAAATTTTTGAAATTTTTGAAATTTTTGAAATTTTTGAAATTTTTGAAATTTTTGAAATTTTTGAAATTTTTGAAATTTTTGAAATTTTTGAAATTTTTGAAATTTTTGAAATTTTTGAAATTTTTGAAATTTTTGAAATTTTTGAAATTTTTGAAATTTTTGAAATTTTTGAAATTTTTGAAATTTTTGAAATTTTTGAAATTTTTGAAATTTTTGAAATTTTTGAAATTTTTACGTAGGCATGTGTGTGCGTATATGCGCGAATTTATGTACGGAATCAGCACCTCTCGCCATCGATTTCTAACGACCGACTAATGCGATCGAGCTGTCTGCGCGGACCTCCGCTCGAATTTTCGATATATCTCGAAAAAAAGCCACCGTCGTCAAAAAACACTAAAAAACTTAACTCTCCAGAATGAGATTCCCTACAAAAAATGTTATTCACCATTTCCTCGTAAAACCACTTGTTCCCGAGAAATACAAAATCGAGCGGTCGCGGAAGCCGCGAATGGCCGCGGAAACTTCTACTCTATCCGCGCTTGATTTATTCTTCGATCTTACAATTTTTCTTTCGAAATTCCGAACAATACAAACATAATCACGCAATTCTTACAAATTTCTCAGATCCCTCATCGTTGCTGTCCGATGACAGGCAGAAAACCGCGAATGACGCAACCCAGTACATACGGAATTATACTCCCGGGTAAAAGCAATTTGTGTTATTAGAAGTTGGCGTAGTCCAGGAGCGTCCCCGATATTTCGTAAAAAAAAATATGTCGTAGTTACAAGGCGACAGGGACATGTAATATTATATAATCCACACACGTCATGTAATGAGATTGCATGAATGTATGATTGATACCTGAGGTAGTCAACTTCTCGGTACATGGACTTCCCTTATTTCTGTTTTTGTTGCTAATTTTTATGATGTATGTAGAGTAGTGATGGCACGTGGAATCAAGGCCGACGGTGATGACTTCTGGGATGAGAGCTTATATGGAAAATTTTGGAGAATCATTAACCGCCAAATTCGAGAAAATGAATTTGAAAAATTTGAAAAACCGCAAAGAATTTTCGTAAATATTCAAAAAATTGAAATTTTTTCACAATTTATTACAAAATTGGTTACAACATGAGATCATTTTTTTTTATTTTCCAACCCTCATGCAGAGTACTTGATTCACTCCATCGTTATCGCAAATTTCAGTTGCACAAGATTGTTTACTGCATTATTGTTATCATCCTGTTCTTGCATCAGCTCTCAATGTAGAATTAAATCTCTCGTATTATCGTACAATTGAGACAGCTCGTGGATAATTTTGCATGAAAAATTTAATTGAATAACTTAATTGAGATTAGATTTTGCCTAAAATTTTAGGCTTATCTGATATGTATGGTTATGGGCTTACGTAATATTATCTAACTTTTTTTATAACAAAAACTTCCATTGAACGATATGATGGAATTTAATCGTCATTATGTTTTTTAATTCAAAGAATTTTCGTAAAAAATCTTTATTATTGTCATAAAATTTCATTCAAAAATTTCAAAAATTTCAAAAATTTCAAAAATTTCAAAAATTTCAAAAATTTCAAAAATTTCAAAAATTTCAAAAATTTCAAAAATTTCAAAAATTTCAAAAATTTCAAAAATTTCAAAAATTTCAAAAATTTCAAAAATTCCAAAAATTTCAAAAATTTCAAAAATTTCAAAATTTTTGAAAATTTCATAAATTTCTGAATTGCAAAAAAAATCAAATATATACATCCTTTTTGGTGGTATAATTTTCGCATGCCGACGGTGTTCCGATTGATTTCGTCAGAAAATACTTTCGAGAAAAATTGATGGAGTACGAATTACTTCAAGTAACAAAATAAAACCGATCTATCTCGTTGAATTGGGGTTTGACAGACGACATAGACAACCGAAATAGTAATTTACGTCACAAATTTTTTGAACATTAATCTGTAGAAGCCCGAATACACTTGCACCGGCGTTATGTGCCGGAAAACCCGTTGGGCGGCGCTAGCATCACCCGCTTCCGTTGCCAATCAACGAATGAGGGGAATCCCGCGAATACATAGATCAAAAGAGGCTGTAGAAATTTTCGCGCTATTCACTAGAAATATAACCTTTTCTAGATATTCATGGATAATTCTGTCCATCTTTAAAAAAACCATAGACAAATTTCAAAAGCGGTACGAAATTATGGAAAATTGCGGGAAAACGTTCTTAACTGCCAAAAAGATTAGCAATTAATGGCGGAAATTTCTAACGCCACCACCTATTCCAGACACTGCTGGCATATTAGACTTTGGATTCACAGCATTGCGGTAGGTTATGAATCAAAGAATTCCCCAATAAGCTTCCATGAATGTATTCCACAGCACTATGTGACGCTCTTGTCATAATCAATGTTAGTATAAAGTCCAAATGTGATTCGTCATGATGTGGCACAGTCTGCGATCGTAGACATCGTAATAGACATATTGACAGATTATTCTTTCTCATATGTGTGTCCTTGTTAGCTCAAGGCTCAAAATTCTTGAATGCCAAATTAAATATCATTCTTTGCTTCCTGTTGTTAATACTTATATGCCACCACTTGATTCTACTTGCTGATTAATAACAAACATTGATGATTGACAGCATTGCGATTGTCTCCCCAACTGACTGATAAGATTATCAGAATGATTATCCCAATTCTCATTAGTCACCTATCGGAGGCTGATCGTTGACGAATTTAAGAAATATAACATCATTGAAGAAATCCCCAGATCGTTGTCGAAATCAGTGGTTCTGTATATAGGGTCCTTCAATATAACTTTGATAGAAAATTGGGATAGCCCAATGAAAATGCGGGATAACAGTACACATACTGAGAAAAATCGACGGTGGTCTAGAATTAAATGCCTTCTTATCAACGTCCTCGTCAACGTTTTCGTTGAACTCCATGTCTGCTGTCATATCAACACCTCGGCCAATCTCCCCGTAACTCTCCTTCAACATCCCCAGCAACACGAGCGTTGACTTTCTCATCAGTATGGCTGTTAACATTGCCATCGACATTGCCGTCAACATCGTCATCAACATCGGTACCAACATTGCCGTCAATTTCTTCGTCAACATTGCCATCAACATCGGTATCAACATCGCCTCCAACATCGCCTTTAACATCACCATCAACATCGCCATTAACATTGCCATCAACATCCCCGTCAACAATGCCATCAACATCACCGTCAACCTTCCTGTCAACATCGCCGTTAACAGCGCCATCAACATCGTCACGACCATCGCCATCAACATCCCCTTCAACATCATCATCAACATCGCCATTAACATCCCCGTCAACAATGCCATCAACATCACCGTCAACCTCCTTGCCAACACTGGCCAGATTCCTGCCATCAACCTGGTTGTTCAAATTGCCGTCAACATTGTTGTCAACTTCAGACGTCAGCATTGCCATCAACAATATCGTCAATTTCCTCATCAAAAATGCCATCATCATCCCCCTCAACTCAATTGAGATTATGTTGATGACTCCTCAACCGTTCCTGCTGAAAAGAGAGACTGCGTCCCATTTGTCAATTACCCCATTATACCCTATTGACAATGGCGAATTGTCCCAGTTGCAGATTTCCGCTCTGACTGTTGAAAATTGGGACATTATGCTGAAAAGTCCATTGGCAGATTTGATATTTGGCATCTTTGAGTGAAAACTTTGGATACTGTGTCAGTTGAAGGTTGAAACGTTGGCCCAATGTTAAACCGTATGAAAATTTGGAAGTAGAGCCACACCTACCACGTGGAAAGTCGCATAAGTTGGGGATTGGGACACTGTGTCCCATTTTCAAATTCAAACAATATCTAGCTGAATGGTAGCAGATTATCCTAGGTGAACATTGGGACGGTTGCCATGTTGAGAACTGGGACACCGTCAGCTGAAAATTGGGACATCGTCCCATTTTGAAATTAGGACATCGTCCCAATTTGAAATTTGGGATCCATTCCATTTTGAAATTGGAACATCGTCTCATTTTGAAATTGGGCCTCTGTCCCAGTTTCGAAATTGGGCCAATTTTGCACTGGCAAAAAAATCAAGTTGAAAAAGACTCCTAGCACCTTTACTCCCCAAGGTTTCTACTTGACATATACATAACAAAATCAATAAAAATGAGCGCACTCAATACAGAATTATCAAAAATGTTGAAATTGCTTTATTACAACTCTGCCACTTTAACTTCAATTTTCTCCCTCTCAATTGATATAGAAAAAAACGTGTGCATGTTTATGCAGTGTCAAGTGTTTAAACACAACCACGTGTTTACTCGCCAACTTAGAATACTCATTATGTATTCAAAGAGCTTGTGCCTATGTTTATGGCATCATGGATCAATACCAATAATAAACTACTACTTTTTATAATCTCGCATGAGTAAAAAAAACGTGGCATAGACGATTAAACTCTTGCCCTAAGACCCATTTGGCTCATTTTTTTTTCTGCTACAGTCGTCGGGCGCGTTGACACTTTTGCTCCATAAGTGATTGCGAAGTTGAACGAGTAAGCGAGCTTGCGAAAGTATATTAAACACAACTGCTCAGGTCTAGATGTTGCAATAATTAATTGCCAACGAAAGAGACACAAATAGCTAATACTCGGGATTACAGATCAAGACAGTTGGACAACGATGGTTAATTTTAGAAAGTGATAAGCGTGTAAAAATACCAGTTCAAATGATGATAGTAGGGGGAGGGGAGGGGGGGGGGGAGAGGGGTAAAGAGGTGATAATGGCGCAGGATCTGATTCAGGAATTAATGGAGATGTTTTTTATTACTATGTTATGCGACTTTCAGAAAAATATCCCGGTATCCTGAGCAATCAGTGGAAATTTATACCGGTTAATATAATCAAATTGCAATTACAAAATTGACATTCTTGGGGGGGGGGGGGGGGGGAGGGGGAATCGGTGATTGAAAACTGACGAGCAGAAATTTTCGAAGGGCTTCAAAAATTTTCATAAATTTTCAAAAAGTTTCAAAAAATTTCGAAAAATTTCAAAAAATTTCAAAAAATTTCAAAAAATTTCAAAAAATTTCAAAAAATTTCAAAAAATTTCAAAAAATTTCAAAAAATTTCAAAAAATTTCAAAA
Organism: Asobara japonica; assembly: GCA_026005395.1. NCBI lineage: Eukaryota > Metazoa > Arthropoda > Insecta > Hymenoptera > Braconidae > Asobara > Asobara japonica. The sequence goes on along the minus strand of BQMI01000176.1, from coordinate 1,982,252 downwards.
AATTTCAAAAATTTTTAAGAATTTTCAAAAATTCTAAAATTTTGGAAACTTTACCGTGAATTTTAGATCGCGCAGTTTTTCCCTGGCCCTAATAGATCACACTCATTTACTGCCAGACGTTTCGTGATTTTTTTGTGATATCGAGAATATTTTCTAATATTTTCCTCCATTTTCTGCAAAAATTCAGAAGGCGATAATTAGCTTGTGTTTGCATGCGCAAAATCGGGGTAAACCCCGAGAAGTGATAGCACTCGATAAGTTTAATTGGCACACGTCTATGTGTTACACTACGGGGCCAGAGAACTCGTGGACCCCTTATAATGCAGACTCATCTCGGTAAAGTTTTCCGCAAATAATGAATCAATTCTCGCCGATTGTCGGATGCCATGTGTGCGAACTATAAACAATGTACGGCTTCATCCGTAATTTTTTTATCCCAATAAGAAAATTACATCCAGCATGATATTTTGAAAATTCTTGAAAGTTTCTAATTTTTTTTAATGTAAAATTTTTGATTTTTTTAAAATTCTTGAAATGTTTGAAATTTTTGAAATTTTTAAAATTTTTGAAATTTTTGAAATTTTTGAAATTTGTGAAATTTTTGAATTTTTTGAATTTTTTGAAATTTTTGAAATTTTTGAAATTTTTGAAATTTTTGAAATTTTTGAAATTTTTGAAATTTTTGAAATTTTTGAAATTTTTGAAATTTTTTGAAATTTTTGAATTTTTGAAATTTTTGAAATTTTTGAAATTTTTGAAATTTTTGAAATTTTTGAAATTTTTGAAATTTTTGAAATTTTTAAAATTTTTGAAATTTTTGAAATTTTTGAAATTTTTGAAAACAACAAGCCCTCTCATTTCGCCGCTTGTTTTTTCAATTTCCTGAACCTTGGGGCTTGAGATAAGAACTGAATCCGGAAGTTACTGATGGGCCCTAATGTGCCACACTCACTCACTGTCTTGTATTTACCGATTCCCCCACCGATGGCTCAATACCCTGGTCTGATATTGGTGTTCGTGCCACGAGCAAATGCTTACCAATCGGTTGGAAAAATCCAACGACGCTATCGTGCAGTCACTAGGCGAGACACCAATATTCTCATTTTGTCGATTAATTTCTGTACACATGTAGGTCTGCTTGACTGTATGAACGACTCTCGAAGATATCGCTATCAAGCAATGAGAGTTGAAAAAAAAGGAGGAGTTAGCAAGATGAAATACCCTCGAAAATATTGGTATTTATGTCTTCGACAGATAACGAAAGATAATGAATGACCTGCCAATTGGATTATTTTTTTCCGTTCATTTTTACGGAAAAAATAGGCAACTTTGACATCGTGTCTCAATAAGCAGCTGTGCTATTTTTTTGGGTGATTCGTTTAAACCCAATTGACAGCTGTTAAACTACACACACACACACACCTACACACACGCACCCACACTCACGTCGAGTAGCTGCCTACTATACACACATATATATACATATACATACCCACACACACACACACGCACACACTCAGTCGGGGCTTTGGTGAGGTATGATGAAATAGTTTCTCATGCATTCCGACCGATAGCAGGAACGTTCCGCGTGCGCTATCGGTACCCATTAAATGAGACGCACGGCCGGGTGGGAACCTAACCCGACGCAAGGGTGGTCCATCATAGGCGCCCGCCATCCTAGCACAGTGGTCTCTGGAGGTTTACCCTGTGTTCAGAAATACGATGGGCAAAATGACGAAAGTCGACGCCCCCTACATGGATGGGTGTCCAGTACCCTACCTCAAAGAAATGAGAGCAGATATCGTGGGGAGTACAAACGAGAGGGACGGAGACAAAACACACACACACACAGGCTCAATGCTGTTGTTATTGCAATAACTTGTCTAACTGATAAGTCAGTAATGAACAGTATCGAAATTATCGGTTGAAAAGAAGCCTGTGAATATGTCTCGGGTAATATTCAATCTCACTTCGAAAAAAAAGGCGGAGTAGAAAAGAGGCGAAAAAAAGGGTCGATCATGAAATTTAACTTCGAGATTACGTGAGAAAAATTTCACACAGGTCACACATTATCAGCATAATCTGAATTGGATTTTGGAAGATATTATTTGTTTTCGAACACTTCCTCCTTATCAATACATGACGAAAGCTACACTGACATTATATTATACATATTTTTATGTATGGTATATCGTTTGCGTTTCATACTATATCTTTTGATTGTACCCGTAACAGAACGATTATTCGAACACGGAATGTGGTATGCAAGGCGGGCGTGCAAGTGTTCTTGAAAATTCTAGACATTTCCAGAAGTTTCTACAATTTTTCAGTAAATGGAGGGAACTCATAGACATTCCTCCTTTTCAAAAAAAAAAAAAAAAAATATCCCCACAAAAACATTCATATAGCATTTTCCTCAAAACTGATCGGTGGCAAGCTAATTGAATTCTTGAACGTTGAGAGATTCGCCGTTTTGAGAATTTTCCATTTTTCGATCACGCTACAAACGACAAGAAAATCTACAAAAAAATACATTTATATTATAAACTATATACATTGTCCAATACATGTTACTCTCCATTTGCGGTGGGGAAAGAGGGTGGGGTAAAATTTGGAGTCGAAAGTTCCCCTTCCACTTTACTCTCAGAGGCACCCTCTCCGAGTTATTTAAGTGTTAAGTGGGCCAATCAGGGCGTAGCTCCGCCCCTTCCCGCAGCGGTTCTCAATGTAATCGTTTTGGCTTGAAAAAAACCGAGCTTATACATTTCAAGGTCAAGAAGTGAACTGGGCAATCTTGCAAGCGTTCTGTGATCTTGCCCCGGAAGATCCGGGTTTGTCTTCGTTTAACATGATTACCACTGGTGAAGGGCGCGGAGCTACACTCTGATTGGCCCACTTGAAATTCGAATAACTCGATGAGGGTGCTTCGGAGAGAAACGTGGAAGGGGAACTTCTGACACCAAATTTCACCCTCTCTCTCTCTCTCTACCCGAAATTTAGAATGCACTTGTGGGCCACCGCATATCGAAAAAGTCATCTCTTTTTTTAAGGTGACTCCGTTGAGAACCTCCCATGTATAACCTCCGAATATGCATAATTGGTTCAAAACGAGATGGCTCAATCGTCCCGAATAATAAAACTTAATAAATTCAAACGCTATATCATGATGGTGCTGACGTATTGCAATATGGCCGATTGATAATTGAACATATATTCTGTTTTCTGTTCGAAATTCAAAGATTGAGTGGAGAGGGCTCCCGAAGCTTCTGAACATAATACGGTGTCGGCGCCACCATCGCACTGCGCACACGCAGATTCAGCCACCTTTTCCGCGCAGACATAGCATCACTGTTCAAATTCAAAATAACCACTTCCGACTTCTCCGCGGATGATCTTACCATCACTGCTCCAATAACTTCTGGTTATTTTGAATTTAAACAGTGATTGCATATGTAAGCGCGGAATTGGAATGAATCTGCGCATGCGCGACGGTGGCGCCGCCACAATCTCACTTTCAGAAGTTCCGGGGCCGTCACGAATTTCAGGTGAGTTAGATCCTCTGGTACTAATTACGTCAGGCCAAGTGTTGCCACCACTGAGAAAAAAAACAGAAAAAACAGGGGTTAGGTGGAGAATGAAGATTGGTATTGAGATATCTTTCTCTCATTGATTTATTTTCTTTTCAGATGCCGACTTAAGTATGGGTACTGGCGGCGCAGGGGGTACAGTTCTCGGTATTCCGGGATCAGGTGTTGGTGGTGTTTTGTCCCAACACTGCGCCATCTGCGGTGATAAAGCAACGGGTAAACACTATGGTGCTGCTTCGTGTGACGGCTGTAAAGGATTCTTCCGGCGTTCAGTCAGGAAAAATCATCTGTACACGTGCAGGTGATTACTATTGATCATTACTGTAATAGCTAGTGAAAAAATCACTGATGACCTCGCTGAAAGTCAATTGCATCTAAATTGAGGTTGTTAAAGCTGGGAAAAAAGTCATCATCATTGCAATACGTGGTAGTATCGATGAATCTGCGATAGTACAGAATTTCATTTGACGCGCAGTGTTGCCAACCTCAGGAGCGCGAATTGAAAATTCTGGCAATAGGGGCATTCTATATTCATCTAGTTTTGATTTAGTTTTGTTCATGATTTATTATAAAATTTGGGGGGATCGGGGGGGGGGGGTGATAATTACATAATGTTACATCGTAGGTGATACATACGGATACACATACAGCGTTACATACATGCAGACATTTCTGTTACAATAGCTTGGAACGATTAGCAATAGCTTGAAACGTGGAGATATGAAATTTCCATTTTTGATTTTCAGGGCCATTACAGTAACTTGCCCTTCGGGAAATTAAAAAATTAAAAAAATAAGAGTCGAGCAAGCTTAACGAAAATTCGACAATTTTCTGAGGTCAAAAAATCTTAACGACGTACCATTTAAAAATCCCAGAATTTAAGAATTAACAAAAGTAAAAATTGACTAATTGATCTAATAAATTTCAAGATAGATTGATTGTTTAATCAATTTTTTTGATAGTCATGTCAGAGTACGATGTTACCTGCTTAAAAATCTTCAAAATTTCCCAAATTTTCCACTATATATCGAATCTACTAAAAATGCCGCAGTATATGGAGCTTATAAAATTGTAAAAAGTAGCAAAACTGAGGAATGGAATGAGTAGTATACCCCGATACCATAGCTGTTATCGTATGTATAAGGTATAATCGCACAATATCCCAATAGATACCACGATAACGATACCACTGGCAACACTTGTGATATTGCCATCGGCAAATGCTAAACGATGATTAACCCAAATTTTTGTTCCAACTAATAATTTTCAATGGTAATAAGTCATGAATTGATCATCACTTGGCCGAGATTTTAGTATGCCTTCTAGTACAGAAAAGTCCATGCATAATTGACAGCCGATAAGTTTATGATAAGCGCGCTGTCTAAATGCTAAAATTAATTTTTTCGAATTAACATTTGTCGTATTGTCACATATCACGTCTTGCTAATGAAAATTTAATATCTTTCTAAAGCAGCAAATGTTATTGGGAACGGTTAATGTTTACTTGTCCCAATATATTCAGATCAGAAACTCTTCAAGCTTCAATTTTTTATGAATGTTGACATTTCTGTTTCTTTTTAATAAAACTTTCTATGGCGCGTAACACAAAATTCAATGCAACGTTTTTAAGGGGAGGGGTACACCGCGAGTGGTGGAGGGGGCGTTACGAAAATCCCGACATGCTACATGGCACTGCAGCAGAGTGGGGAGAAGAACGTGAACCGAGTGTATTGCTAGTGTCAATTATGGGGAATACCAATGCAGAACGTTGCAAAGAATATCGTCATCGTTCACGTGAATAGAATGCTTTAAAACCAAAGAAAACAAAAACAGTAGCCAAAAGTGGGGCCGAACGTATGAGGAATCATCGGGCCAGGGCAAAAGCAATCAATGTCAACGTTGAGGATCATAACATCCCACATGTGAATAAACCGAGCAATGATCAGAATATTGAAACTGTACCAGAGCATGTCATTCCGAATTTTGTCGGGAGAGTTACAAGAGTACGTGGAATAAAACTTAATCATGATTGTAATTAATTAATTCAGTCGATAAGTGGTTGAGGATAGAAGGGTAATGAGTAATTTTTTCATATGTTATTCACTGAATTAATTGATCGATACAGCAAAAAAAAGAATTTCGCAAAAGAGGGGGGGGGGCGGCGGCGCGCCGCCGATAGTGAAGTTATTTTCCATATTCAGGCACCACTTTTCAATCCCAGAATTCGTTACTCAAGTTGCTATTGCTCAACAGATTCAGCCGAAATTGCGTTGTGGATAAGGACAAGCGCAACCAATGCAGATACTGTCGGCTGAGGAAGTGCTTTAAAGCTGGTATGAAGAAGGAAGCTGTCCAGAATGAACGTGATAGGATCAGTTGTAGAAGACCGAGTTATGAAGAGCAAACGAGTAATGGTGGTGGTCTGTCTGTGGTATCTTTATTGCAAGCCGAAATGCTGAGCAGACAAGTAGTGGCGGCCTTAGAGGTCAGTTTAATTTGGTAACCCAAGCTCTCTGAATATTTATATCATTTGCCAATCGCCACGTACGCCCGTGAATCCGTCGGAAACGTATAAATAATTCCCTTTTATTTGCTATTGCTGTTTTTTTTTGACTGTCAAACAGTTCATTTTGATGTGGTTACTGTGGCATTCTAAAGAGGTAAAAAAGACATTTTCGTGATAGTTACACCATAGTGACTTCTTGGTAAATGATTGTTTTTGGATTTATGCAATTTTGAAAACATTCGTTTTTCTGTAATTACAAAAAAAAATATTTCAAAATTTGGGAGAGTTCTAAAAACATTGTAATTTCGGAATTTTTCAAATTGTGAACATTTTAAATTCTTCAAATTTTCCAAATTTTTTCACATTTTTCAAATTTTCCAACATTTTGGAAATATTCCAAAATTTTGTAAGTTTCTCAAAATTTTTCAAAATTTTGGAAATTTTATTACAACTACTCATCCATTCATCGGAAACGTATAAATAATTCCTTCTAATTTTCTATTGGTTTTCCTTGACAATTTCTATTGGTTTCCTCAAGCATCTCATTTCAGATTGAGATGTTACATGTAACCTTACAGCAAAGGTCAGAATTTTAATGTCAGTTTTGTGGACTAAAATGACCCACGAGCAGATAAGAACATGTTTTTTCCACATCAAATGCAATGATTCCTTTTTTTTCGTGAGCACAATAGGGAAAGATATAAAATATATGCACTAAGATACAAAGACTCATGCATACTCAGTCGTTTACTTATGTAAATTTAGATACTAAACATCCGACGCATACATACACACACAAAAAAGTTTGTACCGCGTAAACGTCTTGAATTTTGTAAATTTTTAGAATTGTGGAACCTGGCAATTCTTTTCATTTTCTGAGGTTGTTATTTTTTAACTTTCAGGTAGGGGAAGTTATTGAAATGCCCCCGATTTAGGAAAATTGATTTCTTAATATATCTGGACATTTCATGACATTTCTGACCATTTTTAACAACATATGTGTGTGTGTGTGTGAGTGCGGGTGGGTGGGTGAGTGCGGGTGGGTGGGTGAGTCCGGGTGGGTCGGTGAGTGGATGGGTGAGTGCGGGTGAATGGGTGGGCGGGGGAGTGAGTGCAAGTGGGTGGGTGGGTTGGGGAGTGAGTGCGGGTGGGTGGGTGGGTTGGGGAGTGAGTGTGGGTGGGTGGGTGAGTGAGTGCGGGTGGGTAGGTGGGAGGGTGGGTAGGCGGGAGGGTGGGTAGGTGGGTGGGTGGGTGGGTGGGTGGGTGGGTGGGTAGGTGAGCGGGTGGGTGGATGTGTGTGTGAGAGAAATAGTGTACAAATGAAATTGCCCCACAAAAACTGTGGAATAAATGGTTCCGCTTATCCCTACTTTTAAACTTTTTTTTTGAAAAAAAAATCCAATTCTTCCAAAAGTTTCATAATTTTATAAATTTTCAAAATTTTACATATCTTTAAAATTATGAAATTTGACATTAATAGCACCTCAAAAAGTTTGATGCATATCACCTTTCTGTGCATAATACATACAGCTATATTCAATAATTTGTAATTTTTAGGTTCAACAGCTTGGTAGTCCGCACAATGAGACTGATCTTAGTAATAAGCAGATAGCAAACATAAATGACGTTTGTGACAGCATGAAACAGCAGCTGTTGATTTTGGTTGAGTGGGCCAAGTACATTCCCGCATTTTGCGAACTTACACTGGACGATCAAGTAGCTCTTTTAAGAGCCCATGCTGGTGAACACCTACTGTTAGGTGTTGCCCGACGAAGTATGCATCTAAGTGATGTATTATTGCTGGGAAATAATTGTATCATCACAAAAAGCTGCCCTGGTATGTACAATGACGCAATTGTTTCTATTCTAAGTTGATTTTTATTCGAAGAATGGTGCATGATATAACAAATGCAAGATTGAAGTAGTATGATTGAAATCCAGACAATTCGATTACTCAATGCAGAAAAATATGTTTTGTAATGCATGAAAACTATAATGATCAATCAATCATTATCCTTGCTATCTCAAAAGTTTCAAGTTTTCTAAAATTTTTAAATGTTTGACAAAAGGTTTTGAAATTTTCCATTCATGGAATTTTTTTTTATATATTTGCAATATTCAAAATATTTCGGAAGACATCAAATAATTCAATGAATTAAAATTTTCAAAAATCTCAAGAAATTTAAAAATTTTGAAATTTTCAAAAATCAAAGGATCTTTCCAATAAAGTCAATGCGAAACTCAAAAGATCCATCATATTCTCCCCCCCCCCCCCCCCTCTTGGAAATTGATTCATGATCATACTACTTCAAATCCCAGGCTTCAAAACGTTTATATCATTGAAGAAACGGCCAATTCCGTCTTAAAATTAAACAATTGTGAATTATAAATGTGGTATTCCATTGCTTCTTCAAGTTTGTGAGTAATGGTGCTGGTTCCATCAATTAAAAAAATCATGATTACCGAAAAAAAATAAAATGTGATGGTGATGGTGTAAGTCATACAGCAGATCAACTTCGTGGAATGAACATTACGAGGTGCAATGCACGAATTCATTGGGGTGTAGATAGTTGGCTGAGTTTGATACTGAATGTCGTATATATCCACGCTTAAGGGTTGATATTATTGCATTTAATAAGTTCTCCAATTTTGAAAAATAGTGTTCGATCTGACGATTTCACTTGACAGTATTTTACAATGTTATTGGGGCATAATGGGACACATGGTCAAACTAGGACGTGATATAAATTCATCGATCCATTTTGTACTTATGTTCCATCATGCCCGCCATCCCACTCTGCTCTCATCCCATTTTGCCCCCATCCCATTTTGCCCCCATCCCATTTTGCCCCCATCTCATTTTGCCTCCATCCCATTTTGCCCCCATCCCATTATGCACCCATCCCATTTTGCCCTCATTCCATTCTGCCCCCCATCCCTATATGACTATCCCATTATGCCCCCACCCCATTTTGCCCCGTCCCCATATCCAACCACTGTACCAATAACTCAGTCGCTTCAACTTCTTAACACCAAATTTCCGGTAAAAAGTTCCGTCTGTGGATAGGCACGTAGACCACATTATACCGTCAATTCAAAATTGGAGAACTTATTAAATTCAGTAGTGACTTCCCTCAACGCAGAAGACCTCTAATGAAACCGGTGAGAAACGTAAATATGCTTGATATCTGAAGACATTAGTATCCGACTCAGCCACGATGTTAAACATGAACGGTTTAACTGTGGTTATCAGTCATATCATTACCAACAGAGGGGCGCAATCAGGATCTGGATATTAGCAGGGTTGGAATTCGCGTGATGGATGAGCTGGTCAAGCCGTTGAACGAGGTCCAAATCGATGATACGGAATTCGCCTGTCTCAAGGCCATTGTCTTTTTCGACCCAAGTATGTATGATTTTCATTAAACATAGATATATATTGTGTAAAGTCACGTTAATAACTAAACGATTGATCTAGTTTACCTCCCTTTCTGCCGATTCATTAAATATTGCGCGCCAAAAAGTACCTCACTGAAAGCAACTTACCAATTCACAAAGTGGCTCATATAGTCTATGCGTAAGCATAATTCTCTTTCTCGATTCTGTTAAAAGCATTGCAATGGAGGCAACGGAGAACAGGGCGGCATGGGAATGAATTTTGACGGAGGGAGGGAAATAATATCCCTTTCAGTTAATACCCTCTCTGTACTCGCAGATTCAGGAAACATGTAGAAAGGAGAACACAGCGACTAATAGCTCTTATAGAGAGCTTTTATAGAACCCTATGAACTCACATTTGTAAATATCTCACATCTGGAAATAGGGGAAGAGGGGCCATAATCTTATGGGAAGGGTTAACTATTTTTAACAGGTTGTTTTCGCTGTTGAATTGCTGAAAAAATTATTAAAAATATTTTCACATGTGTATCCGGTCGGATCACGTGACGATCGCCAATTTCTCTGCGCATTCGATTGGCGCTGTCGCTGGGTTCGCTTGTGCACGCGTCCGGAACCATAAACAGCGCCATCTATGATTAAAAATCGGCTCCAAATCTGCATTTCCATTTCAAACACTCTTCCACTCATTGAATATTCTTGTACTCTATTAATCTTCAACAATTGCTTTCTACTTATCAGACGCAAAGGGCCTGAGTGAGCCGGGGCGGATCAAACATCTGCGATATCAAATTCAAATAAATCTCGAGGACTACATCAGCGATCGGCAATACGACAGCCGAGGGCGCTTCGGTGAAATTCTCTTAACACTTCCCGCACTACAATCAATATCCTGGCAAATGATCGAACAAATTCAGTTTGTAAGGTTGTTTGGCGTCGCTCACATTGATAGCCTTCTGCAGGAGATGCTGTTAGGTGGTGCTAGTACAGATTTAAATGGTGCAACAACACCGCTACCAGTGCCACATGCACCAGAGAGCTATGTAAGCAGTAATGAAAGCCCAAGTAGTCCACTTACACCAGCTAATACTGGACCATTGAGTCCCCAGGATCATATGCTTAGTGCAACGAGTCCGGTGATGATTCTCCGTGACTTGACACCTTTACCTCAAGATGATATCAACACAGTGGCGAGCTTTCGGTTATTCAAACAGGAGCCCAGTATGGAAACTGAAACGCCATTTTGACTAGATGAACTATCACTTTACTCGGATTATGTTGAATTATATGCACAGTGACATGTTATAGAATTTGACGAAATGAAAGGGGGTCGAGGTCAGGGAAACCTATGCTGGTCTAGCGACTTTTTCAGGGGGAATGCAGTTTGTCTGAGGCAATCTGAGGGAAAAGGGTGGAAAAAGTAGAGAATTTCAGAAATATTCTCTGAAAATTTTAGAGTAATGCCAATTTTCAAAACTGTAAAGCTTTTCGAAAAATGAGGTTTCGAGAAAAGTTCGCAACAATATAGGTTGTATCCGGAATTCTGGCCCCCCACAATTTTGGTTTCACAAATGACAATATTTGTTTTTTTTTTTGTTCAATTTGGGATTAAGGTTCTCCTAGGGCATTCATCGATCATTAGTGCCTTATAAATCACCTCAAATCGCTCAACGTTTATTGTAGATAGTTTAAGTGTTATTTCTGTTTGCTGTTAACAGTGACAATACAGGTAGTGAGCACTATGATATTTTGACAAACACTGATGCTTATGGTGCTCAATATTATTGCTCAATTTTTAACGTAGTGATTACGTTATCCATATTGCATCTGCATTGAGAATCACGATTAAGATCGATAATAAATAAATGACAAATCGCTATTGGATATGATCAAGAGATTGTGGAAAAAAACCGAGAGGATAAAAAAAAAATTAGCAGTTTTCGATTAGTCATGGACATGTGGGTGGAAAATTTAAGATGGAACGTACAGATTTTTATCATTGTTATGGTGCAGACCTAAAATGAATGGATGGTTACATTCTATGGTATTATTGTTAAAGGTGTATTTTTTATAAACGTTTCATTAAGGCATTGACATTTTGGTCACGCGGGTTTTTGACTAATGACGTTTTAGCTATGATATTACCTAAGAACAATTTTTTCGAAATTGTTGAAAGTAAAATTGAATTTCGAAATTTTGGTAATTCTGAAAATATTTAAAATTATTATTTTTTTTTTTTTTCAAAATTGCGGTTGTTATATGAAACTTACTTTTTCAAAACTTTTCAAATTTTCAAAACTTAAAACATTGGAAATTTTTCCGTCTTCAAAACTTCAGTAAATTTCTAAAATAAAAAAAAATTTAACTAAAACGCCATCAGTTTATAAACAACGAATCCAAAATTGTCGATCAGATATTTTTCATGATTTGTAAAATTTGCCATTCCAATAATGCAGTTATGTGCCCAATTAGAGAATATCCAATTGTTAATGTAAATAGTTCATAATATAGTTAGTAGCAGGTTAATCTGATCGGAGAGAACTTTGATTGTTATTTGATGATACGTACGCCACTGCAATGCAATTTAATTTAACATCACCAAATTTGGTGAATTCTGATCAATCAGGTAGATTCCAAAGTTCAATTTATGAATTAATTAATAATTTTAGTCCATCAGTAGTCGCGTCATTCTCTCAAAGTTCTTTAGGCGCGCATTGAGAGAATGGCCCTTTTTTTTGGTACGGTCTTTTCGAATCCGAAGATGTCCGAATTTTCATGAAAAGATTTTTTGGAGCTCGTTGATATTCTCTGAGAGCTCCGGGCCATTCTCAGCCTCTGGGAAATTGCTCGTTGACTCAATTAAAGACCGAATCGAATTCTCAATTAAATATTTCCTTTTTGAGTCACATTCCGCTCATGTATCTCTTCAAATTTATTTAAAACTATGTATGCAACATGTATGATTTTTATGGATTGACTGATTATGGTGTAAATAATTTTCTGAAAACGACTTGAGGCATTGAAAAAATTTCACTCAAATATTTCATCTCAATATAACAATTTTGAGTGACGATAACGTGACTACTGATCGACTAAGGAACCAAGTGTAATCAATATTTTCAGAGAATTTATATTCAAGTTTTGGCCGGACATTGAAGCAATATTAAATAATATAAAAAATGTTAGAATGCTCTCAGATATTCAGAGATAGATTTTCGTGATTGAAATAATCTCAACTAATGTTAAAACAAATTGCATCAGGGATAAAAGAACTAATTTTGTACTAATTTTAGGATATATTATGCTCGAAGAATTGCGAAAGGATATGGCGATAATTTTTTTTTAACGTGGAATGAGAACTCAATTGCGGAATAAAAGAGTATGAGTTGTTTGAGGGCAGAGCTGTTAATTGATTGATTGAGGAGAGATTAGAAAATATATGAAAAGAGATGGTTGAATGACATCGCCTTTGTTGAAACTGGATTAAATAGCCCTATGGCAAAGTGTTTCGATAAATATATTACCAGAATATATTTTTCTCTATAAAAAGTTCCCCATGGGATTTCGTTTATCTTGCCTAACTTTTCACATGGACATGCAAACTCAGGGACAAAAATTGTTTGTCATAGATTTGGCCTGCAGAGACCTAATTTCTAACTAGATTTTTTTTTAATTAAAGCTTCTTTGCGAGTATTTTTTTTTCAAAATTTCATCGCTTTTCATTTTATGAATTCTATTTTTTTTTACTAATTTCAAGTCCTCACACATTACTCCAGGCCCCTCCATTTTCCTAAGCTATTTGATCAAGTTTCAACATACAAAAAGTCTCGAAGATAAAAAAAAATCAACCCACAGTAGTTTCCCTTAAATTCGTTGTACGAGTTATGAGCGTTGGGTTGTGAGCAACATTACAAGAAAAAAAAATATTTGTTACCTAATTATGTGAATTTGTGTTTATAATTTCACGCCCTAGTTGTATATACAATAATTTTTATTTGTTATTTAATTACGAAATTAGTTTCTAGAATTGAAAATAAAGGGATATGTGATTTAATATACAAAGTTTGATCAGTCCATTGATTCAAACTCTTCTCGTTTACGTTTTTTGAGTAAATTTGTGACAGTCTCAGATGTTTCAATATTTCCACCGCCTTGTTTTAGCCATGCAATTAATTGTTCCCTCGCTTTTCGTCCGGATAGGTATAAATTACGCTCGAGCATGGGCAGGTCACTAGCCAGAGTGGGATCTGGACGAGGATTCTGGGACCAATCCATTATTAATCTCGTTCGAGATCGGAATGTCTGAAATGATCACACATTGAATGAGATATCACATACTGGGAAAAAACGGATTGTGTTGATTATTTTTCGTATCTGAATTTTGATTGTGCTAGAGCATTTTTTTTTTGTCCTTTTTCCTTATCATTGACAATTTGTAAGGGCAGATTTACGAATTTTTCTCATATTCAGTTTTTCTAATTTTTAATTTCTCGCATTTCCAATGATCCAACGACCTCATTTCCTCGTTTTTTTTGTTTTTTTTTGTTCTTGAGTCATTAAAGTTAAATATATTTTAATTAAGGAATTGACTAACGAATTCTCTAAAAACGTGAAATGCTGCACTTGTATATTTTGTTGAAATTCAAACAAAAAAAATAATTAAAATTGCCCCTTGAGTATCAAAATTTGTCAAAAAATTTCCTGTGTATCAATGCGTCGTGCACAGTTGTCAAAAAAATTTAATCTGCGAAATTTGATGATCTCGTTAATATACAATAAAATTATGGGAGAATTCTTGACGATTTTTGACGCTCCTGTGGCATGACTAAAACCTCATCAGAGGCATGACTCTCACTTTCTCAAACTTTAGGCGCGATTTGTGGTTGCGTCATTCTGCCAAGGTCTTTTTACACGTGCTTTGAGAGAATCTCTTACATTTTGTTTTCATTTTGAGATCCTATATCGAAATGTGAAAGAGCTAACTTCATTGTCATAGAAATTTTTTTCCTCAATATTCTTAATTTGAAAGATATCTGCCAAAAATGTCTTCAGTTGAGTGCTCAGAATTTCTCCATAGATAAGGTAATTCCGATCCCAAGGACACGCGCAACACGTGGGCACTGTGAGCAAGTCGAAAAATATACCTCTCATCAACTTGACTGTGTTCTATAAATGCTTATTACCTTCATCTAAATAAATTGACAGAGTTACTTGATATGGTTTTCATGATATGAAAATTTTGGTGGAATAAAGATTGTCATAACTTCAGACGGGTTAAAATAACATGCTCAATTTTAAATGTTTTTTCTGTTTCCTACCACGGATTTCTGATCCAGAAATCGTAATAGTAGACACGCTACTTTGTAATTCGAAAAAAACTCACCGGATTGGCCAAAATAAATTTTACAAAATAGTTTTTGGCTTTGCCAAAAAAAATCGTGGAAAACGACATTTGAAAAATCAAAATAAGTAACGATTTTGGAAAATATTTTCCTGATGGTCTCCAATTAGAAATTTATTTTTCGTATGTTTAAAATAAGTTATTATTCAGAATTCAAACCGAAATGATTTTGTGCTAACTTCATGAATTTCTTAAAACATTCAAAGAAATTTTTTTCCTTACAGAGTATGGTTTTTTTATGTAATGAAAAAAATGAATTGTAGATTTCCTGAAAAAGTAGATAGTACCTAGTTTCGTTAGAAAAATCACGGCTAAAGTTTGAGATGGTGAGGGTACAATGAGTGGAATTCATACATAATGTTTAGTATATTGATCAGAGCGGTAGTTCTTTTTTGGTTTTTTATATTTTTTGGATCATATAAAAATACCACGTGAATTCGGTCGACAGAAAAATTATACAGGACATTTTCTATATAAAGTGGAGTTGTCTTGAAAATTATTCGATGATATTTTTGGCTTTGCAAATGAATATCTTTGATAGAAAATACTGTTGGATGAATTTCCCATCCTTCGACTACAATTTGACTAATTTTTTTTGGTATCACAGTCAACTTTTTGACTTCATTATTGGGAGCATAATTGAAGTACATACCAACGCAAGGCTCTCGATAATTTTCTCACAGTCTCGATGATTGAACTGTCTCACAAGCATTCCCAGCTCATAATAATGCGGACTCCATTTACTCAGAGTGACTGCAGTAGCATCGGCCTCTAATATTTCCCTATAATTAATCAATCAAGGATTTCCCGAATGTTAAGATTCCTTCATGTACCTCCACTTATCTTCTCTATTTTGCAATAAATATGAAGGAATAATGAGACAAATGTAACTAAAAGTATTTTGTCATAGTGAGCTTGTAGCATAAATCTTAGCTTTTTAATTTTTTCCCACAGCAAACATCGGTAATATTAAAATGCAGGATGCTCCAAAAATATCAGAGTTTTTACAAAATTCCTTTTTTAAATATATGTAATTATTCGTAAAGACGATTGAAGATTTTACCGATAGCCTTCCTTATACCACTTTGGAATTTCAACACTGACAACTGGACGTCTTCTGCAGTGCAGTGCTTGAGCCAACCAGAATGGAAATTCCAGTTTTGTTCCTGTTTTTAGATCATCAGAATCTGAAGAAGGATCCAGGAAACCTAATGCAAAAAAAACATGAAAACTGGTACGAATAGATTTATGTTGTCCATCAACAATTTTGGTCATATTTTGAGGAAATACATCATAAGCAGTGGACTCAATAATAAATTTTCTAAGTTCACTTTTCTCAAAAATTCAATCGTAAATAGAAAATATTTTTTGTGATCTCTCTACAAACAGGATTTCTCGACATACATCAAACATTTAACAAAAAATTGTATTTTGTTGTTGTTTTAGTTAAATAAGTAAAAAAACAGTTGATTAAAAAAAATAGATACATGCAATTTTTTTTTTCAATTTACATTTGTCTGTTTTGACAATTTCTGATAAAGTTTTTTTTTCAGAATTTTCTATTATAAATTTTGATTTTTGAAAATTTTTGATGGGTTCTGACAGTTGGAGAATTTCGGAAATAATTGAATGTTTCGAAGTTTGCCATTTATTAGCAACCGAAAGTAATGTGCATTTATGGAAAATTGGGTGTAACAGCTGATCACTTTAGGAGTAAGCACACATATTTAGGGTTAGTTATTTCCTTGAATTTTGCTTACCCAAACCCGGTAGAGGCATTTCTAATTGACATTTTATGCGCTCTTCAGTGGTAATTATGTCACTGATTGAGAAATAATTAGGTGTGTAACTATGAGATAATGACATGTTCAAGCAGAACAGTACAGGCGAATGTCAAGTTGTCAACGAGTGAAGTGTTCCCGCCAAGAATGAAAACCGTTGGGGCACAGTGGTCACATAAGGTTAGTAAGGTATGCCAGTGCTCTACTATATCCTAAGAAAATACAGAAATATACATTTTGTGAAACCGCATTATAAGACGGCAAATATAAAGTTAGATTTCGACATTCGAATTTCATTTTTTTTTTCACTATTTTACCTTTGTTTTGGTAATAATTAATTGGATGGTAAGTATATGAAATTTTACCCTTGTTGGTAACTCAAATGCAAGCCCCAAGGCACACTATGTATATGGTATATGTAACTACGATTCCCCTTATCATATGGGTCGAAATTTTTAATGCAATCATTTTTCTAGAGTGGAACAATAATTTCGAAAAAACCAAACCCATAAAATGTTCATCTTCACATTATACTGAATGCATGAATCCCTATAATAATAATTTCACCCCAAAAAAATGATGGGATTAAAATTTCCGTTTCCGCTGGTCGCCGCTACCAAAAATAACCTCTTGAGACTTGCCATAAGAGTAGAACATTAAACTTCAATTTTCTTTTATGGAAACTGTTCCATGGGGTAATTTAAGTTCTTATCCCATTCAAAAATATTTTAAAGATATTTTAACAATTCGAATCTCCTCAAACAACTGTTTTGTCGAAACATTGTTAAATTGCGCTCTTCTTATGGTACGTTCCACAGCCTTTTAACCCGCCATTGGTCACGTGGTCTTTCGCGGCCCACTCACTCTACAGCGGATACTATACGCTGCGCATTGCTGTGTGAGCAGAATGCTCATAACGCGAGCAACGAAATGTCAAAGTATTCGAAATGTTTTGAGCTTCTCGTCAAAACTTAGTTACAATTCTTGCTCTTAAGATGTATCATTCAAATTTCAAAAATATGCAAATCCGGAAGGGCTCTATAGCTTATACACTCAGTCGTTAAAACAGTTTCATGTGGACCAACTTGTTTGCGCTCATGTGCAATTAC
Organism: Asobara japonica; assembly: GCA_026005395.1. NCBI lineage: Eukaryota > Metazoa > Arthropoda > Insecta > Hymenoptera > Braconidae > Asobara > Asobara japonica. Next base: position 1,964,472 of record BQMI01000176.1, on the reverse strand, counting down.
TTATTTTCAGATTTCCACTATATTTTCATACGTATTCTTCAAAAAATTGTGATTTTGTAAACACATACATTACCAGTTTTTTTATTAATTAGTTGGGTGAATAATAATAGAAATAATAATAATGCAGTGAAATTATTTTCTTATTGGAATTACTATATATAGAGAGGCGAAGAGGTTATGACGCCGGCTTTAGGTTATGGTCTGGCAGAAAACAATTTATCGCTCAATAGATGTATATAGTTATCAGCCAGTTATTTGATATTTGATTTACATTTCTATGATGGATTATGGGGAGTTGCAAGCGTATCAACAACAGGTGTTTACTCAGGCACTTGATGAGGTATTCATTCATGAACAATTGGTCTACAATCACTTGACTTTTGGCGCTAGACAAAAACGTTTTGATTGTTGTAATTTATTTGCAAAACCTATGTTTGATGATGAGGAGAGCAGTAGTATTTTGCAACGCAAACTTAATTTTTCTTTCAATTTGTACAAGCTTCCGTTTTTTCTCGATCTTGTGGGATCGTCGATTTTGTATTTTTAAAAATGATTGGTTTTGTGGTTCTTAACTTTTACAACTTTACTTATTTGGGCCATTTTGTTCGTCGCAAAAAAAATCATTTTCACTATCTTACTAAATTCATAAAAAATTTCAGAACGTAAAATTTTTAAAACTTTTTAAACATTTTAAAGCTTTAAGGTTTCCAGAATTTCCACAAATTCAGATTTCAGGAACTTGGCGAAATTCATATAATTACTAAAACGTTTGGAATGTTGGAAAACTTGAAAAAAAATTCCAAGCAAATTTAAGTGTTGCCAAAATTCTACTTTTCAAATATTTAGAAAATTCCAAACTCTGTTTAAAAATGTCCGAGTATTGGATTTTACGTTTTGTAAAATCTGAAAAATTTCCAATTTCAAATTGCAATTAGGAATTGCCACGATTGTTTATTTTTGCCAAATTGAGTTTTCAAATTGTCAATTTTTTTGATTTTCATGTTGGCATTTAGGAATGTGCATAACAATCCTAATTCGTAGGATTTACTGGCTTTTCAAAAATGAATTCCTTTCTGACCGTGAAGCCTTCGACATCATTTTATTATGGACACATCGCCGTGTTCTGGAGAAGACGGATGTCAGAAATATCTGACTTGAGTTACTTTACTATATTAATTTCAATCCTCAGGGTATCAGGCGTAATACTGAGCAGCTGAAGATTTGGGGTGACTACAAACGACGCCATGAGAAAGTTCTTGAGGGACTCCGTATACTGCCCCAAGATTTATCCGTCAATTGCATGGTACCTGTGGGAAAACGCGCTTTAATGCGGGGCAAATTAGTCCACACTAATGAGATCATGGTTAGTCTCGGCGATGGATACTTTGCCAAGTACAGTGCACCGCAAGCCATCGATTTATGCCAACGCAGGATTAAAAGTATGTGTTTTCAAGTCGGAATGAGAAGGTGCAGTTGCGCACATATTTTTGCACCCTTCAGTGATGTTCTTCCAACGTTATTTCGACGCACATTCAGATAATCTCGGAGTTTCAAGGGTGGCGCCAAGTTTGAAAAAAGCTCATACTAGCTGCTAACAACAGCTTACTCCTTAACTCGTCTTGAACAAGTTATAACCACTTACTCCACGTTAAAACGGCGAAATCAAAAAGCCTCAGGACGCGTTACACGAACTGCAAGAAACGACCATAGGGGCGCTGGTGTAGCGCTATGTTGAGAACATAGCGTGATAAGTCAGAACAAGCTTGTAACACATAGTGTGCTATGACATGTTTGCAACTAGTTGAAATAAGTTGCACCAGTTGTGACGAGCTTAGGGCGGGGGGGGGGGGGGTGCAGTCACAGATTTAATCCTCTGTTGGGCGCAATATGAGATGTCTCACCCAAAATTCTCAGGTGATAGAATGCAGGCCCGGAGAACTTGAGATATTTCAATAGAACTTTCTTAATGCCTCGAGTAAGGCTTGGATGCATTATGATATTGTCTCATTAAAATTGTGACATGGAAAATTATAGTGGAAAATTGAAATTTCGGGCCGTCTTCGGATTTCTATTAATTAATTAATGGTCCAACAACATGTGACAGATTATGTCACGTGCGTGTGAAGAACGTTGGGAGATTGCGAGTGATCACTAAAAGGTTACAAATAATTATAAAAAGTCGTGAGAGTTTCCTTGGGTCATAAATTTTCAATACTTTTTTAATTAAGAAATTTGAATGGTGGAAAAATTCAGGAGGCTTCTGAATGTAGGTCAGTTGCCTTAGCGATTTCTTTTACATTTTTAAAAAGCTTAAGTACCCGACAAGATTGAGTTACCTTGAAGTGTTTGCCTTGTCAATTATTGATGTATTCGGGTTGCTAAATGTTTTATAGAAGCTGAGGAGATGTTAGCGAATTGGGAGAAGGCAAGGGCCATGTTGGAGATGAAGCAGATTATTACGGATACAATGGATGTATTTGGAGATAATAGTAAACAGGATTTGCAGGAGCATTGGGATAATGAGAAGCTTGACACGTGGAGAGGTATGTATCGAAGGGCAAAGTACTGATCAAAGTAGGACAATGTGAATTTTGAACTACATATTTTGAGGTGGTTTTGGGAAATTTTGTAGCCCTATATAGGGTTCAAAAATTTCCTATCACTTTTAAAATTTTCGAATTTTTGAAAAGGTCAAAATTTTCAATGTTGTTTTTTTTTTTAATTTAAAAATTTCAATTTTTCCCTCAAAAGTTTAACATTGTTCACATTTTTAACGTTTCAAAAACGTTGGAAATTTTTTGTAATTTTGTCATTCGTAACTTTGTTGAGATGGTCCCCACTTTGTCAAAGCTTACAAAACTTTTTTACATTTTTTCAGTTTTCTAGTTCAAGTTTACTATGATCGTTCTCAGAGCATATTTTTTAGGCGAATTTGTGATTCCTTTCTTTGGTTGTTTGCATTCTATTGAAATATTCATTCGTCCCAGATGAGCACAGATTACGGGAAAGGGAGTACCGACACAAATTGGCGGAATTGAAAAAAGAGGAGAGAAGGGAAGTGAAAACCGAAGAGGATCTGTTCAAAAGATTAGATGCACTGGAGCTGCAGGAGGAGCTAGAAGATGAGCTTTATAAGTAAGATGTACATTCATATTTGAGTAGTACCCTGGTTGTGACCTCTCAATTTCTGATTAAAAATACTCATACATTTTTTATTTCCACCATTTCAAAATTTTGAGGAATTTCAAAAATCCATTTGTTTTATGTATCTGAAAAATTGAAAAATTCCGAAAATCTACAAATTTTAAAATTGAAAAAAAAAATTGAAGCGTTGACCAAAGTTAGAAAAACAAAAATCACGAACTTCAAAGTTTGCCAAAATTTACAAAATTTTGAGTTTAAAAATTTGAAACGTATATCATTTTTGAGATTATATTTGTGGACTTAGACTTGAAGAAGAGCATCCTGGTTTTTATAATCAACCCTTGGAAGACGATCAGTTCATTGACGAATCAGAAGTCGACTCGGAATCCTATTCTTCAGATTACTCCGAGGAGGCAACTAACGAGATCCAGGATCTGAAAAAATCAACAAAGCTGAATCATCGTCTTCAAGTATTGAATAGTGTGAACACGTGTCAATTGAGCGCAAAAGGCGATGAGATTCCCAAAAATAGCGGATTCAGTGAGGCAATAAACTACACAAATACAAATGGTAGTGACCTATCGCTCGGCGAATCCTGTGATTTAGGAAAATCTAAGGCGAGTGATGCCATAGATAGGTTAGAAGTGAGAGAGAAGAAAGTAGCATTCGCTGAACCACAGGTAATTTTTTCCTCTTCAATTGGAGTGAATGTTGCAATTGGGACCAATTGGCATCAATTGAGACCCAGTGGGACAAATTGGCACCACTTGGGACAAATTGGCACCGATTGGAACTAATTGGCACCAATTGGAACCAATTGGGACAAATCGGCACCAATTGGGGCCACTTGGGATCAATTGAGACAAATTGGAACCAATTGGGACCAATCGGGACCAGTTGACACAACTTGGGACCAATTGACATCACTTGGGACTAATTGGGACCCCTTAGAACGACTTGGAACCACTTGGAACCGTTGACCTGAGAACTTGCAATAACCGAATGACTTTTTTCGTCTAGGTAAAATATTTCAGTAATGAGGAGGAGATGGAGGTATCCACCGATAAGAGGCGGGTATCCGTGATAGAACAGAGATTATACGAATACTCCAAGGAGGACGATGATTCCGAGGACGAAAGTGATGAGGATGACACAATTAGAATATACATTAAACATTCGGAAAAAAATTTGGAAACTTTCGCTGATCACGGTACGAATATTGTTAGCCCTCGCGACATCTATAAGTTAATTCCAGGCCCCAAATCAATATTAAAAAAAACATTGAATAGCCCGATTCACAATAAACAAATTCCGCTGGAAGTGACAACTGAAGAATCGAGTGATAACGAGTTGGAGGCAGTTTCTGCTTACAATACGGTAAGTCAAAGTTTCTCTCCACTTCCCTTCATTATTCTATTCGTCCGAACTGCTGCGAATAACGAAAGTTCTTGAATATTCGCTATTACAGATTGTGAAGGAAATCAAGGAGCACAGCGCTTCGAGTGTTCCAGTTGAGGCCGTGGATGCTGGGAATAAAAGAGTTAGTAAATTCAGAATGGAAAGAGCTGGACTCAAGAAATGATTTATGTTAATTGCGAAGAGTGCTTGTTTTTATCTGTCAATGCATTGTACATTTAAGAAATTTTTTTCTTTAGATAAATATATTGTCATATTAAAGTGGGTGATTTTTATTCGACGCTCAATCTTGCTAAACTTGCAAGTAAGTGAATGTATAAAATTATTGATACTGTTCGAAGCTTTAAAAATCGCAGATTGAAGTCGCCAGGAAAAAAAGGAAAGCGCCCTCTTCCATTTCTGCATGGACAAGACATACTGGTCTTGCAGTTCTGCTATTTAAGGTTCTACGCGAATCGTAGATTTCTCCGATTTCAAAAGTGGGATATTTAATGAACGGAATCAATTAATTAGCTCGTCGGATAGAAAGTACGGTCCAGATATTCTTGAAAGTATCACCGCATCAAAATACGCTTCGGAACTTTACTCAACAAAATTCTCGTGGGCTTAATCAAACAGCTCTTGAAGTAACCGCAAACTTTTAGCAGTGAATTGCCTGATTGTTTGCCGGAGAATTGGCCCTTTGCTCTACTTACCCAAAGGGCAAATATATCTTTGTAATTGGGGATAAATGGAAGGATTCATCATAGAAATTGCATCAATTTCAAGGAATTGGAAAAACCGAAAAATTCCATTTTCTTTTCATTAACTTGACGATTTTTCGGTGTTTTGGGTATACTAAAATGTTTCCCGCCGCATTCTGACGAAATTTATCTGTGTGTGTGTATGTTTCTATGTGTGAAATCGAAATTTTGCTTAAAGATTTCTCATGAATGGACCGAGTGCTCTGTTTTTGGTTTAAATTGCCACAGCACCTTGTTTTCTCAATAACACTTGAATTCTTCACAACGGTCTATGGGAAAAACGGTGACAGATACGGCAAAAAGTGTTAAACGGAACTTGTTCCGTAAGTAGATGTGCACATTTAATTTCTTATGACTCGTTTCCATAATTATCATAATTAAGGAGATATGACGGGTTTAACTCTCGAGCGGTGGCACTCCTATTGGCGTCTCACTCCCACTCAAGTAACGCGCATAAGTCTCGTCCTCACTCTCACCATGCGCCTACTGTAATCTTCATAATTATCTCATTGATAAATGGGTCGGTTTAAATTCTCAAATCTGCAAGTTTTCGTTGTGACACTGATTTACCCTCACTAGTATATATATATAGATATTGTCATGAACAATTTCAATTGTTTATAACGCTATATTGAGCAATCGGGTAGAGTTACAGGAAAAGTTTAAAGACAAAAATTATTCCTCATATAAAAATACAGCTTTTATGTTAAATGACTTTTTTTATAATTTGCATAATTAACAAGATTATGTAAGTAATGCATGAGAAAATGAGAAGATATCGGGAGGGGAATTAGAACATCCGCGCCGAGCTCATATGTCGATAACTGCTGGAAGCATGTCAACGACGGGAGTAATCAAGTAGGTACAGACTCGGAGAGGGTAATTAGGCGGATGATTTCCAGTCGAAAATGTTGAGCATTAAAAAACAATCTGGGTTGATCCATTTCAATTGATATCGTAGCACGAGGGTTTCTGGAGGTTTACCCTGTGTTCAGAAATATGATAGCTGGATGGGTGTCCTCCTCCCTCAAGAGCAGTTATCGGAGTGTGTACGAGGAAAAGGGACAAACGCACAGAAGAAAAAAGAAACACACGACCTCTATCACAGCATCGTCTAACATACCTTGAAATCTGGAGGTTCGATGTCACTGAAATTATCGTTGTGAATTGTAAAGGTACAGTGCGGAAATGCAGAAATGCTGGTTTCGGGTCTGAAGTAATGAAATGTGGGAATATTGTTGAAACTAATGTTGGCGCTAACCATTGCATCATATCTATGATTATAGCAGACATTATCTATCTACGTGGCGTATGATGGCTCTTGATTGTTACTTGTACACATTCGCTATCAATTTTGGATTGTAATACCCTCATTATTGTGCCCATTGAGTTAATGCCTTGTTTACGTATGGCAACCGGGTTTGGTGCATGCAGATATTTAGCCTCATGAAATACGATATCATCATTGATCAAATACGATTATCCTATTACCAGCAATATCAACCTCATCATCGTGATATATATCTTGTTACTAGCCAACAGGATGTGGTGGTTACTTTGTGAAATGGACAATTTCTAGATAATGAATCATTTAGAGGCTGCTACCAATTAGCGATATATATATATATCATTTGCCTGTAAAAATGCACTTGTTGCTTTTTTAGATAGAAATTTCCGTTGAAGTGCATTCTTTTAATTGTATTCCTTTTTCTATGGATGCCTAGCTGCTGATTCCCCGTTCTCCCATTTTATCTTCAACTTATACTCATACAGGAAAATTCGTTTACACTCACTCGTTTTTGTGTTTCTGTCTCTAAACAAAATTTAACTCTTAACTATTGCCTTATCATGTATGCTTTGTTTAAATTTCCAATTTGGAACAACCAACTTCTGTGTATTAATACCAACCCAGTGTATTGGTTGTTACAGCTTGTGGCAAATCCACCCGCAACTCCAGGATGGCGTCCGCGATTTTGTCCATGCCAAAATGCAATCTGGGGCAACCTTCAAATTTCAGAGCACATAGTTTCATAGAAGTGATGGGGAAAAAAGCCAAAGGGATTTCAAAAGTAATGATAGTGGACAAGTAAGCGATACCCTCAAAAAAGCTGGAAACTGTTTTTTTTTAAGCGAATTCCTACGCGGACAAAAGAGAATTGAATGTGGAGAACTGTGATACCCCTGGCGAAAGAGCTTTTTGAATGTCGTCTCTTTTTTTTTTTAATTCGGGGAAGATTGATGAAAATTTTTCTGATGCGAGCCGTCAAAGCATTGAAAGAATAGGCGGTAATATCAATACCAGATAAACAGTGTTCATGGCTCTACTGTCGCTGATTTTTTTCGTCAATTTTAGGCTAAAGAAGGGGGAAATGTAATAAAAATCGAGAGATGATCCGTTTTTAGTTGTTGGTATCATTAGTGGTATTGTTTTTGCATTAATTTAACAAAATTAAAATCACTGTGGAGTTCCACAAACAGTACCATAATGATCCCAACATCTGTAAATGGATCATCTATCGACTTTTATTATATTTTCATGGATCATTCACCTCTTTTTTAACCTAAAATTAATGAAAAAAATCAGCGATGCTACTCACATCCATGTTACATCGCTTGAGGATTGATAATAAATGGACATAGAAAATTCGTAATCGTGCTCAAATGTTAGCGCGTAACTCCTTGAACTGCTCCACAGTTTTCCATCCGACACCTTGAACATGGAAATGGACCATAAGTGGATGCGGGGGTTTTTACGACTTTGCCATGGCGAAGAAAAATCGTAATCGTGCTCAAATGAAAGCAGGTAATTCCTTGAACCATCCCCAACAGTTCTCCGTCCGACATCTTGGTCATCAAAATGACCATACACAGAAAAAGTTACATTTTTCCGGAAAAGTCGGGAATTTTCGAACTTTTCCTGCACAGAATATTAGCTTGTAAATCATAGAACAGCATCGAATTTCACGCTAAACGATAGGTGCAAATAAAGTTTTGCACAGAAAAAAAGTAGGTAATTTGGGACTGGCTTAGGTCAACGGAGCTGAATTTTGGATTCAAATGCCAGTGATCTTACAGACCTCTTTTTTAAATGATAGGGGTCATCACTTTGTTGTGTAGCATCCTCAAATTTCGGCAGAGTTCATAACTTTTTGATTTACTACATAACAAAAAATGAATCTTTCACATCAATTCCTGATGAGCTAAAAAAATTGGTGTGCAGTATTTAATTCTTTTGATGGATTCCGTCGAATTTCTGATTGTCGGACTTGAATTTATATTGAAATCATAATCACCTTAGATGGACGCGAAATAATTTGGGAAGCCTAAAAAACATCATTTCCGAATTTAGGAATAATCACTTTTATTTTTAATAACTATTTTTTTATGGGGCCCACCCCGCAGCGTCATCCGCGCAGGCGCAGTGTGTAGGCGCCTGAGAGTATTGCGGGCACTCAGCTGTTCATTAGTTTCAATATTGCCCCAAAAACAGAACCAGTAATGACCAGTGAAAAATTGTGGAATAATTGTTTGATTCAACTGTAATTGAATTTTTAGGGGCCACAGTAATGGAGTGCAGGGCAAAACGGATACTTGAAGAAACATGGACATCTCCAAAATGTTGTCGAATTTCGCATTTATTAACATTTACAGATTTTTTTCAATATTTGAAATTTTATGTAGGATAAATGGGTCCCCTAAGAAAAAAGTTATTATTCAATGTTTCTGACTATTACCACCACCCAAAACCATGTTACGTGTCCGTCACTTGAAAAAGTTAGGGTTGGTCTGGGTAAAATGGACCCCCCCCCCCCCGCGGGAAGATTATTTTACTCAACTCTTGAATCACCCATACTAGTAACAAAAAGACAATATACCATAAAATAACTCACAGATCGAATAAATCATGCTGAACACCTTTTCGGGTCCCAATTGGATAGTATGAACACCCACGGGGCCAAAAATCCGATTTTAAAAAGTTTAAGTTTGCCTCCCCATAAGGCCCCAATGTTAAATTGGGCGTAAATCGAAAAAAATTGATTTGGCCTTTTCGACCCCAATTCGACGCGAGTGTCTTCTAGGGGTCCCAACTGGATAGTATGAATGCCCACGGGGCCAAAAATCCGATTTGAAAAATATTATGTTTGCCTCCCCATAAGGTCCCAATGAATTTTTCGACCCAAATTCGATGGGCGTAAAATGGCAATGCCCATTTTACGTCATCTATCCACCGACTCACTGGCTCATCCGCCCACACACCCACCCCTCTACTTACACACTTTTACACACTTACCCTGCAATCTTACCTACTCATCAATTCACCGATCCCCCCTTCTGGCACTAATTAATTCGCCCACCCACGCATCGATTTACCCAGCCACAGATCCAACAATGCTTCCATCCACTCTATTACTCCTCACTTTCAGCCATCCACAAATAAAATACAAAAATTAGTTAGCAGCATGATTTATTTTATCTGTCAGTTATTTTATGGTATATTGTCTTTTTGTTACTAGTATGGGTGATTCAAAAATTGATTAAAATAGCCTTCTCACGAGCGCCGGGGCGTCCATTTTGCCCGCACCAACCCTAACTTTTTCAAATGACGGGCACGTGACATGGTTTTGGGTGGTGGTAATAATCACAAACATTGAATAATAACTTTTTTATTAGGGGGTCCATTACACCCCCCCCCTTCCTACACGAAATGTCAAATATTGAAAAAATTCTGAAAATGTAAATAAATGCGAAATTCGACAACATTTTGGAGATGTTCATTTTGCTCCAAGTATCCGTTTTGCCGCGCACTCCATTACTGTGGCCCCTAAAAATTGAACTACAGTTGAATCGAACAATTATTTCACAATTTTTCACTGGTTCTGTTTTTCGGGCAGTATTCAAACTAATGAACAGCTGAGTGTCCGCAATAGTCCCAGGCGCCTACACACTGCGCCTGCGCGGATGGCGCTACGGGGCGGGACCCATAAAATAATAATTATTAAAAATAAAAGCGATTATTCTTAAATTCGGAAATGATGTTTTTTAGGCTTCTCAAATTATTTCGCGTCGACCTAGAGTGATTCAATTTTTTTCGAAAAAAATCTGTTAACTATACGGATATAAATAAAAAAAATAATAAATAAACTATTTAGTCCTAAATTATAAAAATCTAATCCTAAATTATCCTGAATTATTTCTGAAATGCCTGAATTGGTTTTATTGAAAAATTCGTTTTTCATCTGCTAACAATTCGTCTGTATGTTTGAAGCGCTATTTTAGCGAATGAACCAGTCTATTACAGTTGACTCTTCCACTAGTGCACGGCGGGGGGGCCAGACGCTCCACCGCCCTGTCCCACAAGTGACCCTCCCCTACTTCTGCCACTCCCGGATGTTAGTAAGCGCAGTGAGGTAGCATTCCAAGTCACGCGGGACCAGTTGCACAGTGGTGGGGAGGCGGCGCTGGACGCGATAGTGAGCGGGTGGGGTCATGACGATACTGACTATAGGGATCCATCAACTTGTGGGACGTGCACTCATGGGGGAGTTGACTGTACTGATATCGGTCGCATGAGCACCAAAATTCGCATTGAATAAATATATTTTAGATATTTTTACGCCCACTATACAAGTGTCACGCTTATTCAAATCACCTGAACAGGACCAAATGACGAAGCAAAGTGTCGGCCATTCGGTCTCCGTCTGCGACCCGACATTTTCATCAAGACTTTCAGCGCTCACAACCTTTAAATTTCTATAGTTCATGGAAAAATTTTCAATTGAGAGTGAATTTTCATTTCTCAAAGTTCACTTTCCCTTCGTACTTTGGGAAAATTTAAATGCACATATTTAGACTCATTATATGTGATATCATCGTTAATGACATCCGATTATCCCATTGCTAACGATCTGAACCTCATCATCGTGATGTACAACTTGTTATAACATTGAGTATGCAATCGGCGTACGTTGGTCCTTTGTCAGTCAATGAGCTCGTTTTTAAACAGAGGATCATATGAAGTATTACGCCAATCAGCGACAACTCTTTTGGCTTAAAAGTTTCATGGAATTTTGCATTGTTTTAATCGAGTTAATGAGTGAATATGCTAGTGATTTGTCAAACCTTCAATTCAGGAGTAAACGTTTTCTCTGTTTCACTTTTTTTCAAATTTTTTAATTCCTCGTAAATTTAAATTTTAAAAATTTATGTTTTTTTTTTGGCAATCTTTGATCTTGATGAAAAAATGACGAATGCCTCAAATTTAATTTTTTGGTATATATATATATATATAGTATATATAGTATAACAAAAAATTGGTTTTGGCAGGTGAGTAGTCGTTAAAGTTATTCAATAACTTTATTTGCACAATATTACCACATAAAGATATTATTCATCGCTTCTATCATCATTTTTCCATCTCTAATTTATTATCTCCAACAAAGATGTTATCGTGATGATTAATCGTATGATGGGTGTTTGTAATTTTTTCACCAACAGCAAACATCCTTTGTTGTCTTTTCCAATCCCATACTACTCGTCTCGTGTACATTGAAAAACCCTCAGCATGGGTAAATAAAACTGACCATCCCATTTCCATTGAATCAACCCAGTCTTGGAGCGTGGGTGGCTGAGACACATATGATGAAGAACATTGAACTGTAATAATTTTTTGTACTCACCTACGTAGTACATGCGACCAGAAAAAAATTAATCTCATCGAGATTGCTTTTGAAAAGAGGTTTATTTTTCTCATTTCCCTTGGAAATCACTTCAGAATATTCGGTCACTTGGCGGAGAGGTACGGGGGAGGGGGGAATGTAAAACTTGCTAGTGGTACATTTCATTAACTACGAAATTCTTTTTTGCTGTTTCGATTAATCCATTCAGCGAATAGCATAAACAAATTCCGCATTATCCTTCTATCCTTAACCAGTTATCAACTGAATTAATTAATTACAATCATCATTAGGTTTTATTTCACTTACTCTTGTAACTGTCCCGCCAAAATGCGAAATGACATGCTCTGGTACAGTTTCAATATTTTGATCATTGCTTGGTTGATTCACATGTGAGATGTTATGATCCTCAACGTTGACTTTGATCGTTTTTGCCCTGGCCCGATGATCCGGTCAATACAGTAGAGCTCCCTTAATTTTCCGCTTCCTTTATTTTCGCTGTACTCCCCTCACGACTTGTCTCCCCTCAAAAACCTTCTCCCACTCCCCGTACTTTGTCTATCCTTGTTTTCGACGTTATGCGCTCCAGACTACGCAGCGTCTCAATAGTGGGACCGAGCATTCATGAAACATAACCTATTTACTTTTGATACATAGTCCGTTTACTTCTGCTCTTATTTCCCCTTCCGCTCCCGACAACCCCCACCACGCCAACCAACCAGTGGGCAGAGTGGGGGGCTTCCTTAATTTTTTTCTCCACGAAATTGCTTCAAGGTCACCCCCCGAGCACGGAAAATAAAGGGAGTTCTACATCGTCAGAACCGAACCTCGTAAGACGATTCCTTTCAAATCAAAGACTTAAAGAATAGCCATTCGCTAGAGATCGAAGAAAAAAATTGAGTAAAAAAATACTACACATTCATTCCACACATAACTACATTGATCACATTAATTTCACCTTAGAACGTACCACATTCATTCATTCTGACGGCGTTAATAAAACTAGATGACACTCGCGCTGAAAGTTGTGAGAGTCATGTTATGTGCATGAGGAAACTGTCAAATAGGCTTTGCACGAATCAACCGCGGTAAAAGTTTGCGGTGAATGCACGTACTTGAATAAGTTTTCCCGGGTCACAAAGACGATATGCACATGGTGGTTTGGTGAATGAAGACAAAGTAAACATGAAGGTACCCTGACGTTGAAACTTCATTTAATGCACGGAGAAATGTAGATTTTACAACCGCAGTGAAATATTCATTCGCCTCCCTCCTAGTATTTCTATACATGAGCCCGGATCATGATGAGTATTTGTTTACATCACCACGACACTTGTCATTAAACTGCGGGGGAAAAAACAAGTTCTTTGATGTGTTTATTGCGTAACGTTATAATGAGGGAGCGCTGTAAACAGATAATGCAAGTTCTCCGCTAAATTTGTCATGATGTAACCATCAATTGCTGAATTGGTGATTGGTCAATTAGCTGCTCTCCTGTTTGTTGCTTAGGCAAATATGAGACTTTGGAGTTTGGAGTCGAGAATGTAATCAGAACATCATCCAAACTCACTCACCACCTATGAAGCGTAATATGTAAACTTGGCAACTTCTAGATTGCGAAGGTATCAGGGGTATAATCGAGTTTTTGCTATTTTCGGGATCACTGGTACTCTGTGGTTATACGTGTATGCTTGAAAGGGAGATTTGATCCTCTCAAATATACATATATAGATATATATATTTATAGATATATGTGGGGCATTCCAGGCTAAATTTTCCACTTTGAAGCCTGACCTTGTCTAGTTCAGTTCATATATTTTTTTCTCGATGCTAGATGATGAAAAATGCATGCTATTGTTTTTCAGATTTTTTTGTTAATTAACGCTTTTTAACTAAATGTTTAAAGTCCATTTCCATCTGTTTAAATGTGAAAATCTGAAAAAATTGACAAAAATAGGAAATTTAAAAACCAACTGGCAATTGACCCAGAGACCCAAAAAATATCACGCCATCGTATGAACTTGATGATGTGCATGACAGTCATTGGCAGTAAATATTTAAAAAACGATTTTTTGACCATAACAAATAAACTATGCAGAATGCCATTTTTTGATATGGCTCAAAAATTTTGCCCTTAAATTTCCTATTTTTGTGAATTTTTTCAGATTTTTACATGGCGGCAAGTGAAATTGGGACGCACGAAAAATGATATTTTCGCCACACGACGCGGGGCGCAAATGTTACATTTGGTCCCGCCGTAACGGAATTTTTCTTTCCGCGGAAGGTGTAAGTCGCCCATTGCGCCTGCGTCATAGCCAAAATGTTCTAATCGCGGGTGGTAAAATAGAGAACCCCCAGTCGCATAAATGCACACGCTTGGGAATTTTTTACTTTACCTTCTCACGCGGGGAATGAAAATTTTCCGCCTAGGGTCTGCAACGACGAGTTGAAAAAATGAGCAATTAACAAGTAATTAATAACGCTGCTCCCAGCTCTCATTGATGCGTTGAATTTTTTTAATTATCATCATTAAGCTCCTCAAGATAATTTTGGAAATGAAATTAAACAAAATCGTCACACCTTTGACCTATACACATGACGCATGGAAAAATTAAAAATAGCGTAAAAAGATAATTGGCGGAATGACCCAATTAGCGATGTTCTTTTTGGCTTTGCAACTTCATCCATTCTCGATGTATTTCCGATAACACATGTATAGAGACTGTTTTGCAAATACAATTTTAATATTTCTTTAAAACTTATCCATAAAATAAAGGTAAACATTCGCAACGTTCTATGCAATACTATCCTTTTGCATGTTGTTGGTGGAATTTACGCGGGTGGAATTTTAACTTTAAAAAAAAAAACAAAATCGTGAAATTTGATATGGATGGGAGCTTCATTATTCAACTTTTAATACCATGTAATTTCTAGTGAATTCTGAGTGTGGTAACTCAATATTGGCAGGTTAACAAATCATTGGTGTATTTAATAATATATATGTGACATATATCCAACATTTATAGATAGGTGTTATGGGATGAGGTACCTCCAGCTAGTCAAAGTGGTCAAACTTGTCCTCTCAGCTTTAAGCTAAAATTTAATTTGCAAATGGTATAATTAAAATTCATGAATATTGACATTTTCAATATTGCTAGGTCGAAGTATTAATCATGCCTACTTTCGTATGCACCGAGTCGTTTTTTTCCTATGAATGTATTAATTGCTGCAGCTGTAAGCTTCCAATATTTTGCCCCAAAATTCATGAAGGAACTTTCGACATGACATTGTGTACATCCTCGAAACTTGGAGAATTTTTCCATGGAATCTCCCTCGCTCCAATCCCCCTCCCCCGTCCATAAATTCCCCTAAACTTTCCAAAAAAAAAAATCTCCCACTCGAAATTAAGTCTCGCCTCATGTAAAATTAATGAACTTACGAATATAACCGAATATTGAATAATAAACTGTTGTCACAATTTCGTCAAGGGGCCGCCACCGTTATCATTTAATTGAAAATACAGCCAGCTGGTGGTTGAAATTTCACGAAAGACATGCGCCCTGTCTACTTACCTTTGCGCGCCGAATGCCCAAGAGGGCGGTGAGTTTTCATCCCCTTCAGTCTAGCGCCGCGTGCGATCACGTATAGTGGTCTCATCGGAGTCCCGGCCCCCATTACACATCAACAATAACATCGCGCGCTATCAAATCAAAAAATGTGTTTCACTTAAAAAAAAAAAAAAAAAAAAAAAAAATTATTTGGAATGCCCTCATCATTTTTCCCCCCAAACCCAGAAAACTTTCACAACTATTTCACTGACAGATGTCAATATAAAAGTTACCGCAAAACTTTCGCCGCACTATGGAGGGTGCATTTACTCCAGAAGCCACAATAAAAATATCATCCATTGATTTCAGATAACATTCAAGTTTCCACACGTGGCTGTTCAATCAATTTTACCCCGAAAACTTTGCGCTCTTCGCGCATTCAGCTTCTCACCCAAGAGTAGAAACTCTCAAAAACTTTTCAACAAAAAAAGAACAGAAAAAGAGTGTTGAACTGAGTTGCATTCTGAATGAGGTGCATCCATAAATCAATTGTCCTCATAATCGCTTCGAATATTAGCGGCTAAATGGAAGGAAAGACATTGAAAACTCATCATCGAGCCTGCACTTGACCCCGCACCCATGGATACCATCCGATTAAAGAATCATCAGCCGATGGTCCGGCGCAGTAATCGAGTAATTAAGTCATTAAGTTCGTTTGCTTCATCTGGAAAACCTGAGTGCGCCGGTTGGTTATAATGGTGCAATTGAACCATCAAAATCCCCTAAAGTGTTGATTACATTACGCTGAACGATATAAAATAAGAAGCGTCACGTGTTGAATTTTTGAAGTAGAAGACACATAGACCAATCCGAGCTATTCACTAATAATCCAAAGGGCATGGAGCACGTGATATGATTAGCATCTCCAGCCCAGTAATAACAGTTATTGATCTGACATCCTTTGAGTGGAATTGATAATGAGGTTTCCATGAATGTAATTGAATTTTATTGACTGTGCATTCTGGTGTCCATCGAAATATAAAACCAGTGGTCCAGTGTTTTTGAGGTAGGAAGCATCCAAAATAATTGGCCAAATCTACGTGATCGGATGAGTGGTTTGAGGTTGCATGTTGCAAAGGGATACCTCAATCAGAGCACGTAAGACCATGGGGACCATCGGAAAGCACGATACCGAAGGATAGTCGAAATGGAATCCAAGCCCAGCAGAGCAAGCTGAACCAACTCAACCTAGCGACTAGCACCCCAAATTAGACATGACTATCCTCTGGTGTGTTCGTTTGATCCTAGCACTATCAGCCATCTCCATGGCAACGATGACAACCAACGAATCCACCTGGCCCAAAGAGATCCGTCACCAACAGTCCCACAGACCATCCTTCATCGATCGCCGATTGATCCAAGAATTGCCAGATGTCACTCACCAATCACCAATGGTAAATCCCCCAAATGAACACCCAATCAACGAACCAGAGACATCAATAGAAAAGCCACAAATAAGACATGGCAGATCTCGTGGGCATTATAATCGTCTGAAATCCACAAAAGAGCCAAACTTCCAAACTTTTGGTAAAACCAGTGAGCACCAAGCGAATCTGTCCATTGATGCTATACGTCAGAAACTTTGGAGACCTGTGAATGACACACTACTGGAGTCCGAGGATAGCGTGACAAACGTAACTTTCAACAACTCAACAAACTCAACAAACTTCCAACCCTATTTTCAGTTTCAAAAGTATGGCCAGATTGTTGAGCAATCCAGTGGGCCACGCGCTACTGACTACTTCCGTGAATTACGAAAAGTGGGTGTTTCAAGTATATCCAGTGGTGACATAGTGAGTAAGCGGGACAGAAATATTAGTAGATATGATATATATGGTACGATTAATCAGGTGAAGCAGGATAATTATGATAATGCGCCAGGTGCTGAAAGAGTTGATGATGCGTATGAGCAGGACAAGTACACATTTGATGATATGCTTGAGAAATTTGAGATGGGTTATGAGGAGGATGGTTATGAACAATTGAGAAATTCCACAAGTGATATTAATACGTACAGTGGTGGTGATAGTGGGCTTAAAGGGGATAGTACTAAACGTGTGGATAGGCCGAGTGGCCAGGATGATATTGTTAGTCGTTTTTTGCGTATTATTGAAAATCAACATTTGTTGGGGGAAAATTGTACAGCTGGTACGGATTTGAATCTTGGTGAAGGGGTTGTTGATCAGTATGCACAGGAGAGATTTAGATTGGAGGCTAATTTGGCGGTTAATCGGGCAAATATGCTTACACGATTGTGGAAATATGCGCCAAGTGTGATGCTATCGTCTGAGTATTTGCTTCATGCTAGTGTATTGTCAATGGTGGATTTTGATGAGGATATTTTTGCAGCGGGTAATTGCTATGATAAAATGCAGTATAGGGACAGGTGGTTGTATTGTCCATTTGCCCACAGACTGCAGGATCAGGATGGTGTGCTTGTTAAAGATCTTGCTGTTGAGTATAAGTATTTGAGTAATAGCAGCGAGTGGTTCTTCATTGCGCGCAAGAATGCGGAAAGGGTCATCGCTAATAATAATCAGTTTAGTCGAGGTAAGTTTTTCGCAAGTTATTTTTTTTTTTCATTTTTAGTCTTGTTTGAGAGGAGGGCACACTTGGTGAAAATTTTCTGCCTGTTTCGAGGAAGAGAATAATGAAAATGGTATTCGCAGTTTTGCTTGCTGTCGAATTTTATACCAGATTGAATTTTACACATTAATGTGTGTGTGTGTGTATGGGTGTATAACTGTGTGTGTGTGTAAGTGTATGGATTCCTGTGTGTGTGTGTGTGTGTGTATGGGTGTATGTTTTTTTTCAATAAGGATAAAACGGGGTGGTCCCACCCTTAAGAATTGATGATGAACTACCGTAGAGAAAGAAATGGAG
Organism: Asobara japonica; assembly: GCA_026005395.1. Taxonomy (NCBI): domain Eukaryota; kingdom Metazoa; phylum Arthropoda; class Insecta; order Hymenoptera; family Braconidae; genus Asobara; species Asobara japonica. The sequence continues at coordinate 1,946,004 of BQMI01000176.1, read as the reverse complement.
GCACAGAATAGAAATAATTAGGAAAAAAAAATTGTTATTTATCATGGAGATATTGCACACAAGTATTGGTTGACCCGAGGATCATTAATAACGCAAGAATACATTCAAACGCTTTTTGTAGGTGTTTTGGACCTCTATAGAAACCCTCTTCAGAGTGACAAGAAAATTACATAGATTAAATAAAGGTTACCCCGAAGGGAGTTTCCCATAGGGGTTAGCACAGTCGACAAAAACAACTTGAATTTAGTCCGCCATTTCTAATGACCGTTGAAAATATAGAAAATCCCTTATTGAAATAATATTCAATGTTTTTGGGAAGATAATTTACGGGTGACGTATACCAAAGAAAAAAAATCGTAAGAAAAACAAATTAGTTAAAGTTCATGTAATTGATTTTTCATTATTTTTATTTTTTATTTTCAACTAAAGTTTCTATTATCTGACGAACATTATCCCTCTTATCCAGATTATCTGCGGGAGTTCTTTGGATGCTAAAGTACTGAAGCCTCCTTCGATTTTCATAAATTTATCAGTGGAATATTGAGAATGTGAATTTTAATCTTAACACAAAACAATGGCCCACTTGCGGACAGGGCCGCGCTAGTGATTGGGACGAAATCACGTGGGGAAGTCAGTCGCCATCAAAAATTCATTTGATGGAATCTGACATGCCAAATATCATATGTGATCACTAATTTTCTGTATGACTCCTACTTTCTTCAATCATGTACTTTAGAACAACATTGCACATAGTCATTGCACATAAAACCGGTATTGTAATATTTTCGGTTATAGATCTCGGCTCGTTTTATATGGAGATAAATCCTCTTACAGAGGAATAATAGTTGACTTCGATCGTTTACTGGGAAAATTGGGGTATTTGTTAACTTCCCGGTAGGGGGTTACATCTCCACGTTTCATGACATTTCTCGACCATTTTAAAGCATTTTTAACAAGTATATGTATGTACATGTATGTGTGTATGCATATATGAATACAAATTCTTTCTCCGCCGATCTCTCACCATCAAATTGTGCAAATTGAGATGCTGTGTGGCACAATCGAAGCGTCTTTGTGGCCTTCAAAGCTGATTAGGTTTTGGTTGGAATCGGTTTTGTAGTTTTTTCATATTTCCGAAAAAAAGTACCGTTTTACATACAAAAAATGAGAAGAATCTTCCCATTTCAAACAGTTTCTGCTTCGAACGGACAACGTATTATTCGATTTTGAAAACGTTTTTATTCCAATTTTGTCAAGCTCTCCGGAGATATTGGCAAAACAAGTTATCAACACAATTTTTTTAAATTACACGGTGTACAGTGTGATTTATCAAAAAAAATAAAAAGGAACTGGCAATTCTATATTCTCGGAATAGAATATATAGTATAATCTACAGCATACCTCGCAAGATGCATACTAGCGTAGTTGATTTAATGACTCTCATTTTGGCTCTCTCTTGTCTGTTTCTTATACTCGGTTCTTGTGCTTTTTACAAAGGCTAATAGAGTTCATTCTATATCGATATCCCGGTCTAAGATACCGATTGGACCTACGGTTTATAGCGCCATCCGAAACACTTGAATCTGATTGGTCAGTCCGTCACGTGACATATTCGCATGTAGCGACACCTGTTGTACTCCAGCGTTCCAAATTTCATGATTCCTATTTTTTTCTCTGAAACCAGTTTTTAAGCATTGAATTCACGTGTCGGAAAATCTAGGAATGGCAAACAGAAATTACAAATCGGCAAGTTTTGTTTGTGCTCCCAACGGGGGCAGACACACTTCCATCCCACTAGTTTTTTTTACATTGCTCAGAATTATCCAGGCCGAATGAATATGAGAAGAGACAGGAGGAATGTTACGAGTAATGGATTCGAAATTGGCTACACATGGACACCATATTGTAATGTGGCACACTCCATTGATCAGTGCGTTATAGCATATTACAATCGGTGTGTAATGTGGAACGCTGATTCAGAAAATATGTGCTGTGAAAGATCTGATTGTCGCTCTACTTTCTCACTAAAGTATTATCGAATTATTGTTCAATTTAAACATCCAAACCTATGCGAAGCAACTTATTAATTCGTTCCACTTTTTCACTGCACGCAAATAATTGCATACGTGGAATAAAGTCTATGTCATTCGTTCGTTCTATTTCTCCACTTTAAGTTATTTCAAAATGCTCATATCATATTTTGGGGCATTACAAATGCAAGGATGAAAATCCATTGGAACCTTTTGCCCTAACCTTCGGAGTGCATCGTTGAAAAATCGATCATCACCCGCGGCGCGGGTACCTGACACCCAAGTGACTTTGAAGCTTGATTAATCAGGCGCTATTGAATATTTTGTTACACAAATTTTATCCTATATAGTTTAACATATCTATTTTAGTATGCAATATTTTTTTTCAAATTAAGTAATGTTTCGAGAGCTCGGAAATGGGGGTGGGTGTCCCCCCCCCCCTCCCACCTTCTCCGTACACTTGAAACGTTAACATCTATTGGTGCTAGAGATATTTAGTTATGATGAAAGGAACCAACTTCAGAAAAAAAATCCTTGAAATTTTGAAAGTGGCAATTCTGACAATTGCCAATGGCCGACTCACTTTTTGCTAAACGACAATATACTATCTTGCCAGACACCAGTGCATAAACTATAATCATAAAAAAAGCTCGGCAAATGAAGATAAGATATCACTTTCGAAGGAATACACCTCAGTAACTTTTCTTATTTCTTTCCCGCGATTCTTTATCCAGCAGTTTAAACCGAGGCAACCCCAGAATCACTTAAAATAAATTTACCAAACTTTCTTGGTTGAAAGGTAGTTTAGATAACTTCTTTTCTTTTAAAACGACGCTGATTTTTATCGCCCAAAATCGTAAAATAAATCAGCTACTCCTGATGAAATAGCCGAGGCATTGGGTAATTAAGTGATTGCGCACGCTTTATTTTTACAGATTTCTATCCAAAATCCATTTATAAAATTGGGGAGATTGAACGGTATTAAAGAATTCAATTTGTGGTCTGCTTGGGCATTGACAAGGTTCACTTAGATTTGTCTTATCTAAAATATCTTGGCAAATTAATTTTGATCAAGCCCGAATGCATGCTTCGCGCGCTGAATTACGATTTCAAGTTTGAAAAATTCGTGTCTTAAAAGATGTCATATAACCTGAGAATTTCGCAGCATAACTATTATAGTTTTAGCAGTTGAAATCCACTGCACTCGTAACAAGTGATGCTCAATAAGGTCGTTTTATTGTTCCAAACTTGAACACAAAAAACAAAATCTAGGAAAAATTATGAAATATATCTCCATTGGAAATATATGCCATTGAACCGGAAAATTCCGCCATTGAAAGTACACTTGTAATGAAAAAACTACATTGAATTGGCAAAGATCGCCACTCAATGAATGTACTGGAATGCAAATAGAATAATCTTCAATTTTCGTTCATCATCTCGCAACAGTTCGTATTTGTTTGTTTTTTTTTCCAACACGAGAGGGAAATAAAATTTCAGAAACCTGCACGCATTCGAGCATTGCATTTATTCATAAAATTGCAATGGAAAATTCGTTATTAAATTGCATTGATTAAATGCGGATCGGATAAATTGTGATTTATTGTAAAATAGAAATTCGACTGATTATGCAATAATTTTCACAATTTTGTTTTCCCATATAATTGAAAATTTTGTTGGCTCTGGATGTATCCTGGTTATAAATTGATTTCCAAGATTGTAATCTGAAATCAATTTTGACCTGTCAGTAGTCGCGTTACAAGACTCACCAAAATTTTCATAGTAAAACACACACACACACACACACATCTACCCGCCTGCTCACCCACACCCCCATCCACCCACGCACTCACCGGCCCAGCCAGACCTAACGAGCCCCCCACCCACCCACCCACTCACCCGCACCCACCCACCCACTCACCCGCATCCACCCACCCGCACCAACATACACACACACACACCTGTTCATACATTAATCAAAACCATGCCAAACATCGTGGAAGATGAAAATTGAATGTATATTACTCTCTCTATTTCTAAGGTTATCAATACATTTCCCCTCTCATTCTTGCAAAGAAGTCCGTAAAATATACCCTATGAAATACTCCAGGTATCGGACAATTAAGTCTTCACACACGCGGCGTTTCCACTAAGTTTATCAGAGTTTGAGTCAACAATAATTCCTTGTGAGACCATGTTCCATGAATGCCGAATGTATGAAGGTTTACGGGGTGAAAATAGAGAAATGACGTGCTTTGATAATAATTTCAGAATATTCCGGCGTACCGTTTAATTCAACCATGAAAGTGGAATGCAATAAACCTCTCAATGTCCCTCGAAGGGCCCAGCCCGAGTGAATATCATACACTAGATTCTGCTATTTGGGTAATTTGTAGGACATTTGTTGGGTTCGGGGTAACACGTGCCGGATGAAAATGTTTCATGTAAAAGAGAAGTGCAAGGTGAATAAGCAGGGGCGAGGTTACATCTATAAATTTGCAAATTTTCTCAGAGAATATTCTGATTATTTAACATGACCGGTAAGTGGGGTCCAAATTGAAAACATACAAATTTGGGAACTTTGGAAAATGGGTAATTGTAAAAATTCTGAACAGTTTTAGAATTTCAATAATTTTGAAGAATTTCAAAAGTTTCAAAGATTACAAAATTTGAAAAATTTTAGAAATTTGAAAAATTTGAAAAATTTGAAAAATTTGAAAAAATTTGAAAAATTTGAAAAATTCGAAAAATTTGAAAAATTTGAAAAATTTGAAAAATTTCAAAAACTTCAAAAAATTCAAAAATTTCAAAAATTTCGAAAATTAAAAAAAACATCAAAATTTTGAAAACTGCATATCTTCTCAAATTCCGGTAGTATGCGGTTGGTCGGTGCCTGGTTGCAGAACGGAGCTGTCCCGCAGCTCCCTAGTGGTCAAGTCGCAGAGCGACTTGATTAATCCAGGCACTGAACCTTCCCCGCCACTCACAGATCTCAACGGGCTGAACACAGCGTGAAATAATAAAAGCTTCACTGTTTGTGAAAATTAAACAAATCGCGTATCAATATAAGGCAATTGGGTTAAGGCCCTTAGGGCAAGTGAAAGGCTCGCAGAGTGGTAGATAATCGATGGAGCCTCGGATGGAGAGATTTCCGAAAATAATTGAAAGGTGCAGGGAGCGGATGATGAAGAACGAGAATAGAAGTGAGAAAATAGAATGAAGCCAGGGTGGAAATTGGGGATGGGGTCGAATGTATTTTCATTCTTGCCGCAGAAAATAATTCCAGGATGCATAAGCCGGACGGGTCGAAAGGTGAAGAGGTTGTCATGCATGGAGGAAGAGGAAGATTAAAAATTTCAGCGGAAATTTTTTACAAATATGGGAGATTGACGCGGAATGAAAAATCCCATGAAAATTATGCGCAAAATGAGACAATTCCATAGATATGAAATATGTGAAACTTTTACAATTTTGAGGTTTTTAAATTTTAAAATTTCTTGAAACTCTTGAAATCTTTGTGTTTTTTTCATTGCTCGATTTAACCCATGTGCCATATCATTCATGTGTTATAGCATAACACATGGAATAAGCTTTGATTTGCTCCGTAATTGGTTCCTATATACTAAGATTTTTTGCTTAGTTAGGACCCTCTAAGGCAGGGACTGAATTTTTTACAAATAAGAACCGCACACACGCAACCTTCAACCGAAATGATGATTAAAAGCGCCATCGTGCATTCCCGAAAGCCGACTAATTAGGTATTGTGAATGGAACAGCCAGGGAGATTGCACACAATGATTTGTGAAAAACTGCCTGCTTCGAGTTTAAAAGTTTGGCAATCCTGGGAATGTTTGAGAACAAATTTAGGATGATCGAAATGATTCACCTGGAAGGATGATCAAAACCGCCATAAAGTGAAAATAATTCGTCAACAATTCATAATCAAATGATAATCAACATGGCAAGCCTCATAATAATTTTAGTGGAATAACTTGCATGGAATTTTGATGATTAACTGAGAAAATGCGCAACTAAAATGCATGCACCGTAGCGCGCGTGTTATGTATCCTTTGGAATTTCAAGCTTTTGAATTTTGAAATTTGTGAAATTTGTGAAATTTTTGAAATTTTTGAAATTTTTGAAATTTTTGAAATTTTTGAAATTTTTGAAATTTTTGAAATTTTTGAAATTTTTGAAATTTTTGAAATTTTTGAAATTTTTGAAATTTTTGAAATTTTTGAAATTTTTGAAATTTTTGAAATTTTTGAAATTTTTGAAATTTTTGAAATTTTTGAAATTTTTGAAATTTTTGAAATTTTTGAAATTTTTGAAATTTTTGAAATTTTTGAAATTTTTGAAATTTTTGAAATTTTTGAAATTTTTGAAATTTTTGAAATTTTGGAAATTTTGGAAATTTTGGAAATTTTGGAAATTTTTGAAATTTTTGAAATTTTTGAAATTTTTGAAATTTTTGAAATTTTTGAAATTTTTGAAATTTTTGAAATTTTTGAAATTTTTGAAATTTTTGAAATTTTTGAAATTTTTGAAATTTTTGAAATTTTTGAAATTTTTGAAATTTTTGAAATTTTTGAAATTTTTGAAATTTTTGAAATTTTTGAAATTTTTGAAATTTTTGAAATTTTTGAAATTTTTGAAATTTTGAAATTTTTGAAATTTTTGAAATTTTTGAAATTTTTGAAATTTTTGAAATTTTTGAAATTTTTGAAATTTTTGAAATTTTTGAAATTTTTGAAATTTTTGAAATTTTTGAAATTTTTGAAATTTTTGAAATTTTTGAAATTTTTGAAATTTTTGAAATTTTTGAAATTTTTGAAATTTTTGAAATTTTTGAAATTTTTGAAATTTTTGAAATTTTTGAAATTTTTGAAATTTTTGAAATTTTTGAAATTTTTGAAATTTTTGAAATTTTTGAAATTTTTGAAATTTTTGAAATTTTTGAAATTTTAGAAATTTTTGAAATTTTTGAAGTATTTGAAATTTTTGAAATTATTGAAATTTTTGAAATTTTTGAAATTTTTGAAATTTTTGAAATTTTTGAAATTTTTGAAATCTTTGAAATTTTTGAAATTCTTGAAATTTTTGAAATTTTTAAAATTTTTAAAATTTTTGAAATTTTTGAAATTTTTGAAATTTTTGAATTTTTTGAAATTTTTGAAATTTTTGAAATTTTTGAAATTTTTTAAATTCCTGGAATTTTTGAACTTTTGGAAATGTTTAAAATGACTAAAATTTTCAAAATTCTCGAAATTTCTGAAATTTTTGTAATGTTACAAAATTTCCTAATTTTGCAATTAAAATTTAAAATTTTTCAACTTTTTTGCGATTTTTTTTTACATTTTCAGGTTTCAGAATTGGAAATGAAAGAACATTCATTGACTTTTTTTATTCTCTAAACATGTTAAAAGCTTCCAAATTATAAAAGGTGTCAAAATTCTGCAGTACTCCGCGCCGCGACTGTACTGCATGCAATTACGACCCACAGAAAATAGACCCACCCCATCTCCCCAACTAAATGATGATTATTGAAAAAATCGAGATATATTCAGATTATTTTTCACCAATTTTAGTATTGCTGCCTTGCTCTCAACTATCAGCGATATTGTGAAAATCTCTAGTCCGTACATTAAGTCCTTAAGACCTGATGTTAGTACAATCTAAACCCCAAAGTGCAATCTTGCGATAGTGAAACTCTCTGGTTTTACGATATTCTCTTACCATTCAGCCATTTGGTATCATAAAAATGTTGTGATCGTTATCTATGTTTTTTATATTGCTCAATATATGTAATTAATTTTTCTTTAATCAGTTCCTATAATTGGCCTGTGCTGTGGGATCTAATAAAACGATACAAAATGAAATGAAAGAAAATTTCCTCTGTGAGGGTAATGCTGCGCAAATACCTTGCAATTTTTTTCTACAACCCCCATTTTTCATGTGTCTCCTCGCCCCATGGATACATAATACCTAATACATAATAAGCTGTTAATGGCTGGCTACAATTAGGTCATCGCATTAACGTATTAGTCTTTCATGCCTAGTGAGGATACGATTGAGCTGTGGGAGCTAGCATATTGGTGGTTAGGCTTATTGTATAATTTCACATCACTACCTACACCTTCGTGAATAATTGAGTCACTTATTCGGTCATATACGTAGGGGTGTATCGGTGGAGGTTTTAGGGTAAACTGATACCCCGTTTGTTGTAAGATAGAGGCATTTCAAACCAAGCCAAATGACTGGATGTGTGTGGGATCTTTGGGGGGGCAGATCACTAACTTTCCAAAATGTGTGCGTGTGTAGGTGGGTGGGTGAGAGTGGGTGGGTGAGGGTGGGTGGGTGGGTGAGGGTGGGTGGGTGGGTGAGGGTGGGTGGGTGAGGGTGGGTGGGTAAGGGTGGGTGGGTGGGTGAGGGTGGGTGGGTGGGTGGGTCAGGGTAGGTGGGTGGGTCAGGGTAGGTGGGTGGGTCAGGGTAGGTGGGTGGGTCAGGGTAGGTGGGTGGGTCAGGGTAGGTGGGTGGGTGAGGGTAGGTGGGTGGGTGGGTGAGACTGAGTGGGTGTATGGGCGGGTAAGAGTGGGTGAGTGAATGAGTGAAAGTGGGCGGGTGGATAGGTGTGTGTATGTGTGTCTGTGTGTACCCGCATGTATTCATGTAGTCAAAATCATCGTGTGATTGTTGCATCTTCATGAACTGTGGACCTGATTCAGTTTCGGCTACAAAAGTTCAATACCATTTTTTTATTAAATCACTGGTTTATGCTGTATTTGAGTTTTCACGAATGTTCCGGAAAAATTATAATGCTGGAGGACAATAGTAATTCAGCCAAGTTATTGGTGTTGCCCTCATGGGTCACACACACGTGGCTTGCTTGTTGATTTTTGCGCTTATTACGATAACTTTCTTTATCGGCAAGCCGATAAAGTCACTCTGCCATAACAAACATCCTACACGTGGAAGATGCTGGCTCATATTCCTCACATCACCAACAGAAATAAGGGGCACCTGAAGCAATCGATATTTAATCCCACCGCGACTCAAGCGCAAAGATATAAGAAATGTTATTGTGCGCCTGCAGCAATACCTATTACGTAAATATTAACCCCTCTATTTTTTGCCATTTCGAGGGGTGAATACTAATCCATAAAGTCACCTCAGTGTCACTTTTATGGGGCTACGTAGTATCTCGGATGCCAGGGAAATGGGGTGGCTGTTTGAGCCACTATTAAAGTGGTATGGTCCATAAAGTAGTATGGCCTACCGTTTGTACTGAGAACTTCAGATGTTCAATCATAGAAAACTCCAATTGAATTAAACAAGAAAAAATGGGAATGAAAGGGACTACCCTCACCCACCCACCCACATTCATGCACCCACCCACTCCCCCACCCACACCCACGCACCCACCCACCCACACTCATGCACCCATCCATCCACTCACTCACACACACGCGCACACACACCCATAAACACACACATACATGAACACAAGGAACCGTCATTGAAAACGGAATGTGACGTATATTGAAAATTTTCTCATTATCGTGGGCTCAGTGAAAACAAAATTTTTTCATAGTGTTTCCGAAATTCTTTCTTTTTTCGGAAAGCGTTCAAAAAGTCGACGTTACTAAATGTATTTCATTATTTTGGATGTGCTACATCCTACCATTTCCAAATTTGGAAAATTGGAGAATTATTGAGGTCATATAATGTTTTCCGAAATTTGAATTGTTCAAAAACTGTATGAGCATATACAGAGAATTAAAATTATACCATTAAAATTTTTATATTTTTTTTTTATATTTTGGTAATGTTTGAAAGTTGTGGTTTACAAAAATTTTCATAGCATTGGTTCCACCCGAAACATGGCTCGCCTCGACGATGATTATGACATAACAGAATCCTAACAAATTCTTCAACTTCCGTATCTCACGTGTGGCAATCGACATGATGAAGTGTGATCAAGTTACTGAGGACAAATTGCAACGCCGAAATCAATAAATAGACTATGCTAAAAGCAATTTCTTTATTAATTAATGCGGTTTCCATAAATATGCTTGTCTCTCGAATTTCTGCCCGATTACTCCAGGATCGATGGTTCATTGAATAATCCCGTTTTTAGTAATTGAAATGGCAAAACGAAATATTCGATGCGAATCAAGTTACGATACGGGCGCGTGCCCTCAGTATAGGGTCGATTGTTGCCGTATTACCACTTCCAATACTGATGATGATTTCTGTGTTACAATGTAACGAATTAGATAAAAAAAAAAACAAAAAAAATGTTGTGGAATTCTTCGTGTTTTTAAAATTGTAAAGGCTTTGATCGACCGGGTCATACCACAAACTTCCGATAGGTTTTGATTGTACAGACCCACATACACATGCATCCGTAGATCGGCGCGTTCCGAAAATTCATTTTGTGGATTTTTCCAACAATAACTTGCAATATCTCACTAATTATGCGAGCTAGCGTGAAAATCTATGTAACCTAAAATATGCATTTTCACATATGGAGCAATTTTTGTTATACATATTTCTTTGTACGTTCAATAGGTCTCCCGAATTATAAACCCTTAAAATTGCTAATAACACACCGCGCCCAAAATTTCGGTCATGGGGATACAGACATGCACATACACACATACACTCTCACCCTCACCCACCCACTCGCCCACCCACCCACCCACTCGCCCACTTACCCACCCACCTACCCACCCAGTCACACATACACACCCACACGTATGCCATATCAGAAACGTTCCAAAATGATTCAGGGGGTCATGAATCGCCAGATATGATAAAAGTGCATTCTCTATTTTTGAGTGTTTCCCGATCGGGAAGTTCAAAAATTTTGAGAATTGCGGAAATGATAAGTAGGGCAGGAGACTTCCCCCTCGCTTTTGCTTAGACTACAGTTGCCGGCATCGATTGTTAATAACATTCTGATAACGTGTGAACTTAACCCGTAAAATGTGACATTTGGGGTATAGCAAGAATATTAAACTAAATTGAAGTGCATGAAAATTTATGAAGAAGATGTGCATAAAAAAATTAAATGTGGAATAATAAATTATGGCTGAAATGAGTGAAGCACCCAGGCCACCTCAATATGTCCACGACATTCACGAGGACATTTCCTAGAATTTTCACGAGCGCTTTTACCATCATTTTGACCTTGAATTTTACTAGACCATTCTTGTGCATTCTTTCCAGAACAATTGTCAGGAGTTTCACCAGGATTCTTCTACCATTTTCATGTCTTTGAGTCTTGGAAATAGTCACGGTAAACATCCCCGTGAGAGTTCTAAAGAATGTCCTGGTGCAAATCCGCGGAAAAATCCTGGAAAACATCTTAGCGAGAATACTGGAGAATCGATTAAAAAAATTCTGGAAAACATCTTGGTGAAATGCATGGTAAATATACTGGAAAGTCTTTTGGTAAAAATCCAATTGAAAAACCTGGAAAATGCCCTTGTGAAAACTTTGGGAGATGTCTCAGTAGAAATCCTGGTAAAGATTTTGGTACAGCTTCTCGTAAGAATCCTGGTCAATCACCTGGAAAAAATTCTGGAAAAATCAATACGAGAGTTCTAAGCAATGGCCCTGGGTATCTATTGAGCAGAAATGTTGGTAGAGCCCAACGAAACCGGGGGGAGGGGGGAATATCGGACGATAATTAACGTAATGATCACACTTTTTCTTCATACGCTTCCACTCAATATTTTAGGTCTAACCCACATGGCACATTCTCTGGGGGAAGTTCGAACGTTGCCACAAGGCTATTGACGGGCCATATAGCAAACTTCAGTCTAAGCGAAACCAAGGGGAAAGTCTTCTACCCTACTGATAAGTGCCAACAGTTTCTTGTTACACATGCATGGTCGCCCTGGTGAAAGAGACTACCGATATATATATACGAAAGACGTGTGCGAAACCCGTTGTATACAGATGTCAAGTAGGCGCACGAATACGGTGACAACGGTAAAAATCTAGGGACCCGACCTCGTCATTACATCTGGGGACCCGAGCAATCCGAGAGTCCACGTTCTTCTTCCCACTCTGCTACAGTGCCATGTAGCATGTCGGAATTTTCGTAACGCCCCCTCTACCACTTCCATTGCATCCCCTTCACTTAACTCGTCGACACTCAAGCCTACTTCCCAAGGTTATTCAGTGACGTGATGAGAGTCTCACGCTGCGCGCGCACGTTGGTTAGACGGAGAGGTCCGAGTTATTCGTAAAGCGGCAAATCCAAATAACCAACATGGCGTAATTTCAATTTTTCTCATTTATTGGCTGTCTTCGTTGCTTTGTTTCTCCGGTGTATACACACCACAGCTGACTGCAATCTCACATGTGTTGCCGTCCTCTAGCATTTCCCCACCATAGCCCTACTTGCCGAGTATCTCCGAAGACCGCACGAGGCCCGCCGATCTAACCGACTTTCCCAACTGACGCAACGCGCACGATGAGAGAATGTCTCACACTCGTAGGCCGCGCTCAATACAAATTTTTTAATAATTTATTGGAGCTTGCTATTGAATATTTATCGATATCATGGAGAAACGAGGTAGGTGGTTGAGGCTTACCAAAAAATTTCCATTCAATATCTGCAATCTTAATAATGTTTTCTAAACTGTGAAAACAAATTTGAGAGAAAGCCCCATAGCGCGAGTGCGGACGAGTTATAATGCGTACTAACAATACATTACTCTGCTCTCTTCTATTCCTCAAATTATGCCTTCGTATTAAAAGTTACGTAATTTGCGTAATCGGATAACTTGGAGGATCCTTGCATGCACAAAAGTAAATTGAATGGGGAAAAAATAATAAGACACTTAGCGTTCGTCGATTGCCATTTAACTTTGGTATGGAGGTTCAAGTTGGCCCATTAATAATTCAATATTCAAATATTGCATTTCTATAAAGTTGGCAGGAGGACTCATTACCTATTTACATCTGAAGATCTGAATTACCATATATATTATAATCTGAAGTATCTGATTTGCAATACAGAATATAGAGAACTCCGTACCATTTCACTCAACGAAATTTGTTAGCCCATTTATGTTGCGTTCTTCTCTAATTTCTAGAATGTTTTTTTTTTAATTTTTGGAAGTTTTAAATGGTTACCAAATTTATTGCTATTACCCCTTGAATTATTTGCCTTTACAGTAACAGTTTGTTTTTTTTTCGGTTTGAAAAAATGATTTACTCAAATTTTTGTCAGTTCGCGACGAGACGAGAGGGATGCCTCGAGATAACCATATTTATCCCCATTTTTTTCACATTTGGTACCGTTTTCAGAAACTATTTTATCGAGGCCTTATATGAATATTTTTCCTTATAAAAATGTTTCTCCTGCAAAACGACACTTCCTCTGAGACACTTCAATTTATGGGCCATCTGGATGACTTCCTTACTGGAAAGTTGTGATCAGCCAGGCAAAATTATCGAAACAAGTCGAGACGAGACGAGACGAGAGAATACATTTATCTTGAGTGTCGAGACGAGACGAGGCGAAAGAATACATTTGCCTCGTATGCCGAGACGAGACGAGACGAGAGACGACATTTTTATCGTATGTCGAGACGACCGAATAGATTTGGCTTGTATGTCAAGCCGAGACGTGACGGGAGAAGACATTTGTATCGTATGACGAGACGAGACGAGAGAACGCATTTGCCTCGTATGTCGAGACGAGAGAATACATTTGTCTTGTATGTCGAGACGAGAGAAGACATTTGTATCGTATGTCTAGACGACACGAGACGAGAGAATACATTTGTCTTGTATGTCGAGACGAGACGAGAGAACATATTTATTTTAACGTGACGAGACGAGAGTCATTTTCTCCTCTCATTATGTCTCGCGACGTCACCAATTGTGTTAACATGGCAGTATTTCAACTTGTTATCATTATTTAAATATATTTGGTTTTTCATATCTTGAAGGAGGTGAGTTGTAGTGCCCTCCATATTACTTGAAAATCGTCCTGGCCTGTCTGAGTTCCACTGACGTAGTACGGAAATGTGATCCGATTGTTCGGATCCGAATACCACCGTTGATAATCAAGCGGCGCTGTGGCCCAAATTCCAACTACCCAACAGTTTTCCCATGGGTTGTCTGGTGCCGAGTTTCGATGGTTTTCATACCTCACTCATATCCCATCTACATCTATTATTAGTGCGCGCTTTTTACCCTACAACGGATATCCTGGTATGAGTAAATCCCCTCCGTGATTTGGAATATTGCACTTGCTTTTTTTTTTTTACAAAAATTGTTGACAGTTCATATTTGTTCAATTGTTCATATTACTTGACACGGCTCAGGTTTAACTTCCGATGAATTTATGTCGAAATTTTCGGACAGTTACCTGTAATTAAGATGTGATTAGATTTGAGGAAAGATGGGTGCAATGATCCATTAATTATCAATGATGTCAATTGTTTATCATGCTTTATGAAGGAAGCAGTTGAAGTAGGAACCGGCGGTGATGGAGGTGTTAGAACGCTGACCTTTGACATACGAGGTCCAAGGATCGAAGCCCCGCACGGGGAGTCCACTTGCCGTATAGTAAAGTGGAATTCCCCAGGCTCTAACTCCTACGGATTCATCGTCGAACGGGAGTTTCGTAAACGGAATAACTGTACAAATTGAGGTTTTCCATGGTTCTCCTTCAATCACTGAATCACTCAAGGAATATAATGTCCGTTGGGCATTGTCGTCATTGCTTTGAACTGTATAAATGCTGCACAGGTTTGGGAAAAAGTCGGTTTCCGTTGGTGTGCCGAGAGGGATCACGGTTCCCTGACCAATGCTTTCTCATCTCCCGGAAGTCTTGTGACATTGTTTGTTTATTGTGACATTGTGCTGCGATATTTTTTATCAATTTCCAAGATAACTTCCAATGTTCCCGAGGGCTTACCCGGACGAGAAGTGCCAAGCCTCGGCAATGGCGCCCAGCTTGGTAGAAACTAGGGTTGCCTTGCCTTGGCATACCCAGCTTGGAACAAGGTTGATCCCATCGATACGCCTAGGTAAATCCAAGGTTGGGCATACCAGAGAAATCAAAGCTTGGAATCTAGGTCTCTGGCAAGCATGGTCCAAGTTTGACCTCAGAATGTTTAACCAAGGTTGGCTGGGCATAGGTTACCAAGGTAAGCCCAAGGCTGGGATAAGCATGGTCCAATGGGTTCATAAAAAATGAATTATTTTACAAATGGGAATTTAACTTGCGCCACTCAATAGAAGAATATTTAAGGTATTTCTAGTCGAAAATTCAGAATTTCAGGTGGAAATTTAGTCGATAAACGAGGTGCTCGAATATTGTGGAGTTCGTACAATTTTGTTTATACAGAAAAATATGAAAAATCAAATTGAAACAAAGCTAGGCAAGTTTACAGTGAATGTGATTAACATTGCCAATAATTCTGACAAGGGATGCCGAAATATGCTCTAGTGTTAGAGAAAATAATTTTTCGACGATGACGGGACCGGTCGATCCATTAGACCGACGGCGTACGTGAAGGGTTAAAGCATCTTCCAATTGCCATTTTTCATCTTTCAAAAATCCTTATCGTAATCATTATGCAACATCAACGAAACTTTGCAAATGACAAAAAAAAGGGTTTGCCATTGGGCTAAAAAAAACTTCTCTGTGTGAACAGTTTTTCAGGCCTTGTGACAAAAAGTACTATTTTGTATCACCTCAACAGGTCACACACATGTATCGCTATTTGTTTATTTACACGAAGATTTTGCAGCCGATGAAATGGCCTTTCAATATTATTCTGATTGGTGAATCGGAGCGTGCCTACAATCCAGGGATTCCGACAAACGCGTCAGTTCAGAATGTATCTATCGGATGTGGTCAGGTTACATCCCCACCCTATCCTCCATTACCATGCATTCTAATCCATTGGCCATCCAATTGGGCTTCTACGTATTCTCTATACCGTTCTCCTATTTGCACCACAATCTTTTTGCATGGAACATTATGTCCATCTACGTTAGCAGTTATGAATCAATACTTACATTAAATGTATGATGTTACATTACATTAAAGCCAGAAGCAATTGTGGAGAAGAGAAAAAATCAATTCGGTCAATCCCTTCAGGAGTGATCGGGAGCGAACACACACACACACACAATGTCGCCATGCTAACCCGACGCCGGGCGGGGGGGGGGGGGGGGGAGGGGGTCGATCATAGGTGCCTGCCATCGCACCATAGGGGTTTCTGGAGGTTTACCCTGTGCTTAAAAATACGATAGCCACAAAATGACGAGAGTCGACTGCAGCCGCATGGGTGGGTGTCCAGTACTCATCCTGAAGGAATGCTCAGACAGCAGCTACCGTGGGGAGTACACACGAGAAGGACAGAGACAAAAAACACATGGAGAAACTTAATTCCATTCGCCAAGGGTGCCAAGAGTGGGCTCTTTACAACAGCCTCCCTGGTGCTAAGATGTACGAGCGTGTGAGAGTAAAGGGGTCGGGGGATACAGGCACCGTGAACGTCGCCCTCTGGGTACCGAGGCACGCCCGAGTGTATGCAAATGGCTTTACCTCAGCATTCCCAAGACTCTGCTGCGGTTGACCGTTTCCTTGGAATTCGTGAAAATGTGGACAAAAATGAGGAGGGAAGTATTCAATTAAAACACGAAACGGTGAAACGGAGGTATATAAACGATGCCACCCGAAAACTAGTGAACAATATCGGCACATCGGCGATACGACTCCTTGTTCTTTGATAAAGCTCTGGAACAAGCTTTGCCGATACCTGACCTCAGGCGGCCAGAGGTTGCCGTACCGCTGAAACTTGGAAGATCGATAGCGTCCATAATGACCCTTAATAGCGACGATGATTCGGTGATACTCACGCTCCGACGAAGGAAAAGGGAGTCCCCAGAGAGTCGTGCAAAGGACCCCGTAAAGAGTTGCATCTTAGCGGCTGACTGATTCGCTGGAAATAGAGGGCAGACCGGGTCAGACTGACAAGAGGTCAAGCAGAGGAAAAAGCACGGGCAAAGAAAACAACAAGCGACGACAGAAAGAAATGACCACAGGGTGACCACAACTGGGCGGAAAGCGATAAGGCCGAACACACATCATCCATCCATCGGATAAGAGTAAGTATTGAGAGACCTTGGGTCGCATTAAAAATGAAGAAACAACAGCTGCTGCTAGCGCGTGTGCCGATAAGATACGCTGCACAGTCCCAGGAGACGTGCTGTTAATCCTGACGGAAGGTAATGATGCACAAAGCCATGCATTAGAGAATACCCTAACCAAGGTTCTTGGAAAGGAGGCAAAGGTGCTCGACAGAGCACCTCAAGAAGAAATAGATATTAAAGACCTCGGTGATTTCACCATAACGGAGGACATCCTTTATGCATTGATGAAGGTAGACGGGGATCATAGCGAGCTTATGCTAGACATCATCAAGTCCTTGCGTAAAGCGTTCGGAGGAACACAGACAGCGATACTTTGGGAGTGTCTATCGACAGGAGGACTGACAAAAACAAACTCGATTGATCGCATGGACCAATTATTAGTCGCAATTTCAATTATTGATATCATTGTGGAGTTAGCTCATTACAACGGTTACGTGCTTATGCGTGGTCTATTGGGGGAGACAAAAGGATTTCGCTGAAATCCCAAATCGGGAAGTTGTGTTTGTACTTCGAATGGGGCACACACATATTCATACCACTAGTACAACTTTCAAAGGTGTAGTTAAAATGAAGTCGTTATTGCACTGTAATTATCTGCTGTACAATTATACACTCATTATTTGGACTGCAATGTGCCCATTGGGCTGATCATATGCTCTTTTAATGGCTGGCTATATCAACGACTAGAGAGGAATAATTTCACACTCGAAAGTTTTCCGTTGGAAACTCGAAGAGGCTTCTCGAATTTGCACATTTATCGTGAAAATTGGATGATCCACCGTCGAAGCCGAATGGCTTTTCCGGTGAAGATGGGAATATGGGAATAAAGAATTGAATGACAGATGCAACTAAAAGTCATAGGCTTTCCGATTCCACCTATGTATTCTCTGTATAGGTGGGATTTTATTCCTCATCTGGTACTCGAACTCGTGAAGATATCTACGTATGTCAGCATTAGTAACATCCAGGTGAACTGTATGATTCGATCATTCTCGGACCACATATCATATTTTAGAAATGCACAATTCCTTGATTCCACAACATTTGAAAAAAATTCACAAACGATGAAAAATCAGGAAAAAAAGACCTCCAAAAGTTCCCTCGAAAAACTCTGGGACATTTCAAAAGAGTCCAAACTTTTGACCGGCAATTTTGAATTTGGAGCATTTTAATTATCTGAAGTGCTTCAGATTATTTTTTTTCATTCGCAAAAAAACTTAGAAAAAATTGAATAGCTGAATAATTTCTAAAACCATTAAAGGACTATTTAGAAAATTTTTAAGTAGTTCAAATTTTTGTTTGTAGAGGTTAAAAATTAAAGATAAAAGTGACAAAAAACGAAAATGTTCGGGTTTTTGAAATCTTCAAAAAAAGCTTGATTTTCAAATGTTCAAACTTTCAGAAAAATTTCCCAACATTTTGCAAGCTTCAACTAAACTTAAAAAGCGTGAACGACAAAATACCTATAACATAAATAAAAGTGATAATCCATAAATGCAATGACCGTACTGTTTCATACATGTATTTGAAAATTTTAATTTAGGACTGAGAAACTACTCTATTTTAGATTATGCGGGATAGGGTTCACCCGAGATGAGTACAACCCCGAAGGTGTATTCCGTTTCCAGCATTATACGCTTTCGTGGAGTTCAAGTCAATGGGAATCGACTCTAACAATTTTGATTGATTGTATCCATTGACCTTTCTCGCAAATAATATTGCTTATTGTTTAAAGTTTTCATGCCACTGACCAAAAGTCTCAAGGTCTGCAGTTTGAGGCTTACAGTGTTTCCACCTTGTCAAAATCAATGGAAATCGTTGGATTCTTCGGGCACCCGAGATCGACTGTTTATGATGTTGTGGTGAAATACAATGCTTCGGAGAAGTTTGAAATGGCCCACACAAGCCATTTAGTCCAAAACTGCATATCAGACAATGCGGACATGTTCTGGTCCAAAGAGTTTTGGCCCCCGAATAGCTCGGATTTGAACACCCTCGACTACTATGTTTAGAACGTTGTTAAACACGTTACCAACAATGCGCAGCGCCGCAATGTTGCGTTGCTATCGAAGCAGCGTTCGTCAATGTGGACAGCGCTGCGTTACACAGAGCGTGCGGGCGCTTCAGGACAAGCATAAAGGTGGTAATTGAGACCAACAGTTGTTGCAGTCCGATTCACGCCAGTTGATTATTTCATATTAATTATTTTTTTTATTAGTTTTTTTCTTATTCCCATTTTTATTAGTTTTTTCTTATTCCCATTTTTTGTTAATTCAAATCATCCGATATTCTTCCTCTAGGAAAATTGAAATTTCCTTTGAGAGAATTGTTTTATTGTTCTAGTTCGTGAAATTGTCAGTCATCTCTAAATGTTGATTCAACGGATTTGGGTCGTGCAAGTTTATAATGAAAATTCTACCCGGTTGTGGACTGAGGATTTAGAGCGTCTCTGCGATGACGTCTGGCCTAACCTTTTATTTTGGGTCAAAATTATTTTATCTAGTCTCCCTCGATGCTCAGAAGCGACCCAAAGCCGTGCGTCATATCTCCCTCTCCTGGTCCTGAAATACTCGGGAAGGTTTTTCCAGATTCCAACCAATCAGTGCTTGGCTCCACTCATTCTAAAATTTGCTAATCCATTATATTGAAAGTTTTCTTATATAGTTACGCATTCTCCGCGACGGGCCATTCCACCGTTGTTACTGAATTTTTTAGGTAGAACTAGTAGGAAATTATATCCAGTAAGAATAGCATCTGGCAGCTCAATAATTGCTCAGTGTAATTATTCAAGTCTAAGTGTCAAAGAGCGAAGTTATGAGTTCGCTTCGAACTGCAAGTGGCAGTATCCAATTTCATCCCAATTTCTAGGTGAAATTGCATTCAAACACCTAATCATTCATTCATTCAAAATCTATTGGCATAAAGAACCTAATCGGCGTGACAAGTTTCCCAGAACTTAATCTTGCATTGGCAAATTGACGGAATTCATGACTCCGTTGCAATCAATTTGAGGCCTCAGGGAACACAATTTTCAATTGTTATTTTTTGGATATCACAATATCCCGAGATGAAAAATCTAGAGTCTTTCTTAGTACGAAATACTTTTCATCTGCGTCTCTCTCTGCGCCACTGCAGAGACTATTCGCGAGACGCGGAGGCCAGCACTTGTAGTCTTCAGCGGAGAGACAATCGTCGCCGGATGGTCTTCTGAATCTCTAGCTGAAAGACCGCTCCCCTGAGTCTTTAGACCGGAGACTTCGCAGATTAGCGTTATTCAGGTAGATAATTAATTAATTAAGCCATTGAATTTTGATACTTAAATATATGATTTATTATTATTATTATTATTATTATTATTTTCATCATTACTAAACAACGCGACAATCTTGTTTTTAGAACAGTTGTTTTCATATTGTTAATTGAACAAGAATAATGATATGAATATTTTACTTTACCATATGTTGAGAATTAAATAAAAGTTATCAATACGTGATGAGCGTTTTCTCTAAGTCCGCGTCTTTCATTCAGAGATTTAGAAAATGAAATGAACTATCAAAAACTCGAGTCGCGCAGCGAAGACTGCCAGAGACTAGGAGAGACCTCCAATACCACTCAGAGACTGAAAATGACTAATTGCAGTCTCTGGCCGTCTCCAGAGACTGGAAAATTTCATCTCGGGATGTTGAAAGATGTCCAATCTTTTGCAATTCGAGCGTTCGCCGTAGAAAAGCTATATGATTCCAGATCATAGATGGAAATCAGCAAATATATGTATGTATGTCAATGCCAATAACATTTATAGCCAACAAAGGCGGTTGTTCCGTCCGATTGAATCCGTATATCATTCTTTTCCTCTCATGTTGTTCATCGGATTATCGACGGAGGGTTGTGTAAACTATCGAAATATCGCTCTTTTATTCGCCAACAAAAGTGAGTTTCCGGACAAACTGCTACGTGGACATGATGGCATTGCAATAGATGTTTTTGCCGCTCACTTGGGATTCACCAGAGGTGGAAAAACTGAAAATGTTCGCCAACGCAAATACCATTGTTAGCTGTTGTGATGATATATTTCAAAGGATCCGTTCCTTTCATTCTCATCCCTCAATGCACATAACCGAAAATTGTGCGAGCTGATAAATTGTTTTCAAGTCGAAAGGCGCGAATCGACGTAAAACCATATTTATTCAGTGAAAACAAAAGAGAATAATCCTCTAGTGTATTGTGACTCCGCTGCCTGGAAATTTAGTATTCATTCAAATTATATATTTGCGGAATAGGAATGTCCAGGGATTTAAACAGCTTTCATACTTTGATTGGCTTTCGGATGCATGCCGCTTAGGTGCTCCGCTGGGTTAGCGTTTCGCGAACGTTACAGTTGGCATAGTCAAGGCGTAGGATTAGTCAGAGCTCGAAACACAGATAACTGATTTGACGCTTAAGTGACGGGTCCGATTATTCTTAATTATGCAAAGTATGGAAAAAAGTCATTCCACATAAAATGTGTAGAGAATTTAGTACATGAATATACACGAACGGTGCTGTATGTGTAACACCCCTGACGTGTCACGGGGCGAAGCTACGGCAGGTCGTAGGTGAGGTCCTACTTCCACTCTTACTTCAGTTGCGGACTGACCTGGGCAAGGGTCACCAAAAGACATCCAGGGGTTAATCCGCTTGTGGACATAAACAAGACAACACCTTTAGTCTTTTGTATTTCCTAGCAATGGCAAAATATACGTTTGGTTACAAATCTCGGAGTGATATTTATTTCTTACAAATGTGTATTTTCATATAAGGAATAATTTGCGTCGGATAAGTTTCTCCATAACTTCAATATTTTACCCAATGGAACAGTATGAACAGTTGAAATTATTAACATGGCATATACTGCACGAATGTCATCCAACATGTATTCCGCTCGATTCTGCACGAACACGCTGCGATGGAGACCGTCATGACAGCGCTGGCTTCATTCGTTCACTTACCTCATACAATTCTTCAGACAGCTCTACTCCCTTAATTGTGCAATCTATGTGGGGATATGTAGGATTAGCAGTTATAAGCATTCACAGATATGTGCACACAAATTATTGGTGTCTTTAGATTAATACACGTTGTTCAATACCGTAAATTAAACTTAAGTTGCGGTTGACGCTAAATTTCACGCGACAGATCTAGAACTTCACATCACCCTGCTAGTTTCTCTAGCGATTGTTTATTCTATTGATCTCTGATGAGAATGACACTCCGAGTGATCATCGATCGAAAACTCTCATCTACGATTAGATTTATCCGAACTCTCACGCGTAAGTTATTTTAAACTCCGGTATAATTACTATCCCATGTTTGGTTCCGCAACCGCTTTGAGCATCCCTTCCTCTCGTTCATCCTAGCCGTGGGCCTCTGGAGAAACTTAATTGATGTCAATGACTACATCAGCATCAACCACCGCAGACCTATGTGGCTATTTTGTTTTGGGTCACAAGACCCACTATACGATAATCTTGTCAATAAAGTAATAAATCCATAGGCTTCAATAGGGAGTTACCCGGGTAATGCCCCGGACGTCCAGACAGTCGCCACCTAAAATGAACTCCCCATGTCTAGACTGTAAATCCAAGTTTACCACAATACTACATCTATGGAAAAAAGTAATTTCGCATAAAATGTGGATTCTTAGATGCGAAATAAATTTTCCCTTAACTCTAACAGTTTATGCACTATAACCTTATCAATAAATGGAATTGTTCATAACAATATAAATACTCCATCAATTCAAGCCCACTCTAATCAGATCTAACAACACTATTACAGGAAAAAGCCTCCAAATATGTTTCTGTTTATGGCCATTCGGGAAGAAAACAGTGGCTGTTGCACAGATGAGGTCAATTTTAATACTTTCAGATTAACGCACCCCATCAGAAGTCCATTGCAGATTTGAATTTTATCTCTTCGTTTTTGCTAATTGCAATGTTCCACGAAAACTCTCAACTGGAAAAACAACGTTATGAACAATGATTCCTTTTCTCTGAGAGCAAATATTTTTGACACATCAATAGGTTAAGCCCATTGGCCATAAACTTCTATCTCCGTTCATTCGTATTTCGGAAAACAACGATTCGTTCCCCCGATATCATCATTGGTCCAATCAAAATTTGAATTTTTAGAAGCATTTCAAAGTCATTCATGGTGGCCTATATGGGAAATAATCGATTTTCCTTGAAGCCAAAACGTACAAAAAATAAAAGTGTTAACAATTCCATGCCATTGTGCAGTGGCGTATCAGAGTAGAGGCCAGAAAAAAAGCCTCGCGCACGATTTTTCGTTGCGCATTCGGATTCAATAATAACCGAGAGGACATACAGTGCTAGAGTTGAGTAGCGTGAAATGAAATTGCGTGAGCTGTGATGGATGTCATATGGAGTATTTCGCATTGCCGGTATTCTAGTGGAAGAGCTAGCTGGACTAAAAAATGAACCTATGCCATTTTCTCTTATCAGCAAAGCCCACAAAAGTATATATCACAAGAAAGAAATCGTGTGGGAAAATGTATTTTTTTGAAAATTTTTCAACTCTTTAAAAGTTTTGAAATTTGAGAAAAGAATAATTGTTGGAGAGATAACCCCTGTGAATTAAAATGTAGAAATAGAATTCATTAACAAATTTTTAATCTAGATATAGCAAGTGAAATGAATCAACTTGCGTACCAGGATATAAGAGTTGTCGATATTGAAAAAGTGTCGATATCTATAAACGATTAATATTGCCTGAAATATGTTAGATGTACCGATATGATAACTCCATTGATATTCAATAAATCGATTTTAGAATATGTGGAGGATTACACATGAAGTAATTGATATGAAACCGCATGGTCTCGGATTAATGTGGAGGTATTCCACATTAATACGAAAATTTGATCAAATTGCATTCGGCTGGTGATGGAATTTTGATAGTAGGATTGCATCAAACATGTAATGTATTTTAATCTCAAAATTCAATTAAACCAAAAAAACTGGTGGGTAGGAAGTGTATTTGCCGTCGTTGGGAGCACAAACAAAAGTTCCCGATTTGTAATTTCTGGTTGTCAATTCTAGATTTCCCGACACGTTAATTAAATGTTTAAAGACTGGTTTCAGAAAAAATAAGGAATCATGAAATTTAGAATACAGTAGAGCTCCCTTTATTTTCCGAGCTCGGGGGGTGACCTTGAAGCAATTTCATGGAGAAAAAAATTAAGGAAGTCCCCCACTCTGCCCACTGGATGGTTGGCGTGGTGGGGGTTGTCGGAAGCGGAAGGGGAAATAAGAGCAGAAGTAAACGGACTATGTATCAAAAGTAAATAGGTTATGTTTCATGAATGCTCGGCCCCACTATTGAGACGCTGCGCAGTCTGGAGCGCATGACGTCGAAAACAAGGATAGACAAAGTATGGGGAGTGGGAGAAGGTTTTTGAGGGGCGACAAGCCGTGAGGGGAGTACAGCGAAAATAAAGGAAGCGGAAAATTAAGGGAGCTCTACTGTACTGGAATACAACAGATGTCGCTACCTGCGACTATGTCACGTGACGCACTGACCAATCACACAGCGCACCGCTCATTCAGACTCTCCTGTGCAGATGCGGGGAAACACGCATGCGCTGGCGGTAGTCTGACAACTTCGGATGTAGACCGAATATCAAAATTTGAAAGTCATTAAAATTTCGCGGCACGCAAAATCAACCAATAACTAATGTTTTGTTGTTGTTGGCCTTTTCGGTCTTGTATGTGTTAATAATGATTTTAACTTTTTTGTGCTTAAAGTTTTTATTTTTAACTCGTCGTTTCGGTCCTTTTTTGTGACCATCTTCAGGAGTAAATTTTTCATTTATGTTACAAATGTTTTTTGGATGAGTTAATTTCTAACTAATGAAAATAACGAATAAATCACTCCACGAAGGTGAGTCAAGTTTTTATCGAAGCTAAAGTACGCCGAGACACTCCAATTGCGACATTGATTAGCTTGATCACAACTTTCCTTCGTAAATAATGATTGATTAAAACTTTTGGCGAATTTCATGCTTCATGTTGAAAAAAACAGAAACTAGTGCATGGATTTCTTTCAAAATCTAATCAGGTCTCAGCTGTGTAAAAACACATCGATTAAAAAAAAAATATCGAATCCGGTGATTCGTCGGCAAGAAATCGTTGTCCAAAAATTGTGGGCACATACGTACGTGTAAACACACACGCACACATATGGACAGACATTTTGTTAAATATGTTCTAGAACGATTAGAGATACGTTGGAATGTGGAGATATGATGACACTTCCACTTGTGATTTTCGGGGTCATTACAATGACTTTCCTATATCGGGAAGTTAAAAAATTTCGTTCCCGAATCGAGAATATTTTATTCCTATATCGGGTGTGTGTCTTCGTCGCTGATTGGCAAAAAGATACAATTGAGTAAGCCTTATCGCCTAAATTATGAAAGGTACTGAAAAAAGGCGTATTTGGTATACTATTTATTGCGTAATTATTCTTGTGACCCAAATATTATTTTTGCTTCCAGAATTTTTTTTGAGGGTTTTCGGAGTGCTGCCCTGGGGAGCCACATTGGCAATTTACTGAACACGATCTACTGGCCAGCTCAGGGGCTCTAAAGTCAAATATTAATCGAACCAAACAGTTACAGCTCTGGAACGCTCTGGAATTTTTTTAATTCAAGCGTGATCTCGTTGTAAACTTGGAAAAAAAGGTCGGCAGTAGCTGAATGCGCGCAATGCATACATATTTACTCGTCCTCTTTGAATATGCATACACAGTCCCCGGAGGCGATCCCCTGACGGGCAACTTCTGGCGGTACATGTCACCAGCGTGAGTCAGATGAGAGATGCACTGACGTATCCTGCAACGCGAAAAAATTCATCCTTTCACCGCACTCGAAATATATGCTCACAGATACGACGCCATATCTCCATATGAATACGCTATATGATCATTATCAACTTCCGAATGTCGTGGAGTTCATGGGTTCACGCGAAAATCGAAAATCGATTATTCATCATGTAGATAATGTAATCGTGGGAAAAAATCTTCCGAAAAATTGTGTGCACGATCCATGATTTTCTCATGTTTTTCTTCAACTTCCTGATTTCGGCAAGTCCCAAAATCCGAAAATCTTGGTTTCGCTATAGAAGTCTACTACTTAAATGATTCCCAACAAATTTTGAGGTGACCCTTGTGTGTGTGGGGTTTTTTTTTTTAATTTGAATTTTGGTTTTTGAATTTCGATTTTTGAATTTTCGTTCTTGAATTTTGATTGTTGAATTTTTCATTTTAGATTTTAGATTTTACATTTTTGATTTTTGATTTTTGGTTTTTGATGTTTGATTTTTGATTTTTGATTTTTGATTTTTGATTTTTGATTTTTGATTTTTGATTTTTGATTTTTGATTTTTGATTTTTGATTTTTGATTTTTGATTTTTGATTTTTGATTTTTGATTTTTGATTTTTGATTTTTGATTTTTGATTTTTGTACTCCCCACAATAGCTGCTGTGTAAGCAGGTATCTGAGCATTTAGGGGCAGTGCTGGACACTCACCCAGGCGGCTGGGGCCGACTTTCGCTATTTTAGGCCATCGTATTTCTCAACTCAGGGTAAACCTCCAGAAACTCTTATGCGTGTGTACCCTAAAAAAGCCATAAAAAGCTAAAATTTCAGAGTTTCAGTCTCCCAAAATTTCCAGCATTTCAAGGCTCCAATAGCTTTCGAAATAGAAATGTAAACGTTGAGGAAAGATTTAAAACAAAACTAATACCGCCTCGAAGCAACGACTGCAGAGTGGGGCTTTCGGGATCATATTTAGCCATTGACCCACAAAGAGCTGTAGAAAAATGTTAGCCGTTACAATACTTCTATCCGGAAGGAAAAATAAAAGGGGAAAAGTAGATGAGGGGGTGAGCAGGATCATGGGTCGGCTGTCCTGAATGGATATTTGTACCAGTGGGTGATGGTACGTAAAACGATTTTGAAACTTTTTGAGGGCCGGCCAAGAGGGGTAAAAGCCCTGGAGCTAAGGCTGATGGAAATGAAAATAAGGAGAGGAATACAAAGCATGGTGGAGGGATGCAGTAAATCGACTTATACCATTTTGCACCCCCTTCGAACAAATGTATCTTGGTGATGGTGAGGAATATGGGTCTTGGGAGGCAGTTGTAAATTTTGATTTAGATGGGCAAGCGAACGTGTAATGTATTAGATTTCCAAGTGGAATTTTCCCGTGTGCTGTTTGATGATTTATTTTGATGGAGCGAGACGACGGGACTAGGGATATTCGATGTATTTCACACGGAACAAGAAACATATTTTATGTGACAACCTGGGAAAAATTCTCACACCATTGCATATCAAGACATCCAGTCCAGGTAACGAAATCATTTGTAGGCTTAGTGCAGATTGAAATTTTCAAAATTTCTGAAATTTCTGAAATTTTTGAAATTTTCGAAATTTTTGAAATTTATGAATTTTTTAAAATTTATGAAATTTATAAAATTTTTGAAATTTTTGAAATTTTTGAAATTTTTGAAATTTTTGAAATTTTTGAAATTTTTGAAATTTTTGAAATTTTTGAAATTTTTGAAATTTTTGAAATTTTTGAAATTTTTGAAATTTTTGAAATTTTTGAAATTTTTGAAATTTTTGAAATTTTTGAAATTTTTGAAATTTTTGAAATTTTTGAAATTTTTGAAATTTTTGAAATTTTTGAAATTTTTGAAATTTTTGAAATTTTTGAAATTTTTGAAATTTTTAAAATTTTTGAAATTTTTGAAATTTTTGAAATTTTTAAAATTTTCGAAATTTTTGAAATCTTTGAAATCTTTGAAATTTTCGAAATTTTCGAAATTTTCGAAATTTTCGAAATTTTCGAAATTTTTGAAATTTTTGAAATTTCTGAAATTTTTGAAATTGTTGAAATTTTTGAATTCTAGCTCTCGAAGTCCTGTTCAGGAAGGGTTAATCATGGTGCAGCAGTGTTACATGCCGATATAGCTACCAAAAACCACCCTGTCGTCTTCTGCGCAGATTTGCCGTAGTTGACCACTGCTGACTAGTACCGCAGTCGGCCCTGAGAAACTTGACCAATATCCCACTATGTTTCAAATTAAGTAATCAACCTTGCTAGTAAAGTCGATCATCGTCATTATCATCCGGCCTCCTGATCATCCTACATGAAGACGCTAGCGAAATCTCGTTATTTTTTGGCCACTCCCAAAAGTTGAAAAATCGTTTTACGTACCATCACCCACTGGTACAAATATCTATTTAGGGCAGTCGAACCATGCTCCTTCGTTGCCTCTCATCCATTTTTTTTCTTCCTATTTTTTTTTCATCACTTTGCGCCGTGAGAAGGAGAGACGAGGCGAAAGTCTAACTCTAAAATGCTCCGGATATTCAGTTGGGGGAGAAGTCAGATGGTGAAATGAGCTCACACCGTTTCAGGACTTTGACGTGAATGGAAGGTGGGCTAGCATCTAACGAATAGGGAAAGGTGGGTTGGCGGGAGCAGAGGGGGGGGGGGGCGGAAGGGGTTACGAAGGCGAGAAAACGTGCAGTTTGTGAAAGCACACCCGGTGAATTTTCATTCCGAGAGGAGATTGGCGGTTTACCGAATCTATCTTCACGGGTTTTTCTTAACTCAGTTCATTTCTCTCTTTGCAACTTATCCGCCTGGGGATTTTTTTTTATCCGTTTTTCTTTTGGGTGACATTCGTCACCCCCTAATGGATAAACCTGTATATACAGATGCTAGGGTTCACCAGCCAGTTGGAAATATCCACACAAGTAAGAAAAAAAATGTGTCAAAGGCAATAAATCCAATGAAGGAGTCCCAAAAATATGAAAGTGTCAAAAAATAAAAAAAATCACTAAACGACATTATGATCTCCACGGTAGAAAAATTTGAACAGCTATATTGGAGGAACAGCTGCTGGAGGTATTTTTGAAAAAATTGACAATACCATTTTCCAATAATTTTGGATAACGACATGCATTGTCTTTCAGTATACTTGAAGACCCTTGACTACGTCTCTCTCATTACTATATACTAGGTGTTTCACAACTGCCGACTTCATTTTTGAGGAAGAAATGAGGAAAAAATTCTAAGTAGAAAGTGCCTCTTCAAGTCGTTTGGCTGACACCCCCCCCCCCCCATCCGCCCCCTTGATAAAGTTATTAAGGGGTGACCCCGGTGAAACTTCGAAATCCCCGCCCGGTCTTCGGACCCATCAATCAGGTCTTGATACATAAAGGCATATCCAAAAAAGTAAGGAAAATTCCGGACCCAACCCATTTTGCCCCACACACCTATAAGAAACATTGTTTTTTGTTATTACATTCTGGGGCATACTCCAGTTTTTTCCGAAGATTGAGGGGGAATGGGAGATAACAAGTGGATGTAGAAGGTTTCAGACTTTTCCTATGGGACTTAATTATGTGAGCTCCCTATAAAATTCCTGGGGAATTGCCTCAGTATTTCTCATGGCATTGCCCTATAGAAATCCTACTGACGTCAGTATAGCCAAGAAGCTTACATTTTAAAAGTTCATGAGAATCAGGGAATGACACAGGTAAATCGTTATTGTCGAATAACGATTTTTCGCTCATTATTTCAGCTTTATGAAGCCCTAAAAAATAATGCAATGAAATAATCGCTGACAATTGATTCTTGTAAAAGTGCAATAATTTAGAAGGAAAATGGTGGTACGATGATATCACATGTTGTAATCTTCGGCAATTGCCAATGCCTTCCTGGAGAACTACAATTGTGAGCATTTCCAAAAGTGTCCCATCGTGCCCCGCTAATGCCTCTCAATATATCAATCATCAGTAAAACTGTCTTTTAATACCTTTACGAGAAATATGACGGAAGTTAAATTTCCGCGTTGCTGTAATGGTAATAAATCAAAGTTATTGGACGAGTCGTAAAAGTCGGCACCCTTCTGGTTCAGAGTATGTAGCGTTACCATCCCAGGACACAAATTGAACGAAAAAATTGTAAACCGCGGCGATATTTCAATGGCCGATATATTATGAAACTACTGGGATGGAAGTGGGTTTGTCCCCTTGGAAACACAAACAGAACTTTTTGATTTGTCATTTCTGTTTCCCATTCCTAGATTTTCGGACACGTCAATTAAATATTTAAGGATTGGTTTCAGAAAAAAAATACGGATCACGAAATTTTGAATACTGGAATACACTAGGGTTCGCTACCTGCGACTATGTCACGTGACGCACTGACCAATCACACTGCGCGTCGCGCATTCTGACTCTCCTGTGCAAATGCGGGCAAACACGCATGCGCCGGCGGTAGTCGGATAACTTCGGATCTAGACCGAATATGAAAGTTTGAAAGTCATTAAAATTGCGCCGCACGCAAAATCGACCAATAACTAATGTTTTGCTGTTGTTGGCCTTTTCAGTCTTGTATTTGTTGGTAATACTTTTAACTTTTTTGTGCTTAAAGCTTTTATTCTTAGCTCGACGTTTCGGTCCTTTTTTGTGACGATCTTCAGAACTAAATTTTTCATCTATGTTACAAATTTTGATCGAAGCTAAGGTACGCCGAGACACTCCAATTGTGACCTTGATTAGCTTGATTACAACTTTCTTTCATCAATAATGATTGATTAAAACTTTTCCCACCTTTGGGGCCACTACACTAACTTCCCCATATCGGGAAGTTAAAAATGCGCTGGAGATATCAAAAGTCGAACAGATTACACTATAATCAGGGAGTGTCCAACTCAGGATTGAGATGGGTATTGTCAGCATGAATTGAGACTGCATCCATCGTATTGTTTGCAATCAAATCTAGAAAGAAATTGAATGAAAGTGGTGGCAGATTGGAGCGCAGTGGTACCCCAGATGATGGAAAAGAGCGATAGGATGAATTCCTAGATCGGAAACAATTTAAAATTTATCATTCCAATAAAATCCAAGATGTTGTAAGAGTTTCTCCGGGATTCTAATGTATCTGAAGTTTGGTGATCACCTGTTATATAAAAAGAAAACACGGGACAATCGACAGATCGACATGAAAGTCGTTTAGAAGCGAGTAATCGATTGTTGTACAACTGACATCGAGAAATCGACATAAAATACATGAATTCCCATGAGCGACCCTTATGTAATACATACGCATAACTTGCGATTCACGTTTGCGCAGAAACATTTTTACATCTGCAAGGCATGCGTACTGTGGTCCCGCGTGATAGATACGTACTCTGAGTGTCATAACCGTCTTTTCGTCCAGGCACCTCCTCGACTAAACGTGTTGTTGGTGCATCGTCGACTTCATCCACCACTAATCCTTCCTAAAAATGACCAACCATGTCATGGCAGCGGCCATTACACTAATTTCAATTGTCATGGACTGTCATTTGTGGCCCGTCATACTGTTTTCGTTCATGTCCAGTCTGATTGGCTTTGAAATGTGCGTCGCCATGTTCCTCCTCGCGCTGGCTCATATTTCAAATTCAATAAATTTACAATTTCATTTTTCCAATTCTAAAATTCACGTTGAAATTTTTTTCTCAGTTATATATGCATATTTTTATGTGTGTACGATTAGTCCCGGAGATTCTTATTATATATATAGTTTCTAGTGTGGTCATACGAAACTACTGCATACCGATTATTCCCTTGATGCAGCTAATTAAACGCCAACATTATCTGCAATGTGTGGATGGAGTGAGAATATAATAGGTGAATACTTTGGATACTTGGACAGTCGGATTGGCCCCCTATGAATTCCGTTCATTACAAATAACTGAACTATTTATGCAGAGATCTGCCATATATTCGAAATTTTCCCTGAAGGTGAAGTCTGCATGGAAGGCCCCGGAGTATCATCAAGCTTGCGTTCACCGATCTGTAGCAAAATCTTGATTCAATATCGGTATACCAAGGTTCTACATTCGAAACTTCGACCAAGCTAGATGCTATGGGCGAAACGTGAAATTGCGCATCATCAAGCAACACTATAGAGAATCCAGTAGAAATTCCTATGGGAATTGCATAAGATTGTTTCATAGATGAGAGCGGATAGATTCGCAAGGCCAGAAAATGTGCAGTTTGCGGAAGCACACCCTGGTGACTTTTCATTCTGAGAGGAGATTGGTAGTTCACAGAATCTATCTTCACTGATTTTTCTTGGCCCAGTTTATTCGTTCGTTTTGTAACTCACCCGGATCAGGATTTTTTTTTTGCCGATCTTCATCATGGCCTAATGGGTGTTCGACCGGAGATTTGAACGAAGAAGGTGCTTTACAAGGTTCGAATTGAGAAGCGGATTTCGTCCGTTGTATATATTGTGGGCATCTTTCGATAGTTACTTGGTTACTTTGGTGTAGTGGCTGGAGTTCCTGCCTATTGGGTCACATGATCAGGGTTCGCGTCGGCCTCCGGTTTCACAAATATTTTCTCATGTAAAGTAAACTCCTTCTAGCTCTCCACTTTCGGGGCGCTGATTTCCCCGCCGGGAGAGCTACCGGTTGCCACCTCTGTGCGGGCAAGGGCGTATCTTACGACAGAGACGGCGTGATTATCCAAACGAGAACGCTATATGTATGTATCGTGCGCGTTGGTGATGCCGTTTTTGTTTTACGTCGCTCCTTGTGACGTTGTGGCCTTACGAGTTTGTAAACAAAACACTGGGTACTCTACTGCCGCTTCCACTCTAGAGCGCCCGCCCATGTCTGATGCCGAGTGCGTAGTGGGGAAAAAATTCCCCTCGCTCGGGACTTTGCGGAGAGCTACGAGGATGGAGAGCTAAAAGGCGTCTACTGTACTCCCGGCGATAGCAGGAAGCTTCCGTGTCCGTTATCGGTGGAACCCATAAAACGAGAATTAAGCCGGACGAGAACCAAACTGGTTGCGGGGGAGGGGGGCGCTGCACGGATGGGTGTGCAGTAGTCCCTTCGGCGGAAATGCTCAAGAGCAGCTACCGTGCGAATTTCAAGGAAAAATACATACACATATACACACACCTTATCTGAAAATAAAGAACTGACACAATAGTATAGGATGATCACAATAACATCCTCTATCGGCAATTTGAAGAACATGGAATAATACGAAATTTTCAAAATTGTGAAAATTCACCTCAAAATCGTTATACGTCAAAAACCGTGAAAATTTGTTAAACTCATAAAATATCTACGATTTCTCAAATTTCTACAATATTGAATATTTCTGAAAAGATTTCCAACAAATAAAAAGAATACTATGCTCTCGTAGAGTTTCAGGTCTCTTGTCCGTAGATTTCCGCCCACATTTTCTACTACCACTAGCCTAACCCTTCCAATACACAATGCCCAATAAAATTAATTTTTTCTATCGCCTTTCCTGTCAGTTGAATGTGTCTTTTACCGTCGATTTCGGCAAAATCACGGACAGCAAACGGCTGTACAAAAGGTGCTTTACAAGGATCTAACGGTGGGGATTTATACACTTTTTTATACGTTTCGTCGATTTCTAACTGTATAGAACTGTATGGAAGTTGAGTGGGGGCGGCGGAGGAGTGTGGGGGGGGGGGGGGGGAAATTGATCGCCTCTGGCGTGACAAACTCACCCCGGAGGAGTCCCTCGAGAAGCTCGGTATAGATTAGTCTACGAACTTCCACTTCTATTCTTGGAATTCTTTTTTGATTCTTTTTTTTTTTTTTTTTTGAAGGAGGAGATAGAGGAAATGCAACCCTCTGTCCTCAGGGCTGGGAGTCAACGTTGGCTCAGTTTGTGGCCACTTGAATCTTGCGGTTGGAAATAACTCAACAGCCATTACTGGTTACCGCACAATCGCGTGACATTTCAAATGGTATTTGAGGTTCAATGGAAATATACTTTTCTACTGTTCTGGGGGATTGAGTGCGGGAGAGAGAGACGAACAAATAAGGGAGATGCATTTAGTAATGTGCAGGATATTTATTTTTATGCATTGAGAGTATCGATGAGAAAATGTTTGAGTGCACGGAGAGTTAAGGTACGTGAAAAGGGATTTGTGTATCCGAAAAAAGTGATGATATTGGAGAGGATTATTATCAAAAAATTTTATGCCCTTGGGTCAAAAAGGACTATTTCTAACCTAGTTACGCAAAATCACGAAACCTCTGGTGTGTGGGCGGAAAGCGAGGTTGACACCCGCGGTTTGGCGTAGTGGATCTCCCTACCACGTTAGAGATGACGCTGAGCGGAGGACAGCGAGAGGAGGGGGTGGGAGGTCCGTCATATGCGCCCGCGATCGTAGCATACGGGTTTCTGGGGGTTTACCCTGTGTCTCGAAATACGATCACCCAAATGGCGGAAGTCGGACCCAGCCGCATGGGTGGGTGTCCAGTATGCCCTATCTAAGAAATGCTGAAGAGCGACTACTGTGGGGAGTACAAGAAAGAGGGACGCAGGCATACATACATACGGACTGCCGCTAAACATCATATCCGAAGCGCGCAACGTAGGAATCAGTGATTTTAGCAAAACACATCCAAAATTTTGGAATTAAAATGGAATTATATGGAATTGTAAAATAGAAATTTAACAAAATGCATAATTTTATAGCACAATACCTCTTCTGAAACAGTTCTGGAGAAAATATGTCACGGTTTTAATTAATGGCAACAAATGTTTGACTGCACGTTATAATTGTTTTTATTCCGTAAGCGTTTGTGAATTCATGAGACTGCCATGCGGATGTTGGTACATAAAGCGGCAACAGCAGAATAGAGAATTTTTTTTACCTCGTCATGCTTACATTTTATAAATGTCACCTTATATACGCGGAGATAGAAGCCACTGAAACAATTCTACCCTGAACTGCGACGTTTGTTAAGCTTTTTGGAGGAGCAAAAGTTGAAATTTTTTTTTTTTAAATAAATGTAACAAAAATCTGTTAATCATGTCTGATGAAAATCAATTGTCTACTCATTTAACACTTTCTAGTATTTATTGGTACAAAGCTAATGTTCAGACATTAATAGTTTGATCAATTTAATTTGGACGGAGATTGTAAAGTTTGGAAACTTGTAGTGAAACTTCGAAATTAAATTCTTGAATAAACTCTTTCGATTTTTTCTATTTTTGTATATATATGTATTCTAGAATGTACGTGTATGTACAGAGGATATTCAACGCGTATAGTCAAAACTAAAGTTTATGACCCTTTCTATAATTCGTTATATTTCTCGTCAATAATTTTCAATTAATATTTCAATGCTTTAATGAGTTGAAGTGATAGCCATAGAACATTATTATATTGTATTTGATTTTGCGAATCAATATTATATTGTTTAAACAAATTAATGAAAAAAAAATTTAGTCAATCGTCATAAAATTTTTACGATCGTTTTATATCTACTTTAATAGTAAATGTTGAAAATTTCAACAAATTTTTATATTTTGAACTGTATTTACAGAAATTTTTATTTTTCCCATAAGAGGCTATGTTAATTGAGAACTTTGATAATTAATAACCTCAAAACGGTGTTGTGAATCAATCTCAAATTTCATACAGGCATCTGTTGCCGCTTCAAAAACATGATATAAAAATTTCAAGCCATCCTTATATCTTCGCCAATATAGGTGGAATATCCTTAATGGCGTGTCGAAATTCAGTTGAATTATTAGGTCCAAATAGCTTGGCGATTACGTAGGCCTCGGCAGGTAGGCGTTCAGGAGTAGCGGGGATGCGGCTTAGCCTCATCCGAATAGGGAGACACCAAAGCAGTGATGAAGACGCAATGTAACGCCCTGTCTCATTTCGAAGGTGTCATAAGGGCGGGGGGGGGGGGGGGGTACTTCCCTCAGAGACGCGCGTGATCGTAGCACAGGTGTTTCCGGAGCTTTACCTTGCATATCAAAATACGATGGCTCAAATAGCGATATTCTGTCCCACTCAAATGGATGGGTGCCCACTACTCACTATATGAAGGAATGCTCAGGAGCAGCTATCAGGGGGAGTGAAAAAGAGAGTCACGGAGAAAAATAAAAACCTACCAAACTCCACAAACTTAAAGTTCTTCAACATTTCCCAAATTGCACAAACAAAATAAAAATGCAAACGATAGAGTATTTCAGATATTGTAGAAATTAAAACATTGTCAATTCTTCCCGAATTTCGAAGAGAATCATTCATCCGCGTGCTTTGGATGTTTTCATTCCGCGTATTTATTGAAGCATATAATTAGGAAATTAGTGAATCGTACAGTGTGGAGTAAATTGAACGGAGTACCCCAACAAAAACTGACTTTGATTTCTATCGTTGAGTGTTATTGTTGTACACCAACTGGCGTACCGCAGAATGACTCGGAACAACAAAAATGATTGATGACGCGCTACTTGGGGGAGCAACCACGCGGAGCATGTAAACATTTTTCCTCCCCATCACCTGCATAAAAAATATGGAATAGCGATTGAAGAGAACTGAATTACAGAATTCTATTGGATATTCCCGGGATTGAGTTTCAAGAATCAACGGTGCGAGACCTTCTGTAGGTCGCACCAATAACTTGCAGATGGAATTTGAAATATTTGATTTGTAAGTACTTCATAATTATTTAATTCTTAAGTCGTTTTCGTCCGAGCCTCTCCAACCAACGCATTCGCACGCATGATGAGCAGAGCGCCGTCCATGTATTTCCCATTGCGTTGTTGCCCCAACCCTTTTTCGGTGCCCACTTTTCATTGCGAAACAGACAATTATTTCTTGATTGCCTGAAGTAATTATCTGAAAAATCCCATAATAAAGTCACAGACGATTACCGGCGGACGAATCCACCATTTGACTCACCACATTTGGAAATACTTAGACGCGGCAGGAGCGCTTAGAATTTTTGTACTACGTATCCGGTAGCACCACGAGCGCTGCGCCGTTTTTCTCGATTTTGTTACTAAATTTATAATGGCCGTCTGCTTTTTTTGATGTCTATTGCTTGTCCTCAACGGAGGGCCAAGTTCATTTTGGGCTTACCCTGCATACCAACAAATTTTCACCCTCTGAAATACGTTCCGCCAATTCACTGCCTTCTCCAGGGAGGAGCTCTACCCACTTTCCCTCACTCCTCATTTTCTGGAATGTGAAATTTTCTGTAAAGTATAAGGTAGTTGCCATGAATATTCTGTGATGAAAATACTGAGAAACAATATCAAGTTTTCATCTCGGGAAAATCCAAATTCGAAATATCACAAATGTAATATTCAGTAATTTTATTATTGAAACACATTATGACGTTGTTGATAGAAAGTCAGTGTAAAAGAGTGTTTTCGTGTTATCTCAATGTGTTCCGTAATAGTGGATTTGAGTGAATTATGTTCAATAATGATTCAAATACGATAAGACAAATTCACCCACCCACCCACTCACCCACCCACACACACACACTAAGTCGGCCCCAGCCGCATGTGTGGGTGTCCGGTACGCCCCCTGAAGGAATGCTTAACGGCCGCTACCCGGGGCGTACAAATGAGAGGGACGGAGAAAAAAAAACACACACACAGATACATACATATATATATATATATATCGAGGGTGTGGCCCTCCATGGGACGCATCGTTAACGATATATATATTGATATAACGTATATATCGATACATACGTTGTATCGATATATATATGTATATATATATATATATATATATATATCGTGAATGTTGCGTCCCGTCGAGGGCCACACCCCCCTCCCCTCCATTTAGATTTTGTTTTTTTAAGTTAAAGAAAAAAAGTAATCTTTCCTAATTCTTCAAAGGTGTCTAGCATTCCAAGCTTTGGTGAGAATTTTTTCGTGATTTTTTTGTCCGTCTCCCGTTCTTCCATTTGAAACATTGCCCATAGAGTACGCTGAACATTTCAGTTGCCTTTGAGATGGCAGATAGTTATCGTGCCATGAGATAGTTAAAGTTCGGCATGCTCAAGTACTCTAAAGTCTCGATATGAAAGTTTCACGGTATATGACACGAGCAGGGAGAGCATTATATACACTATACTTCCGGTGGAGTACGGCAGAGATTATTTGGGAAGAGCGTAATATAGAATATGTATGTCTTGCGAAGAGGCGCAGAATTGTACGATGAAAATTGTTAAGTGAAATCTGGACAAAAGGAAGTGGTAATGATAAAGCTTGCAAATTAAATTCTTGAAATTAACTTATTTTTTTATTTTTACGTTTTGAGAAATTTTGAGAAAATCTTGAAAGTTTTCTCATTATTTCAAAGTTTCCAAATTTTTCAGCTGTTTTTGGAAATTGTCTAGTTCTTTTCGAACTGGAATTTTGGAAATTTCTCAGATTTTTCGGAATTTTCACTTTTCTTTAGTTCAAAATTTTCAATTTTTTCAAATTTTCCTAAAATTTGACTTTTTCAAAATTTTCAAAATAGCCAAAAATTTGAAAATTCTTCAAACTACAGTTTATGACATTTTGAAAATTTTTGGACTGCCTTCAATATTAGGAGGTTTTCTACCATTTTCAAGAAAAAAAAAGAAAATAAATAAATATTAAAATTTTTGGGATTTTTAGAAAATTTTTTACAAATCTGGGGGAATTTCCCACGCACAAAAATTTTTTTTTGGTCCCTGGAATTTTTTTTGTTTCATCAAATCGGCAAATCGGTTATAAAGTCAAATTAACCCATCCTGTTTTACGGCGTTGCTACCAAATTGTTTGTCACAATTAACTATTCATGATGGATAATCGAACGATGATTAAGGACGACACAAAACACGATAATGCCTCCCACGCAACAAACACAAATCGAATAATTACTGGCATTGCGCCAGACGTCCAGTTGATTCATTGGCGTTATTAATGAGCATCCGTCCTGTATATTCAATCGTTTGAATTTTCATGAAATCCAAAAAGTTAGTCTCTTTCAATTTCTCCAGGCACTTTCTCATACATAGTCATTGTCATGATCTAAGTTAGTCCGCAAGATGAGACGTGATTCCATTAAATTCTCATTGAGCCACTCATTAGCATCATTAGCGCGATCTGGAATTCTGCGACACAAGAAATAATTCGCCCGACCATTTTTCTCTGCACAAGTCCGATTCAGTTGAAATGCAATTAATTCATCTGCATCCACTTTGGTGCAATTTTCGTCCCATTTTTATAATTCGCTGCGGAATTTCCAGAGTAAAGTGAAAATTTCGAGATCGGGTATTCTTCGATTTTTCTAAACAATTTCGGAAATTTGAATAGTCTAATTATTATGAAATTTTGGAATTTTGAAAATTTGAAAATTATGAAATTTTGAAATTTTGAAATTTTGAAATTCTAAAATTTTTGAAATTTTGAAATTTTTGAAATTTTTGAATATTTTGAAATTTTTGAAATTTTTGAAATTTTTGAAATTTTTGAAATTTTTGAAATTTTTAAAATTTTTGAAATTTTTAAAATTTTTGAAATTTTTGAAAATTTTGAAATTTTTGAAATTCCGGAAATTTCGGGAAGTTTGGAACATTCGCCATTTATCAAATTGTCTTTAAATTGTTTTGTAATTGTTCAAATGTATATTTGCTGTTAACTTCTTGATTTCCAACTTCATTATTATCACATCTCCTCGACCCATTCGAAATTTTTCAGGTATGCATTTCTGTTCAATGTTTGAACGGGAATTGAATTCTGCCACACAGTTTCATCAAACCGCATACTTATTACAGAATTGAACCATATGAATAACGTCGAAATCTACTGAAAAAATGATTTCCTTGCGTCAACTAGGGTCCCTGAAAATGGCCTCGTTATTCCTAAAATTTGACAAATTATATGACTTATTCTCCACTTAATTGAACGCTGAAAAGGGGGATGTAAATGTAAAATGATTTCCCCTTTAGATTTTCAATTCTCGTACACAGCGGTTTATTCATTTAGCTTAATTAGGTATTCGCACAAAGCTTGGAAGAATGAATAAACATTTCATTCCCAGCCAAGTGCTGAAAAATTCCATGCATACCTTAGCAGAGCCGGAATTTCTCGAAAGCTATGCAATCTCAATCTCTGCTGTAAGAAGTTCAACCTGCATATGCAACATTTTACACTGCTATTGCGCTTTGTTTCTGCTCAACATATGCCATACGCCTTTATTTCACGAGCGTTTGATACTGTATAGTTTCCCGGTAAAAGGAGAGTCAACAAATGTTCTGTGGTATTTCATACATAAGGAATGAATCAAATGTTGCATAACGGGAACTAGTGTGCAATTCAAAAACCTGCAGTGTTAAAAAAGTGTAAATTTACCAGACTTTTATCATTAATTTTAATGATTTTTTTGAATGATGAGACTTAATGATTTTCTTACTTCACTTTCATGTCTATTTGACTCATTTTACCGCCAGACGATGCTCAGTTTAATTCCTGATGAAAATTTCTCCTGTAATATTTCCTCGATATCAACTTAATCGGCTTAAAACGTAAAGTTCATTTATATCCACAAATTCGGTTATAAAGTCGGTTGCTCAAGACCAATGGGTTCACTTTGGTAATATAGAACAGCTTTCTTGACTGTAGTAGAAAATAATTTCAATAATTCTTACCTTGATAAGAAATCTGAATTTGAATTTGAATTATTTATAAGTCAATGATTTAAGTTGGAAGAGGTCCATGAAGTCACGCATAATGTGGCTTGGAGTCACTGAAATGAGAAACGTGCTGAAATCATTGAAATCACTCATAGAATTAGAACGAAACAAAACTGCAAAATTCGGCCTCAACAAATTGCATTTTGAAAAGTCTCAAAGTTTTCGTAAATTGCAAAATTTCCACTGGTTATAAGCTAAATCTGGAAATTGAATCCATAATACATTTCAAATTTTCTCTTTTAGTCGCGCTCATTGGTGTCGGCCAATCTGGTCCGGACGTTTTACTTTTCTTCCTTATGCTTCATTTTCCCAGTTCTATTTCCTCATAATATTTCTCAGAAAGTACCGCACGTTGATTAGACCG
Source organism: Asobara japonica (assembly GCA_026005395.1). NCBI lineage: Eukaryota > Metazoa > Arthropoda > Insecta > Hymenoptera > Braconidae > Asobara > Asobara japonica. The sequence goes on along the minus strand of BQMI01000176.1, from coordinate 1,904,801 downwards.
TCACCCCCACCTACCTTATCCCCTTATTGATTAACGATTGATAAATTACGTTTATCTGAAGTCCCCAAGACTCGATATCACCGGGGTCGGCATTTACCAATGGTTCTGAAGCAAGAAAAATGTTTAAAAATTACCGACAATCCCCTGAATCAAAAGATAGCAGTTGTAATCAATGTGGTCATCGCCTAGATAGCTTTCCGGCTGATGACAATTTGACCTGGGCTCTTTCCATTCGTGCAATTAGCTACCAAGAAAAAAAAATTATCAAAATTATGGCTCGATCTATACCTTTCAACAAGTTTAATAAGCTGAGACATGCGATACAATTGTCAAAATATGAATTATGAAAAACATGCTTACATAGGCTGACCCACATCCACACCTATCCGACCACACCCACATCCACCCAGCCGCCCATCGGCATACACACACACACCCATTCACACTCACCCGCCTATCCGCACACACCCAACCACCCACTCATTCGCACACATACCCGCCCACCCCTCCTCACACATCGACCCGCCCACCCATGCACACCCGTCCGCCTATCCGCACACACCCACCCATCCTCATACATCTACCCGCCCACCCACCCGCCCACTCATTCGCACACACTTACCCGTCCTCACACACCCACCCGTCCGCACACACCCACCTGTCCCCACACACCCACCCGTCCGCACACATCCACCCGTCCGCTCATCCACCCATCCACACCCGCCCTTCCGCCCGCCTACCCATCCACACCCACCCGCCCGCCCACCCATCCACACCCGCCCACCTACCGGGCCACCCAGCCACACCCACTCACCCATCCACCCTTCCACACACACCAATGCACATACACATCGGATAACTTACCCCATCAACAAAACAATTGAATGGCTTATCAGTAAATAAAAAAAACAACGTAAGGCTAACGAACCGCATTGAAATTTCATCGATAACTTCCGTACAGAAATTTTTGACCTATATGTTTAATTCACAATTTCATCACCTATTTTTTTCTAGTGAGCAAACTAACCGCTAATACCTAATTTTTAGTGCCAGAGGGTTTGAAACCAGTGGTTACGTTCGAGTAGAGCGTACAGCGTGTAGAGGAAAATGGTAAGTCATTTGTTATGGAGGGGGGAAAAGGAGGCGTACAAGGGTATAAATTCCGGTTCCACTGGAGAAATGTCACTGCAGTAGATCCCGGGGCAAAGGTTTCCAATGTTCCCAACTTTTATCTTCAACATTGATGGGGAGGAATAACTCTCTTACAATGATCTAGAAAAATTCGACGGTCGACGTGAAATACTGGAAATTGATGTTTGTCGATTTCAGTTCGTTTGTTCCTACACTTTTCTAGATGTCTTTCTGCTCGTGATTTTTGGAATGTTATTTCCATAATCAGAAAAGGGAAACCCAATCAACCAAGGGTCTACGCTTCGAGAGCAACTCTTTTCAACTTACATAACGCATTAAGTTGAATTCAGGATTAAAATGTGGAAAAAATATAACGAAATGAAGGGAAAAGGCACATTTTCTGTCATACCTGATCACAAATGAAGCAAATTATTTTATTAATAATTCTGAGTATTCATTTAAAAAAAGAAAATCGAGAATAAAATAATATGTTGCGAAATGTCATTCGGACGATGCTGATTGTGGGTTTTTTTTTTAATTTCCCTGGCGCAATTTAACGCACATGTTCAACGACCGTAAATCTTCCGTTGTCTGACAAACTAAAGAACACACTACTTCACGGATTGAAATACTTTGAAATAGTAGAATGTAAAAAATTTTAAAACCATCAAAAAATAAAAATAAATTCATACTCAAAATTTACGAAACATATTTTGGAATGAAAAAATTCCTATTCGAAGCAAAACGAAATTTTTGATAGTTTAAGCTATGTGTAATGTGAAAAACGAAAGTATCGATTCAAAGTTGGTCCACACATAAAAATGCACTGTTTGTGATGCGGGCACCCACACCCACACCAACACACACGCACACACAGATGCACATACACACCTACTGACACACACACACACACACAAACGCTAAAAATCTTGGGAAGCAATGTTGTCATCAGAGGTGGCGTGGGACGCGATAAGTACTTTTTCGACAGAGGTTCTGCGGGCGCTGCGCCGCGAGCAGCAGGTTAGGAAAAATTCAAAGTGAACGGAGGATGTCTCTACTGTGGAAGACCCGGAGGAATGTACGACTATCATCCTCTACACAACGAAGTAATGCTTCACGGGAGTCCCGTCCTGACCTGAGGATACTGGAATATAGAAGACATTTTGTTCCTCGGGTGAATATAGGGCAAGGAGTATTATCCCTTTTTCATTTCTCATTTTTTGAACATATTTTGTTTACAAGAGACACAGAAAAGAAGGCAAAAAAAGGACGAAGTTCTGTTTTTTTTCCTTTAAAGAAAAAGAACGCACACACATATAGCTTAATGTTGAGTCATTGATAGGGCTGTAAATTAGTTTCGCGTGTCACTGCAAATAAAAATTCTGGTAAATATGCGGTGTGCCCAGCATTCACTCATTCCGTTCGATTTATCCCCACGTTTTCCTGCATTGATCATACAACATAAATCATCTCATGCGGAAAAAAATTTACACGCCGATGGAGAAATTAGTTCATACAGCAGATCCTTCCGGCCAGGCCATTCGCTTCTTTTTTTTTTATCTCCGCAGCTCTCAGTCGGTGCAATGTTACGTAATAACTCGTATTCCATTTCCCATTCACTACATGGTTCACCTGATAACACCACGTCTCATTTTATTTTTTCACTTTATGTACATTATTCCATTTGACCGTATAGCCCCCATGGAAATAAATATACGGTTGAAATAGCACGTAGGCAAAAATCCTGTAGGATTTTCTATGAAGATAATTTTACGTATTTTCTCAATTTTGCATTTTGTTTTCTACAAGGGTCTTATAGGATCTAGTATCGGCATCTATTGGTTAGAGACTGTTTGCGATGGAACCCGATCCAGCGAAATAGACGTGTATATGTCTGTGCCCGTGAGTGGATGTGGGTGGGTGGGTGTATGTGTCTGTGAGTGGATGTGGGTGGGTGGGTGGGTGTATGTGTCTGTGAGTGGATGTGGGTGGGTGCGTGTCTGGGTGAGTGGGTCTGAGTGTGGGGGCCGGTGGATAGGTGGGTGGGGATGGGCCTGGATTTGGGGGGTGGGGGGGTTGGGTGGGTGTTCGTGTGTGTGAATATGTGTGTGCAGGGGTGGCGTAATAAAAAAATCGTAATGAAAAACAATCCCGGGGTAATATATCCAACTCGGATTGATTTTCTTCAAGTAGTAAGCTCCCATTTGTGAATTAGTAGTTCCCCTTCGTGTCCTTGAGTCCTTTGCCACTCCTCAAATTTGCCGGATGACCATTATTGAACAACTGAGCTTGACTTCCGGCGGGCAATTATTTTGGTGGGATTAATAACAGGGTCACGTAAATGCTGATATATGACCCATATATAGGAAAATAAGAGTCAATTTCCAGATTATAAACACCCCGAATCAATACAGCGCGATGTACTCGGCCTAATATTCTTGAGGGCCTGCTGAGATTTTATTACGAATGCCAAGGTGCAGAATTAATTTCCTTCGTATTTTTCTTTAATTACGAAATAGTATATTATGCCATGAGGATCACAGAAGATTTTTCGCCGAATTTGGGTTTGTAGGCCGAGCCGAAGGCGAGGTGTGGGCGTGTGTGTGTGTGTGTGTGTATTTGGGTGGGTGGGGGGGGGTGTATGTGGATGGGTGGGTGTACGGGTGGCTCGCTGGCGGAGTAGGTGGGTAAATGGGTGGGGGGGGGGTGTATGTGGATGGGTGGGTGTACGGGTGGCTCGCTGGCGGAGTAGGTGGGTAAATGGGTGGGTGGGGGGCTGTGTGGATCGGTGGGTGGGTGAGTGGGTGGGTGGGTGTGTATGTATACACATAACAGTTTTTTTCGAACTAGCCCTTTTTTGTGTAAAAGAATAGTACATAAAGTTGTTTGCTAAGATTCTGCAAAACAGTGTATATTGCATATAATCACAGTTTAAATCATGTTTGAAATACTTGGCATTTCGTGAAAATTCTAGAAAAAAAATATTCTGGAACGGAAATCAAGACGGGGAATTTTTTGCGCGACTGCGATGATTCACACCCATTCAGGCCATGAGTTTGTAATAGAAAAAAAAAGTTTGTTCTGTCGGACTGCAAGACAAAGAGGTGATAAAACTACGAACAATAAAAAATGTGGATCTCGAGGAGCTTAATTCCGGACACCAACCAGATTTCTTTTCTATTTTTTCTTTGACCTCCAATTTTTTTCCCTTTGGCATGAGAAATGTTAGATATATTTCACCACCTAGTCATCGTAAAAACCTAGATGTCACTCGTGAAAAAGGTTTGCGAGTGAAAAGTTGAAGCGTCCTTTGAAGCTCTGACCCCTTGACACTCCATTTATTACACATTTTAGTATAAGGTAGAGTAGTAGAATGCTAACCAGAAATCCCGAATAATTCCAGCTGTGATACCACTTTTGTTGAGCGTTTTTTACCCCGAATAATTCTGCGTTTTGGATTTATTTCTGTTGGTATTCTTGCAACTATTTTTCATTGACTTCCGTTATATTTAAGGGATTAATAAAACATAATTTTTATTACTTTAGGAGCTTTTGACATGTATGTTCTGCTATTTTCCGCATTAATCCGTTGAATTATGAATGCGATATACTTGCGAGTATTGCAGTCCCTAAAACAAAGGCAATTAAGGAAAAAAGGTGGAAAAAATATATGGTTCTCTCTTTGTATGTGTACGTGTGTGTGTGGGTGTATTTTTTTCCTCCGTCCCTCTCTTTTGTACTGTATTTAACGTATTAGGCAAATACTCTACCTACTACACCGAAGCCGCAACTCTGTGTGTGTGTGTGCGTGTGTGTGTGGGTCGGTGGGTGGGTATGTGGATGGGTGGGTGGCTGTGTGGGTGGGCGTATGCATGTCCGTATGTGTGTTTGTGTGGTGTAGGTAGGTAGGTGGTGAGTGGGTGTGTGGGTAGGTGGGTGTGTGGGTCGGTGGGTGTGTGGGTAGGTGCGTGTGTGGGTAGGTGGGTAGGTGGGTGTGTGGGTCGGTGGGTGTGTGGGTAGGTGGGTGTGTGGGTCGGTGGGTGTGTGGGTAGGTGCGTGTGTGGGTAGGTGGGTAGGTGGGTGTGTGGGTCGGTGGGTGTGTGGGTAGGTGGGTGTGTGGGTTAGTGGGTCGGTGGGTGTGTGGGTCAGTCGGTGTGTGGGTAGGTAGGTGTGTGGGTGTGCAAGTGGGTGGGTGAGTTGTTAATAAAACAAAATTTGTCTGCATCGTTTACACTGTTACTACTAATAACATTCTCAAGGCAGCTAGGTCATTGATTACAGGTATTCACTATATGCCAATTCCAATATACCAATTCTCCACAATCGATTGGAATAGCTGTTAGACCGCAGGTGCATTTCACTCAATATTATTTTAAAATTCAACTGAATAAGAAAACATGAAAAGTTGTTACACCCAGAGGATTAAATACAAGTTGGCCCTGAGCAATTCAAGAAATAATTTATCAACCAAGTTCTTTCCGGACAGCTCAGCTGTCTCAGCAACTCCTGGAAATTGACAGTTGCAATTTATGTACCGATCATGATAACTTAGCACGTAGACGAACAAGAATTGGTGATAAATTTGGCCAAAGTCCTCCAACTTATTTTATCCTACAGTGACACACGCTGACCCAAATGGGAGAAAGATCTTTCTAGTTTTAAATCTACGTATATAGTCACTTAAGGAGCGCATGTGCCGTGTGTGCGGTTACCAGTGATTTCCGTTTTTTTTTTCTTGGATTTGTTCAATCGATATGTTCTCTATCTCCTTCAATCAGAATAAAACTGTGTACTGTATCGACGTTTCGAGATTCAACAAGCTCGGTGTTAAGTGTATGGTGAAGTAATAATGAAATTGCAACAAAAAAGGAGTGGATTAAATGAGGAACTCAATACTTTTGCTGCCTACAATTTACTTAGAGACTCACATATCTGATTAAAGAATGCTTTTAGAAAAACAAGCATGTAACATTGATTGCAGGAAATTTCATTTTTAATCAGTTTTTTTAACTTCCCGAAGGGAAAGCAAATGTAATGGCCCAGAAAATCAAAAATGGAAATTTCATCATATCTCCACGTTTCAAGCTATTGCCCATCGATTAAAGCGATTGTAACAAAAATGTCTGCAAGTATGTAACGCTGGATGAGTAGTCGTATGTATGTGCCATAAATGTTTGTCCAACAATTTTTTCAACACCCATGAAGCGAGTTTATTAATTTTTTTTAATCGCTGCGTTTTCACGTAACTAAAAACTGCTTCGATTTTTGATTAAATCGATTCAGTGGTTTCAAATTTATCCAGAAAAGTATGATGCCCCAAACCGTGAAACTTTTGAATGGATCAGCTTCTGGAAAAGGCATAAGTGAAAGATAAATACGGCCTTCTGGCTTGTGCGAAATTTGGGCGAAATTCGTCTACACATTTAATAGTTATTCACTTTGTGCAAGTGGCGCGAAAGTTTTCTTCACATCTAAACTTGCAAAGTCCCATATGCGACATATGGAAAGAAAATGACTCTCAACTTCTACCAAAGAACTTCTTGTTGCTTTGGACCTAGTGTTTTCCGATACACCAAAGATACGCATTTGTGCGTAGCATTTCGGCAATTTTAAGATTATAACTTTTCACTAAACGCCCATGGCTTTGAAGAACCTCAATTGCGACCCTGACGGAATTATGACATGGCGGGAAATTCAAAATGAAATTTGTCCGGATTTAAGTACCGCACCCTGAATAGCGCCTGGCTCTAACCTAGATTCGGACCGAGCCGCTGGAGCATATTTTTCACGGAGTAACAACGCTAAGCCGGACGGGAGCGCAACCTGACCCTGGGGGGGGGGGGGGGGGACGGGAGTGTTCCATAATAGGCGCTCCCAACACAGGTACTGCTAACAGTACTCTCTTGCGAAGGAATGCTCATCAGCAGCATCCGTGAGAACTACAAGGGACAGAGAAAATAAGATACACACACAGAAATCCCTAGCTAATGCATTACTAGCTGTTGAGGGTGAGGGAAGTCACCTAATTTCACAGCTTCAAAATTTATTCATGAAGGATTATGGTGCGATCGAAGTAGTTAATTTCGCGGTTCTCTTAATAGATTATGTCTGTTTATCTGCACAGCGGTACTCTAACACGTGTTAACACTTTGGGCAACAAAGTAATACTGTAAGCGTGACCGCGCTATATATAGTCCAACTAGACTGACTAGGATGACAGCGGAACCGTCCCCTAAAGGAGACTGGCAAAAGGCGCCAAATTCTAACAATTGATCATAAAATTTTCAACACCAAGCTTGTTTAATACAGGGAAACCCCTAACCAAAATACCGCGCATTTTCATTTGTGTCAATTGTGTTTGGAGTTCGAATTTATCAAGCCCTGTGTTTGTCCGCTTTTCGCGCGTCCTTTGTGTAGGTCAACTGATACGAAAAAAGAAATATAATACTGTATGTATTCCAATCAAAGCGATTGCCTCTATACATGCAACAAAAAATTCAGTTGATCACTGACTACTGTACATCTCACATCTCGATACTTCATCGATTGTTTGTTACAACAATTGCATGTAATTCTTGTTTCCTTGATCACTGCTTTTATGGACACAGGTCCGTTTAACGTAAAAGTTTCGGGTTGAGCGCTGTTGGCGGAAATGGCTGTAGTAAAGTGACAAGCGGTATATAGGAAAAAGAAAAAAAATATATATATATATATATGTGAGAGCGAGATATTGTGTGAGTATCGTGACATTGACCAGTCTGTAATCGCTTCATCAGACCTCTAAAATTTCTTCCATCAAGACTATGTTCGATAATTCAAATAGTGAAGCGTAATATTTACAGTTTAGTTACGTGTGGAGGAAAATAATTTATAGCACAATTAGGTGAACCGGAATTACATTTTACGATTTGATTGGAATTCGCACATGTTGCGCATGCCGTTAAAATCGGAATTACACCCTTTATGATGATATTGATGACGTTCTGCAGCAGTAGCCACAAGCATTTTTGGGCCATATCCTCAACACCAATGCTATTAATGATTGTTGAAATGGAGCTTTGTTGTGGCTATGAGTGTGAGCTACAAAAAACTAAATCTAAAAATGTTTTGTGAATTGCGCCTTCGTGAAATTTGGAGATGAAATAAAAATTATAAACTGATAAGCGGTCCAGTATAGAGAAAGTACTGGGATAAAAGTGTGTTTGCCCCCGTTGGGAGCACAAACAAAACTTCCCGATTTGTAATTTCGGTTTGCCATTCCTAGATTTTCCGACACTTCAATTGAATGTTAAAAGACTGATTTCAGAGAAAGAATAGGAATCATGAAATTTGGAACACTGGAATATAACGGGTGTCGCTACCTGCGACTATATCACGTGACCCACTGACGAATCACAGTGCGCATCGCGCATTCAGACTCTCCTGTGCAAATGAGAGCAAACATTCGGATCTAAACCGAATATGAAAGTTTGAATAGTCTCTTTTTACAGCACGTAACCAGTACAGTTTTTTAGTACAGTCAACTCTATCACAAGTTGATGGATCCCTACAGTCAAATCGTCACCCGTGCAAGACTTGCCGATCTTACGGATGCGGCCAATGTATTGGCCACTATCGGCGACTCGATGCTGGGTAAAACAAGCATCGGCCAATATGTCGGTCGCGATCGGCCTGCCATGCTTGGTTGCCCAGCCCTGGGCCAATATGTCGGTCAGCATCGATTGGCCAAACTTCGGTCAGTCGAACTCAAACCAAGTCCCAGAACTACTTGAATTAAATCAAACGTCACTTTCGTCAAGTTTCTACGTGTTTTTAATATTTGATAACGCTATTCTATTCAATCTACATCCACATATAAAAAATCAGGTTAATGAAATATATATGAATCATTTGATGTAGAGTTATTGCAATTACCGCGGTAGCCAAGTGGTTAGCGCGCAGAGTTGGTAATCGATGATCCGGGTTCGATTCCCAGGGTGGGCGTTGGCCGAGCGTTGGCCGAGTATAGGGGGCGATAGCATCCGGGAGTGGGAGAAGTAGGGGAGGGTCACTTGTGGGACAGGGTGGTGGAGCGTCCGGTCCCGCGCAGTGCACTACTGGGAGAGTCAACTGTATAAAAATAGTTTTATTTCCTCCATAAAAAATAGCAGCTCTTTTTCGGTATATGCATTCAAGTTCTATGTCCTTCATGGGATGGACTTGAAAACTATTATAGATTACCTATTCTGGATACGGTAAAAATGCGTGAATATATTCCTGTGTTTAATAAAAAAATCTTTAGAAATTATCCATGCGATGGGAAAACCGAGAAAGTCCTTCCACGCTTAATTGGCTAAATTTTTTTTTTGAGTGCACGGAAAATGCCAAATATTAATTACGCAATTAAACTAATAGCCCTGCCACCGCTCAAGTACCACAGTGAATACTCATTAAATTTCATTCGTAAAGACTAAATAAAGTACCAATTAGTCGCAATTATGCAATACTCATTGATGAAAACTACTTGAGTATTTTCACGGAGTCACTCAGCTCGTTGGCTGCTCGTGGATCGAAATGTGGTCCGTAATTCAATACAACTGAATATTATTTTTCGAGTACTGAGCAACTCCAATATCGCAATGTCGTGACGTATTCTTATGTATTCGTTTGGGTATTGAATGACGTAGCTGAGCGGTCATGACAGTATGCATCGAGCCGTATTAGTTTTTTTATTTGTTTATTTCTAATTATTCGGGTTTTGTTTATCTTCTTGCTTAAGGGATTTTATTGTCTCGACTCCAAAGTGAGAAGAATAAAAACGATAAAATCTTTAATTTTCGATAAGTAGCATCGGCTCGACGCCGTTTCAATAAGATGTATGTGTGTGTGTGTGTGTATGTGAGTATGTTTTTTTTTCTCCGACTGCGCACGCAGCCGCGCCTTCGCTGACAATCGTAGTCTCTATCTCTATTTATTCCTATTCAAGAAACTTCAAGAAAATACGTACACAGAAATGTAAAATTCAACTTCGGAAAAGAATTGTTTTACTTCAAGTTATATATCGTAATGCAGTGCGCATTCCGCCTTGTCATATAAAATATGAGGGCAAAAAAAATTTTCTTAGCTTCAAAGCTGTCGGAGTATAAGTTATACGCTACTGAAACTCTATTCCTCCGGACTTTTTGTAAATTGCATGATATATGAGTTGGATCTCCTGTTTGGAACGGTATCTTCTCGAAAACACTCGTCATTAATCAAGTAATTTTGAGGGTTTTCGGTCGATCCTTCACCGCTGTTCGCTTGGTCTCCCACCTGCTAATGGAGGACCTAAAGGTATGTCGTGGTCCATCTTCCTCATAAATTAAAATTACCGTTTTCTCATGGACCACAGCATCCCCATACTTCATCTCTTATTTCAGACAGATGAGAAAAATTTAATTAATGACGAGTATATGCGTAATGTGGGATGGAATTAGCCCAGTATGTATAACCTTACTAGTCATGCCAAGTGTTCATAACGCTCTAGCGTCTATACGGTTAGCGCTAGCCCAAGAATTGTTCAACAAAAGTGGTTCCTCATGCTAAAATCGGCATTTTATGTTCAACTACTTTTTTTTTCATAATTTGCATAATTAAGGAGGTACAGCCCTGAAGCCTATTGAAGAAATCGCCGAGTCCAAAGTCGTAGGACAATTCCTTATTAGTTGATTATAATTTATTTTCGAATCGTGATTCATTTATTGCTTCATTCGGGCTTGTGTACCGAAAAATGCTACCCATAAATAGCCAACATTTTTTTCCGTCTCCAAGGGTACCCAGCGCTCTACTTTTTATTCCGGTGCAAGAGACATCGTATCTCAATATTATAGGTAAAAGGATCTGTCGAATATGAAAGATTAGTGATGTTACATAATGTTTAATCGAGACAGAAAAAAACGAAGCAGATAGAACCCTAAAAAAAATAATGCTAAGAATTACACAAAGTTTCTCGCTTGCGAATTTCACGTGCAAACCAGAGCACATTTGTGTGAAGTTAGTCAGGCATGCTGAAGAAAGTTTTTAGCACCACCCAAACCATGAAGCTCTCTACATGAATGCGTGTGCTAGGTAGGAATTTCTGGGGTATACTAATGACGGGAAAGACATAAAAACAAGGGGACAAGAATGCACAATAACAATGTGTACACAACCGTGAATGCACTGGCATTTCCACGGAGGAGGCTGCTCATTGGGACGATTAAAGTATATAATGTTTTAATCCAGTGTAGCTAAGTTTGGCTCTTCGCTTGAGGGCCATTACCCTTTTTTTTTGCATTCTACTGTAAACTTGTTGGACTCAGTATGCGTCAAAATCAAAAGTTTCGGGATTATGTTCCTCTAATTGAAGGAAATCGTCGGCGAAGAGAACTGCTGTTGGGGACACGAAAGACTTGCCGCTCTGCATCTCAATCCAACATTTGTTTCAAGTAATGACTTGTACATATACAACTTTTCGATATAGGGCAGTTATTTTAATGGTCCGAAAATCAAAAGTGGATCTACAGTCGGCTCTCCCATAAGTTGACACCCCGTTAGTTGACGATGCCATTAGTCCACTGACTCGCGCTCCTTCTAGGTTGAGCCCCCTCAAACGCTCTGTCCCCACCACATCGAAAATTTCGCGCCTAAACATTGCGCACAATATGAGATACGAAACGCCTTGCGCGAAGACTCACGTGACATGCGGGAGTGGGAGAAGTAGGGGGCTCAACCTAAACGGAGCGCTGAAAAGTGGCTCGGTCCCGAGCGCTACACTTAAGGGAGAGCCGACTGTATTCAAACTTTCATATTCGGTCTAGATTCGAAGTTGTCCGACTACCGCCAGCGCATGTGCGTTTGCCCACATTTGCAAAAGAGCGTCTGAATGCGCGATGCGCAGTGTGATTGGTCAGTGCGTCACGTGACATAGTCGTAGGTAGCGACACCTATTGTATTCCAGTGTTCCAAATTTCATGATTCCTATTCTTCTCTGAAACCAGTCCTTAAACATTCGATTGAGGTGTCGGAAAATCTAGGAATGGGAAACAGAAATTACAAATCGGGAAGTTTTGTTTGTGCTCCCAGGGGCCCAATACACTTCCATCCCACTAGGTAAGAGATCAAATCGATATTGCACTTCTAATTTCTGAATAAAACGATTGATGTGCTAGATATAGGGTTTTATGGATTATTCAAAATACCAAGAAACCCCAAGTTTCGTCATAATAAATTCAAGATGGTGATTCATGCGACTGAATGATTGCATAGAAAATGATATCTCATATTCACGACTGAAATGCAATTCCTTTGAATTTGACATGGAAATTCAATATATACCTTCAATTGGCTATCCCGCACATTGAGAATTTATTGGATCTCAGATATCCATTGGGATGATAGAATATGAAATATATTCATATTGACCTGAAAGAATTAATCCAGCTGCGAGTAAATAAACTTCGTCATTTAAAAACCACTTTATTAATAATAAACCAGTCATCATCTTCATTTCATGGTGAAATACAGTTCTTATCAAGCGAAAAAATGCGATGAAGTTTCGGGCGTCGTATTGCAAAACTTTTTTCCACGTGCATTCACTTTTGCAATTGCATTCAGAACTAGAAAAATGGATTACTTGAATCGAGGAAAGTTGAGTGAAATCAAGTGAAGCGTCAAAGAAACTTTTGCGGGTGTAACCAACCTTGTTATGAGAAAATTCACGATTTTTAGAAGCGACTGAAGAAGGACGCACTGACGAATTATACAGGATGTGGCAGTTGAATCCGGACAAATTTCAATTTAAATTTTCCGCCATATTGTAGTTCCGCAGCAGGCTTCGCCCATAGGGACAGCGCTGCCTTACATAGAGCGTGCGAGCGCTTCAAGACGGTGATGGAGGCGGCAATTGAGGCCGACGTTGGTTATATTGAGTAATCGTGCTCCTGACACGTCACACGACTATTGTCTAGTAATCTTTTCCTTTACACTTGTACTTTGTGTCAATAAATTATATTTCAAAATTTGAAATTTATATTTTATTGCACTATGTCAATGGAACTGATGTAAGGATGACTCATGGAAGCTGCACACAAAACATGTAAAATACTGGAAATACGAGGGAAACTCAGGAAATTTGCTTGATGGAATTATTCATGCTGAAAATTCGCTGTTACAGTTTGATGCTTTACGTTCAATGCATTTGTTCATAAATTGCGATGTAGTTGGTCGTGTTCAGCGCCAAAAATTCCGGTTCCCTGAGTATATTGTTGTTCCTATCTTCTTCTATACTTACTCCTCTTCTTAAAAAATACTGCAGAGCTCGCGCAAGTGATTTGCAGGCACTCGCACAAAATCCGTCGTACCTTCACCCAGATTCCCTGCTGAATTCTCAACGTTGGACAAAAAAATTATGAAGCATACAGTGGGTATTTTAATAAACGGGATGTCCATGTGACGGGCCGCATGTTAACGTCCCGATATGTGCGTATGGGTTCGTATGTGAGTTCTTTTTTTGCTCACTGTTTCTCGTGAACGGATGGGGCGAATTGTTTTTTGTTTTTTTTTTCAAATTGTCTGTCGCTGTTCTCCAGGTCGAAAAGTACCATCGAAATTGAAAAACAATTTCGTCACACACACACACACACACACACACACCCACTCTCACACCGACACACACACATACACCCACACATACATATACCCTCACTCACACATACACCCACACACACACACACAATTTCCTCAAAATAGTCCAGAAATATTGGAAATGCCTTGAAACGAGGATATATAATGACAACTAAAATGCCCATTTTTGAGGGTAAAACAAGTTTTCCCGCCGGAAAGTTAAAAAAAAAGTATCATCCAGCGGAATTTCATGTTTTCGTTCTGTTAGAACACTAATTTTTAATCCGAACAAATGTAATCATTCCCATGGGCTCTGCTATTTGGATATCTCCGGGCAACAGTATACATGATATAATTTGTAAGATGAATAAGTGAATTCTCTGAACGGAGACTCAACTAAATTAAATGGACAGGGATCCTGAGTTAGCCTAGCATCATACTCAAGCAGCACACACCGTTGTGGCATTAAGCTGCAGTTTAGCGAACAGTAATGCAAACTCACTCATTTGAGTATGTAGCTCGTCCCTCCAACCCTATTAAACACCTGTACACGTATGCTGAAGCTAGGTTCATCCCTATGTCACTGGTAAATATAAGTGACTATTCCCTAATGAATTATCGCTGGATACGTGTCTGAGCTATCTGGAAACCCGGAGTTCGATCTATACTTGGAGACTGGCCTCTTTTATGACTCCTTTGCACCCACCATCAGAATGGAAACGTAAATCACGGTTTTGAAATTGTGATTCATGAAACCTCAAGCATGACTTGCGAGTTAAAAATGGTTTATCAAGGTAACTAGAGATAGAATTAGTACTAGCTGTTTTTTCGTCAACTTTTTGGTAGAGAAAGTTATTAAAATTCATTCGAAAATCGAAAGTCAAGTTCCCATGAATTTTTTTTTAGAGGTTGTTTTTTTTTACCTCCGTCCTTTTCTCTTGTACTTTCCACAATACTTCTCACAGCAATTCTTTTTTGAAATGCTGGGTAAAACCCCAGAAATCTCCGTGCTAGAGGCGCCTGTGATGGAAACTCCCCCCCCCCCCCTGCGTCGGGCTGGGTTCCCGTTCGTCCTAGCGTTCTCTTGTTATGGGTATTACGGAATATTCCTACTATCGGTCGAAACGCATGAGAAAATATTGTCTGGAGGCCGGGCGCGAACCCTATCCACTATGCCAAACCCCCCACTGCTCAGAGACATCAGTGTTTGTATGTGTCTGAGTTCATAAGTAGACGAATTACTCAAAAATGGAATCGCGTCGAATGCGCGCAACTGGATCCAGATAGTTCGCCGCTCTGAAAACGTCTATTGCTGTTCAAAAGGCTCGACTTGTTTTTCCCTTTTGCTTTAGAACAGACCAGACTTCCCCAAATCCCTTTTTTTGCAGTTTAGCTATGATGGTAGAAACTGAAAAAAGTCGGAGGGATGCTGAATGTAGGGACCAACATGGGCATTGGGCAAGCCAAATGTCGACATAGACGACCCTCATATCCCTCGGTTTTTGCCAGTGGCAAGAAATGGGTATACCCGAGTTGGAAAGGACGGATGGTACCAATGGTTGTCCAAGATACGCTGTCCGACTTTCTTCAACTAATTACTTTTAAAATAACGATATTACCTAGAGAATAAGATGGCAACATAGCTTCCTAGAATTAATAGAAATCTTCACGTTGCTCTCGATTGTAATGACCCCTAAAGCGATTTTTCTTTCGATTCGTAACTGGGGTTTTAAGTATACCAAAATACGATTAGTTTTTTGTTTGAATTGATCGAGCCTCGGATCGAGCAGTTTTTTGTTATCAATAATTGAATTGTTCAGAATGCTCTATGCAAACACGGTGAAAGTATTAAGCAAAACGTGCTCTGTAAGTGGCAATGCATATTTAATTTTGTATGACTTTTTTCCATAATTGTCATAATTAAGGAGGTATGAGGGGTTCAACCCTCGAGCCGTCGCACCCATGTTGGCATCTCACTCTCACTCCCGTGACATGCATACGTCTCCTCCTCACGCCCACGATGCCCTACTAAAATGTTTATAATTATCCTTTTCATAAATGGGATTTGAAATTCTCAAATCTGCAATTTTTCGTTGCTAACCTCACGGGTCACGCCGATCCACCTACACTAGTTTTTCCTCTGAAACCAGTCTTTAAACATTCGATTGACGAGTCAGAAAATCTAGAAATGGCAGAAATTACAAATCGAGAAGTTTTTTTGTGTTTCCAACGGGGGTCGGGCACACACACACACACACAACCCTTTTTATCAAAATCATATTCAATTGAAACGTCAAGAAAAGTAAAAATCATAGTTCTATATAACTTCCTATAGCGATTACTAAGTCCCCTATCGACAAGCTAAGAAGCTCAATCCCGTCGACTTTACTCAGATGAACGAATGCAATTAATTCGTCCATTCATTGCTGCCAACATCATTCCCGAAAGAAGGTTGGATACGATATTATTTCTGATTGTCAACTCGACTATGGTGACGGTAATAGTCACTCCGTCAAAATGACGAGATGAAATTAATGTTTCCATTCACAACTGCCAAGACCATTCGAGAAGGAGTCGTGGAGAAGACGTGATTTCTGATTGTGAAATATTACTCAAGTTAGGGAAAGCCAGTGTATAGCTAGATTTTCGTTTTGCATTTCAAGGAAGTGTGAGTGACGCTGAGATAAACACCTTTGCTTTGGTTCGAATATAAAAGAATGATAAAACGAAGGATTTTGCATGTAAGTGGCAGGAGTGCATACGCTTCACAGTTTTCCCGACCTCTGTGTATCTGACTCGGCTTTTCTCGCGCGGTGTCGAATGCAAATAGACGGAGCTAATGATATCAAATACCAATTGAAATGTTTCCACAATTTCCTACAATATTCCAGTTTTCCGCAGAATTCAGCGGAATATGCTAGATGTTTCTGGGAATTTGAAATTTTACAGAATTTATTGGAACAAAAACGTCCACTGCCTCGCAGTTTATGAATGACGTGCTGAATATTGATAATCGATTGTCTTGAGTCGTGGGATCAAATATTTTCATTAATTTATGGAAAATAAATGATCATACGCGCATCTCAAGTTAGGGGAAAATTGTTACTTGAGTGCTGGCGTCATTTTCCCCAATCCCGTAGTTTCATTTCAGAAATAGTCATTCGGAACGAATTCACGCCCGATCCCATGCCGATTGACTCCCCACTCGCTCGACATAGTGCAACGCCTGAGTGAATCAGGGCCACCTCAAACCGTCGTTGACAGGAGAACCATCAGGCGCCTCTTCATGGTCCCTGCTGGCGGCATACTACCCTTCGAAAATGGGACCACTGAGCCTCCCTTTAAGGTCCGTGCTTCTATGAATTTTCCGTATATATACTGGAAAATTCCGAGCTGAAGACAGTTCAAGTTCCGTTCTGAATTTGTGTACAATATACTTCAAGCTCAAGTAGTCCTTTTATTCGCCTTCGATCTAGCGAATGCTAGGAGAATTCCACGAAGAAATTAGTCTACAAGGAATTCTAGAAGCGCTTCACGAATTCCAACATCAATTTCATCTTATCCAATTTCATATATACAGTCCACAAAAATTTTACAACCTTTCAATCAATATAAAAATTGATTTACCTATTCGAAGAGTGTATAATCCGGTTAATTGTTATCTGTTGAGTAAATTGTGTTAGATCATTTTGCGTGTTACAATCCCTTACTGACCACCATCCATACAAAGCATACCGCGGCGTTTTGGAAGTATCCTCTACGATACAAACTGGAAGCGTAATGTGAAGTGAAACTTCTTATGGCGCATAATACAAAATTCGACGCAACGTTTGTAAGGGAGGGGGTGCAACGTGAGCGGTGGAGGGGGCGTTACGAAAATTCCGACATGCTACATGGCACTATGTAGCAGAGTGGGGGGAAGAGCGTGAACCGAGTGTATTGGTAGTGTGAATTACGAAAATATTGAGACTGTACCAGCACATGTCATTTAGAGTTTTGTTGGGACATTTACAAGGGTACGTTAAATAAAACTTAATCGTGATTGTAATTAATTAATTTCGCCGATAAGTGAGTAAGGATAGGAGAGTAATGAGTAAATCTTTGATATGTTATTCACGGAATTAATCAATTGAAACCCCGGAGATACCCGAAAAGGGTAATGATGTGCTTCGCGTTATCACGGGTCCATACACTCGAATTGAAACACCAATAATACCAAGGGGAGAAACGTAGTGGAATAACAAGAGAGAGCCAATTATTATCGCAACTAGACAGCGCACCGAATGTTGTATTGATTTAAATTACAAAAATCCAATAAATTCGGAATATTTTGATTATGAAGGAATTTGAGACATGAGACTTAGCAGATTACAAATTTCAGAAATTTCACGAATTATCAAAATGCCAAGGATGTCACAAAGTCGCAAAATTAGGAAAAAAAAAATATCAATAATTTCCAAATATGCAATTTTTTTGGAAAATCCAAAAATATTAAAAATATTTGAAATCTTAAAAAAATGAAAATTTTCAACAATTCCGAGAAATTGATACTTGGAAAACCTCGAAATTGTTCCCCTATTAAAAATGTGTCACCTATGTCATCTATAGCCATCTAGTGTTATTTTTCTGCCCACCTATCAACGTTATTGGCCCACCTGTGTTATCAAACTCTCCTTACCGGCTATAGGACGCAATGAGCTGAAGAATAAAATTCTCTTTTCAGTGTAGTCTTTCTATTTCCACCTTCACACATCCCGAACGGCAACAAGATCAGTACTACAATTTCCTTTGATCCCAGTGACTGGTTACTCGTGATAATCTGTAAATGTCACAAGACCCGAGGGTCTTAACATTTTCCAGGACTTTCCATTCTACTGGCATTTTCCATTTTCTGCTATTCTCTGATCCATATTCAGTTGCAATTGGTTCCCTCTGACACTCGAAGACATCTCACATTTCTCCGTAGAATTTTCATCCTATCACGTTTAGTACTTCATCCTTCGCTCATGGATGGAGTTTACATGGAATATCAGCATTGCACCGAAGTGAACTCAGTGAAAATTGTATTGTGCAATTCGGCCAATAATCGAAATATTTTTTCACGTTTTGATTTCAGGATGCGTACGAAAACGAAAGCGATAGTCGAGCGCTGAACTACCATTTGAGATTTGAAGTAACAATAGCTTTTCCGAAGTTGCAGATGCTGTGAATCATGGATTCCGAAAAAACGAGAGCTTCCAATGTTCCAATTTGGAGCCATTCGTGATGTTCTTTTTTCTCTATGCACTTTTGAATAGTACTCAATAAGTTTGGGTGTACGAATAAGCTTGTATGGGTTTGGCAAAAGATGGAGACACCAGACGGTTATGAAGCCAGCGCTATAACTCAACGCCTCAACCTGAGTTGGACTATATGTTCACGATATAACCTCACAATATTTGTGACTCTGTGTTAGCCTCACATATTTTTGCTCCTGCAAAAATGTGTAATTTTGAGTCAACTAAGCGTCATTTGCGAAAACTTCTGATTCAGTTTATTAATTTGAACCAATCGGAATATTTTATCATCGCCACCGGGGAAGATTATCTGTGTACTTATCATTCACGCGAATCGACGATAATGTACTCTAAGTCGGGCACCTTGAGTATAAATTTTCGATTAAAAATTTTGATATTGATAATAATAATAATAATAATAATAATCCGCATCATGTTAGTGGAAATGAAATTGTAAAATTAAATTGAAAATCACAACCCTCAAAAATATGTCACTAATTGGCGGAATGACCCACATACACATTGTGCTTCCCATACTGTGCTATACGTAAGCGTCATCGACATTCTACTCACGTGTGCAAAAAACACTTGAGCATTTTAATTGGTTTGCGCATACATGAGAAGTTGATGTCCTTATTTCAATTAATAAGTTTATATTGCAACACCCTCTATTGGAGGCTATTGATTGTTAAATTTTAACACATTCTCAAAAATTATGGAAATATTTTTGAAAGATATTTTTATGGGTGATTGAAGATTATAGAGGATTCCATAGAATTCCATATAATTTGACTAAATTCAAGGTGGAATAAATATCAACGCTGCAATTGGCATGAAAAAGTTATTGTAGTCCCGGCAACCAATCCCAGCACATCCATCCATTTCCGATCGACCGGGCCGGGCGTCCTTCGCACACGCATTTCCTTCTTCTGCCGCTCTGGCTGGTGTCCCATTGCTTTCGGTCTTACGTTTTTCGATAACTCCGATGTATATCGATATTTTCTTCGGTCTCACATTTTCTACTCAAATGAATATTTGTAAGTCGCAAAAAAGGAGTAGTTCAAGGACAAATTATGGGAAGATTGTTCGTTGAAAATCGGATTATCCGCCAGAACCGGTCCATAAAGTAATGAAAAACTGGTTGTGCAGTATCGTAGGAAATTAGAATTTGGTGTGCATACATGGGGAGCGCGGCCTCTAGACTGTCCAGACGTCAGGCACCTTAATCCCGGTGATTTGGTATCTAAGTATATGTGTGTTAGTTCATTATGGAGACTCTTGTACAGTGGGTCCAGAGGTAAATAGGAGAGAGGTAAATAGGTTTTCCCAGTCTAAAGCTACCATAGGCTAATCGTTGACGTCAATGAAGGTGCCCCAAGAGGCCAGGTTGCTAAGATAAGCCAGAGAGGAGGACGCTCGAAGTCCCGATATAAGATGCTACAGGCCCACGGGTTAGTTAGTTATTATACCGAAGTTTAAGGAGAACTTTAGGTTGGTGTTTGTGTAGAGTATCACAGGCAGTATTATCGATTTATGACTAGCATAGAGTTTAGGATTTGGTGTACAGACAATTTTGAATATACGAATGATCATAATTAAATAAAACATAATTAATCCGATTTTTTTATAGCTGAAAGTGCTTACTAGATATCCCGGTACTTGTTAACAACATAATTAGCTTTATGATTTAATTTCCACTTCGGCGGCATCAATAAAATCCCGTCGAAAAGGACAGGGTGTGGCAGCTATTCTCATAAGACATTTCAGTATGGACGCTAGCAAACTTATCACTCAGCAAAAGCTTTCCAGGATAATGACAGAATAACGCTCATTTGTGTTTTGGAGAATAGGCACCCTTGAGTTACGGATAACAAATGCAGCGCACATACTGCTATTACTCTTGTAATTCGCGATGGTACTCCATTCAGCTCGGGTTATGCTCCCGTAGTTCGCTCTGTGGTTCGACATATTTTGTGCGGCAGTCTTCCTTTTAACAAGGTAAATACATTATGCGGATGGGTGAAATGTGCAAAAGCTTTTGCAGTTCGGCATTATTGTTGCAGCAATTGTTGGTACTATGAAAGAATACGGTGACTGGCTCAACTTCAATTCTGTGAATACTCCGGATGTCAAAGTCGACAAACAAGGACTGAAAAGTTTCAACAATAATTTGGACCTCAAAAGTGCTGATATTGTGTCATAGTGCGGCATGGAATGAAAAATCTTTTTATATTGGGTATAGGTTTTGGTTCAGTAGCGTATTAATGAGTTTAGAAGAACAACAAGCAGCGCCGCCGTCGGTTAGTAGGCGAGCTAAAATTCCTTCCCGTGCGCATGCCCGGGTAGCTGGAGGTACAGTCAACCCCCCCACCAGTGCACGTCCCACAAGTTGAAGGATCCCTATAGTCAGTATCGTCATGAACCCACCACTCACTACCTCCTCAAACGCCGCCTCCCCACCACTGTGCAAGTGGTCCCGCGTGACTTTGAATGCTACCTCACTGCGTTTACTAGCAACCGGGAGTGGAGAAGTAGGGGAGGGTCACTTGTGGGACAGGGCGATGGAGCGTCCGGTCCCGCGCAGTGCACTAGTGGGAGAGTCGACTGTAGTGGGGCGGCAGTAAATTTAGCCGGAGTGCGGGGAAATAATTTCGGACATTTTACCGTGTGGGAGACCTCAGAAAATCGACCAACTTTTACTTTCTATTAATAATTAACGAAAACTGACATTGTTTATGAATGTGCCAGAAGGCCGCAGTATGGATGACAATCTAAAATAGTATACCTATTACGGAAATTCTGTAATTAATTCGTTGCATTCTCGTAATGTACCGAGCACGTGGCGCCCACTATTGCGCCGCGCATGCGCACTGAGATTATCTTCAGTGCTCCTGCAACAATAGGGCGGCGCTGTAACTCGCCTCGCTTTTCGTCCGGTGGGGGTATAGGGATCAGCTATCCAGTTATATAGAGATCAGTGAAGAAAGCGCCAACACAAAAATGAACATCGTCAAAGTCGAAAGTCGTCATGTAGGGCCCTCCTAGAGCAATGCCACGAGACGTGCGGATCAGATATATTCGGCCCCCAGATTTTGGTTACGTGGTTTTGCATCGGACCAAGCTCACCGTCCATGCCTCGCCAATTATGGAAGGCTAGTCTTCCACCGGGCACGAGCCAGCCTACTTACAGCGCTATAGTCTTATTATACTATGGTAAAAAGGAGAAGCGAAGAAAAATCTCGAAATAACTCGATATGGCGTAAGACAAAATGTCTTGAACCGTAAGACGGAAAAAGGAAATGCGCGTGCGAAGCACGCGCTACCGCTCTCGTGTATCTAAATTTTATAGTATTTCAACCCTACAACTAACATATCCTATAGTGAGATGATTGTTTATCGCGTTTGCGTCGATAAAAATCGACATTTGGCATATCGATTCGAGTTCAGATTTCAAAAGTATGACAATTGCTCAAGTTGTCATAACTTATGTAGAGATTACACATTACATAAATTAACAGCATAATTTTCGAGGTTCTGTTCATTTATCAAGCTTGGAGTATTTCACATATTCGGTCCAGTGTCGAAAATTTTATATGGACACGATAATAACAGAAAACAACAAAATATGAGCTCTTCAAATTGGAGAATGGAAAACTCGTTTTTTTCGAAATCACTGATTAACATCTTCAATTTCGAAAAAGCTATTGCTAGAGAGAAAATTCACGCGTACAACAAAAACAGGCTCCGTTATCCGGATTCTGCACTTCAATTATCCACTTAGTCGATGTGGATATCAGTGGAAGTTGGCCCCAATCAAATTACAATCATTTCTACTTTGATGGTGTATCAAATCATGTTTGGAATCTAGTACCAAGCTCCTCAATTCATGTCGATTGCAATGCAATACCACCACTCACGTTCTGCCTCGAAAATTTCAACTTCTGATACACCATGTATTTAATTATTCAATGATGCATTATCATGCCAATAATCTCCCGCAAAAAGTGATTAAATGCCAATGTAGCATTAGATGTACAATAAGGGGATTACAAAGCAAACCATTGTGATTTTACCGGCTCTTATTGCGATAAATGGATTTGAATGGGTACATTACGTGTACTATAGATTATCGACATATGGGTTTAAAATTGCATATATGTGTGGATTATTTTCACTTAATCGGAAATTGTATGAAACACATGGTGATGTATGTATGTTTCTTAAATTTCATGGATTCCGGTGGCACTGCCAAATATTACATAATCCCACCCACTCCCTGCCGCGCCAATTATGACATTTCATCCTAGACATTTTTTCGTGACAGCCATACCTCGGCTCCAGTCGACTATTTTGCACACGGAAAAGTTATTTTCGGTTGGCCCAGAAAATTATTATCAATTTTTGGACAAGGTCAAATTTATATTGTCTGAAAGCCCTCGTGACGTCATGAGACGCAAGGCGCTGGTTCTGGTGGTTGGGGTCTTCCCCTATCGGGAAGTTCACTATTTAACCTCAGACTATCTTCACACACTCAATTCTCGCAGGAATAAACCCAAAAGCGGAAATAAGCCCTAAAGTCCTGTTGGCATCAATTAGTAGATTTGGATTTTTCACTTGCATGAGTTTGGCCGGTGTTCCCGCGGTTATTGTGGGTGTATTACAAGTGTAGCGAGTTGGCGTGAAAATAGAGACCCAGAAAAATTGGTTCATAGAAGGAAAGAATTGAACATATTTTGAGAAAAAAAACCTGGGGAACAGGACTTTGAGAATAAAAAGCGTGATACTCAGTAAATCTGCATGAATCTCACTTCACTAAGTGATGACTAATGTTGATGACTTAACGCTTTAAATTATAATATGACCTAGTCTAATTTCGCTGGCGAATCCACCACTTTTCATTGTAAATTCACTGCTTTGTACAGCGCCACCTACGAATTTTTTATTTACTGTCTTGAATTAATAGAGGGTCAGAATTTAATTTGTTAGGCACCACTCGATCTCCGCGTTGAAGGGTAGTACACCAATTTCTGGAGAGAATTCTGATGAAATTATAGTGGTTTGGTTTCTCCGTGCACCCTCGGCCGCATTGGGCGGCTCAACTAAGTTTCGAGCCCGAACAGTGAGGCTCATGATGATGAGAGTTGTGAAATTCAGATCAAGAAACTCTCCTCGGATCGAACCATTCACTTCCCAATGGATATGTGTGTATTTTTCTTCATATATGTGTGGGAAACGGAATTGCCATTTCTTTTGGAGGTTCAAAAAATTTCACATCAAAAACTATGTTAAAATAAAACGGTATGTGGGTCTGACCCTCTACGGGTTGAACCAATAACTTCCCGATCGTTCCCCCATATATGTTATGTCGAAGATTTCGGTTCTGTCTCAAATTATGAACTTTTTGAACCTTTCAAAATTTCCAAGTATCAAAAAACCTTTTAATTCTTAAAATGTAGAAAGATTTTTCAAAAATATAACCTCCCTTGCGATAGAGTTTATATGCGGAAACCTATTGAATCAGTATAAGAAAGTCAAAATCGGATAATTTGGCCAAGAGAAATCGTTCGACAAAATTTTGCTCATATACGTGCACACGCACACACACACAGACAAACATCTCGGAAGTTAATGAGACGGCCCATAATATTGTGCAATTTCAAAAATTTTACTTTTTTGTTTTTATATTGGATTCTATATCGATGTTTTTCATATAAACGTGTATTTAGAAGTTGAGTGAGGCATGAGGATGGTAGTTGGTTACATACGTGGGGCATTCCACAAAACTTTTACACATATGCTACCCTCCATTTATAGATTTTTCTCTTCGTACCTGTATCATAGAGGATACTTCCAAAACGCCGCGGTATGCATGGTGGTCAGTAAGGAATTGTAACACGCAAAATGGTTTAACACAATTTACTAAACAAAATAAACAAATAATTGATTGAAAATTTGCAAAATCTAAATGAACTGTATATATGACAATGAACAAGATCAATTTGATGTTGGAATTCTTGGAGCTCTTATAGAATTCCCTTGTATACTAATTACTTCATGGAGTTCTCCTAGGATTCGCTAGATCGACGATGAATAAAACGACTACTTGAATTTGAAGTATATTGTGCCCAAACTCAGCGGAACTTGAACTGTCTTCAGCTCTGAATTTTCCAGTAATCCTAATATAAAAAAGACATGACAGTCGAATTGACATAGAATCGGCAAATCGAGCATCAAATCGAATTTGACAAGGTTCACAGGGACACCGACAGATGGCACTGAAAAAGGAGATTCAACATCACGGCCACTTGTGGCCGCGGTGGCGCTAGTATACGGAAAATTCATAGAGGCACGGACCTTGAAGAGGGGCCCAAGGGTACCATTTTCGGAGGGGGGTATGCCGCTAGCACGGACCATGAAGAGGCGCCTGAAGGTTGACCTGGCAACGACAATTTGAGGTGGCTTCTGATTCACTCCGGCGTTGCACTATGTCGAGCGAGTGGGGCGTCAGTCGGCTCTCCTGTTGAATCGGGCGTGAATTCGTTCAGAATGACTATTTCTGAAATGAAACTACGGGATTGGGGAAAATGTCGTCGCTACTGACATCAATACTGACGTCAGTATTGATGTCAGTACCAAATCCTGTCTGGGTACCCCAATCAAATCATAAAATTTGACACCGCCAACCCAAGTAACAATTTTTCCCTAGCTTCGAATGCGCGTATGATCATTTATTTTTGATAAATTAATGAAAATATTTCATCTCACGACTCAACAATAGTTTTTTTATTATGATACGGCACCATCCTTCCTCTTCACTTTTAGCCGTCTATACTCACAATTGCGTTCACCACATGAATAAAAAAAGTCTGTTCCGAAATCCTCGAAATAACTCTTAATTTTTTTCTGGAATAATGATCGTGTTTCCAAAAAAATTATAGATTTTTACCATCTATACCAATATTTCGTAAAAATTCGATTGTTAACTCTTCTAATCTCACGCGCCTGAATTTATCTTATTTACTCGCATGGTGAGTGCCGCGCCGCCTCTACTGTGTAAGGCACTGGGTTGTGCAATTGAAATGTACAGCTTAGCAATAGGCGCTTTCATTAAATATAAAAAACAAAGCGGCGCCATGCTCATTATGCGAGTTTAGATGGGTCAAGCCAGAGACTCATTTCATGTTCTTATAGTATTCCATTGATTCTTTACAAATATGCCGCAATGTGAATAAATTTTCTAGTCTACATGAATAATAGTCTCCAGTCCAATTTTTTCCATCGAAAATCGAAGTTCCCATCAAAGTTACTCGGTAACATTTTTCACGTAAAGCCACTAGTTAATAACGCGCCCCTTTCCGGCGGTACCGTTTCCAACCCACTTTTTTCCAAACTGTCCATCATTGATATAGTCCAAACCAACCAACACAATGTCCAGTCGGCACATTACTTGCGTCATCCTGTAATTGAAAGAAAACCATGACAGTTCTCAATTTACAGCCGTTGCTTTGAGTAAACTAGAGCCTGGATAATCCGACACTACCAGAAGGCAGACTCCCCGTACGAAGATTCAATCCTTGGACCTCTCATAAAATGCTCGTTCAGATAAAATGCATTAGCAAAATTGGTACCCACCAATTTTGGCGCCTTCTTTCCATTCTACTGATTTGAAATTTCCAAAACTTGTCTAAGAGAGTACATCGGTTGACAAACGGCGAAGTTATTCAATGTTCACATGCTGAAAGAACAGATAGTTCATTCTGTATATACATCGGAAACTCATTGGTACGATGCGTCGGGGTCACATGCCCATCGCGTTTATTCACTATAAATTTAATCTGCATTATAACTCTGTATTACATTTTTCATGAGCTTAATGAAATTTGAGATTAAAAAAGTTAAACTTATTAATATATTATTGGATAATATTTTCGGCCTTTAACTCCATGGCCTTTCACTCCATTGCTCTGGGTTGAAAAGTTTTTTAATCAAATCACTGTGCCTGATCATATAACAAACCACCACAAACTGCTCTATCTATCTCATCATATATTCCCCTTAAGCATACGATTCGTAAGACGAGATGCTAGATGCACTGACCCAAGCTCTCGCACAGTGTTAGGATCTCCAGAATTTCAGAATGCTTTACGTCCCTGCAGTTTCAATGTCTGCTTTTACGAGGTTAAGCATGCAAACTTCCATTAAATTTACCACACCCATGTACCTAAGTATTCAAGTACTCCTCAACAACCGCGGGAAGTCACCGTTCTGGTGGCGCATTAAAGATGATAGTTAAATGCATGAAATATCATATTGCATTTCATATCTTCTTGATATTCCGACTCGTGCGGATCGGGTTACACAAACATTGTTCTTTAACATAAAATATTCAAATGGGAAGGCTACATTCGAGAAACCTAATCTTTTTCTTTCTGGATAAAAATGGAGAGAAAAAATTGTGAATTCATATATTGTATTGAGGCTTCAGAAAAACATGCGAATCTCTTTAAGGATCTAGTTAGGAAAGTCGTCTCTAGGAAAAATATAATTAAACATGTGTGTGTGTGTTTCTTTCACTCAAAAAATTATGAAACTATATGCGTCCGGTTTTTTTGTGCCAACATTTTTCTCAAATGCAGCCGCAGAAAGAGAGAAACAATGGCCGGCTGTAATTCAGCTTCTAACATGCGCCGATTTTTTTCCCCCCAGTAAATCCTGGGTATACGAGAAAAGGAAAGCTTCGCACAGGCGGATATATCTTCAAGCAATATCTTACGGCATTCTCATATTGGTTGTAAAACTCACAGGAGATACTTGCTGGGTATATATCTCACACCGAAGTTGTATCCGTAAAGCTGTGGATGAAGACATTTTTATGTCAGTTCGCTGGCTGATACGGAAACAATGCTATTTCCAATCTTTTGCTGTTCAGTTCGATTTGAAAATATAACTTTCGATCGTTTTGGGGTATCATCGTGCACGAATGAAGAAACGAATTTGTCTTCCTGACTTGTTAATATTTTTTTGATAAAAATATTTTTTCAGAACACGGCGTCAGGCTCTTGATAGAAGAAACTCGATTTAAAAAATCATAGTTCCTCATGTGTGTTATTCCAGGGGGATTAAAGACAGGCTCGATTAGTGGCGTTTGTCTCCAATAGAATGATCATACACTACTTCCGGCTTGCACCTATCTGCATTAGCACACCATTCATTTTAGGCCGTCACATCACTTTAAGATCATGCGCCAAACCACTTTACCACTCATTTTTGCATGAAGAGTGTATATCAGTAGGGACTTGGTTACACGAGTTAATATTCTTCTGGCAATAAAAGATACAAAATAACGGCATAAAAATTTCGCCTTCATTCACCCTCAAAAATCAATTAAGATCACTCTTGATTTCTTAATTTTCCGATTTTTTGGGGGGTTATCCTAATGACCCCTAAATCGATTTTTTCAAAATTCTTCGTGCCGAATTCTGAACAAATGTCTGTGTGTGTGTGTGTGTGTGTGTGTGTGTGTGTGTGAGATCGAAATTTTTGGTTAACGATTTCTCACGGACGGGTCGAACGATTTGGGAACTCAGATCGGATTAGTTTTTGGTTTAAATTGGCCGAGCAGTTTTTCTGTTATTAACAATTGAATTGTTTAGAACGCTCTATTCTAAAAACGGTAAGAGGTACGGCAAAAAGTATTAAACCGAATTCGCTCTGTGAGTGGAAGCGCATAATTAATTTTTTATCACTTTTTTCTATATTTGTCATAATTAAGGAAGTACGACGGGTTTAACCCGCGAGTGTTCGCACCCCTTGTTGACGACTCACTTCCACGCTTTAAACATTCGATTGACGTATCGGAAAATGTAGGAATGGCAAACAGAATTTACAAATCGGGAAGTTTTGTTTGTGATCCCAACAGAGGTACACACACTTTTATCCCACTAGTAGTTTTTTATAACTGAAGAAAGCACTTAAATGAAACACAACATCCATCCAGAAGCTACTACAATCAGACTAACATTTATGATTCAAAGAATCGCTAAAATTTTTAAACAAACCGTGGAAGATGTCCAGTGCTCAAAAATGGAAAAAAGCTCAATTTATTGAAGCTTTGCAAAGCCTAGAAATCGAATAATTGAAGAATATATCCATTAAATCCACATTGACGTCAACAAGTAGTATTATCAATGCTTGGTCGGCCTACACTCCATCACGAGTGCTGCTGCCAACCCGACCCCTTCTACAGCCGTCGAAAATACCGACCTAGAGAATCCGTGTAGTTTTGATAAGTCGACAGTTGCAAGTGATTGGAGAAGACTTTACAACTCTACTGCGGGAATTCCACTTGAATGACACCCCCTTGTGAGTTGAAGTCACCGACGACGTGTTCACTTCTATATGTCACTCGGGAAATTCATTTTCCGACATTCGTCCTTCAACCATAACCTATTTATCATTGGTATTGAAAATGGAGATAAGGCACGTAATAGTCATGGACCCAGTAATTAAATCTGATACTCCTACATTCATTCTTCATTCACAACTCCACCTACAGAATTTTCATGAATGACTTCGCCGGTGAAAAGCGGGACAGATTACTCTTTGTAACATTTACTTTCATTCGTAGTCGCCTTTTTCAATTCCTCTAATAGGTGGGCACTTGTGTGTGTTTGTCTTGGTTGTACTTGGAGAAACTTGCTCGTAGGGCTGATTATGATCATGCTTAATAGTCATTTTTTTTTGTAGTCGGATATGCATATTTGGGAGTGTATGTGATAGTGAATGGAATTTGGAAATATATGCATTTGTGTGTGTTTTTTGGTCTCCTTCCCTCTTGTTTATACGCTCCACAGCTAGGTCGGTGGGTGGGCACGTGGGTAGGTGAGTGGTTAGGTGGATCCGTGGGTGGGTGGTTAGGTGGATCCGTGGGTGGGTGGTTAGGTGGATCCGTGGGTGGGTGGTTAGGTGGATCCGTGGGTGGGTGGTTAGGTGGATGGGCGGGTGGGTGGGTGGGTGGTTAGGTGGATGGGCGGGTGGGTGGGTCGATAGGTGGGTAGGCGGATAGGTGGATAAGTGAGAGGGTCGATAGGTGGCTGGGTGAGTGGGTGGGTTTTTTTTAAACCTTCGCTCGAAATCTTTGGAATGCTGTGAAAACTCTACTAGAAAAAAAACCAACTTTTCAATTAACACGGTTTCCGCACTTCGTTGATAACATAATATTGGTTTATCTAGGGTTCTCATACGAGAATCGCACTAATTTTTTTACGTCCGAGAGTCACGGTAGATTATAAGAGAATTCACTCTCGAGTTTTCACAATGGCTTACGGTGAATTCTCGGAGTGAAAATGAATTTTCTCACCCGTTCACAGGGGTCTCTATATATTTGTGTTCGTTGCTGTTGAAGCCCCCAAGGCTAATTCCTATTTGCTTCATTCTCCGTGTTTTCATCCCCCTGCAATTGTGTCTTTTGTTCATCAAACGCTTATTGTAACGTATACGGTTGATTTCAACAGCAAGTTAAATTGATATTTTTATTTCAGACTTGCCCCGTTCTCTTTGTGCTTAAGAATAAAATAACTGATGGTAAAGTGTACATTCTTAATTCAAAGGCAAGTTGCACGAAAAAAAATTTGTTCGCATTTTTACGATGTAAACTGGGTTTTTATGCCGTAGAACCGCTTCCTGACCAATCAGAGCGCAAAATCAGAGCGCTTTTGTGGACAATCATGACGTAACGTGCTCTGATTGGCTCTATCTCGTGCTGCCATTGGTTAACAATTGAAGTATTTCAAACAGCGCGGAGGTATCTAGGGGCAAATAGCGCCCCTAATGTGTAATTACATTTTTTTTACATTGTAAATTGAACTATTTTATTGATCATTTTTAGTAAGTTTTATTGTAATCGAAACTCCACTAGACATTTCACGCTGTATTCCACAACTCTATAACCATAGTTACCATATGTCAACAACTTACAATATTTGAAACACAGTAGTTTCTGCTTGTGCTGTCACGAATAGCTCCTTCCAAGCGGCCAATCGATACAGAGACGCTGAAGAAAATAAGACAAATTGTATATCACAATCGTATAGGAACGTAAATCTAGCGAACTTCCATTTTCAGGGTTTTATATTTCGTCTCGTCTGATAATACGGTGTATCCATTGGCACTACATCTCAAATTGTTCGATAGAACGACCTCGTAAATTTCTATCATCTCACAGTAGAAGGCTTGTGTCGATGTTTGGATTGGAGGATATTGAGGGCTTATGTTGTGATCTGTCTACGGTTGTCTTCAATCGATTCAGACAGATGTCGTGCCTGCTTTCTGTATTACTGTTCGTTTTTCTTGGTTTATCATGGATGTAATGGGTATCCGGGTATTGACAAAAGACTTGTCCCTTTTGCAATGGATCATGGTGTCGAACGAGCAGTTGATGCATTTCTAGCCACTTGTCCTTCGTTTTCACGCTCTTCATCCATGAGATTGTGTCGGGCATGTACATGATTGATAGAAGGTTACTTAGCAGTTGGCTACTGCCTGGGTCCTGGGTTCGCGTCCGGCTTCTGGACAATAATTCACATGATGACATATTGTCTCATGGATTCCGTCTGATAGCCGGTACATTCCGTGGGCGCTATCGGCGGTATCAATGAGACCGCTGGGCCGGGCGGGAATGCAACCCGCCGCCAGAGGGGAGGCAGGGAGGGGGGGGGGGGGTGGACGGGGGAGTTATATGTCTCTTCGTGGTTCACAAACAAAAGTTCAGTCTACACGAAGCTTCTCTGATACCATGCAATGGATTTGAAATCCGATCATCCGCTACAGGTTGATCAATTTTCAATCGAACCTGATGCATATTTCACATCTCCACTAACACCTTCGAAGCAAAACCACATTGTTAATTTTGTGTCTCGTTTGCACGTCCTCATACCTGAATCATTAGATCCTGTAATCAATGTCCTAGATCTATCGCAATTGTGAAGACGATGGAATTATTCGAATATCCGGCTTCATGAAGTTTCAACCGTGAACTTGATTGTGCGGGGGCAATACACGTTGATCTTAAACCACAGGAAGCTCTCAGTAGCTTGAGGTGGCTCAATCGGAAGGAAACTAGCTCAGTACAGAGGGCTTAAGCGTTTACAAAATGTCGTCACTTTAACTACTCCACTTGTTTCACCATTCCTCTTACGCCTTCATCCATTGCACACGGGTGCCGCATTGCAATTGAGAAGCATCAGCGCTACTTGGCCCCCTGCATATCCTATGCCCTGGATCTCCAGTTAACATGACATTCGAGATGGTTAGCTGCGAATTATATTTCTACGAACAGAAAGTGAAACTTGCGTGGTTTATTTCATTAACTGCGGAATTATTTTTCTTTGCAGCTTCGATCAATCCATTCAGTAAATAACAAATAAACAATTTACTCATTAGCCTTCTATCCGTAACCACTTGTCGACTGAATTAATTAATTACAATCATGATCAAGTTTTATTTCACGTACTCTTGTAACTGTCCCGATAAAATTCGATATGACCAATACACTCGGTTCACGTTATTCTGCCCACTCTGCTGCGGTGCCATGTAGCATGTCCGAATTTCCGTAACGGCGGTTTTACCCTTCGGAATCACAAGATGCAATTAAAAAAAAATTGTTTTGTCAGTATTTTATATATTGTCAGGTCTTTATTATTTTGGAAATCATACTTTATATTCCGTTGGAAAAAAACACGTTTAATCTGCCGCCCATATTTTTCAACGTTAATGAAAAATGGTGATTGCATGAACCACTTATCGTATTAGGATTATCTTTTTTCTAGTGGAGTCTAGTGGAGTGGTGCATTTCAGAGTTTTTTTGAAGTATGTAAAATGTAAAGAGCATTGGTGGAGGACCTATCCATGCATTGAGCTATACTTTGTTTTCTAATCGATTTTTCAATTTTCCATTTTCCAGTAGTATGACGATCATATGAGAGGAATGAGGCGCTCTATGGAAGCTCCAGCGTTTGCAAGATTGGGCGGGAATTTTTCAGAGTGTACAGATTTTTGAACACTTGCGTTGCCGGGGACATCGACTTTTTGGCGCTCACAATTTTGACGCCGCTTTTTCTTGGCGCCTGTTCTTTTTGGCGCTAAATATGAAAAGTAGGAAGAAGAGGTTTTTGAATGAATTAACAACAATTTGTAGAGAAATTTGGCGCCAAAAAATCGGGCGCTAAAGAAACGGCACCAAAATGTTATGCACCGGCGTTGCCGTGGTTAGTCGTTAGCCTATCACACGAGCTCTCTAATTGGTTCCCTCCTCCCCCTCCTGAGCTTTCTGTGCCCTCTCGAGCTACACTATAATAGGTATATGAGGGTTTCCCACTCCTTTTGAAGCTCACAATCAGACCGCATAACCCTCATGCAAACTATAACATTTACGAAACGTCAATGCACCGGAAATTCCCGTGATATCCGTTCCAAAGGCAAATTTAGGTTTTAATGCCTGAAGCTCCAAGAGCCTGTTGTTTTAATTATGGAATTTCGAGGATTTTACAATTTTTTCCATTTTTAATATCGGGGATTTTTCAAATTTTCAGACGGTTTGCAAATTTAGAAATTTTTGAAAATTTCTATACAGTTAACTTTTTATCATATTTCTTGGAAAAATACTTGGGACTTTGAAGAAAGAGGAACTCCACTTTTTGATTCTGAATTTTCAAAATGGTGGTAATATACGGATAGGAGATGAAGTTGGAAAATTGAATATGTAAATTGCATTTTTGTCACACTTTCCTGAAATACACCATTTTAGAGCGTATTTTTGTAAACTAGGCGTTTATGTCGTAGGACTGCCCCCTGATCAATCAGAGTGCATGTGGTCAAAGAAGTATCCGCAAGATGAATTACTCATAACTTTCGTCGACAGTTGTCACCTAATCTGCTCTGATTGATCCTGTCTCGTTTGGTGTTTGGTTAAGTACAGTTAATCTTTTGAAGTACAGTCGGCTCTCCCAT
Organism: Asobara japonica; assembly: GCA_026005395.1. Taxonomy (NCBI): domain Eukaryota; kingdom Metazoa; phylum Arthropoda; class Insecta; order Hymenoptera; family Braconidae; genus Asobara; species Asobara japonica. The sequence continues at coordinate 1,870,767 of BQMI01000176.1, read as the reverse complement.
AAGTTGACACCCCGTTAGTTGACCATCCCATTAGTCCACTGACTCGCGCTTTTTCGCGGTTGAGCCCCCTGAAACGCTCTGTCCCCACCACATCGAAAATTCTCGCGCCTTATTTTGAACACCACATCGTTGCGCACAATATGAGATACGAAACTGCTTGCGCGAAGACTCACGTAACATGCAGGAGTGGGGGAAGTAGGGGGCTCAACCTAAGCGGAGCGCTGGAAAGTGGCTCGGTCCCGAGCGCTACACTTAAGGGAGAGTCGACTCCATTTCGATGAGTGCGGGAGTATATCTACGGGCGAATAGCGCCGCCAAACGAGGATAGTGGTAATCATGCGGTTAGCAGTCAGCTGATGGTGAATGACTCGTTGAGAACTGAGTATTTAAAAATTTCCAATAATTCTCGAGAAATCGTCAAAAATGTTGGATCAATTTATATCATAATTAGTGTTTCCATGTTTCACATCTACCAGGTGTCCCATGACGCCTCTCTTTTTATCTTGTATTGTTGTTTCTGTTTTTTTGTTCTCCTGTAGATGGTACCATAATGTTTGCATACTTTCTATACTTTTTACAAGGTCGTACGTGAACATAAAATTTTTCCGTTGGGTTACTGCACTGGTCTCATGAATTGCTGATTAACTGATTTTATGAGAGTTCGGCGATTGCAAGTGAACTCACTTGAACTCACCCGAAATCGATTCCACGATTTCAGAAATTTTCTTTTACTTCAACTGATTCCAGGTGACTTCAATTCTGAGTGACACAGCGATAGCATAAGTGAATGGTCCCTCACTCTAAAAATTCAAATAATATTCTATACAAATCTGATAAACTCCATGATACCATTCATCACCGTTCAACACTGCACAGATATGCAGAGAATAATAAACGTGTTGTTGAAAATATTTCATCTTTGATGGCTACAGTGAAGCCCAGATCTCTGCATCTCATTTGTTCAGCTGTGTTTATGTTTCAGATTTCAACGGGGAAAAAGGGTACATCATTAAAATTCAACAGTGGAGCGAGCTCGTTTTTCACGATACCATAAGCTGCATCTTATTTATGTACAGTTGTTAGATGTCACGGAAGCATTCGCAAAGAAAGAAAAAATTATTTAGTTACTTTCGCTGGGGTGTTTAAATATCCAAAAACATGTGAAATGCAGAAATTTTCTTAATTCTACTAATTGTTGATTACTTCGGAAATTATCTTGGTTTGGAATGTATTAATACAAGATCAAATGCTGAATTACATTTGGATTTGGAGGTCACCAGATGTTTGTATGTGTATGTGTGGAATCGGAATTTTGCGTCAACGTTTGTGATGAACCTCTAACTGAATTTTCCCCGAGATTCAGAGACGTATCCGTTAATACTTTATCCACAAGTAAATTTATGCGAGGAATAGTTGGTCTAATTTCTGTCCAGAATCTTCGACGAGTCTTTTTGCCGTAATGCTCAGCTGCCCAGGGTTTAGGTTAAAGATGTGCCGAAGAAAAGCGAGATTCAACACAAGTTTACTTTTCAAATAATTGCTTAAATTTATTCAACCAAAAAAACTCAAAGTTCATAAATAAAACAAAGGTTGTCGTGTTTCTTGATATTTCTGTCTTTTTCCCTGACAAATTGATATGCGCGAAACTGAGTGGTGAATTATTAATTATTTAACTATTGATGTTCTCTTAGTCATTACCCTTAGTGGGAATTTTTCTTTAATACAATTTGGGTTTCTGGAATTTTATATGTTGGTTTTCCGATTGTCTTCGGCTTGGACACGATGCGCTTCCACTTTTCTTATTTCTCTATTCCTCTAATTAATATTTTCTTGGTTTCAATTATAACTACGGTTTTCTTCTATATTTCTTTTCTCTGTTTCTGTACGTTTAATCTCTCTTTGCAACGAATTGCACCCGGAAAATCAGAATAACCCGTATGAAATTATCCTTACTGAATGGTTTCTTGATTAATCATATATGTATATGATTTACGCATTTCTAATGAAAACACAAAAAAAATTACCCACCGCATCCAAACAATTGACCAAAAGGAAAACCTCTAGTTTCCTATACCATATTTTAAATTTCTGTTTTCACACCACAAATAATATTTCCTTCGACCAGACACAGCGATTTTGAAAATAAGCTCTAGAAATCTCGGTATTCCGCCAAAAGAAAATCGACCGTGCCTCTAAAAAATGGGAATTTAATTCCTCATCGTCAATTGCTGCTATGGGGTCAGCTGAGCTGTCCCACGTTTGGGCATTATGCTCAACCAACCAAAAAAATGAACAGAACTATGAGAGCTATCTCTCACTAAAAAGAGGGTTGAATTACCTTACGGCAATCCTCTCCTGCTCGTCGGTACGACCGGAGATACGCGACCAGCGCGAAAGTACTGGCCTCCTTTATTTTTCCGACCGCCGCCGTTTAAAGACTTATTTGCGACACAGCGAGGAAGAACAAGAAGCGTGACCGTGCGTATCCTCACGGCGACGCCGTGAACTAAAATTGCCTTAATTTTACCGCTATTTGTGTAGGGTCAATACTTTACATTACTTTTTCTTTCGAATGTCTTCCTGCACATAAATATTTAATTTCTTCTAAATCTGTTTCATTTAAACTTTTAACACTTCTTACAAAATTAAATTAATAAAACTAAAAACGAATAAAAATCTATTTTTATCCTGAGGCAATCCTCACACATCATCAACGAAATAACGTCGTTACCATCATTCGCACGTCCTCGAGGTCTTATTCGGAGTGTCTTCATGGAACTTAGATCGAATTAGTTTTTGGTTTCAATTCCCCGACCAGGTTTTTTGTTACTAACAATTGAATTGTTCAGAACGCTCTATTCCCGAAACGGTAAGAGATACGGCGAAAAGTATTCAGCAGAACTTGCTGTGTAAGTGGAAATGCATATTGAATTTTTTATCACTTTTGTCCATATTTGCCATAATTACGGACGTATGGCGGGTTTAACCCTCGAGCGGTCACACCCCTATTGGCGTCTCACTCCCACTCCAGTAACGCACATAATTCTCATCCTCACGCTAACCATGCGGCTAGTCTATTTTTCATAATTATCTGCTTGATATCCGGGATGATTTAAAATTCTCAAATTTGCAAATTTTAGCTGTGAACCTCACGGGTCACACTGATTTACTGACACTGGTATCTTTTTCTGAAATCAGTCTTGAAACATTAACGTATCGGAAAATGTAGGAATGGCAAACAGAAATTACAAATCGGGAAGGTTTGTTGGTGTTCCCAACGGAGACACACACACTTTTATCCCACCAGTTCCGAAAAAACTCCGACTTAGATCATCCACTTCGACAGAACAAGATCAGAATTCATCTGATGTTTGCTTGTAAAATTTCTATTGTTTCTTCTCCGTGTACAGATAAAGTTTTTACTGTTATTCTCCTCACATTGGCAAAAGTCGACTTGAAAGATGAACAATAATTTTTACTTACAGGCTATCACACCTACACCCTCAACGAGACGTCCCACACAGATCGTATAGAAGATGAAATTCTGACGGTGAGATATGAGGACGGTCGATGGTCAAAGCCATACTACGACTGCGGTGGTGGAAACATCTGGATGCTGACATATACTGTACCGTTTTTTGGATACGCCAACGATTCATATTTTTTCAAGTACGTATTAAACATTATTGTCTTACCCGCTGCTACATCGAGAAAAATGTTATGGAACGACTGAGGATTTTTTCATGACCATAATTCATATCAACAGGGATAATGCCGCGGGATAGTGAATGATGCGAATAGCAACTATTTTTTTTTCCTGTTACAAATTCGACACCCTGTATATATCATTCTACCTGGAAACTAGAAGAGGTAAAGGTCCTCCATGTATTTTGAGGTATTGCTCTGTTTTTGAGATTTCAATAATATCGAGGTACGAACGTCGGAGTAAACGCTGGAACCACCCCACCTTTGAACTCACCAATAAGATACAATATAAGAATCGAGATAGACGATTTACTTCGCTCTCTTTTCAGATTGATTCACTTCCATTCCAGATATTCGTAGCTCTGTGGCAAGTTTCTATTTCCGAGACACCAAATACGGTAGATGAAATAATATTGGAAATGGTTTCTTCTCAAGAAATACGTTTTGTTATAATTTCGATTCACTATTTCTACAATAGAACAAATTAGATGGGATTTGGATGAGGTGATGAGTAGAAGGACGTTTATTTTGAATAAGTGAATATTGAGTATTTGGAATATTCGTGGAGGGTCCCCTATGGAAGGTAACCCCCGAAGTTCGTTTATTAATCACTGCTATTATTTTAGTTATGATAGTGGTCGGGCTTCTGAAGCTGAACATGCAGCTGCATTCCATGGTCCATTTGGATGCTGGGGAAGGATTCATTTGGGTTGCATGCAATAGTGCTCAGTAGATGAGATAGTCTTTGGTGAGCTACATGGAAATGTATGTGGCTGGTGCCTAACGATGTGGTCAAGTCTATTGCTGTGTGTGAGCCCTCGATGATGGGGCATCCAGCGGCCCATACGTCAGCTCTGCTCCGCTCTAGTCGTTGACATGTCTCGATTTTGATTTTCCTCTTCTCCTAAAGTTGCCACCACAGCAATGTGGTCAATGCGAGTCAAGTATTGCGCGAAATGAAAATGAAATATGTACAGGACTAGTGGTTGAGTGCATTGTAAACGGTATCATTCTCAATTCCTTCCATCAAGGTTTTAAAATAGTACCTTTTACGGTGCAGCTCCCGGTAAACAGAATTTTCCAGGCCTGAAGCGACAGGGCAATGATGGTTTCTACGTCCGGGACTAGAAAAGTTTCAGTTACTGCTAGACTTTCACTTTATTTTTTTTTCTTTATGATTTTCCTGGGATGAGTTTCAGGGTATTAGTGTGTTGGGATAGGGGTTTCGCTTCACTTAAGTTCGCATAGGGATGAATTTACCTAGCACCTAATAAAAGTTTATCATAGCTTCTGATCATCAGCACGCTAAGAAATAAAATTCCCATCTTTTGTTCTCTTCATATCTCCCAATGTCGGGTGCTAAGAATTGATCATTGGAGTGATCTCATCAATCTTGTTCTTTAAAGCAAAGGGGCAAATATCAGCCACGCGTCTGAAATACACTGGAATTCCAATCTCCGTAATACCAAATCGGCACATATTCGAGTAAATGGAGATCACACTAGACTGCAGCAATGTTGTCTACACAATTTCGTATTAAACATATAGGAGCTATTGTGCAGAGAAATCTCAGCTGATTCGATCAATTGAGGTGCTCATAGTTCGCTCATCATTCTGTCTTATTTCAAAACACGGTTGACATTAGTAAGGTGAAAATTTTGAATCGATGAGCTTTTCACAGCGCATGTTGTGGTCCAGTCAACAACAGTCATAATTGGACGATAAATGCGATTTTCAGCCTTGCGTGAAATTTGGGCAAAATTCATCTACACATTTAATAGTTATTCATGTTGAGTTTATTTAGTCAATAACACGTGTTTCGTAGGAGCAAAAATATAACCAAATATATTTCTAATAGATACAAGTAAAGATTTCACAAAACTTGGTGTTGGCACGAACGATGTTTACTATAGACTGGAAAGACAAAACAAAAAATAATACCAAAGTACTTTCTACCTACGGTCCCTTTTTACCGGAGACCCAACGGAAAATACAGTTTTCGGAACTCCTTAAGTTTACAGCCCGTTATAATTAAAGAGATAATCCTTCGAAATGGTTTTATTATATTATTGTACGCGACACACTAAATGCCGATGTCGAGTTTTTCAATATTCTATAACAATTCAGTTTTCGCAAGTGGCGCCAAAGTTTTCTTCACTCTCAAACTTGCAAAATCCCAGATGCGCCATCTGCAGAGAAAATGACTGTCAAGCCTGGGCCTAGTGTTTTCTAATACACCGAGAAGTACCGATATTCTGCAGTGAATCGAATCGAAGAGTTCAGTATCGATGCGCCAAAGTATCAACCCTGGATTGAAAAACACTACTTGGGCCGGTATAACTGTGCGTGCTTTGTACAATTTCATTTTGAGAATTTTTGCGATGGACCATACTACTTGAAAATGTGAGTTTCAATACATCGATCCATTTACATAATCGGGAGAGATTATAAGTTTTGAAGCTGGGGAAACAGCTGTGTAAGTAATGTAGCGATCGGGGAGTTTTGTGCGTGCGCCCGATGGGGACGCAAACATCACACGCCGCTGTATAATTTTTTTGTCTCTTGATAACTTTGTTCCCTGAGTGGGAGGGGGAAGGGGAGTTAGCCCCCCCCCTCACACTCATACGACACACAAGAGTATATGCCATTTGGCTGGTCTCGTTGATTTGTCCCCCTTGCCCTTTACCAGCCTGATGACACAAGGTATTCCTGTTGAGTGTTTTCATTTGTAACTTTCGTTATACTTTGCATATCGAATGGTTCCAATTTCTGCGATTTTCACTATTGTTTCATGTCTTTAAATGGGAAATCATTTTTCCGTCAACACTTATGATTACGGTGCTGATAATTGTCATATACAGGTAAAATGTATAATCGTTAATCATTATTACCAAGGTGTAATTAACTTTTCCATTATTCAACATGGGAAATTTCACCACTTAACTAGTACCAATATTATGATTGTCACATTTACATAACAAGTTTTTCAAGTATAAATTTTCCGTCATTCACTAGCAGCTCAAAGACTCGATGCTCCATTCACTAGCCCGTGCCGAGTGAATAGCTCCCATAAGCGGTTCTGAATGGTTACGGGATTAGGGTCTTGGCAAGTTAATAGCTCCAAAACATAGATACGATTAACCTTTCACCTTTCGATTCTGTTTGATGCACTAATTGAATTTTCAAGTCAAGTCTCTTTCTCTATTGTGCATCGTCTATAAATAATATTTGGGCAAACGTATTTCAATAATAAATATTCAATAATTTTGAGAGAGCCGAATGAGTCAAATTTCATGACACAATAGATTCGAGGCTGACGTTAAGCTGACTTAGGGCCAGTTTTTGGATAGTGAAAGCCATGTTTAACTTTGACGTTAAGGCTTCTGATTGGTCGCAAATTTAACTCGGCCAATCACAACGCTTAGCTTTCACTTTAACTCCTGATTGACCGCGGTTAACTTGGCCAAGAACTGGCCCTTATCACAACATTGAAAAACCTCTGGGGGCAGACGAAATCATTGCTTGCCAAAGCTCCCAATTCATCGAAATAAGTGAAAAATTCCGATGCTAATGCAGACATATATAATCAAAACCTAGATCAAAATCGACCCGTCCGAATGTGCGCTTCGCAATGGCCGCAAAAATGAAGAGTATAATATCGGTGAAATTTTTCGCCTTTCTCGACGCTTGTCATCCTCTTGACACGTTTGCTCTTGACATTTTTTGTTGAACGTCTGCTTTTGAAAGGGTGAACCGATTAGATTGTTTCTCGCTGTTGTGGTGCAGTAAAGAGTACGGTAAGAATCGACAAAAGCAATTACTTTTGAATGAATTTCATAAACAAGGGACCTTGTACAAAAAATTGTAAGTCTTGTTTTGGTGGAAATCGAATTTTCTAGAAAGATTCTTTCATCAGTGTTTTAGGAAAAGCCAGCTCCAACGAGATGATTGACTTTCAATTTGTAATAACACATGGTCAATTTCCAATTTGATGGAATATAAGATACAGTGAACCTTCGTTACTTGCAACACGTTTACAACAGTAGGGGAGAAAAAATGGGGAGGGTTGCAACTAAAAAATTACCCCACTCTTTCGAGACGTTCGGCGTCAGTTCCCGAAAAGTTACAGACACAAATAATATTTTACCTTCAATCTTCACAAATTCCGAATTTCACAATGACCAACTGTGAACGAAACACGACTGATAGTAACCCGCACGTGTTTCGGCGAAGTGGGGGCAGCGCCTCGATGCTGGAAAAAATAAGAGGCAAATGTTGCCACTACCGAGGGTCCACTGTACAACGGAAAAAAATGCACGTCACGAGAGTTTAGACCTGCCTAGGGTTCTCGGCTTTTTTGTTTAGCGTCATACACTGTCTGTTTTTTAGAATTGATTTATGAGTACTGATTTTATTCTTTCATTGGTTTTGAAATTGCACTTATGATGTAACAATCGTTCTTATTCAGCATTCACTACATGAAAAATGGTACACCGGTCTAGAAATGCGACAAATGTCAATATCAGGTGTGTTCGTTTGCTGCTTTTTTCGAAAGAGAACACACTAAACTTTCGAAGGAATTTCTGGAATTCACTGAGGTAAACAACTATGACCCTGTTATTATGGGAGAATGTGACTTGTGTATTTTTGAAGGTCAATAGAAACTCGTCGGGTGAATATGCGTCTGCTCCATTCGATGCACAAACATAACTTCCCGATTTGGTGTTTCAGCTCATAGCAAACTACTTTTATTCTTCTCCAATATACCACGCATAAGCACGCAGCCGTTGTGATCAGCAAAGGCAACAGCGAGATCACTAATTAAAATTGTGACTAATAATTGGCGCATACGATCAATTGAGTTTGTTTTGCGTTGTTGCTCATTAGCTGTTAATAACAATGTATATACGGGTCCAATTTTATGTAGACTCGTTAACCCTGTATTCTACATGGATATACCTGGATCGCGGTTTATTTATTACATGAGTGATTGTTCAACGACCATACCTCCTTAATAATGCGCATGATGAAAAAAAGTAATTTAACATAAAATGTTTATTTTTGTATGTGGAACCACTTATCTCCTATAAACTTTCCACTAACCGTGATCGTGTTACTCGTAGAACGTTGTAAACAATTGAAATGGTTAATAACATCATGTGTACTGGACAAAGTTCAACCAAAATCTAAGCACCTCTGCGTTACATGGAGTCACTTCGATTGCGATATCGATAATCCTAATTGTGTTTTTTGTTCGTGAGTAATCGTTGGCCCAAATTTTGGCCACATACATACATACACACAGATATCGACCCAGAATTTGATGGAGATAATTTCTATATACCGTAGTCACAGATCGAAACGAAAAAAATTGAAACATTGTTCTGAGATTAACAGTTTAACCATTTCATGTGTGCGACGCGTACCTATCACTTATATACTGTCAATAACAACTATATAATTGAACTAATTGCAGAATCAATGAACGTAATTCCTCTCAAATTTATCAGCAAACTGATTCAATAGAATAATTTTTCCTCCTAAAATGGAAATAATCAACGTGCATTGTGCCGAGATTGCAGAACAGGAAGATAGTCCTTGACATGGTATAGTAGTATTACCCACGGGAATAAAGACGTATGGCATGAGAGTTGAGTACTGGGTGGGAACAATGCGCTTCAACTTCTGGGAATGTAAAGGGGCGTGACTTAAGTCACCGGGTACGGTAGCGACGTCGCGAAGAAATCCCCAGGAGTTGGATGATCATATAGCAGTCTGAATGTGATGAGAGTGTTGTCTCTGCTTACATACAAGCAGAATAGCCTCTGTGCCAGTGTACCGGTAGTACTCGAAAGATATTCAATCATGATGATGTTTATTCAAGTGTTGTTTTAAAGTCAATTGTCAGCGTCAAACGTGCAATACATTTCGTTGTTCTGATTTCGTCGTGTAGAATGCGACATTAATATTTAACTCTTGTTTAGTCACCGCATCAGCGCTGTGAAATGGGTGACGTGCTCTACGCTACTTTATGCTATGATGCGTTACCACTTTTTCACCGAATTTTCTCCAATCCGTTGCCATGCGGCATTTTATCGCGGGGATGGGAAAAGATTTCAATGATGAACAAAATAAGGTTGAAATGTTGATTTTGCAATGCCTATTCAGAAATGCAATTTCCTCATGTTACTACTCATTTATGCACGAAGAGAAAAGTTCAATAAAAGTTACGTAAAAAATACGTTCCGAAACGTAATCCGCAAGTGAAATGAAAGTTGTATATATATTATGGAGCGAAACGGATTTTTTACGTTTCGTCGCGTGAATTTTACGAACCGTTCTGTAAAAATTCCTTCTCGGAAAAAATGGTGGCGTCCGGAGATTTTCATGAAGAGGTCCGTAAATTTCACGCAACCACTCCCTAAAATTTCCCGGAAAAGGAAAAATCAGAATGTAACAAATTTTCATGAATAATTTAGTAATTTTCCACTGTCACTCATTCATTTAGAATTCAAAATGAAATTGACGGCATGAAAAAATAAAATTTTTCCAATAACATTTAAACACGAACAAAAAAAATGGAGATTATCTGGGGCTAAAAAAAACATGACACACATTCATTTATCATGGTTTATGATTTTGTGAGGTTATGCACCGTTCCGATGGCAACGGGTTCTCAAACTCAATATTTCACACCCAATAATGCTTTCTGATCTCATAAAATGGGAATTATTACTTTTAAGATATACTTATGTTGCGTTCACAAAATCGCTTAATCGCCTGTCGTAAGCAAAATCATCGGGCAATCTTCCACGACTCACGTTTGAGCAGCGCCACTCTTGAACAACTGCTTGCCACTTTGCCGAAATCTCCCGATGATAACCGACCTCTGGCGAAGACTAGAGTTTGATCAAATTTACGGAACAAGAAATGGTAAAAATTACGATAAAAATTACGTGAAAATTGTGGAGCGTTCTGTAGTTTTTATATAACTTTCCTCTCCGTCTGGTAGCGGGTAACGTGGTGCTACTTAAGGATTCAAATAATTCGGAGGAATGTCCTGGGTAATGTATCCCGCATTGCGAGGTTGGTTGTATGACCTCATCGGATTAATTTATTTTTTCACATCGATCTCATACGACTCAAGTCGGATCGATTCTAAGCTCACTTTTTCTCAGAGTTTAATTACAAAAACTTTCTCGCATATCCTTCAAACTTCGTCGGTAAATGTGTAGGCCGGCTACGTTACACAGACAGAAGGAGATGCTTAATGTTACACAAGTTCGTTGATTAGTGCCTGAGGGCAGAGTCGTGTAAGAACAACTGAATGTTTCACTAGTAGGTACTTAAAGCATCAGGTCAGGGATCGAGGTAGACGATTTAGTAATGGTAGCCGAATGACTAATTGGTGCAACATCTTAATATTCCAAAACGCTGGATGGTTCGATGTAGGAATACACTAAAATTATATTGCCGAAACCGTTCCACACGAAATGTCCTTTCGATACACTTATTAACTTCCCGATTTTTCGAATAGATTTTGGATGAAATGGGTACAATATATATTAGAGTGGCCCAAACAAAAGCTTCATTTTTTTCACTCTGTCTAACGACTCATCGGGTAGTTTTTATCCAAAAAATGAGTTTCGCTGAGGGCTAGCGCTGAGAAAAAATTCTAAGAGGTTCTGTAAAGGTTTTGTATATTTCCATTTAATTAGCATGTGGAAACGGAACTTCTCGAATGGATTTTAGCGAAGCTGCTTCCACGTTACGTGGAGGACTTTCTACGAAAGGGACCCATTGTAGTACATCACGGACATCTTTTATAATTTTTTTGGGATTTTTGAATTGAATGATTATTCTATTACAAGTGCAACTAAGCCATTTTTCCACATTTATGACTTCGCTTACACTGATACGATAATAATAAACGGGATGTACGTGTGATCCTCGACGGGTCACATCATGAACTTGCGTTAGTCTGTGGGTGTGTTCAAAATTGGGGATAGATTAAACGCTATCACCTTCATTATGAGTGTTACAAAAAAATTTATAAGACAAAAAAAAGAGAGAATTCTTTAAATACCTTAGTGAAATTAAGGAAGTGGATGGAGCAGCATTCAGAAAGAATGCTCTTAGAATCTGCTAATGGGGCACTCGCTACCAATACTCCAATTTTTTTCTTGCAGTCTTGCCGATAATTCCCAAGATAGTATGCAGTGTTGTCGATCAATTATTGATACAAAAAAAAAAGTTCTAAATTTTTTTTTGGAAGTTTGATACATGAATTTTCAATTTTTAGTACTAACAAAAGTGTTAGTACTGTGCAGGAATATAAAAAGTTTCACAGAGTGAAAAAAGGTAATGGTGCAATGTTTATACCTGAATTTTGTATATAACTGTTTATATATGAATTTTGTTACTTTGTTTTTCCATTCTATACCAGATCTTTTTATGAACTATCATTAGAATTTTGCTTAGCAAAAATCAATTCGTTTATTTTATTTATGGTTTTTTTATTATTTATTTTATTATTGAAGTGAAACTTCTTATCGGAGGGTATTGAAATTCGGATCGGCAACCTTTTCTGTGACGGAAGTAAGTGGTGCGGGTAACACGTAGCGTCGAGAAAGGGGCCGTGACTCGCTTGCCTTAGGTACCTGTAGTTAAACTTACAATGTTTAGGCGGCGTGACGATCGCCGAACACAGCTGTTGGAGCTCCATGAAGTTAGCCCCTGCTTATTAAAAATGTATTATTACGACCATCAGAATTCATTGATAGGCGAATGATAGACAATGTTTGATTATAAAAACAATTTGATTGACTAAATTTTTTTTAAAATGAATTTTCAAAAAATTGGCCCAAAAGATAGCCCCCCTCCCATTTTTTTTAGAATTTAATGATAGAAACTTCTACTTGGGCTCATTCTACGCAGAATCATTTGATAGCAATTGATAGACACTTGGCCGAAGTCTATAAATTCGATAAACTAAAGTAAAGTAAGAAAAACCTAATGAGGATCATGACGCTGCGGCGGCGAGTCGAATCAGAGCGGCAGGGAAGGGGAGCGGGGTGATCTCCCATCGCTGGCCACAAAGAGGATAGACTAAAGTAGAGCTAAAGGCTCAGATATCCGGGATTGCTTGACCCCACATGAGTGACAATACCGACGCTAGTTATCACTCCGTGTGATACCCCTCAGCCAGGGCGCCACTGACACTTGGAGAGGCCGTCAGGCTGAGCGAGAAGCCCAACTATCCGAGCATTCCATAGTCGGTAATATAGTACTCCCATCTCTCCCATCCAACCGAAAAGTCGAATTATTATTTCAGCTACTCCCTGTGAAGTTTCACTTCTGTCGCGTGTCTTCATGACACACCGTATTTTTTTCTCCTTGTCGGACTTTAAGCGAAACCTGGGTTTAATTATTAGAGAAAAAGAGGTATCAGTCAGTAGTATTATAAATTCACTCCTTTTAATTGTTGGAAATCATCATGCTGCAGTGAGATAAAAGTTAACGCTGTAAATCCCGGTTGAAAGCTAGATGGAATAAGATTCATGTAATAAGGTAAGCGCAAGAAGGATAGAGTAATAGTACTAAGAGAAAAAGTATGAATGAACCATATGTGGTCTAACAAGTGACAAGAAACTTTTCGTGTTGGACTCGCCACCTAGTACTTAATACAGATCGTATGTGTGTATGCATGCCTCCTTTGTCCTCCTATCCTCTTGTACTCCCTACTGTTGAGCATCCTTTCATAAGGGAGTATTATGGACACCCATCCATGCAAGTGGAACCAAGTCGCCATTTGAGCTCCCGTTCTTCTAAGTACAGCGTAAACATCCAGAAATCCCCGGGATGCTGAGCGCCTGCGATGGATGCAGGAGTCCCCCCCCCCCTTTCCTCACCCCCTCCAGCGCCGAGTAGGGCTGGTTTGTCGTCCGGCCGAGTGGCCAAGCTTTTTTCTCGTCTGATACCTTAAATTACGATGACATTCAAACCCTCAGTTTTTGCAGTGGACCTACCATACCAAAACCCTGACTTCGTATTTGTATGTATTTATTCCGATTCATCTTTCTTGTACTCCCTACGATAGCTGATCTGTCTTTCAGCATGTCTTTACAAGGGAGTACTGGACACCCATCCATGCGGCTGGCGCCGACTTCCGCTATTTAGGCTATCGTATTACTAAACACAGCGTAAACCTCCAGAAACCTCTGTGCTACCATGACAAGCGCTGATAATGGAGACCACCCTCTGTCCCTGGGTCGGGTTAGGTTTGCGCTCGGCCTTGCGGTCTCATTCCATGGGTACCACCGATAGTACACCCACGGAATGTTCCCGCTATCGGTTGGAATCCATGGGAAAATATTTCATCATGTGAAACATTCTCCGGACGCTGGGCGTGCTCCCCAGGTGGGAAGTACCAAGCTTCAACAATCGTCCCAAGCTTGGGACAGTCTGGTTTTACTAAGCCTCAGCGTCCTTGGTTGGGCTTCGCTTGTACCAGAGGTGATACCAGTCTTTTGCGAAGGCTGCCAATCAAGACCACGGATACTAAACTTGGATCAGTATTGGTACACGGCTAGGGTCCAAGCTTGGGTATTGCCGGATTAGTACCAGCCTGATCTACAATCACCTTTTTTACGTTATGGCTTACTTGCCAACCTTGGTACAGCCTAGGACCAGGTCCGGATGTCGAGGTTCGGTTATACCACATAATTATTGCTTGGCAATCCTTAACTTGGTCGCCAGACTTGTCTCAATCTAAATATCAAGCTCGGCCCAGACTAAATTACTAGTCCAGTTTCCATCGTTCGGCCAAGCTTGAACCAATGTTCCCAACAGGACTGGCACCCGCTCGTTTGCGAAGACTCGGACGGACCAGCCAAGGTTAGGGACCAGACCTTCAACGTAGTAGACAAATACTCTACCCACTACACGAAAGCCCCGATGTTGCATATTTGCATGCGTCTGCGTGTGTGTCTTCGTCGTCCATCAATGAATGATTTTCCATGTTCGGAACACTTGTTTTTATTCATCTGGTGAACGTGATTATAAGAATAGACGGCTAAAAGTGAAGAGGAAGGATGGTTGCGTATCATAATAAAAGGTACGGAGAGAAAAAATTCATAAATGGAGAGCAGCATATGTGTTAAAGTTTTGTGGAATGCCCCACCTGTGTAGCCAACCACCATCCTCACAGCTCATTAAACTTCTAAATGCACGTTAATATGAAAAATGTCGATATAAAATTCAATATAAACAAAAATGTAAAAATTCCGAAATTCAACAATACGGGAAACGGCGTGTGTGGGTGAGCCTCGATGGGCCATATCATCGACTTCCCGATATGTGTTTTTTTTTCTCCGTCTCTCTCATTTGTACGCCCCGGGTAGCGGCCGTTTAAGCATTCCTTCAGGGGCCATACCGGGCACCCACCCATGCGGCTGGGGCCGACTTTCGCCATTTTAGGCCATCGTATTTCTAAACACAGGGTAAACCTCCAGAAACCCCTGTGCTACGATGGCGACCGCCTATGATGGAACCCGCCCTCCCCCGCCCCCCTGCGACGGGTTATGTTCTCGCCCGGCCAGGCGGTGTCATTTTATGGGTACCGCCGATAGCACACACGGAACTTTCTTGCATCGGTCGGAATCCATCAGAAAATATTTTAGGAAAATATTCTCCGACGGCTGAAAACCCCGACAGACTTCCCAATATGTGGGTGTGTGTGTGTGTGGGTCCTGGTTTGCGACAAACTATTGGGCCAAATCCCTTTTCGATGAGATAAAATGCTTTTTATAATCCATATTCGAAATTAGCATTTCCGCCCTATATATGCTCCTAAAAATTCACCTTTCAGTATTGCGTTTAATAATCTATATTACTAAGAAAATTCTCTTCCTCATCTATTCGTTAAGCTAATACGGAAGTATGTGATAAGCATTTTCAAGCGCATAATGTAAGCATTTTAAGCGGATTATGTCCTCAACAATAAATGCGCAGTATCTCCAATAAGGGATAGCAACCTTGGAATTACCTATCTCGAATATAAAAGTGTATTCGTGGCTTGAGTATATAAAGGATATCGGGATGGGGAAAACGACAAATATCCCGAGGGTAGAAACGGTATAGAGGATCTGGCAGTGGAGAGGAAATGTAACAATAACACAGCTCTTGAACCTGTACCTGCTAGAGATTAAGCGGGTTCCAGATGGCTTCCCAGGATTTGATGCTCTTCGTTACTTCGTTCGCAACTCGTCATTCCACGGCATAGCTGCATTATGCATTTATTCTATAAACTGGAGTGGACGGATGGGAAGCCACGGTTTATAAATCGTTAATGTGCCTCTTGTACCATCACGTGATGTCTATAGGAGAAAGTTGCTTAATCGATTAATTTTGTCCAATCATAAACTTCTGAATTTTGGAATTCTCTCAATTTTTAATGATCTACTTTTTTTCGTCGTGTAAGTCTGATAACTAGACAGGCATTGGAGCAAGTTTAAGCAAATATTAGTTAGGTATCGGTCAAGCTGGGTCAATTATATCACACCATATATCCGTAGTTTTGATACCACCTCCAATTCCAAACATTGTTTCGGCAGTAGAACGTTATAACGAATTGAAATTGGTAATAACAATATATGTATTGCACTAATTTCAACCAAAATCTAATCAGGTCTGAGTTAGGTGAGTACCTTTTGATTGCATCATCGCGGACCTCGATCACATTACTTGTTCACGAGAAATGGTTGGAAATAATCTTTGACCCCATACATACCTAGTAACATACACACAAACACACACATACATATATTTTGGAAATCACATTGGGAACTGAAAAATTGAAAATTTTTGAAATCAACTTTATTGGCACTTGTTCCTACAACGAGATAATGGGTTTTTCAATACAACCATGAAAATCGAATCTATCGTTGGCAGATTCATTTTAGAACGCTACTAAGTCATAGGATAACTCTACATTCCTCATTAAATTCTATTTTCCTTCGGAATTACGTAGCAAAACAGAATTTTCCGATATGGATTCTCTCATTGGTAATTTTTCTCCGTCCATATGTTCTGGTATGAAAGGCTTCGCTACACATATAGATAGGTGCCTTATCATATCGAAGGTAACTGGAGCACCAATAAATAGCCAAGATTTCAACTCCCGTGAGAGTCAAAAATCCTTGGAAGGATTCGCTGGTCTACATTTGACCAGCGGAGATCTCATGCATTCATAATGCTGATACTATGGCAGAACTGACTTCTAGATGGTACACACGATTCCTAGATGAGATTGTTTTCAATGCTTCTTGCGATTCAGTTCAATTGAGATTTTGTATACGTTGGGAAATCCGACGGAAAATTTATGATTTGCTATCCAGGATCGTGAGAAGAAAATTTCCACTGTATACATGCAGTGGCTAGGGCTTCGGGGTAGTAGGTGGAGTATCTGCATACTACGCCGCCGGAGAATATTTTTTAAAAAGTATTTTTCGGGTGTGTTACCGACGGTATCAATCAAATGAGACCGAACAACCGGACGGGAATCTAATCCGTCGCGGGCGGAGGGGGGGGGGGGGTCCCTCATAGGCGCCCAGAATCGTAGCACAGGAGTTTCTGGAGGTTCACCCTGTGTTAGCGAATACGATGGCTTCAATGGCGAACGTCGACCCCAGCCGCATGGGTCCAGTACTCCCTTCTGAAGGAATGCTCGATAGCAGAAACTTCTGAAATTGCCAAGGTTCCTGACATTGTGTTACGGTACAGAATCAACTTGACACTGTGGAATGTCAGAATTGCGTAAATTATTTCCACCATAACATTGTTCTGGCAGTATAACTTGCAAATGCAATAATAGATTCTCGGAATGATGAGCGTGATAGAGGATAAGATAAAATATCCAGTAAATATCTCGGGCTAGTGAGTTCTTACTATAAAAAATACTCATATAATATATAATACCCTTACCCCGTCCCCTTCTCCAGATGAGATAAGTACCGGCAGTGTTGAAGTTGTACCACAAAGTGCATAATAAAATATACATCACACGTTTAAATGAGCTCATAAAGATGGGAAAGAATCAGCGATGGGAGACAACGAGTAAGTTGATGAGCCGTTGTTCGTTGGTCGTCAATGATAGGTCGTAACGATTCAAATAAAAGTATCTGTGAATCCCATGGGGTGCTTGTGGACTCAAAAAATTATGGCTCAGATAAAGTACTACTACTTCTAACTTTCTGCAACTCCAGTAGCGGATGATCGTAAAGAACTATAATACTCTCTGGGACACTGAATATCAGTTTTATAAGATAATGGAATATAGAAATAGAGAATTGAGGAATTTATTGCCTTTCATGCCAAATCTCGTGAAACAGCAGATGATGATTCAGTAGTTTGATCATGATATATTATGTGTACAAACAAGTGTCCGCCAGGTGACAAAATATGGGCCCTGAAGGTTATGGAGGAATCATCATGATCAAACAAAAAAAATTTAATAGTGTGACAGGAAAATAGTTTGAACTCGACGTCGACAACTCGTTAGACCTTTTGGGTGTCCAGGGTTGATTCCTCATTATTCATGTACTCACAATTTAGTATGGTATTCCCGATTATACAACACGAGGGCACACGGTCCAAATCATTCCGCTCAATATGATTGGTACGTTTGCGATCAGGTGGGTTCGTGTCCGCACCTACCATTCAATGGGCACACAAGTGTGGGCCTTCGACACTCTGTCCCCGACTACGATTAAGGACAGTCATTTTGTGATCTATTAAAAGAAATTCTCTTATAATTGTAAATTCCTATCCTGAAATATTGTTGCCGAGCAGAGTTGACGCCCAAAAGTCAGTTAACCACGTAAGTGAATAAATTTATTTGTATTCTTGCCTGATATATCTTGATATCTTCTTTCTGTTTTCCACTCGGGTCTATCCAATTCTCCCACTTCCTGGGGTAATTTCAATATCGGTTTGATGTAAGTTAGATTAGAGTTATTCTCTCTGCTTTGTTAGTTACTCATCAAACTAACTGGCGCCCAAAATAAAAGAAAGGGTTGAATGGAGTGAGTGCCAGTCCTGTAAAATAATGGCATTTAGAAATGGAGAATTGGGAAATTCATTAGATAGAACGCGCAGTCTCATCATACTGCAAATGAAGAATCGATAGGTGGAGGACAATATGAGCTGTCTCGCTTATGTGATGAGTTCATGCATATGTCTATATACTGGAAGCTCTTGTGCGGAAAGTGATCCTGAAGGATAAGGGGATAGAATTTCCAGTACAACATTTTCCCATTACAACTCCCGGATGCAGTGAAAACAGTACCTGACTTCGTAACTAAAGTGGGGACTTCTATAAAAAATTTTCTATAAAAAATAGGAGATGATGTTTTGCAAATGTAATGGAGAGGTAAAAATTACTGAAGTACCCGTGTAATTTTGATGCAGCAAAAAAGTTTTATTGTTGGCGTTTTATTGTTTTTTAGAGATCATTTTATTTTCGGCTGAAAAATTTTTATATCGGCTTCCTGATTGAAGCATTTTTGACGTAAATCCGAAATTGCGAGAAAAAAATCTACTTCCCATGAGACAAGTGCGAACTATTGTTTCTCCTACCGCAGATTAATAGCCGTCTCCCTATACGAATAGGTATGAAAACGTAGAGTTGTCATTTGTGAGATTCTTGCGGCACATGTCGCTATGACCACCGGGGCAATTTTCACTGCTCCCGGGCCTATTCTTTCCTGGAGTCGACTTCTGCAAAACCTCGCCATTTAGACGATATTGTCTGCGGTGTCAGCCTATTGATTTTTTTTACTTGCTACGGAATGGATCGGAATATGGTAGATTATTATCCTAATGGTTTCGTCCTCTTACATAAAATTGCTTCTCTAGTATTTTGATGGCATTGCAATTCAGGAATACTTCATGATATATATGTAGATTTCATTGCAGTACGTATCAAAGACTTTCGTCAGTATTATTTAAGGCATTCTATGTTCGGTATCAGAATGCAGAAATGGATTGTAATTTATTAACTTCCGGATAAGGCTTCTGACAAATTTTCAATGAGGGTTGTGCGTGTTTGTGTGTGTATGTAGCGATGTCACCTAATTTATACTGAGAAAAGTCATATTATACAAAACAAGAGATGAAAATCATGGGTCAACTTGCTCATTCCTATTGGGAAGCAATGTGTGCGGTGGGGTGGGTGAGGGCGGGGGGGGGGGGGCACAATTTGACTACTTCTTTAGTGAACGGTATCACACTATTACCTATTGGTCACCTAATACCGCCATTGATCCACTAAGTGGTCGGGGTGGGCAAAAAAAAAAATTAAAAAAAGAAAAAACAATCTTTGGTAATGTTTCCGGTTGCACAATAACTTTGGACTCATTTTTGAATCGCTCATTTTTGAGACTAATTCTCTTGACGTGCCGGCAGGCGACAGTTTTACTTCACTCGACCTTTTTTAGCCACACGGTTCGTCAGCATCAAATTAACTTTTTAATGGACAAAAATCCGTAAAAATCAATACTGCATAATTTCACAAAATTTAATTCCACAGGAGCCCTGTACTAATATGATGATGTGACCCGGCAGACGAAGTTTCACTTCAAAAAGTTGAAAATTCTTGGTCGGGGCGTATTAGCACAGGTTCAAATTAATGACTACATAATATTGTCTCGTATGCATAACACAAATCCAAATTTATTTTACTATGTGTGCCGTATGTGATGATTTGAAAATTTGCTTAAAATCACTGACATTTTCTAATTATTCTTATTTTGTGAATTGAGAACTATGGATGGGGTATTCTCGGAATGACAAGTTTTTCAAAAAATTTCATTCAACAACAGCTGGCATTTTAGTATGACACGGTATATTCTCATGGATTTTTCAGTCCTTACTCTTACTATGGGCATAACAAAAGGGGAGAACCTTCAGTTCAGTATCAGGTCTATAGGCTTCGCCTCGGTTTTGCAAAAATCGGGCGGGCATGTGGTCCGCCAGGTGGCCGGGAACCAGCGTGCGCGTGCAAGCCACACGAGTGTCCTTCGGCATTTATCGCCACTTATTTAATATTGATACATTTATCGTTGAACGTACTTTCGGGTGGGGAAGAAGACAAATATTATACGACACACAGCCAGGAAGTTGGATCTCTTCTCGTACGCGATATAAGGCCGAGGCTTCGCCAGGAAATCAAACTTTCTGGCCTTGGGTCGTAATATACTATTTCGCTTCATGAAATCAACCGCTAGCATATTTTACTTTTAATGCATACCTTTATACGCATACTTTTTTTTTATTCTGAAAATACTGTGACCGCTCTGATCAATTTATTACTATATCAAGTGAACATTTAATTTGTATCATGGATTCAAACAATTTCGGTTATTGGCATGATAAACATGAGGCACTTTTATGGTTGCCAATGTTAATTACTCAGTTGGGCTCTCGATACGATTTTGATTGCATTTTCATCGAAAGAACACTCAATTTGCTCGACTTTCTGTTTTTTTTTAAACCTATAATCCTGTTACGGACTTTCAAACAGAATCCAAATAGACGTGCTTTCACCTAATTTCTGTTACTCCTCTTGAGTTTCCGTATTCTGCAATTGCACTGTTCGCTCAACCTGAGTTAATCCTGTTCATTTAACTGATTTTATTTTTCCATTGAATATTGTCAATTATTCCAAGTTTTTTTCTTCACGCATTCTTGTGCGCTGTATTGAGAAGTAAAATTAAATTTCTCAATAGGGGAAGTCCTTGGTTTGTCGCCGATAATGAGAGATCAAATTGTTATCAAATAACTACGCATTTCCAACACTTCTGCACCATTTTCATCAAAATGTGTGTGCGAGTGTATGTGTGTGTACATTCGCCTTTTTCTTTTTTTTTAAGAAGAAGAAACAGAAAGCAACCAACCAAGATCCTCGCGCTCCTTTCTTCTCTATCTTTCCGTTTGAGTACCTTTATTATTGTGGATAAATGAATACAACAACATGCCCTATATAACGAAAAACAACACATACAACAATACTATGTTCAAAGGGACGATACCCTTTGATTTACATGAGACAGGGAAGCGAAACCTGCCCGATTTCCCACTGTCCCCGGATCCCTACGGGACACCCGCGAGGCATTATTTGAGTTGGTCATCGATCATAACTTCTCGATACCGTAGATAGGACTCAAAGTTCAGCGTGATCGGTTCTAACTTCTTAAAACGCCAACCGAATTCACCAAATTCCGTCTGGTGTGGAATACGTCGCCGAAGATGAGTTAGAGCTTAGACAAGTATTTCTCCGTGATTACTATCGCCACATTGTCCACAAACATCACAAGCGTTCCTGCACCTGGTATTGACAATTTCAGCACTTCATCATAACGTATTGCTCAATAGAGACTCCAGTACCGATCCTTCAGGTGCTATTCCCGTGGTGTGCGTATGTGCATGCCCGTCAAAATGTTTGGTAAACGCTTTCAATCAAATTTGATTTCTCGGGTAGAAGGCATATTTTATGGCTAATAACTCTTTTCCCCCAACACTCATATTTTAAGGACAATTTTGGATGGATTTAATTTGTTTATAACTAGAAAATCCACCAAATTGTGTTTAAAATCTAATCAAGTCGAAGTTAGGCGGAAATCTATCGAATGAGTATGGATAACATTGATCCAACAGATTCATTTCTGTTCTTCATAATTCGTCAAATGTGCACATATTAGCTTCTGGTACTTTAACCTTTGCTCCAATTATTTTCAGCCGGGCGGAAGGCTAATAGACTTCCGCGATGCAATTCTGACCCTTGATGATGGTGATAGTTTCCTTAAGAGCAAACAAGTGAGATAATTGATGATTCAAAATGAAAAGTGCACGAACCCAGGAAAATTACCATGAATAAAGAGCGGTGTATGGAAAATACAGAGAAGTATAAATGGATTGTACGCATGGCTTACGGATTTGTAACTTTCATTCGAGTCGCTTCGATGGTACAACGGAGATAGACAAGAAGGCTCTTAAAATATTCTTCATTTCATAGCGAGTCATTCAGATTCTGTAAATGATACAGGATGTCCCTAAACTGCGGACCTTTTTGTGGGGGGGGGGGGGGGCGGATGAAGTTTGGAGTCAGAAGTTCCTTTGCGATTTTGCTGTCCGACGCACCCCTCGCGAAGTTATTCACCTTTTTTTTTGTCGGCCAATCACAACGTGGCCTAGACATTAGGTGTATATGTGTGTATGTTGTGCGTTCGCTTTTTCTAAAGTATTTACTCGGCAACATCATCATTGGTGGCAAGGCAAGCGGTAATCCGCCTGCACTGAGAGAACGATTTGGTTACTATACAGGCTCGGTAACTGTTACCTCGTGGCGCGGTTAAATAAGAACAATTGAATGGCCCGGTGATTGTTACCGAATGGCTCAGTTGAGAGGTTAAGGTTGAGCCAACTGGAGCATTTGGTAATAGTTACCGAATCGCTAGTTGATGTAACCTCTTTATTGTTTATTATGCTTGCATTTGTGAGTAACGCGTTGAATTAGCCTCCATTCGGTAACTATTACCAAACGCTCGGTTGCATTAATTGGGTGCCGGTTTGCGTCAACTGAAAAATTCACCACAACCAAATGATGTCAAAATCAACTAGCAGTTGAGTGTACCGCCATTAGCTCTAGCTATTAATGTATGTGAACCTAATCGGAAAAAAAAACTTCAACCGAATCCGTCAGGTAGATACAACCAAATCGTTCTCTCGCAGTGTGAGGGCATTTCCGCAAGGGTGCGTCGGCTAACAAAATCGCAAACGAACTTTCAACTCCAAATTCCATCTCCTATCCGCTACCCAGAGGGAAGGCCGCAGTTTAGGGATACCCTGTATACTACGCTAATAATATGTCAAATGGTTTGGTGTTGAACACATACAAAAATAGCAATTTATTTTTCATTGTATTTTTTCTCTGTGAGAAATTATTTTTCTTTCATTGCTTTCATTACGAAGCTTCACTTAATGATTTTGAAGCTGGTATATGATTCGTAGCTGAAGTAAGTTTGAACCTTGCTGTTTCTAGGTATGTTACGATACACGTTTGAAGCAAACTTTTGATTTTCAAAATTTACTTATCAAATATTGATATAGGAAATCTTCGACCGCACAGTCCAACATCTATGAAACTTCGTCTACTCACCGCTATTTGATTAAAATTTCTCTTCACACGGGAGCAAGTGGCCTTCGTTTTTCAACTTCCTGGCATAGGAGAGTTATTGTAATGCCCCCGAAAATCAAGATTTTTTTTTTTCATTCGGATGTTCACGTTTCAAGGTTTTCATAACATTTTTAGACTATTTTATACAAAGCGTGTGTGTGTATGTGTGTGGGTGTGTATGAGTGCATGGGCAAAATTTTGTCGAGCGATCTCTCTCCGACAAATTATCCGATTTGGGTTTTCTTATATATAATATATATAATAGATAATATATATTATATATAATATATATATATATATATATAAATATATATTTCTTATATATAATGTGCACAAACATATATTCCATACTCCATGTTTTTATTCCACCCTCTTTTCCCATGAGTTTGCCACATTTTTCTGATCATGCATATTACAATTCAGGAATAATAATACACAGAATATGTATTTTCGGGTGAGATTTATTCTATCTCTGCGCACACAAATTTTTCTCCTGTTATCTTTGGTGGGCATTATTCTTGTTGTGTTTTATTTTTGCAGTGTATTATCATGCATTTTCTCCTGCCTTGAGATATCTAGCAATGCTCGAATGTATTTTTTACCGCTGCTCATCAACTACAAACATATCGCGTTATACTTCAAAAACATGCGAAATTTGTTATCATTATAGAATAAAATTGAGGAATAACATACAGGGTAAATAGAATTTTTGTAACAGTTAGGTGAAATACGCCATTTTAGAGTGGATTCTTACGATGTATACTGGGCTTTTATGTCGTAGGACCGCTCCTTGACTAATCAGGGCGCCTCCAATAACGAGATGTCCTAGCAAAATGATTTCCCGCTTACTGCACTATATTTTCTTCAAGTTTGTTATTTCGGTTCCCCCTGGACCCCCTCCCCCTTCGTTTTATACTAGTTCTCAATTCGGGTATAAAATATGATGAAACTAGTGGTGTGAGCATGTGTGTGCTCCATTCGGAACACAAACAAAACTTCCCGATCTGGGATTTCATTCTCCATGAAAATACTGTGATTGCAAACTTTATGACGACCTTCTTAATTATGCGAATTATGGAGAAAAGTAATCCTACATGAAACTTAAAAGGAATATTTTACTTCAGATAAGTTTCACGATTACTTTAATATCGTACCCAGTGAGAAAGTATAAACAATTGCAATTGTTAATAACATTGCATATACTGCACGGATGCCGTCCAAATTGTAATCTGCTCGTTTCTGCACGGAAATGCTTCGATTAAGACCTCCATGACAGCGCTGGTTTCATTCGTTCACTTATGACATACATAATTGGTGGAACGGCCATATCCCCTTAATTATGCAAATTATCGAACAAAGTTATTCTACGTAAAATACGTATTTTCATATGGGGACCAACTTTTCTCATATAAATTTTACGCTAATTCTAATAGTGTATGCAATAGAATTTTTATTTGAAATTGAAA
Organism: Asobara japonica; assembly: GCA_026005395.1. NCBI lineage: Eukaryota > Metazoa > Arthropoda > Insecta > Hymenoptera > Braconidae > Asobara > Asobara japonica. Next base: position 1,845,363 of record BQMI01000176.1, on the reverse strand, counting down.
TTTTGGTACTCAAATTCCAATTCACCTTGCACTTATCACTTATCGTGGGTAACTTCCGCGTTAGAAGTAAGCGTCGTTACTCATATTGTTGCTCATACTAGTTATATTTGTGGGCGTAATTCGTGAGTGAACTGAGCTTGTTTGTAAAATTCAAAGATGAAGGCAATGAACCCAAGCTTGTGACCAATAGCTCCCATTCTTATTCAATGGCTGTGTCGTAGAAATAGGTATATCTGATATATACCCCCAGATGTAGTGTTTGAATGGTTATCCCATATTGCCAATACGGAAAAATGAAAATATGTAAAATTCAGGGAAATTCAGCTCAATCGGCATGAGAAGTTTTCCAATCCGCCGACTGGCGTGGATTCGCGTGGGGACAGAAGGGGCTGGACAACTATGAGCTTGTCATATATGTATTGTTCAATTTTTGTGACCAATTTGATTATGAACTTGTTCATTGCATTACGTGTTTATACCCAGCTTTTTTCAATTTTTTTTGAGTGGAATAGTCGATCGAGAGCTTCCATTTTCCACAGATCGGTGGGACATTCAAGAAGTTGGATCATTTCAAAGAATTCACCAAATTCTAGAAAAATTTCAAAAATTTCGAAAATTTCATAATTTTCATAATTTCATAAATTTCCAAACGACGGACTGGGTTAATAACTATCGACATGTCAAATACGTCAAGTTCAATCTTTGTGGGGGCTTGGATTATAAACTTGTCCATTGGGTTATACGCTTACAGTGTCGGCAATCACAACCGCCAATGAATCTTAAAACCAATCAGTCTGTCACATTTTGCCAATACCGAGAAGATTGATTGGAATTTTGTTCCGTCCCGGAAATGGTTCGTTTAGTAGAAAATTAGAAATTTGGTAAAACCTCAAATTTTCTGAAAAGATAATCTCTCTTAAACATTATTTGAGCTGTAAAATATTATTGTTCCTTTTTGTCAAGAAAAATAAGAATTTAGAGTCATAAAACAACGGTTCGGGACCATTTCTTCCTTGACAATAATTTACTCTTACTTTCAAAAGGTTTTTAATCCCTAAATACAGTAGAGCTCCCTTAATTTTCCGCTTCCTTTATTTTCGCTGTACTCCCCTCACGACTTGTCACCCCTCAAAAACCTTCTCCCACTCCCCGTACTTTCTCTATCCTTGTTTTCGACGTCATGCGCTCCAGACTGCGCAGCGTCTCAATAGTGGGACCGAGCATTCATGAAACATAACCTATTTACTTTTGATACATAGTCGGTTTACTTCTGCTCTTATTTCCCCTTCCGCTCCCGACAACCCCCACCACGCCAACCAACCAGTGGGCAGAGTGGGGGGCTTCCTTAATTTTTTTCTCCACGAAATTGCTTCAAGGTCACCCCCCGAGCGCGGAAAATAAAGGGAGCTCTACTGTAGCATGTTTGAATAGACAAATTTTATTGCATTTTTGAAAATACATTTCCGTGATCAAGTTTCTACGAAATATCCGGAAATTACTTGAATATAATATTTGTCTTATGATTCTATTACGGTCAAATATTCAAAACTGTACATATTTTTTGCTCACTCTGGGTCTTAATCCCTCGTAATGGGTATTCGGATCCACACCCCCTATGGGTTAATCACTTGAACCTAGCTAGTTAGATACAGAAAATGTAAACAGCGGTCGTTTATGGGTTTATGGTGGACAGATGCACATTTTTGACCCTAACTGTAATTCGGAACCGTTGACGTCATGAACCCCACTACTTTCAAATGTATTTTACCCTCAGCCCAAACACCCTCAACCAATGACAATCCTCCTTCAAGTTTCTTGTTCAATTGCAGGTCAGCAAATTATTCTATGAGTTGTTGCGGACTTTTTGTATATATGTCGGCTAAACTTATTCCAAAGGCAGTATTAACAGACAAACGGTCAATGTACCTACACTAGTACCAGTTCGGACTCTTTCGATAATTACTAATTACAATATAATACTCCGATTTCCGTGTTTATTTGAAACTCTGTCCACAGCCCAAAAATTATTGGTTTATTTGAAAATAGAGAAACCTAAATCAAGTGTAAAAAAAGTGTGAAAATATACGAAACTTTGTGTAAAAAAAAAAGTGTGAAAATATACGAAAATTTGAGTGAAGTGTTTTTCTATTTTATTTAATTAACATCTCGATCATTTTACTGAATATCGCCTTTAAACAGTTCGGTATAAAAACTCGTTTATATCGAACAAATTTTCTATCTCAATTTCATATTATTTCAATTGGCAATTTTCGGATTATTCGGATGATGTCTGAGAGATATTGACAGGAGCAGTTTATACATAATTTCAGATAACTTGGAGCATCAAATTAAATGCAATTGTATTCAAATTGAAATAGTGTCCCTGAAGAAATTCAAACAATCGGAATGAAAAAAACAATTTCGGTTTTCACAAGTTAAAATGCTGGGATGATCATTGCACGGCAAGGCCATAATGTTCAGTTGTATTTGTTTTTGAAGAAGTTAAATTAAATGTAAGAAATCTTTCGGTGAACATGTTATCATTTTGCATGCGAGTCGCAAGAAAATACAAATGTATAAACCTTTACATTCATGATGTACGCCGCTGAGTAGTTCTGTCTTGACTACGTGAAAGGAAAGCGGTTTTTCCTCAGTTAATGAAGAGAGAAGAAGCCATGAAGAGACATGAAGAGAGCTTGCAGCGAAGGAACACGTTGGGAAATAATTTTCCACTGAACCAACTTGCATGTATTCATTTATCATACATCAAGAAGCGGAGTGCAAATTAATGTCCGCGAAATGGAATCGTTGGAGTTGCAGAATGCAACCAAAGAAAGAGTGCAAAAAACATAAAAACCTTTATACTCTTTAGTAAACATATATACCTGTTAATTTTGAAAGTAATGCTCAAGGTAGCGTATTCAACTGACTGTTTTGCGGAAAAACATTCATTTACTCTCGAATCTAAAATTAAACTTGGACGTAGACCGAAATATATAATGGCTACATAGCAAGTTATAAGAGTTTTTTTTGTTATAACTGCTCTAAAATTTTTTGAAAATCTACAAATTTTCAAGTTCTCAATATTCTGCTTCTTGCAATTTTGGTATTCGTGAATGGTTTGATTTTTTAGAATTTCTGAAATTTTGAAAAGTTCAGAAATTTTTCACAATTTTACAACTGTTTCAAGTTTTGTAATTTTTTTGCATTCTGTTGTAATCTTTTGGATACTTTGTTTATTGTCAATACTGTCAAAATTGGTAAAATATTTTCTGCACATTAGGTTGACAGGTATATATTGTTTTTCTTCATCCCTTTTGTTTGCACACACGGTAACTGCTCTCGAGTATTGCTTCAGAGGGAGTATTTGAAGACGGATGGGAATCCCGGGTGTATGCCGCAGGTATATATCGACATCGAGCACAATTTTCGATATGTAGAACACTTAAATCCAATCGAGTGATTTTTTTTGACAACTCATTTTGCTCATTCTATAATAGATATGGCTGAGTTAACATGAAATATCGAAGTACGGGCAACGAGATGACGTCAATAGCGGCTCGTCATATGGTTTTGCGTAAGTGATAGCAGTGATATGGATGGGCTCAATAGTATCACTTGTCCGTTAAGTAACTCAACTCTACACTAAACGAAAATTATTCATAATTTGAAATAACTTCCCTGAAAAACAGATAATGAACCAGATTCCGGAGAAGGAGTTATCTCCGGTTTCTAATTATTTTATTTTCTCATTACTTCCGTACCATCAATATTCCCTCCTTGAGGGAGCATTCGAGCGGAAACAATATTGTAGAATATAAAAAAGGCAGAATAATCAAGAAAGTCTTGAAGAAGTGCACATTTAGAGTTTAAAATATTCTCGGGTTAAAAGGAACAGCTTCTAAAAGTTTCATTGAAATTATTAAAAAAAAAATTAATGTATAATCAGCAGCAACGAAAAAACAATTCAAGAAAAAATACGAAACTTGACAATTAAAAAAAAAGCACCATGCCGTTTCGCTCAAGGCTTTAGGTCAAATTTATGTTTCTGTTATTCATTTCCGTCCGAAGCATTTCCTTGCAGAATCGAGCGGATACATTTTAGATGGCATTTGTGTAGTATATGCGATGTTATTAACAGTTTGCAACTGTTTATACTGTTCCACTGGGTGGGCCGCACCCCTATTGGCGTCTCCCTCCCACTCAAGTAACGCGCATAAGTCGCATCCTCATGCTTACCATGCGTCTACTCAGATACTTATAATTATCTGCTTCATAAATGAGTCAGTTTAGAATTCTCAAATCTGTAAGTTTTCATTAGGACACTAATAGGGGTAACCCCTGATTAATCGGGGTATATTGGAGAAGGATAAATTTAGTACGCTGTGCTGAAATACCAAATCGGGAAGGTTTGTTTGTGCCTCCAGTGGGGCACACACATGCCCATACCAGTACACTGAGGAAAAAAATTACTAACATTCAGCGAATGGTTTGTTTTGCAACCAAAATGCATTCAGCCAATTGCAAGTTTTCTCAAATCCAGAAAATTTTCTCAAATGAAAAAAGAATTGTCTCGATTTGAGTAAACTGGCAATTGGATGAATGCATTTTAGTTGCAAAACCCTCCAATTGCTGAATGCGCATAATTTTTTTTCTCAGTGTAGTTTGGAGTAGATATTTTACCGTGGAATCTCTCTCAGCCACTTTGAACTAAGACTTTACAATTTCAAGTCGCGTATACCGATATTAAACAAGTATTATCCAATTTCCAACACTTCCGTCAGATATTGAAGAACCATCTCAGCTTTTTAGTCAATTTCATGTATCTTTGATTTATTGAATGCTTATTGCATGTTGGTGGTGGTATACAATTTGAAAGGGGTAGTCTGAAAGGCTAAAGTGTAGACGCCTAGAAGGTCTGTATAGGTGTCTCTCCATCCCTATGTATGATAAAACACATACATACATACTAAATGCAAAACCACGGTTGTCATCACTGAAATTTCCAATTCTGGTTCTGAAATCACCAATCAGAAATACTGATAATACTGCTAGGGATGGTAAATTACATCGGTGAATTGATGTGGTCACATATTTGTAGTCAGAAAATCAGATGGTAATTACATATTTGTATGGAATTCCAAACATGATTTAATCTAATTGGTCGTTCTCTGATATGTATCCCTTTAGAACAACGGATTACATATTTTGAATGTTTAACCATAAATTTTAATATACGTTGCATTTCTTTAATTGCAGGGGTACCAGTGGCATCGATATTGATTTGAGACGAGTGGATATTGATCAATGCCCGGTACCACATGGTTCATCACAGCTCAACATATTTGCAGCGAGTGATAAATGCAAGAAACGCACTACTGAGGTAAATATTTTGGTATACAGTGAGAAGAAAATTCCGTTAATTGAAAAAAAAAATCAAAGCTTTCAAAAATTTTGACAATTTCAACTATAATGACAAAACAAATTGAAAAATATTCAATGCTTGAATAAGTTTAGATCCTGTGAAAAAACTGAAAAAAATAGAAATGAAAAGAATATAACAATTGAAAAAATTCAACGAATTGAAAAAAAGTTGAACAATTTTCACGCCGATAAATTCCGTAGTTATTCGTGATATTCATTGACCTTTTCCAGTGTATCGCTATCCCAGGTCTCGGATTTCGGCGGGGCAGTTATCGATGTGTTTGTAAGCGTGGCTTTTACTATCCTGACACTAAATCCTCGGAGCGTTATTATAACGGTACAGTAATCGAGGAGGAATTCGAGAAACTCATGGTGGTAAGTACCATATTTCACCATTTACCCTCGACATGTTTCATTGTTCTCCAGTTTTGTGTTGTTGATTAACCTGTCATTCCTCATTAAACAATTTGCATTGATAATTCTATGCTGCGTGAGTGTTATGTTTTATGTTATGTAAGGCTAGGTTTACTTCTGCAGATCTCAACATTGAATAAATGGGATGTGGATTTGACCCTCCGCGGGCCAATATTATAACTTCCCGATGTCTGCGTGTGTGTGTCTTTTCCAAGTTCGGAGCAGGGGTATACCAATCCCCGAACGAGGAAAAGTACGAGGCAATGCCGAAAACAAAATTTATTAGATACTTTCTTTCCGATCCCTCATGTTTCTCACCATAGAGCGTTCTAAATTATTTCAGTTGTTTATAACGCTCTACTGCCGGAACGGTTGAAGATACGAAAAAAGTCAAAACATACAAAATATTCATTTTTCAATAAGGAACAACATTCATTGAACATATTTTTGCGTATCTACAATATTTCGTAAGATACAGCGTTATAAACAATTGAAATTGTTAATAACAATTGAACGGTTGCTACAATTGCAAAAACACTTCTTGCAGACCTGGAGACGGTCTATTTCATGTTATATTACTTTTTTTGTTAGAGATCATATTTTACGAGATATCGATAGAAAATCATAATAGTCGAATTGCGTAACTGATATACGACTTGATTTCATACGTGTATCGTCACACACACACAGACACGAACGATCGGGAAGTTATTGATGCGACCCGTCGAGGGCCACACTCACATCCCATTTATTATTGTTTCGCATTTCATGTTCTATACAAACTTCTATTCCTCACATAGCGGTAACGGAGTGATAATTCAAGATGAATTAAAGCTCTCAATATTACCACAGATTTAACAGTCTGCCCTACCCGGGTTGTAGCTCACTTTTCCATGAATACTAATTTCAACTTGATGAATACGGTGATAGATAGAATGGCTCTAACAAGAATTTGCTGAGTGATAAGTCAAGTTATCGTTGCGATTTCAGAGATTAATGAGCCCAGAATTTTTTCGGTGAGTTAACGTGATACTTTTTCGGAACAGTGAATTTAAATTAGTGTATTTTAATCCACCACCATCAGTTCCATCCTTAGTGGAGTAAAAAAACAGGGTAATAAAACAAGTTATATATATTACGAAAGAATCCTATCCAAGAAAGCACATTCACATAAATGAACGTTGTTAGAGGCGAAATATTTTGAAAGTCGTGGCATTATTTATTTTTCCGTATCGCTTTTGACTTTTCCCCGTTCAGGGATTGGTATTAGCCCTGTTCCGAACTTGGAAAAGTCGATATATATATCGATATATCAAAGTATCGATATATCAAAGTATCGATATATCAAAGTATCGATATATCAAAGTATCGATATATCAAAGTATCGATATATCAAAGTATCGATATATCAAAGTATCGATATATCAAAGTATCGATATATCAAAGTATCGATATATCGAAGTATCGATATATCGACGTATCGATATATCCACGTGTCGATATATCGATCTGAATCAATATCCGGATATCGACCTCGGCATTCGCTCTCTCTCGTTGATGAGACATCACGCTGTAAGCACGTTACCAGGGAGACCAGGAATAAATGCAGTTTCACCACCGCCGTTTGAAAATTCGACAAACTCTCTGTTGCCCTACAGTACGAACACGCCCCTCAATTCAATTACATGTTTGCTAAGTCTGCGAATTTTTTGCAAGTTTCTTAAATGGAGGAGTTCAAACATTTAGGAACATCTGAAAAATGTCTACACTTGCTTTTGCTGTGCCTGTGCGGTATTCCCCTAGAAAGAGATTGCCAGAGCGTTCGAGTCAGTCATGTGAAGATATAGATGGTGATGATATAGCTTTACCCACATGAAGCATGACCGATATTCCCGTTCTCCCAATTTATTATTGACCAGTCTTCAAAGGAAATTACACATAGCATAATGCCATAATCAGACACACCCTTCCACATACGGTGTTCGTTGTGCAAACATGTGTCACAACAAATGTAGAGCAGAATCTAGTATCTAAATAGTCACACACATATATTGTAAACGATGTGTGTATGTGCTTGTATGGATACATGTCACCGAAGTTATCGAGGTCGGAAGCGAAGTCTGAGCAGCCAAGTAGCTCTCTCCAGTTTGCCTATAAATGTCGGGATATTTTGTCTGTGATCTTTGATCGTCACCAAATAGGGGCTTTGCACCTGTACGACTTGAAAATTTCGTAAAATTCGAATGCTGTGAACGAAGCGTTGGCTGCCTAGGGCTGCATTTTTCCCATTCTATCCGCAATCTTAAGATATGTATATGCATATACCGACAGCTATGAATGTGTGCCGCTCCGGCGGCCCTCCATGTTAAGCACCGAGTAGTCGAGTCTGAACATGGATGGATGCCCGCTAGCCCTACACACTCTGTTGGGACGATGGTTGAGCGAAAGGCATCAAGGTGGAAACTCTATGTAGGACTTTAATCAGTGTGATAAAGGTGTACATCGAATTTCTGCAATGCCGGCTGTATGACCAGGTTTTCCGTGGTTTCGCTCGGTCTTCGGAAAATGTAGTACAGTTTGGCAGAAAGAAAGCCGGTATTCATCGTGTCGCGGAGGGGGGGGGGGGGGTCGGGTTCAGATGAGAGGCGGAGGAAGGGAGAATATGTAAAGGCCCGATAGGGTATGCATTAACAGAGAACAATAAAAGACAAACTATATACAGATATATTTATAATTTTATATCTGTTGTACAGATCAATAAGAGCGGATTGATTCAATCATTCCCAGACGACTGTATGCAGATGCTACGCGGGAATAGGTTACATTCGTCTCGTCGAACTATCTCATTTAGTAGCTAGGTTCCAGCTGTCATCTGGAATTCACCCCAATGCGTTTAGAGGATTTGATTGTCATTAACTAATGGTGGAGTTGAATACGGCCAAACGAATATTACGAATTGTTGATAGTTAACGAATGTTTTTTTTTTTTTTTTTTTTTCTACTGTTTCTCTATTCGTATTCACCCACGTAACCGCTGGTAGGCATTACTTCATGGGCAATACTACGGATCAGAGTACCCACCCATTGCGGCTGGGGCCGACTTCGCCATTTCAGCTCATCGTATTTGTAATCACAGCGTAAACCTCCAGAAACCCCTGTGGTACGATGGCGGGCGTCTACGATGGAACCCTCCCTCCCCCCCACCCCCCGCGCGACGGGTCGCGTTCGGTCCCGGCTCACGGTCTCACTTCATGGATACCGCCGATAGCACACACGGAATGTTCCTGCCATCGGTCAGAGTCCGTGAGAAAATATTTTTCAGAAAAAATATTTGCAGTGAGCGGGAATCGAACGCGGGACCTTTAGAATAGTAGGCAGACACTCTACCCACTACGCCAAAGCCCCGTCTATGTATGCGTGAGTGCGTATGCGTGAGTGTGTATGCGTGAGTGTGTATGTGTCAAAGCGTATGCGTGCGTGAGTGTGTCCAGAAATCGGAAAGTTTTCGTTGCGAGCCTCATGGATCACCACCCTACTAGAAATTGAATGTCGCATAGGCCTTGCCGCGGTGTTGGACCGCTTAACTCAATGTTAAAGGTATAGCCACCTCGGCTGAATGCCGCAGAATTTCGTCCAATTTCTACTAGGGCATTTACCTCGCTAGCACTTTATGGAATTTTCTCCGTCTATGGTTCTTAACATCACCGTGATTACGTCATTTTCAACCCGATGCTCGTACATGTGCGGACATGTGTATGGCTGTACGTGTACGTGATGAAAAAAAATTGTAAATCGATTTTCAATATCATTGTCAATATTCTATTCATGATTTTGGCTGAATGACAGCCCTCTAGACGAATCAAAAGAGCATGTAAAAAAAACCAAGAGCCATACAAAAGTCCTATTCACAAAATTTTTAAAACTCTAGGAACTAACCAATGGTTAGCATGGTGTATGAAAGTCCGACAGAGCAGTTTATTTCGTCTGTGCCATTATATTTTGATTTTTGTGCTTTATTTCCATCAAAGTTGGATGTGTCGTGGAGTGATAAAAATTCACTGTGAACTTTCCTGGCGACTAACTTTACCTCTACCTTTCCTGGTATATTTGGAACGTTTCAAGGAGTACTTTTCGTAAGAAGATTTTACGGGGCTTTAACGCAGTATATACAACTTTTCCAATGTGCAATCTATGTCGACAGTGATTTTATAATCCTGTTGGCATCTATTTGCACCGAAAATCAAGCCAAGGCTTTGCCATACTTTGCCTAGTTCTCTACAGATTATACACACACTTACTAGGATATTACATTGAGCTCGTAGCGATTTATCATCGGCTGATATGGCACTGCGATAGCCTGAAACTAGGGTCGCATTATATACCACGGAGTCAGGTGGTAGGCACATTCGCTTTATGACGATCTTAGCGTTGTAGTTTTGGATAGTGGTGGAGGTTTCAATTTCGTCGAAGAGGAGGAAATTATTCGGAAAAGTGATGACTATTATGGAGATTCTACGAATACATGTAACATTTGGTTATGCATTTTTGGCAGCAATGGATAGTGCACAGTTCCTTTGAGCGGAAATTGAACTGGTATATTCGCTTTACCATGATCTTAACGTTATAGTTTTAAATTCTGTTTGAGGGTTGGAGTAGCGATAATGGCATTCGCTCTTATATTTTCTTGTAGGGAATCGTAAAGTGTTCTCTAGCCCTGTCTCGAGGTATAATTCTGTCGTCTTGTCTAAGCGAATGTGCTAACCACACGGCCATAGAATACAATGGATCTTTCGACGGTACAATAAATAGTTCAAAATCTGCTTGGTAGAAAACTCAGTCCGCAATAATCTGGAATATAACAAGGACGACACACGAAGATAACGGGAATGACAGTACAGTAGACTCCCTCTAGCTCTCGGCACACTCCCGAGCGAGGGGAATTATTCCCCCACTACGCGCGGGGCATTAGACATGGGCGGGCGCTCTAGAGTGGAAGCGGCATTAGAGTACCCAGTGTTTTGTTTACAAACGCGTAAGGCCACAACGTCACAGCGAGCGACGTAAAACAAAAATGGCATCGCCAACACGCACAATGTATACATATAGCGTTCTCGCTTGGATAATCACGCGGTCTCTGTCGTAAGATACGCCCCTTCCGCGCACAGAGGTGGCAACCGGTAGCTCTCCCGGCGGGGAAATCACAGCCCCGAAAGTGGAAAGCTAGAGGGAGTCTACTGTATAATAGGGGGGGGGGGGTCTAATAGGGCTCGGGGCATAATGGGCCGGGGGCTGCAAGACGGTAGACATAATGAAACGGGGGGCATAATGGGCCATGAATACCGAATGGAGCGGAAAGTGTCCCATAGCCTATATTCAGGTCTCCCATTACGCCCCACTCTTCCCTCCTTGTTTCAACAAGTAAGCATTGGATCAGAAATTCTCATGATCTCCAATTTCACCTGTACTTCATTAGTCTCTGAAGTGAAGGTGGAATAAATAAATAGAGATTCAGCTTTCATACTGGCCAATCTCTCTGGGACTTCGTAATGCTACTTCGTATTCCTTTTCTACACCAAATCCATACAATTCGATTTCAGTAGTATAAAGTACCTTGGGTCAGACACTATTGTATTACCCCAAAATCCCTGCACTCATTGATAATTAGATATTGAAATAGAAGATTAAAGCGAACTGTTTGCAAATTAGTATGAATACAGAAAGTACGTCGGAATTTAATTGGCAATTTGAGTTTGGAAAGTTATGCGCATTAATGAGAAAAAGGGTATTATCAAGTTCTGGACGCTCAGTAACATGAAACCTCGTAATTTTCCTCATTGTTTCTTGAGCGCTGGAGTATTGTTTTTGCTGAATAATTGGAGTGAAAAGATTGCTAAAAGATTATAAGTCATAAGATGTACGTTCAACTTTTATGGCGTATTTAGGTAAAGTTGATCGATGGTGTAGGGATGTCAGTGGTTGTTTTTCGATCACACCTGCTCGTACATCGGTGCGGTTTATAAATTGATGCTTCCATTTGGTTTCGTGGCTTCTGAGGAAAAAAAGGATGCCTACGAGTGTAGGCGATAGGAGTGACACTCGCTAGTCGTTCATTTCATTCACTGTGAAATTATTTTCCTTTGCTGTTTCCATCGATCAATCGATCAATCAGTTCACTTACTCTTGTAACTATCCCAACAAAATTCGAAATGACATGCTTTGGTACAGCTTCAATATTCTGATCATTGCTCGATTGATTCACATGTGAGAGGTTATGATCCTCAACGCTGACATTGATTGCTTTTGCCCTGGCCCGATGATCCCTCATACGTTCGGCATCACTTTTGGCTACTGTTTTTGTTTTCTTTAATTTTAAAGCATTCTTTTCACGTAAACGATCACGATATTCTTCCCAACGTTCTGCATTGGCTTTCCCCATAATATACACTAGCAATACACTCGATTCACGATCTTCTCCCTACTCTGCTGGACTGCCATGTAGCATGTCGGAATTTTCGTAACGCCCCCTCCACCACTCGCGTCGCACCCCTTCACTTAAAAACGTTCCATTGAATTTTGGGTGACGCGCCATCAGAAACTTCACTTCAAAAACAAATTTGATAGGGTGCAAAGAAACAATACATACACACATTAGAAAGTTATTGGTTCGATACGCTGAAGCGGGCCACCTATCTTCTGTCTCTAAACTTTTTCCATCTTGAATTAATTCATTTGATTTATGTCAAAGCCGGGAAAAAGATATTTCAGCTCAACAGTTTCCAGAGAATTTATTGCAAGAACTTTATACGGCAGGAAAACTAGAACAATGAAGTTGCTTTATGAATGGCACATGCATACAAATTCAACTAGTCAAGCGTTTGCACAGGCCCGATAAATGGAATTTTGTTATTGAAATTGAAGCGAATTATATTGCGATAGCAAATGTTGATTGCAAGTCTAGCTCATTTGTAGTTATGAATAATTTCACGAGTACATTCTACAAATTTTTGCCTCACTGAAAGTTGGGAAAATAGATTTCACGCTTATGGTAACAGCTGTACTGTTATTACATTAGTTTAGTACGGGAAATGTTGGAAAATAAAAGATTGTGTATGGTAGCAAATTGCCGGCATAAACTTTATTACATCGTTAAAAATATATATAACATAAAGATCATTGATCAAATGACGTAATTGTTCTTTCGATACTACGTGCGCTCATTTCGCGGTATTTTATTGATGAGTGTAATACTGGCTAGGATCATATACGAGTATCAATTTCTATAGATTATCTATAGATATATCTATAAAAGTTTCTTTTAAGTTTTGTGAAAGTGAAAAAAATGTAATAAGACAATAGCAAATTTGGAAAAAAAATAAAGAAATAAAAGAAAATTCAAGCATTCTAAAAATTTTGAGCTTGACAACTTTCGAAGATACCAAAAAATTTCAAAATATTCACAATTCTGAAAAAATTTGAACCGCATTTTACAAAATTACAAAATTTCAAGAAAATTAACACAGCATGAAACAATATTAAAATCTGTCCGGAATTATTTCCAATTGGTTCCGTGTAAAGCGGAATTTTAATCAAACAGCGGTGAGTGTAAGAAGTTTCAAAGATGTTGAGTCGTGAGGTCGAACATTTCCTATATCATATTTGATAAGCAAACTTTGAAAATTAAAAGTTTGTTTCAAACGTGTATCGTAAAATAGCTCCAAAGGGCAAAGTTCAAATTTACTTCACCTACAAATCATATACGCCCTTCAAAATTGTTATGTGAACCTTCGTCATGAAGGCAATAATAAGAAAATATTTTTTTCCCAGAGAAAAAACATGATGAAAAATAAAAACAGCTATTTTCGAATTAAGGTCTTAAAACGTTTACTGGTTGCAGTACAGTAATTATTGGAGAAGAAAACTTACTGTGCTGAAATGCCAAAGCGGGAAGTTTTATTTGTTTCCCGTGTGGGACACACACATTTTCACACGACTAGTTTATTTAGTGATGATGTAAGTAGAATCACTCGAGGGCGAGTCTAATTTTAGACCTCATAACTAGACATTGTATGATCGGGAAGCCGTAATAAATTGAGCACTGCGGCCGGTGTCTATTCGTGTTATGGTTACTACTCCAATACGGTGATGCTTCATCCTATACATTGTAATACAGTTTTAGTAACGAAAGTTGAACCAAAATCATATTTGTTACCAATAATATTATATCCAATACAATGCCACCTCAGCACTACGTAATTAGTTAAAAGTGAAACTTCTCCCAGTGAAGATGGGAATTTTCATGTCTATATACATTATAAATTTTTACGCTATAATTACCCCTGATAATAAGCCCAGGACGAGAATGCGAAACGTTGAGTGTCACAGTTTAATTCCAAAAATCATTTCGGATATTAGGATAATTTCTTAAATTTCCAAAATTTCCAAAACCACAACCCGACTAGAAATTAAAGTACGGGTCTTACATGGGCCAGGTACGGTTTGCGAGATGTCGGGTCGTTCTACGGTTACCTTGTACGGCACCAATGAAGAATGAAATGCTTTGGGGGTATCTTAACCGGACAGGCGACCATACCTGGACCTGGCAAAGGCAACTTTGTCCGGGCCTGACAAGGAAACCTTGGCATGCCCTCGTCCGGTTGCCTTGTACGGTTACCTGTCCAAATTTCTAGTCGGGAAGTTTAGGAATTTTCGGAATTTTTCTATACACCTGTATAAATTCAAAGAGTCAAAACACACCAAAAGTGCCAAAACTTGTTAAAAAATTCTAAACTCTGAACTTCAACATTTGGCAATATGAATTTATACGGTTTATCTGAGACAAATTGTGACGATGTAATCGATCTTAAGTGGTTTCATGAGAAGTGAGAAATACATATATGAAGAATAATAAGTGAATGCAAAGATGGAGACCAAATCCGCGGTGAATTTCGTATAACAAAATAAAAAAGAAGGCACACGGGGGTGGGCGACAGCAGTGAAACTTGTCCGGGGTTCATTTCATTAACTGCTGAATTCTATCATTTGCTGTTTCAATCAATCAATTCAGTATATCAAACAATATATCAAACATTTACTCATTACCCTCCTAGTCTTAACCACTTATCGACTGAATTAATTAATTACAATCATGATTGCGTTGTATTTCACTGACCTTTATAAGTGACCCGACAAAATTCGAAATTCCATGCTCTGCCATAATTTCAATATTCTGATCATTGCTCGGTCGATTCACATGCGAGAGGTTATGATCCTCAACGTTGACATTGATCGCTTTTGCCCTGGCCCGATGGTTCCTTCTACGTTCGGCCGCGCTGTTGGCTACTGTTTTTGTTTTCTTCGGTTTTAAAGTTTTTTTCACGTAAGCGATCACGATATTCTCTGTAATGTTCTGCATTGATTCTCCCCATACAGTCAACTCTCCCACCAGTGCACGTCCCACAAGTTGATGGGCCCCTATAGTCAGTATCGTCATGACCCTACCACTCACTATCTCGTCAAGCGCCGCCTCCCCACCACTGTGCAAATGATCCCGCGTGACTTTGAATGCTACCTCACTGCGCTTACTAGTATCCGGGCGTCGGAGAAGTAGGGGAGGGTCACTCGTCGGACAGGGCGGTGGAGCGTCCGATCCCGCGAAGTGCGCTAGTGGGAGAGTCGACTGTAATTGATACTCGCAAGACACTCGACTCACGATCTCCCTCCCCCCGCCCCATCTTGCTACAGTGTCATATAGCATGTCAGACTTTTCGTAACGCCCCATCCACCACTCGCGTTGCCTTAAAAACGTTGCATCGAATTTTGTGTTACGCCCCATAAGAAGCTTCACTTCAAAAATCGTAACAATTAATTTTATTCAGAAATTCATTTTAAGAACTACATTTGCTAAACCGGATGCCAGTCCTCTATATATAAAATTTTACTCTTCTTTTTCACAGCCCATATAATATTGACAAAATATAAGTGTAGTGAACGTATAGATTATTCTCAGAATATTCCTCCTTCACTGTAACTCGAGACTAATATCGCACTTCATCAAGTTGAGAACTGGATATTGTTATCAGCAAATGTGAATAAGTTAGATGTTCAATAATGACCCAGCCGCACTTCGGGGACCCTGACAATGGATGCAATAGAGTTCCCGCTGTCGTCATCATAAAGTTTCGCCACTGTTCACCCTGAAAATACAGGATGTACCCGGATCTAATTTTCATTTCTATGGATGACACAGAAACAGATATCAACGGTATTTCCGGATCCAAGTTTATAACTACGGCATATTTATTCTATTGCCCCTAGTAATCAGTAGTGTAAGATTGTTTTCCTTTTTGATGCAATATTTGTGACCCTTATTTTGCGTACACGTTATCTCAACCTTCATCGCAGTTTTTCAACGTTCATCGCAGATTGAAGAACACTTCATATTTTCGGTTTTGCCTCGTCTGCTTTGATCCCGAGTCCGATCACCTGTTCCAGAAAAAGAGGTTTCTCGACAAGAAGTTCGTCACAGCATTTTTATATGCACCGACTTCCTAACGATTTAATCGACTTTTGTTCGGAACTTTGGCGCTTAACAAAATTCGATGCAACGTTTTTAAGGGAAGCTTATCCTCTTATCCATTGGCTTTTTTTAGATTTTTAAAGATCATCCAACATCTTTTATGCATCATCTTCCATCTTCAGTTAATGTTTTCTTCCGACTGATTATCTCATCAGCCCTGGAATTTTCTGTACTGACTATATTGACCATTTCCCAGGTCCAATCATCGGCAATTGCATAATAAAAGCCCCTCTCAATATCCAGCAATAAGACTAGTGATAATAAAATTTATAATAAAAATACGCGCATTCAGTCTACAGCTGATCCGTGAAACTTTACGATATTCCCTCGACTACTAAAGCAGATGGAATTGAAGTGTCCATTTTCCCTGTAGAATTATCTCATTCCTGTTTCATCATATCTCGCCAAGCTCACCATAGTGGCCTCGATGCAAAACTTTAGCTCCGGTTTATTCCGCTTTTTTCATACGTTCAATTCCTTGAAAAATTTGTTAGAGAAATGAAGTATTAACAATGCACATGTCACTGCTATGCGCAAGGTTCGTTATCGAAGTTTTACTGCAGTAGTTTCGAATTCGATCATCAGGGAGCGAATCAGTGTACTTCGATGCCGAGAAATAGTTTCGAACTGCTCCTGAAATTGTTATGACAGTTCTTTTAAAAGTCTTCGCCGAATTACGATGCGGGCATTAGATTAGTGGTCAGGTTCCATATTTTGTGTACTTACGAATTGTTGGAAACACCGATGTTTACATGGTATCGCTGTAAATACGAGTGGTATTTGATTTCTTTTTGCCAAATTGTTATACCATCTTGATAATTTAGAATATGAGAGTTTTGCATTTGGTAGTATTTCTAGAAATAATAAATATATAAACTCTTGGGTATACGCTAAAATCAAGGGTACCTTCTGAAGTAATTATTACCTAAATTTTTGGATGAAGAGTGAAAAATAGACACTGACAAGAAGTTGATTATCATGCTAATTATTACCAGGTTGGGAGTAATTGTTTTGACCCCGAAAATGAAGATTGAAAGTATACATTGTTTGGAATTGAAGATGATTCAAAAACTACAGGTCCCCTATACCCTATAGGCGATATAATCGACCTAGTTTTTCGGAGTATACACTTAACCAGCATTTGCTCAAACTTGTTGCAATGCTCGTCTAGTTCTTTGCGGTAATGTCCAGAAATCCATTGAATCCCTTTTAGGAATTTTCAACCATTTTTTTCAATTTTCTATAACGTTCAAAAACTTTGGGAATTCCCGCAGTGCAGTTTTGTTCATACTTAATGCACATTGGTGAATAGTTGAGGCTAGGGAAATTTTTTTAACTTCCTGACAGGGACATATATTGTAATGCCCCCGACGATGGAAAAATTACTCATATTTGGAGGTTCCATGACCATCGAGATCGATTCATCTGAAACGTCCCGACGTTTTTGAGATATATGTGTGTCTCTGTATGTTTCTGACCGGAATGCTGACCCCGGTTCCCCCACGAACGCAACGTACGTTTAAAACAATTCAGATCGCAATCGAAGTGTCCCCACTAACTCTCGCGCTGATTAGATTTCAATTGACACCAGTCCATTGCATCGTTTGTTATAAACAATTTTCGTTAATTTAATGCCTTTCCGGGAGAATGGTGGAGGCACAAAAAATATATGGGGCATTCCAGGCCAGATTTATCACTTGGAAACCTGCCGTCTCTAATTCAATGCATATATTTTTTTCTCGATCCTGGATGATGAAAAACGCGTCCCAATTTATTTTAGATTTTTTTTTAATTAACGTTTCTTAAATTTTTTTTACAGTCAAGTTGCACTTGCTTAAATGTAAAAATCTGATAAATTCCACAAAAATAATTCAAATATTGTTCTGCCCATAAGATTTTTGGTCATATGAATCGTTTATAAAAAAAATCGAGAACTGGGCCTCATTCGTTCATTATATTTAGAGCGTCTATAGAAGGGAGTAGATGTCGTGCAGGTACATACAAATAAAAGAAAAATTGAATACCAATTGGCCAAGCAATATCTCAGACAAATAATGTATGACACTCCGAGATAAAAACTCATTGCAAGTTTGCTTGTTACGTTCTGCAACTTCATTACGGTTATTGTTCAACCAGTATAAGGAGTATACACAAAATTCGATGAAGCAATTGAGTAACTAACCTGACTAAGAAATTTAAATCAAACTATGCATTTTTCAACACTCCAACGATTTTATTTGTATACCGCGTTGGCAATCATGTTTTGTTTCTTTTGATTTCCATTTACAATTGGGCAAGTTGGATGATGGACCTTTTAAGTAATCCAGGAGGTTACGAAAATTTGCTGAAGACAGCAAAAGTACAGCCATCTGAATTTGCAATGCAAAAATCCCTATACGATTTTGTTTATCACCTCTTGGGGACCACCTAAATCGGACATCCGTATAAGTTACTCACTTTTATGTCCATGTATTCTATTACCTTATTTTACACAATTTTTCTGGAAATCTTGGCATGGTCAACTTGCCGTAAAACCTGCAGTTAAGAACAAAAAATATTAGAATGCTGAGATACGGTTACTCTATTGATATATCACAATATAAGTGCATACTTTTAATCTGAGGATTAATGTCAAAAGAAATGTTCTATACTCCCAGTTACCCCAAAGTAACGAGTTTTATTTTCGGAACTTTTTTCTATGTCATTTTCTATTGGAAATTGGAAGCGTATTGCATAGATATTGCGTTGGAATGACGATTCTCTAGCGTATGTGTTTTTCCCCTGTGTCAATTTTCCAGTGCAACGAACCATTTTCGCGACAAAATACTATACATCCCTAGTGGAAATAATGCCGAATTGCGGTGTGCCATTATTGATGTACGCGTTCTTCACCACGTAGTGCTGCAATCGCACCACGCACCGTTTTAAATTCCCAAAGGTATCATAGGAGGGCAAAAAAAAAACAAGATGTAAGTGGGGCAAAAAATCGACACACATTATAACCTCAATATTTCACGCGATCATTCCACTCGTCGCTCATTTGTAGAACACTTTTCCATTTCCCTTATTCAACAGTACTTCTATTATACGCCGCCAACAGTACCTCTTTATTCATCGGGGGCCGATCCTTGAAGATTCTCCCTCAGGAGTCAGTAATCCTCTCGAGGAGTTTCATGCTGGCCGGAAGCTCTGGTATTTCCATAAACCTCGCTGCGGTGCAACCCACCGGTAGCCTTCAGAATTATCTCAAGGGACAATTTGAAGAGAGTTGATACTCATATAAATATCTATCCCCTTATTCCCCTGTAAATGGATCCTCAACCTAGATTAATTTT
This sequence comes from Asobara japonica, assembly GCA_026005395.1. Taxonomy (NCBI): domain Eukaryota; kingdom Metazoa; phylum Arthropoda; class Insecta; order Hymenoptera; family Braconidae; genus Asobara; species Asobara japonica. Next base: position 1,825,615 of record BQMI01000176.1, on the reverse strand, counting down.
GATATTTTCAGATGTTATGTGTTGTACCATTGTAAGCTGGATTCTTTCTGAGGGAGTTTCCTCAAGAAAATGAAAAATCATCAGTCTGTATTTGTGTAGGCGATATGCGTTTTGTTTGGTTCCTTTCCTTTCGTCTCTATTCGCCATGGTCGCTGGTTTTCAGCATTCCTTCGGAAGGGAATACAGTCAACTCCTCCACCAGTGCACGTCCCACAAGTTGATGGGTCCCTATAGTCAGTGTCGTCATGACCCCACCACTCACTATCTCGTCAAGCGCCGCCTCCCCACCACTGTGCAAATGATCCCGCGTGACTTTGAATGCTACCTTACTGCGCTTACTAGTATCCACCGTCGGAGAAGTAGGGGAGGGTCACTCGTCGGACAGGGCGGTGGAGCGTCCGATCCCGCGCAGTGCACTAGTGGGAGAGTCGACTGTACTGGACACTCCTATAGCTGGGCCCGATTTCACCAATTGAGCTATCGCATTGGTTAACACAGGGTAAAACCCCAGAAACCCTCATGTACCGATGGCGGGCGCCTTGGATGGAACCCGCACTCCCCCTCCCGTGCCCTCTCATTTTATGGGTACCGTGGGTAGCAGGTTAATCTACGATAAAAATTGACACAAACCCAGACATACATATCGAGAAGTTAATGATGGGGGCCGTCGACGGTCACACACATTCCGTTGATCCAAAACTTTAAGCGGAACAAATTTCTGAATTTTGAATTTCTTGAAATTCCTGATTATATTTTATAAAACATTCCTTACGCCCTGAATGTCGTATTAAGCCAGTATGATTCCATTTTGGAAGTCCTGGGATTGCATAAAGCATCAGCAAACAGCCTAATATCACCATTCTTAGCCAGGCTTAATCCTCTCATCAGGCACAACTTTAATCACAACTGTTGCAGTGCATCTCCGTTACCAATTACTGCTCTGTGTTAATCCAACCTTAAAGATCGGAAAGGTCACAACGACGTTTGTATGCCTATTTCTCGAGTTAGAGCTGGATATTCATGGCGTAATAATTGAAAAATTGATCACATGTTTTATGTAATAGTCTAGAATGAAATCTTGGACATGAATGCCTCACATTGCCATAGAATTCTGTAGGGCACGAAACCCAAATAATTCTTCAACGCTGGGATTATCTTCGAGCGTTAGAGATGGGTAGTGTCTGGGTCCAAACCCAAGATTGTCCCCAGGTAACATAGGCTACTTGTTGCTAAACCTTCCATACCATATAATCTACCTCGTATCACGTTGACTCGCCTTAGAACATGTTGCTATCTCATCAGTATGTGGCAATTAGTTAGGTATGAAGATTCTTAGGCTTGATCCTATCAACATGCATAACTTTCATCAGAAGTTCTTCAATGTAACCTGTCACCATTTACTCCTCTGCATTTAATCCAACCGTGAAATTAGGGAAGGTCACAACTTCGTTTACATATCAGTGTGTTGGCTTGAGCCAGAATAACATTCATTACCGTGCAAGTGGCGTGAATGGAGTCGACTGTGAAATGATTTTACAGTTGTCACAGAGGCAAAACAACACTTGATACTGTGACCATGATAGAATGTTAAATGATCGTACGTGACGCTTTACGTACATACACAACCATTAAAACATAGTTGGGTAGATACAGCGTGGGAAAGTTGCTAATTTATGATTCCCAAATGACGGCATTGTGGCCCAGAATAATTATTGCGGTAAACCATATTTCATTCAATATCGTAGACAATCATGCAGCTTGTCCGCTTTGATGTACTCACATTATATGATTTTAAATATATTTATCCTGGGGGATAGGATGATGTACCTCACATTCCGTCATATCTCATGATAACCAGCTATACAATGTTACTGGAAATTATGCATTGTTAATGCTCATTCATCATGGTTATTATTTTTCTCTAACTCATTTTGCACTGTGATATGCATTTCACCTCAACGAAATACCCCTGCAATTATCGATGTATTTCAGGTAATTTTTAATTTCCCGATATTTCGAAGTTACTGTAATAGCCCCGCAAATTAAAAGTGGAAATTTCATCATATCTCCACGTTCCAAATTCTGTCTAATCGTTCTAGAGCATTTTCAACAAAATGTCTGTATGGATGTGTGTATGTGTGGTCACGCATGCGTATGTGCCCACAATTTTTGGACAACGATTTCTTGGAAACGAATCACCCAATTCGATCATTTTTTTTAATCGACGCGTCTTCAGGCAGCTGAGACTTCATTAGATTTTGAAAGAAATTCATGCACTCGTTTCCGGTTTTTTATAAACATAAAGCATGAAAATCGCCAAGGTTTTTAAGCAAACATTATTTACGAAGGAAAGTTGTGATCAAACTAATCAATGTCGCAATTGGAGTGTTTCGGCGTACCTTAGCTTCGATCAGAATTTGACTCACTTTCATGTAGTGAATTATTAGTTATTGGTTGATTTTGATGGCGCGAAATTTGAATGACTATTCAAACTTTTATATTCGGTCTAGATCCGAAATTGTCCGACTACCACCGGCGCATGCGTATTTGCTCGCATTTGCACAGGAGAGTCTGAATGCGCGATGCGCAGTGTGATTGGTCAGCGCGTCACGTGACATAGTCGCAGGTAGCGACACCGGTTGTATTCCAGTATTCAAAATTTCATGACTCCTATTTTTTCCTCTGAAGCCAGTGTTTGGACATCTAATTGACATGTCGGAAAATCTACGAATAGAAAACAGGAATTCCAAATCGGGAAGTTCTATTTGTACTCCGAACGGGGGTAAGCACACTTCCATCCGACTAGTTTTTTTCGGTTTATTATATCAAGATAATTTTAATATTCACCAAAGTCATTCATAAATGACTCGATTCTGTACGCTTGCTAGTCATGTTTACTGATTATCATTCCTTTAGATCTGGCAATCATTTCTCAAAATCACCATTTCACAGTTCAATTCACATTGTGTTCCAGGGAGAAGATAGCCAATATTCACTGGATGGGATATTCGAGTGTCTACCATGTGCCGAGGGTTGCGAATCGTGTGAGGATGGCTCACCCTGCGTCGTATCCCTGAATTGGCTCATGAGAACAGCTATTCTCATACTGGAATGCTGCGTTATTGCCTGCCTACCAGCTGTCATCCTCTTCACATGGAAATTCGGTAACGTCAAGGTCAGTAAAATCGGAAATAATCCCCGTGAATGATTGCTCTATTTTTCCTAACAAGTTCGGTGGTCTGAGAACATTGAACTGCTCATGATTCAATAGTTGACCTTGATGTGTTTAAATTCACGATTATGATGTCACGCGATTCACCTAGACTGCTTAGGTGAGCTGGTAAAGGGTGTAGGGTAACAGACACATGTTATTACATATATCGATCGCCATGGAGTCTGCCTAGCGAACCTGTAGTGAAACCGAGGGCTGAAGCGCACGGAAGATAATACCACCCGTGCTTAGAATTAATGACCGGAAAAATCATAGCTTTTTCTGAAAATATTGCCATCTTTCTTTTCATGTTTACTCATCATGTTAATTCTTATCTTTCTGTTTCAAATAGACCGAATAGAATTTTCTAGATAGAAAACGATAGAATTTCCGTAACCTCGAATTTTGTATTATGCGCCACAAGAAGTTGCACTCAGAAAATAAGACTATCTGCTCGCTGGACTTACATCGATCATCTGCTCGTTGATGATGTCAACGTGTTAATGATTTTGCAACGATCAAAAGCGTATGTAAAAATTTCGTATGGAAAAAGCGTATGGAAAATATCAAGTAGATAGAAAGAAGTAATTCCTACTATCTGTGAAATATAATTTCACCATTAACTTGGTAATTCCGCACAATGTACTCTACAACTATTCCAAAATAAAAGAGTAAAATAAATTAATTTTTTTAAACCTCTGCAAGTATCGTCTCTACGCGGTTTTTGGTGTAATCCAGTCGAATTTTCAACGCCGCCTCATAATATTTGCCTTTTTCTGCCATACCTCTTCCTCCGAACCCGCACTCCTACACACTACAATATTTTCCTATCTTACCCACGTCCACTTCTATATACCGTATAAGCCGGTTCTCTACTCGCTTCCGTTACACTATACTTTACGTACTCCATCAGCTTATCACTTCACACCCTACAATACTCTCTCCTTCACCGTCATACATTGTGCAGATTTTTTGACCCAGGCGGTAAGTTGGCTAATCTCATCGAACATATTGACAATTAAATGAAATTAATATGTTTGTGATAAATGAAAGCATAGGTTAATTTGCTTACCGAAATGATAGCGATGGACGCCGAACCGTAGACATGCCCGCGTGCCACTGATATATGAAATTAATCCGTTCAGTAATTTGCAGAGAAATCGTGGAATAGTGAGTGAGTTTATGAATTCAATGATAGAAAACTCAATCGAAGAGTAAATCGCTAATGGCCAACAAGGACACGTCGCAAAAGCGATTCGAAGTTAATACAACTCAAACGGAGTAGGAAAATGGTCACCGCAGAATCAAATGAAATTTAACGCGGTGCACTGACAAAAGGAAAACGCTCACGCCAATATTATGTGACTAGGACTCAGTTCACAACAGAACTGGTCCAGTGATCCCCACTACAGCGAAAATCTGGTCGTCATCAAGGTATATAGAACTCAGACTCAACATCAGAATACTGTGAATTTGGCCCCACTATACCACGAAGTTTCCATGCAATTCTCTCCGTCATCGTTTTTCCAGCGTCCGACTGTCCCTGCTTATCCAAAACTCCGTCACTTCCATCCCTCCCAGTTGGACGGTTCACTGTCGCTCCACTCACACGAAGCTAAGTACTATATCTGGTGTCTACAACACCTATTCACTTCTTCTCTCCGTTGACCCTCGGCTCTCCCTTATACATAAAGGCGAGTGGACCTGCCCCTTTGCTCTCAGCTGTCGCCTCGTTATGCCTCTAATTTCCGCTTTGGCGACACCATCTTTTTCCTTCCACATCAACTCGCCCTTTCCCCTTACTCACTTCCTTCTTCTGAAGTATAAGCATTATCCTCATTTCACGTAGTTTTCACCTCTTGCCATTACTTGCAGCTGATTCCCTCATAGACCACCTTACTCCAACTATAGTCATAGTTAGGTATACCTTATCATTTCGAATTCATTCGTCTCCTACAAGTATCCATCCACTTGTCTCGACTGTTTCATACCTATTTTCTGCCCATTTTTTTGGTTCACCTATACCCTGATCTCGACCCCTGTGGGTCCCTGAACATCGACCCCGAGAAATGTCAAGGGTGCCTGCTACCCGTGCAGAAAAATATATATCCCAAAGATATATGTCGGATAGAGATACTTATATTGATGATACATAGTTTATACGACCGCATGGATATATACATAGGTATATCCTAGATATATCTCACATACAGTATTTTGGGCGAAAGTATATCCAGATATATCCGTATATTATACATATATATATCCGTTAATACCTGCTCCATTTTCAGCATGCCTCCTCCTCCTCTTAACATTTGCCTTTTTCACTACTTTCTCCGAGTGAGAACTACTTCTTCCCATATGAGCTCATATCAAACAGGAACCATTTCCATGCAATTATCATCTCCATTTACTCCATACAGTTTTTCGTTTCAGCTACGACACTTTTTTCTTCTGTGTTTCTCCTAAGACCTACACGTATGTCATTATCCTCACCACCGCCCAAAAACTACGTCTCGTCTGCTCAACTGCAACTCTGTTCATATTGGAAATGGTATTCTAATTAATCGGTCTAGTGAATGAGTGAAGAACGCATGGACACAACCGAAATATCTGTTACATTAACTAGATGGCAAACGTAAGCGACTCCTCTTGGGGCTAGTGGTAACTAACGGCCAACAGATCCCCTTATTGCACCAAAACTCAGGCCCTCTCCTACCTGACAATTCTCAGAATCTCATCCCGGTAAATGCTGATGTTAGGGTATTCGCATCATTTTTTGTTGCTGGGAGCCGTTAAGCGCCATTTAGTGCCGCTGTTAGCGAGGAGCTAAATGGGTGTCAACATGCATCTATCTATCGGACAGATGGTAAAGATTTAGCGATCATGCACACCCGCGCGCTAAATAGCCATTTAGCGTTCATCTTTAGTATTGAGCATGCACCTCAAGGGAGGTACGCCATCTTGGCCCTCATATTTCGTCAGTTGGTGTCAATATTTATCGCCGGGAGAACGTTGAAGAAAATAAACTATAGAAATGCTATTTGCTACCAATCTTTTTTACTCAAGAATCCATAAAACAGATCCTGTGTGTAATTGTTTTATCAATGGACCCTAATCAATAATTGACGTTGTCAGCAACTCCAAACCCATTGGACCGATTTCCACCAGCATCCAGTCATACATGCATACGAAGTCATACGCGGGGTCCACAAGGAATATTAGTGGTTACATCTGCAGAATCCTTGAAAAGAGAATTTTCGGGACCTATACAAACATGCTACTATAGTAAAATCTTCGAACATCCTACACTTGCACAAGAATGATAATCAATCGAAATACTGACCCAAAAGCTGACCGCGATGCTTTGGAATGCAGCTGGTATGTTGTGCCATGGTATTTTCACTTTGTCTCTCGGTAGACATGAATGCTGAAAGTCTGTAGTAAGTCTTCCAGTGATATGGAAAAATTCCAGTCATTTTTTATTTGCCGCGATATTAATCATGCTCGGAATACCAACCGATATTCCTTCTCGTCACGTGCCAGTCACGTTTTTGGGATTTTCCTCCATTGCCAGTGATGAAATAGTACTTTCCGTGATAGGGCCTGAAAATTTAGTATTTAGGCCGAAGAGCGCAATTGTTTTTTGTCACTTGATCTGATAATGCACGGTTTAGCGGCCTAATCACGGAAAAATTTGTTTATTAAGAGTCCCAAAAATAGATGGTGTGCGGTACTATTTTGGATACGAGTCCAGTGGCGCATGCATCGCCCGCGCTTTCCTGTTTCCGCCGCACTGACTTGTGTGGCGTTGATTTCAGTCTTAGGCGTATCACGGCTTTCAATAACTTCGATATATATCAATCGTTTCCTTCGACTCTTCTTTTTACTATAGGAGCAGGGTGAGCTGACTTGGCTACAACCAAACGAGCGAATCCAGTTGTTCACGTGAAAGCATAACGAGTGTTAAACACGGGGTACTGCTTGATTAATCAAAGGGAATGCTCAATGAATTCTGAATCTGTGGTATTGGTGGTTCACATTTGCGCATGACATGTGTGGAAAATCGTTGTTCAACAAAAATAATATGCGATACCAGGAAAATTTTTGTGTTGAAACGCTCTGTGATAAACAACCCGGTGATTAGTTCCCAAATTTAAACATTTGAAATTGCTTGTATCCCAAAGATGGTTGATAGTTTTATGCAAAAACCTACTTCGCCCCGGGTCAAAAATACTAAAAAAAAACGGAAGTATCACGTTAATCAACGATTCCAGCTCGATGAATTATCCTTTCCGCTCTATCATGGAATTCGTTTTCGGCCAACATCTCCATTCTAGAAGCCGTTTTTGCTCCTATTTGAGTTGCTATAGTTCGGCAGTCCTGTCTATTGATTCCCTTGTAGTCTTGTGATGCAGAAAATCGTGGGCTTGGACGCCAATTTCGATATCCGACTTCGTCTCTATCATCAAAACTGTATTGTTGTAGCCTTCATTGAATATCGATGCAGCAAGTGAGATAGTCGTTGCTTCACTGTGGATGTATTTAGAGAATAAACCCCGACCTTTAGAATTAAAATCTACCCCGACGGGTAGGAAAAAAAGCTTTATCCCCAGCTCAAAAAATTATGATTGATGATGTGAATGGATCTATTGACACTGACATCTTCAAGTTGGACGTTTTATTGAAACATTTTTCACAATCAAATTGTACAAAGCACACACAGTTATACCGGCCCAAGTCGTGTTTTCCAATACAGGATCGATACTTTGGCAGATCGATACTGAATTCTTCGATTCGATTCACTGTAGAGTATCGCTACTCTTTGGTGTTTCGCAAAACACTAGGAGCGAGCCAAAGAGAAGTTCTTGGGTAGAAGTCGAGAGTCAGTTTCTCTCCACATGACGCATGCGGGGCTTTGCATACATTTCTAGATGAATTTGAAACCACTGCATCGATTCAATGCAAAACTCTAATCAACTCTCAGTTACATGAAAACACATCGATTCAAAAAATAAAATAAACGGGATGTCCATCCCATAGGCTACAGGGGACGTGTTAGCCCGCGGTTCGGCAGCTATTTGTCATTCCCGCCAGCAATTTTATTTTTTTGCGCAGTTTGAAAATTCATTAAAAAAAATTTAATCACCACTAAAATATCCTAAATTAATAATTTAATCAGAATTCAAGATGAAAATGTTATTTTTAAGAAAATTTCTTGAATAATAATGAATACTAGTTGGAGTTGTGCGAGGACTGGGCAAATTTTTTACCGTGCGAGCATTGGTTCTGTCATAGGGTATCAGTTTGATGAATTATGTACGAATTTCATTCTGCAAAATCGGTGTTTCCATCGATGCACTTTACTATCTTGTTTTCATCTTTATATTTATCAAAATACATAGTAAGGGTAAAAGTTAGTGGGATGGAAGGGTTGATTTCCTGATACTACCGAGGATAATAGTATCAATCCAATCCATAGGCAGTGTAGTATCAGATTTCTGAGGAGTTTGGGAACTATGAAGCAAGCACCCTAACCGCATTAGAGTAGGAAATTTATAAACCCTCGGGGGTGCATCAATAATTTAACGATCTTGCATGATCTACCCTGTTCCTGCTGAAGTGTGATTTTCCAAGTTTTAGTGCCCTAGTGCACTTTACGCCCATCGATGATACTGAATTAGCTCCGTGATAAGCGCTTCCGGGGACTATATCAGTGGTTACATCTAAATTAGCTGCCGCGCTAGCATTTGGAGGCAGGTAAGTTTTCGCTAGCGGTCTCTCGATGGTTTCTGACAAGTATTCACCTGTGTGTGTGTGGGTGTATGCATGGGATCATTCCTTTCCGCGCACGATTTATCGTAAACGGCCTAACCGATATCAACTTTTATTTTTCCCAAATTTGCGTATCGCTATACAGAAGGTCTGAAAAGAGTTTAATGAGCATCTGAAAAGTGTTTTTTTTTTCGCGAAAACTAATTATTTTTTTGGCGTTTTTCGACTTCTTCCTATTTATCTCGCACAGTGCTCTGCATACAGAAAAGTGGTAAAAACCTTATTGTTACCAATCGCTTTCACTACATAAAAGATTTTATGATAATTCTTTGTATCTTTCATTGTTATCATTGAGAGAAAGTGACAACATAAAATGTGGCACAATTGAAAAATTAAATGACTGGGATGTGGACCTGAGTAACCACTAGCGATCTCAGTAAGCAGAACCATGCACTACAGCGAGGCCTGCCATATGTATGAGTATTTAATACGTGTGTGTGTTCGTGTGATTTTGTTGGCAATGCTTAAAGCCAGACCGCAATTTTTTTCCAAGGGATTCAATAAGTAGGGCTTCCCTTGCTATCAGGTGTCTGGAACCTAATTACAGGCCATCTCTGCTTCACACCGGTAGAGTCCCCTAATGTATGTTCTGTTGTGTGAATGGGATATGATGAGAATCCAAATTGATTGGAGAAATCAGTACCAGTTTAATACTATTTTTCCTTCCTCCCCAAAAAATAGTCCAAAATTTATTTTACAAATTTGCAATTGTTTTCATTGAAAAACAGAAAAAATACAAATCCGTGAGAGGATTTTAATAACAAAATGTTTTATTCTTTTGAAGATTTCATTCGCTAGTCTTTTTCTAATTTTGTTGTCATGTTCAACGAGTTGACGAAGAATGTTCATGTGTGTTATATTTAAAGAGTGAATTTTAATCTATAATCCGAAAGAGATCCATGATTATCCTACACTATGTGAATTGTAAGTTTCCGTATGCGACAGCCCCCTGACACTTTCAATTTCGTACTTCGAAATTTTTCCCTCTTTTTGAATTTCTAGTAAATTTAAAAAATTGCGACAAATAACTCATTGCTGCAGTTCCGTCGGGATTATGGATACTCACGATTATGAGAGATATATATGGATATTCTGAAAACTCCAACAGCTCATAAACAGTTGAATAAAATCGTAAAGTTTATGGTGTAAAATAAATCTAATGCTGGCTCATTTTTTCTAGTAATTTACACCAGTGGTGCCGGCTGACCGTACAAAAAATATCATCTTTTTAATTCTTTCTGTTTGACGCTCTGCGCCCTATGATAAAGAGCAGAACTATGAATCTTTCGGGATTCATGTATATAGAAATCGCTGGGGCAATAGAAATCTTATAAATCTACAGTTTCAGCCCCTTTAAAAATTAAAAATTTTCAATTAGCTCCTTTTCCATTTCATTAGTAACTATATAGAGCCGAGAATAACGGGAAATTGGTTCGTGAACTACTCAATAAATGAGCCGAAATATATTTTGCACGAATTCGGCCAGAACACTACCGTTATATTCATCACCTCTCATCCCCATTATCTCATAAATGAAATTCGCAACGAGCTCCAATTCCTTCACCCATTGCCACAATAAATTCAAAAATGTAACCACGGGCAAAGTTACAGGTTATGCCTGTCACTTCACAAAAACCTTAACTTTCAACTAAAATATCTACAATAGACGACACTGTAAGTGAGAAAAAATCTAATTTCAAACAAACCCTAAAAATAAAAATTTTCAAAATAAAATAGATATCAATTCATCCAAAATAATGATAACACCGATGCAACGTACTCAAGATGGGCGCGCAAAAAGTGACCGAAACTTCGAGTGAAAAATACAGACTTTCAACTCAAAAAAGTTAATTTATTACAAACGAAAAGGAGACCGAAAAGGCCAACAATAACAAACGTTACTGAAAGAACTAATTCTTGGTAACATTTTTATTTTTCGCAGAGCCATAAGTGAATTCGCTGATTTCTCTCGGAACGTTATATGTGTGGCCCGAATGGGGGTCACAGATCGCCCACTTCTTGTTATCTACTCTTGTGTGAAGCTGATGATGATACCCATATCTATAGATACAAGCCCAGAGATGCATGGAATGAGCCGATAAATTGGCCGAAATTTATTTTCTTCGTTCATTCCCATTTGTAATATATCTACTACCCTGTCAAGAATCACTTACAAAGAATAGACTATTACCACATTCATTATTGTATAAGAGAAATTACAAATCACGCACGAAATTAACGAGCTTCACGTGACCAGTGACGCTTAGAGTAGGAAATTTTCATGTCATGCAGGTGTTTTGATGGGTAATGAAATCCTGGGAGATTCGCATAGATTTTAGACCTCGTTTTAGGCCGTTACAAGAAAATAATTATTTAAAAATTTACGAGATAGAAGTAGAAAAAAAAATCAAGAATGTTCTCGAAAAATTCTGTAAAAATGACAGATTATTGTAATGATCAAAGAACTATTCCGTGTTTTCAGATATTTTGATCAATTAGAGGAATGGCAAAAAAACTTTGAAATTTTTCAAACAAATCGTCACATAAAGGTTACTCATATTTACAATTAAAATTTGTATTTTATTCCAACTGTCCAATGAAAATGTTTGCCAAGTTCGAATTTTGAACCATTTCTAGTGCATTGACTCTCCCACTAGTGCATTGCGCGGGACCGGACGCTCCACCGCCCTGTCCCACAAGTGACCCTCCCCTACTTCTCCCACTCCCGGCTGGTAGTAAGCGCAGTGAGGTAGCATTCAAAGTCACGCGGGATCATTTGCACAGTGGTGGGGAGGCGGCGCTTGAGGAGATGCTGAGTGGTGAGGTCATGACAATACTGACTATAGGGATCCATCAACTTGTGGGACGTGCACTGGTGGGGGAGTTGACTGTACTCTTTTATAGCAGCACTGGGTGTAAGGGGCGGGTTTCGCTTGAGTATGACGCTCAGCTGAAACCTGCCAGGTTACGCGCACGTATGCTATAAAATACTTTTGAAAAATGTTCTCCGGAGGCTGAGCGCGAACCCAGGACCTTCGTCGCAGTATAGGCAGGAACTTAACCGACTACACAAAAAAAAAATGACAACATCGAAATAAAATACATGTGCATTCGCGTGTAGATGTATCCAAAAAGTACCAGTCAACATCCCGACTTTACATCCCCACATTAATGCGACTTTACATTTCTTTACGATCTCGGTAAATCCATGAAATGAGCTGACAAATTGGCGGAAAATGATTTTCTCGGTCCATCGTCATCCATAATAGATCTCATAACCTATCACAAATCACTTGCGAAGGAACCGGCTATTCGCCACGTTTGGTATTGTATAACAGAAACTACAAATCACCCACAAAGTTAACGCGCTTTACGTACCCACTGCTGCTTGCAGTAGAAACTTTTTATGCCATGCGGGTGTTGTGATAATTAATGTCGACCCTTGAGGTTCTTCTGCTCGAACCACTGCCTTCATGAAATTGCCTGCGTTGTAAAACGCTATAATGGGAATTACTCATATCTACCTCTTGAAATATTCATGTAGTCACGAAAATGTTCCTTCATGGCGCAATAGATTGCCGAACTACCATTTCTCTTGTGAAATCTACAAATGTCTGGAAGAGAAATGGAATTTTTTACGAGACATTATTTCATGGGTTGGAAAAAAAACATTGATGGTAATTCATTGATGCAGTGGGTTAAATCGTCCTGCGGGATCTCTTAATCGCATGCCTTCCAGAAAATTCATTGCTAAAGCAGAACTTACCATTTTTAAAGTTTCACAGTTTTTGTTTGACGTTGTTTAAGTCACAAAATTTTACTCGATTCCAACTTTATTAATTTTCAAATTTTTTTCCAATAATCTTCCCCTATTTTTCGAGATACAAAATTTTTCAAATATGCATTTGGAATCGTCTAAAATATTCTAAATTTTGTTTTTAAATTGAATAAATTAATTTGGAATCGTATTTTACGGAAACCCTGATTTTTCTACTCTAAACCCTTGCACCGGCCAAAAAAGCAAGATCATAGTTCATTGATGCAGTAAATTGAATTGTCCTTCAGGATCTCTTAATCACACTCTTTCGAGCGAATTCATCGCCAATCGTCCATGAAGTAAAGCGAACAAAAACTTGAGTCGTTGCTCATAATTTACCAGCGGGATTATTCCCATCGCCGGGAACGTTCATCTACTATATTCAACTGATAAGTTAAATTCTACATCATTTGCTACGATACTTGCAGAATACTCGCACATTATCTCGAGTACTCACCATTCATTGGCTTGACAATTATAAATCTTCTGAATTTCTAATACCCAATATTCGCAGTACAGTCTGTTCATTCCTAATTTCTTAAAATCCAAAATCATATAATTTGGCAACTGCGTCTAAATACCTTGGTCTATTTTGAACAGATGTGCTAATCCGTTTACAAAATATTTTTTAATTTGTGTCAAAAGTAATTTCAAGGTTTCGCAAATTTTAATGTTATTCGACACGGTAAATTTCTGAATTTTGTTTTCAAATTTTTTTTTAAGTACCTCATATTTGCTGTATATGATGTACTTCAATAATTCTCAACAAAATTTACACAGCACTCCTCATAACTCTCCAGTTTGTGGGCTGAGGATTCCGCACACAGAGAGTTATAGAGTACCCATGGTTGCAATTGGGACCGTTATTTGTCGATGGCGCCGCACAAACAATCGTTGACTAAGGGATCACTCACAAGCGAACACACACACACGTACACACAGAACCCTCATCTAAAATTTGTCAGATTGATCTGAAACGTAGAGAAAAGTAAAAATTGCCCATTTTTGAGACTCGTCATTATCGGGGTCATTATGATAACTTCCCTAAATTGGGAATTTAACATTGCACTCAAATTACCCACAACACACAGAAATTCCTTAACATGATACAAATACCAAAAAAGACAAATTGTTACTGATTGTTACTCTAATATAGCATTCTGCTCAATAACGCTGAAGTGACATAGAAGCCCACCGGTCTTGGGCACTTTACAGAAATTTCTGGAATTTTTCATCACTGGCGAAATCTTGAAAAAATTAGAGTCTATCCAGCATCATTCATTGCTGTCCTACATAGAAGCCACAAGAGTACCGTCGTCTGTCACCCAGGACATATAGAAAAAAACTTCCGTTGTGACATCGTTAACTCTTCGTATTTTGAACATATAAAAATACTGCGTGAGCCAACGCAGGCAACATACACATAGCATAGTTTTTCCCTCAAAAACTCATTATTTTCCCCTGGCATTCAACACAGCAATTTTATTTCCAGTCCCTAGACGGTCGTTCACTGTTTTCAAATCAAAAATTGTTTTTATAGAATGTGCACTGAGAATTCCCAGCACTTTATATTCAGAGAATAACGTTTATGTGCTCTCGTTTATGTACACATTTTTCTACTCCATATTCTTTATGAAATTTTTTTCAATAATTTTATTCTTTTTGTATTTGAGCTCACTTGCTTATTTATTTACGGTAGTATAAAGTGGAGTAATGTATATTCTATGTAGTTTGTTTCGATAATAATTCGATCTTGTAAATTTGAAGTATTTAATATGTATTAATAGTGATACACTATGAATTTAAATGAAACGCGATGACCGCAAAATTCAAAATTCAAAATTCAAAATTCAAAATTCAAAATTCAAAATTCAAAATTCAAAATTCAAAATTCAAAATTCAAAATTCAAAATTCAAAATCCAAAACTCATAATTCAAAATTCCAATTTGAAGCTAATGTGAGCTCTTTAGTTTTGACCAAATGATGAAAAATATCACGAGAAAAATGCAACGAAAAACTGTTAGACTGCCTCCATCCTGATCGATCATTTAATTTGATAGATAATTTTTCCCAACCACGGAATTCATTGCTCACTAATAGGTTTACACGTTAGACATAAGAGACTTTAATTAATATAGTTCATAATTGCCCATGAGCACATTAACCTAGGTCCTTTAGCCCCAAGTGAAATTTAATTTACTTGCAAATTGCATTTCACTAACGCGATTACGCTTTCTTTTTATCTACGGCGCTCAAAGAGAAATCCCGTATTCTCCGATTTTTTTCCTTATTTTTAACATGGAAGCGTTAACTTTTACTGCCACGTTGCATTCTAATAACATACGATGATGTTATCGTCAAGAGCTAAGTGAGTACCCACATAACTTTATAAAAAAAGATATTGTGGATTAGATGATGATGGCTTTTTGCCCTGACAAAATGAGCTTGTCTACGTTCAGTTGAATAATTATGGTTATTTTTTTCCAGTGCTTTTCAGACAATATTACGTAAATTTTCAGGAATGGGAATATTATTCGATTGAAGAAGAGAAAATAAGCATACAATTTGGTACAAAATTATACCCTACTTTTCTGTCCTCTTGGTCGTTAATGAAAAGCATAACGGAACTTTTTGGCACTGCATTGCAGCCCATGAAATAAATTTATCTCTATTCGACTATATTTTCACTAATGAGGCAATTGCACCACCCATTCTTTGTTAGGTTTCATCCCTCTACCCTCTCGTTAATTTTGAAGATATATGCTTCTTTTATTTCCCCGCAGGGAAAGTTCTTATGGTGGCTCCAAAAATCATTTCGATTTTTTCAGCATGTTTCCACGTTCCAAGACGTAGCTACTCTTAAGCATGCAAAAGGGCTTGTCAAGGATTGAGTAATAAAAGTGGAGGCGTTTATTCAAAATTTTATGCGAATTTAACGATTTTCCGTAATAATTTCTAACTTTTATCCTAAATGAAAACGATTCTGCACATTGCGCTGGACACAACAGAAAATGAATATATTTTTTGAAGCGAAGCTTTTTTACGGACGGTCGGTGGGTCACGTATAAAACTTATTCAAAAAGATGGGGAGTAAACCAAAAAAATGTGAAATGGTGACCGTCACCGTGCCGTTAACTCCCCCTCCATTAGACCCAAGTGACGCTGCATACAGCGTCGTAGAGGCGTGCGCAACAGAAATCTCTCTCAGTCTTTGATCTTGTTCTCTCTCTCTGTCGCTCAGCGTAGAAGCATTATATATGCGTTGCGCGCCAAGAAACATTTGCTACCGTATATATCGTGGTGAAAAATAAAAAAAAACAGAAGATTACACCTGACTTTCCAAATGAATATGTGTATTAATATATATATATATAGCGAGAGAGCAACAGAGAGATTAATTGAATGACAGTGCACTATGGAAAATTAAAATTAATTTAAAATAGGCCGCTACGTGACACGGACCAATACGTAAAAGCTTCGCTTTTTTCGGCCGTCCTACGACGGCTCCAAGTTTTATTTGATAGTCAAGGTACTGCACAAGAATGTACACGATGGTTTTCTAAGAGCTACCCAAAAAAATACAAACACAAAAAAAAAATAGAAACCATAAATTTTCTGAGCATCTAGACTTACGAGCAGCGATATCTTATTATATATTCTGGACCAACGACAACAGGAGATTGCGGTGAAATGCAGCGAATCAATACCGCATTATATAGAGGTCCACTTTTCTCGGTGTCAGCAAAACGCTTTATCAAGAAAGGGTCCTCTGTGATAGCTTTCTCGGCTCGCTGCTGCATTGAAGGTCTAGTAGTAGTGATCAGTTTAAAATCCAGTTCAGATGTATTCTCGTGTGGGAATAGTCCGACCCACCAGGAATCAAAGATGAAAGAATGAGGGAGGGCGATACTGAGAGGATCGCACCGGAAGTCGTTGGCAGACCCGATGACTCGAGGACTGGTTTCCTAGCAGAACTTATTAGTTGAGAATAAAGCCGGATGACAAGGGTGCTGAAGGTAATCTGTTGTCGTAGTATGAGTGGATTCTTTCATAAATTCATTTCAAGGTATAGTTGTGCAAGAGTTTTCTTTTTCTTTTTATCTATTCGCTCCGTGCATTTGGTTGGAGGGGATGACCGAAACGACTGAAGCGCTTCAGTTGAGGGAATAGTGAAGTTAAGGTGGTAGTCTTCCCTTATTTCGTATACGGTTTTGCTTATTTAAATTATCATTTATTAATTAAAAATGGGTCATCGTATTTGTTGTGTGGCAAATTGTAAAAATAATGAACGCAAAAGTGTATGTAAATTTTATAAATTTCCTACTGCACTTTACAAAGTGGAACAGCGAAAGAAATGGATTGGAGCTGTGCAGAAAGTCAAGTAAGTACATAACCTAATCTTGTACTGTCGAGCTTCATAACATCTTGTCATATTTTGTTTACATATTTATTAATGATGTGATAATTCTTTAGTTCTATTCAGTGGCAGCCAAAACCATCAGACGTGATATGCTCTCATCACTTTGTTGGTGCAAAAAAATCGAATGAGGAAACAAGTGCAGGATATATTCCTTCAATATTCGCCGGTATTGGAGCCAAAAAAATTAATGAAATGGCTGCAGTTAATAGGTATGAATTAATTATTAATTTGATTGCTGAAAATTTCCTTGTTTCCATACACGTCTGGATTTCTGTCGAAATTTTTGTTCGTACAAAAATGAAAATATTTGAAACTTTTTTAATTTCAACAATTTTCAATTTTCTTTCCAAACTAGACAACTGTTTGACACCTTTTTGAAAATAATTCAATTATTTTTCAATTTTTTGAAAACATTGTTTGAGATGTTTTAATTTTGTTTATCAATTTCCAAAAATTCTATCAAGTTTGTTGCAATATTTTTGCACATTTTCATAAATGGATCAAAATTATGTAACAATTGTTTGAAATACATTTCAAAATTTTTTGGAAATTTGTTTGAAAATTCAAATTTTATTTGTTTGAAAAGATTGTACAATATTTAAAATTAAAAAATGACGACTTTGGCCCAATTTGTGTAATTTCTCAACAAAATTAAAATCTGCTAGAAACAAGAACAAATGTGAAACGTAGGCATCTCGAGCTGGATAAACCATAAATTTTGACTAATGTAACAGAAGGAGAAAGTTTATAAAGCATTCATTGTGGGTTCCAAAGACCATCCTTGAGTTTTATCCCCCTTCAGAATTGTCCAAAGAAAAAAATTACAAATTATTGCTAATTATTCAATATTTATTATTGCCAGCTAAGCAGATGTGACGAAACTTTGAAACATTGGATGGACCTTCAAAACATGACCCTCAAGTTTTGTCACAATTTGGAAATGAAAAAAATGGCAGGGACAATTATCAATTAGTTAATAATAATTTGTTCATTAATTTTGTTGCACTTCTTCAGTGCGTTAAAATTCGAAGGTGGCCTATTCAAGGTCCACTGAAGTTTTCCAAGTTATGTCCCATTTTGGACGCCGATGATCAGCTTAGCTGACAAAAACAATCATTATTAATTTAATAGTAATTTTTTTCATTCATGATCAGTTATTTGTTAATAAATTGTACTTTGGATTTTTGGACATTGAACAAATTCCTTCTTCATTTTCTCAAGTTCACAATCCGGGAATAAAAACAGAGAAATGCATAAATTCCTGACAACCATAAAACAAAATCAAATGATCCCAACAAATAATTGATAAACTTTATCCTGCAATTACATTAGTCAACATTCGGCCGGGCTAATATGGTTGTTGAGCTTGGAGCTTGGGATGCCTATTTCGCCTCGTTATAACATAAATAATGGTATGATGATTGTAAATTACGATTTCATTTTGTTGTGGGCAGTTTGGCAACTACACAAAATATATTTTATATGGTTGTTCCAGACATGCCCGTTTCATGAATCGCAGAGTTGGATTGAAACATCAAAAAGTGGGAAGCATGAGTACAAATAAAGATCGAAATGTGCCAGAAACACTTGATCATGTCGAAATGCAGTCGGAAAGCCCAATCTATCTCCACAAAGGAACTGAAGTAAATTTTTTCATTGATGCTAGTGAGCCGGAAAGGTCGTTTACGTGTAATAGATATATCAATAACGACTCTAAGTGTGATGCTGAAATACAAACAGACATAGTATTTGTCGATCATCCAAATATTATACTCAATCGAAAAAAATACAAGGATAAAGAATGTAGCACAATCCAGAAGAATTTTGTCGACAGAGCAGTTGGACCCGAGAGTGAAAGTGAAGCAATCAATGTTAGGCCTAGCTTTTCAGGCTACACATCAATTAAAAAAAATGAACAGCTTCTGGATTTGGCAGGAGTAACATTCAATAATTTTCAATTCCTATTAAAAAAATCCCATTACACAATTAGCAGCCACTGTAAAATATCAAAAGAAAACAGATTACTCATATTTCTGTTGAAAATGAAGACAGGACTTACATTTTCTGCTATCAGTGTACTATTCAGTGTACACAGGACAACTGTTTCGAGAATTTTTTTTTTAGTATTGCACGAATTGGCAAAAACCACGGCGGATTTAATTTTTTGGCCTGAAAAAGATGTTGTTCAAGGAACAATGCCAGAGTGCTTTTATCCAGAGTATAAAGACACTCGAGTGATAATTGACTGTACTGAATTCAGAATTGAAGTTCCAGCAAGTGTCGATAATCGTGTGTTCACATATTCCCATTACAAAAAAGGTTTCACAGCCAAGCTTTTGGTAGGAATAACACCAGGAGGCTTTATTAGCTTCAAATCAAAAGTTGCGGGTGGCAGAAAAAGTGACGGACAAATCACAATCGAATCTGGATTGATAGATTTGTTAGAAGAGGGAGACGTAATATTAGCAGATAAGGGATTTCCGCAAATCACCGCTTTTCTTGATGAGAAAGGAAAGAAAGTGATACTTGTTATGCCACCATTTTTACAAAAACAAGATGAATTCTCGAAAGAGGAAACTGCGGAAACTTACAATGTAGCTAGAGTTCGTATTCATGTTGAAAGAATAATGCAACGATTGAGGACATATCAAATTTTGAACAAAATCCCCGAAAATTTATTTCATTCTGTGGACGATATTGTTCATGTCTGCTGCGTGCTGGTAAATTTGCAACCGCCGATCATAGCCGACAAAACCGATGGTAATGATATAGGAGAAGAATCCAACAAGAACAATTATGTTGAACAATTTGAACATTTATTTGTACTGTTTGTTAATAAATAATTTCAACAATATTTAGCATCTTGTAATATTAATATCACTATTAACGAAACTTTGGAAATTACTTTTGGTATAAAAACGGTTCGAGTAATCTCAAACTGTTGCGTTACACTCGTATTTAAACGTGGTTCACAGTTCATTGGTCACGTCTGAACCAGTGAAGCATCTCGTGGGCTGCACAACCCTTGCATAGGTATTTTTCATCTGATTTTCTTTTTGAGATTTTTCTATTAGTTTGGGTAAATAATGATGAAAATAGAACTCTTCACATTTTGGAATGACTGTTTTTAAAAACTTTTCATCTCGTTCGACACTTACACAGCAAGAACCATTTGGGACAGGCGAATAAATGAACAAATCACATTCATCCGCCCCACAAACATACATTTGAGTTTGACATTGAGTGTAGTATGAATTGGATGTCTTCAAACATACTCCATTCTTTTCGAATTGAAGGTATTTAACATGGCACTTTTTGTTTTGGAAATCTACAACAGGTATTGTTTCACAAGTGATGGGACATTTGAATTCCACTATCTTCTGAATAGATCCATTCTTAGTGACTACACCGTCAAGGCTAGCACATAGCCACGATTGTTTTTGACTGACTAGCAATCCAACCTTCTCCACGTGGACTTTGAACTGCAACTCGTACTCTGCAAGTGCATGGACTTCATGTTTTCTCCCGTAACGAGTAGCAGTGGTATCAATTGCCTTCGGCTGCAACATTTCATAAACCAATTTTTCAATTGGCTTCTTGCTCCTACTCTTGATGCTATGCACATTTGCACTGGCAGATATTCGAATACTCCTTGCTTCGAACCATTGGGCAGACTTTGACTGTTCCAAAGTATTACAGCATAGTTGAATGATTTCAGCCCTTGTCAATGAAACCGAAGTATTGTAAAAATATTGCAGTGAGCGTGGCACTTGCTCTTGCGCCATATATATTAGATGATCCTCGCTTAATTCGAACAGTGTATGAACACATGCTGTGCACATATCTTTCTGAAGAATCCTTTCAACTTCCGACAATAAACAGCCCATGAGATTGTGCACTGCTTTTTGGTTCTTGTCTTTTTTGGCTTCGAGGAAGACAGCTCTCAAAGGAGAGGGATCTTGAAGATCATCCAAATCAAGGGCCAAAGGAGACACATCCAATTTGTTTGAAGGTGGATACATCTCATGGAAATATTTTCCTTTGGAGTATTTCTCTTGAGTGAGTTTGTGTTCTGACGGCCTCCCCCACTGTTGTTCAACATCAGTTTTACTCAAACTTTCGTTATTATTTATGTAGTGAATAAGAGCTGCCATATGTTTACATTTGCCACTTTTATTGTAAACACAAGTACATGAAACACTGGTCACCTTACGATCAGTATCAATCTAAAAATAAAATTTGTTTATTGATATCATTTCTAACTCATCCATGGAATTTATAAAATTACTGTTAGACTTACGTTTAACTTCGTACAGTACGGCTGAGATGATACTGATGCTTGTCTTATGACTTGAGCTTCAATCAGGTAACTCCGATCATTCTTCCTGTGCTCCACAACGTTGCAAACATGGCTGGCCTCAACCAGTCGTTTACCCTTTGGCACAGTTTCCGGTTGAAATTGAATGTCGTGAGTGATTTTTTCAAATCCTGTCTTCAAGATAATCTCCATTTTCAATGAATCAAACTTTGGCTATCTGCAAAAAGGACGCAATATTGGAAGATTTTGAACAATTTAAAATGAAGTGTTTGCATTACTTGATTAATTTGACAGTTTATAGGTTTTTGGAATGAGATGTTGAAGTCATATTCACTCAGCCACAGTTGCTAGTTTCATTTACGTAACTCGACCCAACCCAACCTCGTCCTTTTACAGCCCTTGGGTAGTAAGTGGCCAATCTCTGCCCATGGGCTGTAAAAGAACTCGGTTGGTTGGGCCTCGTGCCATAAAATAATGTTGGTTACATGGGCACCAAAGGATTTCTTGCCAAATATGACACATTTGTAAAAAAAAACAGTTGTCTCCCTTGTAACGAAAATCACTATTTCATTTACAACTCGTGTCCTGGTTCCCAGACTTGCGTCTTTCTTTCCAGGATCGTTGGTCTCTCACTGCAACATGTCACTTGAAACACGTGCATTTTTCACTTGAAACCCGGACTTGCATCATGAGACGAAGGTCCGAAAATTCAATCGTTTGAAGTGACAAAGTCACAGATTTGAAGAGATTAAGCCACTGATTTCAAGTGACCAGTTTGACAGTAGTTAGTTAGACATGTTTGGCATTTAAGAAAAAAAAACAAAAACAAATTGTCAAAAATTTGTGAAAGATTTTAACAGCATTTACAAAAACTTTGTGAAAGTTCTTTGAGAAACTTCAGAGAATCTTCAGAAAAGAGTTAAAAAATTTATAAAAATTAAATTTCAACGTTTTCAACAAAGAATCGAAACATTTTCTAAAAATCTCAAACAAATTTCACAAAAAACTTGAAAAAAAATTGGGTAAAATTCAAAAATTATTGTTTAAAATTTGGAAACAGTTTCAAAAAATTGAAAACATAAATATGTCAATAACATTTTTTAATAATTTTCCTTTTCATTTTCAATTACGAAAAAAAAAATATGCAAATTCGAATAGTTCGAAGTTTTTTAAAAACAAACAATTAAATGTTGACCATTTGAAAAGCTACCAATATCCCAAATATTTTAAGATTCTTTAACCGTTTGGAATTTACGTACTTTTTTAAAATTTTAAAATAGTTTAATTTTTAAAAAATTTCAAACCTTTCCCATTCGCAATATTTGGAAAATTTTACAAATTTTGGGAAACATCGGAAATTTAAAAAACGTTTGGAATTTTCCACATTTTCAAAATTTGTGAAATTTATTAAATTTCTCAAGCTTGAAATTTTTGGAAATGGGAAACTTTTGAAATCGTGGAAACAACGGAAAATGACAGTAGTTTCTGGGTTCCTTATTTATTGGTTTCCAGGACCGACAAATCCTGGTTCCCAGGACTTGGATACTGCTTCTTAGGATATTTTTTTGTCTGTGACAGAAAAAAACAACGGCTAACCTCCATTCACATAACTACAATCCGACATTGTACGCTTACAGAATTTTTCACTTACCAATTTTTATTGTCATAAAATGTGAAACACTTCACTGCATTTTTTTATCAGGTGGTCGGGGTCACAATTTGCGATCGCAATTAATTTTTGGATTTATTTTAGTAATAGCTCATATGAGCCAATGCAGCAATTACCACCTTTATTGACAGGATTGCGTCCGGCAGAGGTCGCAACCTGTTATGCACGGAGCGAATAACGCTTTCGACCCATTATGGATATGTGGGCTTGTGGACCATGTGCTATCGGAGATTTGAACTAGGAAACCAAGCGACAGCGCTAAGATTGCGCGCTTAGTCCACTGGGCCATTCAAATGTCGGTATGCAAAAGTTGGTGACAGAATCCTAATTATTGATGCAATTTGCATTGACAATTTAATTCACTTGCGGCTTTTGTCCAACGTTTCTGTGCATCATCATGTGGAGGAAATGTGAGGTTATAGAAAATAATTTGTATGGAGAGTCTGACGCAAGAAATCTTGATTGCTAATATAAAGCCATTGAACTAATTTTAGAATATTCTTTTTATTTATTTATTGGAAACTGAAATTACATACCATTTTATGTTGATAAATGAACTAAACTTCTCAAGTTTGGTCCACATTATTGATAATGCCTGCCTTCCTGCCTCTGGAAAATAATCTGAGACCCCCCATCACATCATTAATAGCTTCCTCAAGATCGACAGTATGAAAATCTAGTAAAACCGTTGCATTCCGTTGTCAACGTGTACATCAAGATATATTTATCATGGCCGCGCACATACTGTCTAACATCATACTGGACAGAACTGATAATTGTGAATAACCGTGTTAAGCATTGACACTTACCGATGAAAGAAAAAACGTCTTCATTTGTCTGTAGAACCTTTTTCATCGAAGAATTCCATGAAATCTTTTGATTGTCTTCAAGAAGAGTCATTAAAGGTTCAGAAGTAATGAGCGGATACTCGATTTTAATGGTATGGGGGAATCTCATTTTTTCTGAATCAATTAATTTTAATTGAATTTTCTTTCAAGTCGCCCAAGAAAAAAATCACAAAGTTCATTTTAATTCTTATAATACCTCAACGTTGTAGAAGAGAAAAAAATATATAGACGTGTCGCTCCTGACGCGGCAGAGAAGTGGAACTTCAGAAGAAGAACAGAATTTTTTTTTTCAAGTTTAGGAAGTCGGAAAAATTGTACACGGAAAGAAAAAGAACATAATTATTAGACCCCTGGTGACTAATCTGAGGATGAAATTTCCGCGAGTCGAAAAATTAGACCCCTATAGTCTAAAATTTAGTCGCATTGGGCCGACTTTTTCTGTTGTTTCGGGATAGTTTTTATACTTACTGGGATGAATTTTTGGACTCACGGAAATTTCGTCCTCAGATTAGTCACCAGGGGTCTAATAATTTTTTTTTTTTCTTTCCGTGTACGAGGCGTGACACTGAAAAATTCCCCGACCCCGCTCCCCGGCGCTCAGCCTCCAGAAAATGTTCCACATGATGGAATATTTTCTCATGGAGTCCGACCGATATTAGGAACCATCCGTATGTGTGCTCCCAACGGTGCCCAGAAAATGAGACCGCACGTCCGGACGGGAACCCAACCCGAACTGGGTTCCATCATTTGGGCGCTCATCATCGCAGCATAAGGGTTTCTGGAGGCTTACCCTGTGTTTAGAAATAAGATGTCCTCAATGGTAAATGTTGACCCCGAGCCGCCGGGATGGGTGCCCAGTCTTCTCTTTGAAAGAAATTCTGAAGAGCCCACACCCCGACGTGTACAAGAGAAACAAATCGGGGACAGGGAAAAACACATGCACATTCAGAAGCCCACATATACACGTGCAGAGGGTGAGATGGGTGCACATGGACAGACATCTATATATATACACAATGTACGACAATACCACATTTCATCGGAGGTCACTACAATGAATCTAAAATGTAAAAATCGAACCATGGTGAAGTGTTCATTCCAGCAATACAATCTAAATCAGCTCCAAGTACTGCAATTGTTTGTATTTCGAGAAGTCTAGTAATACCCTCATTATCCATCTGACCTGGTTCTTCTATTGCGACTCCCAATCATGCTACTAAAATGAGTCTCCTTTCCTTTAGCTGAGTAAACTAGGAATTGGAAGATTATTCGTGAGAGATTCGCAATTTCATTCTAAATCGTTATCAGAATGGTATTACACCTTTTCTCAATGCAATAAGACGACCAAAAATTTCCGACTCAGAATTTCGTAACGAATTTCACTTTGTTAATTAATATTCGAGAAACGTCTGGAGCAGAAGGACGTAATTGTTGGGTTCTTCAATGCAGAATAATTTCTGGCAATTTCTTGGCTGAGCTCCAGCTAGGTGCGTCCAACTTGTTGTAGAGCGTCGAGTTGAATGGTGAAGCAAACTTGTCCGATATACAATAGATGGAATTGCGGACGCTGGTCAACTAGAATATAACCATGCTCCACTAATTACCTCGAATTAGTGTGTTCCTAATTAATCCCACGAATACGTTTCTGTTCACGGCTAGCACCTGCATAATCAACTGAATTTGATGGACAGGAACTTTTTGGCCATTAAATTATTTGTGCTTTGTATTTTCCTTCTTCGTCTGGCCATTTCATAATGAGTATGTAATGCTGTTCGACGAAGAAATTGTGAAAGCTGCAGTAAAAAATTTCACAATCTAGTTTTCCCGTTCACGAAGAATTTCTACAATCTAGTTCTCCCGTTCACAAAGATGAAACCAGAAGATTCCAAACCTGTACCGCTACCGGTTACATCTGGAGCTGCAGGGAACTTCGCCATTCTTCGATTTTATTTGGGAGGTACAGTTCTGCGACACCGACGGTTTTAGGTTTGAGCCCGGCTTATGGAGGATATTTATCACAGAAAATATCTCATGGATTTTGATCGCTAGTAGGGAAGTCTGTGCGTGCTATCGGCGGTACGCGTGAAACGAGACCTCAAATCGGGCCTGAATCCAACCCGATGCGGCGCTTAGTTCACTAGTACGATTCGCAAGTACTGAGCTGAAGTGTACCACCGGCGCTGGTTCATGTCCAAGTACATTAGGTTCGAAGTGGCATTCGTGGGGACGGTTGCGGTCCATCTTCACGGCGTGCCAAAGGTTCTTCTGCATTTTTCACCTCTGACAGAAACATCGGCGGCAAAGTTAAGGCTCAAAGACGGCTGCAGAAGCGACGGTGGGGGGCCTATACAGGTCAATTTATATGCGATATACATCGTTGCTGACCTCTTCATAGGGTGTTCCTGAAGAAAGATGACGGGGGCCGGGGGGGGGGGGGGCTATACCGAGCCCCAGAAAATTATTTCCTTTGAATACTCCGGGAACTGCATAACGTATTCTTCAAACAAGTGGAACTTCCGAATAAAAAAGATTCGGGAAAATCATATCTCAATCGTAAAAGCAATCGAAATATAGATATTAAGCACAGTATGATAATTTCAGATGAAAGAGAAACAAGAGTCCGTGTTTGTTGGGTAACTGGTAGTTTGTGCTGTTTAATTTATAGTTTCATGCATTCATCACCATATTAATAGTCCACATATGTGAAACTGCAATAGGACTGAAGATGGTGTATTCACACCATTACACAATGCATGTGAAAATAGTGAAATAAAGTCTTCGACGGTAAAACCGGACGGTAGTAGAAATACCCCATATTCCACTTGGATAGCTTCCCGTAATTTTCCACCTGCGTGAAACTCAAAGTGCAATACTGATGGCAATACAGCTATTCGATTACTAGGCCCACCTTCTATCTACACATCACCATTTTATACCGTGGCAAATTCAGACCCCTACGTCCATGAAACTAAAATAACCATCGAGGTGCATTAGAGGTGCAAAATGGAAGAATCAAAGGTCAGAAACTGAAGAATTGAGCAACGGCTGTGACAACCCTGTGACCAACTGGAGAACAAATGCTTGTGATAACGAAAAACCTTTCGATTCAGATGTACCATTAAGTGTTCCAATAAGTTATAAGATGATTTTGCTCTGACTGAGAGAAGCTTGCAATACCATCCAATAATCTTTACCATTTTTTTATATGCGTATATAATTTCCACATACGCCACCTATGTATGATTTTCCATGCGAACTGGTACCATTGGAATACCAGTCGAATTCTACCATTGTATCTGAAACTAGTAAAAAAAACCGTGAAGCATACCTAGCCACTAAAAGTGCAGTGTAACAGAAATAGCCATTCCACTGCCATTCCACTTGGGCAACTACACGTAATTTCCCACCTCGTGTTAAAACTCGTAGTACAATACTGATGGAAATATGCTATAAATTATA
Source organism: Asobara japonica (assembly GCA_026005395.1). Classification (NCBI taxonomy): domain Eukaryota; kingdom Metazoa; phylum Arthropoda; class Insecta; order Hymenoptera; family Braconidae; genus Asobara; species Asobara japonica. The sequence continues at coordinate 1,798,037 of BQMI01000176.1, read as the reverse complement.
GGAGAATGCCCGCTGTTTCAACGCACCACCATTTGCCGAGAAGATGGTGGTTGATGGTAATTGTTGAGTGTGGCGTTAGCTTCAAACTGGGGTATTGTACATGGGGAAAAAATACTAGCAAGAAGCATGGACGGCTTGGACCATTGGGTTATGATTTATCGTCAGGGTGTGGAAGCTAGTGTGTTTAATATGCCACAAGATATATTTTGGTGAGGTTTCTGTTTACGCCAGCTACTGTACTGGGATGGAAGTGATGTTTCACACTAATGACAGGCTTCGATGTTACATTTGTGATGAGCGAACATTATAACGAATTAATCGGTGGGATCTGGACTGTTTCTAACTGATGTATTTGCGCTACAGTTCGGTGAACAATGGGCATGGACACTTGTTGGATATAAGTCTGTCCACTGCAGGTATCAGTTGACGTTACTTCCTGATGATGATGGCAAATGACAATGATGGACGTAGATACACCGTTGATAATCGTCATCTCACCGTGTCCATGCCAAGAATTTTCGTAGGCCATGCGCAGCCGAGTAATAGACTCAGCGTGGCAAGGGGTGGGGGCGGAACCAGGAGGGGCCCCGAAGGGAAGATTTGCGATTTTTCAGACACTTCATTATCGAGGTGATTACAATAACTTCCCTGCATCGGGAAGTTAATAATCAATTTTTTCGAATCGGGGGCATTTTAATAACTTCACCTATCGGGGAGTCAAAAATTATTAATTAATTATTCTGCTTGTAACCGATGTATTTGTCGTACTCTTCAGTGGGTAATCGACACCTGCATAAACGCTTGTTGGATATAAGTTTGTTCATTGCAGGTATCCGTTGATCTGACTTCCTCATTGTGATGCGATACAATGGTGATCGAAGTAGACACAAAGTCAACACCAGGACAATGTTGTATTTACGTGAGCGGAATGGTGTACACATTCTAGAAGGGAGCCCCTTGGAATAATTTACACAGAACACTTTTGGACGGCTAATGTTGGATACCAGATATACTTAATAACTTTTGTCCCCAAATTCTTAGCACTCATCCCTTGTGTAATTTTCAAGATATTCGTTTCAAGCTCTTAGCAACTGAACACCAGCTCACCCCTCGCTTTACATCATAAGTAGCCCTTGACATTTAAATGAAATGCCGGGTGTAGCCCGTAATCATCCAAAACTGGAGAGAACAAATTGAAAGGATAAAAGAGGCTACAAAGGTAGTGAGGTATGAATAGCTAGTGAATTTACGGATATTTAGATGTATATAGATATCCCAGATGTATATGAGCTCAAGCTCATTATATTTCCATATGGGAAATTTCATCTGTTTCAAGGTGGTGAAGTATAGAAATGAATGGTTACAGTATGAAAATTGACGGTACACTAGAACCATATGATAAAAAAAATCTCATTATCAAAGTAATGAATGTAGTCCTGCAGGCTTGGTACAGCAGCACTAGCGGAATGTTAATTTGATATTTGTTCCATTGAAAATTAGAGTTTGCGATGACAAAAATATTATTTTGGAATCTCCTCCACGCAAGGTCAGGTGCAGCATAGGCATTCTAAAAAATACTACTGATGAAACCTGAATTTAATCACTCTCAACATCATAGTGTGATCCGAGAAAATGGTTCTATCAGTGTTCATTAGAGGTACAATGAACGGCTCCATTCCAATCCTCAATAAAGGCTCCAAGAAAAGGTAATGAAGCAAGCTATTAGCCACTTGAATTGCAGAAAGCAGATATCCTTGCCTTAACAATATGCCCTGACAGAATTCTCGATAGCGTAGCTATCGTGCCCAGATGTCTCTTCATCGAGTCCAGAGAAAAAATACCAAACATTGATTTCCGATATTTCGCCTTTTAAATTAACTAAAGCTATTTCGCGGGTGCCATGAACAGATTGAAACGGTGCATGTGATATTGCATGGATAAATTATTAAAACTTCGTTAGTATAAAATTTCAGTAAGACATTTAATTTTTAGCCATGAAGGTGCCTCCCACCACGTGTCACCGAGGTCGAGTAAATTACCGGTCTTTGCCTTTGGAAATAGCGTTTGAAGAAATCAAATGTCAGATGAAAGCCAATTTATTGGTCCTGTTATTGGAAAACATAGTGAGTTTCCTCACTATAATTGTTCGTTTAGAAGGAAATATCAGACTCTCTCGTCTCGTTTATCTCGCTCGCCCGAGCAACTTATATCACATCTCATTTCATTCCCTCTCTCGACTGACTTTTCTCTCGTCTCGTTTCTCTCGCTCTAGCGACTAATTTATCTCTCGTTTCGTGTGTCTTGCTCTTGACTAATTTATCTCTCGTCTCTTTTTCCTCACTCTCTCGACCAATTCATCTGTCGTCTTGTCTCTATCGCTCTCTCAACGATATTAACTCTTGTCTCGTTTATCTCTCGTCTCCTGCTCTCTCGACCAACTTATGTCTTGTCACGTTTCTCTCGTATTGTCGCGGCCTGACGATAATCATACAATTGCTCCCTTGTATTATATCGAGTTATATTTATCTCACCTTATCTCCAGCCTCTCGTCTATCGCGGCAACACTAAACAAACTTGACTGGATAACCCACTTCGCTAATGATATACATTTTGCAATCAAAGATAAATGGAGAAGTGGTTCTGTTTGCCATCTAAAGTCGATATGAACATTCGGAATTAATGATGCTCCAGTTTTAGTTGATACTGTAACAATGCCGATTTTGACTAGACCTGTGAATAGCATCAGCTAATCTAATATAAGAGAAAAAAGTCGGGAGTTAATAGATAAGAGGCAAAGTGTAATAACAACGTAGAGTATATTATAACTAATAATAAAGTTTCTCATACAACTGTCGGTTTAGAGTCTTTTATGCCGACTGGACGAATTCTCGGGAAAAACGGGTAAGGCCTGGCTGTATTCGTACACGTCAAGGGGTGTCTCGAATAGTTAAGGGAAATAGGGACAAAAATACTCGGGGTTGTCTAAGTGGCTCGTCGGCCTACAATTAGTTATCCAAAGTTATGTAATGATCAGTACGGCTTAAGAAGATTCTAATACGCGCTGGCTCACCGCCGGGGGGAAGGGACAATAGGTGAAGGGGGAATTCTCTAGGGGAAATATCTGCCTGGCACAAACGCCGGTACTCACGGCTGGTTGGAACTCGATTCCACCTTCTACTGGTCTCGAGGCGATGTCCTGGGCCTGTATTTCCACTCCTGATTCCTGGGGTCTTTCTCTATGAGTCCTCAGGTTTTCCTGATGCTTTTTTCTCCCAAATAAACTACTATGGCACAATGATCGATAACTATTATCACGATCAATCGCCCGGGGCACTGCTCCTAACTCAAGTATGTCTTCGTTCCTCTTTCATCCTTCGATCGGGCTCTCTTCGAGGATCCTCGGTATTCCTCGTGAGGAGAGGGGCACGCTTCAGGTCGTCTAGGCTCAAGTTGGCCCAATCATCGGTTCTATCGTATGCAGACTAGTGTCTTCGATTCTTCGATGCTTTCTATGTTCTTGTATTCGGAAGTTCATGGTGATTCCGTGGAAGGCGGGGTTCTTGTTGGTGGTTCCAAGGGGCGATAGGGAAAAAGGGGAATGAGAGGAATATCTGGGGGATAATTGGGAGGCCAGCGGTGGCACTTGAATATTTAGTCTATATTATTTAGGGGGAACTTGACCTCGTCACAATACAAACCGCTATTTTTCGAAATAATGTAGAATTTAAAAATAAGGCCCATGTATCCAAGGTCATGTAGTCAAGGCTGAATCATTCCAGATCTCAATGAAGGGAACTGTCAGTAGGTAAACCAAGCGGGTTCTGGACCAAAGCTTCTGAGATCCACCAGGTGGCGCCACAGTCGCGACTGGTTTGGGGAAGCGTGGATGACATCATCGATGAGTCATCCGGTGAGTTATGGATCTTTTGATGACATCATGCGGGTGAATCATGGATTCGCGGAATTTTGAGCGGCGGTACGCCTTGGCACATATTCTTGGAACATGTGATGATGCAATATTCGGAGGAGAAAGTCACGGGTGGTTTGGGGCGTGACAATGACTTGCACCAAGCGCGAATGATGCAATTCTTGTTCCACGAAAATCTTACATCATCACATGTTCCCAGAACATGTTGCAAACGTGCCACCCCCCAAGATTCCGCGAATCGATGACTCACCCGCATGACGTCATCAAAACATCGATAACTTACCCGATGACTCATCGGTGATGTCATCCACGCTTTCCCAAACCATGCGCGACTTTCTCCTCTGAATATTGCATGATCACATGTTCTGAGAACATGTACCAAAACGTACAGCCGCTCAAAATTCCACGAATCCGTGGCTCACCCGCATGATGCCATCAAAACATCAATAACTCACCGAATGACTCATCGATGATGTTATCCGCGTTTCCCAAACCAGCCGCGACTGTGGCGCCACCTGGTGGATCTCAGAAGCTTGGGTCCAGAACCCGCTTAGTTTACCTACTATTGTCGATTATGATGGTACTGCAGGCTATACATTGGAGAAAGAAAATGAAATTGGTGAAATTCCGAAGGAAAATAGATTTTCAAGGGAATGAGCACCGTAGATGTAAGATGTTTATAATGGTTATTCATCATTAACTCAACTCTACGGTCAAGTTTTAGGTCATGAGGATTATTTACAGATTAAGGAATACTATCTAGTATCTAATTATTGCCTCGATTTTATTTGAAATACGATGAATTTACTCCCATCTTGCGAACACTTGAAATGCTATCCATAGCACGCAATCGCACAAGTATACAGATATATTGAAGATTTCAACGAGTCCCCTGGAGTCAGCAATTTTCCCCCGGACATCATCCGTTCATTCGAATGGTGGTGTGATCTCATAGCTGTATTTGATTTATTAACCTCATGATTGGGGAAATGATTTTAATGAACGTGGAATTGGACCATGCAATTCTGATAATATTTCCACTTTTCTCAAGGTTTGGTATTAATTAACTTAAATTGAATGCAGTTTATTATGCCGCATAATACATAGCTCCAATGCATACAGACGGATTCATAATGAGGGGAGACATGATATTTTTTGTGGTGTACCAAACCAGGACGCAAACCATCAAATATTTAATATTTTACCTCCAATAGCGCTCGAATGTTAACATACTCCTGAGGTTTTTTTGGTTTCCATCCCTGTGGTTTGTACTCCCCGCAGTGGCTACTATCTGAGCATTCATTTATGGGCAATACTGGACGCCCGCTCATGCGGCTGCATCGTATTTCTAAACACCGGGTGAATCTCCAGAAACCGCCGTGCTACGATGGCAGGTGCCTATGATGGAACCCTCGCCTCCCCCCTCCCCCTTATGCCGCGGGTTAAGTTCTTGCCTGGGAATACGCTCTTACTCCATGGGTACCGCTAATAGTACCCACGGAATGTGTGTGTGTGTGTGTGTTTTTTTCCTCCATCCCCTTCTCTTGTACTCCCCACGGTAGAAGCTCTTGAGCATTTTTTCGGATGGGACTACAGGACACTCACCCATGCATGGGACCCTTCCTGACCCCCCCCCCCCCCCCCGCAACGGGTTGGCTCGTCGTCCGGCCTAGCGATCTCATTTTATGGGTACCTTGTATCTAGCTATAAGTAAATGGACAACTGTGATTTACGCTACTTGAACCGTCTATACCTATACTGTGGAAAACTGATGTATACTTCTAATGTAAATAGTTCATGTAGGACGAATACTTAATAAAACTAGTGGGATAAAAGTGTGTGTATCCCCGTTGGAAACAAACAAAATTTCCCGATTTGTAATTTTTGTTTGCCATTCCTAGATTTTCCGATACGCCAATCAAATGTTTCAATCCCATTTGTCAAGCGAATAATTATGAATATTTGACTAGCCGCGTAGTCAGCGTAAGGACGAGATTTATGTGCGTTGGTGGAGTGGAAGTGAGACGTCAATAGAGGTGCGGCCGCTCGAGGGTTAAACCCGTCATACCTCCTTAATTATGACAGATATGGGACAAAGTGATAAAAAATTAAATATGCATTCCCATTTACGGAGTAAACTCTGCTAAATACTTTTTGCCATATCTCTTACCGTTTTTGAAATAGAGCGTTGTAAACAATTCGGTTGTTAATAACACAAAAACTGCTCGGTCAGTTTAAACCGAAAACTAATCCGATCTAAGTTCCATGAAGACGCTCCGAATAAGACCTCGATAACCCAGACCATTCGACCCGTTCGTGAGAAATCGTTAACGGACAATTCCGATTCCACACACATAAACATACGCACACACATTTGTTCGGAATTCGACGGGAAGCATTTTGGTATAATTATAACCCTAGCTACGAATCGAAATAAAGAAAATCGACTTAGGGGTCATTACAATAACTTCCCGAAAAATAGCGAAGTTAAAAAAAAAATTGTGGGTACCACACATGGAATGTATTCACGGTCGTTTGGAATTCACGATGAAACATTCTCGCAAAATAATCATCAGAGGCCGGCTGCACACCCAGGAGCTTCAACGTAGCAGTCAATATACCTACTGTACCAAACTCTCAACAGAAACGTTCTTGCCGTGTTCATACAGGGAATAATCAAATTTGACACTTAACTCCAAAAACACGATTTCTCTAATTATAAGAAGAGACAGTTGAGAATTCATTGGTTTCACCCGTACAGGTTCCCACTGGGACCCCGTGGATCTTCTTTTTGTTATTCCATATCTTATCACCATCAACTACCGTCTTCAATCCAGATGCGTTGAAACATTGTATTCTCGCCTGCAATTTATAGCTTCATTTTCATCAACATTGTACTCTGCGTTTTCCACGAAGTGGAAAATTACGTATAGCTACCCCAGTGGAATGTGAAGGGATTTCAGCTACCGTCCAGTTTGAAAGATCGAGATGTATATATATATAACAGCTTTTGGATTCAATGGCCACTATTCGGAATATTTAGGTTGGAATGCCAAGGTACGTTTGACTTGTAAGGAATTTGATTGGTATGAAGAGTCCTTCATCCGTCATTCAGACAATTGTCTCTCTTCCAAAGCGATGCAATTGCTCTTTCCTGTCCTCCGTTACATTATGAATAATTATTCGAAAATTTTCTCAGAATTTAAGTAAAAATTTCCTACACTTGACATTAAATTAGCTCGTCCGTTTAAGTAGCTTATTCCGTTTACCCTTCAGTCTCGGAGGTCCTTGGTAGTAGGGTATTTCACCGAGCTCCCCTTAATTTGATTAGTATCTGATGTTCCAACCCTCGTCCAACATCTCTAGGTAGTAAGTTCCACCCTTCTCACTCTGATTTCACCGTCATCCATATTTCATTTATATTAATGAACCATAAAAGCGTATCCCTGGCCGAATAATTACTTCCTTCGGGTGTATAATCAAGGTGACGAGATGAGACACGTACTCCCACCAATTGAATAATAAACAATCCTACATTTGGGTGAGTCACTCTCATTACCCCAGAAACTTTATGCGAGGTTAACGTTCAATTGAATTGAAGGGTCACAATATCACGTGAAATATTGCGCAAAGAAAATATGGCAATACGGAACTCGCGTGATATTTTTATCATTCCGTTCATGACTGCATAGTTCGTATACCCCATCTGTTGTGAAAAACCTATTTTTTAACGACTCGATAATTAACTATGAATTTTTGAAAAGGTCTAAATTTAACGTGCTCTGAAAGACCGCGTGACCTCTCGCAACGAGTTCCATAGATTCCACGTGGAGCTGCCCGGCTGAGCCTATCCCGAACGGAAAACAATATTTCCGAAGGATATATGTTGGATAATCGGGATAGTGTAAATAAAAGTGTATTACACAGTGTAATACATTTTACACATATATGCAAGTTACATACGTCAAATGATATGCAACTTATGTGCAATCATATTTCCATCATACATGTGAATTACATTGACTATATACATGTCAGTTGTATCCCCGATACATCAATATATCCCCATCCTTAAAATACTCTAGAGATATTTGGAAAACCTTGAAAGGTGAACATCCGATGACAAACATATTTTGATTCTCGGGGCATTACAAGAATTTCCCTATATCGGGAAGTTAAAAACAAATCCCCAAAACCATACAAACATTTCATTCCATACTATCCCTTCGTCATCACATCTTAGTTGATGATATTACTTCCGAAAAAATTTGCAGAAACAAACTCATGTAGCACTTACAAAATTGGATTAAACCCTCTGTATGCTTTAATCCTTAAGCAGAAGATTGACAATGTGAGAAATGGGGATTATGCAAATGTACAGCAAACTCCCTGACCGGAAATTAAGCGCTGTGTGAATAATGTGGAGCTCATGAATTTTTCAGTGTCTGGAAAATTTGAAATATGTCTCAGCACTAAAGTTCATGACTTTGTTACAGAGTTTATTCCATACTGTATCGTGTGCAAAGTGACTAAATGGTTGATAGTAAAAAAGTTAAACTACTTATGATAGTTCATTGATTTTATGGTAATAATGGTATATAGCAACGTGACTCCTTGGCATATCCTCTTTAAAGAAATATATACGTATCTTCTGCGCTAACCTCATCGAATCCCCTACGTGCATATGTATATGATCATTTGTCCAGGTTCATTATGAACCTGTTGATTTGGAAACAAAAAAATAAATGATGTATTGTCGAAAATTGAATTTTCTACTACACATATTTCATAACACTTTTCCGCAGAACAACTTTTTCAGTTGTCTGAAAATTCAATTCAGCAAATCTGAAAAATTGAATCCTGACATTTTGAACGCGGACTATGGGTTCAACAGATTATTCCGTTTATTCCAAATATTAAGATTTGGATCCTAAATCTATGGCAAGTGAAGATACACAATTGGAAAGGAGCAAGGTGAAGAAATAGAAATTTTTAGGGGGGGGGGGGGGGGAAATACATAGACGTGTAGTTCCTGACGCGCCAGAAAAGTGAAACTTCAGAAGAGAAACAGAAATTTTTTCTTATGCGTTGGAAATAATACTTTGGGTAGAACGATGAAAGTGTAGAAGAGTAAAACAGTGGTATGATGACAACATTTGATTCTGTTTTATTGTAAATAATGCGGGTTCCGGATATTTATTTAACATACATTCACTCCTCTATTTCATCTCCAGTTGAGGAACGCTATAGCGCGTTGGTATGGGGCGTTGCTATGGCACGTTGCTATGGGCCGTTGTTATGGCACGTTGCTATGGCGCGTTGCTAGGACGCGTTGCCATGGCCCGTTGCTATGGCCCGTTGCTATGATACCTAAGCGTAAGTGTCCGGATAGCGTAACACCTTCAGATAGTCCCATAAGAAGTTTCACTTCAATAAAAGTAATGCACAGGATGTGTGTGTGTGCACGCGCAAAAGACGCTCGCGGGTACGCGCTCCTTACGGAGAAGGCCGGTACGCTAGGCCGGACGGGAACTCAACCCGACGCTGGGAGGGTTCCATCACCGGTGCCCACCAGCACAAGGGTTACTGGGGAATAAATGCTCAAGAAGAGCTACCGTAGGAAGTACAAGAGACGGGGGAAAACAACACACACACACACACAAAAGTTTTCTCACAACAGTGTCAGAAGGTAGTGAAACGTCGAGGAAAGTGCAAAATTTCGATTGTTCACACTTTTCATTTTAAGTTAGAATACGCTGTTACCGATTACAGTATTACCGGACGCTGGCGTGTCAGTTGACAGGTGACGCATCAGCGGTCATGTAGTATCACCGACGGTCATTCGTCACGCAGTGAAAGACTCTCCAGACATATATCTCAAAATTCAAAACAGACAAAAAAAAATTTCTATCGACATTGTTCTTGTAGCTTAATAAAATACACTGATAGAAATTATGAATTTTCTTTTATATAGTCTAATTGAGGAGAACAATTTGCCAGATTTTCCGTACCTTTGGTTGAGCTAATAATGGAAATGGACGGAGACCAGTAGTACTGGTCACATAGAACTAGACCACTCAAGGGCTTGAGAATATCGGAAAGATATATTGCGCAGCTTTGTTTGAGGGGGTCAGGTTTACGCTCGATAGAATGAGGTAGTGGGCATCTCCCAACGAATTCTTGATGAGCATAAACTCAGCTTGGGTCACTAGCACTACCGTGGTATATACATGGTAGTTGTCCCGATGGCGACACTTATCCTTGAATTATTCAGAGCACTAGACAAGCACGGAAAATGCAACCGTTGGACTGTTCGATAACACCCGCTTCCTAGAATCATACATGGGTTACACGAATCGGTAAAGGTCACGCCGAATGGCTGTATTGTGAGGTGCTGAATTTTATCAATATTTATGACATGTTATTACTTATCAAAAAACAATTCAGGTGGAATTATTATGATACTTTTTCCCCACTTATGTAGGTCATATCGCCAATTATATTTTTTGGCAATTCAAATTGATTCATCCTTTATCTTAAAATAACATACTTTGGAATGAAAATAATATACAATATAATGGAATTTCTACAACATTTCAATAGGTTAATGTTTAATCTCCTTATTTCTCGATTATTGACATTAAAATCGATTATTTGAGACTAAAATAGAGAATGCTCAGCCGCGTGTGCAATTGTACTTCCTGTAGTTAGAATATTGTTTTATGACCACGCGTAGATGTAAAGGAAGATTCACCCGGGCAGTGGGAAAGAAAGCTTACTTTGCGCCCGCCGGGACGGGAAAAATGTTAAAGTTGATTTCTACCCAAGTTCATTGCAGTGATGACAGTTTACAGCAATTAGTGCGGTATTGTTCACCTGGGGCGAAAAGTTGAGCATTCGAGGGGCCATCCGAAGCACTCTCCGGAAGTGTTCACGTTACGCCCGAGGTGTACATACTATTTTTCGTATTCCACACTGCAAGTTCGTTCCTACCCGAGGGACAACTTCTAAGGACTTTCCGCCCTAGGATTGTACGAACTCTCCAGCTGGAATCCGAACGGGAAAGTACTTTCTAGCGAGGGGTGGGAAACTGTATTTTCGACATTGCTGCTACGTTCAGCTCGTGCCGAAAAGTAACTATTTCGGCACTCGTAGAATGTAACATCACTGTCAAAAACTATCGTTCGACACACGTGCAACGGGGTGTTTCAGCATGTGCCATTGGCAGCGCTCGGCTTCGCCTCGCGCCGCCACTTTCGCACTCGTGAACACCCCATCGCACTGGTATCGAAATATACTATTTCGGTGTTCTTTGACTCTATGTAACTATTTCGGGATATACGATATCCAGAGTAGAACCCGAATTCTAATTCTCATACTTTATTCATTTACAGGTGGTCAAAGCCGCTAGTCCTGTGCTTCTGCGGGTGATAGTCCTAGGTGCATTTTTTATTTACTGTACGGTGAGTATCGCTCCGTATCATTATAATAAACAATAAACGAGATGTGGGTTCGACCCTCTACGGGTCGAACCAATAACTCCCCGATCGTTCCCCCTTATATGTTATATACAAAATTTCGGTTTGTGTCTCAAATTATGAACGTTTTATACTTGTCAAAATTACTAAATATGTCAAATTTCATAATTCTAGGAATGTAAATTTTTTTTTAAAAATATAACCTTCTTTGCGATCGAGTTAGATAAACAATTCAATTTGTGAATAACTATGGGGATTAGCATAAAAAGTCATAAAAAATCAAATGTGTACTTTTACGTGTGGAACAACCTTCATTGAACACCTCATTTCGTATCTCTAACTGTTCTCATGATAGAGCCATATAAACAATTCAATTTGTTAGTAATAATTAACTACGAATGCTAGCAAATAAGTCATAAAACATGAAACGTGTACTGTTACATATGGAACGACTTTCATGGGGCACTTTGTTTCGTATCTTTACCCGTTCCTGCGATACAGAGATATGAACAATTGAATTTGGTAATAACAATCAACTATCGGTGATACCCAAAAAAAAGTTATATAACATCAAATATGTATTTTTGTGTGTGGACCAAATTTCATTCAATAATTTGTTTCGTATTTTCAACCGTTCTCACGATGCAGAGATATAAACAATCCAATTTGTTAATAATTAGAAAACGGCCTGGGCGATTATGTTCAAAATCTAATCAGGTCTAAGTTAGGCGGAAACCCGTGGAATAAGTATAAGAAAACCCAAATGGAATAACTTGTCTGAGAGAAACCGTTCGACAAAATTTTGCTCACATCCGCTTACAAACACACACACATAGACAAACATCTTCCCCAAAATGGTCCGAAATGTTTCTAAGGGTCATGAAACTTGGAGATCAGGTGAAATTTCCATTTTCGATTTTCGAACCCATTACAATAAGTTCCCTCAAGATCGGGAAGTTGAAAAAAAACAGTGAGTAGTGCACAAAAATAGGTGTTCTTTAGAGTCTAACGGGGGAATCAACTTTTATAAAAATGGTTACATTGCAGAACGATGTTCCATAACAATGAATAATTTGTAGCAGAAAAATACGCGCTGTCAATTTCTCGACATCTTCTTGATTTATAGATTAATTATTTTCGAAAAAAAGAGAAGATCTGAAAAAAATGAACACCAAGGAGTTGATTATGTGATCTTATTCGGTCAATCATTTTTGCTGCAAGTTTTCCGGCACAAAAACTTATATAATTCAATGATGAAGAAATCTCAACTACGCCATTTTTGAGTTCGACGTAAGTTAGAACATATACCTCGGTATATATTTCCATTCCGTTTGGATTATCATTATACTTGAGCTATGGTCTTAACTGGAGGTTGACATGGAAAAGTTTTGTTTTAGCGGTATTGAGTTATATTTAGACCAGTCATGTTGACCAGGTTCCTCAGATTTTCAGCTGAAAATTAAGCCGATACCGCTAAAAATAATGTTAGTGCAATAGATCAAACCACCTGCATCCGGTTACATATGAAGGGTCTCGGAGGATCGTTGAATAACAAAAATCACGAAGGACATGGGTTATTTAGTAGATACAGGATGAGTCAGGAAACGCTCCCAGGACAGTGGGGCACGGGTCCCTACAGGATGTGTAACCCCATATGGGTCCAATTCCTTAGTTCATCATGACAGTTATGTACACACACGCTAGAAATTGTACACCCTCGACGATATTTTCTGACGGATTTGTGTGACAAGATAAGACACACAAAGTCGGGCAATCCAGAAAATTGCCGATAAGATCGAACTATTCATTGTTTTGTGACGTACTCATTACGACTGCACGCAATTTTCATTTTGTTGTTTACTTACTCGAAGAAAAATTCAACTATGTTATTGCTCTCGGATACTGTAGCGTGAATAAACAGAAAAATGTATACGTGATATTGACACGCTACAGAAGTGAGCCATCAAGATATACCTTCTAACATACTCTAAATGCATTTAACTTTCCCACTCGCGCAATACTTTAGCTGATTTTTGAAATTTCTTTTTTTTTAAACTTTGCATCCCTTCCATTTTTAATTGTTTTAAAATAAGTAACATTTAGGAGGTTTGTTATAATTCCTGAAACGTACAAAACGAGGGCTGGATACGAGACCGAGACTGGTCGCTTCGGTTACGTCTGACGAAAATAAGAAAGTGTCTACGAGAAATTTTGACTATACACATACACGCCCACACATTTTGCTAAAGCTGGTCCAGAAATGTCAGCAATACTTTGAAACATCATGACAACCTCTGGTCATCATCTACGATCCCCATGAACTGATAACGTGAAGCGATGTCATTAACTTGGCATTGATAGAATCGACAGAGTCAATATCGTAACGTCCTGGATTCCAAATATACCCCGTTGCCTTTGAGTACGGTCAGTGCTTCTTGTTGCCAATTAGATGCTCCGAGTGGAAAATAGAGCCATGCTGATATAGGCATACTGGTAATCCCTGTGATATCCCCAGTACGAATATTCGTAAATTCACAAGTACAGTCACCGTATTCGAGAAGCGGAATTACACCGGACGCCAGTACTGATACGCTCAATTACCCTTGGGGTGCCCATGGCATTTTCTCACTTAACAGTAAAAGCTTCGCCACTGGTCAGAGCGCTTTAACAAAATTTGTCTACTTTCCTAATTTAATATTCTTGTCAACTTTGGTCAAGTGGAAATTTTGGCCAAGTCTACCGGAAATGGGCGGCAATATGGAGTCGTCCGTTGTGATGAAATGCCTTCTGACGAAAAATTGGATAAATGCATTCAAATCCGGGTACTCTTCCAAGTGCCTATTTTGGGGGGAGGTATTTTAGGTAAACCTTCATAAACAGGCGACCGGGAATTCTCCAGTAAACCCCGCATTTCATATCACCACCGACGGATCATTGGTATCATCGGGATCTCCGGTTATCAGTCTTCCCAATAATGGACAAATGCTCAACCTAATCGAGTGGAAACTCCATTACGCTATTGAGTTTGTTTGGGAATCCCGATTTGAATAGTCAATGCAGGATCGTTGGGATTATCATCTTCTCCGATTATTAGGTTTCTCGATAACCGACAAATTCCCGAGTTGAATTCACCTCAATTTAACTCAATCGAGAGCTTCTTCGATTTCATGAAACATTATTAAATTTGTATCGGACAGCAAGTATCAATCCGCCTCCGATTTGAATACACAATTTACGTACGTTTTGTTTTTCAATTTTTTGAGCTTCCCAATACGGGAAGTTATTGAAATGTCCCCTATTAAAAAAAAATAATTTTACATTATACCTTCACATTCGTGACATTTCAGACCATTTTCAATGAGATGTATGTATGTCGGTGTGTATATGACGGTGTATGCATCAAGACAAATGCTTTCTCCGACGACTTATTCTCACTATCGAATTCGGCGATTGAGATGCTGTATGGCGCATTCGAAGCGTCTGAGTGACTTTCAAAGCTCATCAGGTTTTAATTGAAATCGCGTTCGCAGTTTTCAACTTCCGGATCCTGAGGGAAGTTATTGTAGTGGGTCCGAAAATCGAAATCGGACATTTCCCCTGATCTCCACGTTCCATGACCCTTAGAAACGTTTCAGACCGTTGTGAGCGAGATGTGTGTGTGTGTGTGTGTGTGTGTACGCGTATGTGAGCACAATTTTGTGGAACGATTCCTTGAACAAATTCTGCGATTCCCTGTGTCTTATTATGCAAATCCGATGCACTGTATGCTCCATAAGTCCACGTATGCTTAATGAAGCGAAGGCGTTCAAGATAAAAAATAATCGTTTATTTGCAAACCGATAGAGGCCTCTATGATGCAATTACTTCGTACCATGCACGGAAAGTATAACAATATCTAACCTACCTTTGAAGACTTCAAGTCGTATATGCAGCACAATAAATACGCACTGAAATACTCAACCATTCCCGGGGTCTTATCCGTTTCACTTGGATAAGGGATATCCAATATTATGAGCGTCAAGCTCTACTTCATTGCGTGCTTTTTTCGTATCATCTTATCTCATCATCTTCGGCCAGCGTCTTCTGAGTATATTATTATGCCCAGTAGAATAAAGATTGATGACCTCTATCTCGGATCAATTCAAAGACTAAGTGATTGACTATAGGGACCACCAAAGTCGCATATATCAAATTATCAATGCCCATGTTGCTGTTTACAATCCAGCAATGATTATACATATGCCCAATTTTCAAATGAAAACTTACGGATGTTAGTTTTTTTATGGCGGTTTTTGGTCGTGTTATTACAAGCCTTTGCGCTAGGCGTTCGGCAATCGAGATCGACTGTTCATGTGGCGTAATGCAATGCTTCAGTCATGTCCAAAATGGCTCACACAATCCATTTGAGTTAAAACTAGCTATCATACAATGCGGACATTCTCTGGTCCAAAGAGCTTTGGCCCCGAAGAGCTCCGCATACCCTCGACTACTATGTTTGTAGCGTTCTTAAACGGGTTACCAACAAGTCGTGGCACACTAATGTCAAGGGGTAACTTTGCTGCGGCCAGATGCCTTTAGCCCCACCCCCCCCCCCCTCCCCCAAATTGTGCTCAACCATTGCGGAGTGAACTAAGATTGATCAAAATTGACCTAGCAAATTTTAGTGATACGAAAAGAATTCGATATTCGTAAAAGTAATACAGAATTGATAATTTAAAAATTATCAGGTTTGGCTGACTTCAAAGCGACGAGAATGATTCCACTGGCGAGTTTACAATCAGAAATTAATCAGGCTCGTAGTTAATTCAATGGTCACTCCACTTCATTAATCATCGTTGATGGTTGCCAAGCTAATTAATTGCATATTATTATAGTGAACCTTGTATGATGATGATGAACAATTTGTAAGAGGCGAAACGGTTGTTTTCCCGGAAAGCAGAAACGTGATGTTTTATGCTTTTTTTCAGACCATCGTTATGTATCCAAGACCAAACGTAATCACCTGTACTGTACGCGTGTGGCTCCGGGAAATTGGTTTTTCTCTCACATACGGTGCACTGATGCTGAAAACATGGAGGTGAGTAATTCAAGACGTCAATGATGGTGAAGAATTTCCAGGATTTAGAATCTAGGAAAAAATAGCCCTGGAAAAAATAGACACGGAAAAAATAGACCGGAAAAAATAGACCTGGCAAAAATAGACCATGGAAAAAATAGACCATGGAGAAAATCTATTTTTTCCAGGTCTATTTTTTCCGGTCTATTTTCTCCGGGTCTATTTTTTCCAGGGCTATTTTTTCCGCCAACCAGTTTCAAGCCATCATCTCTAATACTTAGTATTTGTTTTGACCGGTGGTGTTTACACCTGTTATAAAGCAAGTCACAACAGATGTTTATACTTTTATTTTCAGCGACATATTTCTTGAGCAATTCACACATAGGAGTTCAAAGTTTGAACGCCTCTTAAGATACCTTCCTGTAAAACCTGTGTGCAAACTGAGGGACACAAATGAGAACGAACCCGTTGAGCATACCGGTTTGACCCTCATTCAATCATAAACTCCCATATAATTAGGGTTGTGAAAACTCAATGTATGTATGCATGTATGTATGGACGTATATATGTATGTAGGCATGTATGTACAGATGTCTCTAATTTTCATCCTGGATTTGTCACAATTTTGACTTTGTCAGTTGAATTGTTGGCAATATTAACAACAGTATCATTATTTTCGTTCTGTGCTCAACGATTCAGGTTTCCAATAACATACCGAAAAAAATTATTTCTGAAAAATGTATACATTTTTTCTGCGTTGAATGAAATCAACTGGGCCGCACTCTCGCTGAACGTCGCTAAACGTACTGAAGCGTTCACCACGAATACCACGGCGGCGCGGCTCTCATTAAGTGGTTGCGTTTGCAAAATATGGCGTGAGTCAATCGATGACAGGTTGCATAATTATTGATAAAAAAGAACTTTTTCTCACAATCCGTAGTGACCAAAAATAACTAATAACCAGACAAGAGGAAAGCTACGGCTGGAATTTCATTTATTGAATTTTCCGACTTGATACCGAAATCGTCATCTTTGATTTTCATCATAATTTGAATCAGTAAAGCCTTTTTTCAAATAGAATTTGAGTATTGGACGATTGAGCCAGCAATGACCAGCAAATTGTTGCCAGCTGTGAAACGTGAACACAAATTTCCTAATTTCCAGCAGCGGTTGCTATAAAATTCTATTCACACCATCGTCAAAATTATCTCCTAAAAGTTTACGAAATGGGCTGACACAGCGCAATAAGGAAGCCAGTAAGAGCTGGATGATCTCAGCCGAGATAAAAGGCGGCATCAAATATTTTCAGCAAGATTGTGTTTATGTACAACGTTGAAGAGAAAACAAAAAATAGATATGCCCACGTTCTGGGAGACTCAAAATCGTGCAGTGTCTACTGTGATATATATATATATATATATATATATACATATATATATATATATACACATATATATATATATATATATATATATATATATGAGACAAGAGGGTCGTAAAGTGGTGAGAAAGTTGTTAAAATAAAAATACTTCACTCACCAGTATTGAAAGGACTACGAACCTTCTCAGATAGGTACTTTTTAAAACACTAAAGAATTCATGTTTTCCGTGAAAATTTTAGATGTGCTTTTCATTGAGTTAATTGAAGGAAAAATGATCCTTTGAAAAATTATTTCCATCTGCAACTGTCTGATATATGGCGGTCAAGTTTTCGCGGTTTTAACGTATCCCTGAAAGGAAACGTTATTAGTTTGTATGTATGTATGTGTGTGTGTTTCCTTTTTTTCGTTGGCTCCGTCCCTCTCTCTTCTATCGCTTGTGGCATTTTCTTCGAAGGCGAGTACTGGACGCCCACCCATGGGGAGTTCTCCCATTTGCGCAATCGTATTTCTAAATACAGGGTGAACCTCCAGACACTCCTGTACTACGGTGGCGGACGGCTATGACAACCAGCCCCCCCCCCCCTGCAACAGGTTGGGGCCCCGTCTGGCCTTCCGGTGGTATTTTATGGGTTCCCCCATAGCGCACACGGAATGTTTCTGGCTATCGGTCGAAATGCATAAGTGTGTGTGAGTCTGATACTCATACACATAGAGACGTATTCTCAAAACTTCTCGGAGATCATCTTAGTGCACTGAAAACACCAGTTATATAAAGTTTACAAAATCACAAAAATACACGCAAAGATACGTGCTACAAAGTTTCATGCACAATTTCGTATATCATTGTGCCCAAATTTATTTTCCTTATCACCTTCATCGAGTTCACGTAGGGACGTCATTTCAAGGAATGACCCAAGATCACTTCTAGAAACTAGTTCGCCATGGTAATTAGGCTGAATATGAAAAGTTGGAACAATTCGCTGAAGTTTCTCCTCTTGTGTGTCGTGGAGGAAGACGAATCTGAAATTCTTCTAATTGCTGGGAAATTTCAGAAAATTACCGCAAATTCTGACAAAGCATAAAAAGGTCGAAAATATTTTACGTTGTGGAGAAAAAGTGTTTTGGAATATTCGGGAACAATTTATGAGGTCTCGTGCGAAGGTTTAGAAAATGTCCTTGACTCCATTGGTGAAATTCATCGGATACTATGAATCAACAGGTTCACATCAGATATTTTAGATTACATTAGAACAATGTTTATCTCCCGGAAACTGTCTAGATTTTTCATCCGTTATTCATGTCTCCACCTTTCCTTTTAATCATCAGTTGAAATTCTTGCAACATGAGAAGGTTCTCGTGCAATACCATAAAGCCCTCGGGACTCAACTTGTCGCTGAGCAAAAAATTCGAGAAATCATTTTTCTCTGTGCTCTTCACTTCGGCTCTTTTCTTTCAGGTTGTATACTTCAGAATTTCCTTCTCTTCAGTAGACCGATGCCAACAAAATACTTGTCATCCCTTATGATGCCTGAAAAAACGCAAAATTCCAAGCGTTCTTTTCATGCACATAGAATTGTGGACAGCCTTTGCGGATAATGTATACAAAGCTGACGTTTTCAAGGACGAGTTTGTATCATCTCCGAGCACTTTAGACAGAGCGATATTATACACACCTTTAAATCGTGAATGATAAAAGTATTCGGAGACAAATTGATTGTACCTTTATGATATGTTTCTGAAGGCGTCACATTTTGCAAATTCTCAACACGTCAAGGCAAAAAAAAAAATTACAAAATTTCCAATGGTAGTTCGCCGGCCTTGCAAAGCGTTTTCAAGCGTTGCGGCTTGTATTTTCAGGGCTTGCTTAGTGATCCTACACGAATTATCAGCTAAATATGGATAATGCGAAATATGAATGTATCGAAATGTCAATATATCGATATGGGATTGTATCGAAATATCGATGTATCGAAATATCGATGTATCGAAATATCGATGTATCGAAATATCGATGTATCGAAATATCGATGTATCGAAATATCGATGTATCGAAATATCGATGTATCGAAATATCGATGTATCGAAATATCGATGTATCGAAATATCGATGTATCGAAATATCGATGTATCGAAATATCGATGTATCGAAATATCGATGTATCGAAATATCGATGTATCGAAATATCGATGTATCGAAATATCGATGTATCGAAATATCGATGTATCGAAATATCGGTGTATCGAAATATCGATGTATCGAAATATCGATGTATCGAAATATCGATGTATCGAAATATCGATGTATCGAAATATCGATGTATCGAAATATCGATGTATCGGAATATCGATGTATCGAAAAATCGATTTATCAGAATATCGATGCATTGCAATATCGATGTATCGAAAAATCGATTTATCGGAATATCGATGTATCGAAATATCTACGTATCGAAATATCGATGTGTAAAAAGTTTATCAAAACTCTCAGAAATTCGAAGAATTATAAACATTTCTGTAATCTTAACAAATCACAGCATTTTCCCAATTTCAAAAACTTTAAATTATTAAAAAAATTTCAGTGGTTGAATAGGGCAACTATTTTTGACAATGGGGAATTTTGTAAATGTTAGTTTTGCAAACATTTCAATAATTCGCAAACGTCAAAGTCTTTCAAAGAATTTAGCACTTGTTCAATTCATAGCTGAGTGAGGAATGTAAAATTTAGAGAGATTTCTGCATGCACCCCGAATGATGGATAGCTTCTATAGATGATGCAGAAAAAGATGAAGTTCCTAGTACTGAGCTTATATGATCTATCATCAGCCTGAAAAGAAGAATCGTTCTCCGGTAGAAATGTTACGCCTAGAATGATCGAGAAGGTGTACCAAAATTGAAAAGTTTACTTTCTAAACATTTCCACGTGAAATTGTGGATGGTCGAAAAGTGTTAAGACGATCAAACATCATCTCAAAATTTACTGGGTATCATTTTAAGACGCTTCAAAGATCAATTAGGAAAACCGTTCCGCTCGTTTTATTATTATTATTATTCAATATCATTTTTTTGCGACGTATCCTGTGCTCAACATATTCACACTCTTTCTGACTTTGCTTTAAAAACCGTAAAATTTTGATGTTCATTTCCATGCACATAGGATTGCGCATAGCTTTTTTAAATGATGTATACAAAAATGAAGTTTCCAAGAAGGAGTTTCTATAATCTCTAAGCAGCGTGAATGGAGAAATCACCATTCGGTAGAAATGTTTTCACCCGGAATGACAGAATTTTACGAGAAAATTAGAGAATTTATGAGGGTTGAAGAAAGGGAGAAACTGTATAGTACTGTGAACGTAGAGCGCCTTAAGGTTTTCATATATACGCAGCTATAAAGAACAAACTGGCACGTGCAATACCTTCAAATGCAAAAGTTGACGCACATTTGAGCTTTCATAGACTTTCATGAAGAAAAACGAATAGAATTTGGTGCATTCGCGCATTTAAATGTGAATTGCAATATCAGGAGTTTAATTAAACTTTTAGTCATGATAAACTTTTTCATATTTTGAGTCATTTATGAAAACAGAACAAAAAATTGCATACAATATAGAAGCAATTTTTAAAACTGAGACACGAAACCTTGCAATTTCTATAGGAATTCAAATGAAAACTACAGTGATTGGTATTAATGTAGAATAAAAATTTTCAATATCCACAGTACTACATCAATTTAATGAAGCCTTATTCTATTTGCACTCTTTGTGTACTGATTTCCAGGTTCGAATTTCTTTCATGCGAATGTGTTGACTGGAACAAAAAATTAAGCAGAGAAAGCTTCCCGACCTCCCGTAATACACACACATGCACATGCATATGCGCGCGAATTTGGTTACTTATCACACGGATCATTATCAACCCTCGAGTGGTCACGTGGAACTAGGACCAGCGACGTGGTTCAATGGAAACCTGTTAACAAACTACAAAAATATGTTATGCGGCCTAAAAAAAATCCATAAAGTATAATATATTTATATCTACTTTATCGGTTTCGTCGTTAAAAAAATATGGTGAAATAGATTTCTCATATCTCTCGCTGTGCAGAATTATCCCGCGGATAAATACCGACATGGTTATAAACTTCATTGTAATCAATCGATCAAAGGAGATAGTAACGTCAAATCATATAATAATATTAAAGGATCATATGAATCATGAACTTCAAAATCTATAGAAAAAAATAGACGTGTACTTGCTAACGCGCCAGAGAAGTGAAACTTCAGAACAGGAAAAGAATTTTCTTTTTATGCATTTGAAAGAATGTTCATCAGAAATAATATTGTTGCTGGTGTAAAAGTCGTCAATACTGCCATAATCGACAATTTCATATTGCGCTTTTATCCTTTTGTAATGCCCATCGTAGCCGACAAACTCTGGCTTTCCTTTCTGCATAGAAACGAGTATTTGCGTTGATCGAGCTTGTAAATAACCTCGAATTCGAGGATGCATTACCAGGGCATTCACCACTCATTTTAATGTTATCTGTTTCAACGAAATTGCACATACTACCTAATAGTTGGATTTCTAGCATTACAATTGGATTTTCACGTAATTTTATCATTTCGTTCCCCAACGTCACACAGTAGCGATCTATCGGTGCCATGATAAAATTTCTTCGGTTTGTCGACACTTATAATATACACTCCTTCAAGCGACACGGCTCTGGACATTGCGACGTAAACAACCTGCGTGATTGTGATTTTTCATAATAACAAATATGTTTGGCGTTGCTATTGCGCGTTTGTTTTAGCCCCTCCACCTAAGCGTAAGTGTATGGACAGCGTAACACCTTCAGATAGTCCCAGGAGAAGTTTCACTTCAAACATTCATCATAGTCTTCTTCTTCATCATCATCGTCCCGAGAATCAGTATCTTCATCTCCTGCTTCCGGTGATTGATCGGCTATGTAATTGAGATAAATTGGTGCAATCACTCGAATCACAGCAGTGATGAAGTGCAGCTGTCTTGCAAATATATCTGCCTGTTGCGCAAGTTCATTTCATGCACTTGCAAGATACCTGTGATAATTTTCTACATTGCCCTTTGGTGACCACCTATTAATTCAATGAACCGTGGTAGGGGATTTTGTTTAATATCACGCAAGTTCAATACTGAGTTCTAACGTAAATTGAGACGGTAAGATGAAAGAGTCAGTCGTTAAATGAGTGTGTAGTTTGGTCGCTCGGGTGAGTTCTAGAGGTTAGATAATTAGATGGGAGACCAGATTGATTCGTCGGGAGGAACGGAAACGTCCCATAGGTTTGCTGCGCGAGTCCTAAAAGGGATGGGCAGAGAAAGGCGGGTAGATTCTGGTAAATGATACTTTCATTGCGCCAGTCGCCCACTCACCTCAACCAACAGATCATCTGGAGCACACTTGAAAGAGCACCAATATCATGCCCTCTGGTCCCAATCGCTCCCATCTACCTTCCTCGGGATCCAATTTATAATCATGCCATAGCTAGATTTCAAACTAGACCCATATATATCTCTATCTGTAACCTATAAACTACGAAGTTTTTGTTGTAACTATAGTGCAAAATTTTTTCCTCACCAGAATTCCTAATTTTTTAATTATTTCGACAATTTCTAATACCTTTGTGGCGTTACTATATTCGTTAATATAACTAGTGGGAGAAAGATGTATGTGCCCCCGTTAGGAACTCAAACGAAACTTCCCGATTTGTAATTTCTGTTCGCCATTCCCACACGGAAATTCAGGGAGTCCAAAAATTAGACTCTTATAGTCTAAAATTCAGTCCCATTGGGTCGAATTTTTCTGCTATTTCGGGATACTTTTTATACTCACTGGGACGAATTTTTGGACTCACGGAAATATCGTCCTCAGATTGGTCACCAGGGGTCTAATAATTATGTTTTTTTTCTTTCCGTGCACACGTCACTTAACTGCTTCGTGACTGGTTTCAGGTAAAAACACTAGTGTGGGTAAATCAGTCTGACCCGCAAGGTTCACGACGGAAACTTGCAGATTTAAGAATTTTGAACTATCCCATGTGTAAAGCAGATAATTATGAATATTTGACTAGGCATAGTCCCCACAATTTTGAAGTGGTTTCTTTCTCAACCCCTAAAATTGAATATTTTTTCGATAATGCAACCTGGACCTCTGAAATGTGGCTGCTCTCTCTAGTTCCACTGAACTAACAGTGACCGCTATGTCGAGAGAGAGACATGCGCATTACAGAAGTAGGAGCGTGACGTCAACAGCAACGCGACCGCAGTAGGATTGCACCGCAAACCCTGAAAATTTTGTTGTTTCTTTGAATTCTCAGACCACTGCAACCCAAAGAATTTCAGTGTTCAAAATATGTAATACAGCGTTTTTCCAAGAATGCAGACTTCCATGTGAAAAAATGTTTTCATACAGGTTTGCGGAGTATGTCGTGTACAAGGTGTGCGACAGTGAAATCTGGACAATCTGAACCACATATCGTGGTTCCGTCAGAGGTTGCGATTGAGGTTTTTGAATGGCATGGGCGTCTAGTACACGGTAATAATCTGAAAAGAACCGGTATGCTGCGTTCAAATGTGAAGTGCTGCGACGAAATACAATGCTCCGGAGAAATCCGTAGGAAGTCTCCACTAACGCGGTGCGGAGGATTGAGCTCCCTCGACTACTAAGCTTGAAGCGTTGTTCAACGGGTTACCAGCAAGCCGCGGGCTCCTGATGTCGCGTCTCCACGCGCCGCTATACCGAAGCGCTGTCACCCGACCATTCGCTAATAGGAATAGCGCTGCGTTACAGGAAGCATGCGAGTGCTTCAGGATAAGGATGGAGCCAGTATTTGGCCAACGGTTGTTACATTGAGTAATTATACCCCTGACACGTCACACAAATATCGACTAAAACCATTCGCGGTTACACTAGTACTTTGTGTTTAATTTGTCCGGATTCAACTACACGGTGTACATTTCACATCTTTAATAGTGTTAAATCTTACAAAGGCGAGTACAATATTAACTGTGTATTGAACGTAAGCCGTCTTGAACATTTCGGTAATTTGACACTCTATGCTTCTCAAACTTTTAAAAAGTTATTTGTCGCGGGGTGCTTGCAGCGTCACTCATGCACCAAGGGGCATATAATACCCGAAGCTGAAATCAACAAACTCTTCACAGTCAAACCTCGCAGCTCGTGACACAACTTTGAGGAGCTTTCAGCGGTATCTCAGCTGTCGTATTAAACTATTTAAATCCAAAATTAATTTCGAGTAATTCTTTGACATTTTTTGTCAATGATAAATGAACTGCTCAGTGATAAAAACTTCGACGAAATAAAATTGTGGAATGATAATCGGTTGAACTGAGCACGTCATAATTATTTCCCTGCTGTAGTTAAACGTCGATCATATATTGGCAAATGGACAGTCAATTCCATTAAAACATGAATAAAAACTTTGACAGGGTAGAAGTTGTACACATGACATGAGAGGGCTTTTGAATTACTAACATCAAGGCACAATGAGTGTATGAAGGTAGAATTTATACCAATTCGTTTTAAAATAGGGCATTGTTGAGAAATAACCAGTTGCAGAAATTTGTATTCATTAAGTTTTTACATTATTTTGGTTAATTAAAATTGTTTTGATCCGCCAGCAACAGTTCATATCTGGGGATGTGCGCGGGTATGGACGTAGATCGGAGTGTGGGTGCGGGTGTGGTTGTAATTCTGATTGTGTATACATACATGCGTTCATCGGCAAGTTTCAGATTCACCCCATCGAAGAGGATATGCATGGGCTATCAATTGCTAGTATATTTTAGCATCTGGGAGTGATTACAATAACTTTTCGTGAGCAGAAGTTACCGAGACTAAGATGAAATCATATTAGTTCTCCAGAAATGTAGATACGATGAGTAATTAAAATGCACTTACACCGATGGTATTGTAAATGTTACATGAACACGTAGAAGACGACAGTCAATATTGGATCTGATAACTTTCATGATGAAGATAATTGCTATATGAAGTTCAAACTATTCTGAAGTTGGCTATTCTAACTCTGTACCCAAACCTAAATCGCAATAGTCCCTTTGAGAGGGAAATTCAGGTCTGTTTCCCATGCAGAAACTTCAAAAAACTCTTCGGTGCGTTATTCAGTGTATGGTGAAACATTACCAGTTCAAAGTATGTAATTGTCTTCAAAAATAAGTCTTGCAAAATATAACATTCGTTGAAACGTTTCTGGTAACTCACGTTTTTCATTATATTCGCAAAAGGACTCAATGTAATGACTCATGTCTTCCCGAAACCCCCTTAATATTTTTCAGTCCTCAAGAAATTAGTTAAAAAAATCAAACATATGTGGATAGTTCAGACAAAGACTACGGAAAAGAAATAGTTCATAAAAGTGGTGAAGCTTTTGCTCATTGCAAATGATACAGAAATATATTTTCCAAAGCTTTGTCTAGACATACGATGAATGATGTAAGTCGACCCCAGCCGCATGAGTGTCCAGTACTTTCATGCGAAGATACAGTTAACTCCCCTACCAGATCCCACAAGTTGATGGATCCCTATAGTCACTATCGTCATGACCCCACCGCTCACTATCTCCTCAAGCGCCTACTCCCCACCACTGTACAAATAGTCCCGCCTGACTCTGAAAGGTACCTCACTGCGCTTACTAGCATCCGAGAGTGGGAGAAGTAGGGGAGGGTTACTTGTGGGACAGGGCGGTAGAGCGTCCGGTCCCGCGCATTGAACTAGTGAGAGGGTCGACTGAACGGAAACTGCGGAGTACAAGGGGACGGGAGGAAAAATTTCACACCCACACCCGCATAGGCGCCTGCCACTCTTCGAGGGTCATTGCAATAAGAAAGTACAAACTTAAAAAATTGGGCCTCGTACAATCAGCATCAGTTTATACATTTCCATGGCTGACAGAGATCGATGTTGCAGGAGCAATTCTTCTCTTTTTTTTTTCTCATTCTGTACCTTCTGGTATTCTCTCACCGGAGACTTTTCCGTGATATCTGAACTCTCTATAGGAGATTTCCCAGTAGATACCAACGGATATTCGTACTTAAGTAACTTCCGCAAGGTGATCGTACTGTTATATCTGAAATGATTGAAGGTGCATTCTGTTCACCATGTCTTGCCCCCCTTTCTTCATCTGGCTTTTCTCATTTCAATACTGTTGGAAGAATGCATATCGGTTGTGTTCCAGGTGTTCTTGAGCTAGACATAAAATATACTAAGATGGTGAAACACTTTTTTTTTCAATTTCCGGGATTTTTTTGCAGCCGCGGATGGAAAGTCAATGGACACTGTTTGTAGTATAATAGTTAATGAGTTTTTTGTTTTCTTCGTTTACAATGACTCCCGTTCACAATAGATCTACATCAAAGTGGTGGGTTAATTGACGACTTAGCGTATCTTTTTCGGTGAGAGTTTCTGTGGGAAATTTTCATATGTATTTCAAACCATGTCAATAAATGTTAGAATACATATTCATATCTCCGCCAAAATATCGGCTTCATTGATAAATCTAAAAAAAAATGCTCAAATCATGGAAATTGAGATGATAAACTGGCATCCTGTTAACAGCAGCAATCTGAGCCCATAAACAATTACCCTTAAACTTGCACGAAAATTGCCCAATGAATTTGTTAATATAGCGAATCCAATTTCCAGCAAAGTTTACAAAGTTAGTGACTCGAGCGATTTTCCCCTGCGGCAGTTGGTCATCAATTAGCTCACGTAAACTGCTTTACCCGTGAAATAATTGTCTTCGAAACATCCCGTGCGGGAAAATTCAAAATGACGGATTATTTATACGTAATACATAATCAATTAAAAACGGAGTATTCAGTCCAATTACGGAGTAAAATAAGGATTTATTGTGGATTAATTCAACTCTCAGCATTTCTATTTATCTCACTTACTGACTTCAGTCTTGATTGTGTTGACGAAACAACTCTGACTTTAGACTCGGTCGTCAACCAAGAATACACCATTAAAGATAGACGCAGCGACGAACGTTACACTCGCTCATGTAATTATAGTAGGGCAACGAGGTACAGTCGGCTCTCCCATAAGTTGACACCCCGTTCGTTGACGATCCCATTAGTCCACTGACTCGTGCTCCTTCTAGGTTGAGCCCCCTCAAACACTCTGTCCCCACCACATCGAAAATTCACGCGCCTTACTTTGAACGCTACTTCATTGCGCACAATATGAGATACGAAACTGCTTGCGCGAAGTACGACGTGACATGGGGGAGTGGGGGAAGTAGGGGGCTCAACCTAAACGGAGCGCTGAAAAGTAGCTCGGTCCCGAGCGCTACACTTAGGGGCGTGTCTGTGGTTGGACACCGACAACACGCTGTGGTAACGGTACAATCGGAAAAACATGAGCGGCGATTCGCGCATCATGCGAGCAAATGCACCGGTTGACGAGGCGCGGGCCGAGCAGGGTTGACTCAGGATTCATTGTTAAGTTTTCCAGTATGAATGTTCGGATGTGTACGATGTTCTTGCAACTAGGTGATGTGACTAAGACAACCCGCTTCACCGACTATTCAACAATTGCCCTTTGTTGAAAATTTTTGCCCACATCAATGGTGAAATTCTCACACTGATAGAAAAAATCTCTGACACGAAACATCCATTCTGTTGGGACAAGAGATTTGCTTTCAAACGCTCAAATCGGAGTGGCATTTGTACCTGATGCCGTCTATTATAATTCTTATGCTTTACGATGGTTAGATATTTCAGAATGAGTATTTTACATATCAGTTTATTGAATGTTTCTTTCTAAAATTATATTTTTGTTATTAACTTAAATTTTCATTTTTTTCTGCATAAATTTAGCACATGTCGATATATGATGTATTTATTGCCTAATGTAAAGTTCTAGTAATATTTGGAACTCACTTGAGCATTCTCATGGGGAGGATTTCCCGCCAAATTGGAGAATTTGGATTTTGCAAAGAAAATCTCTTGTCTCAAGAGAGTGGATTCTTCGTGTCAGAGATTTTTTCAATCAGAGCAGTGAATTATCACTGTAAGAAACCGTATAGATGAAATGAAACACAAATCTATGATTGACCATGATCAAACAAAGGCTGGAGAATCAAACAAAAAACAAGGCCTGGAAAATCTTATTCTACCAAGGGTCAATTTGTGCTCTTGACATCGAGTTCTTCTCATGCCTTAAAACCCGGGATTTTGCATCGAAAACAAATTATCGTGGTACGACAGGGTTCAGTCGGCCAGGAATAAGACTTTACGCTCATTGCATCAGTTGATGGAACCGACATCATGCCTCGGTTTCAATTTTCCTCACATAGATTACTACTCCTTGTTGGTAACTGGCTGCTTAGGCTCAGTGGAGGTCCAAGGATTATTTTCGGTATTACGAGGCACTAATCGATCAGCCCTTTTCATAATAAACTGAAATGACTGATGCTGGAAAATTTCAAATATTATTTTTCCTCGGTAAAAACAAACTACTCACGACAAGATCATGCTATTAGGTGGCCGAGAGACGAAATTCCTTTGCAGTTCGGATTTTATTTCAACGTAGAAACTACGTGCTCAACTTTTCGTTCGAATTTCCTCTTGATGAGATTTATGAGGTATAATGAGAAAATACACAAACACACACACATCAGTTTCGGGGCTTTGGCGTACTGGGTACAATATCCGCCTGCTACTACGTCAAAGGTCCTAGGTTCGCGCCAGGGCGCCGGAGAGTATGTTTCAAAAATATTTTCTAATGGATTCCAACCGAAGCAGGTAGGTTCTGTATATGCAATCGGCGGAACCCGATTATGAGACCGCATGGCCGGGCGGGAATCTAACCCAACATAGGAGGGACGGGAGTTCCATCATAGGCACCCGCTATCGTAACACAGAGGTTTCTGGAGATTCACCCTGGGTTTAGAAACACGATGGCCTAGCGCAGGTCTGCTCCTGCCGCATGAGGGGACGGTCAGTACTCGTATACGAAGAGACCGCTGAAGAGCGG
The DNA here is from genome assembly GCA_026005395.1 of Asobara japonica. Taxonomy (NCBI): domain Eukaryota; kingdom Metazoa; phylum Arthropoda; class Insecta; order Hymenoptera; family Braconidae; genus Asobara; species Asobara japonica. The sequence goes on along the minus strand of BQMI01000176.1, from coordinate 1,768,144 downwards.
CTAGCGTGGGGAGTACAAGATAGAGGGACAGAGGCCCCACGAGGAATGCAACCCGAAGTGGGGGGGGGGGGGGGGGGGGCTTCTTCCAGGGTTTTCGTTCCCTTCACATTTTAACTTACATAATATATTCTTCACCTAAACTTAACCTCTACTTTACAAGCCACTTCTCTTATTATCCTATCTATATGCCAATCGAGCCAGAACCAGAACAAGAAGAATTTGGTTATTTGTAGCCTTTGATATCACAAACAAAAAAAAATCATCGCCGGCGTTTCAAACATAAATTCAAATAGTATGATACCCATCATGCCATTTAGCAATAGCATGGTGGAAATTACACCAATTTTCCATCTTGATTCACCTAAAATTGAATTTCTTCAATTCCTTTTTTCCAGAATATCAGTTATATTTCGTGTGAGGTCAGCAAAAGCAGTCAAGATAACGGACATGAACCTACTGAAACGACTCGGCATAATCGTCACGATATTCAGTGTATTCCTTGGAATTCGTACAGTTGTGGCGCCTCCGGTTGTTATCGTTGGACGTACAGCCGATGATCTCAAAGCCTATCTGTGTCAAACGGATTGGTGGGATCATAGCTTCACAACACGTAAGTGAGCTACCCAGGAAATTACATACCCCAAATTGTCTACAATTGGCCCCTCAGTAGCAGCACCTCTCTCCCAACGTCGTCAGTCACGTCATCAGCACTACGCCACACAATGTAGTCTGTAATTTTGAGAACGAAATTTTTTTTAAAAACGACGAATGATATTATTGAATTAAATTCAATAATCATAATGTGAGAGCTACGTTTTTGTAATGTGAGAAGGTACTGACAAAAATTGTGCTAACATATTGTTTTCTCCAAAATATATGAATAAGAAACATTTTCTATAAAAATGTGATTTCGCGGTATGCTTCACTGGCAATGGATTCGGGAGATGCTTGAAGGGAGATTTTCTATCGCGTAAAGTCCGAGCGATGGAGTTAACTAATTCCCACAGAATAATGATAGTTCAAAGTCAGTCACACGAAAAACTTCGGTCATTTGAAATACAAAAGCGTAAATGGAACTGCCGCAAAAAAAGAGCGTAAGTGAACCACAGGACACGGAACTGAGGTGAGAATTTTGCGCTTGTCGATGATTGGCTGCTGCCCCCCCCCCCCCCCATTTTTTATGCGTGTCTTCAGATATTGCGAAACGGAGGTAAATGACCTATTCTGTTTGATCACACAGAAACGATGGTGCTTGAAATAAAACACAAACGGAACTTTCTTTATCCGAGAAGAGCAGTATTATCCCTCTAATGACTCAAGCAATCAGAAATTAATCAAAACCCTCAAATCGAGATTTTGTTCTTCCGTACTCTATAGTTCTCATGAAATATGCATGAAAAAAACCGGGGAAATTCTAATCTGGAGCTAATGAATAATGGAGCATGCTTTGGCAACACTTGAATATCACAAGTGGGACGAGCAACAAGTGCTTACCATAGAATCTTTGATTTTGTCAAAACAAAGGGTCCATTCCTCATTCACGATATTATCATGTTCAATATTATTATTAGAATTTTGCATCGTTCCATAATATCCTCCCGTTATCAGCCTACCGTCTTGGATTAATTCACATATGGTATGCGTAATTTCATAATTTCATAACATTTTCGCAAACATTGTACATGATGATATAAATTCTGAGATAAATTCTAGATTATGTTCTTTTTGCAGAGCATTTCAGGTAATGCCTAAAATATTTCTTACTTTTTCGCGCATACACGTATACACACACACAACTACACACACCGAGTTGGGGCTTTAATGTCGTGGACAGAGAGTCTTCAAGGCCCTAGGTTCGCGCCCTATACAGAATGTTCCGTATCTGCTATGGGCGTTGGGTGGGTGGGTTTCATCATAGGCACCCGCCATCGTAGCACAGGGGTTTCTGGAGGTTTACCCTGGCCTTAGAAATACGATGGCCCAAAATGGCGGAACTCGGCCCCAGCCGCGTGGGCGGGTGTCCAGTACTCTCCCTGAAGGCATGCTCCAACAGCAGCTACCGTGGGGTACGCTAATGAGGGGGACGGAGACAAAAAACTCACATACACACAGACACACATGGTTTGGAGGATCTGAAATTTTGGAGGTTCAGAGATTTAACGTTACCCAAATTTTGATCGTCGAAAGTTCTGAATCGTATTACATCTAAAAGTTGCAGCCCCCCTTCAAATTCTTATAATACTTAAACTTTTTATCAATATATTTTTACTTGCCATTCCTATTGTATATTTTCACTGACTGTGTCTCATCTAAACATGGATAAGAAATTCCTCTTGAAAAGATGAACCACGATTTCTATATGCATAACAAGATGGTTCTGCGGGATAAAAAGCATTTTTGAGTAATTGTATGCAAAGTATATGTAAGCTGAGATACATTCCAAGAGGTTTTACATGTGCCGGGAAACAGGAGATATGAGTAAGCCATAGGTAACCGTGATCTTTTGTTGAATTTCCTCACATGAGATATACTACGAAACCCTATATTTTGATTATTTAGCCAGATAAATAAAGTTATTGTTATGCTACTAGATAGAATTAAATGATTCTTTCATAAGGATTTCGCAAAAAGGGAACGTTACATTTTTTTAGCGAACAATAAACATCCGCTGAATCTTACTGGAGCCCCCTTCGTTTAGGAATTAATGAATGCTTTGTTTTCTTACTTTATTCGAGCGCTCATTTCACTATAGAAACTATGAGATGTTTGTGACTTCATGTATAGCCAGATGAAAATGACGTATATATAATGAATATACTATATACCGGAGAATACGCAGGTACCGGAAATGGAGAAAATCTAAAAGTTGAGGCCAATTGTGCAACCGAGTTTTGTGGAATATATCTTGAAAAAAAGCTTCGAATAAATGTCCCATAATACAAACGTCTGGTATGATTTTGATTTCCATGTAAAAGTTGTCTCAGAACTAAGACATTGCTGGAGAAGTCCAGATTAATTAAGAACATCTTTCATTCATGGACATTACCTCATTATTGCATGAACACAAAAATACAATTTCGAAGAAGCTGAATCGCTAGATTGCGACCCTTGCCACAAAACATCAGCTAATACTTTCATTTCATTAAGTTTCGCAATTAAATTAGCCTTGAATAACCTATGCTTTCAGTTGAAGTGATGTTCCTGGTGTGGGGCATAAGGCTGTGCATTGTCGTAAGAAAAGCACCGTCGGAGTTCAACGAGAGCCGTTTCATTTCAATGGCCATTTACAACGAATTTCTCTTGACTGTCTTCTTGAATGTTTCAATGTGAGTAATTGACGCTTTTAATATTAAATGTAATGCTATTCAATTTTATACAGGGGAAAAAAATCTGGGGGAGTTGACAGAAATATTTCTCGGCATCTCACATAAAAAAATACACAGCAGAAAACACGGCGAATTTTCGAATTCGAGTTTTCAAAATATTTTTGATTTATGTATCGAAGTTTTAGGCGTGAAACATACTTTTAACGTTTTGAAGGCCGAAGGAAATATGCAAAGAAAAAATGTTCCCCGCACCAATTTCCCCCGCTGATTTTTCCGGAACCAATTTGCTGAAGGATTTTTCGAAAATACTTTTCCGCGGAAGGATTTTCCAGGAATCATTATCGAGGGAACACACCTCGGGATACGTCGGTTTATTTTGAATCTTCCAAAGAAAAAATTTTCCAACAACGCATCTTCTAAATTGTTACCCACAATTTTCAGTTGACGAATTTGAAAGCATGCCGTCAAAGGAAAATGATGCACGAACCATATCTAGATGACGTCGGAAAATGTGGGCGCCCAGTTAGGTCTAGAAAGAACTACCTAATGTTATCCCAATCAGAAACACCGCAGATTTCATGTTATATGGCTTTTGCCTAGCTCTCAGAACGTAGGAGATATCATAATCGAGAAGTTATTAGTGTGAAGGTCATTCTAGAATCTTGTTTACGTTATGTCTATATTAAATAAGTTGAACTACAGCGCTTGGAATGCTCTCGTAATTCGAACCATTTTCCACTTGAATTCGTTCACGGCGCGTGAATATTTGTTATGGAATAATTTCATAACCATAAATGCAGTGACGCAGAAACAATTGAAAACCGGAAGGTATATTATACATAGTGGCGAAGATCATGAATTTAGTATCTTGCTTCTGTGCTATTTCCGCGCTGAATGGTATAATACTGTTGGTAATACTTCTTTCAGCCCTTCAGCTTCATTCTAAACGTGACCTAGTATGGTTGATACAGTAGTAATACGTACGTTTGTACAGACGCATCTAATAATGAATGAACGGCATGCAGGTTCAATCAAGGATATCGCAATTTGTGTATGTTTGTGGATGTAATTTTCTCCTACATACAGTAGAGCTCCCTTAATTTTCCGCTTCCTTTATTTTCGCTGTACTCCCCTCACAACTTGTCCCCCTCAAAAACCTTCTCCCACTCCCCGTACTTTGTCTATCCTTGTTTTCGACGTTATGCGCTCCAGACTGCGCAGCGTCTCAATAGTGGGACCGAGCATTCATGAAACATAACCTATTTACTTTTGATACATAGTGCGTTTACTTCTGCTCTTATTTCCCCGTCCGCTCCCGACAACCCCCACCACGCCAACCAACCAGTGGGCAGAGTGGGGGGCTTCCTTAATTTTTTTCTCCACGAAATTGCTTCAAGGTCACCCCCCCGAGCTCGGAAAATAAAGGGAGCTCTACTGTACCAGAAAATGGGCATGAAGAAAAAAAATAATTTCGTTAATTTGTTGTGTTAAAGTCAATGTTTCTCAGGAAGGTTGCAGGTCGATATATAAATACTGCGCAAAAAAAAAATAGGGACTCAAATCAATATTAATAAATCACAATGATTTTATGATTAAATGTTGATAAATACTTTTATGCATCTAGGGAGCAAAGTGCGCGATTCTAACCTCGCTTCGCTCGATGGAATCGCATTTTGCTTCCTCGATGCATAAAATATCGTGTACTCCTTGAGAGTAAAGGTACTTGCTCGCCAAATGTCATTACTACCCTCGGCTTCGCCTCGGGTGTAATTCACATTTGTCGAGCAAGTACCTTTACTCCCTAGGGGTACAGTATACTATCCCATCCGAAAGGCGGCCGGGAAGTGAGTACTTTCCGCCCTAGGCTGGAAAGTGCATAGAAGTCCTCCCTCGGGCGAAAAGTACTCACTTTTGGCGAGAACGAACTTTCCGACGAGTGTGAAAAATAGTATGTGGACCTCGGGCGTAAAAATGAACACTTCCGGGGAGTGTGTCGGGTGGCCCGTTAGCGGAAAAAGCGTCAAAAAGCCTTCGGCCCTCGGGCTTTTCACCGTTCTTGGCATTCCGGGCGCATCCCACAAAGTCACCGAGAATGTTCAACTTTCCGTCCTAGGTGCATAATGTACTGTTCTGAGTGTGTGTTCACTGAACTGTGGCTCCACCCAACTCTCAAAATTCACACCGGCTTTTCACCTGACAATTTATTTTCACTAATTGCAGGTTCTTTCTACAGTCACCCGCCAATCCCGACTTACTGTATATAATTTTCTTCTGCCACACACAACTGACTGTCACTCTTCTGCTGGGGCTGATATTCGGGAGCAAGGTAATACGATTTGATTTTTCTTATATTCGCTACTTTAAACTATATATATTGCAAATCTACGGCAAAATATAGATATCATTATGGGATATTTTCGAGGCAACTAATTCATGTAACTAAACAAAATTGTTTATTTTGCCATGGAAGTTGGACACCGACATAGGTCTGCGGGAACAGGCAAGCGAAAATAGATGGAAAGCTCTCCGCTCAACATTTTCATTGCTGTCTAAAAAACTGCAATATAATTTCTGCAAATGAGTACATAAACATTTGCATTTCTATGACAGGAGAAACATGTAAAGAACTTGAATGGTATTGAGGTTGAGGCAATAATTTAATATAGTCGCGCACTGACTCATGAGAAATTGTGGTAAAAAGCTACCGCGACGTGAACTACAGCTATCCTAACTCTTTGTCCATAGGCGTACGTAGTATTTCGTGGCGGAGGTAAGGAGGATGCAATTGGAAAGCTTCCAGGTACGACGGGTAAATTTATTGGTAAAGGGTGTCGAGTGCAGAAGGCCAGCAACCAAACCAACTCAATTTCCTTGCAACAGGCTAATTTCACCGAGGAAGGAGATGGCATTATGGTGAGAAAACTTAATCACATCCCGAGATTATCCAAGCAGCGTATTTCCAGAATAAATGAAAAGTATTTTATTAAATTATTTTCATCAATGCGCGAGGGCATAAAAAAAACGCACTGCCGATTTATACCTTGCCTGTAACCTGTCTTAAAATGCACATTAGCACTTCGATGTTCTACCGGCAATCTATCTAATCCACACAGATAAAAGGGTCTTTCAATAAAAAAAAAAAAAAATGCACAAGGGCAAAGGTCCGAGTCCAAAGTTTGTCTGCAACTTATCTGCTTGACGCCCCTCCATGAAGGTACTAAAGTTTGATGGCGGATAGTTACAGCAGTTCTGAGCCGACTAAATTAGCACTGTCAGTTCCGAAGACGGTTCCAACCGAACAACCCGTCCCAAGAATCGGTTTCCATGAAGGATCGCTCCGGAAACCGTTCCACGTCGAACTTCACTTTCGGAAACCGTTCCTGGAATTGACCTTTCAGCTGCAAACGGCAGACGAAAAATCAAATTCCGGAAACGGTTTCCAGAATGGTTCCAGGTGGAAGAACAGTCGCACGATCTGTCCCAGATGAACATTAATTTCTAGAAGTTCTAACCAGAACCATTCCTAGAACTTCATTTGGATCGAGAACAGGCCTTGAAACTGTCCCTCTACATGGAGTTATTCTGGGAATGTTTTCACTTCTGTTTCCGTCACCGCAATTAAATGTTGGGTGACACGCCAGACATCCCCATAGTGTGCACGAGGAATCCTTCACGGGAAGCAATTCGGGGGGCGGTTTGTTTACTGGACACCGTTCTCGGAACTCAAAGCACTGGCCCAGTAGCTAAACAGTGATGGAACTGTTTAACTTCAAAATTTATAGGAGGGTGTCAAGCAGCAAAGTTAATAAGGAACTTTCGTTCTGAAATGTTGTCCTCTTTTCACCCTTAAAAATCAAGTCCACGATTGCGGAACACCATATATACGAAGAGATCAACAACTGGATATACGTCTCTTGCCCCTTACTGGCCGTTCACAAGTAGTCCTTTAAATACAAGAGGTCTATTTTAATATAGGCTGTTTATTGCAAGAAGCCTCGGGGCTGAATAAAATAGACTCGCCAAAAAACTCAACGAGAAAAAATAATTGGACTTCATTAATGTGCTTTCAGGAGGAATTTCGCCGGCTGTACGCTCAACTGGAGATATTAAAAGAGAAAAATATGCGCATGGGTAATCGACATCTAACAGCAAAAATATTGGCAATGCAGGAGGCAGCAAATCGTGCAGAGACCCAGATATCAACGATCCAAGCAATCTCCTCGACTCTTCGATTGAATGACATAAGTGTTACAACGGTTGAAGAATCTACTCTGCTATTTAAAAGTGGTAGTGAATCGGGTGTAGAAAGTTATCGTGAGGCTGAAGCTAAAAGTGGTAAGTCAAAGATATTATTATGCGAAAAATCAACGGAGAGAGACAATTCGCAAGGTAGTGATGAAGTGCCAACAACATCAAAGGACAAGGATTATACACAAGCTGAGGCCAGCGACCACAATAATGTTGATGGTAAGGATCCTATTAGTGATTGTGAAACTAATGAAGCCAAAATGGATAGTACTGTATGTACCACAATGGATAATGGTGTAGTTGTTGCTGATACCCCAGAGAAAAGTGATAGTCAAGTTAAAAAATCGGACCACACACCTACAGATGCCATTGTTATTAATCTAGATGATAATAGTCGGTATTCAGAGGAAGTTATTGTTTAAAACAACTTGAATACTGTATTTGTAATATCAGAAGTTTTTACGAATTTAATAGGTTTGAAAATGGCTCAACTGATAAAACTAATCAGCGAGTTTTTCCATTCTGTAATTCGAGTTTCATTAATTCAGTTGTATAGTTGATTGAGTAGATTTAAGGGGAGTTCCATTAACTTTTTAGTGATAAGATATTTTATGGAAATTTCTTCGATAAATCTCACTGCAGTTATCAACTTCCCGATAGGAAGTTATTGTAATCACCCCGAAAATGAAAAGGCTCAGAACCGTGAAATTTTTACGCTTCTCGACGTTTCACCTGCTCCTGATACATTTCCAGCCCGGGTTGTGTGTGTGTGTGTGTGTGTATGTGCGTCCGTATCCTTTTTTATGGCAAACGGTTCCGGCAAAACCGCTGAAGCGATTTAAACTTTTTGTTTTGATCGACGCGTCTTACTGCGCTCCAGGTCTGAAAGGAGTGTTTTTGCAATTGTCCCATCCGTTTAATGGTGTTTTAACAATTTTAATTGTTTATAACGCTGTATCTCGAGAACGATGACAGATACGAGAAAAAGTGTCCAACAAAAGATTCCTCTCGTAAAACTATATATCCAAAAAAAAAAAAAAACAAAACCAATTTTGTTGAAAAAACGGCAATTAACCATTGTATTGCGTTGCTGATTATCTTTCGGATATCTGGAAAGAAAAATGGAATGTAAAAGACGCGCCGGGTGAAACATACTTATGAGCGAAAAAATTAGTACAGAAAAGACCAATAAACTTGGCGCGATTGCCAAAACGAACCAACATGGAGAAGATGAGTCGCTGAGTAGGTGCTACTCCCTGTTTGATCCATATAGCTAAGTGATGCTCAGCAGTGATTATTGATAATCTTGGTCTTGCCTGTACTAATTTGTTGGCTCATCAGCATATTTTATTTGGCGCTCCTTTTACATTTCATTATTTTTCCCAGATACCCGAAAGATAATTAGCAACACAATAAAATGGTTATGTGGAGTTTTTTTAAACAAAATTTATTTTGTTGTTTTTGTTTTAGATTTCACTATTTTTTTTTAAAACCGAAGATCCTCCCAGTCATCCTTTATTAGTTCAGCTAACTCAAAACCTCTACAAATATTACATGAGCTATCATTGTAGGGTTATACTCGTGGAGAGTTGTCCGGTGACATCTTAGAAGATGCACCCACGGCTTGCGGCTGCGCATAATTGATAATAAAAAGAATGGAATATATTTTCCAATACGAATGCATGCTATACCGTAGAGAGTGGGTAACGTTCGTAATGAAAGAGGATTGAGTGAAGTAGAGGCTCAGTTCTCGAGGTTTGGCCGACTCCAAAAAAGGTTCATGCCGACCCCAGCCACGGTATGGCGGCAGCGTTCATTTTGACGGCCAAGTGAGCTGCGTTATAGCCAGGAGGCTTTAGCCCAAAAATGAACTTCTATCAATCTTCTTTTTCAGGTTTTGGCATGTTTTATGGATCAAAGAAAAATTCGACGAATAAATTTGATGTCACATTTCATCTACATATTTGGAGCAATCGGCCATATATATAGCATGTACGTGCCGGAAACAAAAATATTATGTTATATATAGATCATATATATATATCAGGCAACTTACCGTTGAACGGGTTGCACTTTATATATCATGGAATCCTTGCAAAATAAGAAAAATTTTCTCGTTGACGTTGAGAAGTGAATCACAATGACCTGCCAGTGAATTGCAATCGAGTCACTGTGAAAATTGATTGATAGAAATTCGGTTTCGGGCTAATAGTCTAGTGGTGATAGGCAGCTTACTTAGCCGTCAAAATGAACTGTGGCGCCATACCGCGGCTGGGGTCAGCATACACCTTTTTTGAGGTCGGCCAAACCCCGAGAACTGAACCTCTACATCAGTCAATTCTCTTTGGCGCGTACAAACGAATTGCTAACTTTAGGTTACAGCCAACTTGCAAACTTAATTCTGTCCAAAGAAAATGTGAATCACGAAAAATGTAAATAAGAAAAATTGGGTGGAGTGTATCTACGTTAATAAAAATCCAAAACATAAAGTAAGGGCATGAGTATAACGGGCATATGCGATTTATATAATAAAAATGACGTTCTTTTCCGCGTAATTAGTGCCGGTTAATTTTTTTTTTGCTAGACATAATAGTTTACGAGGTATCGATAAAAAATTACAATAATTAATCAATAATCGAATTTGCGTACGTGATCGGGAAGTTATTGATGCAACCCGTCCAGGGTCACACTCCCGTCCCATTTATTTCATTTTCAATTACCCGATGTAAAAAATTTATTGTAATGGTTCAACAATGGAGTGTGTGTGTGCAAAATTAAGTTATTGGTATGCCCAGGTCTCCAGGTAAAACTCCTGGTTTCACAAATTATAACCACCCCCGAATTACACCAAGTGTTCTGTTCCCAAAACCCTATGGAAACCAAGAAGAACAGGAAAAATCGATACCATAAAACTCGAGGTTCATTGATCTATTCAAGAAAAATCATCTTCCTCTACTAATAGAACAACGGAAAAAAAGTGTTGGAACACCCTTAAATAATTTTCAGCCACTAAACATTGCTGAAATAGATTTAACCAACGATAATTTAATGTACATACAATATAGACTTTATTATATTCTTCTCTTGGCTCTTTTTATCGCGCTTCCTCACAGGAAAATGTTAATTTGAGGGAAACAAAAATTAAATTTGATAAACTCTCTCCATATTTTACGGCCACTAATCGGCCTTCTTGTGAATAATTCTGTACATATGATTGTGATCGCGTGTATAGTGTTCAAGAAATTCATTTTATGTACATAGCGATAAATACAATGTAAACTATCAGATGTTCGTAAGATCAAAGAAAGAATAAATTCGAAGAAACTATTGACGTTGAAAATTTAGTAGATATATCCATGTTAATTTAAATAGCATCAAACGTTAATGTACAATTTTGTATATATCTTACAATCTTACTGAGTGCAATAACAATTTTTGTTTTCAATAATACGAGCTAGACAATTGAAATAAATGTGCGAGCTTTCATTTCTCCGACAATAGTAGGTTGTCCACAGATAGCAAAGTGAAGGGAGAAAGTCTTTCGTGTGATGTCTGACATGACGAAAGTTTTTGTCCCTTTCAGACTGGGTGAATTACAAGATTCATTCCAATGTTCCGTTTAATTCATTGAGTTACTGTACATATCAATTTCAGTTGTGTTAAAAGGAGAAGGAGGGTTAACAAGAATTCAAGCTGGCATTTGTGTTCGTGAATTGGATAGTTCCAAAAGATCATGGTTACGATAGATTCCGTAATCTGAGCCCCGATAAAGGAGTCCCTTGTGATTATTTCCTTTTACGAGAAGACTGCGGTGAAATTCAAAAGTTGTTGGAAGTTGCGAGACGATACTGAGGGCTTCTAATATCTGTTTGATGTATATGGTGAATAAAATTGTTTTCAATCCTGAATAAGGTATCCAAAAATCATAGTGTAAAATATGAAAAAGTGAAGATTAAATTTCGCAAAATTTGGAATATAACATTCCGAATTTTGGAATATGTCGTCTGCCAATAGGAAATTAACAATTACCGATATAGGAATTTCAATTATGAAATCACAGTTTCAAGTCGCCCGATTTAAACGACGAGGAAGCGAAAAAATCGTGTCCGCCATTTCTTTCTCGTTTTACAGCGGTGTTAACCCTCAAGTTCGGTTATGTTTCCGTTTTATCCGATGAACTTATATATTGTTCTACTTGTGAAAAAGAAATTGTTGATAAGGGTACAAAAAGCAGAACCTTAAACAATGGGATCAGTGATATGGTACGGTCAAGGTTTACTTGACCCACTTTTAGTTTCAGGATTCGCTTTGGATCAGCCAATCTTGAGAAATTGGCTTACGTTTTCTCATATTGGATGGATCATAAACTTTGAACATTGTATGTTCGTGTATCGCAAGAGGGATAGCAATATCAAAGAACTCTGCTTTCAACAATGCTGTTGGGGATTTTTCATCATTAATGGTAATATTGAATCGACTACGACGAAACATGGAAGAAGTGGTCAGTGCATTTGGCGTATTTTATTTGAAGGATGTTATGGCGGTATTTTCAGCAAGATTGGTATTGTAAGGTTTATTTTTTTTCATCCTGAATTTCAAGTATTAACTTCCCGATCTAGGGAAAGTTATTATAATCACCCCGAAAATCAACAGTTAATTTTTCACGAAATTTTCACTTTTCTCGATGTTTGACACCATGCTGACACGTTCTCTGAAAAATGTTCGTATGTATATGTGTGTGTCCGTCTGTGGACATGAAAATTGTGTTGACTGTTTCCTCAAGACCCAATGAACCAATTTGGGGTTTTATTTCTTGATCGATGCGTCTCCATACTGACCAGGCCGGGGAAGAGTGTCTAAGTGGAATAACAATTATTTCTATTGTTATTAACTATGTCAATTGTTTATAACGCTATATCTCACGCAATATTATAGATACGCAAAAATATCTCTAATAACTGTTGTTCCTTATGAAAAAACACATAGTTTGTGTCTTTTGACTTTTTTCGTATCTTCGACGGTTTCGATCTTACAGCGGTATGAACAATTGCAATCATTTAGAACGCTCTATGGTGAGAAAAACCAGAGATTGGAAAGAAAGTACAAATACACACGAAGACATCGGGAAGTTATAATTTTGGCCCGCGGGGGGCGTCATCCCATTTATTTTTGTTTTTTTTTATCAGACAACATTTCCAAATGTTTCCAACTTTTGGAATATTAATTGAATTGATTTTTCACAATTCATTAAAACTCTGCAATTTTTTTTGTACAAAACACCGGAACTTTCATTTCACCATTCTTCCGAACTGTGTCTTAAAAATTCGTATATTGGAAACTCAATTTTCCAATATAAAAAAAACCCAGGAAAATAATTCATCTGCAAAAAATTTCACAAAAAAATATGCACAACCTAGTTCACTTTTCATTCAAACACGGAAAAAATGTTATTTGTCAGGGTCCAAATTAATTGGATAGGAGGAAAGTGAGCAGGGTACTCGTTGTTTCTAATTATTTCCATCAATACATGATAAATTTGAACTATATATAGCGATATTTGCGTTGTAATACATTTGTAGGATACATGGAATATTTGACAATTGCTCATGTCGCTAACGATAATGATAAAATATTGTAAATATAGTGTATAATAATTTTAATTTGTGATGTACGATTGTCAGAATTGAGAACAATATAACAGGCTCACATCGCTTTCCAATATTATCAGAATCATATCAAGTGAAGTGATTATCTGCATATTGTCAAATTCACATAGATGTACTTTGTGAGCCACATTTTAAAATATTGGTGTGATAAACACAACCACATTGTATTGGAATACAAACGTATGGAAATAGCAGGAAAATATGTTTGAACAATTTTGAGGGAAACCCTTTTATCGAATACGCCAATAACTGGGGAGATCTGCATACACGATCAACTATTGCTAAATGAAAAATGTAATATGTTTCCCAAACAGATACGCTATGAACGTGATAAAAATGGAGGCTTGCATGAATACAAGTCCAAAGCAAATACGAGACAAAAATTATTGGCATGTTATTATACTGCGAGTGCAGAATGTGATAATGCGCTATATGCCCTGGGTTATGAATAAGTTGGGAAAGATGGAAGATTAATAAGACCAATATTCTACCGACAACAATGTGTTCTTTATTACCACTCCTTAATTTATCAATAACTAATTGAAGGTTTCTTTAGGTTTTTTGGATTACTGGGATTCGTAGGATTTTTCAAATTTTTTTTTAAATTAAGGGGCCCGAACGTATTACATACTTATTACATAATATAATAAATTCACGTTAGTACAGGGTAATATAGTGATCTGTTATAAACTGCTGGAGCACGTTGGCACAGTGCCACTGTCCGAAAACTGCGACATGCCAAGGAAGAATATACAAAAAATAAGATAAACGAGATTTTAATTGAAAAAGTCATCCGAAAGATTCATTCACCGTCTCGCGATCGTAATGCAGAATAATGGAAAGATAATATTTGGATGAGGACAAAGTCAAATTGAATACACATTTCAGTATCTTTTGCTCTATTAATCCGTCCCATGCAGAAGATATATCTTATCGAATTGCTTTCATTCATTTAGCCTAATATAAACAGCTGGGTAAAAATACGAGTACTTTCGAAATTCCAGCAATATTTCAAAGCTTCGGCCATTAGTGAAACGAGTTTATTTTATTATGGTATTCTTTCGAAATGATCGAATTATTTTTCGATGCCTATGAAACTGTGACTTAATTAAGGAATCCATTGAGGAATTATAACAGTGTGAAAGCTGAAAAAATTAATTGAATATTAATGAGTTCATTTTGAAGGCAATTGAAATTATAATGGAATTCACTTAAGCCTATTCGGGAAAAAATAAAAGATAATTGCCGTAACAGTTGTCCGTCGACTGCGTTAAGTAGCAAAGATTCTAAGAAGATAATACAAGTACTATTTTAGGAAATTACGATTTAGAGTCTAGACATAGGAAATTCGGTTGACGTCGGGACAAACTAGACATGGGGAATTCGTTTGACATCGGGACTGTCTAGACGTCGGGGGACATTATGCTGGTGACTTGCTACTGAAGCCTATGAGTTTATTACTTCATTGTGGGTATTATAATATACTGGGTCTTGAGACCCAAACTAAAAATAGCGAAATAGGTCTTCAGAGGCTGCCGTAGTAATTGACGTCATCGATGTTTCTCCCAAGGATCACATGGGTAGGGGGAGGTGGAGGAGGGGATGCTCAAAACCCGTATATAAGTGGATGTGGGCCCAAATGAGGGAGAGTTTTCGATCGATAGAATAGACCATAGTTGGAGTAACTGTCAGGGTTATTGTACAGTGCTAAATTTATCGTGTGAAATTTGAACTCAACCGCGACTTGAGTTTAATTCACTGTATGGAACAACGTATACCAAATTTACTGTAAATGTATGAATTTATGTTTACATCTCTGTGATTTTTTTTAAGCTGCTAATCATTGCTACATATCTTCACACACAATCAATACATTCGTTGCATTAGTCACTACCACATCCTAATATCGCTCCAACTATCGGATTTTCCAGACTGCTCTTTATTGAAATATGATTATAGTAAAATAGATTAGGATCCCGGAAATATAATATTCGATTGGTGATTTTGTATCATTACAAAAAAGAAAAAAATATTTGGAAATTCCCTGTATATGCTGTCAATCATTAGTTCAATCGTACATTAATTATGAATAATATTAGGGGCTGAGTATGTAACTGAGTACAATGAGAGGTTCGTGAATGTGTTGAGGAAGACAAGAAGCGTACTAGACAATAATTAATGACAGCCGTTTTAACTTCGTCGTACACGAGTATCCCACTAAACTAGTGGTTAAGGCATAGGATTACGGCCCCAAAGATTGTATACTCAAATCCACCGGTGGCCAGAATTTTCCGCTACAAAAGAACATAACGTCATTGGGTGCGTTAAGCCACCACCCTAACCCTACCCCATACTTGGCTTCTCCTAAACACGGAAGTCTACAGTGCAATTACTCGTAAAAAATAAGTGATTAGGGGAAGACCTATGCATCTCTTGTTTCGATTACCGAATGAAAGCAAAGTTTCTACTCGGTTTGTGCGACCGATCGGGCCCAGTACGGCGTTCGAAGCTCAAAATTTTTTATAATAATAGCAATAATTCCAATAGCAAATTATCCAATTTTCAAACGGTTTGAGCCAGGCGAAAGATGAGACTTGAGAGTGCTAGATTGAATTATTTGAGAACTTCAGGCCAAAGTTTTTCCGATAACTGGAACGGTTCAGGATATATAGTAGTAGTAGTAGAATTCCTTTATTCCTTTTTACAGGCTAATTTTGACTCCCATTTCTTTTACAACTTTCCATATTCAAAAATGTTTACAAACTTACAGGCAGGCTTATCCTTACCGTAAAATACCTTAAAATACTTATTAACAATAATTAACATATTAACCTAGGTGCTATACAAGGTGCTGTATAATTTAAATCAGTGAGTGAGGAGGAGTGGACTTCCGTTTCCGTTACCTCTGCCATTTCAACACGAAATACAAGGTTCAGGATATATAGAAAAAGAATGTACCACAAGAGTTGATTAGATAATACCAACATGCAAACCATTTTTTCAAGAAATATAAAAAAAGGCCGAACAAACTAGAGCTCTCGGCAGCCCAAATCTCTTTGCAAATTTGATCTAGCTTCAATAGTTGTGACGAAAATTGCGCATAAATAGACTGCCATCTGGGACAGGAAACCCTCTCGGTATCCATATATGGACCCCGTACGTTGAATTGATTAGTTGCGCCAAGATATAACCAGAGAGATAAATGGGAGCTCACCAAAGGAATAGAAGTAACAGGTTGGTATCACTCAGTTGGTAGTCTTCCAATGATTAATGATCTAGCTATGGTGAAGAATAGATGACAGCGACAGGTGTCAGAGCCGGTTTCAGGTCAGGCCCCTGCCTGCTATTGCATGGCTTAGATTAGCTCCATAATCTCTCCAGCTCCCCGGACGAACGGTCTTTCCCATTCCAGCACAGAATGAATGTATCTGGTGCGTTAGATGCATAAGTCCTATAAAAGGATTCGATAAATTAAGAATTCAAGAAAATTTCAGAGGATTCGGATATGTCATCTTGTGATGTATAATTAGATCGGAATGCGAACCTTCCGGAACATTCCGAACTGGAATTAGAACCTTCGGCCAACACAGAACCTTCGGGTTCCATCACTGAACCTTCGGCTTCCATCACTGAACCTTCGGGTTCCACCATTTTGCCCGCCGCATCCAGCATACAGTGGGCGATATGATGACGGCTGGTCCGGTGTTTTTTTTGCCTTAGGGAGAAGTACGAATCTCTGTTGCTTCCATCTGTTGGGGAAGATACCCTCCTGAATGTACGTTCCGAGAAAAATTCCAGGTACTGCATTAATGGCTGCCGTCAGCGCTATGTTTGGCACACCATCGAGATCGGTGGCCTTGTTGTTGCCCACTCCTCTACAGGCCTGCAATAGTTCATCAGCTGTGATCGGTGGAATTTCGTCGTTGATACCATTCTTCACATACGTTCCAGTAACATTCGATTGTTGAGAAAATAAGACAGAGACAATCCTCTCCAGAAGTTCAGAGCAGGTCGATGATGGCATCGGTTGACTCTCAAGTCGCGCCATAACCACCTTGTACAGTCTGCCTCACGGATCCTTATCCACTTCCTCCAAAAGCTCGTTCCAACAGTCTCTTTTGCGAAGCTCCTACGGCTTTGGTGAGTTTACGTTTAGCGGCTTTATACTTCACTTCCAGGTTTTCTGGATTGCACTTCTTCCTTGTGCGTTGCCAAGATCTTCTTGCTGTGAAACATTCCTTCAAAGGGTCGCAATTTCATGGCTCTACCAATACACCGGTGGTAGTCGGTTTCCACTAACTTTGTGAAAAGTTGTTCCACACACAACTATACATATTGGACGTTTTTTTTAACTTTTTTTGTTCCCACCGATAGTTAATTGTTATTAACAAATTCAAATGTTTAGATCGCTCTATCGCATGCACGGATATATTTTTAAAAAATCTTTTTACATTTTAAGAATTATAGAATTTGGAATATATGGTAATTTTGAAAAGTTTCAAGAACTTGTCATTTGAGACATCAAAAACCGAAATTTTGTATATAACATATAGGGGGAAACGATCGGGAACGCATTGGTTCGACCCGCAGAGAGTTAAACGCACATTCCGTTTATCGTTATTTGCTTCAATTTTTGGTCCATTTTCTAAAATTTGGAAGTATTCAAAGAAACTTTCGAAAGGCTTCCTTTACTTTGCAACTATGCATAAGAAAGCGCAGCCATGAAAAAGGATTGGTCCGTATTTAGCGCTTCCTCGCAGATTTGGAATTATCGGAAACGTGAATAAAATTGTTCGTCTCATCAATATATTCTGCCTTCAAAACGTAGGTATCTTTTCCGTTCAAGGACTGAATTGTTTTGGTAGAAAAGAAATCGGCCCTTTCTGAGAAACTTTCTTAATTAATGGGTTTTTTGTTTGAGTCAACAGAAGAAATCTCTAATTATTCCACGGAGCACTTAATTCTTCTCAAATTGTTAATGAAGGAGCTCTGTAGACACAACTCGTTTCAAATGCTGCGGAATTTGAATGGGAGTAGGTAACGTGGGAAGTATTGGAATATTGCAAAATTCTGAAGATATAAAATATTTTAAAACTTCCAAAAATCTCGAGATATATTTATATATTTATATATTTATATATTTATATATTTATATATTTAAATATTTAAATATTTATATATTTATATATTTATATATTTATATATTGATATATTGATATATTGATATATTTATATATTTATATATTTATATATTTATATATTTATATATTTATATATTTATATATTTATATATTTATATATTTATATATTTATATATTTATATATTTATATATTTATATATTTATATATTTATATATTTATACAAAACCATAACTTGGTCAACTAAAAATAAAAACTTGCAACCATTTCACGGTGCCGTAAATTTTTCGAGACAATTCCGTAATGCACTTGAGGTTAGCTCCATGTGCTCGGGATTCGCCACAATAGCATTGGGTAAAGACCAAATCGATATATTATGAACCGTACGTGCGCGTTGAAGGGTATATATGGCACCAGGAGGTGCCAATGACGTATGTTCGAGACAACGTCAAGCGAAGTGCATAGGATAATCTATGAGACCACTCGTGGTGCCTTCGGCGCATAGAATCAAGGCGTTATCATATGAAACGCATGGCAGCACCATTCAATCGGCAGTTACCCAGTGAAACGATAAATTTAATATCATCGGACGAAGAGCACCACTTCGGTCCTATGTCTTCTTTTTTTCTCCAGTTATATCGATGTTTATAGGTTTCTAGGGGGTGTTAAAAGAGGGTGTAAAAAATATGGCTCCAATGAAATGGAAATTTCTGGCGTAACGAGTTTAATGCTTTCTAAAGGTGTGATGGGTGTCATAAGTTTTTTTCGCAATTTTAACGATTTTAATGCATTCACATCGATCATACCCTAAGAAATTAGGCCTTAACCAATTAAGCAAGCCTTTCTATTTAATATATCCATAATTAGCCTCGTTCAAAAAAACAAAAAAAAACCGAAAATTTCATCAAATGGGAAATGCGTGTGACTTTTGACGGATGCGGGCGTACGTGCGTGTGTGTATGTGCATACGTTTGTATTTAACACCAACAAAACCCTCATTGGAAATTTATCAGAGATATGTGACACGTCCAGAAAGGCAAAAGATTTTCGAAATTTTGAAACAAAGCATTTAAATCTTGCGATTTAAATTTCCGAGAATTCTAATTCTTCCGCAAAATGATCAAATGTAATCCTTGAAGAACTTTAACGATTGTAGAAAATTCGAAGAATAAATTTCGATCCCTGGAAAATTCCAAATTCTTGGGAACATAAAGAGATTCAAACTTCAAGCAATGGGGAAATCCAAAGGAATTATGAAGGCCTCAATATTTGAAAAAGCTACCATAAATAATTCTGAACTACTGTAGATTGAAAATACATTTTGGATAATTTTCCCAGCGAAATCAGGTTATTGACATTATTACCCCCATAACTTGTTTCTTCCCTCAGCATCTGCAATCATCAACTGCAATCACATAATGAATCATCCCATCAGTAGAGTTGTTCATAAAAAAAATTGTGATAACGATATATCATAACTCTTCATCTCCTGTTATCGAGATTTCACAAAAGAGTACTAAAAATTTAATGATATTTTCTACTTGTCTCTCTCACTTATAAATTCCTGGTTTTGACGTATAAATCCCACGATATTAAGTACATCCATACGGTTTTACGATTTACCGCATTATGCCTCGCATTACCTGCAGCTCCATATAATACGCCGTTTGCCATTGAGCTATAAACTCATTTTACAGTTCCATTTCTTGTTCACCAACAATCCCTCTTTCGATATTCCATAAGTCACTGGTTGATAATGTGAAAAATGTTGGTGGAGGTAAAAAGTACCTCGAAGCCATTTATCATTTCAAAGAATTAGTAAATTCAACCAAATCAATGTTTAAAATCTTACGTGATTTTGAGAGCCGGGTGGTCGGGAGAAAGGGTTAGTGTAGGGATAATTGGCCAAATAAAAAATACACTAAGTCCGGATAATTTGTCGTATAATTTCACACTAATTTCACGATTACACTCGATGATTGTCTTGAATAAGTAGCACAAAAACAGATAAACTTCTCTAGTGAACTGTATAAAAAATAAGATGACTGACCGAGTAATAACGATGATGTGTCGATACAAGTGATAATTGCCGGTTGAGGTTCGATGATGTACGGACGGGTCATGCCGGCACTTGCGATCAAGCTCGTGTGTGCGGCGGTGGCCGAAGATTCCCGAGACGTCCCATGACGTACGACCCAAAATAGGGCAGTAATTTGGACACATATTATTCCATAGTCATGGAATTGATATCTACCAATGCAACTTCCAACGGAACACTTCTTTGCCCGTGCGCCACCATCCGACATATTTACTCGCCTTATGAGCGGAGTGCGTTTCATGTATTTAATATTTTTTTATATTTTTTAATATTTTACAAATCTATGTTCCACCAACACTCCGCCAATCGATTCTTCTTAATTCACTGATTTATAATGTTGAAAAATGCCTGGGGAGTTAACGAACTACCTTCAAGAAACATTCCACGTACTCCCTATCTAACCACAGTGATAAATCCTCTTAGAGTTTGAAATACTGACGAAATTACAGCAGGAGCACTTATGGTGGTCATCACGTACGTTCCCCTCCGACCTGACTAATTATGCGATATTACTCTCTTGCAATGAATTGCAGCCATTACAAGGTGCAATGCTTCGGAAATAGTTTCTAATTTTCTTTTATAATGCATTTTCATGGGATTGTCTTCTCATGAACAAATGATATTTAATTGAAGAAATGATAGCAGACGGTATATCATGGGCGGACGTAGCCTTGTATTTTGTACGCGAATATGTGTTTTTTTTTCCCTCCGTCCCTCTCATTTCTACGCCCCGGGTAGCGGTCGTTTAAGTATTCCTTCAGGGAGCGTACCGTACACCCACCCATGCGGCTGGGGCCGACTTTCGCCATTTTAGGCCATCGTATTGTTGAACACAGGGTAAACCTCCAGAAACCCTTGTGCTACGATGGTCGACGCCTATGATGGAACCCACCCTCCCCCCCTGCGTCGGGTTAGGCCGGGCGGTTTCATTTTATGGGTACCGCCGATAGCACACACAGAACGTTCCTGCATCGGTCGGAATCCATGAGAAAATAGTTCAGAATCAGAACCATTCCCCAGCGACCCGGCGAGAAGCTAGGACGTTCAACGTAGTCGGCAGACACTGCACCCTCTAGACTGAAGCTTCGACGGTGTGTGGGTGTACAAAATAAATAATAAGAAATAACCAACCAATGCATCATCAAAACCTGTCGAGAACTTGTTGGTACGACCTACGAGTTAAACTCACGGTTTCATAAATTCGACACACCATGTACTTATAAACAAATAATTTGTACTCCAAAACGAAATCAATTTTTTTTCCGCCACAATCAAGTCATTGCAGGATCCTTCTATAAAAATTCAAGAGTTTGATTAACTGCAGTCCATTTAAGAGAGGCTCGTGTCAAACAGCACGAACTCGCAAATCTCATCTCCACAAAAAGTCACTAATTCCTCCAGTCTCGGAGGAGAATAAGTTTCTTCCATTTCAAATCCATTCACGTAAGCTTTGAGATCCGCTGCAGCTTTTACCATTCTTTTCATCACGCAATATGCATAGGGAATTTTTCTGATGTAATATTCAGATATTCATACCTTTCAATCTGGTCGCTGATAGAGTTTTCCGTTTATACTGAGTTGACATTCATACTGCGAAAGCAACTTTAAGCTTTGGAACAAATCATTCTCATGATGTATAGCGAATAGAACAAAATGGATGCTTAACTTTGTTCTTTGGAGTATAAAGAATATTATGAATAAAACAAAAGGAGCATTTTGAAGCTCAAAACACGATGTTCTTCATGGATATATGCGGCAAAATGGGTTCCCGAAAAATCGGCAAGTTAATGAGAAATGGCTGATCATGGAATACCGAGAAAATCCTGACGACTTTTCAATAATCAATTATTCCCAAAGTTAGAACCTATATTGTTGGACGCACGCGTTTTAATTCTGTGAACCGGAAAATTTTGGGAAGAATTTTCTCCAGACACAGGGTTTGATTAACCGGCGAAATTTCGATAGTCTAGAATGCATTTTCCCTGCGGGCATAATGAAGTGGATTCATTGTGTGGAGAGGTATTCACGGGGAGTTTGTGATTATTCACAAATGCAGTGTTATCCAATTTGAGGTAGAAAGTATCGAGACAATACAGGTGAGTTCAATAACAAAGCACAAATAATGGAATGCGTCCAATGCAGTTTGATACAGTCGTGTGTTCTGTGAATAGTACATCAGCTATTATCCACTCCTGGGGACGTGCAGGTTCTTGTGACGAACTGAAAAAAATGAGGATCCATTTTGCAGGATTTGTTTCTTATTGATTGATTAACTTGCTCATTCTCGGTACGTTATGATAATCACCCTGATTGCAACTGTTTTCATATCGTCCCCTGACTAGAGTTTCAAGTATACAGATGTGTATCCTAACACTTTCTGAGTCACTGTATGTGTGTGTGTGGCCAAAATTGGGGCCAATGATTTCTCACGGCCAAAAACTCGATTAAGATGATTTATGTCGAAATTGGAGCGTCTTCGTGTAACTTAGATGTGTTAAAATATTGAATGAATTTCGTGTAGTACACACATTGCTACTGACCATTTCCATTGTATCTCATGTTCTCCGGCGGAAAATTATGGCAGCTAGGGAGAAGTTTATAATTGAAACTGAGTTTCCGCGTACAAAGATGCGCAATTTATGTTCAATGCCTGTTTTCCATAATGGGCATAAGTAACGTTGTACGGACGTATGAACATTCATATAATAAGTGTGTACGGGATAATTGACCCAATAGTCGTCGGGTCAAATGAAAATGAGTCGACCCTTTTTCTGGGGTCGTAAAGCCCAAGTGTACTCCGTGGTACGTCAAATAATATCTCCTATCCGTTTGCTAACGACGAGTGACCCGAAAGCAATATATCTAACTGTTTAAGGAAAGGAATTTGAATTAACTTTGAACACAATTCAATTAAACTCACTATAATTAAACAAATGGAGAAGAAAAATATTACAAATGATTTAATTGGCTCTAATTACTATTGTATTTCACATTATCTTTCAATAATAATTGCACTTTCTTAAATTGATATTAAATTATCGGATATTTATTTTTGATAATTAAAACTTGAGTTTTTACACAAGAGATCAGAACGTAGAGTTGTGTCTTGATGTGTTGTCTTGACGGAATCTTCTAAGGAACTATAATTTTACTTAAATTTTAGACTTCACAAATTGAGGAGTGAGGGAAAAGAGGGTTGTTCCTCTGCCAGCAAAAGAATGGCGGATTTTCTCATTGGTGGGAAATATTTGAAGCAGAAGGTGAATTCTGGAGGTCTGTGAAGCAGGTCCAAATACGTTAAGTCCTTTATTAGTGACAAGTAAGGCAACAAATTATAAGGAAGGGATTCTTATAAATTTTATTGTTTGCAGATGTTGGGAAAATGAATCTTGAAATTTTGGGTATTTTACGGCGTTACCTAGAACAATTCAGCTGCAAGGGATTAAAATAGTATTCCTTTGTTAATTGGGGGAAAACTAACAATTTTAGAAATTGTTCTGCAACAAAAAAAAATGGTTTGAATATATGCACGACTGAACAAAGTGGACGAATGAAGTCATCGCTGTCATTAAGGTTGCGATCGAAGTATTTTCATGTTGGATAGATCGTAAATTATTCAAGATAGAATTTGAACAGTAAATACATTATCATTAACAATTGAATCGCTCACGACGCTTTATCACAAAAACGGTGATAGGTACGGCAGAACGTATTAAACCGAATTTATCCTTCTGTAAGTGGAAATGTATATTTAATTCCTAATGGATTGCTTTCGTAATTGTCATAATCAAGAAGCTATGCCGAGTTTAACCCTCGAGTGGTCACGCCTCCTGTGGTCTCAAGTCGCACTCAAGTAACGTGCACAAATTTCGTCTCCACGCTTACCATGCGCATACTTAAGCATTCATGATTATCTTATGTTTCTTATGCATGATAGATAGGTCTGTTCAAAATTCTCAAATCTGCAAGTTTTCGTTGTGACCCTAACAGAGATCACACTGATTAACCCTCACTACTTAATAATTTTAATGGTCGAAAACACCGTAGCCCGGAGCAGTTCGAAATATGGGAAAGGTGTATATAACCAAAGTTGTTCCTTATAAAATATATTATGATATGTTTTGGTACTTCGCATAGTTTAGAAGATATCGCGGGTTGGAGTAGAATATACCTGGCCCGTGAATATGTCAAGAATTGCTGAAAGCCTATCCCGAGGCCTAGTAGAAGGGGAAGTTCGTCGCCGTATAGCGTACACGTAGCGTGAACGGGCCTGAGGAAGGTCAAAAGAGCGCGAGAAAGAAAACCTAAACTTGGCCCGATACACTATCGTGTATCTTGATACATTACACATTCTGTTTACAACGTTTCACAATGCCAGGTATTGTACGGGGTTTCTTTTTGGAACAAACGACGTTAAGACGGTCCTTTGTGGAATTTGCTGTCGTTGAAATGATAAATAGCTGCAAGTCTTCAAAATACCAATGAATACATGCAACTGCAATATTAATTACAATAGTATTTTCAGGTCTGAATGGCCCCAATGGCATGTGTGGAGTGAATCAGTTACAAGCTCTTAATGATACAAAAGTCGGTTCGCCGAAGATGCTTAAGCCATCTCCGGCCCTATTTCAAAATCAATACGGCAAGTGGAATTCGAGGGCTCTATACTATCGAGGAAGACCGAGAGTGTGCAAAGCACGTATCGACGCTTTTATTGGTCCGATAGAACTTTGAACGAGCATTGTTCAACTTACCTATGTCTTCTATCTGTGGAACTTTGTCTCGCTGCTTCTCGTGGATCGTAATTCAATGAATTTTATTGTGGGTTTGACAATTCCCAACACGTGTCACTGGTTTTTCCATTCCACTTACCGATAAACTACTGACACTTTCGACGGTTTCGACTGACAAATAGGAAAAATTCGGGTTCATCAGTTATTTCCCATTTGGTCTCATGAATTGTTGGAATGATACCGGTTCTCGTGGATAATAGATTAGCCCCAATGGGGGTTTTGACACGCTGATGGGTTGCTTTTTTGTCTGTTAAATCGAAGCACCTGAAAATACTTTCATGTTTGATGGAGGTGGGACCATCAATTATATTCATTGTTTTCCGGATTATTATTTAATTCATCTCGGATACTGTCAAGCGATTAACGCGAAAAGGTGATGAAAAATTATAATAACAATCATGCTTTGTAATCTTCTAATCGTCCCGGATGCCGAAGTCTCTGTGTAGTTTTTTCAATTTCCTGATTTGGCGGTAAGTTATTGTAATGACCCCTAAATCCATTTTGTCTTTTGGCTTCGTAACTAGTCTTTGAAGTATACCAAAATGCGTCCCGTCGCATTGTGAACAAATGTGTGTGTGTGCGGGGGGGGGGGGGGAGCAGAGCTGCGGTTGAGTATATGCTGATCTCAACACTTGTTCAGGTGTTGAATTCGATACTTATTCTATAAGGAATATTCTATAATTCAAATTTAAAACCTCATAAAATTTAATGAACCTATATGTTTTCTCAATTATGAACGTGGTCACGATGGAGTTCGCTGTTATCGACTGTATTTTCCGTAGCAGGTCTATGTCAGTGCGCGTTCGTACTGTTATCAACACAGTGAACAATTAGGGGCACGGAATGCTACAAGATGTTACCTGCGGTCCCTTCGGCTTGAGGCCGAAGTACACCGATTTCGACCGCATTCGTATGATCGGACATGGAAGTGAAGAGCATTCGAGTTGAAACCTGCCGGTACTCTCATGTCAGAATCGGTATAATTCTTTTTATCTCAATTTTTACGGATGTTAACGCGCGCACGAACACAACAAGTGAAACCATAGTTAAAAATTAAAAAAAAGGAATGTCTTAGCCATCACATAGGTTAGCAACACAAATTAAATGAACCCCTGAAGATGGCCACAAAACTGTGACCGAAACGTGACAGTAACTTATACACGTACACACGCACGCGCGTGCTACCATAAGCACACACGCAACTGACCTTCTGGAGCAAAATCAACCCCCTGGAGGAATCATGTGGTAAAATGGGCGCCTTGAAGTAAAATGAATCTGCGAGGGTTTAAAATATATTCGTTTTTGTTAATTTTTAATATTTCAGTATTTTAGAACTTCTCAGGCAGAAATAAGATCACCAAATAGTGATTATGAAAATTATATATTTACATGAAGATAAAGAGTATCAACTGCGATATCTACCAAGTATATCTCGAGTGGCAATTCGAAATCTATAACGTATATATGGATTTATATATAAAATACTGCCGAATATTCGGTAGCGGACCTAGATGTCGGATCGGTGATGCATATATCACATTTATTTAGATCATTGAAATTTTTGGCATATGTTACTGACATAGACAATTTGCCACGCGGGCACGCCGTCAATAAAGAAGGATGAATAATACATAAGAACCACTCAATGAATGTATTGTCGGTGCAATCACAATTTATAACGAAGTACCAGTGTTTTGGATTCTTTGCAATTCCATTAATCGATGAGTTAATGGTTTCATGGACAATCAGGACGAGGCGACAATTGAAGTGATGTTCATAGTGCAGAAATTGAATTGTAACGGGATGGATAGATTGGTAATTATTTTTCTCGTTGTGAGATTTTTACAAGAGGCGAATGCAATGGAAACAATTAGAATTTTGTAATAATTGTACGCTGTATAATGGTAAATGAACAACAACAGCGAATATGTTATGCTTACAGGAATATCGAATTTTTTCTGCCATGTTATTTCAATGCACATTATTCGCTGGTGCACGGCGTTTCGCTAGGAAAATTGGCGCCTGTGGCATTTCTGCATAACGGGGGCACATATTGTTATGTAGTTTCAATTAAGAGTCACCGTTTCGAATTAGTTCATCAATTGGTTCGTTTCTACAATTGACACTCATCCTTTTTTCTTTTACTTTATATTGCTGCTGATGAATGCATGGTTCCCTATTTTTTAGAAGTATTACCATTAGTGCATGAAAATCTAACACTTACCTCCTTCGCCTAGTTATACCTGATTTAAAAATTCGATTTTGATAAATGATCGATTCATCTTAAAGATATTGAACTCTCATTTTTGGGCTTCAGGATAATTACTGTGATCTCTTGAAGGGTTCAATTGCTCTGAAAAATCGATGTCAATTATAAAAGGAATACTCGAAAAAAAGTCATTGGTGCATTAAATTCAATGTTATTAACAATTACAAGCATTCACCCTGTTCCACTGGGTAAAATATCACAGTTATCGTCTCTATTGCGGCCGCACCCCTATTGGCGTGTCACTCCCACTCAAGTAACACGCATAAGTCTCATCATCATGCTTACCATGCGTTTACTCAAATATTCATAATTATCTGCTTCATAAATGAGTCAGTTTAGAATTCTCAAATCTGCAAGTTTTCATTGTGACACTAATGGGGAGCATACTGATTAACCGGGGTATATAGAAGGATAAATTTAGTACGCTGTGCTGATATAGTAAATCGAAAAGTTTTGCTTGTGCCCCGAATGGGGCCTTTTAGGTCATTTTTACCAGTAAATAGGAAAATTAATTGAAGGAAATGAGTGACGATTTTTCATTCAGTGTTTTTTCGGATCCCGCCCGCATGGAAAGAAAATATATGTGGGCAATACATGGTGTCATACATAATTGATATGTGCACATATATGCGGAAGTATATGAAATATATAATAACATATACGACATACATGACATTATATATGATTTCATCTATGATCCTTATACATTAGAATATAGAAGTACACATATGATATTCTATTATATAATTTATATCTTATTCTAAATGATGAATATATGATATGTATGGTTATATATGTGAAGTATATTGTTACATATATGAAGAATACATATAGCTATATACTTGCACATCACTAAATCGAAGGTGAGAAGTGATGATGGTATGAGAATATTGATCCACGATTGATCAAGGCCGGAAAACCACGATGGGAACAAGGTGGATGCAACATAGAAAAGTGACTAAGTTCCGACACTCGGGGTTGGAACCTCGATCAAGTTTGAATCAGAAATTGACATAATATATATGCCATAATTTTTCCAAAAGACCGCGAAGCGACATTGTTGAAGGAAAAAATCAACCACTTTATCAATTACCAGGAAAATTTTAGATACAGAAAGTATACGCCACCTGCCGGAGCGAGGCTCTGGGTAGTTCGCTCCGTGCCAGTCACGTGGGACGTTCATATTTTAACTTTTTGGATGAAATTTCCATATTTCCCAATTGAAAATTGCCAATTAAAAATTGACAATTGATAAATTGACAATTGATAAATTGACAACTGATAAATTTACAATTGATAAATTGACAACTGATGAATTGACAATTGATAATTACCAATTGAAAACTGCCAATTGAAAATTGCCAATTGAGAATTGACCATTGAAAATTGACAATTGAAAATTGACAATAGAAAATTGACAATTGAAAATTGAAAATTGACAATTGAAAATTGAAAATTGAAAATTGACAATTGAAAATTGAAAATCGACAATTGAAAATTGACAATTGAAAATTGACAATTGAAAATTGACAATTGAAAATTGACAATTGAAAATTGACAATTGAAAATTGACAATTGAAAATTGACAACTTGAAAATTGAAAATTGACAATTGAAAATTGACAATTGAAAATTGACAATTGAAAATTGACAATTGAAAATTGACAATTGAAAATTGACAATTGAAAATTGACAATTGAAAATTGACAATTGAAAATTGACAATTGAAAATTGACAATTGAAAATTGACAATTGAAAATTGACAATTGAAAATTGACAATTGAAAATTGACAATTGAAAATTGACAATTGAAAATTGACAATTGAAAATTGACAATTGAAAATTGACAATTGAAATTGACAATTGAAAATTGACAATTGAAAATTGACAATTGAAAATTGACAATTGAAAATTGACAATTGAAATTGACAATTGAAAATTGACAATTGAAATTGACAATGAAAATTGACAATTGAAAATTGACAATTGAAAATTGACAATTGAAAATTGACAATTGAAAATTGACAATTGAAAATTGACAATTGAAAATTGACAATTGAAAATTGACAATTGAAAATTGACAATTGAAAATTGACAATTGAAAATTGACAATTGAAAATTGACAATTGAAAATTGACAATTGAAAATTGACCAATTGAAAATTGACAATTGAAAATTGACAATTGAAAATTGACAATTGAAAATTGACAATTGAAAATTGACAATTGAAAATTGACAACTTCAAATTGACAATTGAAAATTGACAACTTCAAATTGACAATTGTCAGTAGGGGAAGCAGAGCATTAATCGGTATTCTTCGGTATGCTATATTGATAACGGCTTCAACAACTGTTCCACCTTTCCTTTCATTATCCGTGCAGAAATCACGCCGCTCAACCTCCGCTTGAAGCGGAGCCTCGGCTAAAATCAGCCGCTCCACTACAGAGCCGTAGTTGAGTAGGTGCGGCCGCACCTCCGCTCAAATTTCTACACGGGTAATCGCTTCCACTTTCGTATTCAAATCCCATGATTTCAAAATGCCTCTTTCTTTATTTCGTTCTATCTCGTCATATGTATTTCACTTATCAACAAACACCGAACTGCAGGGTAACCAAGCCGATCAGATGACGCGGTTGGAGTAGTGGAAGCAGGATTCCTCTGGCGCCGCCGAGCGGCGAACACTCATATAGGTGCGCACTTAGTGAATTTTCGCTGTTCGAAGAAAGTTGATATGAGTTTGACCCACAGTCATCATATAATTTTCTCTAAAATGTGAGATATTTATTTCTCGTTAGATATTTCATCTGAGATTTAGATTTTAGCTTTAGATATTTGCTTTTCATAATGTTAGCTACAACTACTATCCCTTACTCACAATTTGAAATCGCACAAAATGGGGAGTAAAAAATATATTTTTTCTCTCAGGAGCTCCGTAATAATACAATTGCAAAACCCAAAAAAAATTTGAAGTTATACTCCCATCAATATGTCATCAAAATACGTGTTCGAAAATGTCATTTAATAAATTCTTCAGCAGACAAAGTCTCGTTCAAAGAAGTTAAGGTAAACCCGATCACTTGAAAGCCTATATGTGGAAAAGTAACGATTAAACGATTTTCTTTCGAATTGTCCTTTTATGAAAAATCCACCATTTTTACCCATGCATTCATTGGCAAATGTCAGAGCTCACAGTTTCCGGGATGACAAAAAAGTTCACCTGGGACTATTCCCAGTTCGAAGGGAGAGCGTACATGTGACTGACACATGTAAAAAAAGAATTCTATTATGTTTAGAAACGTCCATATTCCAGTGGACTCAATGGTGTGAGCTTGAAAGCCCGCTGCCTCGGGCCGACAGTTGTGCCGAGTGACTTTTAACGAGCTGACACCCCCCGAGAAGTTGAATTTTACGAGGTCGAGTTGCTGGAAAAACTTTCCAACCTGGCAAATGGAAAAAGGAATCATGGAAACAGTGAGATTTTGGTGTTTTCTTACAAAATCCTGTTGCTTACAGACTTTTCATTTTCAGTGTGACCTATGTAGATATACGGGTCATTGGAGTTTTATCATCCACGAATATTGCCATTGATTCAACAGATCTTGCAGAAAATTCTTAGATGATAAGTTGCAAAAAAAACGGCATTTGAATAAGATTTCTTCGTATTGTGGAATGTGTTGTAATGAACCTTAACAAGACGAGTTCGATTTCGATTGTTCAATCGTTAATCGAGATTTTCATTAAACTACGAATATTTTGTACTTAGAACCTTTCCCTGTATCATTGTTTAATCAAATCGAGAAGTGTTTTGTGTTGCTCGATTGTCGAAGCTACCAAATTTGAATTCACCAAAATTGTCATAAATTTCACATATATTAAGATCAGTAATCTCACATAGTTTAGAAGTTCAAATTGACTTCTAAAAACACGAGATCTCATAGTCTATAAATTTTTCCAGAGTCTTGTGTAGTAGTGATTTTTCAAAGTTAACCGATAATTTTCTGCGTTTCTCGGGTGATATTGAATTCACGAAGATGAAATTGAGGATCCTCCTCTGGGATAAATAAAAACCGATTGGAATTTTCTTGGAGTTAAGTTGGATCGTTGTAAATTGTCCGAGCGAAGAGAGAAATCACCCCAGTGAAGGGCTGTTTTATCCGAAAGAACTGTAGCCCCTCCCTAACACAGAGTATCCCTTTTATTTCATTAATTTCGCTTACGTTCGCATTTGTCCCTAAATCTTGGAGAAGGAGGACGGGGGGAGGAGACAAGGGACTGAACTCTCACAAAAGCTTGACTTATTCACTCTCCCCTCTGTTTAATGCTCTCAGCCTAACACCAATTGATAACAGGCAAATTTGTGGGCCAACGTGACATGACTGATTGATGGCTCTATTTCTACCCTCCGTAGGCTATTAATTGGCCGGGTTTCGATACCGAGCGACCTCATGATCCATTTGAGCTTAATCCTTCGGTAAGCGCTGGTTCATTTTTTTGCCGATGACGCGCAAGGGTTAATACCCCGAGGGAAAATTATATATGATGGAATTTGAATAGAATATTTAAATATTAAATGTTAGATATATTCACATATGAATACTACACATGCATTAGATATCCTACATCTAGTTTACATACGGGATTTTTAGACGGATCTATTTATAAAAACATATATTTAAGTATATCTACGATTATGGATATGGAATGTGTTCCGTCGCGAAAAGACTGTGGTAAAAAAAATGTTAGGAATTTATGTACAGTCGATTCTCCCATTAGTGCATGACGCGGGACCGCTAGTGCATCGCCCTGCCCCACAAGTGACCCTCCCCTACTTTTCCTACTCCCGCATACTAGTACGCGCAGTGAGGTAGCAATCAAAGTCACGCGGGATCATTTGCACAGTGGTGGGGAGGCGGTGCTTGAGGAGATAGTGAGTGGTGGGGCCATGACGATCCTGACTATGGGGATCTATCAACTTGTGGGACGTGCACTGGTGGGGGAGTTGAGTGTAGCATAAAATATGTTTAGAATCATTCTAGAATACTCCACCATAGGACTTAATAGAACCGAGTAGTGCATTATAACGCTACCCATAGGTATTCTCAGTATTAGTAATTAAGCCTCATACCTGAGCGTAAGTGGCTGTCCCTACGCAACGTCATTATGATTCATCTGGAACTTCCCCGAAATTTCCATTTCCCCTCCAAATTTTCCGCAATTGGTGAAATTTCCAGGGAAAATAGAAATTTGCTCAATAGTTGCTCAACCCCTTCTACCTACTAAAGGCGAATTTTTCCCCTACTTTTGTAGCACATAAGCGATGAAATTTTCGTTGCCAATTTAGAAACTTAGAAGTGTCCGACAGTAGAGTAAGAGGACAATATCCTATCACTCTCAGGAGAAATGAGGATTCTATCTAAGCAATTTCAAATTACTCAGGCGTTAAAAATGGACAACTCGATTCGAGTTTACAACCTATAACTCGCAACTCTCCTCCTATTCACCTACTAGTCCTTAAATAACAAAAAATGTTCATCACTGTCCTTTTCCTTTCCACTGGGAAATTCACTCATTCCTTCGCTCTGCCCTCTTCTCTACCCCGGGTCTCGCTCAATCATGCATTCATCCTACCTATTCATTCAAAAAGATGTTTACCTAGAAAACCCTAATGGTTCCTTATAATTGTCCTAGAACTTCAACTATTTGTCTTGTTTCGTGGGCTCAGACCTGCTCAATTGTTTTATCATTCTAATGCGGGCAGACATTCACTTAGTGGGAAATAATATCCCAGAAACCTATTCGCCACTGGCGACACTCAGGTTTACACTGATCTTCCTCGGTGAATCCTACCTGCATATAGTCCAAACACTGGACTTTTGGCCGGTATATATACCATATGATCTACATATGTGGAAGATGTAGACTTTCGGAATATATTTGCGATCCATGAGGCTAGATTGGTTCTTAGGAGCAAGTATTGAAATTTGAAACTCCGTGTGACGATATCTATGGCAGCGCTAATTTAATAAAATAATTACAAAGCTAGTGGTATGAGCATGTGTATGCCCCTTGCGGGGCACGAACAAAACTTTTCGGTTTGGTTTATCCTATCCAAGAACGTACGATTAAATTACGTGCGATTCCAATGATTACTACATTCACATGCATTCAAAAATCCTTCTAGAACGCCGTTATTTATTCCAGAAATATGTGGTTCCATGGCTTACCATCATACAATTGTATGAAAATTCTGTCTAATATTCCTTACAAGAGAATCGATAAGGGAATTGCTCCATAGTGATGAAATTGATTGGTTCATTTTTATCACGTAAAGTTTCCGGAGATGTACGTTATTTGTATTCTGTGGAGCATAATCCGTTTCCATTCGAGCACTTCAGCTGACACATTCACGGATTTAATATGCATTCATGAACGGCCACCTGCTACGCATCTATCTTGAGTTGCAGGGTTTTATCGGCAAACTAACCCTGAGGAAGCCTAACTTGATCCCTCCACATCTGGACGCAAATAAGAAAATTTGATAAAATTTTCTGTTCTGTTTTTTACAGTTCTATGATCTGTACATATTTTTAACTTTCCAATATAGGGATCTCATCACGCCGAGGAATTCAAATTTGAAAATTATGGCGTTGACGCTATAACGCGGAGACAAGACGAGTGACTGGAAAGAGTCACAATGGAGATATCCAATATTCTCAATGGGCGACTCAATTGCAGGTCAATACTCTGATACTTGTCCTAAGTATGGTCATAAGTCTCTCGCCTTTTGTATGCCCGTTATTCATACACCTGATGAAACCTTAGTTCAAATTCAAAATCGTTCGAAACAACAACCAACCGATGTGTACCGTTAGAGGATACTTCCAAGTTCCACAATGTGAATTTTGCAGAATAATTAGTTATTAATTTGGGTACAAAATGCGGATCGAGAAAAACGTGCAGGGTTCCGGATCCAACAGGATAGGTCCTATGGTAAAAAGGAGAAGCGAAGAAAAATCTCGATATCCCGTAAGACGAAATGTCTCGAAAACCGTAAGACCGAAACTAACGCCACACCAGTGAGTGTGGCGGAAAAAGGAAATGCGCGTGCGAAGCACGCGCTACCGCTCTCATAGTATAAAAATTCTAAGCGCAGTTGCCACACGTCGTATTATTGCAAAATGTCGTGTCACATATGGAGCATAGGTCGTCCGGTCACAGTCTGTGATATTATTATGGCATATTTTCGAGATAATTACAAGGTATTTAACATAAAAAATTTGTACTTCGCAATGAAAGTTAGACACCGGAAAACCGTTGTGGCAAGTACACAATCAGAAATCCATGAAAGCTACGCTCATCATGAGGGAAAATACGTCGCGTCGTGAGGCCCGGGCAACGAAGGATTAAGAGCTCGCATTGTCCCTGCATCAAGGGGGCGGCGCTACGCTCTGATTAACCCACCTAAAACGTATATAATTCAGCGAGGTGTGGGAGCCGAGGAGGTGATGGCCACGGAGGGGGAAGTGGATGTTTATCCTAGGATGAACACAAAACTTTTTCGTTGAAAAAAATATAATTTCTACTGTCTTTTCCTCATGGTTTATTGATTTTTCCACCCTCGTTCTCCACAATCGATGTCAAGATATTTTGAAATAACAGAAGATTGTAAAACACGTGCGACATTTCACCTGATCATCTCCCCCCCCCCCCTTCCCTAAAAGATGCGCATCATCCTACGTAATTGATCTTGCCCGTGTTCAAGACACCAATTATGATTGAGCGGTCACACTATTAATTACTCATGTGGCATGCTGTTCATCTTTCACATCCCATATTTTTCCACAAGTCGTGGTAACGAATGTCTCCAGAGGATATTTTTAATGAATATCTCTCAATGTAATCCCTCAGGTCCCCAATGTCTTGCTCCTTTTGGTTTCTCCGTTCTCTTCCCACAGCATCCGTACAGTACGTCTCTCCAATTATAATTAATCTGATGACGGCTTGTGATTACATCATCAATCATTTGCGCCAACTCGGAGTGAATGCGTGAAGAATAATGCACCATTTGCGATATTAAAATCGCTGCTACACATTGTGTGTTTGTGTGTGTGTATGTATTTCCTTTTCATTGAGAAATGAAAGTTGGTGGAAACTTTCGAGGTAACCACACACACACACGCACATACACATTGACACGAATTTCAGCGGGTACCATTTGAGGAACTCAACAAATCAGTGACGTAGTGGAACATGATTTTCGAAATACGGGTTATGACGAAACTTCCTGGAATCCAGTAGTCACTGGCTTCGTTTATATTGTTACACTGAGAAAAATAAATAGTAGGATTAACCTTACATATTTGGTAAACGCAGCGGAGGGTATTATGACCGTTCCTGGGTTAAATGAAACATGGGGTGGTCAGCGCCATCCTTTCGACTTGGTAAACTTGACCATAGCATTTGTTCGGTTCGGTCTACCCAAGTCGACTCAATCAAATATCGCATATGCAATGTTCCCAAATTGCAGTTGCCCTTACTTTGATTTTCAGTTACATTGGTCACCTGTCCGCTCGTGAAGGCGATCTGATAATTAGTAGTGTGACCAAGTGTTCTAACAATAAGATTCGAACATATTTACAGGCATATTAATAAAACCAGATTTTTCCGAACACAAACTGAATTAAACTTATTTAATAAAACAAATGAAAAAATGCATTTCATGTACATCAAATCTGAATGAGCTGATGATTTGACTGTTCCAAAATTTTCATGAATCAAAGTGAATGGTTGCTTCAATTGCATGGAACAAATTGTCAATTTTTATGTAAAAACGGTGAATTTATTCAATTTCGAAATACTGCTTCAGTTTTGACAGTCATATTAAGATGCCTACGGGGGTCCGCTCGGTTAGGCGGTGGATTCGTAACCCAGAGGTCCTCAATTCAAATCCCAGTGGCGCTGATCGGTACGAGCATGAATGTAATTTCCTCAAAAGTGCTGTGTTTACAATCATAGACCTCCGCCGTTGATAAAAACACTTGAAGGAGCACTAATAATAAATATAGCAACATTAAAAAAAAAAACATTATTTTTTCGATCTTGTGAATCGATCCTTTCACTAATATTTTAGTTCACTCATTCCACGCGCTTCGTTAAATTTACCAAATCTTTGGTAGAACATTTTATCAAATCTTACAGTTAACCTATCCGTATATCTGATAGCCCATGGGCAACCATAAGATTTTTCTCAGTGTACACACAGTCGGCTCTCCCATAAGTTGACACCCCGTTAGTTGACGCTCCTTCTAGGTTGAGCCCCTTCAAACGCTCTGTCCCCACCACATCGAAAATTCTCGCGCCTTATTTTGAACGCCACCTCATTACGCATAGGATGAGATACGAAACTGTTTGCGCGAAGATTCACGCCACATGCGGGAGTGGGGGAAGTAGGGGGCTCAGCCTAAATGGAGCGCTGAAAAGTGGCTTGGTCCCGAGCGCTACACTTAAGGGAGAGTCGACTGTAATACCCGTTGCAATGTTCACTCGTGCCACTACTTGTTTCTCAGATTTCTTAGTCACACGTAAATACAGGCTCCGTAGTATAGATAAACTGAGTGTCCTCCAATCTACTCGAGACAAACTCGACGAGTAACTTTTGTCCTACGTTAATTACTTTTACGTCAAAAACAGAAAAGAAAGTGTAATTGTTCCGATGTTGGGCGAACAGTTGGTAAATTCCACTGGGGAAATTGCAACAACGTTTATCCTGAACAGCCTGCAATAAACTTTTGCCTCACTTGAGAAGCCCTCTATCTTGACTTCTGTTACGATCCATTCTAAGGTATTAATGGAAATCACTGATGCAATTCTGAAAAAATAATGAGGCCAATAAATTTGCCTTTTTCCTTATAACTTACACACACCTCCACACAGCCACCCTTACACACACACACCTACCCTTACACAGACACCCCACCCACGCACATCACCAAAACGCACAGACGCATTCACACACACACCTATCTCCTTAATAGCAGGCACACACATTCAGATTACAAAGTACATGTCAGAATGATATTACATATCACGAAAAGTGAGAATGCTATTACAATTTTAGTTTTGATTTTCAAGAATTGTACAATAACTTTTTCTGTCAGAAATCCACTAAGATTGTTTTCTGCTTCTTTATTCACTCAACAGATACTTGCACTCCAGTGCAAATTCCATTAGTCGCTGGTCCAGATGAAGTGAGAAAATTTCACCCCTGTTGCGTTTATTGAAAACAGCCAACGCAGCGCAGCAGCCCGCATACAAAGCGAATAGCACATGAAAAGGAGGAAGAAAAAGAAGCAATCAGCAAAAAATTCCCACTTTACCACTTTCTGGTCAATGTCAATGACAGGGAGAAATGTTTGAGACACTTTCTCAACGTCATTGCTATTCTGTTATGAAATTCACGGTACATTTTTCTCATTTTGTAAAATTGTTGAGTGCTGAGATGCACATGTGAATACCGGCATTTCAATCGGCCAAATTGGAATTGAATATACTACCGTCGATATTGGCTGTTTCAATGAATTTTCTACAAACGTGGAGCTATACGTTATTTGTTATAATATAAATAATTATACGAATGCACGTTCGAGTTAAATTTTTGCAAAGCTTTAAAGATAAAAAAAAATCTTCAAATTTTTTCGCGTTTTCAAAATTGGCAATTTTTTTCTACGGTTATTAAACTGGTACATCATAGCATTCAATTTTTATATGACGGACTTTTCGATGAGTATGAAGCCACCAAAAATGCAGGTCTAGAAATTGAGGGAGATTTCGAACGCAATAATTTTTACACATCCAAAAAATTTTCCAGTTACATTATGTTTCAATCACTCCAGCTAGGTCTGCATCTCCTGCGCCAATTGCCTTTACTGTTTTTTCAATTAGCCCTGTCGAAATTATTCCAATTTCATGAACAAAATCCACTGTGTGTTCGTTGCTGTGGCCCACTTCAACCATTTTTTGTCAGCTCTTCTCCTCTTTTGTCAACTGAAACCAGGTTGGCTAAACGCTCTGTAGCAGGAATGTTACATGAAATAGAAGAGAAATGCAACTGTCACAATTGATCGGAACAAGCCCAGTTAACAATTTTCGTAATTCAGAAATCAGAAGTACAATTTTAATTTAAAATAAGTACATCTTGTTTCTATGACAAATGCTAGGGGCGTGCACCGTCCTCTCCTCCTCGACTTCACCTTTTTTCCCAAACTTCGCTCAAAACATTTTCTTCTTTTACACTTGTTCTCCGGCACTTATATCAGGGTTTATGTAAATTTCTATTAAATACCTGACTCGTACAAGACGGTCTCTTTGCAATGCCTCTACAATATTCCAAAAATTAGCGGTGGATTTGTTTCATCTTGTCTTTCTCGTGGATAGCCACAGAGTGTCATTATGATATTTAGTTTTTATGATAAAATGAGCGGGAACATTTATTTAAATATTGTAAAAATTCATGCAAGAAATATTGATGAATATTGAGAATATTTATTCATAAGAATTGAAAATTGTATACAGAATTTCAATCAGGTTCAGGATTCATTAAAAATTTCGCTGGAAAAGTTGAGAGTTCGTAATGATTGTCTTCGATTTTGAGGAAGGGGAGAAAGCGCGCAAATATGGAGATGAATTTTTATTATGAAAATTATTACTAATCCTGGCAGATACAGGTTGAAATGGACGGGCAAAGAGCGGCATAGCAATTAACGAAATTAATAGGATGTGGGTAATGATTTACTTAACCTACAGGGTTGATTGAACTGCGGCAGGGTATCAAAGCTGAGTTACTCCTTCTAGGTAATTACGAATGGAATGAGTGTTTGTTTAATTAAGATAATTTGAAGTGCAAATGGTTGGATGCAACTGATCTCTATCTTATTCTCTGAACATTTGAGTTTCAGGAAATTTTCCGGGTTGAGAATAGTGTAAGTAACTTTTAGAATTTGGAATTTGTTCAAAATATTTAATTTTTTTTTAATTTCCAAATCTTGGAAATTTTTGAGAACGCTGACCATTCAGCATTTTTGATAGTCCGCAAAATTTTTCAATTATCGAGTTATTTTCAATATCTGGAATATTCAATATTTTTGTAACGGTATCAATGTAAAAAAATATCGAGTTCCTGAAATGGGCATGCGAATATCAGTTCAATCAGTGAAATTAGAAATGGATGTATGGGCCAATAATTTTCCTCGCAATTTCTTCGATAGACCCATGGTAGGATGTAACTGTTGAATTATTCAATTTCGGGTCAAATAGAGTGATCGGAAAAATCTGCTTCCCATCATGTACGTTAAAAGGAATTATGTGCTGACTTGAAAAAAATAATCAAATAAATGTGATTTAACTCCCAATGATCTGATTGTGAAATTCCAAATTTGAAATTTAAGATTTTTGAAATTTGAGATTTTTGAAATTTGAAATTTTTGAAATTTGAAATTTGAAATTTTTGAAATTTAAAATTTTTGAAATTTGAAATTTTTGAAATTTGAAATTTTTGAAATTTGAAATTTTTGAAATTTGAAATTTTTGAAATTTGAAATTTTTGAAATTTGAAATTTTTGAAATTTGAAATTTTTGAAATTTGAAATTTTTGAAATTTGAAATTTTTGAAATTTGAAATTTTTGAAATTTGAAATTTTTGAAATTTGAAATTTTTGAAATTTGAAATTTTGAAATTTGAAATTTTTGAAATTTGAAATTTTTGAAATTTGAAATTTTTGAAATTTGAAATTTTTGAAATTTGAAATTTTGAAATTTTGAAATTTGAAATTTTTGAAATTTGAAATTTTTGAAATTTGAAATTTTTGAAATTTGAAATTATTGAAATTTGAAATTTTTGAAATTTGAAATTTTTGAAATTTGAAATTTTTGAAATTTGAAATTTTTGAAATTTGAAATTTTTGAAATTTGAAATTTTTGAAATTTGAAATGTTTGAAATTTGAAATGTTTGAAATTTGAAATTTTTGAAATTTGAAATTTGAAATTTTTGAAATTTGAAATTTTTGAAATTTGAAATTTTTGAAATTTGAAATTTTTGAAGTTTGAAATTTTTGAAATTTGAAATTTTTGAAATTTGAAATTTTTGAAATTTGAAATTTTTGAAATTTGAAATTTTTGAAATTTGAAATTTTTGAAATTTGAAATTTTTGAAATTTGAAATTTTTGAAATTTGAAATGTTTGAAATTTGAAATGTTTGAAATTTGAAATGTTTGAAATTTGAAATTTTTGAAATTTGAAATTTGAAATTTTTGAAATTTGAAATTTTTGAAATTTGAAATTTTTGAAATTTGAAATTTTTGAAGTTTGAAATTTTTGAAGTTTGAAATTTTTGAAATTTGAAATTTTTGAAATTTGAAATTTTTGAAATTTGAAATTTTTGAAATTTGAAATTTTTGAAATTTGAAATTTTTGAAATTTGAAATTTTTGAAATTTGAAATTTTTGAAATTTGAAATTTTTGAAATTTGAAATTTTTGAAATTTGAAATTTTTGAAATTTGAAATTTTTGAAATTTGAAATTTTTGAAATTTGAAATTTTTGAAATTTGAAATTTTTGAAATTTGAAATTTTAAAAATTTAAATTTCTGAATTCTCTAACTTCTAAGAAATACGCTGGTAATTTCTTAATTCGTTTCTCGTCGTAGATCTAATATACCTGTAATGAAACAAGTTACCCTCGAGAAACTGGTAAGATTCGATAAAAAATGGAAAACATTTTTTCAGGTACTGTCATTTGATGAATAACCTTGGGTTACTGACATTTTTCTGAAACCGTAGTCATCAGGAAATAACAAATCAATTTTCTTGTCCACAGTTTTCTATCATCCTTCAGTGAAGGATGATTGTAGTTTCTCAAAGAATTCCCTAAGTGCACTTTCAACTGTCGGGCCCAACTGCTTCAAGATCCACTTGATTGTACTCGGGGAGATGATGATGATTCCGAGAAGACTGATGGTGAGTGGTGCCAGATAGGTCCAAATGAGCTGAAAACAAATACACGGAAAGAAAAAAAAACATAATTATTAGACCCCTGGTGACTAATCTGAGGACGAAATTTCCGTGAGTCCAAAAATTCATCCCAGTCAGCATAAAAACTATCCCGAAACAACAGAAAAAGTCGGCCCAGTGCGACTAAATTTTAGACCATAGGAGTCTAATTTTGCGACTCACGGAAATTTCGTCCTCAGATTAGTCACCAGGGGTCTAATAATTATGTTCTTTTTCTTTCCGTGTATAAAATTAAGAAACGGGACGTGACTGTGACCCTCGACGGGTCGCATCTATAACTTACCGATAGTGTGTGTGAGCGTGTATGTACGACACACATATAAATGGAAGTGTATCAGTTACGCAGATTCGACTATTGATCGATTATTGCGATTTTTTGATCGATATCTCCTAAAATATGATGCTTAGCGGAAAAACTGACATAACATGAAATATGTAGTTTCACGAGAGGAACAACTTTTGTTCGTCACTTTCATTCCTGAAAACCAATTTCTGGCTGATCTATTACGATTCGTACTACTTAAAAAATCCATTCCTCCATTTCTGAGGCTGTTGAAGAAATCTTGTCTTATAATTTGAAATTCGATTTTTATTCGAATAATTTTTTTAAATTCGAAATTGGAAATTTTTTGACACTTGAAATTGTTTAAATTCAAAAACCATCAAAATTTCATCAAATCATGAAATCAAACTTTTACATAAAAATGTACCACTGAGCGGCTTAAATTGTTTCTGCAGTTCAAATGGCCTACAAACCGAAGTTTCTTTTTCCAGGTACCATGCTCTTTGACAAACGCACCCATAATAGGGGCGGAAGGGGGGGGGGCTATTGCAAAAAATGGGGAAACTGAAGTTATCGATTCGTGGATGTAATAAGAATAAATTTCTTACGTTCAAGAACCAACAGACCACTATCCAGCTCAGAATAGCGGTACCGGCTGTGGTGAAATACGATGCATACTCGGGCCGCAGTAGACACTGGAGATAGGGTACCTTTTCACCAAGATCAGCCAGAATAATCTCCATCTGTTGTGTCATGCGATCCCCATAAAACACATTAAATCAAAATCCCTCAGGGTTATTGAATGATTAATGGATGGTACATTGTAACGCATTTCGATACTGCAAGCTCTACTACCTCACTTACATCGGTGAATCGATGACAAAGCTATTATAAAAACGAGCTACATGGGATTCCAATTAACGCAGCTCCCACTGCACTTCTCGTGAAGTACTTCATGCTGTGTCTGACATTACACGATCAGGAAAATGGAAAATCGAGGGAGAATTCGTTGTTCAACTCGTTCATATTAATTATGGATTATGGTGGGTTATCGCGGATTGTGACGAAAATGTGAAGCAAAAATTCTTTTCGTCACTGATGCCTGATAAGTGGCGCTCTGGGGACTCTTTTTCGGCCGATAAATCGTAGTTATCGCATATGGTCACCGAACCCGCGCAGAAGTGAGGCCTAGTCCTTTTTTCAACATTTACCGGACCATGGAAGAACTGCAACGACTCACGTAACGCTATACCGCATAGTATATAATACGGCCACCGTACAGCGCCACTGATCTCTCAGGCACGCTACGGCAGCCATCTAACATCTCGTCATAGTTCGGGACTTGTTCAGTGTGAATAGCTCGATGATGCAATTTAATGATTTAATGATATTAAGCGTTTCGTGCAGAGTGCAGACTCCAGATGATGATTTTTATTTTTATTTTGATGTCTTGTTTTTTTCAGGTGGGGGGGCCTCGCCCCCCCCCCATCGCGCGCCCACGCCGCCCCCTAGTCCGGCATACGTGACAAAAAATAGCCTGTGTTATTCGCCCGATAACGTTGGTTTGCGAGTCGTGTGAGTTTGCACCACTCGGTGTCGGTGAGTCAGTGAAAGTCACATTCCTCGCAAACCGCCGTTTATAGGCCATATAACACAATTAGCTATTTTTGAGTAATTTGAAGCTTCTTTAAATTTCTCAATTTTTTTCGTTCTTTACCAATTTTTATAATTTTCAAAAATCATGGAAATTTCGTAGTTATGCGACTTGTTAGGTTCTTTGGATTTATTTATTTTTTTTGTGATTCGGATTCGTCCGGTTGATTGATAACATTTTCAACAAATCTATTTCATTTTCCTTCAGGAGTTTTCTCTTTCCTCTTTATAATAAATGCCAGATAACAATGTTAGGAGTTGTTTTTGTTTTTTTTTTGTGTTGTTAGTTTTGAAAATTTTGAAATTGTTCTATTATTCTTTCTCAGTGCTCAAATTTCCCGTTTTCGGTGAATTTGAAGTTATTTCATTCTCCTGTAAAATATACAACATTTTCGGAAAAATCCTGAATTTTGTCTGAAACACAAACCTTAAAAGCTCTTTTTTTTAACTTCCCGATTAGTCGGGAAGTTATTGTAATGACCCCGAAATCGATATTTTTCCTTTCATCCTGTGACTGGGATTTTAATAAGTATACCGAAATGATGCCCAACAAATTTTGAATCGATGTGTGTGTGTTTTTTTTCCTCCGTCCCTCTCATCTGTGCGCCCCCGGTAGCGGCCGTGTAAGCATTCCTTCAGGGGGCGTACTGGAAACCCACCCATGCGGCTGGGGCCGACTTTCGCCATTTTTAGACGATCGCATTTCTAAACACAGGGTAAACCTCCAGAAACCCCTGTGTTACGATGGCCGGCGCCTATGGTGGAAGCCACCCCCCCCCCCCTGCGTCGGGTTAGGTTCCCGCTCGGCCGGGCGGTCTCATTTTATGAGTACCGCCGATAGCACACACGGAAGTTCCTGCATCGGTTGGAATCCATGAGAAAATATTTTGAAAAAATATTCTCCGGCGGCCGGGCGCGAACTTAGGACCTTAGGAGTAGTAGGCAGATACTCTACCACTACGCCAAAGGCCCGACGGTATTTAGAATCGATGTGCGTGTGTGTGTGTAGGTCTGTATGTACGTGGGTTTCCGAAATTTTGATCCTAGGTTTCTCACGAACGAATGAAGCTATCGAGACCGTCAATATTGGAATCGAAGCAGTTTCATATAACTTAGAGGGGATTAGATTTTGGGTGAAATTGGTGTAGTATGTATATTGCTATTAACAATTTTAATTGTTTATCGCGTTCTATTGCATAAACTATTAGAGTTAGCGCAAAATTTATATAAGAACAATTGTTCCCCATATAAAAATACGTATTTTATGTAGAATGATTTTTTTTC
Organism: Asobara japonica; assembly: GCA_026005395.1. Taxonomy (NCBI): domain Eukaryota; kingdom Metazoa; phylum Arthropoda; class Insecta; order Hymenoptera; family Braconidae; genus Asobara; species Asobara japonica. Next base: position 1,723,320 of record BQMI01000176.1, on the reverse strand, counting down.
GCAAATTTGCATAATTAAGGGGGTATGGCCGTCTCAACAATTATGTATGTAATAAGTAAATGAATGAACCCAGCGCTGTCATGAAGTTCTCAATCGAAACCTTTCCGTTGAGAATAGAGCGGATTACATTTTGAATGGCATTCGTGCAGTACATGCAATGTTATTAACAATTGTAATTGTTTATACGATTCCACTGGGTAAAATATCAAAGTTAGCGGGAACCCTATCTCAAGAAAACTATTTCTTATATGAAAATACATCTTTTACGTGAAATTACTTTTTTCCATAATTTGCATAATTAAGGAGGTATGGTCGTTGGAGCAATTTGAAATACGAGAACAATGCATATCACCAGGGTCGTTCCTTATACAAAATACACATTCAGTATGACTTTTTTCAATATAGGTTAAAACATATCGCGAGTTGAACTAGAATATACTTGGCGAATGAATATGTCGACAATTGCGGGAAGGATGTCAAAGAGCGGGATAATTAGGAACGTACAGAGGTAGAAAGGGTAACTAGATGGACGAATTCCAGTTGACTATCCTTATGCGGCTTAAAAATCAAACTAAATCGATCACGTGCAGTAATTATTAGTCACAAATTTAATTATTGATATCACTGTTGACTTTGCTCATCAACTTGGTTGCATGCTTATGCTGTGCTGAAATACCAAATCGGGAAGTTTTGTTTGTGCCCCGTATGGGGCACACACATTTGCACACCACTAGTTATTCATGGTTTCTCTAATTTCTGGAAATTTGGGAATTCTTTAATTATTCAATTTGAATTCAAAAATTTGCCAGATTACATCGATAAATTGATAATGAATGTTTAAAAACCACAAAATCCAACTGAACTTCAGGGATGGACTTTCAGTGAAAACCCCTATAGGGGTCAGACATGCCGCTCAAAAATGAAAATTGAAATTTCAAAAACTTTCATTGAATTAAGTGTGGAGTATAGCCAAGCCCCACAAATGAATTCTGTTCTTTGAATTTTTTGCAAAAATTGAATTTTTTTCAGTTAACATTTTTTTTCGAATTTTCCATAGCTTACCATTTCTTGACAGTGTCTTAGAAACCTCCGATGATAATTCCGGTGGTTTCTGTATACGTCACAATTTATATATAGCAGAAAAATTAAATTATACGTAAAAAAGCAATTATACATAACGATGCCGGGCGCTAATGAGTCTATCTGTAATCCCATTAAATTTTCGCAGAAAAAAAATACACTCTCTCCTGAAATATTGAGTGTTGAGATGGTAACGTAGCGGAAGCCTGGAAAGTATTAAAGTACGCGAGGAAATTACATCAGCACCGAGGCAAGTGCCACTTTTACGTGTTCTCTCGTCTTACAACGTGAGAAAAAAGGAAAATGTGGCGCTTTGATCAATCCTCGTTTCAACGCGCAAAAACGCAGAAAATAAAAGGGCGCCTTTTCAAGAGGAGCATTAAGAGAGGAAACATATTGAGCACTTACATTCATTATGCCGAGGATCTCTTGGGCTATCACGCAAAATTTACTAATTGAGGCCAGGAGGGGAATTTAATGAAGAAGGTTAGTTATGAGATACGAAAGTGACGATCAGAAGACGTTTTTCAGTTTTTTCAACTCCAGGTACAGCAAAAATTCCCGGAAAAATTTGAAAGCGTTCGAGATTTGAATTTGAAATTATCTTTTCTTAAATGATTCAACATGTTTTGGAAATTTTTGTACTTTTGGAAAATCTTTATATTTTTAAGAGTTTCCAGAATTAGGGACATTTTGATAAGATCGATTTTTAACATCTCAAATTTTCATAAAATCCAGAAATTTCGGCAATTTTGTAAAAAAAATTGCAAAAACATCGAATTGAAAAAAATTAAAGGTTTCTAGAATGGTTAATGGGCATTTTTTGAATTTTCCAAACCATGGACGTTGCAAGAACTGTTGGACGTTTTGAGTTTTTTTGTTTCTACGGTTTGTAGATTCATTTGAATTCTTGAATTTTGTGGGATTTGTAGAATTTGAGAAGTATTCGATATTTCGGGAATTTTTGAAATATTAGAAATTTTACCAATGTGAAAAACATACGACTCATTAAAAAAATATGAAATTCCTGAATTTTTTTCTTCTTACCAGGCTACTGGATTACTTATTCCAGGTCTATATTTTTTCATTCAATCATGTTATTATACCTATAAAATCCGTATTTTCTACAACCGCTCCATAGCGGTGGGTGCGTGGATGGGTGGCTATGAGTCGTTGGGTGAATGGATAGTTGGCTATGAGTGGGCGGGTGGGGGGGTGGATGTGAGTGGGTGGGAGATTGGGTGAGTGAGTGAGTGGGTGGGTGTGTGATTGGATGGGTGGGAAAGGATGATTGGGTGGGTATGAATGCGTGGGTATGGGTCGGTTGGTGTGAATCGGTGAGTGGGTGGGTATGAGTGGGTCGGTGGGTGTATTTGTCACTAATTAATTAACTTTCGATGAAAATCTGTTCGGTAGGTTTTGAACGTTCCGTTAAAGCAAAACGATCAAATAAGAATTTCGCATTCGAGAAATCAGTTTGTAGAACAATTGTAAATGAATTGCCTATCCTGAATGAAATTCGTTATAAAAAATATTCCCTAACTTTTTTTACTAAAATTATTTGTGATATGTGTACCCGAGATATATCAAAATTTCGGAAAAAACCATAAAGCCAGAGGAAAGTGTACATTGGAAAGTTTGTGACATAATCTTCTCGATTTTTCTCCATACTCAATTTTCTGTATTTTTGTCATGTATGAGAGCTGGATAATTTTGGCAATCTTCACATTTCGAAATTTTTCAAATTTCTTCTGGGGTTGAAAATATGAACTTTGAGGAATTTGAATAACGAATTTGCCCTATACACCATTCAATTACTCCATCAAACAGGTATTTTCTGCAATCGCTTAATACCAGTCATCGTTGAATGAGTCGCTGGCTTATTACACCTTCTCTACCCTTTCTATTATACCGATGGAGGCAATATTTCACCCAAACCCCTTTTTAATTTTCCTCCTCACAATTGCGATGCTCCCAATATTTTTCCATTCACTATTCCAATCGCAGGTAAACTCGCCACTGGCCATCACCAGAATCAATATTCACTCTAATTTTTTATCCCTGCAGATAACCCACAGTGTAAGCTCGTAAAGCGATAAAAGAAAGCTGGGATAACTCTCATAAAATTCCAATGATTTTCAATACGGGAAAAAGTCTGAAATAACGCATGAATACACAAAATTAAATTTTAATGAAACATCTTCTTACTCGGTGCGAGGATTGTAATGTTCTTGAGGTGTTTTCGAATGGAGAAGATGCACACGGAAACTATTCGTGCGTGACCTTTTCCCAATTTTGCAGATTTTGCGAGGTTCGCAAATTTTTCACAGCATTAACAGTTTTGCGAATATCCAAAAGTTTCCAAAATCGGAAAAATCGGGAGAATTTGAAAGTTTTAGCCATATTCAAAGATTTGAGAAATGTGGGAAGCTCGAAATTCTGCAAATTTAAAAATTTTGAAGACCTCTCAAAATTCCGAAAAGCGAGAATTTTGTAAGATATTGACAAATACGGGAAACTGTGGAATATTTCACCATCTTTCTAAAATCTGAATCAAACGCATTCTAATTTTCCTTCAAAAATTTCAAAAATTTCAAAAATTCCAAAAATTTCAAAAATTTCAAAAATTTCAAAAATTTCAAAAATTTCAAAAATTTCAAAAATTTCAAAAATTTCAAAAATTTCAAAAATTTCAAAAATTTCAAAAATTTCAAAAATTTCAAAAATTTCAAAAATTTCAAAAATTTCAAAAATTTCAAAAATTTCAAAAATTTCAAAAATTTCAAAAATTTCAAAAATTTCAAAAATTTCAAAAATTTCAAAAATTTCAAAAATTTCAAAATTTCAAAAATTTCAAAAATTTCAAAAATTTCAAAAATTTCAAAAATTTCAAAAATTTCAAAATTTCAAAAATTTCAAAAATTTCAAAAATTTCAAAAATTTCAAAAATTTCAAAAATTTCAAAATTTCAAAAATTTCAAAAATTTCAAAATTTCAAAAATTTCAAAAATTTCAAAAATTTCAAAAATTTCAAAAATTTCAAAATTTCAAAAATTTCAAAAATTTCAAAAATTTCAAAAATTTCAAAAATTTCAAAAATTTCAAAAATTTCAAAAATTTCAAAAATTTCAAAAATTTCAAAAATTTCAAAAATTTCAAAAATTTCAAAAATTTCAAAAATTTCAAAAATTTCAAAAATTTCAAAAATTTCAAAAATTTCAAAAATTTCAAAAAATTCAAAAATTTCAAAAATTTCAAAAATTTCAAAAATTTCAAAAATTTCAAAAATTTCAAAAATTTCAAAAATTTCAAAAATTTCAAAAATTTCAAAAATTTCAAAAATTTTAAAAATTTCAAAACTTTCAAAAATCAGAATGAAGTTCACGGGATATTGGAAGTTATTTTAACAATACTATATAATTGTCAATTTGCAACGTTTCGATTTATTTCAAATCTTCATCAGGCTCTAGAACATAAACATAAACAATGTCAGTCAAACCCATAACCGCAAACTGGCATGTAAATATCTATCAAATTATAACTCAGAAACGAGAACGAAACAAAAAAACCTTCAAAAATTTCAAAAACTCCAAAAATTCCCAAAATCACCCTAATTTCAACATTCAAACAACTAAAGGATCTTTAAACTTTTCAAAAGTTTCCCAACTCATGTTTAGTTTTCAGAGCCGTAGTTGGCGAAATAGTCTCCTTTTCCCAACACGTGTAAGATGAAATTGTTACGTACCACTTAAACCACTTTTTCACATTACCTTTATTATGAAACGGCCCGTACAGTGACTGCAATTGACCAAGGCAAAAATGGTCCGCAATGTGCGCAATTTCTGATATTGTTTGTCTCGAGGTTTCACCTGTGCAAATGAAATTGCATCGAACGATATGCGAGATCCTTCATTTTGTGCTCGACGGAATTTAAAGACTGCCTCACATATGATATGCCTTACTACATGGACCAACCGATGCTATTGTCACGCTTAATGAGCAGGAGTAATAATTCCTGTTTCATACAAACCCCCCTGGGGTCTATTCCAGAATATGTCCACAACCACCTGGATCATTGATTTCTCTCAAATCATTTTACACCCAATGATTAATTATGAATAACGATGATGATCCATAATGATACAACTTATTCACCATTTAGTCATTAATGAATCATTATATTCGGCACTCCATAATGGCGGTGTATTGAAATAGTGTGCTTTTTCTAAGTAGAAATTGAAACATGGTGTAAGATTGCGCTGACGGTACCGCGGTCTCGCTGCGAGATCCCTGCGACGTTGAGCCGTAAAATGTAGCAGTGGTCCTCGCCATTTTGGCAAAAAAGTGACTATTTGAAATGGAAACGGCACTTGAAAAATTTGGGAAACTGGAAAATTGTAGAAATACGTCAGATTAAAAATATGCCAAAGAAATTTATCATAATCTTTCGCCATCAACAATTTTTCCAATTAAAAAATAATGTGAAAATTTATATAAATTTGAAAAAAGTTGCGGATTCAAAACACTTCAAAATCAGCAAGAAATTGAATAAAAACTGGGAGAAACACAGGGGCTCACATGAAAACGAACCGCTCAGTCACAGAATGCAATTGCATTGGCCATGTTATTCAAACAATTCCCAAGTAAGACCACAGGGTAATCTAAAACTTCCCATGGGCCATTGCATTCGTGTAAACTTCAACTTTTACAGCGTCCGAAACCTTGTAAAACGGTGGAAATTAATTTCAAGCTGAAACCACCTCATTGCTTAGACGTATTTCTTTGAGTTTCATGGGAGCACTTGCAGTTAAATTGACCCACGTAGATGAAAAGATTTATTTTAGTTACCTCTCAAAGTGTGTTTGGCAACTCCATGGTATTTTATTTCTGTCAACATCGGGCTTAATTTATCTCTGAACAAGCGTACGTGTAATTTAGCTAGTTGGGTCCACTAGGGATGTAATCCTGGGCTTTCAAACTTTGGCGGGTTTATTCAAACTTCTCATGTCGATATTTCAATTCAGTGGCTTAGACATAGAACCACAAACGCAGTGCTTCTGTTGCCCAATGATGGCCACTTTTGTTATCCGTCCTCAAATTGTGTATTTGCATTGTAATGTTGACGTAAACTTGAAATATTCAACTTTCACGTGATAATTTACAACAATTTTTAACTTCCCGATAGGGAAGTTATTGTAATCACCCCGAAATCGAACTTTTTCATTTCGGCCTGTAACTGGTGTCTTAAGGGTACCAAAATGATCCCCGAAAAATTCACTGTGTGGGTGTGTGTGTGTGTATGTGCTCTAAATTTTGGTCAACGATTTCTCACGAATGGATACACCAATCGAAGCCATCAAGGTCTCAATCGACGCGTCTTCATGCAGCTCAGCCCTGATTAGTTTTTGATGGATATTGGTTCAGAATATATATTGTTATTAACAATTTCCATTGTTCATAGCGCTATATCTCGTAAACGGTTGGAGTTAGGGGAAAAATTTCTTGACATAAGCTGTTCCTCATTCAAAGATCCACATTTTATATTTTTTGACTTTTTCCCATAATATGCATAATTAAAGTGGTAGAGCCGTTAGAAAAAAATAATTTATGTGATGAGTGCATGAATGGAGACTGAATGGCGGCGGCGATCGCAAAACTTGGTCTTTACAAGTATACATGGACCGACTCAGAAGATAATACTTGTGCCATGGTAAACAACGACATAGTTTTTTTACAAAACACAATATAATTATTTGCGATTAACTTTTTTATTTAGATTTCTGAGATAAACGTTTCTTTGGTGGACTTTTTGACTTCCTCCCTACCTCGGAATCTTCCAAATTTTTCCTCTTTCTCCCCCTTTTCAACAAAACTGTCGGGCTTTTCTGCTTTGCTTTTATTTTTATTGAATAATGTTGACCTCGGGATACCAAATTGCTCACTCACTGCTTTGTACGACCCACCTGTGCTGATCTGCTCCAATGCATTTTGCACATCCTCTTCTGTATATCTTCTCTTGATAGCTGATTTAATTTTCCCCCTAAAATAGATAATTCATATGTTTACACAGGAATTCCAATTGACGGAATAACAAATAAAAAAGTTTTGTGCTACTTATGCGGGGATTAATTAATTTATTTATTTTATTAATTTATTACATTAATTTATTTTATTTCTTTTCTAAATAAATTGCAGTGCATGTAAAACGAGGTTAGATCACGTGTTCATCAACCATCCCCCCTGGTATTTTAGGGGGGATAGTACACTGGAACGCGTAATTTCTCCGAGTGATGAGACTTGAAGAAGGGTTTGAGTGTTTACAAACTCGTGGCGCTGCGAGAGCATTGCCCACCGAGAAAAATTGATTTTACATATCAAACGACCCTGCAGAAAGGAAAAAAGGCTATGATAATGAAATTTTGTACACGGAAATTTTTCGTAGTTTTGAACACACAAATAATTGCTACCCAGTCACTGCACTATAATTTATCAAAGCTGCGGGTAAAAAAAACTATATTCGTCTTTTCCGATTTAATACGGTAACTACATTGAATTTTCAGAGGATTTTAGTAGAAGTTCTTGGTGCACGCATGACATTTGTATGTAAGATTTATGTCAATCTTGTCTGCCTTTACGAAAAATATTTATGATTCACTCGCTGTAAGGGACGACGGTTCTTCCTCCATATTCGCTACATTCAATTCAGTCTCAATGTCCTCCTGAAATATAAAGAATAGGGAAATAAGTGAGTGAAACTTAAGATACACACACACACAAAAATGTTTTTTCAAAATATTTTCTCATGGATTCCGACCGATGCAGGAACGTTCCGTGTATGCTATCGGCGGTATCCATAAAATGAGATCGCGGCGTCGAGCGGGAACGTAACCCGTCGCATGAGGGGGGAGGGGGAGGGTGGGTTCCATCATAGGCGCGGGCTATCGTAGCACAGGGGTTTCTTGAGTTTTACCCTGTGTTGAGAAATACGATGGCCTAAAATGGCGACAGTCGGCCCCAGCCGCATGGGTGGGTGTCGGGTACCCCCCTGAAGAAATGCTTAAACGGCCGTTACCCGAGGCGTACAAATAAGAGGGACGGAGACAAAAGAAAACAACAAAAACACATACACAAACACGTGAACTCGCACATACTGTCGAATATACTTACACTCTCTCTCACACACACAGACACATACATAGAACGTGGGTGCGTAGATCCATATGGGACGCGACAAACTGTTGTGATACACTCAAAATTTTTTATATTAAAGAAATCTTCGTGAGATTTCAAATTTCTCATTCTTTTTTTATATCACCACATCCATTTGAATTTTCGAACTAATCCGTGTTCATCTTCTTTCATTATTGAAATTTTTGATAGTTTATACCGTTTATCAAATATTTACAGTTATTGACAATTTATGAAATATTTGGAACTGTTGGAGTAGTCTAAATCTGAAAAATGATGGCATAGGTACAAAAATTTACATAAAAGCTCTACTGTCCTAAGGCGCCAATTTTATGGCGTTAGTGGGCTCAATAGTTTGCCCACTACTTGTTTTAATCTACCACACTCACCGGTATTCTCCATATTTTTCCGCGTGGAAATGGAATGTAATGAAATTGTACATGCAATTGGGGCGTATAATTGGGAAATTTGATGGGGTTTCGCTTGTTTAATAATTCCCAAGAGCTTAGCTTACCAATGGTATTTCCGGTATATAGCCCTGACTGGATTCCTCAAAATGCATGGCCGTTGTATTGGAGATTGTAAATGGGATATCAACTGGTTCAACACTGATTCTGATATCGGGGTTGTAGTACGAAACGTAAGGCGGGAATTCAATGGTGCAACTAGGAGCAATTTCCAGTCGGGCTTCACTCGGGGACATTGTGTTGAGAACCCGACACGTCGTATGACCACAGCGTGAGATGGAGGTCTATAATTCAACCATGAGTACAATGCCAAGGATGTTCTAGTGAGATTGAGGGCGGCATCAAAAAATGCAGCTACGAATTGCAGATGTCTAACTTATCAGCAGGGAAAATTGTGTGTATGTCCATGTGTGTGTGTGTTCAAAAAAATTGAGCGACGGAGAACCGAGCATTTTAGGCTAAAAATGTTTGATAACATTGTTTTGTAAAATCACACGTTCTCGAAATAATCTTCCACATGGATCCAGGTGGGACGAACCACTGGTAGAGGATTCAAGATCAGACTGGGTGGACAGAAATGGATGGGAGGAGCAAACAGAAGGTAAGGACGTGAGGTAAGTAGGGTACGTAGATTGGAAGAAAGAGGACAAAATAAAAGGGGAGCCTGGATTTTTGAAAATGATGAAGCAGCCTTGGTGTCAGGTGTTTTACAAGGGTATCACCGAGTAAAACAGTGGCAACCGAGGAGATAAAATGAGACAGCTTGAAATAAGATACGAATCCGGCAGAGACAAGAGCGCCGTGATACCCTGGGCGTGCAAAAAAATAAAGACAGAGGAGGGACATCTGAAACGAATGGCGACACCCAGGGGGGAAGGGGTGGAAGTTTAGGGACTTTCCGTAACTGGCCAATCTGTAACTCGCCCAGCACCAGAAGTTTATTAATTCGTTGACAATTCAGGCGCCTGGGCTAATTTGAACGTAATAGCACAAAAAGTGCATTTTGTACATATACTCGGGGCAAAATCGAACGGTACCGGGTCAGTATTATTTTCTCCAGCTCCCCCATAAATGTCAGGAGGCGTGCATTGGGAAATTTTCAAATTTCACAACGAAACCCCTTTACACATGTGGGATACGATTTAAAAGATAAAACAGCTTGAAATTTAACTTCACTTTAATATCACTAAAAACGATTAAATACAATAAAGGGTAGAAAGTCTCCTCGAACAATTTGAAAACGCTTCACATACAAATACAATACGTCTAATGCCTCAACTGAGGACTTCGTCTAACATCTATAAAAGATGAAGAACCTTCTACAGGTACTTCCGCGTCAATACTCTAAATTCGAACATCAACCCTGACGGACGCTCAATTTCCCACTTCTAAGATACTCCCCCACTACGACTACTTGGGCCTGATTGGCTAATACAAATTTTGGGAGATGCACCCAAAATTTGGCAACATGGGTTATGACAATTTTCCAACCCATGCGTCATCATCGAGGGTCCGTCAGAATTGTACCTCTAGGGCAATAAACCGATGAAACTAATGATTTCTAGAATACGCCTACTTCACGCAAGAAGGGTCCAGACGCTCGTAACAATACTTGGTCTTAGAACTACTCCAATAAACTCATTTACGTATATTATGAACCTATAACGAGCAAACGTAATTCCCCGGTGTCTAGACATGAGTAAATTCCTGAATTTTTCGATACTACACACATAGCTCAATTTTGCAATTCAATTAACTCGCATATTACTTTAGACTAATATTGAACAACTCTAAATTTTCTTCCAATGTTAAATGTTCATCAATGTCATTTCAAGATTGGATTGGGGATGGAGGGCGCATGAGAATATTAATAATGCGTTCGCTCGCTTGTGCTGGGGCTTTATCACACAAAATGAAGTTTATTCCCCTGATTGACAGACACAATTTCCGAACATCTACGCGGTAACTCACGACCTTCGTAAAATGATGAAATCTATCCCCAAGATACACAACTCACCCATATAATATTGAAAATCCAAATATCATGAATTTAAAAGGATAGCGTGTAGTCATAGGAAATACTGACATGCTCAATCAGGATTGAAATACTGAATTTATTTTACGGCAAAACGTACGTTTCAACGGCCATAAATATCATTTTCTGGTTGCACTTTATAGGGAATGCCTGCAACTTCAGAAATGGTCAGAATAAAGAATGCCAAATTCACAATTCATTCTTGTGATTTTTAAAAATTTGGAAAAATTTTCAAAATTCTTCACTCCGAAATTCGTTATATATTTGTTTTCAATTCAGAAAATAGGTCATAAGAAAAAAAACGGGAAGAAAAATGGGGCTAAATCTGGATCATAGGCGTGTTTTTTCGCTCAATAAAACTAATAAAATTGAATGAATTCCACCAGAAGTCTGTTGTTTTACCGCTGCTAAATTCAGCAGCATTGATGATTTTTATTTGAAAAATTTACCAGTGCACGCCGCTCATGTTTTTGCGTTTGGGTAGACTTTGATAGCCCCAGTATTAAATACAGCTTGACCCTTTCATTCCAACATCACCAGAAGTAATTACAATTCACAGAGAGTTATCCACTCATACAATGAATGTGAATTAAATGCGCCTAGTACGCTTTCACTTGAAAAGCCATCGTGCATCAACGAATAGCAATGACATTTGATAACCTGATTTTTCCTCGCTTCCGGTATACCTTTTCATTCAAAATCAAATGGGATTTTATAGCACACGAAAAAAACTCATGTAGAATAGCAAAGAGAAAGAAGTTTCCAATTGCCACAGTGAAAAACCTAACTCAATTTGCGACAAAAATATTTAATGTTAAATCTATTATTCAACGTGCTGACACTATTTTTGGGAAGAAATTTGGAAATCTGCGAAAATGGTGGAGATTAGAAAAAGTCTCCCGGGCACAGGAGAGTCGGGTAGGGTGACGATGCGAACAGCGAATCTGTGACTCATGAGAACGTGACCGGTGGGCACTCGACTGTATAGGAGAAACTGAAGAATGAGTGAAAGATGAGGCGCGCAAACACTGGGAAGTAATTTAGACAGGACTGCCAGCTCCAACCAGACTAACGGAAATCACAAGGAGAGCTATCAAAAAACCGCTGAACTTGGGGGTACTAGGCTCCATGGACCTGCAGGTACCCGGGACCAGGTAATCATGAACAGACTCAGAATAGGTCATACTAAATTAACGCATAACCACATCACGACGAAGGAAGAACCGCCGACATGTCAAGGTTGCCAAACGAGAACATGTGTGAAATATACCTGGAGAGAAAAAAATCGCTGAAATTACCGACACTGTTATCAAAAGTTCCTGACAAGAATTTCCTAGAAAAAAATTCGGTAATTTCTTAGAAGATGGATTATCTCTCATGAGAGTTAAGATCACAATGTAAACCATTGATATACCAATGTCTATAAAGTCGCTAAGGACCGAGCAGTGGCAACTTCAAATGAAGGGAAAAAAGTTTTCGAAAATTGAAATGCATTCAGCAGAGAAAACATTTGCATTTCTCATACTCACGAATGTTAGTAGCCTAGCTTTGCGCAGGAGAAACAGACACACTGGTGACACCGTGTGAAGGAGGGACTCCACGATGAGCAAAATCAATGCCAAAATAGTCAAAAAGCCGGTGATAGTGATCAGCACAATACATTCAGCTGTGACAAGGACAATCTGAAAGTAAAGGGTGATGAAGTCACAAATTGTTTTATTTATCACACGATATGTTTTTGATGTTGACTGATAGGAAAAACGCAGAAATACGCTGAAATAGTAAAATGTGATTTTTTTTTAATTTAATTGATTTCAAATTTTGAGTTTGTGATATTATTGACCGTTGGAAAAGTATTACAAATTTTGGAAATTTTCGCAATTGGTGAGAGTCAAAAATTTGTAATGCCTTTGAAATTTTAGAAATTTTTAGTTTGTTTCAGTTATTGAAAAAATTAATTCGGCAAATATCTAAAAATTTGGCAATTTCTAACAATTCTTTAACTTAATATAAAATTGTTGGAATATTGTGAATTTTCAAAATGACTATTACAATCACTCAAATGGAGGAAAATTCATAATTGCGTAATTTCCATAACAGAGTTGTTGCGTTCAACTCCATTGAGCGCGTTCATTTACTAGTTAACAATTTAATATGCGAAATGGGAGCAATGGAAAATTTATATGGAGAACTACCATTGAAAAAATAACATTTTACAAACATGGAAGGATACGGAACTTGCATGTTCTTTTTTGAAAGTAAATCTAATAGTACTCTCCAATGGATGAAGATACTAGTAATTTTTTTAGTTATTATTTTTTAATTACCGAAATTGTGGAAATGGAAATTTTCAAAATTTTACAAATTTTTGAAATTTTACAAATTTTCGAAATTTTACAAATTTTCGAAGTTTTACAAATTTTACAAATGTTACAAATTTTATAAATTTTACAAATTTTACAAATTTTACAAATTTTACCAATTTTACAAACTTTCCAAACTTTTGAAGTCGCTGAAGCAATGGTTAGTGGTAAGATTATCCTAAAATAAATAGGACGTGAGTGTGACCCTCGACAGGTCGCATCTATAACTTCCCGATAGTGTGTGTGTGTATGTGTGTGAGGATACACATATGAAGTCACGTTCTATATCAGTTACGCGAATTCCACTATTGATCGATTATTACGATTTTCTATCAATATCTCGTAAAATATGATGCCAAGCAAAAAAAGTAATACAAGATGAAATATGCAGTTTCATGAGAGGAGCAACTTTTGTTTAACAGTTTTGATCATATCTGTCACCGTTCTCGAGATACAGTGTTATAGCCAATTAAAATTGTTAATAACAATTGAAGGAATTGTTTTTCAACATTGACACTCCTTTCCGCCCTGGACATCAGTCAGAGATAATTTTGTGTCAAAGGAGAAACAAATCGATCTAGCCTTTACCGTTTCATGAAGAATGACTCACATACGAACACACTAAAATTTGTCAGAATGATGTGAAACATCGAGAAAAGTTAAAATTTTCGATTTCTGAGACTTCATTATCGAGGTGATTACAATAACTTCCCTAAACCGCGAAGTTGAAGAAACTATTAACACTAGAAAAAACACTATAAAAGCGTTCCTAAATTTGTAAAAGCTGCGAAATATATCAAACAGTTCATGAAAGTAACACATCACTAATAGTTCTGCAAGACTTCTCCATAAAATTCTAAAAAAAATCATTACTAATTAAAAAAAAAGTCTACTTCCAAAAAATATAATTGCATAAATACATTACAAGTACGCAAAAGGGTTCTACTCAGCCGAGTATGTCAATCACCCAAATGGCATAAAAGTACTCACTTTGATGATTGTCATAATTGGGTTATCACCAAAAAATCCACGACTTCATTGTAACAGTGGGCGTTCACTTCCTGGTTACCAATTTAATGTGGAAAATGGAAGTAATGAGCTCCTCAATTCCCATGGTTGGGGGTGCGTGAAAATGTCAGCTATTAAAACGACGGAGGGAGAATGCCTCTAGGGGAAAGATTGACATGTGTGCGAAGTGTGCGCGTATAAGTGAAAAAAAATGACTTTCTGTCGAGCCGCCATTTGTGATTGTCTTTTCATTACAGAAGTGAATCGCTCAATTTTTTTTTGCCTTCGTTTTTTTTTCCGAACAAAAAATTTGCTGACTTTCCTTTTGTGCCATATATGGAAACGGTTCGAAATATGAATTGAAAAAAGGAGATATTTTTCATATGTGGGTCATTTTTCTCATCTGCCCACCTTTTTGCACCACTTTATCATGGTACATCAAAGAAAAGTGGAATTTTATCTTCTATTCTAGGCTGAAAACAATTCATTCTAAACAATAAAAAAATTCTGAACAATGCTACACCCTTGGAATTTAGAAAAATTCATTCGTAAGATTTTACTAAAAAGTTGATTATCTCGTTAACGAGTCATTGCCCGGGAAAAATGTTATAAAATGTATTTTGTAGAGCATGCAATTTCAGTCAAAGATCAGATATGTCATTTTTTTCTAAGCCGACTCGTTCGTGAGGTAGTCCACACAATCGCTTCGCTAATCAAAAAACTGGAGAACCACGGCGGCATTTCCCCCCCCCCCCCCCCCCCAACACACACGCAGAGAACATCGAAGCTTTGGTATGGTGGGCAGAGTATCTGCCTACCACGTTAAAGGTCCGAGCCTCGCGCCCAGCCTCCAGAGAATGTATCACATGATGAAATATTTCCTCACAGATTCCGACCGATAACAGGAATTTTCTGCGTATGCTATCGGCGGTACTCATAAAATGAGACTGGAAGGCCTGCCGGGAATCTAACTCGACGCAGGAGGGGGGTCGCACCATAAGTGATGGACATCATAGCATAGGGGTTTCTGGAGGTTTACCCTGTGTTCAGAAATACGACGGCCTAAATGGCGAAAGCCCGCCCCAGACGCATTCGTGGGTGTCCAGTACTCCCTTTTGAAGAAAATGCTGCAGAGCGACTACCGTGGAGAGTACGGGAGAGCGATTGGAGGAGAAAAAACACACACGCATGGGCAACAGCCCTTGGGGCTGTTATCAAGTTTCGCATTTAATCCCCAAGTCGGGGAAATTTCGGATATTTGTAAAAATTCCAAAGATTGTTCAATTTTTCAATTTTGTTTGACTAAATTCTTGCCAAATTAATTTTTTATTTACGATTTCAAAACTCGTGAAATTTCCTTAAATTTTACGATGTTATTGAGTCAGTTATTTTTTTAGAATACTTCAATTTTTTTAATATTTTTGTATAAATATGATATTTTTATTCACGTGTGATTTTAATTGACCAATCAATCAATCAATCAACGATCGCTTGTTTGGGATTTTATTTCAACAAAATGTTAATCACTAGCGGTTCTATCAACTAGCGATGTTCTGTGCAGATGGTCTAAATGAGGATGCTCTCATTTGCGCTCTGAACTCATTTCCCGTCAATCATCAGTTTATCATTATTAATAACAGTATAGCGCGGTAAACCTTAACGAAGCAAACTTTTTCATTTATCTTATTAAATTTCTCATGGGAAGTTCGGATTGTAATTGAACTGAATGTGTCAAAAAATTTTATATCAATAATTGAAATGTAAAGAGCAAGAAAAAAAATTGGCACATCAATAAGAATGTAGCTTTCTCCTAACACTTTCCTTTTAGTCTTTCGAAATTTGATTTTTTTTTTAATTCCAAAAATTTTAAAGATTTCAAAATTTTTAAAAATTTTGAAGATTTCAAAATTTTCAAAAAGTTTAAAGATTTCAAAATTGACAAAAATTTTAAAGATTTCAAAATTTTCAAAAATTTCCACAACCTTAAAGATTTAAAAAAATACAAAAATTTCAAAAAAATCAGGATCGTAAAAAATTGCAAAGTTTTTAGAATTTTAAAAATTATTGCAAGTTCAATACTATCACAATTCCCGAAACTTCCCAAAATCGCCTATAAAATATTTCGAAATACTGAATAACATATCTCCAACGCCCTATGTAAAATTCGCGGATATTTTATCCCCACATCGGGAATACTTATCTCCTCGTACCGAGTATCTTTATACCTTTTTTTCTACATTCGTACCGCGCATACACATACGTGAAAATAAATTCAGGTTTTTCGGGTGTACAAGAGTGAATCGCTCAATTTTTTCTCCCCCTATACTTGGCAATGTGCACAAGAGCAGGAAGATGAAAGATCGAGCTTCTGCGATTGTCATTTGAACACTGAGCACGTGCTGGTGTGATGGCCCTTAGGCATAGGGCCACAGTAACAGATAGGCGCGGAGTGAGAGACAATGGGCAGATAGTTTGGAAGAGGCCATAAGTTTTCCAAACTCTTGGATGTGAGAGATTTCGAAGGCTACGAGGGTCGGGATTCTTTGGGGAACAGAAGCAGGACAATATTTTTTATCAAACAACGACATCATTGGATTACGAGCTGATTCAATTTGTGTATCCCTAAAATGGACATTTTCAATTGTCTTGTTACATGTGATTTAAGGAGTTACACCACCCTGAAAAAAATCATCATTTTTGTTGAGACAGCTGCCACTCTCACAAAAACTAATTCTGAAAACCTACGATACAAATTTTTTTTTTTTGGATTTTTCAGATGATGCCTTTTTTTTTTTTTTCTTAAGTAAGTATTAATCCTTGATAGGATTATTTACAATCGTTGATACAGTGTTCAGGGTAAATTTACAATATTGCTGTATCTATGATAATTTTAAGAAAGTTAACATAGTCTTATACAAATCCAGATAACTGGGATTCGGCATGGCTCCTTAGCTTACGATGACATAATAATGAATTAGAGCACCGGGTGAGAAATTCCGTCCCCGACGTGTGCCACAGATGGGCAGATGATGCCTAACAGAGGAAACATGGACCCCGTATCTGCAAGGATTTTCCATACATGGTCGCGCTTGACGACCCGGACTCTGTCATTTTTTTACTTTGGTGATTTTTTTTTTTCGAAAATATTCTGGAGAATACCTGCTATATATGGATAGAATAAATGTTTTTTCCTGAATTTGATGATGATTGCACAACATAAATTCATTTTTATACTTGTTTTCTGGGCAGTCGAGGTGGTATAACCCCTTAATATTGGGGTCAAAGTGAACGACGCTTGCCAATAGAGGGCGGGGAGGGGGATGAAAATAAAATCCGATTGAGGTTCAACTTCTGAGGTACTGAGTATTTCAAAGAACGCTGAAATCGATAGGACAACCTAACATTGTCAACTTCTGGTGTAGTACATTTCCCATATATAAATCTCCAGTTTGGGGCTGAGGTTTTCCCGTACAATGAGTTCCGGATTACCCCTTCCATGCACGCAATAAACCTGTCCATAGAGAATGTGATTGCTCGAGTAGGATCCATGCATGATGGTGTAGCCCCCAATGACTCCAAAACGTTCATATTACATCGTCCAAGAACCAACACATTTTTATCTATGAGATTCAATGCCACAAATGTACATATAATGAGATTTTGTATGCATATAATGAGATTTATTACAGTTTTTGAGACTTTCAAATTTCTGAAATTTCCAAAATAAATTTTTTCAAGTTATTGGCAGGCTATCATACGCATTCATAGTACATTCTCAGTAACACCTGTCAAATCTATTCTCGTTCTGCACAACGTGAACAAAATCTCCCATATTTAACAACAATTTTCTTAAAACAAATTTAACTTCTGTTCTAAAAAAAATGGCATTGTGGACCCATGATGTCCCCGAACCCATGTCGTTTAAGCGAGATCAAATTTTGTTATAATTCTATTTGCATTCAGCAAGAGCTTTTTTGCATGAAATAGCGGCATGAGAAGGCGAAATGGCTCGAGATAATTCAATTTGTAATTCCAAGCGATATTTCTCTTCAAATCTGCGTTGCCTAATTTAATGGGCCAAAAACACGCTCGTTGAGTTGACGTGGAACATCCGAGAAGTGTTATCGAGTGTGTTGAATAATGTCATCAGGCAAGATGACTCTGGCGCAAATCCACTGGATTCTAATAGAATCAAAAAGGGTGGTTGATAAAGGGGAAAAGACGTTTTATATTCTACTCAATTGTCCTTTGAATTCTCTAGGTCGTGTGCCAAGTACCGCCCCTAAGACGAGGGTGAGGCTGCCTTTCTGGAACATCAATTTGGCCTCTAGCTCGCGAGATTTAATTTAATTTTTTTTTCACCGGCCGATGCAGAACACTGTTTTGATACCGTACCTGACATCTAGTAAGTGCGAAAGTGGAGCTTGGATTTGAGTGCAGTGGGATAGGTAGAGATCTACTTTGAAGCAGTGTTTTTCTTTATGCGATGGATCATAGCAATATCTATAGATATACGCTAGTACGAAGCTAGCGAAAATTTTGTCTTCAACTTGGTTTGCTTTCAAAAATATATGTGAACATGAAAAGGGGAAAATACCGATTAGTCATTTGCTCAAGTTACTGAGAAAAATTTGAAAGCAATTTTACCGACAGTGACAAGCCAATGTTGACCGAGCACTGATACGCCAGCTCCCTTGGTTGGGTATTGATAGTATCATAGTGCGGACGAATAGTTAGCAGATGAAAAAGGAATTTTTCAATGAAACTAATTTAGGCATTTCAGGAATAATTCAGGATAATTTAGGACTAAATAGTTTATTTATTATGATTCTTTTATTTATACCCGTATAGTTAGCAGATTTTTTCGAAAAAAAAATGAATCACCCTAGATCGACGCGAAATAATTTGCAAACCCTAAAAAGCATTTCCGAATTTAGAAATAATCGCTTTTATTTTTAATAATTTTTTTTTTTGCTCCGCAGCGCCATCCCTTCAGGCGCAGTGTGTAGGCGCCTGGGACTATTGCGGGCACTCAGCTGTTCATTAGTTAGAATATTGCCGCAAAAAGAGAACCAGTAATGACCAGTAAAAAATTGTGAAATAATTGTTTGATTCAACTGCAACTCAATTTTTAGGGGCCATAGTAATGTAATGCGGGGCAAAACGGATACTTGGAGCAAAATAGACATCTCCAAAATGTTGTCGAATTTCGCATTTATTAACATTTTCAGAATTTTTTCAATATTTGAAATTTTGTGTATGAAGGGGGGGGGGGGGGGTAAATGGACCCCTAAGAAAAAAGTTATTATTCAATGTTTCTGATTATTACCACTACCCAAACCCATGTTACGCGTCCGTCATTTGAAGAAGTTAGGATTGGTGTGGGTAAAATGGACCCCTCCCCCGGTGAGAAAATTATTTTAATCAATTTTTGAATTACCCATACTAATGACAAAAAGTTCCAATGTTAAATTGGGCGAAAATCGAAAAAAATTAATTTGACTTTTTCGACCCCATCGATTTACACACCTACCCACCCGCAGATCCAACAATGCGTCGATCCACTCTCTTACTTCTCACTTTCAGTCATCCACAAATAAAATAAAAAAATTAGTTTAAAAACAGAGAGGGTCCATTTTAACCCCTATTCCCCTATGAATTTGAAGAATTTCAACCCTCTGGAAGTTTCCGAAATTTTCAAAAAATTTGAAAATTTAAGCCCCTAAAGTTAGCCGAGCAGGATCAGACAAATGCACTGTTTTCCAAAATTACGTGCTTTTTACGTGTTTTTTAGGTACCGTATTTAGGAAAGGTCTAGCCGAATAAGATAGGTGAATCTGCCCCCACCGAATTTCGTGTCGCCGATTTTTTCTGTTATTCAGGATGGTAAAAGATGCTTACATACCAAAAATCAAATTTTTATCGGGACTGGTTTACATTTTGTTCAAAAAAAACCGTTTTTTCCAACTTGATGGTTTTGAAAAAAAAAATTTCCCTAAAAATTATTTTAAAAATTTGCAAAAAATTCGTAAAACCTATCAATGATTAGCGTTCACGGAAACATTTAAAAAAAAATTTTTCCATATCCCATTATACAAAAAAAAAATATAGAAGTTTTTAAACATCAATATTAGTATCTCTACTCGATTCGAACCTACTTTGAAGAGATTCATCACATTACCCTACCCCCTTCCCTATAGGCTGACGGAACGAAAAATTTTAGTTTTGCCTGCGTCATAAAAAAAAAGTCACATTTTCGGTTTTTTGGTAATATAAAATTTATTGTTTATATACTTTGGATATACTATATGTATAATATATTATCACATATGACACATACTGTATCTATGTATATATTAATCTTCATCGCTATCACTATTGATCACAGCCTCCACTTCTTCTACGTCGAACAGCCCCGATGGAATGTTCATGCTGGTCTGATAATTTTGGATATATATCGAGCATTTGAAAGATAATAAATGACTGCAGCAATGTGCGAACAGCAGCCGACAGTTCTCTTCCTGTTTGGGCAATCACAAACATAGCGATGAATCCCAGAAACACCTTGTGAATTACGCGTGTATTCAATATAGCCTTTGTACGTTTTACTGTTGATGTGCCTCGATCTTACAGAGAGTTGAATTATGGCGTGGTTCTCATTTTCTGATCTCTTCAAATAGTTAAGTGCAATTTGTCCATCATCATCCATCATTTCCGCTAAGTAACTTACTACCTGGGAAAGTTGATATGAGCCAGTGAACAGTATTTTTAGTTGTCTTTCAGTCAGTTCTGGGAAATCTAGTAGATCCGCCGATGTCAGTTCGTAAAAAAGCGTTTTACGACGGTCCAATGGTCCATCTCTGCTTCTTCTGCTAATTAGTTTTCCACATTACGCCTAGACTTCATTTGCTCAATAATATCGTCTCTCATCCCAACATCAGAACCAATCTCTTTCCAAAGGTATTATTTAAATAACAAGCAATCGTAAAGAATGACTGAACGTTCGGGAGTAGTTTATTATCCAAACTGTGATGAAGTAGCTTGAATTTCTAACCGAGGATGCCATGAACTACCTCGACCACCCAACGAACTTTTGTTACGCATCGGGAGTGATTTGATTCTGCGGTTGTGAGCTGACGACGTTGGCCTTTTAATGCTGGCGTAAGCACTCGATAGCCCCTTTCTTCCAATTGTTTCACCACATCACGGAATCCGCGATCAACGACACAAATGTCACCTGGCTTCATGATTCGTTGGAGACCATTTGGTTTATCTAGAAGGCTTTTCATGATTTCGGCGTCGTTTTGATTGGCATAAAACGGACCCTCTGTCTCAACAACAAAACCATTACTAGTACAAATAGTGAAAGGTTTGCATAATGGAACTTTCTTCTGCCCAGAATACGATTTTCGCTGGTAACTGTTATTTGTACTTTTTTGATGTCTTATGTAAGTTCCATCAAAAATGAGTACTAATTGGTCATCCAGGTCATACAATTGTTTAATTGTGTCAGATGTTTGGTGCTCCACGAGATCTTCCCTAGATTTACTTGAATATCCGAACCCTTCGGGTAAAATATCTTGTTCAAATGAATGTATGACTTCCGCACAATAATCTGAAACTTGTTGCTCTCTATCGAGCCCAAGTGCAGCTGCAATAATACTATTCGAATTTCCCGTGCTCATTTTAAACAGAAACACTGTCAGAGCTTGCAGAATGGAATGGTTCTTGGAATTTCTCATCGATTTCATCTTTGAACACAGCTTGAACACAGAACTCCATAAACAGGAGAAGGAGGAGAGAGATAAGAGGAAGAGGAACGTGATAATAAGGGGTATGTCTGGGATAAGTATGAGTGGTAGGGAAGAGGCGCAGGGGATGTTGAGCTCGTTAGGGGTGGAGGCAGTGATTGAGGACACAAGAGTATTAGGGAGTGGGGATGGAGGGAATGAGAGGAAGTTAGTGTGGGTGAGTTTGAAAGATATGGATGCGAAGAGGGACGTGATGGTAGAAAAGAGAAAGCTGAAGGGGAGAAGAGAAAGGATTGAAAACGACCTGACATGGAGGGAGAGAAGAAGTAAGTGGGCAATAGAAAGGAAAGCGAGGGAAGGGAGACCTAAAGGTAAAGGGGTAAGGTATACAAGGGAGAGAGTATGGATTGAAGAGGAAGTATGGACATGGTGCGAATTAAAAGGGCGCTTAGTTAAGGAAGGACGGAAATTGGGGATGAAAGGGGAGAGAGGAGGGAGAATAGCAGGTGAGAATGGGGGAGTGAGAAAGGAACCGATACAGGTAGAGGGCAGAAGAGGAATGGGGTAGAATAGGAGGCTGGAGGGTTGAGGAGAGGAGGCGAGGGTTGGAGGGTTAGAGAGGCGTGGGGGTGGGACTCGAAGGAGACGATTGTGCAAAAAAGAACACGAGGAGCACGGAAACGGAGGCCCCTCTGATTCCCTGACTCATTGCTCTGGTTTGATTATGGTTGATTTAGTTGGGTAAGAGGAATGTATTAGAAGGTAAAGTGAAGGTTAAGTTTAGGTTAAGGTTAGGTTAAGGTTGCCCTTTGTAAGAGTTTTGTAAAGGGGACGGAAGCCCTAAAAGTCCGTATGTTCAGGATTGATGTGTAAAGAAGATGAGAGAGGGGGCGGAAGTCATTGTAACCCTTAGGGGATCAATAAACATATACATATGTAGGAGACTATATTTTCACTGGGGAATATTCATGCAAAAGTGAGTGTCGCCAGTGGGGAATAGGTTTTTGGGGTATTCTTTAGAAATAAGCGAACATCTGCCGGGATTAAAATAATAACACAATTAAGAATGTCTGGGCCTCGGAAAATGGGCGAATAGTTGTAGCAATAATGAGTTCGAGGTTATGAAACAATAAAATAAGGGACCGTTGGGGTCTTCTAGGTAAACGACGGTTAGAATGAATAAGAATGCATGAGTAAGTGAAACCGAGGGTGCAAAATAGAGTGCAAAAGAATGAGTGTAGTTAACAGTGAATGGGAAAAGGACAGCGATGGGCGTTTTTGGATATTTAAGGACCTGTAAGTGAATGGGAGGTCAGTAGTTGTTAGTTGGACATTGAAGTGATAATGTCTATTTTCACGCGCGAGTAATTGGAAAGCCGGTTGACATTGTTCAAATTGAATCGGTATGATTGAATGAGTGCGGAACAATGAGCGTGAACTTTTCTGACTGAATTATGTATCTTTTTACCACGAATAAATAGTTATACTTGTTTGATAAAATTACTGACATGAATCCTACAAACTTGGGGGCTCAACCGGGATCACGCCAGTATTAGAATTATTTGACGGGTATGACTAAAGTGCTGAAAAAGTGAAGTGCAGTGACGTGAATCAATTAGTGTTTACACAACGTGTGATAAGCAGACGGCCAAACGACGAAAAAACATTACTCGAAGTGTAACCCAATTGCATTAAAAGTGACGATGACGGAAACCGGAGCATCTCCAAGCGTCGAACAAGTCGCAGAGATGGAGATTGAAGATTTAAGGGAGAGACTAGAGGCTATGGGCAAATCCATCAAGGGAACCAAGGCCGTTCTAGCAGAGAAACTCCGTAAAGCATTATATAAAGCTAATGCTGATACGGTTAATAACGGAGAGAAGATCATTAGAAACGATAATTCGGATGTCGTGGATTCTAGTGACGCTGAATCAGTGAAAGACGGGCTAGACGTAGAGACGATGCGTAGAGCCGAGCTTAAGGTTGAACTTCGCAGCCGAGGACTCAAAATAACGGGAAAAAAGAACGGGAAATCGGAACTTCGTATGAGATTGCAGAGGTCCCTGGAAGGAAAAAGCAGATCCGAAGATGAGTCCAGCAGCGACGACACACCACCAAGAAGAGTTACGAGACCAGAGCCTAGACCGATCTTGAAAAGTCCAGCGTTGACCCTCAAAGACGTTCGAGAGTCCCTGGAAACATTCAGCGGTGATGCAGGTGAAAATATTCACCATTGGATAACGTCTTTTGAGCAAATGGCAGATATGTGCAACTGGTCTGATGCTCACAGGGTTGTGTACGCTAAAACCCTATTGGTGGGATCAGCAAAAGTAGTGACGAACTACGAAAGTAAAGCTACAACAAAGGAGATGAAAAATACCAAGAATACATTTATCGTATGTTGGAAGTGGCCAGTCACACGGAGATCGAGATGGAATCGACGATTCAATATATCGTTGACGGTATAAGGGATGAGGAAGTTAACAAATCCGTGCTTTATGGTGCAACGACGATCAAAGAACTCCGAAAGAAATTCAAAGACTACGAGGCCCAAAAGAACAACAGCAGTAAAAATAGACAGCAGACGAAAAGTGCCGTTAACGATAAAATGAAGAAAACAATGACAGATAATAAAGTGCCGTTCAACAAAGGATCGAGAGACAAAAAACATTGTTTCAATTGTGGTGCTAAGGATCACGTGAGTTTTAATTGTCCAGATAAAGACAAAGGTGCCAAGTGCTTTAATTGTGATGAGTTTGGCCATATTTCGAGTGCGTGTACCCAGAGATCCAAGCGACGTGATGCCGATGCAGCGAGGCCGAAGACGAGGGTCGACGCGTTGAAATCAGCTGACAAAAAGAGCTATAAAGAGGTGGGCATCTTAGGACAAAAAATAACAGCAGTTATCGACTCAGGTAGCGACTTGCATTTGGTACGTGCTAGCCTGTATGTACGATTAGGGGCACCTCCACTACAACAAAAGAAGATACCGTTTGATGGTGTCGGTGCGCCCAATATGAGTACCTTGGGGCGTTTCCGAACTCAGGTAGAAATCGACGGATTGAAGTTCGAGTTCGATATTGACGTCATTCCGGACGAATACGTGGGACATGATTTTTTGATCGGAGGTGAATTATCCGATCATGCAGAAGTCAGGTTCAGAAATCGATGGCCAAAGCGGGTTAATTGACAGGATTAAGAAGGCACAACAAAAAGATCCAGAGGTGGTGAAAATAATCGAGACTTCACAGAGGAATACCAACGATGATTTCAAACTATCATCACGCGGCATTCTCTACAAAGAGTATGCAGGAAACGAGTTGCTGGTGGTGCCGAGGACTATGCAACATGAAGTGATCAAAGCCGCGCACGAGCAAGGTCATTTTGCATGGAGCAAGACCGAGCATGTGTTGAAACAGCAGTTTTGGTTTCCTAGTATGAAGCAGAAAGTGCAGAAGATCATCGACAACTGTGTGAGGTGCATCTTGACAGAAAAAAACAGGGGAAAGCTGAACGATTTTTGAATCCAATTGAAAAGGGAGATACTCCCTTACATACCTATCATGCTGATTATTTGGGACCAATGCCGTCAACGAAAAAAAGTTATTACCATCTATTTGCTGTGGTGGACGCATTTAAGAAGTTTGTGTGGCTATATCCAACACGCTCTACAACAGCTGATGAGGTAATCAACAGATTGAAGAGACAGGCCGTAACCTTTGGCAGCCCACAGAGGATCATCACCGACCGAGGGACTGCATTCACATCCAAGGCGTTCCAAGGATATTGTGACGAGGAGAAAATCGAGCATGTGCTCGTAACGACGGGCGTACCGAGGGGTAATGGACAGGTAGAAAGGGTCAACCGTACAATTATACCTGTTCTGACGAAGCTGACGATGCCGAAACCCCTTGAGTGGTATAAACACATGGACAAGGTGCAACAGCTGATCAATGCAACACTGAATCGGAGCATTGGTATGACGCCATCCAAGTTACTCATCGGGACGAAGATGAAGTTGAAGGATGACATAGAGCTTCGAAGGATCATCGACGAAGAGATTGTTGCAGCGTTTGAAGAAGGTCGTTCAAAACTGAGGGAAGCAGCAAGAGAAAAATTGTTGAAAGTGCAAAATGAGAACAAACGCACGTTCAATAAAAAGAGGAAACCACCAAAGGCGTACCAGCCGGATGACCTAGTAGCCATCAAGAGGACGCAGTTCGGACCAGGATTGAAGGTGCACACGCCGTACCTGGGTCCCTAAAAAATAACTAGAGTGTTGAGGAATAATCGGTACTTCGTGGAGCAAATTGGGGAACATGAAGGCCCCAATCGTACGAGTTCAGCAGCTGATCACATGAAGCCGTGGTCCAAATCCGTGGATTTCCTGGCCTACGACGACGATGATGGAGCAGAGGCTGTACCAGACGATTCAGATGTGGACAGCATCGAGGACGATGCTTAACTTCAGGACGGCCGGTTGTAGGACACTATATTTTCACTGGGGAATATTCGTGCAAAAGTGAGTGTCGCCAGTGGGGAATAGGTTTTTGGGGTATTCTTTAGAAATGAGTGAACATCTGCCGGGATTAAAATAATAAAACAATTAAGAATATCTGGGCCTCGGAAAATGGGCGAATAGTATAGCACATTTGGCATCTATATGTGTTTTAAGTATGCCAAACAAAACTTCCCGATTTGTAATTTGCGATTCCGATTCCACGCATACGAACACACACAAAAACACACACATACACAGATTTGTTAAGAATTCGACGGGACTCATTTTGGTATCCTTACAACACCAGTTACGACTCAAAAAGGAAAAAATCGATTTAGGGAAATCGGTTCAGCATACATTTATTATTAGCATTATGATTAACAATTAACAATTTCAACTTTTTATAACGTTGTACTGCATAAATATCAGCAATGACACACACAGTGTGCTTAGATACTGTCCAGTATACGGTATGCAAGCTAAGGTCACAACGTTCCGTCGTACTGCCTAACTTTGTGAGGTGTCAGCCGATATAGGGATATCATATGTTAGCATCGATGACACAAACGCGTCGTTAGTACAACGTTTCACAAAAGCCTTCTCCGCTTTTTTTGGCGCTCCAATATTGGGGATAAGTCTTGCAAGGGTTTCACGGCACCTGGTTTACAGTTTGGATGTTGGGCATGCTGTCTGAAACGACGTCAGGCATTTGTCGTAATTCATAGGTACCGTATATATGGCTGGGAAGTTATTCCGTGTTGGCTGACTGGTTGAGTTGTGACCCAATCGAGTTCATCCATTGCCGTAGCTTGTTAAAAAAAAGCACATCGTCTGCCGAAGCTACGAGCTTTGCCCCCGCCGGCAATGTCGATTTGAGAAATTCGTCATACACGATCTTCGACAAAGGGGTCCCCATATCAAGCCTTGAGGAACCCCCCAGTTACCTCGTATGTTTCAGTCCCTATCTCTCTGTCTTACCTAAGAAGTGACTGGTGAAGTAGTTATCACGATCTTTTGCAAGTATTTTCCTGGTACTAACAGCTTCGACAATGCTACCAGGATGCAATCCACCGTCCAGACTCGAAGGCATTCGTGATGCAAACAATATTGTTCTGTACCTCCTGTGCCCACCCTCAACTGCTCTTTTGGCTTTTCTGACCACCAGGTCAATAGCATCCAACATAGATCGCCGTCGCCTGAAGCCATATCGACTATCAGCCGACAGGGGCTCCACCGCTATCTCTATTTTCTGGTGTGTGTTTGTGTGCTTCTTCCGTTTTCGTTTGTCTCCATCCCTCTCGTGTCTACTCCCCACGGTAACTGCTCTCGTCCATTTCTCCGGATCGATTTTTCGAGCATCACTGACGATATCTTCTAAGTTATGGGAGTTACGAAACATAAAGTGTGTACTTTTACATAATCTTCATTATTACGAAAGCATCTTTGGGTGAAGGCACAGTAATAAAAATCCATAATTGAACACTTATTCATTCCTCATAATTTATTAACGAAAACAACAGTCACATACACTATCATAAACATTTTATCTGAAACTACATAAATTCCTTATCTCTAAAATCTCCAACATTGTTCAACTAATATTACCTGTATTAATAAGTCGTAAACAAAACGAAAATGCTTAACTCAATCCCACTTCGTTGATTCGATAACAATACTCTCACACAAATTTCGTCACATTTAAAATTCTCCAAAAAAGTGTATTACGACTTGACATAAATTATATAAAAAGGAAAAAAAAGACAAAAAAAAGCAGTTATGTACAACTGAATACAAGAGACTTCAGCCTTTTCTCGGAATCATCAAAATAGAGGAGGTGTATATATCACGTTAATTATTAATTATTCCTTAAAACATATGTAGGTATTCGTCATTATTGTCACTAGTCGATTTGTAACCCATAGTTATACCTTATATATCTAATTATTATCAACGCACTATGGGAATAAAATGGTCTATATAAAAAATACGGATATGAGTGCGCAATAAATAACAACGGGATCATTTCATACTCATCATTCGATGGTCCCCACTCATTATTATCCATTTTCAATTGTTATTGTCTGGTTGTAAATGTTTTAAATTCATTCGTTTCATTCTCTCAATAAAATACGATTTGTTCAACAAATCGCGCTCATCACACCAGCAAAATACGAGATACTATTAGGTTTTTTTTTCCATCCTTGAATAAGCTAAGGAATGCATTTGGCTGAGGGTACAATGGAAAGAACATCGAGCCTTCGAAAATGCATGCAATCTCCATTAAATGCCTAAATAGAATTGACTAAGAACATTGTACTAGATTAACTTAATAGGCTAGTCAATGTGGCGCTGGTTTGGTCTTGCAATTCATCAAAAAAGTTCATCGATCATAAATTGGATGGCAAGATCTGTTTCAACAATAATATTAAACACATCATAACATGGTTCCGAAATCAATATTATCTCTTCGGAAATATTACAAATTCATAACATGCGGAAATATTCAGAATTTTAAAGTTTAAAATGCCGAAGACATTCAAAATATTGTGTTTCTACGCTAAACTATAGATGTTGGACCATAACTGGACATTCTAGATTTGGGAGTGGAAAGAGGGTGAAATTTAGAATCGAAAGTTTCTCATCCACTTTTCTCCCTGGGGTGAGCCCCTCCGAGTTATTCGATTTTTAAGTAGAG
This sequence comes from Asobara japonica, assembly GCA_026005395.1. Taxonomy (NCBI): domain Eukaryota; kingdom Metazoa; phylum Arthropoda; class Insecta; order Hymenoptera; family Braconidae; genus Asobara; species Asobara japonica. The sequence continues at coordinate 1,694,232 of BQMI01000176.1, read as the reverse complement.
CCAATAAGAGCGAAGCTCCGCCCCTTCACCACTGACACTCATTTCAAACTGAGAACGGCTGAGTTTTTACGTCACAAGGTCACGCACCGGCCTCAGATGTGGCTGGATCTGGTCTTGACTTTGCGACGTAAATTCTCACTGTTTATCGATGAAATGATCGAGCACCACTGGTCGAGGGGTCGTAGCGGGACCCTGATTGGCCCGCTTAAAGATTGAATATCTTGGTGGGGGACTCACGGAGAGCAAAGTGGAATGGGAACTTTCGCCCCCGAATTTTAACAGGATTTAGGATTCCAATTTTTTTTTAGGCTGCAACACATTTTGAAATTTGTAAAATTCTTTCTGTAAACCCAAATTTGACCAATTTTCTTGTCCCTTGTCTGAATATCCTGTTATCAACGAAATATTCAACAAATATTCGTGGAAAGCTTGATAAGAAATCTCAGATGGAAATTTCAGCAGCAAAGTTTTAGTTGAATGAGCACACAAACATTCACCACCCCTAGTTCTTATCTACATTGATAACAGATTTAATTATCGAATTCATGCCGAATGAACTTTTTCGATTTACAATGAGTTTTTGACTAGCCTGAACAAGGCCTGTGGACTAGGCCAAGCGCTCACAGCTTATATTTTGGCATTTTGTCGTCTTAAATCATTGGGAATTATCAATGTTATAATCGTACCGAAAGCTAACATACCGCACATGGCAATATTTGCCCAAACGTCATTTTCCCAAGCGTCGATGAGTGTTCGGTACAGCAGGGTGAGTATTATGCCGCAGACTTGTGTGACGGCATTAAGAAGACCAGCAGAGGTGCCCTCTGGCTCTGGATAAGTCAACTCGGCGGCAAACTCGAAGCCAACTGGTAGATAACCCGTCATGAAGAATCTGATGAAAAAATTAGTGTTATGATTTCCTGTGATAAAAATTAAAAATTGAATACAGGTTAGTGCGTCTAGACACACGCATCCAATTCAAGTTGAGGGAGTACTTGTTCTAGAGTCTCTTATCGGTTGAAATTTGTAACAAGTCAAGAAATTTGCTCACAAACACATGTAAAATTGTGATGATGACTTGAGTTCGTTTACTACGTTATAAAATATTCATTTAGTTACAAAATGTAAAAATGCAACCAACGACAATACAAGTGGACTGAAACCGTGTTTCTCTCAGGAATTTGAACACCTAAATTGCACATCATAATATTGATTCAATGTATTGAGGCTGTGGCCTGTTTCGATATGCAATCATTGTGATCTGCTTAACTTTCCATCTTTGTAATGCCTCCTGTAGAGACCAAGCACGTCAAAATATTTGGCTAAGATTGACGACAAGATTCAACGTCATAGTCATTCGAAATGTGTGCTAAACCAATCACTGTGTACTCCTCAATCATTTACGTACTCGAAGTCGATTTTATAAGTACACACAAGGTGTGAAAATCAAAAACGCATAAAAGGATCATCAGATCATGTTAACAGGGCCTCCTAATTGAAACAAATTTTTCTCAAGTTTTCCAGAATATCATATTTATGTATCCAAAAATACATATCCATGATTAGGTGTTCTGTATCTAGATTGATTTATTGACATTTTCATTTAGTTTGAACGGAAGATTTAATCAAATCTTCGTATGGTTTTGCAATTCAACACACGGTGATATTTTTCTACGTACAGTGATCCCCACGGAAGGATTTATCATCGCAGATTATCAGATCGACCGTTCAGATCTGATGTGAACATTTCTAGTCTGGCAAGACGTAATCGTCATTTCCGGGAAGTTCGAGATATGTTCGAATCGTCGTCTTCTTCATTGTTCGTTACACCTTCAAGAACGGGTGCATGTATGGATTAAAGATAGCCAAGGGCTAACAATTACATGCCTCCCCCCCCCTCCCCCCAAGTAATGGACCTTACGAGACCCCAATGGACCGAGCACTGCCGGACTGGTAGGAAGGGGCCATACGGACTGTACCATTCGGCACGACTTGGGTTCGACCTGAGGGACTCAGAGTTCCAAATCCGTCGCCTAAGCGATCAAACCATGTTAGGCCTCTATTTAACAACATTTGCCCGAAATCGCTACCCTGATTGAACCATGGTCTTTATAGCAATCAGATTCAAATCTGAGTTTCGAGCACATATCATGCTGTCGAATTAATTTCGCTTACCCTAGAAGTGCTGCTGTGAGGTATACCACGATGATTGTTCCGCAGTCGAGGGTAAATGTGAATACAATAAGGCCAAGCAGAGAGCATACGTAAATGCCAAGAGTTGTTTCCCTGGAAAAAGTGATCATAAATCAGCGCAAATTCTCTACTTAGGCAACTTCAAACGTTTTTCTTCAACTATTCAAAATTGTGTCGGTGTATGAAAGGTCTGAATATATCGAGCATTGGTTGTTATCGCAACATTTGCGTCGTCTTAGAGGGTCATCCCAATGACTACATGACTTAAAATTTTTGATGATACTTACTTGAATCGGTGAGTTTTATCGAGAATGATACCGCAAACAACTGACCCTGCCATGCCAGCACAGACAATCGCGAGTCCAATGCGTCCTGCATCTTCCTCAGAATCCTGAAACAGACACAATTGATGTCAAATAAAATCGAACACCTTTTACACCTGGCCCGAGACATCTCTCCTGCTATTAAGATGACTACGTGTGAACGTTCACAAGAAGAGTTTCCATTTGGACGGTTTTGCGAAAAGCCTGGCATCGAGATCAGTTGGAATTTACCCTCAGCATGGTGCTCATCATGAACTATGTGATAAATTTGCTTCATCACCCTTGCAAGAGTGCAGAGGTTCATCTGTCATCAGCATTCTTAGAAAGCTTATGAGAAAGCATTGATCGCTTCCCGAGATCATTCAATTTAGAGTACCCAGAGAATGTTTCATAGAGTTGTCTACACCATTTTAAAAAGCGCCCTGCAGAATCAGCGATAATAGCCCGCCGTAACCATCGCCTGATATCACAGGATCGGAGCGTTTATGGTATCAGCACTATTCACAACTGAGAATTGCCGAATTCGAGTTGAAATTTCGGTTCGTTTTCATCGCCGATTGCTCACTTGATCAGCTGTCTCATCCCGGCGTTGCTGCTACTCGGTTTTTGCAGATGCACAGGGACCTTTATTCTCTGGATGAAACCTACAGTCCATTTTCACCCAAATTTTGCTACATCTCTTCGTCTCGAAACGATCTTACGAGTAGCGAATTTAACGACAAGTATATGAGCTTTTACTGTGGTTAGAAGCGTATATGACTGTCTTCCAACTTGATAAGGGCGCATCTTATGGCAGAATTCCAAGCGACTTATGTGGATACTATCAGGTTGATAAGCAGCTGCAGTCAGGTTCTTGCAGCATGTTGATTATGAAGATGAAGTCACAGACATTGAAGAGATTCTGGTGTAGTCGGCCAGCTTACCAGATTTGAGACACTGAAGTCGGTATGTACATAATTCGAACGTAGTTTAACTCCGATTCTCTGTGTTCTCCGGTTCCTCATGATACTACTTGTATTATATTACTTGGTTTAATCAAATAATTCAGAAATGTTATGGCGTTGCTCCACATCGAACAACATTTCGACTTAACCATCCATTCGACGACGAGAATTGTAGTGGCACTCTCCGGCCGGTCCCAATGGCACATGTAAGGGTAGGTTGTCTGGAGCAACCAGTGAGGGCGCAATCGTTTCGCTTGACGCCATTGGCCTTGGGGCACGCCGTTCAGTCCGGTAGTCAGTTTTGGATGGGGGAATTCTTTTAGTGTTGGATGGAAAAAGAAATTCTTGTTGGGAATCACCCTTCCTATCTCTTGCGGATCAAAGAGAATTTTTGAAATACCCTGTATACGGTTTCTAATATAAATATTAGATGTTTGTGTATTTGCCTATATACTATATATATATATATATATATGCAATCTGGTGCAAACCGGATCCGTTCAAATGGGCTCTTCTTATATGACCCCCCCCCCCCCGCCCCCCCCATACGTAGCTAATTTTTTTTTATATTTTATTTATGAATGATTATAAACATTCAATAGTAATCAATTACCGCATAATGACCGGCGATTAGAGCACTGAGGAGGGTGCTGATGGCGTAGAATATCCCGACGTTAATACCATAACTTAGGAGCAAGAGAAGATAACCAGGATTCAGAAGAAGCCTCTTGATGGACAGGAAGAAGTTCTCAGACTTCTCGGCATCTCTCTGCACAGCTTGAGCTGGACTAGGTGGTAGCGGGGGTTGCGCTTTGAAAACTGCAAATTAACGATAATGTGAAAATACGCATTCTGTATAGTTTGTAAGCCGCATCTACGGTGGGATTTCTGGGAATCACATAATCTCGATTTTAGTCATTTGAGTTTGATTTACGGGAGCAATAGATGTGTTGTTATGATATCGATTAAAAATCGATATCAGTAATTCTCCAAAAGTCAATCGAGCAAGAGGAAATTTGATACGATCCATTGACTTATTATTGATATCGCTGTTATGTTATTAAGAAGGATAAAATCTGAGAAATCTGGTAATTGGTCCAGATAACTGTCGCGAAAAGTCGCGTAAGGGGAATAATGGGAATTTTTTCATATGATTATTTTTACGTACACACAATTATGAGCATGAGAATTACGGAACTCGCTCCGGCTACGATGTAAAACATGAGTTGTAGGCCACTTTCTGGTGCTGTTTTTGGCACGAGCATCGGCGGGAATAAAAATCCGATAGCCACACCAAGCTGGAAATATAAATGTCATTAGTCATCGCTCGAGCGTTAGAAAAAGTTATTTTACATACTTTCAATCTCATAGTGTTCAATTCCTGAGACATATGCATCTATAACTAGATGTGTGTGTGTGTATGTGGCCACGTACGTACATCTCTACGCGCTGATGAACGTACGTGTGTGGGTGGGTGTGTGTGTGGCCCAGCGAGTGGGTGGGTAGGTGTGAGTGAGTCCGTGTGTGCGTGGGTGTGGGTGTGGGTGGGTGGGCGGGTGCGGGTGTTTGTGTGTGCGGCGAGGAAGGAGGGGGAGGGTAATGGTGCACACGCATCTGTGCACGTGTTCCAACGAATCATCCCGTAATCAAACACTATCGTTAAATATGATTTGACGGATTGCATGAGATTAAAGGATTTCGGGGATCTCCAGGCTATTCCAATTACTTCCCGGCTTATATCTACCTCGAATTATCCCTCACGAGTCTAGACTCAAATGAGAAGTGTACTATTCATTCTTCTCGGACAAGTGCTTCTAACCATAATTTATTGCAGCGTTTATCATCACTCAGCTCACACAATCAGTCAAACATTGAACTTAGTTGAGTAGCCTGTATGATTGTTAGCTTGAGGGTCACTACGTATATCCGTCTTCGTTAAATATTTATTTTTAAACGAATGATGACGATCAACAATCGTTTTTAATATTTCCGCACCGGCAACTGCGCCAATGGGCCTCAAGTGATGTAGGCTAAATTGAATCATTCCCTGGATTAATTCACACGGATTATTTACTGTCCCCCACCGGTGTAAAATGGGGTCGAATCTCCCTCCACTGCCCCCCCCCCGATTCAACGACACATTAATCGCGAGTTCCTGACGAGCCACCAATTCCCATTTAATTTGATAGCCTATCAACGAGAAAATTTAGTGTGTGTGTTGAGTGTAACAATGCATCTTTTATATTTCCATAAATTTTATGTTATTCGGATGACGTTCAAAATATGTCCTGACCTTTCACGAAAAAACTAATAATAAATTTTCCTGATTTTCTGAGGGAAATCGTCTCCCAAGGAAATCTCTTCCAAGGTTAAAAATCTTGGGAAAAACGTTTCATTGGAAACATTTTCTCTTTTCTGGTATTCTGCTATAATAGATGGTCGTGTGTGTGTCTCTGTGTGTTACCCTGTGACCATGTAACCAAATCTTCCGTTACGATTACTGATAAATCAATCATGCGTTTGAGCTCCAACATTGTATAATGGAGCGCCTCATCGCATAACTCTAATCCGCTTAGACTTCCGTTGAAATTAGCGTGATAGTTTTTTTATTTTCTTACCCAAGAGAAGAGAAATTTTGGGAAAGAAATGGGGGATGCGACCCCAAATGAACCGTACTCATTTAGGTCGTCAAGTAAGTCAATCATCACATATATATATATGAAGGCTGTTTCCCTTAATTCGACGGAGTGGTGTACTACACGTGAGCGAATACAAAAGTCATCAGGCTAGACCTCGTTTTGCATAGAAAAATATTGACACAGAAGACGACTCCTGCGATGGGTACAAATGTTGTTTCGGCCATTATATATACATCTATATCTTTCTCTTTCGAGTAGTTTCGTGGCATCTCTGTACACCACGTAAGTTCGGTGACAGGTGGTCATTTTGGTGACATCACTAATAAGCCTGTCACAAAAGTGACCGGGAAAAAACGGTTAAGTGATCACTTTGATGATTGTCGCCACACTACTTCGTATATAGCAACCCCTCTGTACCCCCCCCCCCCTCCCCCCCCCCCACCTCTGTGGACCAACGATGTATAGATCCAAACTGCCATTGACTACCTCGGTCATGGTCATCAATGTAAGCGCTCCACATACTTATATATATATATATAGCAGGATGTCACCAAACTACTCAAAAGGTAGATATATATATATATATGTGTGTGTATATATATACAATGTCCAATTCAACATTTGTACCCATCACAGGGATGTCCTTCTGCATCCTTCCATACTTTTCTATGCAAAACAAATCTATTACGATGACTTTTGTGTCTGTCTACGTGTAGTACACCTCTCCGTCGCGAATTAAGGGAAACAGCCTTCATAGACTACGTGACGTCTCGGTAGAAGCATTAACTGTCTGACAGAAATCGTGATCAGTATGCTTAAAATTCATTTGATTATCATTTTCTGGAGGATTTAGACCAATGATGGAATATATGATGGTGCCACATAAACTCTGACGTTGCCTGGCCGGGAAAAATATATTCGCTGATTAGTATTATATATGTGCAAAACATACAGGCTGTTCCAAAATAATTCATTAAAAAAATCAGTGCACAATATCGGCACCTAATTTCCCTTACAAACATGAAAAATTGCCCTAAATTGTTGGAATGGTTTGAAAAATTAGAAGTTAGAAAAATTATTTTCATTTTTTTTTTAATTTTATGGAAATTGTTGAATGAAAAACAATAAGTATGTGAATGAAATTTCTCTGTTAAAATGGAAATCGTTACATATTTATATTTATACTAAAGTTCAGATTACTGACCTGATTGCCGAAGACACCAATGCTGCAAGCGCTGCTGACCTGATCAGGACCAAACCAGACAGCGGCAAGCCTCGATGGGACGGATAGCACGAAAGTTTGACTGAGAGCGACTATAGTGTGTCCCAAAAAGCCAATCCAGAATCTATCACTCGCTACACTGAACACCTTAATCCACGAGCCTAAACAAGTGCCAAATGCGCCCATCAAAGCTGCATTTCTAAGTCCCTGAGGGAAGAAAATAAGTCAGTAGTCAAAAAGAAAAATATATATTATACAAAAGTATAAGCATATATTAGTTTTCTGGGGAAAACCAAACGAATCTCTCAATAGTTTTCGTCTTCCCAAGCTTAATCTGCAATATCTCCTGAATTATGATATTTACAAAAAATATTGTTAGATAAAAAAGATGTGTCTTTATATAAGAAACAACTTTCGTTTAAGCCATTTTTTCCTACCTCTGATTGGTTTTTGAACAGAACGGTATGAACCGTAGAGGTACAAATTGGTAAACTAGGATAAGGGCGTGTAGATTTCACTGTAATATTTGGTGAATAACGCGAAAACCAATGGAAATATGGAATACTTTATATAAACCTCTTTTGTAGAACATATGTTCCTCTACAAAAAATATTTATATGAAATATTTGCTATCTCTCTCTGGTTTTGAGTTATTCTGCAAAAATGGTCGTGCAATTCGAAGGCAGTTGTTCTAGTACTGTACTGCCAACATTTCATTCAAAATCTGAGCACACACATACACATACATACACACACACACACGCAGACACACAAACACACGCATATATTTATATATAAACCAGTTGTTAATGCCCCAACAAAATTGAAGTTATCATAATTCGAGATATGAAAGTTTTTGAAACAAATTTTATTTTTGTCTATGTATACTTAAGACAATTACAATCATCATAATGATGAAAATATTTAGAAGTTGTTTTTTTTTGGACGAGATTCCTGAAAGTAATTAAGGCTTATCATAACGTTAATGACATGTTTCTTGATTACTCACAAATTTGTCAAGCAGATAACTCGCAGGAAAAATGAAAGGTATGTACGTTATCATATAAATCATACTCGTCATATCCACAGCCATAGGACTAACATCGTAATATCTCTGTATAATGTCTCCGATAATGCTGTACTGGATCCACTGCATAGCATTGGAAGCACTGTATACGACGAAAATGGCGAGGATTAGCCATCTTCGACGATAAATTTTCGTCTCAGCTGCCTGCGGAGAATGATGATGTGCACCATTAAAATATATGAAATTTGTAACTTTGGAAAGTGCAATGGATCAAAAATTTGAAGAACTTGTACAAGGAGAAAGTTTAAAAATGTCGTGAAGTTCGAGAATTTTGAAAATCTCGGCTTTGCGAATTTTGGTATTGGGAAGAGTATAGACATTTTGCAAGATTTCAAAAATTTCAAAAATTTCAAAAATTTCAAAAATTCCAAAAATTTCAAAAATTTCAAAAATTTCAAAAAATCTCAAAAATTTCAAAAATTTCAAAAATTTCAAAAATTTCAAAAATTTCAAAAATTTCAAAAATTTCAAAAATTTCAAAAATTTCAAAAATTTCAAAAATTTCAAAAATTTCAAAAATTTCAAAAATTTCAAAAATTTCAAAAATTTCAAAAATTTCAAAAATTTCAAAAATTTCAAAAATTTCAAAAAATTCAAAAATTTCAAAAATTTCCAATATTTCCAAAATTTCCAAAATTTCCAAAATTTCCAATATTTCCAATATTTCCAATATTTCCAATATTTCCAAAATTTTCAAAATTTTCAAAATTTTCAAAATTTTCAAAATTGCAAAACTTTCTGCGCCTCAACCTCAATTTTTCAGAAAATTCTACAACATGGGAATAGAACCATTTTTCAGATTAAAACTTCTCCAAAAGTCAAAATTCTCAAACTTTACGTTTGTGCGACAATCGTTGGTACTATATAAAACTGGCTCAATAATACTCACATAGTTTCAGTCAATACACATAGTTAATATAAAAAAGAGTACAGTTATTACGAGAATTCCCGCAAAAAGTACAGTTTTGTTGAAAAAAATGATTACGCCCCATAAACTACAAAAGTTGAACCGAAATGATTTTTCGTATTAGCGTATTTACAGTGATGTTCATAAAAAGTATGTATAGAACATAGACATAACTAAAAATATGTCAATATTTATTGTATTTTATATTGCTCTACTTTCTACGGGATTTCTGGATAAAAACATCAAAATTGGCTTATACTATAGATTTACCAAGCCGAAGGATAATTTTTATCAACCCGTTCCGTGTGCAATATAAATAATGGAGATAATGTGAAACAATGTGCACCGCAAATATAAAGATTGGAGATAACGTGAATATGTAATTTATTGACTCAAATAAAAACGACTTAGAGACGATATTACCGATCGAAGCAGACGAGTTGTACTGTGGTGCCTGAACTTCGAATTTATTTATGCCGACTATTTTTTTACTCGAAACTTCTGAATGGAAACAGAAATTTCAAACATGTACAAATTTTCTAAAAAATTGATCAATGCAAGTTATATGAAGTATTCATAAGAAAAAATTTTTTTCAAATTAATCTGGTAAATCTTACAAGTCTGAAAACTAGAATTCAAACGTTAGAAATATTTAGTTGTTTCCGAAATCGAAATACTTGAGAAACTTTCATAGTCATAATTTTGAAAAGAACGGAAATATTAAATATTGCATAAAATTTGGAAATAGCTGCTATTCAAATATTTCTGAAAAATTAAAAATTTCTGAAATATACGAACTTTATCTAATTCTCAAATACTTTTGCGTGGAAATTCACAAAAATTCACCGGTTTCGGAAATCTAGCAGATTTGAAAACCTTTCAGGATGTTGAGAATTCTGTATAAAAGAAAATTTTTAAATTGCAAAGAATCGAATTATTTAAAAATACATGAGAATACAAAACAAATATTTGGCTTACAAAAAAAATCTATTGTTTTGAACCTTGTCGAAATGTAATCAATTTGAAATTGTTACAATGCCCAAAATTTATGGAATTGACAAAATTTCCAAAAATTCCAAAAATCCCAAAATTTTTAAAATTTCTAAAATTTCTGAAATTTAAAAAAATTGAAATTTGTCAAATTTTTGCCAAATTGCCAAATTGCAATTTAGAAATTGCAAAATTTTTAAATTTTCAAAATTTCCAGCATTTCCAAAATTTACAAAATTCTCAAAATTTGCTGAAATTCCTGGAAATTAAGGAAATCCCACCGTTTCGACAATTGTATTTCTCAGAACAGAAAATCCCCACAAAACCTACTTGTGTCGGTGGCACACCACATTCCACAGCTTTGACGTAATCTGGCGATGCCTTGCCCATTTCCACAGATTGTTGCATCCAGGTAAAATCAAAATTTCCTCCTTCCAATTATGATAAAGCTTACGCAGATCCACTGAATATGCTAGTGCCGAACACGGTATTTGTCCAGAAATTTTCCACCTTATTTTATTGTATGTAATGCAATTCTGCAACAGAAACCGAATCACAGTTTTCACTCACATTTTAATCGTAGTGGCATTAATTACATCCTACTGTCGCGGTACGCTGAATTAGCTTCAATAGGGACAGTCTGCAGTTTATGCAGCGAGTATCGTAATCGACTGAAATCAAATCCTTGTACCACCAAAAATTACAAAAAATTTGAACATTTTGGAAAAATTGCAAAATTTCGAAAGTTCTAAAAATTTAAAAAAAAATTGAAAAGTTTGAAAATTTCGACGATTCCGACAATTTTGAGAAATTTCTAACTGAATTCTAAAGGTTTGAATAATAAAAGTTTTGTTAGTGATCCATATTTAGTTTTCGAATTTGGTCATTAATTAGTCAGAATTTCTTACAAAATTTCCAAAACCCCAAAAAAAAATCTTGATTTTCCGAAATTTAAAGAAAAAATCGGAATTTAAAATTCTCCCAGGGCCTCTCAGATAGTCAAACTGTTCAAAACGGGATGCTCTGTTGACTCACCCTTGAATCACAATACTATTAGTTGCATGCTGATGTTCGGGAATCAATTAGCGTATAATACAGACAGTTATGCAGAGAGTATCGTGACCTATTGAAATTCCCTTTAAGTGAATTCACAAGGGCCATCCAGCATTAATTAACCATGAAACACAAAGGAAGTTCGATAGTCTCTGAGATACGTGAGAAATGGCCTTTGAATATAGTTCTCTCAAGCGCGGATTTTCCCATAATTTATATCAATAAATTCACAATTCTTTCCTTTGTCGGAATTAAATTGCCCTCGAGTGTCTCTTATCTAAAAAACACTTAACCTGATTTATGTAAAATTGAATATCGATACACCCAACACAATGCAGCTGCAATTGCACTCATGAAGGTCGCATCTCTAAGTCCTTGAATTTATTAAAAATCCCCGATTAGGTAGGAACTAAATGAAACGAGACTATAGGTGGAACCACGGCTAGAGCCAATATTTTTCCGATCACAATATCTCGTAAATTATGAGAGTTCCGCGGGAAAAATACAGAAAACATAAAATGTGAATCTTCGTGGAAGGAATAACTTTGAGTGGATCCTTTTCTTTCTATTTGCAATCGTTCGTGCGATAAAGCGTGTTCTTATACCATCGATACACTGTTCTGAACATTTGAAATAGTTTGATGAGAAATAAGATTTAAAACGGGATAGACTACAGTGAAATTCATCCGTTACTTCCTGAAACGTGAAATGGTCTGTACACACATATAGCAAATGGGTGTGGATGCGAGCACATGTAGGGGTGTGGGTGCGAGTGCTGGTGTCAGTGCGGTTGTGGATGTGGGTGTTCAGTGGTAGTATGGGTGTAGATGTAGGTGTAGATGTAGATGTAGATGTAGATGTAGATGTAGATGTAGGTGGAGGTGTAGATACAGATGTAGGTGTAATTGTAAGTGTAGATGTAGATATAGGTGTAGGCGTAAGTGTAGGTGTAGGTGTAGGTGTAGGTGGTTTTTTTTTTTTTTTTTTTTTTTAGAAAGAAAAAGAGAAAGAAGGAAGTCAACCTCCTTCCTCACACTTCCTTCTTTCTCTTTCCTTCCTCTTTTTCTTACTTTTTCCTTTATTGAACAAATTTACAAAATTAACAAATAAAACATAACGTGCAAAGGACAATACCCCTTGTCACATACAATACAGTTCGGTTGGTCCCCAGACCACGACGGAACATCTGCTGAGCAATACATCGTTGTGTAGGGGACGATAGCCTTGGCTTCCTCAGTAGCGAATCCTTTCCGCTCGTTAACGGTAAGAAGATCCTCCGTTTACTCTGGATTTTTCCGCAACTGCTCCTCGCGGCGCAGCTCCTGCAAAACCTCCATTGCGAAGTCGCTTGTCGCGTTCCATGCCGCCTCTGATGACAGCATAACTTCCACAAGATTTCCACCGTTGATGGGTTTGCCTGCGCTATTTTCCCATACAGCTCGTTGGACGTCGAAACGCGGACACGTAAAGAGAACATGTTCCGCGTTTTCCTTCATTCTCGGACACTTTGGGCAATCCGGAGAATCCTCATGCTTAAATTTGTGAAGATATTCCCAAAAGCACCCGTGTCCTGAGAGCATCTGGGTTAGGTAGTAATTGACTTGTCCATGTGATCGGTCAAGCCAAACATCTAGCTTCGGAATAAGTCTGTGAGTCCACCGGCCTTTGCTCGAGGCGTCCCACTGCAGCTGCCATCGCTGGATGCTGTGGTTTCGTTCTTCTGTCCTCAGTTCCACTGAGCTCAGCTCAGTTGATGTTTTGCGTGTGTAGAGTCGCCTACGCTCTTCCGCTAGCACTTCAAAAGGTAGCATCCCAGCAATGACACACACAGCATCGTTCGATACTGTGCGGTATGCGCTGTCCACTCTAAGGGCACTCAGCCTGTAGACTGAAACAATTTGCCGCCGAGATGCTTGGCTTCGTAATGCATGTAGGTGTAGGTGTAGGTGTAGGTGTAGGTGTAGGTGTAGGTGTAGGTGTAGGTGTAGGTGTAGGTGTAGGTGTAGGTGTAGGTGTAGGTGTAGGTGTAGGTGTAGGTGTAGGTGTAGGTGTAGGTGTAGGTGTAGGTGTAGGTGTAGGTGTAGGTGTAGGTGTAGGTATAGGTGTAGGTGTAGGTGTAGGTGTAGGTGTAGGCGTAGGTGTAGGTGTAGGTGTAGGTGTAGGTGTACGTGTAGGTGTAGGTGTTGGTGTAGGTGTAGGTGTAAGTGTAAGTGTAGGCGTAGATGTCGATGCAGGTGTAGATATCTGCATAACCGTTTTTCAGCTCACGGTTTCACTTAAATCCAACTCGAGACCGGGATTTTCCCGTAATTCATCTCACTAAATTCATAAGTTTTTTCTCTTATCGTCGGAGTTAAACTGCAGCAAGAGCTCAAGCCGTCTGTTATCTAAAAAAAAAACCTAAAAATGATTCACGCGAAATTGAATTCAGGTCGACGCTAACATCAAAATCGTTATACTGCCTCTTTTGTTATGAGTAAAATTCTGTTTCGCTGAAGTTTCAGTGAACTCATACAAGATAGGTGTACCGTAAAAGAGTATTTGTAAAGTTGTTGAGAAACTTGGTATTTTTATCACGAAATTATGTCGTACTAATTGGAATGGCTGGTTGGGGACACTTCCACCTGGACATATGACTTGGGGTGCTTTAAATTGTTACATCAGCTACTTCAAGCTGAGTTACATATAGGGGCAGTATATAGGGTGTTTCAAAATTACTTTTAATGCTGATGCAGCCGAATCAGCAAAGCAATGATTTCCCACCGACAATTCTAACTTGCTTAATTTTCATTGAAAGCAGTTTTTTCTGATTTTTTTTTAAACCTCGGTAATGTGATAATCATTCTGAAATTACTCAAATTTTTAAAGGAAGGTGGATCCTTCAAACATTGCGATTAAGCTGAAATTTGCAGTACTATACAGACAACAGGTGTTCTAATGTATTACTGATAACTTATTGATTCAAATTTAATTGAATCAATTTTTTTGAATTGTTCAATTCCCGTTAACGCCCATCGATCTTTAAGCGTCAACTGAGGGCTTCGTTGACATTTTGTTTTAGGAGTATATACCCAATTGCGAACAAAATAGCGTATCCTGAGAAATACAAAAAAGTTTTATATACATATTCGGTAATATTCTTAGTTTCTGAATTATGTCAATTTTCGATCCTATGAAGATTTTGTGGGCGAAATTCTCATAAGGCGATTATAGACATTCAAGGTCATTAGGAAAGATATATAACTTGAGTGACCTTGGAACACCTGGCCTTGAGGTAGATGATTGTTTTTGTAGAGAATCTTTTTGCTAGATTTCATAACACGGTTCAAGGACTTGTGACTTAAGGAATGACCTTGGAACATGTGACCTTGAGAAATAGGATTTTGTTTTCATTAAATATTTCTATCGGTGTACCTTGACTTCTGAAGCAGCCTATATAGTCTTGGGAAGTGGGTATGAGAAGAAAGATGGATCGGGACCAAAAATCTCGAGGGTCTCTTGAATATGCAGAAGAGTGTGACGTTAATCATTGTTATTCTGGATCGATTTCATGATGACCCAGCGAAATAACTAACTTGTATTGAGGTGCTTTATGAACTATTTATAGAAGTCTCCTATTAAATATTCTCCAATTTTCTGCGCCGAGTTTAGGAAAAAAGTTATTCAAATTATGTCAAATTGTTCCGGAAGGCTGAATGAGTATTAGTCATCAGGGTCACAACAACTAAGCGATATAGTATGCTGGACCATCATCGTTTTTGCGGAATACTGTGAAAAATCCCAAATATCTGGTGAATGGGTGATTTTACGAGAAAAATGTATTCAAGATTTTTTGTAGGGCTCTTCATTTAGAACAAAAAAGTTTTATACAATTTTTCCGTAAAGTGTTTTGGTTCCAAAATAAATCCAACATTCTCAATTTTTGGTCAAAAAAATACCAGACCCCTTCGCCTCTGAATTTCGTGACGAAGCATTCATACACACACACCTGCCCGTATCCATACCCACGTCCAGAAAAAAAACACACACACACATACATACCGCTAATCGTCTCACATATCTCTTTGAACATCACTAAAATTTTTGCGGTTATCTGGAAGTTGAAAATTTGAGCTATTCCTAAGGCAGGTCACGCGATCAAAATAGATCGCGTCAATATTAAACACAAGGTGAAAAACGCTCGACTCACCTTTATTGACAGATTTCCCCGCTATTCTCCAGATGACCAGTTGACTTAATATCGGTACTTCCGTCGCATAGGCACGTTGTTTTCCGTCTCTCTCGGGGTATCAAAATATTGGCACTGTCTTTCAAAAATACGTCGATAATTTTCTTAATGACTACGCCGAATGCTCTGCGATAGCAAACATTCGATTATTGTCGATATTGTACTGTGTATGCATGAGGCTCAATTTAACAATTTCCCCTTTCTGGTCTAAAGTTCATTCGAAGTTTCAAGATCTCATTGAACATCCATATTCCAATTGCCGTAGCTGGTACCATTCATTTGGTAAGTAACGTTCGGTTCGAGGTACATCCAATGATCCAAATCAAGTCACCTTTTGACAGAAAAATCGCTGATACTATGTCCGGATGTCGATAACTACGGAATACGATTTTTCAAATCGTCTTCCTTAAGGATGTTTGTCCAATTGGAAGTGGGGGGAAAATTGTATAAGCCAAGCTTGGATGGTGTATTGTGCCACTCTTTAAAATATTTTTGATTTTTGCTTCGATTTTTCTTTATTTCAAAAATAATTTGTTTTTTTTTCTTATATTTTAAAATTCGATTTGTTTTTTTATTTTTCGAACAAGTGTAAGAAAAATCGTTAGAATTTGGAGTATGTGAAAACTTTCGGGAAAATTTTAGAATTTTTTTGAAATTTTGATATTTTGAACATTTAAAGTTTTTTTTTAAATTCCCGGAAATTTACAGCTTTTGCATTTTTTTCATTTCATCAATATATGATTCATGAAAATTTCCATTTTTTTCTCATTTATAATCTTGTCAAATTATCGCATAATTTTCCTCTGTGCAAATCCGTCAAATGTTAAGACCTCGAAACTTCTGAAATAAAAAATTCTGACTTTCTGGAGTCAGATAAATTTTACCTCTTTTGAATGGGCCATTCTAATTCACCCGAATTTATTCATTCAAATATTAGAAATTCCCTAAACGTTCATCGATTTCCAGCATCTTCGCCCCCCCCCCCCGAGTTGTTAGCATTTAGTATTTACCCCAAGATTGGTCCAAATTCCCCTACGAACTTGCCTCCCAAACCTTTCCCTCCATAAACTCAAAGACACTAGCAATATTTGCATTCTTAAAAGTTCAAAGAACCCGCAAAGCTCCATCCCGCCCTTCCTCAAAAATATTCAACTAATGAATGAAAAAAAAAATTACAAGCTATGCTCCTCAGCATCCAAAGATTACATTCCCCAAACACATCTCATCACTTTTCTCCATGATTTTTTCAAGCAGAGCACTTCTTCAAAAAAGATCCCTTACATTCTGCAAACAATTGGACTACTTCATGCAAAAACTTTGTCATCAACTTCCAAATTTCGCGCGTACATTCAGAAGGGAGCACTCTCAATAATTTCCCTAAAGTCACTTTTTTTCTCCCACTGGACAAACCCTTAATTCTTCATCCTCGCATGTATTCAAAAATCCTACCAACTCAGCATGGGTCTTAATACGAATTTTCCAAGCGCGGGAATCCACAGTTGACTGCTTCTGATTTACGGCGCTCGTTTCAGAATGTATCGATCGTGCAAATGGTGCTCACAGAGTGCGATAGAAAAGAAAAATATGCAGATAACGCTTATTGACACTTGACACAGGGTGCGCGAATAATTTTTCTTGTTTAGACTGACCGAAGCGCGCATTGGCCAGTTGAAAAGATTTTCACAATGAAATTAAGGGCCTACTCAAGCCGTTACGATCGATAACACGTGGAGTTGCAGGTGAAATTGACTTGTTTGGATCATATCTTGGTAAATGTGGCGCGTTTGAGTTTCTCATGTGCTTTTCCCTCTCCCACTTTCAAGCCTGAACTGGCGCAGTCGAGACGTAGCGCGTTTGGGAATAAACTCGATTTCTGAGTTAACACGTCTGGCTAGAACCGCCGGGGACAGCGGACAAGCATCAGCTGAGCGAGCGAATGAAAATGGGGAATATGCTCAAGATTCGCTTCTGCGCGATAAGTGCGCGCACTGATATCGCACACCAAGGTCGGACTCCGTGCGGGTTGTGTGTCGCGCGTTTTTTTTTCTGTATCGTTGCGTCTGCGAGAGCCCGGAAATCCCCCCCATGGAAATTAATGCACGGCGGAACAGTATGAGAGATGTATCCATGAGACACAGCATCCCATACTGGACCAGCAATGTGCGCTTATGGGAGACATTGTTTGGGACTTTGGTGGGCGTAGACGCGGAGGGAAAAATGCGATGAAAACTGGAGGAGAAGTTATGTAATTTACGAGCGAAATGGTATGCAGGAAAAAATTGAGGAAGAAAATTAGTTTTTATCGCTGTTTTATCTTGGAAACGAAATGTTAGAAGTCATGCAAATTCAGATTCGGTTGAGTAATTTTTCCGGGACAGTGCAAGAAAATGACTCGAAATTCACGTGAGACGTGAGCACGGATAGACAGATAGTTTAATGGACAAGCGGGTTGATCTCTATTTTGCTTTTTTCCAAATTTGGACAAGTTCAAACATTTGAAAGGTTGATATCATTGAGATAATTGAGATAGAGGATTTATTTTTGCTTTTATTAGTAGATTTCTGAGCAACGATTTCATTTAGTTTTGTTTAATGTGTTTTTCATTGCGACAATATACAATCGGTTCCATATTTTTTTGCTTATATATGAAATTTCGATATAGTTCACTAATTTCAAAAATTTCAAAAATTTCAAAAATTTCAAAAATTTCAAAAATTCCAAAAATTTCAAAAATTTCAAAAATTTCAAAAATTTCAAAAATTTCAAAAATTTCAAAAATTTCAAAAATTTCAAAAATTTCAAAAATTTCAAAAATTTCAAAAATTTCAAAAATTTCAAAAATTTCAAAAATTTCAAAAATTTCAAAAATTTCAAAAATTTCAAAAATTTCAAAAATTTCAAAAATTTCAAAAATTTCAAAAATTTCAAAAATTTCAAAAATTTCAAAAATTTCAAAAATTTCAAAAATTTCAAAAATTTCAAAAATTTCAAAAATTTCAAAAATTTCAAAAATTTCAAAAATTTCAAAAATTTCAAAAATTTCAAAAATTTCAAAAATTTCAAAAATTTCAAAAATTTCAAAAATTTCAAAAATTTCAAAAATTTCAAAAATTTCAAAATTTCAAAAATTTCAAAAATTTCAAAAATTTCAAAAATTTCAAAAATTTCAAAAATTTCAAAATTTCAAAAATTTCAAAAATTTCAAAAATTTCAAAAATTTCAAAAATTTCAAAATTTCAAAAATTTCAAAAATTTCAAAAATTTCAAAAATTTCAAAAATTTCAAAAATTTCAAAAATTTCAAAAATTTCAAAAATTTCAAAAATTTCAAAAATTTCAAAAATTTCAAAAATTTCAAAAATTTCAAAAATTTCAAAAATTTCAAAAATTTCAAAAATTTCAAAAATTTCAAAAATTTCAAAAATTTCAAAAATTTCAAAAATTTCAAAAATTTCAAAAATTTCAAAAATTTCAAAAATTTCAAAAATTTCAAAAATTTCAAAAATTTCAAAAATTTCAAAAATTTCAAAAATTTCAAAAATTTCAAAAATTTCAAAAATTTCAAAAATTTCAAAAATTTCAAAAATTTCAAAAATTTCAAAAATTTCAAAAATTTCAAAAATTTCAAAAATTTCAAAAATTTCAAAAATTTCAAAAATTTCAAAATTTCAAAAATTTCAAAAATTTCAAAAATTTCAAAAATTTCAAAAATTTCAAAAATTTCAAAAATTTCAAAAATTTCAAAAATTTCAAAAATTTCAAAAATTTCAAAATTTCAAAAATTTCAAAAATTTCAAAAATTTCAAAAATTTCAAAAATTTCAAAAATTTCAAAAATTTCAAAAATTTCAAAAATTTCAAAATTTCAAAAATTTCAAAAATTTCAAAAATTTCAAAAATTTCAAAAATTTCAAAAATTTCAAAAATTTCAAAAATTTCAAAAATTTCAAAAATTTCAAAAATTTCAAAAATTTCAAAAATTTCAAAAATTTCAAAATTTCAAAAATTTCAAAAATTTCAAAAATTTCAAAAATTTCAAAAATTTCAAAAATTTCAAAAATTTCAAAAATTTCAAAAATTTCAAAAATTTCAAAAATTTCAAAAATTTCAAAAATTTCAAAAATTTCAAAAATTTCAAAAATTTCAAAAATTTCAAAATTTCAAAAATTTCAAAAATTTCAAAAATTTCAAAAATTTCAAAAATTTCAAAAATTTCAAAAATTTCAAAAATTTCAAAAATTTCAAAAATTTCAAAAATTTCAAAAATTTCAAAAATTTCAAAAATTTCAAAAATTTCAAAAATTTCAAAAATTTCAAAAATTTCAAAAATTTCAAAAATTTCAAAAATTTCAAAAATTTCAAAAATTTCAAAAATTTCAAAAATTTCAAAAACTTTCAAAAATTTCAAAAATTTCAAGAATTTTAAAAATTTCAAAAAATATTAACAATTTAAACAATTTAACTAACTTCAAAAATTTCGAGAATTCTAAACGTTTGAAAATGTCTATGGATGTATTTTTCCATGCGTCCTTTCCAAACAGGAGATAACTTTGGAAAATTTGGTACATGCCTTCTTTGCAGATTTTACATAATTAAAAAAATGGAAGATAATTGGCGAACTAACCCACATAAAAATGACATTATCTGATTTTTTCCGTCTGCCAACAGTTTCCGAGGTAATCGCTATCGACTTTGAAAGTTCATGAGACCGTGACTCCGAGGCAATCCATGAGAGCTAAGCGAATACAACACTCAATTTTGTGTACGAAAATGATGAACTGCTGCACGCCAAATGAACTGACTGAACGTTGAACCTATCAAAACCTAATCACAATTTATTATCTCGAAATTATGTGTCTGAAATATACTGAAAAAGTATGAGTTCTTCAAGAATTTGAAAAATTGAACTCGTCCATAAATCATTTTCTAGGAATCGGCGGGTGTGTGACTGACGATATTTCCACTTTTCTTGGCATATGAGTTTTCCTCCTCCTCATGAGTGTTTGAAAAGATATGGATGTGTGTGTATGTGTTGGTAACTATGTTCATCGACCAATTCATTTAACGGTTAGAACAAATTGAATTTCTTTCAACAACCTACTCACACACACACACACACACACACCCAATCGAGACGTCGGGGCTTTGGCGTAATGGTATAGTATCTGCCTACTACTCCGAAGGTCCTAGGTTCGCGCCCGGCCGCCGGAGAATATTTTTTCAAAATATTTTCTCATGGATTCCGACCGATGCAGGAACTTCCGTGTGTGCTATCGGCGGTACCCATAAGATGAGACCGCCCGGCCGAGCGGGAACCTAACCCGACGCAGGGGAGGGGGGTGGGTTCCATCATAGGTGCCGGCCATCGTAACACAGGGGTTTCTGGAGGTTTACCCTGTGTTTAGAAATACGATGGCCTAAAAATGGCGAAAGTCGGCCCCAGCCGCATGGGTGGGTGTCCGGTATGCCCCCTGAAGGAATGCTTACACGGCCGCTACCGGGGGCGTACAAATGAGAGGGACGGAGGAAAAAAAAAAAATACACCCAATCGCCGTTTTTCGTGCAATGAGGAGATTATCTGGGGGAGGACAACTGAGAAGGACGGTGGGAGAAAACACACACATAAGCCCACCCACCCACCAACCCACCTACCCAGTTATCCACCCACCCATTCACTCACCCACCCACCCACCCACTCACCCAACCACCCACCCAGTCATCCACCCACCCATTCACTCACCCACCCATCCACCCACCCACTCACCCAACCCCCCACCCACCCACCTACCCATCCACCCACTCACCCAGCCACGGACAGACATGTTGATATTAGTTTATTTGGTCGCGACTCACATCGAATTCTGTTTATTGCTGTATAGTGAATGAGTATATTTCAATTGAATTTGATCCTACACGTTTTCATTTCTCTTGTAATTAAACCAATATACCTAGTATTGAGATATAAGTAAATATCAAATAGCAGGTCTATGAGATACGGTTCGTAGAATGCAGTCGTAATACATGAAATTGGCATAAATCCTGCATATTTTCTATCTGTCGGTAACTTTTGTGTCAGTTTTCTCTGTGTGGTCATGGGGATGATTGGAGTGGCTGGAGGACTTTAGGGAATTCACCACTTGGGAAGGGGTGCAGTATCGATTTTCTAGAGGGGGTCCAGTGCACTCCTAGATACATTATCCCAGCATCTGAGTGGAGGTTCAAGAGCTGGAAACTTGAGTTCAGAGCAAATATCAAGTTCCATGATCGGAGAGCGCATGAAGCCTGCAGAGTCCATGGAAACGATGATTTACAATTATCATTTGCATTATTTCATCTTTTGTGGTCAAATCTCAAGTTTGCAGCTTCTTGGGAGGAGTCAAATTTTCCGTGAGGTTCTGAGAATCGTCTTTAACATTTTCAAAATTTTCAACATCTTTTTACATCCTTAACAAATTACAAAATGTAGGAAATTTTGAAAACTAGCCTAATTTCAAAATTCCACATTTTTTTTTTAATTTCGTACAGCCTATCTTAGTATTTTTTGAATTCATTTTTCATATATTCACACATATACTCACACCACTAGCTTATCATTTCCGATATGAAATAAGGGATACACGAAACAATAAATTTATCACTTTAAGAATGATCTTTGGATGAGGGTAACCATTAGTAGATTACGAGGCGCTTAATTCTTTATTTGTAGGAACTTGCCGAGTCATTAGGAAAATTTCATGCACATAAAAGTTTATCGTGCGGACTATTTGGATGAGACGATTTCAAAAGGTGGGGTTTTAATGGGAAAGACATTAAGATAATGAGTAGAAAATGATTCACTGCTGAATTATTCGTTTGTTGGTCGCTTCTATATTATTGATATCGCCGCTAAATATGATGATAATGTGATATTGTCGGGCAAAGTTGTCAAAATATTGCCCCCCATTGCCCCCCTATCCGCCATCCCATTTTTCAACTTTGTACCCTTTTTCTTCTCTTACATGGTGAGAAAAATACAGGAAAAATTGTCAGTGTGTGTTTTTTTTATTCTGTTTTTTTATCTCCGTCGTAAAATTGAATTTTAGGTTGTAAATCCTCCATGTCCCTCTTGTTTATTTTTCAGCAATCCAGAGCTCCCTACCCCCCCCCCCCCCCCACCCCCCGCCCAGTAGTCGGGTCGGGTTCCAGCCCAGCTTCGGGTTCTCCTTTTACGTGTACCGCAAGTACACACGGAATGGTGCGGCAAAATACTTTTAGCCATAATAATTCTCATAATTTTAGAGGTATGCTCGACGAAACCTGGGTCAGGGGTGACCGAGCCTCAAGAATAGTTAATAAAGTTGGTGAGCGCGGGCCAATTACCAGAACATGGCAATTAATGAAGGTGACTGTAACGAAGTGAAATTATGATTCGATAAGACTCTTGTAGAATTGAGGTAGGTCCGGATTTGCTGACCCAATGAATAAAATCCGAGGTGAACGAATAAATAGACCGGGCATACGAAACAATTACAATTGACCTCGCAAACGACTCTTGTGGGCAGACGACCGTAATCATTCTTTATCACAATTTGACCATTTAATAAAATAAATTTAACTGAGTTTTGTCAGAAATGATTATGGTAAGTCTTTTATTAGCAATAAGTACATAATCATTCCCAGAATCGAATAAACGTCATGAACAGGAGAGACTGATTGCAACAAATCAGTCCAATATGGGATCAATTGAGCGATCTCGATCTAAGAGTGGCGTGCATCGGCTTGTGACCGGTTCTCGTGGTACGTTCTATATATTGCGTAAGTCAGTAGACCAAAATTCGACAATGGCCTTCCGTTGGTAATCCAGGGTAGCCACTCTTTGATAATTCTTACCCGAGTTTGCGAAGTTTTTAGTGACGTTGAAGGGAATTGACGTTTTGTTACCATGTTCATGCTCCCATTTAGACTACATGTAAAAATGCTCCATGACGTGTGTGTGTGTGGGTGTGGGTGTGGATGGGTAGGTGTGGGTGGGTGTAGATGGGTAGGTGTGGGTGGATGGGTGGGTAGGTGTGGGTGAATGGGTGGGTAGGTGTGGGTGGATGGGTGGGTAGGTGTGGGTGGGTGGGTGGGTAGGTGTGGGTGGGTAGGTGTGGGTGGGTGGGTGAGTAGGTGTGGCTGGGTGGGTGAGCAGGTGTGGGTGGGTGGGTATACTCGAACGTATATTCTGAGTTGCAGTTGCGTGGTTCGCGAGCTTACCCATATGATCGAGAAGTTATTAATTCGACCCGTAATGGGTTACATCCGCATATTATTCATTCACTTTTACATGATCTTTTGTTGTCGTCTTAATCAAGTTCTTGTTCTCTCGGCAATTCACCCATCCTGGTTACGACTACACGAAAAGAGAAACGAATCAGATTTGTCATGTCCACCCAAGTTGCCGTAAAATCAAGGAAACTCAGGTGATTCCGTTAACCAAGGTTAGGTGTTCATAAGTATACGGCCTCGTAAATACGGGAAAAATAATTGAATTCTGTCTAAGTCTTGCATAACACAAGCAATTATTGTCAGTAATTGTCACTCCCATGGAAAACGTGCGCGATATAAAAAAAAATAATTAACGAATTGTGATTAACAGATAATTTGAGCTTACCACAAATGAATTAATCAAAACTTCAAATGCACAATTAAGGACTAATCGTTATTCTAAAATTGGCATGAATTTTACAGAAGTAATATGATTATTATGGAGAATAAACAATGTAGGCGTGTGTCTCTGCACGTCGAACGCATAATTTCCGATCATGTTATCGAGTGAAATTGATTTCTAACGATCGGGAGAGCTATTTTAGGTATGGGAAAAGTCACACCATAAAATGGATATTTTTACGTAAAGTCCAATGATCATTACATACTTTTTTGTTATCTTGAATTATTGATGCGATAGACCATTACAAACACTACAACATATGGATAATAATGGAAGGCATTGGTTTCCTGGGATTACAGTTGAATACTACCAAGAGTTGTTGATTACAAAAATATTGAATACACACACGCATACCCACACCTACGCCCACACCCACCCACACCCAGCCCTACCCACACCCACCCATACACAGACGAACACATACGTGCACAGGCATACTCACTCTCCCACTCTACACAGACACATACACACACACAGCTTAGCCTTTCGTGTAGACTATCTGCCTACTACCTTAAAGGTGGTAGGTTCACGCTCATCCTCCACACAATGTTTCACCTGATGAAATATTTTCTCATGGGTTCCGACCAATAGCAGGAACATTCTGTGTGTGCTATCGGCCGTTCACATAAAATCAGACCGCAACGCCGGACGGGAACCTAACCTGACGCTGAGTGGCGGGAGGGGGGCTCCGTCATAGATACCCACCATCGTAGTCAAACCGCATGGGTGTGTATCCACAACCACGGGGCGTGCGAACAAGAAGAACGGAGACAGAAACACACAGAAAAGTTCAAGTTTGGTCCCTAAACAATTTTTATTGGACTTTTGCTCGACGTGGCAAAAATTTCACTTGAATTTTTCTGAAGCAATTTTTGTTCGTCTGATGATTGCAAATAGCTCCTGTCAATACCACTCGCGTATCTGTCATAGATAACGGAAAATCATGTACCTTGGCCCATTGTTCACAAACGAACAGTACTTGCCGTCAAGAATTTCATGGTACATGCAAATAGGATGGAAAATGCGCGCTTGATTCATTCGTCAGGTGATAATACAACAATGAAGCGCATGAGATCGTAAAATTTTACTTGATTCCCGGCTGTTACTTCTGAACGAAATTTGAAATAATTGAAATTGCTTCGAGTAATTATCGATATATCCGCTCAACAGGTATATTCTAATTCAACTCGCGATATATTCTAAACTATACGAAGTACCAAAAAATGTCACAATCTAGGAAATGTGAAAAATATACATTTTTCTTGTATTCTGAACGTTCTCGGCGGTACCGTGTTATCAACAATTGAAACTGTTAATAACAATTGATGGTCGGAGCCAGTTCGTTCAAAAACTAATCCTGTCGATTGAGCAGCAAGCCGCCTCGATTCCAACCGTAAGCAACCTTAAATCATTCATAACCGATTCATTTTCCTTTAGTTAAAATCTAAATTATAAATATTTGCTTATGAATGTGTCTGACCACTCGGGGAAGTTATCTACTCCGAGATAATAGAAAACATATTTACCGATCGAGTTATCGATCTCTGAAGATCCCATATAGATGTCATGATATATATATATATTTCTGCGCTATGGTACAGTGTTTTAAACTAACTCCAAAACTCTCTTCATGAAATTCTTTCTTCATTAAATACTCTTCCAATAAATTAATACAAAATAACCAAATAATATGTATAGCAAATATAAAAAAACAAAATAATAACATGCGTAGTGTGTAATATTTTCTATTAAATTAAGCAAATTGATAAAATGTTAAATTTGATTCGTTGATGCCTCAAATATTCGATTGAGGACTCGTTGCCAATTCTCAAATCATCCAAATCTTCTAACTATGACAACAATACCCAGACGTTCTATTGACCTTGTTTGGCTTTGCAATTTTACCTTAGAACTGTCTATTTATTTACGGAGAAACCTAACTCCCGAAACCACGGGTGCCAAGGCTGGGCTCCCTATAACAGCCCATGACGGAAACATGAACAGTAATGATAAAACAACATTATCCCACGCGGACAACCTCCAAAAGGGAAATTCCGCCGTCGGTTCCTACCAGGTGAAAGCCCTGATGGCCGGCGCTGGCTCCTCCGATTGTGGGAAGAGCCAACCATCACACATCGTCCCCGGGTGGCCCACTTGGCCCTTAATGCTACAAGTGGAACTGTACCTACTATGCAGAGCACATGGGACCTATACGAGAATGATCTGGCAACGCTACTGAATTCTCTCACAGATAAAAATAGGAGAACCATCAATGAAGACATGCAAAAGCTGGCCAAGAAGATCCAAATGGCCGCAAAGCGAATAAGATCCATGACGGAGACAGGGGTAGGCAAAACACCCTTGCCAGCAGTTGGATGGCTCACCCTTCCAGGTCCTAGATTGTCCCAGCTAAGCCTAGGGAGTAGCCATAAGTCCATGGAAAAACCGCAGACATCTGAGGAGACCCCAACCCGACGGGACAAAAGAAAGGAGAGGACAGCGCCTGACGACACAACGGGCAAAAAGCTCAAGAGTGCCGACAATGAGGCAGCAGCAACGTCGTCCAGAAATGTGGAGGAGCGCATAAAAAATCGAACCCGGTTAGAGGGGAACAGGGGCATGGAAGAAGCATTGGATTCTGAAACAGAAGACTATGAAAGTGCTTGAGACAAAGCCAAGAGATGGGGAAAAACACACGAGCCGTCCCAAAATCTTCGTGGTGCTACGCAGACTAAACCTCGGTCGAAGAAGAAAGCAACAATCCGACCTGATGCGCTAATTATTCGCCCGACGGGGAAAGATACGTATTCGGAAATATTGGGACGAATAAAGAAGGACCAAGGTGTTCATGCGGCTAGCTCATGCGTGGTAAAAATCCGTAAAACAGCTTCCGGAGACCTCCTCCTAATCCTTGCGAGAGGGAAGAAGGACGAAGGTGTTGAGTTAGAGAAGGCGCTAGTTGGAGCCCTCCAAAACGAAGCCAAAGTGTTTAATAAGGGACCTCAACAGGAACTCGAAATTAAAGACCTCGACGACGTCGCTACGAAAGAAGACATACTCGATGCCCTGAGGAAAGCTGATGGCACAGATCTCTCATTGAGTGCCATCAAGTCTCTTCGCAAGGCATACAGAGGAACACAATCGGCGACGGTGGCACTCCCTGCCGCTACTGCAAGGAATATACTGAGTAAAGGTAGTAAAATACGAATAAACCTGGTATATGCCCGCATCGTGGCAGTGGTAAGGCCCTTAAAGTGCTTCAAATGTTGGCACTACGACCATCTTGCCGTTAATTGCAAGAGCCCCATTGACGGATCAGACCTGTGCTATAAATGTGGCGAAAAAGGGCACAAACGCTCTGATTGTGAAGCGTCTCCGAAATGCGTTTTATGCACCAAGCTGCTATGCACCACCAAGTCTTTGTTATGAAGACTTCACAGCATTCCTAGATAGGCTCGTGGTGGATGCGAAACAGCACTTCCCAGTAGCAATCGCAGGAGATTTCAATTCCTGGGCAGTTGACTGGGGCAGCAAGGAGACCAATCAGCGAAGACGGGCTTTACTGGAAGCCATGTCGACTCTAGATGTCGTCCTATTGAACGATGGAAATGAACCGACATTTCGCAAAGGACAAGCGAGCTCAATTACAGATCTCACCTTCGTCAGCAGTAGCCTCCTCAAAGGCAATTGTGCATGGGAGGTATCCGAGATTTATACTGCCAGCGATCATCGAGCCGTACTCTGGGATGTGTCGGTTGATTGGAGGTCCGCGCCCACATCGACCAAAACAAACGAAACTGGCTGGAATGTGAGAAAATTCGACATCACCAGTTATCTTGCGGCATTAAATATCGACTCAGTAGGTGGTACAAATGCCACCGAAAAAGTGGATGGAGTCATGCAGAGAGTCATCGATGCCTGCGACGCGAGTATGCCCAGCAAAGTCAGTGGAAACCGACGGGCACTGGT
This sequence comes from Asobara japonica, assembly GCA_026005395.1. NCBI lineage: Eukaryota > Metazoa > Arthropoda > Insecta > Hymenoptera > Braconidae > Asobara > Asobara japonica. The sequence goes on along the minus strand of BQMI01000176.1, from coordinate 1,665,990 downwards.
GTATTGGTGGAGCGATGAAATAACTATGCTTCGCAAGGAATGCTTCGCAGCGAAAAGAACTTGGCAATATGCAAGGAAGAAATCAAATTCCGAAAGCCTTCAACTAAAGTATAAAGCGGCTAAGCGTAAGCTCGCCAAGGCCATAAAGCTTCGGAAACGAGACTACTGGAACGAACTGTTGGAGGAAGTGGAAAAGGATCCTTGGGGCAGACCGTACAAGGTGGTTATGACGCGACTCAAGAGCCAGCCGATGCCATCACCGACCTGTCCTAGGCTTCTGGAAAGAATTGTCTCAGTCTTATTCCCCCAACAAACGAGTGTGGATGAAAAGCAGATGGAGGGCGCTATCATCGACGGAATACCGCCGATTACAGTTGAGGAACTGTTGCAGGCCTGTAGTAGAGTGGGCAACAACAAGGCCCCCGGCCTCGATGGTGTGTCAAATATTGCGTTGAAGGCCGCCATCAATGCAGCACCCGGAATGTTTCTCGAAATATATAATGCGTGCATCCAGGAAGGTATTTTCCCCCGCAGATGGAAACAACAGAGGCTCGTACTTCTCCCCAAGGGGAAAAAGTCACCGGACGAACCATCATCATATCGTCCACTCTGTATGCTGGATACGGCGGGCAAGATTCTGGAGCGCATAGTACACCAGAGAATTGAGGCAGCGGTAGAACCCCTGTTGGCCGACGGCCAATATGATTTCAGGCGTCGACGATCTACGTTGGATGCTATTGACCTCGTGGTGAGAACAGCGAAGAGAGCGATTGAGGGCGGACGATGGCAAGGAGGTACGAAACAATACTGTTTGGTTGTTACTCTGGACGTCAAGAACGCTTTCAACTCGGTACGGTGGGATTCCATTTAGGCTGCATTATCGAAGCTATCTGTACCGGCATATCTGCAAAAGATGGTAGGGAACTACTTCACCGACAGAGTTCTCAAGTATGACATAGAAGTAGGCCCCAAAACATATAAGGTGACTGGGGGTGTACCTTAAGGCTCAGTGTTGGGGCCCCTTCTGTGGAATATCGTGTACGACGAATTGCTGAAACTGGCACTGCCGACGGGGGCAAAACTCGTGGCGTTTGCAGATGACGTGGCTATAACCATCGTGGACAAACATCTATTCACGCTTCAGCTCATTTTCGATAATGTTTTTAACAAGATACGGAAATGGATGGACTCGATTGGTCTACAACTTGCAGAGCATAAGACTGAGGCACTACTCATCACAAGCCGAAAGAAGTTGGAGACAATCACGCTGCAAGTCGGCGAGCACAAAACAACTTCCCAGCCCTATATACGGTACCTAGGAATTATGATTGATGTCCGACTCAGCAGCATGCAAGCAGTAAGGCGGGTGCAGTGAGGACTGCCCTTGCAAGACTCATGCCGAACATTGGAGGGCCAAAACAGAGGAGAAGACTCTTGTTATCATCAGTTGTCACATCGGTATTAACATATGGTATCCCCATATGGACAGATGCCCTACGAAGTCAAGCAGCACGGCGGTAAGTTGTTCCAGTCTACAGGCTGAGTGCCCTGAGGGTGGCTGGCGCATACCGGACAGTATCCAACGAAGCAGTGTGCGTCATTGCTGGGATGATACCTATCGAAGTTCTAGCGGAGGAGTGTAGGCGACTCTACACACGCAAAACATCAACTGAGCTGAGCCCAGTAGAACTGAGGAGAGAAGAACGTAAGCACAGCATCCAGCGATGGTAGCTACAGTGGGACGCCTCCAGCAAAGGCCGGTGGACTCACCGACTTATTCCGGAGTTGAATGTGTGGCTTGACCGATCACATGGACAAGTCAATTACTACCTAACCCAGATGCTCTCAGGACACGGGTGCTTTCGGGAATATCTTCACAAATTCAAGCATGAAGATTCCCCGGATTGCCCAAAGTGTCAGGGAATTCAGGAAAACGCGGAACTCTTTGCATGTCCGCGTTTCGACGTCCAACGGTCTATATGGGAAAATAGCATAGGCAAACCCATTACTGTTGGAAATCTTGTGGAAGTTATGCTGTCATCAGAGGCAGCATGGAACGCGACAAGCGATATCGCAATGGAGGTTCTGCAGGAGCAGGAAAGGATTCGCTACTGAGGAAGCCGCGGCTGTCGTCCCCTACGCAACGAAGTATTGCTCCGCAGATGTTCCGTCGTGATTCGGGGATACTGGAATATAGAAGGTTGTCCTTCTACTAGTGTAGGCCAAGGGGTATTGTCCCTTGTTTTTGTTTTTTTTTCTGTATTTTCTACTTTTAATTTGTAAGTTTCTTTGGTTTGTTTCCAATAAAGATTTTTTAAAAAAAGGGACGAAAGGGAGAAAAGAAAGAAGGAAGCGTGATGAAGGAGGTTGGATTCCTTCTTTCTCTTTTGTCTTTCTAAAAAAAAAAAAAAAAAAAAAAAAAAACAACCATACTCACCCACCCACCCACACACACACAGACACTCACATGCACACACGTACACGCAGATAGATCATGTCATAATGTGTTGTGGATTATTTAAGTATACCCAAAAGCTTTACTTCTTGACAAAAATAAAAAATTTTCAATTTCGGAGTGATTACATAAACTTCTCCTACCGGAAACGTAAGAACATCAATAAATATTAACCGGACTGTGAAAGAAAAAACAGCAAATTATTCATAACCGATTCATTTTCTATTAGTTAAAATCTAAATTATAAATATTTGCTTATGAATGTGTCTGACCACTTGGGGAAGGTATCTACTCCGAGATAACAGAAAACATATTTACCGATCGAATTATCGATCTCTGAAGATCCCATATAGATGTCATGATATATATATATATTTCTGCGCTATGGTACAAAGTTTGAAAATAAATCCAAAACTCTGGCAAAATCTCTTTATGAAATTATTTCTTCATTAAATACTCTTCCCATAAATTAATGAAAAATAACCAAATAATATGTATAGCAAATAAAAAAAATACAAAATAATAACATGCGTAGTGTGTAATATTTTCTATTAAATTAAGCAAATTGATAAAATGTTAAATTTGATTCGTTGATGCCTCAAATATTCGATTGAGGACTCGTTGCCAATTCTCAAATCATCCAAATCTTCTAACTATGACAACAATACCCAGATATTCTATTGACCTTGTTTGGGTTTGCAATTTTACCTTAGAACTGCCTATTTATTTCTCGATATTTCCCTCAAAAGCAGATCTCGTTTTTGTATTGATTCTATCTATTAATTTCGAATTGAAACTCTGTCGCATGCAATTGAGATATACATATATCGAATAAATAAATGAAATAATAGTAGATTACATACCTAGGCCAGCAAAGTAAGGAATGGCTCAGATCACATTTACTTGTTGGCCGAGGCGAAGCCGAGGTAAGAGGGACGCCAACCACCATCCTCACAGTTGCTTCTTTCTCTTCCTTCCCTTTTGGCTATATTTATTATGAACAAATTTATACAACAAAACTGTAACGATAAAAAAAATATAAAACAATAACTTTACAGCGCCAATACCCCTGATTTCTCCCGCGGGACTCCCGCAAGGCATTACTTCGTTGCATGGGGGGCTACAGCTACCGCTCTTCCTTCGGGTCATCGACTTCAGGACCCCCCGTCCGTCAAACTGGGTGCTATCTTAGCTGCTCCTCACATGTGTGTACGTTTGAGGCCATGTGTGTATGTTTGTGGCCCGTGTTTCGAGACGGTGTTTAGACGGGAAAGTTCTAAATAAATGTTGTTCCCCATGTAGAAACAAGCATTTTTTGTTTTATGAATTTTTTCGTAACACTTATAATTAAGGCGATATGGTTTAATCTATCCCCAATTATCAACACACAAGCACAGGGTACCACATCGGGAAGTTCATGATGCGAGCCGTCGAGGGTCACACGTACATCCGTTTATTATGATTTTTTATCCGTTTATTTATGATATCTCGTAAAGTATGATGCCTAGCAAAAAAAGTAATGAAACCTGAAATATGTGATTTCACGAGAGGAACAACTTTTGTTAAATACTTTTTCTCGTATCTGTCACCGTTCTCGAAATACAACGTTATATAATTGAAATTGTCAATAACAATTGAGCGGATGGTACAATTGAAAAAACACTCCTGTCGGACCTGGAGACTCCGGAGACGCGTCTCTCAAAAAAAAAATTAAATCGGTCCAGCAGCTTAAGAGGAACCGTTTGCCAAGAAAAGGAGACGGCCGCACCTTCACACACACACACACACATAACCCGCGCTAAAAATGTATCAGGAGCATGTAAAACGTCGGGAAACGTAAAAATTTCATGATTTTGAGACGTTTCATTTTCGGGATGATTACAGTAAGTTCCTATTGAACAACCAATTACAATCTGATGCAAATGACATCATCTTGATAAAAATGTTTTTTTCTGTGAGCGCATTCTAGTCGAAAATAGCTTCTGATAACTGTCGTTGTATACTCAGTCAAGGACAGTATCATTAGCATCGCATCTGTCTTCAGTGATGTAAGTCATTGCTGAAGAAAAATCTGAAGTGTCCACTCTTTTCGGCGACACATGAGGATGAGTATTCATGAGTTGGTGAAGGTTGTTATAAATTGTGGATGATTGCACTTGGTGAGGCTGGGCGCACAGTACACTCAATAAACACCTCAGAACATACGTGCTTGGCCCACTTTGATATAGCAACTCCAAGTGTTGTACCGCTTTGCTTTCACCTTATCGATATGGCACAGAATTCTTTTAGGCGGGACTATCGTAAAGGTGCAAGGTGAAGTCCATGATGCTTGACGAGATATAAATCGATATGAACGAAACTGGGGTTAAAATAGAAGACTACACATGCAACTTAAGTGCATGAAAAATAAGTAAGATCAGAGTGAAACTTTCCTGAAGTTTGCCCGATGTTGTATATGTAATATGCAACAACAAGGAAAGTCAAATTTTTATTAACTTTGTGAGAACGCAAGGTATTATCACCTTTAAAAAAAAATCGTTCTGCCGGGGCTACATATTTTGGGAGTGTGCGTGATATCTCTCAACAATTTTTGAGTACATATACATATCCAGACTTCATTATTTTGCGTATATATATGAAATGGGTGTGTGTGTGTATGGGTGTGTTCGTAGGTGGGTGGGTGAGTGGGTGGTTGAGTGAGTGAGTGGGTGGGTGGATGAGTGAGTGAGTCGATGCGTAGATCAGGGAGTAGGTAGGTGAGTGGGTGGTGGCTGAGTGAGTGAGTGGGTGGGTGAGTGAATAGGTGGGTAAGTGGGTGATGGCTGAGCCAGTGAGTGGATGGGTAGGTGAATGAGTAGGTGAGTGAGTAGGTGGATGGGTGAGTGACTGAGTAGGTGGGTCCTAAAATTGGAAATCCGCAATTTAAAAAATTCTAACACAAGAATCAAAATGTAAAATGTTTTTAAAGAATTGGACATTTGAAAAAAAAATCATTGAAAAATTGCATTGAATAAAAAATCAGATTAAAAAAAACAAGAATAATTTGACGTTTGAAAAAACTTGAATTTTCCGAAATGATTGGGACCTAAGCAATCCAAGCGCCATGGTTTCATCTCATTATATTGATAATTAGCTTACGATTTATGGTGTCGAAAGTTAGAGGAATTGCCCGAACAATCCCAAATCCTCGCAATGCCAAGCATTTTGTTCACGCGAGTGCACAATGAAGCAGGTAATAATGTCCGAGATGTTTAGTGTGCCAACGGAAAGTGTGTTGCAAACTCCTCTAGCTGCTCCAACTTTGGCTCAGTCGAATCTTATCGTTCTAGCGGCGAACATCCGTGTATATCTCGGGCTCCTGCACGAAGAGAGAAGTAAAAAATTGAACTCTGAGCTGTAGAATCACGGTACATGTGACGCTTGTAGGACGCATATATATATATGTATGTATATATATAAGATCCTTATATCGGATTATATAGAGTCAGACATAGTGAAAACAATGGCGAATATTTCAAACATCTAGAAAAAACTGAACAATTCCACAAAGTAAACTAGTTCAAGAATTTAACAAAGTTTTAAGAGTTCCAAAATTTTTCAATAATCCAAATTGTCAAAAATTTCGACAATTTCAAAAATTTCAAAAATTTCAAAAATTTCAAAAATTTCGAAAATTTTAAAAATTTCAAAAATTTCAAAAATTTCAAAAATTTCAAAAATTTCAAAAATTTCAAAAATTTCAAAAATTTCAAAAATTTTAAAAATTTCAAAAATTTCAAAAAATTCAAAAATTTCGAAAATTTCGAAAATTTTAAAAATTTCGGATAGTTCAAAATTTTGAAAATTGCCAAAGTGGTCAAAATTGCCAAACTAATTGCAGTAATTCGCAGGAAAAATCCGAAGAACGTCAAAAATTCCCAAAATATCGGCAGTTCAAAAGATTGTAACAAATCCAACTGTTAGAAAAATTTAAAAAGGCTTCGATCACGCATGTTCTGCCGTCCGTAATAAAATTCAATCATCGTTCTATTCCATCCAATAAACATCACAATCGATAGTGCAGAGATAGCCCACGGTATCGTCCAGCTACATCTAAGCTCAAGACATTAAGCCGACAGTCGTGGAAAAAGGCTCATAGGCTTCGGACTCACCAGTTATCCTATAACAGTTTGCCCCGAGTGCCGATCGCGATTACACGCCCGTTCGATTCAATGTAAATACGGCGTACACGTGCTCATAGCTAGCATGGGGTCGGTGCACATATAAAATACTTCACCGTTAAGTGAACACAATTCTCCACATTTTCTTCACTTCTTTTTGCTAAATAAAAGAGGATTATCGCTAAGGCTTGCTGAATTCGAAGATGATTGTGCCCCCTACAAGCGTGGGAGTATTCGTGATCGCTTCTGGAATCTGTTTAATTCTTCTAAACAGTCTTCGCAGGGGGTAAGTTGGAGAACTTGTGTATTTTGAAAAATCATGAATTGTTAACTCCAAGATAGGGGTACATTATTGTAATGGTTCATTCATAGATATGTCCCCAGAACATGTTATGATCTGTCATTTTCTCTTCTTGTTCTATTCATTAATTCTATCGGGACGTGCAACACTATGATGGTACGTGCAACACTAAAGTGATTTCATTGATCAATGCACTCATTCAATGTCTATCCTTGTGATGTGTTGGTCTTTTCGGCCGCAACCATTTCAATGTGTATATCTATCCATGCCCTGAGAATGGGTATGAATTTCTGGAAATGCATGTTTAACCGTGATTTGCCCCCTCAAGGATGTATTACGCATAAGAGGCGCATGATGGTTGCGAATGTATAGGTCGTGGTTATGGCTTGGATCAGTAAGTGCATGCTGTATATGGGTCCAGGTGAAATGAGTAAGTGCAGGCTGGATAAGTAAGTACGGCCAAAAAGAGGCAAACAGAAAATTTGGCAGGAATTAGAAATTAGAAATTTCTACGGAGCCGAAAACTTTGTAACAGGAATTTGTCTTCTAGCGCAAATGAACTACGATCAGGGCCTCAATGAGATTCTTAGTATCAGACACTCAGTCAAGGTTTCTGTGTCTCAAAGAATATGTAATCAAGATTTCATATGTAGGACATAAAAACATTCTCGACAACTATACATATGGAAAAATTTCGGTACATTGTTACCATTAAAAAGACATTTAACAACATTTGAGGAGTTGTATGGTTGATTTGAAGTGTATTAGTAAAACATAACGGCAATTTTTGAAATTTTTGAAATTTTTGAAGCTTTTGAAATTTTTAAAATTTTTGAAATTTTTGAACTTTTTGAAGGTTTGGAAATTTTTGAAATTTTTGAACTTTTTGAAGGTTTGGAAATTTTTGAAATTTTTGAAACTTGAAATTTTGATACTTTTTATAACTCGTATAAATATATGATATCACTACCGAAGTGGTTAAAGGAGATAACTGGCTTTCTGGTTGCAGTCAGATTTTCCGGAATATCTCGCAATCTAAGGCAGGTAGTGGAATCTACATGGAAACGTTTTTTGAAGAAGGAAAAGACATCGATAAAAAAGGTTCCCATGAAAAGTGTGCTATCTCTGTTAGATCCTGAGATAATCATTAAAAACTGACTGCAATGCCAAAGCCACATATCTCCTTTTACCACTTTGCTACAGATATACATTGGTTTGCCCCTCAAAAAAGGAACATGTTTTCTTCGCCTGTATCTCCCTCGTAAGAAGGCAGACAAATATTCAATCTTTTTGAATGACTTACAACTTTCTACTACTGTTATCACTCACTTCAAATCTCATTCTGCATTTCGTCTAATGTGCATTGTGATAAATCAGATTAATGGATTAAGCACTTATCTTATCGTATCTCTTCTGCGAATTCACGACTCTTAATTCCTAACGACAATAATATATCCATGGTTTATTGAGTTTTCACGAGGGCACACAATTGTAGAGTCGATGAAGATAAGTACATGGATTGGTGACACCAATGGCAATTGATTATGTTACGTCGAGTCAGTAGCCCTCGAGGAAAATTATTAAACGGGCAGAAAAGAATTGCAAATTTCATAGTTTTAGAGAGTTTGTCAAAAATTCTAATCGTGGAGAAATTCGTACCATACTAGGCCAAATATTTTTGTTTCGCAGATTTTAGGATTGTTTTGAGTTTTTGAAATCAGTAAATTTGAAAATTTAGACATCTGGAAATTTTGGAAATTTTCGAAATTCTTACAATTTCTGAAATTTCAGAAATTCTGGAAATTTCAAAAATTCTGGATATGTAGTATCGAAAAATTTAGGAATTTACTCATGTCTAGACACCGGGGAATTACGTTTGCTCGTTATAGTTTTATAATATGCGTAAATGAGTTTATTGGAGTAGTTCTAAGACCAAGTATTGTTACGAGCGTCTGGACCCTTCTTTCGTGAAGTAGGCATATTCTAGAAATCATTAGTTTCGTCGGTTTATTGCCCTAGAGGTACAATTCTGACGGACCCTCGATGATGACGCATGGGTTGGAAAATTCTCATAACCCATGTTGCCAAATTTTGGGTGCATCTCCCAAAATTTGTATTAGCCAATCAGGCCCAAGTAGTCGTAGTGGGGGAGTATCTTAGAAGTGGGAAATTGAGCGTCCGCCAGGGTTGATGTTCGAATTTAGAGCATTGACGCGGAAGTACCTGTAGAAGGTTCTTCATCTTTTATAGATGTTAGACGAAGTCCTCAGTTGAGGCATTAGACGTATTGTATTTGTATGTGAAGCGTTTTCAAATTGTTCGAGGAGACTTTCTACCCTTTATTGTATTTAATTTTTAGTGATATTAAAGTGAAGTTAAATTTCAAGCTGTTTTATCTTTTAAATCGTATCCCAGAGATATTTCAGAAATTTTTGAAATTTGTTGTAATTAAAAAGTAGAAATCTGTTATTTTTCAATTTTTTTCAATGCTCTACAAGTTATGAAGTAAAAAAGAATTATGACTTTTTTCCAAAATTTGAATTAAAGTTTGGGGATTTTTGGATAAGTTTGCGCAATTTTTATTCCTCAGATTTGATTGAAATTTCGTTTGTTTAACGCTCTAAAACTTTTAAATCCTGGTATTCTCATAGTTCCCATAAATTTTGTTCAACTATTGAGACTTTGTAACAATTTCTGTAATTTCCACTCAATTTTTGCCTTTTGCAAAATTTTCAATTTTCTTGCTATTTTACAATTCCCATAAATTTCTAAAATCTCGCGAAACGCGTCATCTTCCATGAGCTATTTGAAAATTTCTGATAATCTTTCACATGCCCAAGTACCATAACTGCGCATTATAATTCCCCGATGTGTACCGATCAATCACTGCAATTTCCAGAAGAATTGAATTTGATTATCAATCGTTAAGTGAATTATGCCACTCCCATTACTTTTAACGACTTCTATTCTCCGAAGCATTACTACCATATGTTTTCCTCAAGAAAATGGATCGCAAGTGGGCAAGAACGTAAATTATGGGAAATCACCTTGGGACCACATCGTAAAATAACTATTATGGCGCCCCCTCCCCCTTGATCGAGAATAGCCAATAGACCATTGACACAAATGGATCATTCATGGGACATTCGCTATCGTACATTATTGGATGTATGATTTTATGATCACTCTTTATGCGGGATTATCGCAAACTCCCCCATAAAATCCCATATACAGAACATTTTCTGCTCTAAACAAATTTATATCTTAACTTTCGCTTTTTTATCAACTTTCCTACAAGTGCAAGGTAAACGCAGATCGAAAACCTCCATAACTGGGGTATGGAAGTGGGTACCGACTGAACCGAAAAGGTTGTAATTGCCGTATGTCTTAAATTATGAAACGTATGACAAAAGTCATATGACATAAACTATGTATTTTCAAAGGAGGAACAATATTTATTTAAAACTTTATTTATTCAACACCAATACGCCAACGCAAACATTTCATTTTGTGAACCAGTAAAAAAAAAATAGAAAAAAATCGAGCTCAATCTGCATTTCAATCTATGGATTCGAAATAGTATATTTCCCGCCTGTCATTTTGGGGATTTTTGCTCGCGTAAAGTTTGCGCTCGAGGCGACAGCCTGGATAACATTTTTCCGTAGTGACCTTTACTTTTCCAAGTTCGGAACAGGCCTAATACCAATTCCCGAACGAGGAAAAGTACAAGGCGGTACGGAAAAGTCATTTGTATTCAATGATAATTCCCCCAAGTAAATGAATAGTTTTTCCATTACGATTTATTGAGTACTCTCGACTCTTCGCTCGTTAAATTGGGATTCAATTTTTTTTTATGTACTTTGAGTACAACTAGCCTCCTAAAAACTTTATCAGGCGTACGGGGTTTCGCAGCGTAGGCAGTCGAGCTATAAAGTCAAGGGAGATAACATTTTCCGAGCTTCGTAAAATTTAAATTGAATTACTCTTAATCCACTTCTATCAGTGCTAGAGCTCTGAAGTTGGTCTGAAGCATACAGGTGCTAAAAGCCCCGAAAGTAGTGGAACATGTTACTAAGAAATCATGAATTAATTCTTGGATGCCTCATGTTCTGTATTGGAACCGAGAAAGGAGAGAGAATTTCGAGATTTTAGCTTCGCACGACGTTATAAATAAAGCCATAGATATGCCAGAATTTTTGGACAGCGTCACCTCTGTTGTTCATCTCGAAAGCTCCTCTGTCGTTAAATTTCAACTCTTCATAATAGAAGATAGGACCCCCAAACTTCCTTGACATTCGACTATCGACACGAGTGTCACACATGCAGTCGTAAAATGCAACAATCAACCCTTGTTCGCTCCACTTCCAGATAGACATTGGAGAGTTTCGGGACAAGAAAATATGGGCCCTCACAAATTTTAACGTATTTTTGATCCACGCTTTCGGTGTAGGAAAATTTTGGATTTCCACCAATGAGACCCAATTTACCCTCACTTCTTCCAGGATAAGAATCCAGTGTATTTTTCCCGAAAAACTAGGAGCTTTTAGTTACCATAGAGATCACGAACAGAAAAGACCAATTGCTCTTTGTAAAATATCGACTTCATATCCAAGACTTTACAATTATTTTCAAGTCAGTTATTTTTATATCGAGACATTTAGTGCATTGCGTGTAATCAATACGCATTCTATTTTATATTATTAAAAATCAGTTTTTTAGTGCAAATTATGTTACGCATAATTGACTCTTGTATTTCCTTATTAATTTAATACTTCACCTATATGTTACGTCGGCTTACGTTTCCGTAGTAACCATTTAGGCTTATCGACGTGCGAATTCCAGCATACCTGAGGATTCACGACCCTCAGGGAAAAGGCCCTTTCTCAATCAGAGGTCCCTGCGTTGTTTATGCTAAACACCTCAGGGAGAGAAAAATTCAATAAAGAAAACCGGAACCTTGGAAACCTCACCGAACCTAAAAATGACAATCGATGCTGTGCTCACACCCAACTGGGTAGTGCCAAGCTTTAACAACCGGTCCAAGCTTGGGCCAGTCATGTTTTACCAAGCCTCAACATCCTACATGCACTTTTGCTTGTACCAGTGGTGATACCACAATTCTAGATTCTGATATTGATTTGTGAATGATTGTCTGTTTCATTGGGAATGATGTGCGGTACTCTGTATATATAATTTTGTATTACCTTTGTGTTAGTCCTTAGGGGGCTGCAGTCCTGAAACTTGATAGGTTTTGCATATATAGCAGTCTAAGTATTACCACGAACACCATGGATGCCAAGCTTGCACCAATATTGACGCAGACCTGGTACCCAAGCCTGGGTATTACCAGATTAGAGCCAGGCTGTATGCAAGGTTAGTGGTAGCCTGCATCCAAGATTCGTGCCAACCCTTGCCAGTGCCATGTATCACATTCCAATTTAAGACTTGCTTACCTGCCTTCGTACAGTCTATAACCACGTCTGCAGTTCAAGGGACGGTTATACTCATCTTAACATAGGCTGTATCCCAGACTTATACCACCTCTCGGTAATGTCCTCCATTTTGTCCCCTACTTTGAACTGAACTGACCCTTTCCTGAAGTTGTAAATCTCAGGTATAATCAATGGTACGGAAAACGAATCACGTTACATTTCGTCTTGTATCGTAAATTGTAAATCGTTATCGTAAATCGATAGAAAACATTAGAGAGCACCGACTGTTGAGAAAATTGGAAGATATTTTGGGATGGAACGACGTAATCCTCCAAAAGGTTGTTCGAGCAATCACGTTTTTGGAATCTCATGGTCTTGATGAATTGAGGGTATATGAATGTAGGGTATTTCGCCCCCTTCTTGCTTACTATTTATTTTTATTTTTGGATGTATATTACTTCCTCTTTCGGGAAGTTAAAACTGGAAAAAGGACTACAGATTTACTGACGGACGGCTAATTTAAAAAAAAGTCTTCGTGTGTTATGGTGAGAAGCATCTTACCATCACTTCAGATAACTTCATTCATGATTTAAATTAAACCTCAGATTTACGATAAAAAGCCAAGTTCGTTAACCATTGTTTCCTACGTCACTCAAGCTGAAGTAAAAAAAAGTCATTTAGTTTCCGGGCAAATTGGGATGCTGATGTGGGCCTTAATGAGTGGGAAAACAATGACGCGACAATGGAATGTTTCCTTACCTTTCCCAGTCCTCGCGCTGAAATTGTTTTCTTCACGCTTTTGTCGTTCTCCGTTTATTCATCTGACTTTTTTTTTCGCACAGAACAAATAGTTGGCGTTACACGAAATTAGGAAGCTGTCTGAAGGATAAGTCAATGTATAATAAAATGTACATCAAAATTTAAAAATTTGCAGAATTTGAAAAATTTTAAAAACTTTGGAAGCTTGAAAATTTCAAAAATTTCAAAGATTTCAAAAATTTCCAAAATTTCCAAAATTTCAAAAGTTTCAAAAATTTCAAAAATTTCAAAAATTTCAAAAATTTCAAAAATTTCAAAAATTTCAAAAAGTGCAAAAAATTCAAAAAAATCGAATATCAAAAATTTCCAAAATTTCCAAAATGTCAAAACTTCCAAAATTCCCTGAATTGCATTTGTTAAAAAATTTCAATTATATTAAAGCTTTCCAAAATCTTCAAAACACTTTCTTCTTTTTCCTGCATAAATTGCGCGTTACTAATAACGAAGAATAAGTTTCTTTCTGATATCTTGACAAAACATACATCACATCAATGATTATTCAATTGAAGAAGATTTCTTCGATGCATTGCAATGATTTATCCTTCACGTGCATGGTCGATCATTTCCACAGGAAGTCGGATTAGTCACGCGTGTGGAAATCTCTAGGTGAGTTCAATAATCTCCGCGGAAAATTAAGATGCGTCGCGCATAGATATGCTCAAAATGGTAAGGTATATCAATTGCACAATGACCCCCATCACACTATATATTGAACAATGGGTTCCATAGGCATACAGCTGTATCCAGGGACCGGAAGCGTAGGTGCCACATGAGGCAGAGGACCCCAGTCATCGACAGGCACCTTTCATTGTTGAAATAGCTTGTGTCGTGGACGGTAATGCAATAAAACTTGGCCGCAAATAATATTATTGATAAAAACAGTGATATAATTCGGAGTTTCAACAGTTTCAGGAGGTAACTCCATCGATTTAGAAGACGTGAAAAATACGAGATATAGAAGAAAAATTTAAAAGTTTCAGATTTATAACATTTCGGCCCCGTTCAAGTTGAAAAAATCGAAGCTACTCATAGTTTCGAAATTCTGTGAAGTAGTCGAGTTTTTTGGAAGTTTTCAAATTTTTCGAATTCGGCAAATTTTCAAAATTTTATAATCCTATTCCAAGGTTTTCAAGGCGTTTGAAATCTGAAGATTTGAAAAGTTTTTGAAAAGTTTTTGAAATTTTTGAAATTTTTGAAATTTTTGGACTTTTTGAAATTTTTGAAATTTTTGAAATTTTTGAAATTTTTGAAATTTTTGAAATTTTTGAAATTTTTGAAATTTTTGAAATTTTTGAAATTTTTGAAATTTTTGAAATTTTTGAAATTTTTGAAATTTTTGAAATTTTTGAAATTTTTGAAATTTTTGAAATTTTTGAAATTTTTGAAATTTTTGAAATTTTTGAAATTTTTGAAATTTATGAAATTTTTGAAATTTTTGAATTTTTTGAAATTTTTGAAATTTTTGAAATTTTTGAAATTTTTGAAATTTTTGAAATTTTTGAAATTTTTGAAATTTTTGAAATTTTTGAAATTTTTGAAATTTTTGAAATTTTTGAAATTTTTGAAATTTTTGAAATTTTTGAAATTTTTGAAATTTTTGAAATTTTCGACATTATTGGAATTTTTGATATTCGTCCCAACGAATTTACAAAAGTTGAAATCCTGATCAATTTTCCCCTGAGAACAAGGCCTGAATTTTCATCAAAATCAAATATTTTCTCCCTGGTTCAACAAGTGAAAAAACTCTAAATCTCCAGTGACCCCCCCCCCCCCCCCTCCAACAGCACTGCTAAACAACCATTGTATTCATGAAATCGTATGAAGTCCGCCAAGTGCTCCGAGAATTGTTCCTAAAAACACTGCTGTGCAGAAAACAAGACAAACGGTGAGGTGAAATAATCATAATTGTTTAATTACCTCCTGCTATTTTTAGCTCAACTATTCTCTCAGTCATTCCCTCTACGATGATAACTGCACAACTGCACAATAATTGCCAGATGCGTCGTATGAAAGCTGTAAATTATTTCTAACTTTTATTTTCATGAGTGTGGAAAATGCACGTTTTAAATAACTGTAGTGAGGTCACTGAGAATTATGTTAGCTGTAGGGTACATTCATCGACATGAAGGACCTGTAAGCAACATTAGAATCACCCTGTAATTTTTTTTCCTCCGGCCCTTTCTTGTCCAAAAGGACTACCGGACACCCATCCATGTAGCTGGAGCCGACTTACGTCATTTAGTTCATCGTATTTGTAAACACAGGGTAAACCCCCAGAAACTCCTGTGCTACGATTGCGGGTGCCTAGGATGGAACCCACTCCCCCCCCCCCCCCCCTGCATCAGGTTAGGTTCCCGCCCGGCCTTGTGATCTCATTTTATGCGTACCGCCGATAGCTTACAGGGAATGTTCCTGGTATCGGCTGGAATCCATGAAAAAATTTTCTGTGTGAAACATTCTCCATAGGCCGGGTGCGGACCTAGGACCTCTGACATAGTAAGCAAACCTCCCACCGACACATTTACACTAAAACTGTACCGCTTTTTCACTCAATTTTATCGCATGACGCACAATAATTTCAACTTATGTCGAAACATTATTAACTAACGTTTAGCCGATCTCACAATTTCCTTATTACCTCGAAACAATGCATCATAATGTTTTACGCCCACAATTTTACATCCGTCAAATCTGGGAAAACGATCAAATCAGACCGACTTTTTCTCCCATAAAATCCGGTAATATTCTAGAGGATCTGCGAAACTTCGTGTTCATAATCCACAAAAAAATACTACGCTATCAACTGTTTATATTTGCCTTTTGGCGAAGATAGATGGGTATAGCTCATATACCCTGTCCTCCAGGGTTTTTTTTTATTCAACAGCACCAAACACGTTATTCATGTACAAACATAAATTTCTTATCGCTGGTAGGAGCGAGCACGTCTTGAGACATTGTCGCAGTTAGAAAATGTTCCGTGAATCGAGATCAGCTGCTGAGATATTCGTGAAGTCATCGAGCGGTTGTTTCAGGTAACAAGGATCGGGGGAGTGAAATAGTGGTACAGTTCAAGGGGAAAAAAGTTGATATAAGTTACTCTTCGGTTGGATATAGGTCTGTGTGTGTGTGTGTGTGAGAGTGGGTGTAGCTCAGTAAACAAGAAAGAGAATCGAAAAGAAAAATTTCTTAAAATTTACTGAAAAATCATTTCTACAAAATTATTACGTTTTTACAAAAGTTGATCATTGTTGTTAATGCAATCACAATAAATTAAGTCAGACTAGAGGCAAGAGTTAAGAGGCAAAAAAAGGAATTCGGTAATATTTTAATGACCCTATGGGATCATCAATACTTGAACGAATCACCGAGTTCCGCCCTCTTGATACCGGAATCTCCGGAAAAACCGCGTTTGTGAATATTCATGAGGCCACTGCACAAGGACACAATTGGGAAAAATAAAACATCTCGGCATTATTCTGCGCGAGTAAAGGTCAATGATAAAAATGGCATCAGCTGTCCTCAATCGTTTCCACTCACGAAAAAGATACTTTTTTCTGGTATATCAATATACAAGCGCGAAAGCGCATTTCGCCTGCTGAATGACAATTTGAAATTTGGCGTAACAATATTTTTCCGAAGGAGGAGACACTGTTAATCATTGATTCTGAAAAATGAGAGCTTTCAATTTTCCAATTTGGAGCAACCATTTTTGGTTTTTCTGCCAGACCAAAGAGGAGTCGTCTTTCGACTTCCGGCTCTGATGATGTTCATTTTTGTGTATGCGCTTTCTTGATTACGCATGTGAAGCGTCGGGAAAAGTGAAATTTTAACACACCGAAGACTAAATCGGGAAGTTAAAAATAAAAACCCGC
Organism: Asobara japonica; assembly: GCA_026005395.1. NCBI lineage: Eukaryota > Metazoa > Arthropoda > Insecta > Hymenoptera > Braconidae > Asobara > Asobara japonica. Next base: position 1,648,951 of record BQMI01000176.1, on the reverse strand, counting down.
TTCGATCAATCACCTAATACTTTTTGGGAGCAAGAATATTTTTATCCATCATCCTGAAATCCCTTCCAAAGTCATAAAAGTATTTTATCTATTTCTCCACGAAGATGAGCGCATTCTGAGGAAATAACTATTAAACTTTTATATTACATTTTTATTCCTGGAGAGAATGGAAAAAAATTCCAACAGTATGGAAACTATTATTTACGCAGATATTCTCAATCTTGCGTTCCCATTGGACACTGACAAATCCCATCCAGCGATGAAGTTCTCAAATGGTGATTGAAAATATCGATGGGTTTCTCCAACTCCATCACTCATTTTCGTTTACCTCTACTTTACTCCGCGTTTTGTTGAATGTGATATTTTGTGAACCCTCCACAGGCCTTTGAGTTTTTTGTAGGGCGTTATCGAACAGCCACTCGCGTTTTATATTTCTCCAATAATTGTGGAGCAGCCAGCTGAGTGAGTGTGACCCATCCAATAACTCCTCGATTCAGTACATTCGTATAGTTTCTGGCTCGAGCCCAGATCTTATCCAAAATCTCCCTGAAAGTCCCCAGATCTCGTGGAGACGTGAGTATCGAAAAAGTCTTGTCCATTTTCAGGGCGGAAAGTGGGTGGTGAGGGTGGTGAAAATAAAAAAAAAACGAAAATTTGCAAATGGAGCAAATAATTTCCAAAATACCTACATTTTAGCTAAATTTGAACAATTCCCAGAATTCAAGAGTGCCAGATCTGCAGTCTGGGAGATACCTCCCGGAAGAAATCAAATTCAAATTCGGGATGTTATAAATTCCAATTCCAGTTTTTTCGAAAATTTAACTTTTGTCATATGTCTGTACATACAATTTTTTTCCTTGCATTGCTTTAAAGTTTCTGGGCAACAGCTGTGGTCGCCAGGTCCTATAGCAAAATCCCATGTCCAATTCACCTGCTCCCAAATTTTCAGTGAAAGTAAACCATATAGTCGCGTTAACCACTCCAATGAAACTGTGCGGACCCAGCCGATAAAAAAAAATTCTCAACATTAAACACATAAAAAGTGTCCAACATTATTTCCAAATCGCCGATCGCGGCAATTTGCAAATTTTCAAAAACTCTAAAAACCTAAAATTCGCGAAGAGTTTTCGTGATAAACAAAAATATCAGGAATGACGACATGGCAATTCAGGAATACCTCAAATAACTTTTCCTCTTCGCATAGGACTCGGTTTCATATATTCCCATTCGCCCCATATTTTTTTTATTAATTTTTGAATGAAGCAGGGCGGCGAGAACACTGCGCTGCGCTCGTTGTGCGACCAGTTACGTTATAGAGAACATTGCCATGCGACGTTGCCACCTTTGGTGTAGTTTGTTTGGGATTCAACAATTCAAAAATGAAACATAATTCTTTCAGTTTATCATGCCTTCAATTATTAGTTATATATATGATAAGTTTCAAATCATTCAACTTTGCATGTATTTGAATTTCGCGGGCCTTGAACTGGTTACTGCGAAGTGCTCTGGCAACATCGCACTCAAGAATATACGGACTGCGGTGCGCTTATAATAAGTGACTAGATACGTTCGATAGGGAGGTGTGACTACTCGTGTTAATACTCATATACACTTCTATGAGATGAAAAAATCTCTGACACGAAGAATCCATTCTCTTGAGAGAAGATATTATTTTGCAACAGTCAAGTGTGTGTGTGTGTGGGTGGGTGGGTGGGTGTTTGGATGGATGGGTGGGTGTTTGGATGGATGGGTGGGTGAGTGGGTGGGTGGTTGGATGGGTGGGTGTGTCTGTGTGCATGAGAGAGAGAGAGACAGACAGAGAGAGTGTGTATATGAAAGACGCTCAGGGGTACGCCACCGTCACGAAAAAAAACGCTCGCCACCTGCGCAACTTCAACCGATTCCATGTGCTAAGGTATAAAAGTTACGAAAAAAAGTCATAAAACATTATATATGTACTTTCATGCAAGGAATAACATTTGTTTCACACTTTTTCTCGTATCTCTAACCATTCTCACAACAGAGTCTTTTCAACAATTGATATTGTTCACAACAATTGAAGAAATTGTTTTTCAAGCTTGACACTCCTTCCTGACCTGAAGAACTGCAATAGGCAATTTTTAGATGGGGGAAAAAATTAATTCGGTCGATCCGTTCATGAAAAACGCTGAGTCAAAAAATCACTCGCATACGAACACACATACAGAACTGTCATCAAGAACGTGTCAGAATGATGTCTAATGTCGAGAAGAGTGAAAATTCCAAAGTTTTGATACTCGATTGTCGGAATCATTGAAATAACTTTCTTAGATCGGGAGTGAAAAAAAAACGAAAACCATGAATATTCAAAACTTCCCGTACTCCACATTTCAATATATTCATGCGCACAATTTGTTCGTATATATCACTTTTGCTTCCTAGGGCCATAGTGGTGGTCCCCTTGGATCCAGATGGCCTAGTGAATAACAATGGGCCGTGTATACATGCTCCAAAATTGTCAGTGAAAGTAAACCATAAAGTCGCGTTAAACACTTGGGCGCAACTGGCGGGACCCACTCCGCACCGCCTTATTGCGGCTCTGTGACATAAGACCCCACCGGTTTTATATTCTGCGCTATATACCGGTCTCTTAGCTCCTACCATCGTATCGTTGAAGTTTCCCTCTCGGCCCACCATCCACTGTCACTTTCAGCCTGACGATCAGACACAAAGGATGGAATTTTTGATGTAACCAACATCTGTATATATATACACATAGATATACATAATACCCAGTGGCAACAAGAGGGCATCACGCCAATCTGCAAAAACAAAAGTGATTCAGTGAAAAATGTAAAACAAAAAATTGGACAAAATCTGATGGTCATAATTGCCGCTTCCAGTAAATTTCGTAAGTTCATCACAATTTCTTGTTAATCTGAAGTATACAGCAACTTGATTAAAGTAGGTTTCCTCCTTGCAAGAACTGTTCTTTTTTTATCAAAGCAGCGTTCATATACTTGAATCAATTCAAGTTATCATTCATTTAGAGTATGCGAGAGCTTTGACTTGATTTAGGTAGAATGCCAACTTGAATCAAAGAAGTGGTGGCTTGGATTAAGTCGAGGATCCAACTGAATCAAGTCGGAACTTGATACTCTGGCTTTATGCAAGGCGGATATAATCGAATGAATTCGTTATGATCCAGTTTCAATATATACATATGTAGTACTATGGGAATTATTGGCATGTATAGTGACCACGTGGAGTGGCGGTTTGCATTCAGTAGGAGTCGACTTGAGTCAAGTATGTGTCGACTTGAATCATTTTACATATATGTTCATATTAATTCGAATTATGATTGTTTTGCATCAAAAATATTGGTTCAGTATTGTCGAGTAGATCACCGACTGGGTTTGTGAAGAGCGACGACTTGAATCACGCAGGAGTGTGAAGTTCAATCAAGTAGAAGCCAACTTAGATCAAGTTGCAAACTGACTGTCACACTCGATATAAGTACTTGAATGTAGTAATGTAAAGGATGGGCTTGATTCAAGTACATGATCGACTTGACTTAAGTTGATGATCAACTTGACTTAAGTAGATGGACGACTTGAGTCAAGTGAATAATCGACTTGACTTAAGTTGATGATCAACTTGACTTAAGTAGATGGACTACTTGACTCAAGTGAATAATCGACTTGACTTAAGTTGATGGACGACTTGAGTCATGTGAATAATCGACGTGACGTAAGTTGATGATCGACTCAACTTGAGTAGTGTATACAGCTGCTGAACAATAATTTTAACGTTGTAAGTTGAAAAGCCATTGAAGTGATTAATTATAACTCAGTTGAATCAATCCATTTGCAAATTTGCTCATGACTGTCATCCAATCCCCATATTTTTCTTCCGAATTGCGCATGAATTTATTAGGTTTAATGAGGACATCCACATAGTTTACTAATCAACAAGATGAACTATCTTCGGTTCAATTTTTCACAAGTGTTACATAATTCACAGGTAATGCCAGAAATTTCATAGAGACATTTTTGAAGAGTTCACTTTTCCGCACAAAATTCGGTTCATAGGATTTTCCATTCGGTACAGAATTCTACATTTAATTCAATTAAATCGCAATAATTTTAATAATAATTCAATACTTAGTTTATATATTAGTCCTAATTAGAATAATAATGACAACTTCTTTTTTATTTTGCATAAAATTGAGAGTGTAATAATAACGCCGAGTTGTTTTCTCTGAACTAAATATTTGTATTTTCGTACAGTGAACCTATTCGAGTATCAGCAGATGGAACATACTGACCTCAGGGTCTACCGGAAGGCGGAAAACGCCAACCTCGGTGACCGGAAATGCGCATGGCTGGGCCCAACAATTAGTCCATCACTCTGGAGTCAATTTCACTCGACTGTGAAATATTTCGATTAAACATCACCCCCCACCCCCCAATCCCCCACCCACTCTCATGCCGAAAAGTCCTGGAAAAAAACATTGAAAGCAGCACAATTATGGAAAAACAACGTCCGTACAACCGGAAAGTGAAGTGATAATGACACATGTGACGATAAATTTTTGATGAATTTGCAAAAAAAAAATCAAAAAAATTTTTTTTCGGTGTTTTTGAACATTTAAAATATTTTGTCCTTTTTTTCTCTGTTAGAATAAGCCGTATGACATATAGAGTTTTTTTAGCTGTGCTATAATTTCCAGCACTTTTGGCATTTCTGCTGTTATGTGACGTAATGGGAGAATATTGCACATCGAGTGAACGGTTAAATCGACGCCATGTTGAGGCAATTTGTATCGTGCAACGGGATTGAGTAATACCGCATTTTGAGAAAGTTGTCTCATTCAATATAAACTTGTGTTTGGGGTTTGTGGGAGGAGAGGGTGGGGGGGGGGCGATTATTATTGGATTTGTGAGTAAAATTAAGTAATAATTGCGTGGATTCGAAGTATAACGCGGTTTTTTGCATCAGCGAATTGTTTATTTGCTTTAATGCTTGGCCGATCTTGCCTCCTCTTTCGGTGATCGTTAGAGGAACAAACTTTGTGCGGCTAATTTAATGTATACCGATCTTGATTATGTGATCGATTTGAGGAAAAATGAGGAGCTGTGCATGCTTCTCATAATTTTTTTAATGTGAATTTCTTGGTCGACAGAGAAGTCAGGCTCATCTGAGGTGGAGATCTGATGAGGACAAGTGACGATTTTTCCTGTAAATTGGAAGCTTTCGATCATAGTTTGAATAGGATCGGTGGAAAAGAATAGAATTGTACCTTTTAAGCTCAAGTTGTTGACTTTTTTTTCCGCTCAAGCATATCAAATGTGATAACAAAAATTGGTTAAGCTCTACGATGGACTACTCTCTCAAATAGTGCATCTAAAAAAATATTGCAAGAAAAAAACTATTGCAAAAAAAAATATTGCAAAAAACAATATTGCAAAAAAAATATTGCAAAAAAAATACTGCAAAAAAAATATACAATCAATGACAAAATTCTAAATTTAATTATTTATTTGTACTTAAATAGTTCAATGGATTTTCATAATTTAAAATAATAAAAAAGAAGAAATTGGACATGTTTTCATGCTCGACTTGTTTGTCGACCCTGTTGACAGAGGGCGATCGCACGGATGGTAATGACAAACTGAACATGGGAACTTTTATGGTACTCTTTTTACTCTTCACTATCGAGGTCGTTATTGTTAAGGTCGTAACTTTCGAGATGGAGAACGATGATGAAAGCCGCTTTGGTGTGCACTCGGCGTCCATATTTTTTGATTACGAAGATTAATGTATAGGTGTGCAACTGGTTTTTGCGATTGCAAATTTGCGTGCCTTGAAAAGAAAAATTATTTTCTGGAAATATATATAGTACTATACATGTATAATACGCAACAGTTATTATTTTTCGCAACTAATAAAAAGAATGTATTGTGTAATTTATGTAATTAGATAGGCAATTTATGATAGCTGTGTTAAATATATTTTATATGAAAATAAATGAGTTATACAGAGCACCGGAGGGATTTTAATTAATTGAATTAATGACCTGGGCATTAATGCGCAATTTGGCGTCTTGTGCAACTCCGCGTTCTCGATAATTTGCATTGTGCGTTGAAGGAATTTTTTCGTTTGGTATGAAATTGTTAGTTTGGAAAATAGGAGGTAAAATGGGAATTGGAAATACTAAGGATAGAGCGCGGTGGCCCCCACTCAGGCTACATGTATAATTTTTCATTACTGGGGCCCGATAGATGGCTCTCACAGGACCTCCACCTAGAAGGGGTAAAGGGGGGTTTGGAGCGCATCGCGATAAGTAGCTGTCCAAGGGAGATAAAGTAGAGGGGCAAACGATAAGGTGTCATTTATCACCCATGGGAGATAAAGTTGATTCTGAAGTTTGCCGCGCTACGTTCGTTGTCATGGAGTTCAGGCCTCCATATTGAATTTACGTTGTTGACATAATCTACACAAGGCCACACATCAACTGTCAAACTAATAAGTGAAATTACAATAAAAAAAACGAACAGTGGAAGATGGAACCCAAGAAGCCTCGCAAAAAACACATAATTGTGGGCGTCCATATGAAAAGGGCCCTTATGCGCGTTCCTAGTTCCCGAGATATAAGCATTTTTGTGAGTTGGGTTGGAATTATAATTTTTTTTTTTATTGTTTCGAACGAAAGAATAACTCTTTCCGCGTCGGACTTCAGTCGAATTTGCGCTCAAAATTTCCAGAATTTTATAGCACAAATTACTATTTCGATAGAATTCGAAAGTTACATTACAATCGCGAAGTACAATTCTGCAAAAAAGTTCGGGACCTCAAAATTGGCATATTATGTAATATGGTTTACATACAAACACACACACACAGACATTGGCTCACAATTTGGCGGAAAGCATTTCGGTATACCTAAAGGTATACTCACGGATCAAACTAGCACAAGTATAATGAGCGAATGACAGTGAATAGTTCAGCAAAACATACTTTCACCTTGAAATTGTCATGACTTTTCTATCGTATCCTGAGCATTGAGTATTTCTAGCCAAACTTACGATATACGTGGCGACAATAACTGACGACAATTGTGCCCTATTGAATCAATATTTTGATATGAGAAAAAAACGAAATTCGCAAAAAAGTGCCAACGTTACGCGGTGTTCCCAAGCGGTCACCCATCCAAGTACTAACCACGCCCATCATTGCTTAACTTCGGTGATCGGACGAGAACCAGTGCACTCAATGAGAAATGAACGTTGCCATAAAAATTCTCTAAAAGATGTACGTTTATAAGCAATATCCACAACTGAGTGATTCGCGATTCGACAACGAAAACTTGCAAACTTGAGGACTTTAAATTATCCCATTTATCAAGCTGGTAATTATGAACATTTGACTGAGCGCATAGTCCGCTTGAGGATGGGAATTATCCGCGTTACTGGAGTGGCTGTTTGGTATGATCGACGCAGGGGGCCTCTAGTAATGAGAGGGCCTTTTCCTCAAGGGTCGTAAATCCTTCAGTATGCTGCAATTAGCACGTCAATAGTCCCAAACGGCTACTACGGAAAGTAAGCCGACGTAGCATGTAGGTGGGAACAATGGGATTGATGGGTAAACACAAATAATTATGTTCAACACACAATTCACCAAGAAACTGAGTTTTAATAACATATAAATAAAATAAAACACTTGACACCAACTTGAATTAACTGTTTCGATATAAAAATAATAGAATTCAAAACGACTAAAAGAGTCTGGATATGATTTAGATAGTTCAGAAAGAGCTAGTGGTCTTTTCTGTTCACGATCTCGGTGGTAACTAACTGCCTTCTTAGTTTTAGAGAAAAACGAGGAACAAGTCGCATCTTGAAGAAGTGAGGGTAAGTCAAATCCAATTGGTGGAAAACTCAAAATTTTCCTAGACCAAAGGCGTGGACTAAAAATACGTTAAACTGTAGGAGGATCAATTTTTTGCTCTCCAGAAACTTTCCAATTTTTTTGGAAGTGAAGGGAACAAGGGTTGCTTGTTGCATTTTATGACTTGCACATGTGGTACTAGAGTTGAGTGCTAACGGTTTTTGGGACTCTTCCTTCTATTGTGAAGAGTTGAAATTTGACGAAAAGGAAATTTCGAGTGAGGAACAGAGCGTGACGTTGTCCGAAAATTCTTGACATATTTATAATTATTTATGACCTCGTGAGAAACTAAAATTTTGAAATTCTCACATATTTCTCGGTCCTGATACCGAACAGTGGGAGTGGGCCGCCGATAGGGGTGCGAGCGTTCGAGGGTCATGCCTCCTTAATCATGACAATTATGGAAAAAAGTCGAAAGAATCGAAAGGAAAAAATTAGGAGGGTAATTACGTACATACCCTCACTCGGTTATACACACACACACACATACGCACCTATCTACAGACTTTCAATTTCAATTTTGAATATTACCCATCTTGGTTGAATTTTCAACTTTGAAAAATTTCAAAATCCGTTAAAACTGAAAATCCGTTTAAAATGCACCCTAGTATTGAAGGTGCGTACGTAGCAAAGTCATCTTATTGTCATAGGACGATTTAGCTGCATTAGTATATGTCCAGGCTGGACAACATTTTTCCGTCGTGACTTTTACTTTTCCGAGTTCGGAGCAAGGCTAATACCAATCGTCACGATTACTCGCATCGTGAGCATAGTGCCGTTCCACGTATTTTCCAATTCTGCAAGATCAGATGAACGATGATCAATAATGCGACGAGCGATTCCCTGAAGAACTAAATTTTAATTGCTGGAGTGAATATAGGTCCAACATCATTGGTAGAAAATTTTTAACGACCCAAGGCGTATTAGTACGTATTGCAGTAGTCCCTTACAATTTCCGAGGGTTCAGTTTCTGCGTTAAACGGCTTTCCATTTTCTTTTTAACTCAACAGAACGAGGGTTTATTGTTTGCTGCAGTTTATGACTTGCTCATGTACCACTAGCGTCGAATGGACAAAATATTCTAGGGACTGTTTTCTGCTATGAAGAGTTCAACTTTGACGAAAAGTACATTAAACCAAATAACATTTCCAAAATGGCGTATATAGATCAAACATGGCAATAATGATACTTCACTGTATATCCAAGTAGACGCAGTTGGACCCAATCTTCATCCTACGTATTTACTTTTCACCCGAACACTCCGCTTCCATCTTAATTACAAATTTATGGGTGACTTGCCTAGAGGGGGGGGGGGATGGGGGGTTATACTCGGATACACCGTAAAGTACTATTGCCGCAGAAGATCTGTCTCTAGGTGATGACTAACCGTTTACACAAATGCGCGATGGAGATTGGATCAGTTTCTTCCTGCTCAGATATGCAGCAAACTATATACCAACAAAATAGCATGTATATATTTTTTCTGCAAAATTTAGTGAGGAGCATTTCCTTCTGCTATATTATTTCCTACTATGAGTAGTTTAAAAAAATATGCTCATTTGTTGATTGAGAAAAAAAAGCAGTACACAGTTTTTTTCCACGTTACGCATAGATATATGTGCAGTCCATATTTATATATATATATATATATATATATATATATATAGGACATTGGGAATGACGACATCGGACCCGGAACCAAATGGTCCTGGATTTCTATGAAAAATATATATATATACTAGTAGTATATATATATATATATGTGCTACTGGGAATTTAAAAATTACGAATTACAACTCATTTCATGGTCCTGATCCTCAACATAATGTACCACTAGTTTCTGTCTATTTTTATGTAACTGCAGAAAAATTGTTTAACGTTGTTTTTGAATATTCCAGGAAAACCGAGGCCAACAAAAAGGATAGGGAAGTACCAGTTGATGACAAGCGTTGTGGCTGTTGTCTCAAGCCATTCATCATTGATCGCGGCGCTCAGTGTCACGACTGCACATCGAGATTCTGCAGAAAAGCCTGCGGACACTGGGAGGCAAAAGATAACGTTTGGCTCTGCCTGTTTTGCCATCATAAAAGGTTTGTTATTTCAGTAGCTGTGAGAATTTCAGATATGGAGGAAAAAGTTTCGTAAAAAATGCCCTCCTTCTAGCAAAATTGTATGGAGAATTTATGATGTTTTCTTGGCCGGAAGTGCAGAAACAATTACAAAACTAAAATCCCCACATGGAAAAAAATATATATACATTTATCTTATAGATGTATCTAATATCTTAAAATATATCTATGCATATATAGTATATTAAGTCGATAAATCTTTTAAGCAAAGGTGTATGAATTTCCAATTTTTTTTATCATGCTTTGAAGATTTGCAAAATGGCAAGCTCAAAATTTTCATAACAATTTTGACAAGCTTGAATTCATTTGGCAACGCGACATAGCCCTCAAATCAGCTCGGTCAGCATTAGCCCGCATTAGGGGCTAACTAAATCGCTAGGGAAGCAAGGACCTCCACCGGCTCTGAACAGTGAAGCCCGTTTGGAGTTTGTCGTTATTCTAATAGAGCGAATCTCGGATGGTCAACAACAGTCCGTTCCTTCCTCCCAATTTTATGGTCGCTCCGGAAAATACTATTTGTCATTCAGGCGTTATACGTGCGTATGTTAGACCGCGCTTCACGCCCTTATAATTACATAATTGGAACCGAGTCTAATTTTTTAAAACTCAACACTCAAATTTTTTTAAACAATTTTTTAAGACATTCCATGATGAAAAAATTGAAATCTTGACTTTTGTAATTGTTCAAACTCTTTCTCCGTCCACTGATAATGATTCGTTGACTTTGCAGAACTTGGGTGCAGAGGAAGGCACAAGGATTCGATACATTTCAAATCACACACTCAATCCGAGGATCAAAGCGCAGGTTCAGCACGGCGAAATATCAGTTTAATGTCAAAGGTATGTGAAAATTTGCAGGTGTCTGGTGGATGGAGGAATGAAAATGATGATGCAACCAAAAGCAAAGATTGGATCAATCCGATTTCCGTTATGCGTCGATACGGATGCACGGAGTGGATCGATTCGTGCGATAAGACAGGTCCAGCGTCAACCCAAGAGTGATTCACAACGAAGAGCTTCAATGCGTTTCGGATTAGCTAGGCAAGACGACTCCAATCTCGTCGACAGCACTTTTGAATTGATTCGTTTCCGACTTTATGCACCACAACTAAGACCATAGTCGAATAAAACATAGGTCGACTCTTCCGGGGGGTTGTAAGGCTCAGGTATACTTCACAGTGCGCCAGCCAATTTCCAACATCTCTGCTGACGTCACGGTGGGTCAAAAGGACGCAAAATTCAAGTCTAGATATCTCTCTTGTCGAACTACCGCGCGAACTTATAAAAAACCCTTTAGAGCTATTTTTTTCTTAAAAGTATTATACTTTGTGAGTGTAATCCGGTTACACTTGAAAATTGGATAAATTAATTACATTTTTCATGAATTTTCATGTCAATATGGTGGAAAATCTTTTGTACGAGCTTTACACTATTAAAAGTTTTCTTGCAACACTAATCGTTGCATTACATAAAACAGACCTTAAAGTAACTTCAGTTCAAATTTCAAGTCGTTACGTCAAGTAGAAGCTAAATGACAGCAATATTCCTACAGTGCGCATCCTTCGGGCCCAGCATACAAGTCCTGTGATTATTTCCAAGTGGGGCACTTACGGGTTAGGTCCAGTCCACTTAAACTCACTATTATTAGATACATCAGGATAAATTCTATAATAAAAACAAATAGAGCTTTTCCACTGACTGCCAATCTTGAATGGATCGATATGGAGACCTACAATGGCGTATTCGGTTAGGCGACGGATTCGTAACTCAGAGGTACTGAGTTGGACTTCAAGCCACGCCAATTGATGCAAGTGTCAATGTGATTTATTGCTCACTGCTCTGTTTACAAGCACATCGTATATTGCCTCGTTCTCTTCGTTGCTTCTCTGGGCGTTATCAATCCACATTTATTCGTTTTGAGTGCAGATCGAGTTACCTATCCATATTCACATCGGTTAGTAAGGATGTCGCTATATGGAAGTATCGATATATCGATATATGGAAGTATCGATATATCGATATATGGAGGTATCGATATAGCGAGATATCGATATAGCGAGATATCGATATAGCGAGATATCGATATAGCGAGATATCGATATAGCGAGATATCGATATAGCGAGATATCGATATAGCGAGATATCGATATAGCGAGATATCGATATATTGCGGTATCGATATATCGAGATATCGGTAATTATCGATTGAGTGTCGTATCAATGTATTGACGCTGAACGACATAAAAACATAACGCCGTCAATCTATAAAGGATAGATGAGCTTGTGAAACATACACTGTGCTATATTAGGACACGGGAAACAGGAAACCCATCACGGTACAGGCGGCGACTCAACAAAAAAATACCCCGTTCATCAGAAGATCCGAAACAAATTCTTGCCGGGGATTTTAATACTGAAAACCGGCGTCACGCACTGAGGGTCAAAAATAACACACACACACACAAACGGACGGACGTATACACGGACAGCACATGAAACCTCGAGAAAAGTGGAAATTTCATGGATCCAACACTTTTCATTTTCGGATCATTACAATAACTTCCGGAGATCAGGAAAGTCAATAAAATCCACAATGATGCGTCCGTGTAAATCCAACACGTAACTATCTACCAGTTTCCTCTGAATAGTCACGTACATTTCACTCAACTTTTTTCCCCGTGCACGACCTTCAATAATGAACCTCGAGCCCCATTTACCACGTGTCCCTTCACTCGTTAGTGATATCGGGAAAATCCCGGAAAAATCGCTGTCACATCGTATCAGCGCATCACGGACCGCTTTTAATTGAACGAAAAGGCACCACCCACCAATGCCTCCTCCCTCTCCTCACCTGGTTGCCAAACTCGTGAAATGCGTAATTGATTTTTAATCACTTACCCAGAATCCATTACATTCAATGTTAACCATGAAATTTTAATACCTGAGATAAAAATGAAACAAAATGGGTACGACTGTTCTAAACTCTCATTGAGCCACTTCTCATCCAATTTTTCTAGATATTTTCCCGTACGCAATCAACCGAAAATAATAAAAAATACAATGTAGCGTTCAATGTTCAATGGCTCAGTAACTCTGAATTTTACGATGTGATGCGACCAGATTTTATTCACTGCTGATGTCTCTATGTGATTGAAAATTGTTGAAATTTTCAAATTTTTGACTTTTTTTTCAAATTCTTGAAATTTTTAAAACTTTTGAAATTTTTAAAATTTTTGAAATTTTTGAACTTTTTGAAATTTTTAAAATTTTTGAAATTTTTGAACTTTTTGAAATTTTTGAAATTTTTGAAATTTTTGAAATTTTTGAAATTTTTGAAATTTTTGAAATTTTTGAAATTTTTGAAATTTTTGAAATTTTTGAAATTTTTGAAATTTTTGAAATTTTTGAAATTTTTGAAATTTTTGAAATTTTTGAAATCTTTGAAATTTTTGAAATTTTTAAAATTTTTGAAATTTTTAAAATCTTTGAAATTTTTGAAATTTTTCAAATTTTTGGAATGTAAAACTTATTTCAACTTCAAAATTGCTCCACCAGTCAATTATGTTTCATCTGTCACTTCTGATTTTTGTCAAGTATCATGTTTTTTTCTAATAATTGCCGTATTTCAATCCCGCAAAACCGCTAGAATAATTAAAATTTGGTAGTTGAATTCTTCAGACTACTTTCTTCAATTCCTTTGAATTTGTGTTAAATTCGTAAAATTTCACATTTCCCCTTGAAAAGTCCGATCGAGTAACTTCGCTCACCGCCCAACGGTTCAGTGACTCCGAATTTTATAACATGAAAATAGCCGAGTGAATGTTTCAGCGCATTGTCTATGGTACATTCCGCTTTGCCTTTCTTCCTCGCCAGGATAATTTAATATTACCCAGTGAGGCTAACGGGATCATCTTATATGCCCACTGTATAATATAAAACACAAATTGCTTCATCCATGGGAAGACCATCGGAACGGGGGATTAATTGCGTAATGGAGGGAGTAACGTTCTTGCCCATCGATTGCGGGTATCAAGGTCAAAGACTGATACTTCGTTCTATAATCGTACTACTTGCCATAAGGTACTCATTATTTTATAACCCACTGAGTTAATGGCCATTTTATGGGGAAGCTAATAGGAATTAGAGGAGGATCCGTAGAAGCCTTAAAGTAGCTCTATATAGATATAACGAAATGGATGGCACATTTACTGGAATATTGAACTAGCGCTGGGTGCCCATATTTAGGAATTGATTTTCATAAATACCTGCTACCTTGATTTTGCAGATATTTCTACTTCGGAAAGCGTGTGTTCGTAAAGTAATTGGTCTGTGAAGAACGCTGTGTGTGTGTGTGTGTGGGGGTGGGTGTGTATGTGGGTGGGTGTGTATGTGGGTGGGTGTGTGTGTGGGTGGGTGGGTGGGCGGGTGGGTGTGTGGGTGAGTGGGTGGGTAGGTGTGGGTGGGTAGGTGGGTGGGTGGATAGGCGGATGGGTGGGTAGGCGGGTGGGTGCGTAGGTAGGTGTGGGTGGGTGGATGTGAATGTGTGCAACCATTGCATCTCAGCAATCTGAAGCGCAGAGGGGAGTTTCAGTTAGACCAGAGAAAACATACACACTTACACTCGTGCACCCACAATTAGCCAATTATATTTCCTTCAAAGTCTTGGGATGATTACAATGCCTCAACTGGTGGATATCCCCGGGACAATCATTTTCCTTTGATGTTCCAGATCAAAGCAGGGACCCTCCCTGTGCGCAAGAAGTATAAAACACACACACACCCACGTTTCATTTAAGGGGTGACCCCGGTGAAACTTCGGACCCGCCAATCGGGTTTTGATATATAAAGGCAGATCCAAAAAAGTAAGAAAAATTCCGGACCCACCCCATTTTGCCCCATATACCCGTAAGAAACCTTGTTTTTCGTGTTTGGGCCTTCAAGGTGCTCCTCGGTCCGCAATTTTGGTCCGATTTTAATTCTTTTTTTTCCAAAATGTTCGTCATACTCCAAAGAACAAAGTTAAGTATCCGTTTTGTTCTGGTCGCTTTACATCATGAGAAAATGATTTTTTAGTTTGCGCATTTTTTCTCTTTTTTTCGGAAACGCTAAAAATTCATCGTTTTCACTAATAGGGTATTGTAATCACACGTAATATGTCTTCTATGACGAGAAAAATGATTTGTTCAAGATTTAAATGAATTTTATGATTTATTTCTGTATTTTTGCCTGAGCAGATTACTACATATATGTCTGTATTTTCTCAGATTTCTCTGATAGACAGATGCAAGTACTATCATGGTTTTTTACTGAATGTTAATTCTGTCATCATTTTTATCGTCATAAAATACATATTACGTATGATTATAATAATCAATTAGTGAAAACGAGAAATTTCGAAATTTTTCGAAAACTGAAAAAAACGCGCAAACTAGCAAATCATTTTCTCATGATGTAAAGTGAATAGAATAAAACGGATACTTAACTTTGTTCTTTGGAGTATGACGAACATTTCGAAAAAAAAAAAAAAAATAAAATCAAACTAAAATTGCGGACCGAGGAACACTTTGAAGGTCAAAACACGAAAGACAATGTTTCATATGGGTATATGGGGCAAAATGGGTTGGATCCGGAATTTTCCTTTCTTCTCTGGATAGGCCTTTATATATCAAAACCCGATTGGTGGGTCCGAAGGCCCTGCGAGGACTTCGAAGTTTCACCGGGGTCGCCCCTTAAATAGCCTTAGACAGTGCATGTCCCCCAAAAGGCGATCTACTGGACAATCGCTTGTTTTTCCAGAGGCCAAACTACAACGCACCGATCAGAACGTTACAAACATCAAGTACATACACGCACACACAAGACCAGAAAATCTGAATGAGACGATCGAAAATTAGGTGGGGCAGGTTTAATGCCCGAAAAAGCCAAGTATCTCATATCAAGCATCTTTCTTCTAGCACGTGGTAACTGATACGTTCTGGTGGTGGATTAATGGTTTGTCTCGCGTTACAAAACAGCAAGATTTCCTTCTTTTTGCCCTGGTCGTTTTGTCCTCATGGCCTGAGGACAGTTCATTGCAACTCAGCGCTGACTCGTCCCTCGCATTTATTGTCCCTAAGCCAACTTGGAAGTTGTGAACCTCAGTTATGCTCCAGTACTCTCACGAGCAACAT
Source organism: Asobara japonica (assembly GCA_026005395.1). Classification (NCBI taxonomy): domain Eukaryota; kingdom Metazoa; phylum Arthropoda; class Insecta; order Hymenoptera; family Braconidae; genus Asobara; species Asobara japonica. Next base: position 1,632,723 of record BQMI01000176.1, on the reverse strand, counting down.
CGCGTCAGTCTCGCGACCATTGCCATAAGAAGAGTTGCTCTTCAATCCGTTATTCACACATTTCATTTATCTGTCGTCCCCGTGCGCGCTGCTTAATTTTTTTTTAAATTAAAAATTCGAATTTCTAGTTGGACGATCATTTGCTGAAGTACTTCAAGTTCGAAGACTTTTTCCTCGATCTCTTTTCGAAACTTATTCAATGAAAATGGTTTAATTTTTCGCAACGTTTGAAGCGCTCTGGGCATCCTTCATCAGGTGATTTTTCTTAATTAACACAAATGTAACCACATTTTATTAGAGAGCTGAGATATTATATATTAGTCTTCTTTCCGTAAACCAAATGTAAATTGAAAATTACGACATACCTCTGTCGACATTCATTTCTCCATTTTTTACGACTGACATCGATTTTCTAATTTTTTTGCGTTAACAATTCGCTATATATATTGTTGGAAAATTTGTTTTATAAAATTTTGTTCGATTGTTTAATAGTATATATATTTTTTTATGGGACCAAACAGCTCAGGTCACTTTTGCGTGATTTTTTTTTGTGATGTAACATGACAGAAAAAAGGGTTTTATGAAAATCCTGAACAGAAAATAGAAAAATTACTTTTTCGTAATAAAAAACGTTAATGATGCATTTTGGTAGAGGCAGGTTATGCGAATTTTTTGTTTAGACATTTTTTGAAAAATAGTATTTGTATTACATTTGCTGATGATTTTCAAAAATCCGATGCAGAATGCCCGGAGCACTCGAAACGTTGGAGCCATTTTGATCGAAGAAGTCAGATCGTGGTCACATTTTGATCCTGGAATCTTCCGCAGCGATTGACACCACTGAAGGTATCGAGGTTGGAATCGAAGGATCCACTTACCACCTGAAAATTATTAGATTTTTTATGGACATGGTGTGATACGTAGATACAGGATGTCCTCAAACTCCGGAGTCTCCTCTGACGGTAGATGGGGAATGAAATTTGGAGTCCAAAGTTTTTTTGCAATTTTGCCCCGCAGAGTTATTCAACTTTTGTTGTGGGCCACTCACAGAGCTGCGTCGACTTTGGGGGGATGTGTGTGTGCGTGTGCATGTGTGCGTTCTGCAAAATCGCAAAGAAACTTACGAATCCAAATTTCATCCCCCATCGACCCGCGAGAGTAACACCGCTTAGGGACAACCTCTATTATTAAAGACAATTTTCATGATTTAGATCGCTCTATTGCCTAAACGGTTACATATTGAGGAAAACTTATAATAACCAAAGTTGTGCGTTATAAAAAAATACACATTTTGTATTATATGCATTTTCTTCCAATTTGCGTAACTAAGGACGTATTGTGGGTCCGAACCTTGAGCGGCCACAGCGCTGTTTGCATCTCACTTGCAATCCCGTAAGACGCAGGAGTCACCGTGCGACCACCCACATTAATACTGATCTGTGTGTGTTCGTATATATATATGTGTGTGTGTGTGTGTGTGATGGTGTGGGACCATACACGTATGAAGTCAAGTTGTATATTAGTTACGCAAATTCGACTATCGATCTATTATCATGATTTTTATCGATATCTCGAAAAATATGATGCCACGAAAAAAAAGTATTAAAACATAAAATATGTAGTTTCAAGAGACGAACGACGTTTGTCGGACACTTTTTCTTGTATCTACCACCGGTCTCGAGATACAGCGTTACAAACAATGAAAATTGTTAGAAATAGCTGAACGGATGGGACAATTGCAAAACAGTCCTTTCAGACCTGAAGACCACTGGAACACGTCAAAGCGTTCAAAATTTCTAATTTTTTTTTATTATGATAGAGATTTTGAAACTCTTCGAACCGAAAATTTCTTCCTCAAACTTTCCGACAATCCCAGAAATTTGTATAATACTCCTGTAACCTTTTTCAAAACTTCCAAAAGAAACTATTTTATATTTTCATGTTTTTTCGGGAAATGGTGAAGTCCGGCCTCGCAAATTTTTCACCTGTGGAAGACCCGAAACACTGATTTGGAAACCGCAAAAAAGTTTGAAACTGGAAAAATTTCGAATTGAGCAAGAATAGCGGTCATATAGCGGTAAACATCGTTGATCGGCCGTCATGAAAATTGACGTCTCACTAACTAAATTATAATTTCCATGCTGTCATAACATTCTCCATGCAATTAAATTCTACCTTCTACATATGGAGACCTCCCGAGTTTCCGCCTCTAATAATTATGAACGATAAAATTAATTCACATAAATGTACACATAAATTCGGACTAAAAAGTTTTGGACTATTCCTGCAGTGCACATATTAAAGTCAATTGCTTCTGAAATAAACCTGTAAAAACCGTAAATATATCTTTTGTCGAGCGAAATGAGGTTACAAAAAGGTCATCAGAACTATTCAGTCTTCTGCCGACACGGAGATACTCATCAAAAAGTAATTCTCACGTTGAAATGGCTTGTCTTACCAGTCCATTACTGAATCCACTAGGCCGATGATTTTAATGCCTTATACATTTATATATCGTTATACAGGATGTTCCAAAAGTCGTAGTTTTTATTATCCGTATATCGATAACGCACGAAATTCGTGGCCGAAAGTTCCTCTTCCATTTTTGCGCTCGACTATTCCTTCATGTTTTAAGGTACCTTGCAAGCCTCGTTCCGGAAGTAGGCCGCAACTCAGGTTCATGATTTAAGAATTTTTTTCCTGCTGCGAAATCCCAGCTTGACCGACGTAGGAAAAGATCTCGATAGTTTGGAAAATTAACAGTGCATGCTTCTATTTTTTTTTAAATTTTTCAATTTTCAAATTCTTTTACATTTTTGGAAGTTTCTAACTTTTTAAAGTTTTACATTTTTAAAATGATTTTGTTGACCGCAATGAGTTTACAAAAAGGTCATCACAAGTAGTCGATCTCCAGCGAACAGGGAAATACTCATCAAAAAGTAATTGTCAAGTTGAAATGAATTGTCTTACCACTCCATTACCAAATCCACTAGACCAACTTTTTTTTATGCATTCGTGCATTCAGCTGAATCCTTTTGAGTGCATTTTCGGTGTGAATGTCTTTTGTAAAGGCATTTTTTAGGGTCTCATCGATGTTTTGCAGAATGTCAATGAACTAATTGTTTGTGTTTTTGCATAAAATGTAGTAGTAAATGTAGATTTTTTTTTAATTGTCATCACTTCGCAAATTTCGAGGTTGCGACTTTTAGACTTTGAGCGCTCGAAAGTTTTTGGAATTCACCGCAATTTTCAGATTTTCAGAAGTTTTGACGTTTTGGAAATTGCGAAAATATTGGGAACTTGGAAATTTTTTGAAGTTTGCAAAACTTGTGTGGAATTTTTGACATTCTCAAAATCCTTTTGAATCTCCAAAATTTGTGAATTCTATAAAATTTCAGTGAGTTTTTGGAGTTGGTCAAACATTTGAGATTGACCAAAACTCTGAAATTTCCAAAACTCTTCAAATTTTCTAAACTCGTCAAAATTTGGAAAAATGTTCTTGACAATTTAAAAATACCAATTTAAAAAATATATATTTAAAAGTATTTGGCACTCTTCACATCATTTCGAATTTTACTTGTAATCGAATGTAATTCGAATTCTTATAAAATCCCCAGAAATTTCCATTAGTCCCTGGACAAATTTGCCGAACCTTTAACGCCTGAATCTCCTTAAACTAATCAGCACCTCAAAATCTTACAGACGTTGAGTATGCGGCTACCCCTGGCGTCGACAAGGCCACCGGCGTTAACGAAGAGATGGCGTCGGTTGAAATCATTAGGGAAATAATTGAAAGAGTAGTCGAGGACCTCATAGGGAACGTGGACGACGCCCCCATCGATCGACTCTATCAGCATCCCTCATGTAAGTCATTAAAGTTATTGCCCTACAAAAATTATGGACACATTTTTCGTTTTTTTCATCTGTTGAAAGTCAATTTTTCAAAAAAAAATGAAGTATCGAATTTCACAATTTCACTATAAGAGAAATTTTTGTAATGGTCTGGGGGGGGGGTGGCGGTGTGTGTGTGTATGTGTATGACTGTAGGTGCATGGGTGTGTGTTTTTTTTTTTTTTTCACTCTTTCTCTATTCGTATTCACCCACGTAACCGCTGGTAGGCATTACTTCATGGGCAATACTACGGATCACAGTACCCACCCATTGCGGCTGAGGCCGACTTCGCCATGTCAGCTCATCGTATTTCTAATCACAGGGTAAACCTCCAGAAACCCCTGTGATACGATCGCGGGCGTCTACGATGGAACCCTCCCTCCCTCCCCCCCCCCCCCCCCGCGCGACGGGTCGCGTTCGGTCCCGGCTCACGGTCTCACTTCATGGATACCGCCGATAGCACACACGGAATGTTCCTGCCATCGGTCGGAGTCCGTGAGAAAATATTTTTCAGAAAAAATATTTGCAGTGAGCGGGAATCGAACGCGGGACCTTTAGAATATTAGGCAGACACTCTACCCACTACGCCAAAGCCCCGTCAGGGGGCTGTGTGGAGGTGGGTGTGTGTGTGTGTGTGGGGGTGGGTGGGTGGATGGACGGGTGGGTGGGTGGACAGGTGAGTGAGTGAATTGGTGGGTGGGTAGGTGAGTCTGGGTGGGTGGATAGGTGAGCGGGTGGGTGTGTGGGTGTGGGTGGGTGTGTGGATGGGTGTGTGTGTGCCACTACTATATCAATGTAGCATGTGCTAGACTATGATGCTAATCGCTGCTACATGCTCACTCTCTAAAAAAATTCGTTCATATTAATCAAAGGTGTGTAAAGCTGATCATGTTCCCTAGTTCCCCTGGACAACGTCAATTGTTGCGTTTATACTAGTTCATTGCGTTGGTACAGATATAATAGTCTGTCGTGAAGTATAATTAAATACTGGGCCCTCGGAAGCATCCAACAGCCTTTGACGGCCGTATCAAGTTCACGATGCCCCATAAATCGTGAAGAAACGATCCTCCTGGAGTGACCAGTTCTCTCCATCCCGGCATTCTTCATCAACAACTTTTTCGATCGGCAAGTACTGCCATCTACCAGCTGTACACTCACACACCGACCCCCATATCCGAAGATAATTCGTTGTAAACACTTATTCCATATGCGACGTCCCATCAAATACTGGGCGAATACTGTGCGCACATGAGAAGAATGCTGGAGTGGGGTGTATTACAAAAATCCAATTATACTCGTATGTACAGGTTGGAAGATTGGAATTGGAAGATTTTCTGACCCTTCAACATGGGGAAAATCTCGAAGATCACATTTTTATTTCGATTGCATAATGATTATAGGATTATGTCACTTTGCCTTGGATGTGAAAATTGGTTTTGACAAAATTCATATTTTTCTGGAAGTATTCATCGAATATTTGAAACATAAATTGACCTTTATCTGACGTCTATGTCATTCAAAAGTTATTTATAAAGGCGCAACGTTTCAATTTTCTTGCCGCTCCGTGGCACATGATGGGGTGGTTTCATAAGTAAAAATTGGGGTTATAGACTTCTCAATTTTTTTCAAATTTTTGAAATATTTGAAATTTTTCAAATTTTTGAAATATTTTAAATTTTTGAAATTTTTGAAATTTTTGAAATTTTTGAAATTTTTGAAATTTTTGAAATTTTTGAAATTTTTGAAATTTTTGAAATTTTTGAAATTTTTGAAATTTTTGAAATTTTTGAAATTTTTGAAATTTTTGAAATTTTTGAAATTTTGGAAATTTTGGAAATTTTGAAATCTTTAATACATTTCCGGCTTTGTACCAATAGTAGAACAAGTTATTTTAAGGTAGTAATAACCATTTCCCTAAACAAAAACGAAATTAACACAACACTAACTTACTAACAATAATTAACAGATGATCGACTTTTTGAGGACTTTGGTGGACGTTTGGCGGGGGCTCTCGCGCATCTAGCGCTTATCATACGGACGTTTGCAAGTAAGTAGCGTGAAATGCTCTAATAACGTAATAATCATCTTCATGTTTATTAAATGACTTCCGTGTTTACATTCGCGTAACACCTGAAGGAGGAGAAAATTATAATTTACAAACAGCTTATGCTTAAACTGATATTTTATTTCCATCAACTGTATTTTGCTCGAATATCAATTATTTAAGATTTAGCAGCACCGTATGCAATAATACAATATAATCAATATAATTAAAATCTCAATAGTTAAAAAAATTCAGAACTTACCAAATCAGTATTCACCCCCCCCCCCCCCCCCCCCCCATCCCAATGAACTTATTGCAGTTCCAACTGGAAGATTTCCAGCGCTGCAGTTATGGACTGTTCCCCGTTCAGAATGGTTCCTAGAGTCATACACTTGTTCCGGCTTCCGGCACTAAATCTTCTCACAGAACGGTTCTTGTATCCATCTGGAACAATTCTCATAAGGGGAGTTCCCCTCGAAACTATTCCTAGAACTTCACCTTCATCTGGAACAGTTCTTAGGACTGTTCCTCCACCTGTAGCAATTCTTGGAACTGTCTCCACATCTAGTACCGTTGCCGGAATTGAACCTTCATTCGGAACCGTTCCTGGGCCATTTGGAACCGTTCCTGGAACACTTGAAACAGTTCCCACAATGAATCTATCACGTGCAACATATTTGGGGAACCCCACTTGGAACCGTTCTCGGAACTGAATGCACTGGCCCAATAGGCGGTTTATCTTCAAACTTCAGGAACTTCAAGGGGGGGGGGGGGACAGAAAAGTTGAAGAGGAACTTTCGACTTGGAATTGTGTGCTTTTTTCAACTTCTGAGATAAAGTCCGCATTTGATTGCATATTTCAACTTTTTATTCTGAAAATTGGAACATTGGAGCGCCGCAGCGCTCATCATGTGACCGATGGCGTGGAACACGGAAAGTTAAGCGACTACTGGAGGCCTAAACACTCTGGTACTTGAGAATTTGATTTCTACCTCAGTGTAAACAGTAATTTTATCAATTTGCGGATAATATCATGTGCAGAATTATTGTGCGCACTGAGTGATCCAATGGGTACGCTTCGTAAATTGGGAACGACCTTCCCACGCAGGGGAGTTAGGCAGAAACATGTACCACGCGATAACATTCTCACATGCGATGCCAGACTGACAACATAGCTCAGAACTAGTGGGGTAACGGCTCATCGTGCATTCAATTGCCGGTATTTTCAGTTCCTTATCGTTTCGTAGAAAAATGCTGTGTTAAATCGTCGATGCATTCGTAATTTGGTGAGGTAACAATAATTTCAGCTTATTTGTGTTTTTTAGATATATGTGGAAAATTGAGGGCTCAGAGAACACAACATTGTTTTTGAACACTGTATTAAAAAATATCCCGAAGTTAGTGGGCTGAAGAAGTGTGACCTTTGGAGGCCATACCGAAAACTTCTCATTCCGCGACTTTCGCGCAAGCATATTTCTGTCAATCAATTGCTTGAGATTCCAAATATTTGGGGTAATAATTTTAAGGGAAGAGGTTATTGAACCTTATTTATGAATGGCGGTGTAGATACGAAATGCCGTTTGTGATTTTTCTTTTAATGCAACTCATTCCCGAGATGAATTGCAAATTTAAATTATTTGGGTGTTTGAATAAGGAACTAGATAAACAATGGAGCTAATTTTAACTTATTAAAATGTGGATGTGGATGTGGATGTGGATGTGGATGTGGATGTGGATGTGGATGTGGATGTGGATGTGGATGTGGATGTGGATGTGGATGTGGATGTGGATGTGGATGTGGATGTGGATGTGGATGTGGATGTGGATGTGGATGTGGATGTGGATGTGGATGTGGATGTGGATGTGGATGTGGATGTGGATGTGGATTCGGATGCTCATGTGGATGTGGATGTGGATGTGGATGTGGATGTGGATGTGGATGTGGATGTGGATGTGGATGTGGATGTGGATGTGGATGTGGATGTGGATGTGGATGCGGATGTGGATGCGGATGTGGATGTGACTTTGGATGTGGATTTGTATTTGGATATGGATTTGGATTTGGATTTGGATTTGGATTTGGATTTGAATTTGGATTTGGATTTGGATTTGGATTTGGATTTGGATTTGGATTTGGATTTGGATTTGGATTTGGATTTGGATTTGGATTTGGATTTGGATTTGGATTTGGATTTGGATTTGGATTTGGATTTGGATTTGGATTTGGATTTGGATTTGGATTTGGATTTGGATTTGGATTTGGATTTGGATTTAACACCATACCTGCAATATGTTAGGTTGTGGGAATTTTATTTAACTCGAGAATGAGCTGGTTCAATAACATTGTTTTCGGGGATTGTTGGTTTACGGCAGATGTGAGTGTCCAGATTCCGGGTAAAACTCCAAAAATCTACTAAATAAGAGTATTAGTAATCCTAATGGGTGACACTCACTTGCTTCATTCGATTCATTTTTCATTTCCGAATCATCTGAAATTCCAACAATTTCTGGAGGAACGGGAATAGAGGGAATAGGAAAAACAATTTTTTTCATTCTCCATGTAATTGTCGTATGCATGGTCGATCTTTTCAATAATTCGGAATCATTAAAGACAAATTCGTTACGCAGAATTCAAGTCAACTTCTGTCCAAGCTTTCTGATACTGTTTTATTCATGTATGCTACTGTGAGGTTTAAGCCAAGGCAAACACATTATCATTCACTAATAGTCCGATTTAATGAGCTAGAAAGTGAAGGTAGATGTTATGTCCCCTCCGGATCCTTTTTTCCTCTCAATAATGGACCATAGCTTTTTTTCGGATGCATTTTAATCTGTGGACTCTAGATCTTAAATGCTCACTTTCATCCATACGAAGAATTTACATACTTCGGAGGACTTTCCCTCATGTTTTTATGATTATTCAGTCCGTCCTTGTTGACAGTTTATTCAAATTTAAATTCACGAATAATTTCAGGTATTTTTAGGTGTCGAACTGTGTGACCGGCAAGAGAGTTTGATGGGGTAAATGGATGAATATAGAGGAAGGTCCTTGGGTGGAGAAACGCCAATAGGAAAATAGCTGCTCGGTTTTGTGTGCTAACTTAAAAAAAAATTTCCATGATAGATTGATTAGTGGAGTCGAACATCCTTGTGCAAATTATTATAATGAAATTAATATAGCAAAAAAAAATTTAATTTTGCTTTCAATGTTTTCATTCCTCTGACGAATTCAAAATTTTGTTTAGTAAAAATTTGATTTTTTGAAGTCAAATATGTCTCTTTGAAATGCGCGGGGATTTTTTTGTTCGTATTGGACAAATTTGACTTTTAGACAAGTCTTGAGTAATTTGAAAAATATTGCAATTTCCTTAGAAATGTGCGAAACTAAAAAATAAATGTCAATTAGTGTTTTGAATCCAGAAACCCGTGAACATTGAGCAAAATTCATTTTTGCTTGTCGAGTGAATAACAAGCAATTGACTTTGATGTGTTTGAATGCAGAGGAAGTCTCTCTGATGCCAAAAGGAAAATAGAGAAATCCCGGTATCTTCCATTGTTACGTTTTATTTTCCTCTCTCAAGGAAAAATCACGAGTCGAGTTACATTTCAAATTCTTCGCTTACATGAGAAAATATGACTTTACTCGATACCGAAGGACTTACTTTATTTATTTTCAGTTCTTTTTTACAGTCAATGAAAACCGAGAAGGAATTACGTAAATGGCAACGAAATCGAAGACGTATCAGATTGAAACGAACGTCACCAGATATGTTTGAAATTATTGCAAAAATTTTGAAAAATCTCTATATCTCAAAATTTTGAAAATTATGAGAAAATTTTGAAAATTTTGAAAGTTTCCCGAAATTTCCAATTTTTAGACATTTTGTAAGGTTTCAATTCCTTAATCACAATTAAAAGTTTTGGAGATTTGCATTATCTTCTAAGAATTCACCTTTTCGAAAGTGGAAAAGACACGAGCGAAACTTCAGGCAAAGTTCCAAAAATTTTAAGCCACCAAAAATCCCACTAAAATGAAAAAACCCCCTCGATTTCGAAAATATTCAAAATGTGAAAAATGCCAAAGATTTGACAGGTTAACAACTGCAAAAAATTCAAAAATTAAAAAGTGTAAAAATCAGGAATCGAGTTAGAATTGACAATTGCTCAATGTCATCACTTTTTTGCATTAATCAAGCGAATGCCATCGAAATCGGAGGCATGGAGTGAAATATAATTCACCACATTTTCAGAAAAATTCAAGAAATTCAAAAATTTGCAATGACTTGATGCAGTTCTACAATTCCACAAAAAACGTCCCATTTAGAAAAAACTAACAAATTCTTAAGAAACTTATAACACCTTTCAAATTCAGCGAAATGAACGCAATTTAAAATTTCAATAATGCTGAACATTCTGTACTTGAAAATCGGTTAAAAATTTTCCACTTTTCAAAGTGACGTTCTTTTGGATGGGTGGATGGGTGGGTCGGTGGCTGGGATCGGTGGATGAGTGGATGGGGCTGGGTAGGTGGGTCAGTGGGTAGGGTAGGCGGATGAGTGAGTCGGTGGGTGGGTGAGTGGGTGGGTCGGTGGGTGGGTGAGTGGGTGGGTGGGTGGGTGGGTGAGTGAGTGGGTGCGGTGCTTGGGTGAGTGGGTGGGGTGGGTGAGTGTGTGGGGGGGGGGGGTGAAGTGCGTGAGTGGGTGAGCGTGTGAATGGGTGGGTGTGTCTGGGTGGGCAAGTGGGTGGGTTCTCTTCAATTGCTCCACTAATTTGACTTTATTTTCGATCGGATCTGTTCGTGTAGTTCTTCATAGCACTCTATCGAAAGAACAGTTAGAGAGGAAAAAGGGTTTAATGGATGTTGTTCCTTACGTAATAATACACATTTTATGTAATATGACTTTTTCACCTAACTATCCAAACTCACGATATATTGCTGATTCAAATCACACGACTAGCCATATCTTGACTATTGCGCTTGCGAAGATAATCAGATATAGAAAAATGCATCATTCAAGAGATTGAGTCAATTAGCCGGTTGAAAGATAAATTACAATGACTATATACGTCACTTCTATTTATTGACCGTGACTATCATAAAATTACCTCTTATGAAACCCATGAACTCTACCTTGGACGTTCGAATTTCAGAGATCAATTTCCTCGTTGGTGTCACTGCAATGTCAAACAATTTCACGTGAGACTTTCAGTATCGGAAATTCAATGATAAGAATTGGGTTTATTCGGTCTGATTAAAATCGCCTTGTGATGACCATTTCGATGCCGGTATTGTGAATTCCACAATGACGATTGAAAATTATATCACAAGTAAATTCCATAGTTGCAACATTTTCGAAAATTGCAAGAAATAAAAAAACTGAGCTATCATGAAAATTTGAAAAAGCGCAGCATCCAAAACCGAAATTTCCAAAAACTTGGAAAAACTCCTAACTTTTTTATAATTTTGGACCGTTCAACAAATTTACAAATTTTGTATACATTCTTTTTAATGGATTCCAGAATTTTGAAATTGCTGAAAACTCCGTGATTTTGAAATGACCAAATATTACATTTTTTTTTTTGAATCAGTAGCGATTTGCAACTTTTCAAAATTACAAAGTTTTTAAAAAGTTCAATAAGCTTGATATAGAAATTGAGTTAACCTGATTGACCACTTCGGTATGAAATAGAAATATAGATAAGAAATAAACGAGTAAAATTGCCGACCTTGAAATCGTGAAATCCGGTTCTCTAACACTGTCATCCCATTCATAAAATGACCAAATAAAATGTCAACACGTTACGAATTATCAATGAATGTTTGCAAACTCTGAAATCAACGTATACGTATTGTCAACAAATTATGTCAATAGGAAAATGATTTGAGATATGTACCAAAATTTTTGAAATGTTAAAAATTTCAAAAATTTCAAAAATTTCAAAAATTTCAAAATTTTCGAAAATTTCAAAAATTTCAAAAATTTCAAAAATTTCAAAAATTTCAAAAATTCCAAAAATTTAAAAAGTTTCAAAAACTTTAGAATCCTCCAAATTTTCAAACAACTCACGAAAAAATTGCAATTCCAAGAATTTCTGAAACATAAAAGTATTTAAAGCTTCAACCAAATATTGCGATTTTCTCTATCCGGAATTCACTGAAAACAAAGTTAAACTATAAAAAATACATGGAAAAACCACGTCGAGAAATGTGTCCCCCACTGGAGAATGTGAATCCGTAGAAGAGTCGTATGTGGGGTATTCGACGACGTTGCCGGCATATCAGGAGGGTCCCAGTCTTCTGCCCAGTCTCGCTCCAGACCCCGAACTGTGATTACGTGCAACGTATGCGTATTCAGTTCATGTGCCCCGTCTTAAGTGCCCACCCAACTTTCAAGGTAGTTACCACCAAAGTGTAAAAGTTCAATCCAATTTTTCTGAAAAATCTAACGGAGTTTTCCATTCAAACATCCAAATAGGAAAAACAGGGTTCGTTTATCAAAGTGGATATAAACATGACAAGCAAAAATAAATCCAGGAAACAACATGGACCATCAAAGTCCTCAAAGACGGAAAATTTCAATGATTTCTGGGCAATTTTGAAAATCGAAATGACTAACTTTTTGTTTTGTTTTTCTCATTATTTCATAATTTTTTTGCATTTTTTTCAAGTTTGCAAATATAATTTTTTTTTTTCAAAAATGTCAAATTTTAATTTAGTTACATTTTTTCAATTTTTCGAAAACTGGAAATTGAAAAAGGCGCGAAATTTGAATATCTCTATTTTCATACTCGAATTTTTCGAAAATCGATTTTATGTTCAGAATTGCAATTGAATTCTTTCGATGTAATTTTTTCGAAAAATTCTTTTAATAGCGATTTATAAAAAAAACTATCAGACTAGGAGAATGCGCAAATTTTTCGCTGATTCTTCTTCTTAAAAAAAATAAGTTTTCAAATTTCAAAATTTTCAATTCCAATCAATTTTGTTCATTGTAGTAGTTTTATTCTAAAAAACTGGAGACTTTTCGGAGGGGTCATTCCACTCAGAAAAATTGGATTGGAATTTTGGCTCTTATGGTAACGTTACGCAGGTTAAATGCTCATCTCGCGCGGTTAATCACGCGGAGTAGTGGGTCGCCAGGTGGAATGGGGGAAAAAATTCAAGAGATCGATAAAGTACGGTTGCTCGATAAATCTCAGGCATTTCTGTGCGCGACACAAACCGATTGTAATTGTTCACGTGTTACCTACGCTATCGTGTTGTGGCCATTATTTGTGTGTGTGTGTGTGTACCTGTGTGTTGATAATCAGTAGATAATGATCACGGATAATCATTGGTGATTTTATCTAATTTTATCTTCAGAAATATGCTGAAATCAGACGCACATAGGATTAATAACTCAGTAACAAAGTGATCAACTAACTCGACCGTCTTTTCGCCAATCATCAGTTTTCGGCCCATATCTCAAAATCTAAGAGAGATAACAAAATTTGTGTTATATAAAAATTGTAGCTCTTACTGTGCTCTACAAAAAAGGTTATTATGAAAATAGTGGAATCGTCATTAGATCTTTAGATATTTACCGAAAACCGATCGCAGACGAGCGCTATCCGCGCGGTTGAGCGCGTAACTACACAACTGTACACTCTACAGGGTGTTAACGATGTTGTGCACACTTTTAGTAATTTATCAGGTTCATTTAACATTTCTGGCAAACTAAGCTTAGGGTGGACCATCAATATCTGAAGTTTTATCGCTGCACAACACTTTGTTTCAGTGTTCCAAAAATTTTGGAGAAGATTCTAAAACAAAAGGACGAAACACACAAAAATGTGAAAAACAAAATTATTGAGTAATTACGCGATGCAAAAATTTGATATTCCTCCGCATTCACCCAATCAATAATTTTCCACAAATAAAATTGCCGGGATGTGTCTTCAACAAGTGTTCCAAGCTAGTCAGCAGAGAAGTAAAACTCGCAGCACTTCCGTTTCTCCTAACTTCATTGATACATGTCTTGGGATTAGAGATAGCGGAATATTGATAAGAAACTTTTTGTAGAGAATTTAATGAGCAACAAAAATGGTTTTTATCAATAATTTGTTATCTTGCCTAGTTTACGAAATATTTCCTAATGGAGACACGAAAAGCTAAATGGAGTTGGTTTTACTATAGATTGTGATTATTATAGTATTGATCCAATGACTGGGGACAATCTATCTGCTTGGGCGCGGATAATATTTGTTGACAAGTTAATGACTGGAAATTCTATTTGTATCACAATTTGCTCCTTTTTCGGGTACGACGGAATTATGGAACGTAGTGAGTTGTTCTTCAAGAAAGCGCATACACAAAAATGAAGATCGTCAGAGTCGAAAGTCGTAAGACGATTGCTCATTGGCCTGTCATAATTTATTTTTCAACCGTGATTTATTTATTGCTAGATCAGATTAGTTAGATACCATCGTGAAGTTGGTTGGTAATCGCGTTTTCGTCGATAAACATCGACATTTGGGATACTGATTCGGGTTTAGTTTTCAAAAGTATGAAACTTCTTCAAGTTGTCATAACTTCTGTAGTTATTGAAAACAATAGACACAGAATATTTTTTGAGGTTCTGTTAATTGATTAAGTTTCGAGTGTTTTACATGTTCTGACCAGTGTCGAAAATTTTATATGTACGCCATAATTACAGAAAATACCAAGATGGATGCTCCAAATTGGAAAATTGAGAGCTCTCATTTTTTCGGAGTCAATGATTAACAGTATCTTCAACTTCGGAGAAGATAGTGTTACTTCAGATATCAAAGTGCAATTCAGCGCGCGAAGCCCGCATTCGGTCTTGTGTTGATAATAAACCGCGAAAACTTTCACACACATCGCGTTTATTTTTTGCGGTTCTTCTTCAGAAAAAAAGCATAAGAACGTTGTAACTAGAGACAAAAAAAAAATTGTAAAAGAATTTTTCAGTCGCGCTCGAAAAAAATTTAGATTCCAAAAAATCCTACTCACCTACCCGCCTACCCACCCACCCGCCCACTCAGCCTCCCACCCACCCACCTACCTTTTCACCCACCCACCTACGCACCCACCCACCCACCTACGCACCCACCCACCTACGTACCCACCCACCCACCTACGCACTTACCGACCCACTCAACCACCCACTCACCCGCCTACTCACCTACCCACCCACCCACTCACACAACCGCCCACCCGGGTGGTTCTAAATTGCCATAAAATCTCAGTCACCCATTTATTTACGAGAAATCATTGGCAGAGAAAATACGCACACACATTTTTTTTTATTTTCAGAAATAAAATCTGATCTTGAGCTTTGGATTTTGATATACTAGGCCATTTTTACGGTCGCGAATATTGATTATTGACTTTGCTTCTGCATAGCAATAATGTGTTAATAAATGAGCGCAAAAACGATAGAGGATATAAATTACAAGATGTAAAATAATGCTATACATACACTCCACCGAGCCTTGAACCCCACGGACCCGGTTTTTTTTTCTCCTCAATATAAATTATCATAACGCTCTTCCTATCATGGATAGTAAAATACTGTTGCTCCTCGTCTGACCTTTGTCGCAAATTGCGCAAGCAATTTAATACTTTAATCTGAATACGGTGAAAAAAATTGCCAATTCTGGTATAGTACAGAATCGAACTAGAGGATATAAATTGTGGGGGGGGGCGGATAATTTATCCCAGCTTCGGCAATAACATATCTTCACTTCGGGGATAAAATATCCCAGGTTTGAAAATTAGATATCCCCATTTTAGGGAAGAAAAATTCCCGTTTTGGGGATGATATATCTCCTCTTCAGGGACCCAATATCCCCATCTCGGGGATCGCATATCCCCATCTCGGGGGTATCCCCGCTTCTGGCATAAATTTTGAGGGATAGAATATCCGTGATTTGGAGATAAATTATGCCGGTTTCGGAGATAGAATATACCCGATTTGGGGATAGAATATCCCCAATATTCCCTCTTCGGGAATGAAAGGTCCCCAATGCGCAATCAAATCGAGAAACATAAAATTCTATCGTACATTAAAATCACATAAGGAAATATGGATATGTTTCAATTCACTGTTCTAATACATAACGCAGGCTCATTTCAGTGAAAATAAACGTGAGAAACAGAAAAAAAAACTTCAATTGTTATGTCGATAGCGCCATATCCATAATTCATAAGAAATATGAAATAATAATATCCTAGAAAATGAAAAAAAAATCAGAAGTAACAATAATGAGAAACTACGAAACGTAATGTGAAACGAATCTAGTATGAAGATACGCAAAATACCGAAATCATGAATTCCAATCTTCCGAGAGAGCGCAAATAACATTTTCCACGTTTTTTTTTCTACCCTCCCGAATGGGGGAAGTTTATGTAATCACCCCGAAATCGAAAATTGTCATTTTTAACTTTTAAGTAGAATGATCCACAATATATTCTGTACGCCCCTCTGATTTGTACGCCCCGAGTAGGTGCAGTCTGAGCATTCCTTCAGGGGGCCTACCGGGCACCCATCCATGCGGCTGGGACCGACTTTCGGCGTTTTAGGCCATCGTATTTCTCGGCACAGGGTAAACCTCCAGAAACCCCTGTGCTACGATGGCGGGCACCTATGATGCCCTCCCCCCCCCCCACTCCTGCGTCAGGTTAGGTTCCCACCCGGCCGGGTGGTCTCATTTTATGGGTACCGCCGATAACACACACGGAACGTTCCTGCTCCGGCCGGAATCCATGAGAAACTATTTTGGAAAAATGGGAATGGGAGTGAGTTCATAAAAATCTCTTCTGTAGAGCAAAATGAGACCTAAAAAGTTGGATAGACAAATTGTTATCAATGATCCTTAGATTACGAGATATTCACCGAAAGTTGAGACTAGATCTCGACTCCGTTAAACCGGTTCATTGCTTCAGTAAGGAAATAGCGATTTGTCTGGTCCACATAAATGTTAGTCGCGGCGCTTTCGCGAAACAGGGTTAGGATTTTTTCCGGAATTATCTCATAAAAATTCAAATGTTGTTACCTCCGTATATGGGGAAATTAGGTTCAAGTAATTGCGACCTCATTGGAATCTAACGATTTATAACCCATAAAGAACCACTGGGACCTTGAACTCGGCGAACGCTGCGGGCGCTAATTGAACGGGAACTTTGAGCGAGGAATCTCACCAAAACTCCGTTATCTTGTTTCGTCGTTCGCACGTGACGAAAATCACCAACAAATACCATATAAAATACACCTGCAGTCACGCATGATCTCAGGATGCACCGGCTGCAGTAAATTTCCTCGTAAAATTTTAGCTTTCGGTGTGTCGCGACAACTAATAGAATAAAAATAAATTTGACTGATATTGGTCTTTTCTTGGCATGCGTGTTGATGAGGTGGAAAAAGGCCGATTCTGGAAAATCGGGTTTGAAATTTTTGAAATTTTTGAAATTTTTGAAATTTTTGAAATTTTTGAAATTTTTGAAATTTTTGAAATTTTTGAAATTTTTGAAATTTTTGAAATTTTTGAAATTTTTGAAATTTTTGAAATTTTTGAAATTTTTGAAATTTTTGAAATTTTTGAAATTTTTGAAATTTTTGAAATTTTTGAAATTTTTGAAATTTTTGAAATTTTTGAAATTTTTGAAATTTTTGAAATTTTTGAAATTTTTGTAATTTTTTGATTTGCTTAATTTTCTGATGAATTAGATTTCAAAGAAATCAGATTTTCTTCAGATCAATTGAAAATTTTTGTGAATTTTACACGTACGTGTACGAATATATATTTTGAATTTGATATTTTTGGAGTTTTTTCAATTCGTCAAATTTTCATATTGTTCAAGCTTTCAAAATTGCAATATCACAGACATCGTCATAAAGCCGTACATATTTTGAGAACAAAAAAATGGTCGAGTGAATTATGGCCGAGTGAGCGTAGAATATCCCATTTAGTGCCGACTGGGCATAAAATTCTGGGAATACAATTACACGTATGATTCCATGAAAATAGTGATCCCCATTATTCATATTTCCCCCTGCCTGCATACTACCCTATCATTGGAGAATATTAAAAACTTTGAGGCATGAAAATACATTGTTGTAAGTTATTCATTATTTAGGAGTAAAACATTCTCTAGAATTCGCTACCGATTATGAAGAGAAACTCATTTTTCATTTCAAATGTCTGTGCCGTGGCATTTTAAATATCTATTATGCCGCATTTGGTCCAGCTGAATTCCATACTTCAACACCATTTGTAGGAAAAAAATTGCGGGCATTACAAACAAATTTTTAAAATAGTGGCGTGAAACCCTTGTCATCTCCACCCCGAGTTAATATGTTTTCAAAACATCACCCACCCACCTACCCGCCCACCCACCCACCCCCTTTCAACCTACCCGCCCACCCTCCCCCCCCCCAACCTACCCGCCCACCCTCCCCCCCCCCAACCTACCCGCCCACCCACGCCTCCCCCCCCCCAACCTAACCGCCCACACACCCCTCCCCCCCAACCTACCCGCCCACCCACCCCTCCCCCCCCAACCTACCCGCCCCCCCCCCACCTACGCAACCTACACACACACACACACACACACATAGGTCACGACTTTGGCATAGTAAGTAGAGTATGTGTCTACTACGTTCAAGACAGTAGGTTCGCGACCGGTCGCCGGAGAGTCTTTTCAAAAATATCTTCTCATGTATTACGAGCGATAGCACGAACGTTCGTGGGTGTACGTACACGTAAAATGAAACCGCACAGCCGGGTGAGGCCCTAACCCGACGCAGCGGGTTGGGTTTTATCATAGGCACCCATTATCGTAACACAGGGTGTTTCTGGGGGTTTACCCTGTGTTTAGAAATATGATGGCGCAAAAGACGAAAGTCGGCCCCAGCCGTACGGATGGGTGTCCAGTACTCCCTTTCCAAGAAATGCTGAAGAGCGGTTACGGTTGAGAGTACAACAGAGAGGGACGGAAAAGAAAAAAGACCCACACATATACATACCCGCGCACATAAAAAATACCCATACATATTTGAAACGGTCTCTAAACGTAAGGAATAATTTGAAACGACTTTTTAATGAGAAAAACAATTTGTAAACAAGGTCCCTTAGCTTCACTACCTTTTTGTTATTTCACCGGAAATAATAGTTTATTCAAATAAAATTGTCTTCATAAAATGATTTTGTTTTTCTGAATATGTGTCATGGAAATACTGAGTCATTCGATCGATTCCATTAGTTTTTTTCTTGGTGCTCAAGTTCCGGATGTACATAGCTGGGTAAATAATTTTCTCGTTAACTGTAAAAATCTCCGACAAATCGGAATTCAGCCTTTCATCTTCCGCGTTTCCAGTCGTGACAAAGGTGGAGAAAAAATGAGGAACTGTGTCGTAGGAGATAATGGCGTTGAATTACTGATAAAAGCTTAGGAAATCTATTTCGCTGGTAATCACTCGGTTAGTTGACTCTACGCGATTGGTATCAAGCCGTGGTAAGCGATTAGTGAGATTTCGGGGGATTTAGTGACGTCATCGCGGCTTTGCCTGTATCGATTTTAAAAGTTTCGCGCCGGCGAAGGATAACGATACTTGTAACTTCTTCTAAGATTCTTCTTTTGAGATACTTCGAAAAATTTTACGGGTTCTTGAAATTCTGACAATTTTGGAAATTTTTGAAAATTTCCAAAAATTTTGGGAATTTTGAAAATTTTGAAAATTCTCAAAATTTTTGGAAATTTTGAAATTTTGGAAATTTTGGAAATTTTGGAAATATTGGAAATTTCAGACATTTTCGGCCTTTTTAAGTATAGGAAATTTTTCAAATTTTGGTAATTTTGGAAATTTTGACAATTTTGAAAACCGAAAATTTTTAAATTTTCACAAAATTCTATCGTAAAATTTGGCGTCTAAAACAGCCGTGATCAACGTTGGGGCAATGTCCCAAGTCGTTTTCCTATCTAACAAAATGGGACAGTGTCCCAATTTTCAATTTGGCCATAAACTTGGTGATTTTACCGGAAAGTGAAGAAGTGCTACCCCTCTGATAAATTCACAAAATAAAAAAAAAACGCGTTTCCGGTAGTGACAAACCCCTTAACACCCAATTTTTTCATTTAGAACATGATTAATATCTGAGTCATAAAATGACTTCGAGTGCTGAAAGGCTGAATGAAATGCGTGGGAAGTCAGTGTATACATAATTAGCGTGAAATCAGTGTCAATTGTACTTTTATGAAATTGTACAATGTGGAAGACAATTCATTACGCGTATCTCCAACGTGAAGTTATGTGAAATAACGTGTTCCGCATGTTACTGCAACTGATTCAAGAGATGCTGACGCTCATTGGTGGACTCATTGTCTGCTACTTCGTCTACATATTTATCACCCGGAAAAATGGTAATTTTTCATAAATTTATGGAAATTCTACAGGAAAACATTGCATTTTAATAATCATAATTAAATTACTCACAAATGTAGGGAACTATTATTCTAACTCATGCTAAACCTAAAAATTTTCCGCACATCAACACTGGAAAGTCGCGGCTTTCATTCGCTGTGGGATTTTCTTAATAGCAAAATATCTTGAGAACGGGAAGAGATAGAAAAAAAAAGTTTAAACAAATATTGTTCCTTATCTTAAAACGTACATTTTATGTTCAGCAATTTTTTTTGCTACAGTTCATAATTTAGGAGCAAATAGGGGTGGGAGTATCGCGGACGGCGCGGGAACGCTTGCAAGCTCTTCAGTAAGTGTCGAGGATTCTGCAATTTTTTCCAGAGTGAATAAAGTAGAAAAGGACCATTCATTAACCCCATTATTTAATTAAGCGTACAACATCTTCATAATGATAATGTCCATTGCGCGAAAAATTACTCACCACTCAAATGAGCGCGTAAATGATTTGTAACTCCCGCATTTTTGTCATTGGTCGGAATTTTAAAACGTTAATTCAGGAATTTAAGTGCATACCATGGGAGCTTACCATTCACGTCTGACAAATACTACAATGGAAAAAGATCTAATTATTCCGGACGTTCAATTAGTGCCTCGAGGGCTTAGTCACTGGATAATTGGAGATGGGAATTTCTTGAAAGCCAGGAAGACGCGTGAGGCTGATAGTGGCCTTCCTGTTTGATAATCTTTCGGAAATTGTTTTTTTTTTCACACTTTTCGCACCGTACCCACTCAGTTACAAGAACTTTTTGCCATAAAAAAATATCGGGGGACATTTTTTAGATGGTGATGTGTGTGTGTATATGCGTCTGCATGTTTGTAACGAAACGCACGATTGAAACGATTAAGGTCGCAATAGAAGCGTCCCCACGAACTCTCACGCTAATTAGATTTTGGTGAAAATGAGCCCATTCCATTAATTGTTGCAAACAATTTCAATTCTTTATACCGCTATTCCGGTAGAACCGTTGGAGGTACAAAAAAATATATGTAATCAAAGTTGTTCCTCGTGTAGAAATGGATATTTTAGGTCATAGAACTTTTTACGCTATATCGCATAATAAGTGAGATATTGCAAATTGTTGCTAAAAAAATCAACAAAATTATTCAATTTTCTTTCACTTTTTTTATTAGCATTACAAAAAAATTTGCCATTAAATTTTTTCCACATTCTTCGATTTCCATTTCCGACTTTCGATTCAATATCCAAGTAAAAGTTGACTTGTGAGTTTACTCGAAAATTTCAATCAACTAAGGAGAAAATGCTACTGCATACAAATTTATTTTCCTTCATCTGCTTTGCATTGGCGCTATCCTTCACCTTTTCACTTGTTCACCCCGTATTAGAAACTCTGACAAACGTATCCGCAAAATGCATCACTTCATTGTCACTGAACGCACGCACGATACCAGCAATTATCTTCCAGTAATGGCTTGAGAAAATTCTAGACCCACCTACAAACTCGAACTATCCTTTTCCTGGGTTTCCAGACCTAGAAAGTACATTAGGCCATTAAGAAGCACTTGAATCTCTGCATTTCTCCTAGGCGGAAAGACCAGTTGGATAAAACTGCTTACAATTGATTTAAGTACACTTGATGCGAATATCAAGTATACTTGATGGGAATACCAAGTGTACTTAATGGGATAAGCAAGTATACTTGATGGAAATGTCAAGTATACTTGCCGGCAGTATCAAGTATACTTGCCGGGAATATTAAGTAGACTTGCCTAGAATATCAAGTATGCTTGGCGGGGGTATCCAGTATACTCGGCAGAAATATCAAGTATACTTGGCGGGTGTATCCAGTATACTTGGCGGGAATATCAAGTATACTTGATGGTAATATCGAGTATACTTGCTGGGAATATCAAATATACTTACTGGGAATATCAAGTATACTTATTGGGAATATCAAGTATACATGCTGGGGATATCAAGTATACGTACTGGGAATATCAAGTATACTTGCTGGGGATATCGACTATACTTGATGGCAATACCAAGTATACTTGCTGGCAATATCAAGTATACTTGATGGGAATACCAAGTGTACTTGATGGGATAAGCAAGTATACTTGATGGAAATGTCAAGTATACTTGATGGAAATGTCAAGTATACTTGATGGAAATGTCAAGTATACTTGCCGACAATATTAAATATACTTGCCGGGAATATTAAGTATACTTGCCTAGAATATCAAGTATGCTTGGCGGGGGTACCCAGTATACTCGGTGGAAATATCAAGTATACTTGGCGGGTGTATCCAGTATACTTGGCGGGAATATCAAGTGTACTTGATGGTAATATCGAGGATACTTGCTGGGAATATCAAATATACTTACTGGGAATATCAAGTATACATGCTGGGGATATCAAGTATACTTACTGGGAATATCAAGTATACTTGCTGGGGATATCGAGTATACTTGATGGCAATATCAAGTATACTTACTGGGAGTATCAAGTATACTTGATGGGAACGTATTACTTCCAGTGGACTTAATTCAAGTATACTTAATCAAAATATACTTGAGATCCACAAATATCATATCTTCGGTTGAGAGATATTTGGATCAGAACGATTTATATCCCCAAGTCGAGGGGATTAATATCCCCAAAGGGGAGGGATTTATATCCCCAAATCGGGGATAGTTATATCTGCACACGACAGATATCTCGGAAGCGGCCCTTCTAATTTACCCGATCCCACGTTTTTCCCCCTAAAATATTTCATTCCCGATCTGGGATATTCTATAATCTAGATATATTGGAATTTTCAGTCAAGATAAATTCAGATACTATTGAGATAAAAGATCAACCGACCGACAGTATATCGTTGAGAAAAATCAGTATACAAAAATCATATGTTGAAAACACAATCAAATAAATATATATATATATATATATATAACTTGCATTCCACAACTTCCTTCGAAGTATTAAAAAAAAAATTTAATGCCCAGAAATTCGGTCAGGGATTGTACCTGTTCCTTTCTCATCTCCCTTCAACTCTGTTCCATTCCCATCGCCTGGACCATCCAATACTCACACACGCAATGTTAAAAGAGTTCACGAGGTCACTAGCCTCGGAATTTCACCGGTTGTTGATGCACACCGGTGAAAAAAGGCCGACAAGGCCGCCAAGGAGAAATTACGCGACTTCTTCGTGTACTGACCCATAACGGATGAACGCTTGACGACTGCCGGATGAAAGTGGCGATTTCTGTTTGACTATTTCCCATTCCCACTCCAATAACTACTACATCGGAAAAAATCGAAAATTGATGAATATTTTTAACTTTCATTTGTAATTACACCCTCCATCATCATTTTGGCATTGTCCCAAAATTCAGATTTTTGGAATGATCTGTTTTTTGGGAATCTTTGAAAAATTTTCCTTTTTCCTAAATTCATGGATTTTTGGAAATTTCCAAAATTAGTCATTATAATTTTTCGTGCAATTGCAAAAAAAAAATGGAAACATAAATCCCACTGGCACCGCAATTTTAATCAACCAATGTGGCGGAGTCCGCAAGTGTATGAAAGTCTGTGGGAAAAGAAATGGCAACAACTATTTTCCGCCCCCCTCCGGAAAACTTGTGATTTTTCCCACCTCCAGAGAATTTAGCTCTCACTGGAATCGATTCTACTAATGCAATTCCTCTCTATCGTACTGTTTGCAGACAAACCGGCCGCAGATACGCCGAGTATGGCGCACACTGCACTCCGCGAGTTGGTGGAGCGTGCGGTAGACGAGGCACGAAAACTACCGGGTCTCGGGGATTCGGTTGCTACAAGACAACAGGACAATGCGAGTGTTAGTGAACAAAGCTATGAGGATTTATTAGCAGCCGCCATTCTCAATAAAGTAGGTATTTTGATATTGGTTTTCTTTTATTTAGGCAGAGAACCACTTCGATAGAAGCGCGGCATTTTTCATTGCTGATGTATAGTCATTTTTTACGCACGCATTGAGTTACATGCATGCGTTAATGGCAAATTCTCGGCGTCACACTGTGAGCAAAGTCTCATTTTGCGCACTCCCAGTATGAAAAGGTCGTAAGCATGAAAAGGGCCCAGGTTGTCGGAATGGAGTTCAGCTTATTAACATATCTCTAATAATATCCTCTTGATAGAAGAAAATCCATTAATAAGACATAATAAAATTTATATTATAAAAACCCATTCGGGGTTTATATCTACGAGTCGGAGATGAAATCTTCGTCAATTTGAGATATTAAAGTCATTGAATCGGAGATATTTGGATCCCCCGATGGGGATATTTGTTTCCCCGCATCGGGGATTTTTGTATTCCCGTATCGGGGATATTGGTATCCCCGGATCGAGCATCGTCATATCCCCGGATCGGAGATTTTCGTCTCCAAAGATCGGGGATTTTTGTGTCCCCAGATCGGGAATTTTTTTATCCCGATATCAGGGATTTTTGTATCCCCTGATTGGGGATTTTTGTATCCCCCGATCGAGTTTTTTTGTATCCCCCGATCGGGGTTTTTTGTATCCCGAGATCAGGGATTGATGTATCCCCTGACCGGGGATGTTTGTATCCCCGGATCGGGGATGTTTGTACACACAAATCCAGGATATTTGTGTATTTGCATCCTCAGGTGGAGGACATTTGCAATCCCGGATCGGGGATATTGGTGTCCCCAAATCGGGGATATTTGTATCCCCAGATCGGGGATATTTGTATCCCCGGATTGGGAATATTTGTATCCCCGAATCGGAGAGTTTTGTATCGCCGGGTCGGGGATTTTTATATCCCCAGGTCGGGGATTTTTATATCCCGGGATCGGGATTTTTGTATGCTCAGATTAGGAATTTTCGGCAGATTAGGAATCCCCGCATGACAGATAATCCTATCCACGCATCACATCAGGGATATTTATATCCCCTGATCGGGGATATTTCATCTCCGATTCGGAGTTGTTTTCCCCTTGATTCAAAGATAATTTATGTCCGCTGTGGGTCCATTGTTATCCACAAAATTATTATTAAGATAAACTTATTTATGGGTTATTCTCCCTTATTTCTAGGTCGTAGAAAAATACCAAAAGGGTCAAGTAGACAGCAATAGCAATGTGGTAAATGAAACTACTGTGTGGAGGTGCAGACAAGGAGGTGAGTGAATTATTCATTGGGAAACATGAGCAATTATATTTCTCGTGGTTTTGAGCAAATACGAGCAACTGGTGAAGTAGCAAAACCGGAAAATCCAATTTCTCCGGGGATAGATCGGGTTTTTGTCCAACTATGTTGAGATCTCAGTCAGGGAAAATACGGAGAGAAGAGTTTGATGATAATTACCCTTCCGTTTCGTCAAGCCGTAATATAAGTCATTTTTTCATTCAGAAATGCAGTGAAAATTATTGAAGTAGAACTGCTTACTGCAGTTTAGATATATATAGTCTTTCCGCGCGGGGTACTTGTACGAAGAGGAACGATGAATTCCAGTCTAGATTCCTCTGTCAAAACTTTGTTCATTAGAGGAAATGAAAAAATTGCTAACATCGAATACTGTAGAAATTGGGATAATATTCCTGTAGAACTTCTATAATTAAAAAAATTTCATATTTTCAATTTTTTTTTTTTTTCAAGTGAAACTTGGCATGGCGCGCAATACAAAAGTCGATGCAACGTTTTTAAGGGAAGGGGTGCAACGCGACTGGTGGAGGGGGCGTTACGAAAATTCCGACATGCTACATGGCGCTGTAGCAGAGTGGGGAGAAGAACGTGAACCGAGTGTATTGCTAGTGTCAATTATGGGGAAAACCAATGCAGAACGTTGCAAAGAATATCGTGATCGTTTATGTGAAAAGAATGCTTTAAAACCAAAGAAAACAAAAACAGTAGCCAAAAGTGATGCCGAACGTATGAGAGATCATCGGGCCAGGGCAAAAGCAATCAATGTCAACGTTGAGGATCATATTGAAACTGTACCAGAGCATGTCATTTCAAATTTTGTCGGGACAGTTACAAGAGTAAATGAAATAAAACTTAATCATCTTACCCTCAAAATTGCGAGCGAAAAAAATAATATTGATATTTTAAGTTCTTTAAATGATAGTTTTTAACAACGTTTTCTCTCCGTGCAACAATCTTTCGGTTGAACGCAGAAATTATGGATTTCATAAATTGCGGTTTAATTCATGAAGAACTTTCCTGTTATAATATTTACGCCTTTCTCTCTTTGCCATAGTAGAGTTTGTTTTTTAATCGAGAGCGGTTTCGATTAAATCGATGAGTTATGAAAGTTCAGTTGCCAACTGCGATTATTTTTTTTTTGAACATGGATAACCAGTGATTGAATCTGGCTCATTATTGAACTCATTAATGTTTTTTTATGGTGAACAACTTTATGTACAAGTCCAACTGCAAGTCATAATCTCAATTAAGTTTTAATTACTTTTTTAATACGACAAATTTGGAGCGTATTTGTTTTTTTTTCAATTAATACTCCCAAAAATTTCAAAAATTTCAAAAATTTCAAAAATTTCAAAAATTTCAAAAATTTCAAAAATTTCAAAAATTTCAAAAATTTCAAAAATTTCAAAAATTTCAAAAATTTCAAAAATTTCAAAAATTTCAAAAATTTCAAAAATTTCAAAAATTTCAAAAATTTCAAAAATTTCAAAAATTTCAAAAATTTCAAAAATTTCAAAAATTTCAAAAATTTCAAAAATTTCAAAAATTTCAAAAGTTTCAAAAATTTCAAAAATTTCAAAAATTTCAAAAATTTCAAAAATTTCAAAAATTTTAAAAATTTCCAAAATTTCCAAAAATTCAGAAATTCCGAAAATGTTGAAAATTTTGAAAATTTTGAACATTTCTAAATATCAGGGAATTTCAAACATTTTAAAACTTTTCAAAATTTTTGAAAATTCCAGAACTTTTCAATCTGTCGAGATCCTTGAAATGGAACAAAATCCACTCGCTTATAGTTTGCCGGATTTTCATCTTTTTTCCGATCTCCAAAATTTACAATTTTTCGAAAACAATCGAAGCAATTGAAATTCTTGAATTCCGAATTCCGAATACTCAGAATTTTCCATTCTTTTCAGATTCAAAAATTGTTTGAGATGATCAAAATATTGCAAATTCTCTAAATTTTTAAATCCCCTCAATGAGCGCATCAATTCTGAATTTCTTAAAGCTTCCAATTTCTCGAATTGTTCAATACCTCCAATCTTTTTTGATTAAAAAACAGAATTGATAATAATTAAAGAGTGAATAAACATATTTTAGAGAAGACTAAAAAAAATTGAACCACCGAAATTTGACAATTAGATCATGCTCATAAATTCAATATGAATGGAATATTCCTATATAAGTTAACACTGAATGCCCTCCATCGATTGAATTATTGGTATTTGACAAATTCGATTCGTTCGAATCGACCAATGCATTGTGTTGATGTTGACAATCCCACGATAGTTTAGACCTCTATACAATTTGATATCAGAATGCTGAACGTCATCCTGAATAAAATGATCGAATTCCGCAAGACAGAATTGATTATTATTGGAGTAAAAAATATAATGGAGCGTTCCATTCATCGTTGTCCCTGCAAAAAACACGAAATTCAATCTAGCATCACAGCTCAGACAACTCGGACAAAACTTACATTGAATTGCATGAATTTCTAATTTGATAGACGCCAAAATGTGCAAAAAAAATTCAATTTCAGTACTTAATGGTATTTTGTCGTGTAATTGATGTGCAATAAATACACATTTACCGATTTTTAAATCCTTGAAGATTTTACGAGTTTTCAAAAATTACAAAAAATTCAAAAATCTCAAAAATTTCACAAATTCCCAAATATTCAAACATTTCAAAAATTTCAAAATCTTCAATTTTTTTTCAAATTTCCGAAATTTTCAAAATTTCCGAAAATTTCAAAATTTCCGAAACTTTCAAAATTTCCAAAATTTTCAAAATTTTCAAAACTTTCAAAACTTTCAAAATTTTAGAAATTCTCAATATTTTGAAATTTCCAAGGTCTTCAAAATTTTCAAACATTCAAAAAATTCAAAAATGACCAAAAAAAACTCGAAACATACTAAACATGTACAGAAAACGCTTGGTTCTTAAAATTGATTCGTTCTTGTTCAAAGGATCCGAAACCGTCACGAATGGACATGAGCCCGTGGATTCCCAATCTCAGGATAAGTGCGATAGTGACTGCAGGAATAAGGAGCCTCAACTTCGTGTTCATCAGGAGCCCCTCTCGCTCACGGTAATAAGCAATCCGTCATATTGACGGAAAAAAGTAGTGGTGTTCAGCAAGCGTTAAAGTGAGATTTATGGTGCGCGCCGGTGTGGCTAAACGCTTCATGAATTCGTTGAATAATGTGCAACAATTCATCGATGACAATTCATAAATCCACGCAATTGTTAATTATTATTACGATTATTTTATTTTTATTTTCTAGAATATTTCCCGAAACGGAAATTACGAGGATTTTTCTCCATCATTTGCATATAATTTCAGATACAATTACTCGAATTTTTTGCAATTCAAAACGTGAACCAAGTCAAAATTTTCTGAATTTTTTATTTTTTTTTTTTCAATTTTTCAAAACTTGAAATTTTGGTCTTTCTTCGAAATTTTGTAACTGCAGATTTCATCAATTTTGAAGGATCACAGTAGAATAATGCGGTAACAATTTTTCTGCGGGAAATTTGGTATGCAACCATTGTAGGACAGCATTGAATATGCCTCACTATTGTCATATGAAATTTCTCCCATTGAAGAGAGAAAAATTGTACACGGCTAGAAATGTGATCGCGGCATAAATCCCTGTATATTTTTTTTCATTGAAAAATGTCGAGAGCACAACTGGAGATCCTTGAATACACAAAACTGCCGTTTCAGCGGCCTTCCTCCGAGGCAATCCTGCGACCCAGTAATGGGAATATGAAGCGGAGGCACTCGATGCATGAAGATAATTACAGAATAAACTAGGAGCCACTGAGACAGAACAATTGTCGGCGTCCCATCATGAATCATTGTTCTAACTACCCTTACGTAATTTCCCTATCAGCTTTTCTTCGCCCTTGCGAGGCCGCTCTGAGGTTCCCGCGGAGTTTTTCCAATTTCAATTTTTGATCAGACACAGAAAAACTATTGCCCCTAATCAACATTTCTTCGGAAGGGAGTACTGGACACCCATCCATATGACTGGGGGTGACACACGGCCGTCAGGAACCTAACCCGATGCAGGGGCGCGGGGGGGGGGGGGGGGGGGGGTCATCGTAGGCTGAAAAAATGTTATGAAATACTTTTTCCTGTCTCATTGTGTAGATATTTTTATCGGCGTATATTAAAGCGTGTTACACTCCAAGCATGCAGAACCTCAATGCACTCTATAAACGTATACGCAAATTCTATTTCCCAATCGCAACGCCAATTGGCCCAGAAAAATGCCCAACAGTTTGTTTTATTGATGACCTAGCTATGGGAATTCTCTCCCCCAAATTTATGCTGGCTTAACGAATTGTGTTAAATTTTTTCTCCACGCATCGAGCGCCAACTTCTCCAGTCAACTCACTTTATCAAACAAGTTTGCAGAATTATGTCTTGGCATTATCGTTACTTCAGCATCATTGTATGAACTTTTTGCAATCACTTCTTATCGCAATTATCATAATTATAAATCATGAAAAACTTGTTTTCAGATCGAGGAGCAGATTGAGGAAGTCACCACGACCTACACATCTGACGAAGAGCCGAGAAATGTCAAGGCGAATGCACTTCATTTCCGGAACGCCAAACGTGTGCCATTTCCGGAGTACGGAATGGATATTGTGGATCGTAAGTTTACGACTGAAATAAAATGTACATATTCGGTATTCCCATGTGACTACGGGGAACTAACTCTAATAATGTTTCCACGGGATATGTTACTCTTCATGGAGCTTTCAGGGTTTTTCAAACGAATCGAATTCCCCAATCAATTAGTAGTGAGCATAACAGATAATTCAGAATTCAAAATACAATTTTTAAACAAACATCGGATTATATATATATATATATATATATATATATATATATATATATATATATATATATATATATATATATGGGGGGGGGGGGTAGGCATGTGTGAGTGAGTAGGTGGGTGGTTATGTGGGTGGGTGGATGAGTGGGTGGGTGGGTGAGTGGGTGGGTGGATGAGGGGGGGATGGCTGAGTAAGTGGGTGGGTGTGTATGTGTGCAATTTTCAGTGTTTAAAAAAAATTGCTTCACCTTTTTCCGTTTCTGTATCCCCAGCTTCCCAGGAATCATCGGACAGCGAAGACGAAGTAGACGCATGTATCTCCGTGGACCACATAACGCCCCTCGAGACCTGGGAGGAAAATTGGCTCTTTCAGCGAAAGAAAATCGCTGCTCAGCCAGAGCCCGTTGCCATGCTTGTACCCAATCCCAGTGAGGATTACCGCGCTCTAATTGGGGACAAGGACGCCGATGACATATCAGATTTATCCGAGTTCTCAGGCCAATCTGATGAAGAGGTCGATGAGGATTTCACAGAGGCTATTAATCAGCTAGTCCCAGAATCACCGAAACTTGTTCAACTTCCCACGAGGATTCGGGCCGAATCAGCCGTGCTCCACGATAATTTTACGAGTGAAATTGTCTGTGAAGATGCTGATGAACCGGGAAGTTGCAGTGGCGCCAAAATTGAATCGGAGATTATTGAGAAGGGGTTGGAGCACAGTGGAGAAAAAGCCAATAGAACGGAAATTGAAAGTAGCAATGGAACGTGCGGGGAAAACTCGAGGGAAAATCTGAATGATAATGCGGATGTTAATTTAGATGGGAGAAGCAATGCGATAACACCGACTGCGCCACCCATCAGCGACTCTATCTGTGAGGGCGATACCGCACCTATTACCAGCCAGTACCAGGTAAGAAGAAATCTGTGGAACCCCCTTAAAATCGCCTTGCCCCTCATATCAATGAGTCATCGCCTGAGCGTTTGCCGTAGATAATTTGTAAAAACCTGAGCATTTACAGTAGATAACCTTAATTTGTAAAAATTTCTACATAGAGAATTTCTGTGAGCATCTTACAGAGTTCCTGCACATTTTTTCAGCATATGTGGTGCCTATTATCTTGTGTTATTTACACGTCCGCTTATCGTTTTCAGATGTCGAATGAAAAACTCAGCGCCATTGATGACATTACTGATGGTGTCGTTGATCATCAGCTGGGTGACCTTAAGTTTCAGCCGGAAATCGAGAAATTGGGAGAATTCGTAACTGCAGTTTTGAGGAATGGAGCGGTGAAGGAAGAAGGAATAAATCAAACTCCGGACAGTTGCGATAAGATGTATTTACTTGTCATTTTTAATTGCGGGCGTCTCACATGGAGAGAAGAATATAGGAAAAATTGTCAGAAAAGTTAAGGAAAAATTACGTTACGAAAGCTACTGGGTCAGCGACGTGCCAATATCATAAAAAATATGTATCGCGATGGTGAAAATCCTCTGGCACAGAAAATTTACTGTAGGAGTTCCTTAAAATTTACTGTACGAGTTTTGGAATTTTTTTTCGCACGAGTATCCTAATTTGTTTTAATTAAAGATTTTAGGAAAAATTCAGTGACACATGGGTAAATTTTACGGACCGCAATGGAAAATGTACGCTCCGTAACGTAATTTTTCCCGAAAATCATGATAAAAATCATAATTTTTCCGCAACTTTTTTCCTCCGTGCACTGCTCATTTTACAATTTTTTGAAAGTGCACTTTCTTTCACATCTCCCAAACCCCACAAATTTAAAATGTTTTTGATTCTATAAATCAAAGAATTTTGAAAAATGAAGAAAAACACAAACGTTGATTATCTGATTTATTGTAAATAAGCGCTAACCAATTATTCGAATCGAATCAGACAGCAGCTATATAGTATTCTAAAGCTACTTTATTTATGTAAAGTCATTTGTTTTTTTTTTATTCACGTCCAACTGACAGTTTTTATAGAGTCCTTTACCTCTTTTTATCCGGTTAATTTTTTAATATTCATCATTCCGCTGTGCAGAGCGTGTCAGGCCGCGGCGGCGGCCAAGGCCGTATCGGCGTCATCTATCGAGACATCGAATGGAGAAGACCATGAACTATCTGCCCCACCTCGACCAGGTACCCAAAAACAATCTGTCTACATTGACTATTATTAGTTTTTTCTTCAGTCTGTTTTTCCTTAATTTGTAAACTTTTGAAGATTCTGAATTTTATCTGTATTTGCCCAAAATATTATCGATAAAATTTGGAAAGTTCCTTTGCAATTTTGCTTCGACTTTGCGTGTATTTGTGTGTGTGTGTGTGTGTGTGTGTGTGTGTGTGTGTGTGTGTGTGTGTGTGTGTGTGACTGCGCCTTAACCCGAGCTGATTTGAAAAATTCGAAAAGACTGAAAACTGAAAAAATAAACATAAACCAAGAAAAGAAATTCATTTAAAAATCTGCATCCTCCAAAAATTTCCAAAATTACAAAAATTACATATTGGATACTTGTAATTTTTCTTGGCACTCAACCTAAGCAGATTTGTCTCCTCTCGCTATAACCATTTCTTCACGACCATAATCGGATTATCGGATATTTGCGTTATGAAAAATAACATGAGATGAGTTTCTCTATTGCTTTTGATCTTGTTTTACAGGGACTATTGCTGAACGCGAGCACAGAAAGTGGGAGAATGCAGCACCCATAGAGAATAATCCTTATAGTCAAGAAAATATTCAGAAGAGATTACTGGAGCGGCAGTATGCAAAAAGATCACCAGATGTTTCTGGGTACAGTATCAAAGTTTTTATTTTAAACAAACATCATGTTATCAACTCACGGTTATAATGCAATGAAATAGTCTTCTATAGATCAACAGATTTTATGGGAAATTACATTGAAGATATTCCATAAAAAAATCAGCGTTCGTTATTAAAATTTAGTCGACTATTTGTTTGGTACAAGCCAGTGTTCGTGATAACCTGATGCTTTTTCCCGGCTTGAAAGCGGGGCCATTTATTCATTGGGGTTGAATTCCAATTTTAAGGTCTGGAGTGTTGCCAACTAGTTCTAGCCCGCCACTGAAAATTGTTTTGGGAGGGACTCGACACGACGTTCAAAGGTGAGAGACTATAAACTTCAACATTACCATAAAGATTTCATTGATGCGAGATCGGTAAATTCTTTTTTTGCTGTTTTGATCAATCAATTCAGTGAATAACATATCAAAAATTCACTCATTACCCTTCTATCCTCAACCACTTATCGACTGAATTAATGAATTATAATCATGATTAAGTTTTATTTCATTTACTCTTGTCACTGTCCCGACGAAATTCGAAATGACATGCTCTGGTACAGTTTCAATATTCTGATCATTGCTCGGTTGATTCACATGTGAGAGCTTATGATCCTCAACGTTGACATTGATTGCTTTTGCCCTGGCCCGATGATCTCTCATACGTTCGGCCGCACTTTTGGCTACTGTTTTTGTTTTCTTTGGTTTTAAAGCATTCTTTTCACGTAAACGGTCACGATATTCTTTGCAACGTTCTGCATTGCTTTTCCCCATAATTGACACTAGCAATACACTCGGTTCACGTTTTTCTCCCCACTCTGCTACAGCGCCATGTAGCATGTCGGAATTTTCGTAACGCCCCCTCCACCAGTCGCGTTGCACCCCTTCCCTTAAAACCGTTGCATCGAATTTTGTATTACGCGCCATAAGAAGCTTCACTTCAAATATCTCTAGAACTCTCCAAATGTCACTATTTTTCATCATATAGAATTTAAAAAATTCCAACAGCTTTGAAATCCACTTGCTATCCATGTATGTTCCGTTACCCTCAATCGATGGGTAATGAAGCCATCAACCTAGTCTATTTATTTTCTCCCCCAGTGAGCACAAGTCAATTAACCTCCGTCTTCCATTAAATTCCAAAGATTCGCGAGGGACTACTACATAAACGAGGTCAAGTCCCCGAGCGACGGCCGAGGTCGGCCATCCACATCGAACTCAAGCCGTCCAAGCAGTTCGTTATCCGAGAACTCCGCCTCAACAAGCAGCGATTATGAGCACCAGGTGAGTCAGCAACTCGAACAATTCGAGGCAGCCTGCCTCCGAGGTAGTTTGCACAGATCGACCTACACTGGCTCTCGATTTCGGGCTAGTTGCAATTTCGCTATTAATCCTCTCCTATACATGGACCCCGACAACGATAACCCGACAGAACTTGACGTTGACGACTCGACATTTGAACGGTCTCCTCTAGAGAAATTCCAGTTTTCTGTCAAAAACTTTTCTCTACCTAACGTCCGAGAAACCTCCAACGCTGCTTTCACACCTTGCACGGAGAACCCAATTTTCGAAGACAACCACGATGATGCGGAAGCAATGGAGTATAATGATTGGAAGGTCGCTGCCACGACTTGTAACATAGATTCATTTGTTGAGAAGACCAGTGATCCACAGGCATTGGAGTCTCATTGGGAGGCTGCTGCCCCAACTTGGTCAGGAAACCCAAGTATTCGGCGGCAGACTGGTGAATTGGGATTCCCAGAGTCTAACGTTTGGAACGTTCCATCTAGGAGCACAACTAAACCCATTTTTGAAGAGGCAAATGCCTTGAAAGGTCTGGAGTTTGATAATTCGAAGGGTGCTGTCACAACTTCTCCAAATCTCCCAGGTGTTGAACAGTCGCGTGATGACTTGGAAGAAGCGGAGTCCAAAGATTGGAATGCTGCACCAACTATCGGTGGAACCGATGCTCCGTTTGGGACGACAAACGATGATTTGGCTGCAGAAGAATCTAGCGAATGGGACTCGGGATTGTTCCTGAACGATTCGTTGACCAGTCAAATTGAAGAGCATGATGAAAGGTCACATCCTGACAATCCTCCCACCACCGATCATCAAAAAATGACTATAAGCCACAGAGACAATCGGATGCTAGATACTAACAAATTCCACACATTCGGAGGTATTAAAAGAAAGAAGAGAAAACCTGTTGAGGGTTTGTTTGACCAGAATTTCTGTTCCTACGATTCTGCCGATCATGAAGACAGAGATCCTAACTTCTGGAAATTGAGGTTCCAGACCTTCGGAGGGATAAAGCAGACCAACAAGTTGGATAAGAGAAAAAGTTCCAAAGCAAATATAGAATCGGTGTGGATCAAGCAGGGCGACCAAGCGAAATCTGCTTGGCCTGATTTCAACAATCAGACATTGATGTCAAATCGAGATGAATGCCTGAGACTCCAACCACCTGCGGTGCCAAAAATCATTGAACGAAACTATACTAGTCTTATTGATCTCAGGAAAGATTCTATAAGGAGAAATTCAAAGAAAAAATGATTAGTTCCTGGTCCGTTAAACAGTCCCGGAAAATAATTTCAATTCATTCGTTTGTTTTCGTTAACTACTTGTTTAAATTGTAAATAATAAATGAGTCTTGCAGGCAAGAATCAACACATTGGAAGGTCAGAATGAAGTTTAGATCTAAAATTGTAGATAAATAGATGCAGTGATTTTTAATAATCAACTTGGAATTGATTGTTGATCAATTTTTGGAATATTCATTCCAGAATATTGGAGAAGAATAGTGATATAATCCGATGAAATTCCATAATACTGTCTTGTAGTTCAATTCGCTATTCGCCATTTTGTACATAAACACACTTTTATTCAATGCATTCTATCTAATAAACCTCGTTTGATATAATTCTGTTAAATTTTTAGTGGCTCCTTTACTTTATTATTAGCACACAATGCATGAGAATAAGCACAAACATTTCGAGTGGTAAGTATTGCGACCAGACTCGTTAAGCTGTAATTAACAATGTAGAATGGACAGGTTAATCCGAGGATATGTAATCGCATGTTCAGTGGGACTCTCCTAATTTCGCTTCTACGAGGCGCGATGTAATAACGCAATTATCTCGAAAATCATTCGATTTGGAGAACAATTTTGCGCGAGCCTTTGGCCGATGAAACCACTGATCTATACACTAACGGGATAGCTTGCCCGCTTAAGCGCAAGTGTCACATGCTGACCCAGCGCCTCCTCGACCGGTAAAGGTACTGAGTTTAACGTAACTGCGCATGCGCGGCATAGTGCGGAGTTGGGAGCGCCGCTTTTGCGCGGGTCTTCTCTCACCGGACGCGCTGTATCATGCGCACGTCCTTCCTGGTTAATACCACTGCCGGTTGACGACGGCGCTAGAGGCGCTCCTAGGTCGGGCGGTATCGACATGCTGGGCCCATATAATAGGGACAAGCCCTCCCGTTAGTGGTAAATAATTTGATGGTAAATCCACTTGATCGTAAATAATTTTGACATAATCGTTAAGACACTTTTAAGAGTTGAAATTAGGGGAGGCCTGCTAGGGGTGAAAAATAATACTGAGATATCCTCATATGGGCTTGTTTTATATACAAATTTTTGATCTCTAGAAATCGAAATTGTTAATTTTTTTGTAGTGTTTAAATTTTCTTTAAAAGTTTTCGGTTAGATGCAACAGACTCCTAAAAGAAATTAACAATTTCAGTTTCGCTGACCCGAAAAGTATTTCACCATACAATAGAGATCAATGGGTTCATGAAGTATTCATGAACGTTTGCATGCATTTTGGTTGCGGTGGGTGAATGTTAAATGGATTGATACTTTTGAATCAATGTGATTGCTTAAAACAAAAGTTTTGTTTCGCCTGAAAATTTAGGATGAGAAAATACTTTAGGAAATTGTATATGTGAACTTGACAATCAGGTACAAGTAAATTTCTGACAGAATTTTTAGTTTTTTTTATTGTTTTTTCACTTATTTTTTTGCATTTGATAGTTTATAATTTTTTGTAAACTTCACACATTCCGAATTTAGGAAACCTTCTCAGACGTTGTCAATTCCTAAAATTGTACCAACTTATGAATTTTATTAATTTGCGAATATTTCTGAAGCTATGAAATTCTGGAAACTGTCAATTTGATCTGAATGGTGGAGAAGAATTTCAGTGGTTAAATCATTTGCGAAATAATCATCGGAAATCTGGAAATTCGATTCCAAGTCGATTTAAAAAAAAATAAAAACATTGATTCAGAAATATAACTCACACACACCAACTCCTCTATCTTCTCAATTCCACAGGTCTCGCATGACACTAACATATCTTCATAGCGTTAACACGAGTTTCAAAAATAGCGATGCAAAACGAGGGTCACTTTTTGGAGCTGTATAGATGGCACTTGTACCTCAAGCACTTGGACCTAAAAACACTTCTTCAAGTCTCAATTCACCTCGTTCACATCTCAAATATCGATTTTTAAATGGTCAAATTCAAAATTCCAGAGCTGAAAACTAACATGCTATGAGCAACCTCGCGCTTATCAGACAATCCGGAAGAATTCTCGCACAATGGGTGATTTGAATTTAGGAACGGAAGCGGCAGCGCTAAGAACCCACTCGCAGTCATGGCCAGCAGGTTCTTAGCGGTGCCGCTTGGGTTCCTAAAAGCCCATTCGCAATGTCAGCGCTGCCGCCTGGGTTCCTAAAACACCACTCGCAATCTTAGCCCTGCCGCTTGGGTTCCTATAAGCTCCTCCTGAATCAATAGTTACAAACCTAATAAAAACCCCATTCCTATTTCGTTATTGGTAGTTCAATAAACCGTTGCTTCTCAAACTGGCCCTCATGTTGTTGCTCGAAAGATTTCCCTGCATCTGCCAAAAATGTCCTCCAAACCTGCCCATTGTAACCTTCCACAATATCTCTGTGTTGCAGGAGTCATTTGACGCGCTTGCGCCGACTTCCCAGAACAACCGAGAAGAGCCCCAGGCAATGGAAGAAATGTTGGAACGCGCGCGTAAAAATAGTAAAAACGAGATAAACGCCAAATTGAACAACCAAGGTAGCTTCGATACCTCCCCATTCGACGCCAAAAAGCCCTTCACCGAAGACAACAATCGAAAAATTCGTCGAATCGATCTTCGCGCCTACGGCTTCTCCAACCAGTTCAACGAACCGATCACACCTCATAAGAAGCCACCAAGAGTCGTCAATAAATTGGATCTGAGTGTATATGGTTATGACTCCGGACTGCGCAGAACGCAATCCAACAACCAACTAGACAGCAAAGTGAACAACAGCTTCATCAGTCCAAAAGTGCGGGACGATCGGTTCGTAAAATCGAATTTGACCCAGAATCAGCCCAGGCAGCATTACATTTGGACGCAAAGCACAGAAGACTTGAACAAACGAAAAGAAATTGTATTCGATAAACTGGGAATGACATCCGCCAAGTCCGTTCCCAATATCGCCAAGATCAGTTCTTACTGCAACGGTAATTCCGATTTTGAAAATCGGCGGGAGAAATTTGAACGATGGGGATCAAGTAATGGAGAGTATGACTCGGACTCGCAGAATTCTAGAGCGGAGTCGGCTGAGGAATTTCCGGGGAAACTTTGCAGGTCCAAGGAGATGAAGTACTCGTTGGAGAGCTTGGAAGGGCCCGAGAGATTTGTGGATGCTGAGTTGCATATGCCGTCAGTGAAGAGGTTGAGGGAAGCTTTTTGCGAGCAGGCGACACCGATTCCAAAGCCCAGGGCCAATCGACCTGTTGGTAGGACTAGGAGCCCGGAAATTCAACTTGTGAAGACACCAAGGCAAATGCATAGTCTCACAGCTAGGTCACTCTCGAAAGAATTTCGAGAAGCGCTAAGGCAAATAAAGCCTAACGCGCAGCCTGTCCATAGCACCGTTAAGGAACAGAGCCGCGCACCCGCGGGCGGCGAACGGGGCGGGCAGAAGGCGGACTCTGTCGGCAGGTTGAGGAACAATATTCAGTTCTGGGAGGAACTGCAGAGGAAAGTTTGAGGAAGGGCGGCTCAATTTGCAAAAGTAGCTCAATCCTGATTTCTGATTGTCAACCCATCGCTGATGAGTGAATGGCTCAGGGGAAAGAGAGAAAGTTTGATAAATTGCAGAAACAATATGTAGATTTATGAAATGATCGAGCTACCTTGAACTAAGCTACTGTACAGGCGAAAGTAGATTTTTAGAAAGAAGACATCATCGATAACCACAATAGGATGGAGATACACAATGAGGATATTTTCGTGTTTTTTTTTTTAGTTTTGATTCAATTATTACTGGCGAATGTGTGCATCCAGAATAGATCTTGTTCAATCAATTTTTCAACGTATTCAGACAATTCAAACACATCAATGAACATAATTGGGGTTGAAGACTTGAAGTAAAAAATTTTGAATGTTATGAAAAAATTACATCATTGAAGTTCAAAAATGAACAGATCGAGATTTTTTGCAAAAAAAAAATTATGAAAATATCCGCATTCAAAAACGGCCATAACTTAATTTTAATCCAATGAATTTCTGCTAATTGTCCTTCATAATCCGGCTTGGCAATTACTTTCGATTACTTAATTCAGCAAAATGGGTTTTAAAAAATGAGGAAATTCTTATTCTGTGCCAAAGGACACACCAAGTGTCGCAATCCAAAGAAAATGGAAATTTGTTTGCATAATTTATCATTAGATTTTTATAGTATTTATATGAAGTAAATAAATCACTGTTGACATGTGAAAGAAAAATTGTTATTGATCAATATATTTTTTGCAATTATTACATGAAAAAGATTTAATAAAATGTTTGATTATGTATATACATAGTAAACATTGATATACGACAATGTGACCTTATTGACATTATTTTTAGAGAGCCAAATTGTCGATGGTTAAACGTTGTAATGCTTGTTGTTTATTAAATTTCTCGTTCTACGCAAATAGTATCCAGATGTTGAATGGAATAAAATTGAAAATGGAGAGTTGGGCTATTCTGTTAAACCTAGCACTATTGATCCCATGGTTTATTGAATATTTTCATATCCTTAGTTTAAAAGTGGTAAAATTTCAAGCTCCTAAAAATTTGGAAAATTTCAGGTAATTTGCATGTCCAGAAATTTTAATAATTTCGGACATTCTAAAAATTTGTAACCTTTAAAAATTATGGAGTATATGAGGAATGTGTAAAATTCAGAAAATATGCAAAACATTCAAAATTTGATAAAGAACAAAACTCAAAAAATGTCAAAATTTTTGAAAAAGTTGGAAAGTAGATTTGCAAAACTTCACCAAATTAGAACTAAAATGAATTTTCAAATTTCGTGAAATAAAAATGTCTAATGTTATTAAAACTTTTGACAAATGGAGAATTTGGAAGAATCTACAAGAGCCCAAAAATTTCGAACATTTTGGAAATGTCCAGTAAGATTCTAAACTACAGAAGTTTTACAAAATTTTCGA
The DNA here is from genome assembly GCA_026005395.1 of Asobara japonica. Classification (NCBI taxonomy): domain Eukaryota; kingdom Metazoa; phylum Arthropoda; class Insecta; order Hymenoptera; family Braconidae; genus Asobara; species Asobara japonica. Next base: position 1,591,964 of record BQMI01000176.1, on the reverse strand, counting down.
AACTTTCGAGGTTGAATGGCTTAATAAGGAACTCGCATGTTTTTGTATTTTTTCCAACATACATGTGTAAGACTAAACTGACATAGGTGGTCCTAGCCTTTTTATATGTTACCATAATTCAGATTATTAATGCCTCTAATCAGAAAGTCAGGAGTGTCCTCCAGAGCACTAAGCTCATCTAAAAATTTTAAAAACCTCGACATGAATATTGCTTTGCACCAAAGTGTACACACTCAACAATAATAGCATCCCATCAAACATTTTAATTTTTTAAACATTGAAGAAAAATTTTCATCAACTTCATACTCGGTACTTAACAGACTACAACAAATACGTTGGCTTTACTTCACGAGTTACATGCAAGTTCCTCAACAATTGACTGAATTTTTGCAGGCTCAAATCAGTTGCAAAGTGGTGAGCCAGGACAAGTCCATATGTATAACAATCGTTTTTAAAGACTAACTCGAATTTGAAGAGAGCTACCAAATTTTGTAAATAGACTTTTTTGTAGAGGAAAATGAGTTTTACAAAAAATGTATTAACAAAATATTGCGCACGACCCTTTGCTTTCAAGTTAATCCGCGAAGAAGTGCGATGAAGCCCAAATGCACTTATCCCAGTTTACCACTTCGCTACTGAAATAACACAGAGTGAATTTTTGTAGGATTAAATAACATGTTTCCTCAAGTTGAGGACCAGGGCAATGTAATTGCTCTACCGATTATCAGTAGTAAATCGTTCTAACACGATGAAATGGAAGATGCTCCAACTTCTCAGCGTTTCGTCGTCTGTAGTCCCAAAGGAAGTGATCAACAATTATGGAATTACAGCTGAAGGGATTTATGTTTAAGTTCGGATATTGCTTGATTAATGTACGAACTCTATCGACAACTCTCTCCACAACCTCAATTGAACATCCACGAATTTCTACCTCGTCTGGACATCCCTCCGTTAACTCTGCGCCTACAGTAGAAAAATATGAAAAATTATAGACGACACAACTTGGAAACTTTCAGCTGGGACAGATTTAAAATCATTGCCAATGAAATTTTTAATTTTTCACATGACAAGTTTAGTTAAATTTTGTGAGTCCAAAATATCAAAATTCTCGACAGTATTCGAACTTTTGAACTTTTCAAAGACAGCTGAATAATTAATAATTACTCATTACGTACCAGTCTGCAGGGCACTCAGAAGGGGATTACTATATCTCATTGCACCGAACTCCAATAACACTTGTGGTACTCGATAATCCGAAAACATGGTAATTATGTCGATGTCATTAAATTCCCCTAAATCCTTGCCTTTGTAGCAGGCCCATATATCACCGACCAATATCTGCGCTCGTTTGTAGAAAGCCACTGAAATTGAAAAAAAAAAAACAAAATAAATAGCAATTGTAATATTTGAATTAAGACGGATGGAGGGAGTTGCGATAGGTCGCCCTTTTTGTTAACTAAATAATCGAAAAAGATTGACGTGAAAATTATATTTTCATATTCGGGGGTAAAACAATAACTTCCCCTCTCGATAAGTTAATAATTGCTTCAGTGAATTATTAATAAATTCGCAGAAGGTCTGGAGTGCAATTTCATTAGGAGAGAAATATTTCCGCTCGATTTCCGGTTTTATGCAAATGTTACTTGAGAGCGAAAATGTGGAATGCACTTTTTCTTTAATTTTGCTCTCGAGCATTTCTGGATTGTGACTCATACCTCTGTGACCATAAAAGTCCGCCTCATCACGGAAACACTCGAACTCCTTGACAACCAGTTTTAGCAACTTTTCAGCCGAGTATTTGGAGATTTTGACGCATTCGACGAATGAGCCATTGTACTTTTCCAGAAGGATCTTGCCCACCTGCTGCAGATTTCTCGCTCGATGCTCCAGAAGCGGGGCAGGATCTGCGCCCTCATCCTCTCGTAGAATTCGACCCAAGTCCTCGCTTGTTATCTTAGCGTAGTAGTTCGGATCGAGTATTGGAATGCCTTCCTGAAATTTTTTTGAACGAATCTTGTTAGGGACTCTGAGAATTTTGACATTTTTTAATATTTTACACAGTTGACAATTTTTGACATTACCAAAATGTCTTTCTTAAGATATTAGTATATTTAGGGAATTTTGAGAATTCCACTAATGTGCGAAATTGCTAAAACTTTTAGTTGTAAAGTGTCTTCCCCTAAATCGTTAAAAAAAATTTTTAAGTCGGAAAATGAACAGGTTTCTCTTAAGTTCGAAGAACCTCAAATGTGGAATATCGGGCAGACCTTAATTTTAAAAAAACATAATCCTATCGAACTTGTATGTCACTTTCAGTCCCATTTCCCCATATTTTAGTGACCCAAAATTTCAAGATGGGGAGGCGAAACTCGAAGATTTACACGCTTTTACGGAGTATGAAGAAGCCATCGTAAGTGGGGTGAGGTGAGGTCGCAGTAAACAGTGAAACTTTTCATTTCTTTATTACTTCTCTATGTGAAGAATTGAGGTTCAGCTCAGTGTTGACATTTTTGTTGGAAGAAAAAATTAAAAAAAAATTTTCAAAGACAATTCTCAATGGATTGTCTTGAATTTTTTTATAAATATGGAGAAAAAAAGTTCAGACAATAAATAAGGTGGCATAGTTCCTTAGCGAACAAAATTGTCAAAAACTGCTCTTTCCAAATCAATCCATTGAGCTTCGTATTACAAGGAAGATTATTGAAGTTTTGATGATAAGTAATCGAGAAATCTTGATAGATATCTGAGTCTGAAATTTTCCACTGCGAATTTCTACTGCGATCTCACCTTATTGAAATGATGAAAATTACAAAATTTTAGAAAGCTAACGACCTCAAAACTCACAGTTTTCAGTAACGTCAAGGATGATAATTTTGATAATTTCGGCTCACAAATTCTTACGTCGAAATTCGTGTTTACTTATCTCCTATAATTCCCTTGCAGCAACCCCTCACAAAAATAACGCAATTTAATTTTTTTTGCATCTTAAAATTTTCATAATATTTCTAACTGTCAATTTTTTTACATTGCGAAAAAAATTGCAGTTTCACAAATTGGGATGATTTGAAGAGATCCAATTTGAGTGGAATATGAACTATCAAAAATTCGACTATTATCGTTCATCATAAATTGGTTGAGTTTTTTGCAATTTTTTGAAATTAAGAACTGCTCACAATTTAGAAATTTATAAAAATTCAAAATTCAAAGTAACAAATTTCGGGACCTTTTTGACAAAAATTATGAAAATTAGAAAAAGGATTGCAGAGGGAGCTCTCCAAGAAAAATATAAGGTCTTTCCAAAGGTTCTATTTTTTTCAGGAAATTGGATAAAGTTATTGGTTGCGTTCCTAAACCTAAAGGAGCAGTCCCAAAATTTGGGCTTCCAAAGTGGAAATATATTCCCCTCGAGTCGAAAATTCCCCTCATATCAGGACCGGAGGGTGCCTACCATTTTTCCAGGCAAAAAATTGGGAGGAAATTGTACACGAAATCGCGAGATGCAGAATTTGATTTGACGGATCCCAACCAATACGAGATTTCATTCGAATATGACTCATTACACGATCCACACCTGGCTCGATATTTTTCGAATGAAACGAATTTGCACGTACGATGAAGTCGTCTAAGCTGGAAAAATTCCAAACTCTTAAATATTGACAAAGCTCCAAGAATTCTGTGAATTTCATCATTGAGATAAATTCGAAAACTTCCCGAATTAAGAAACTGTCTAAACACAAAAAATTTCAGACATTTAGGATATTTAAAAAAACTTACAATGATTCTAAATTGCAGAAGTTTAAACAAAAGATATTTGAAAAATTGGAAATTTAGCCATTTTCAAAGATGTGAAAAATGAACTAAATTTCAAAAATCCATTATTTCGGAATATTGGAAATGTTTCGAACATCCAAGAAACTTTAAATATTTGGGAAATATTTTGTAATTCCAAGAAATAAAAAAATCTTTAGGACATTTGAAAAAAAAATTCAATTTCAGTTTTGAAACATATAGAAAATTTCCCACATTCTATAAACTATATTAAATTCTCAAAATTTTGTGAAAAATTGGTATAACTCTAGAAATACAAAAAAAAAGTAAAAAAGAAATTAAGTTTTAAAAAGACTGAAAATCTGAAAATCTTAAAATCTTGGAAATTCTGAAAATTAGTTTGAGTTTTCAGAGAAAAAAAATATATAATTATAAAAAATCTAGCAAGGGCCTAAACGAAAAGGCACAAGATTTGCCCCCCGCCCCCTCAAATTAGTTGATTACAATTTTTTTTCAGTTTTTTTACCATAACAAATGATACATACCAAAAATTAATTTCAAAATCTACTCGTCAACTCCACTTTGCACAAAGGACTTGTTTACAGAGAATGAAGAAGTTGGGATTCATCACAGAGGACCTGGATGCCAAGTGCTCGGTAGGTGAGTACAATATGTACCGGAAGTACCTGCAGAAAGTGCATGGGAATAGTGTGAAACGAGAAATAAAGAGAAGATCTGAAGTGGCAGCTGAGCTCCGAGATCTTGAGATTGCGAATACTGAAGCGCAGAAAGAAATAACCAAGTAAATCCACCATTACCATCAAAATCTCGTTCCATCATCCGTTAACAATATTTGGTGCTGAATATCTAAAATATGTGGGTGAAAAATGGCATCAAATTCGGGAAATTATCTTGTGTTATGCGCAAAGATATTTTCAAAAATTGATGACTATCACTGCCAATTTTTTTATATATCTCTTCATGACAACGCTGAAGAGGTACGTCTTACTCTACCTTTAAACATTGCAACTTCCTAGATTAAAAAATAAGGAAAGAAAACTGGAGGCTCGAAGCAAAATGCTGCGTTCATTAGAGCGTCAAGCTGCAGAAAAGCGTCGTCAACAAATAATAAAGCAAAAAGCAGCTGAAGAGCGACGAAAAGTGATGGAAGTCAAGAAGAAGGAGCAAAAAGAGCAAATGATTTTGCGGGCAAAATTACGTGCCGAGCATTCGAAACAACGGCGGAGGCGCGCATCCGAAAAAGAACGTCAGAAAATCATCGGGCTTTTGTTGAAGTGGCGAAAAAAGGAGCGTGAAAGAACAATGAAGCAAGAGGCAGCCATCTGGGAAGCGGAATTGGCTAAACGTCGAGCCGTTGAGAATAAGTACGAGTGCAGTACGAAATCAATCGATTTCAGAATATCAACTAAACGAGTCCATAAAAATTTTATAGGTGGATAAAACGCGAGATGTACCAGGCATGGCTATTAAATATGGAAAAATTCATAATAGACTACGCAGACGGTGAAGCTAAGAACAACATTGAAAAATATATGGCACAGGTGGAGCGTGAGAGGGAGAGGATAAAAAGTAATTATGCATTGTTTAATTAATCAGGGAAACCATTATCCTTCTTCGGGAAGTTATTCGAAATCGTCTTAAAAATGAAGTATTCAAGACAATAATTATTCAAGGCATCAAGATTTCTAGAATAGGTTGGTGGGTGGGTGTGTGGCTGGATGGGCGTGTAGGTGGGTGGGCGTGTAGATGGGTAGGTGGGTGTGTAGGTGAGTGAGTGAGTGAGTGGGTGGGTAGGTGGGTAGGTGGCCGGGTTGGGTGGGCAGGTGGGCAGGTGGGTGGGTGGGCAGGTGCGTGAGTGGGCGGCCGGGTGGGTGGGTGGGTGAGTGTGTAGGTGGGTGGATGGGTGAGCGAGCGGGTGGGTGGCTGAGCGAGTGGATGAGTGGGTGGGTGGGTGGGTGAGTGAGTGAGTGAGTGAGTGAGTGAGTGAGTGAGTGAGTGAGTGAGTGAGTGAGTGAGTGAGTGAGTGAATGGGTGTGTGGGTGGGCAGGTGGGCGTCTGGGTGGGTGGGTGTGTAGGTGGCTGGGTTATCAAGTGAGATCAATTCACAAATGCCCTTAAATTCATGAAAAAGATAAATTTTGAAACACCTAAAAAAAAAAGTCAATAACCCCATTTGAAAGAAGAGTTCTTCTTTCAGAAAAAATCAAAAACACCTCGCAATTCCTGAGATGCTTTTCCGCTCGTCACTCGTCCATTCCCACAAGATCTTGCTGTGAAATCGGCTTAGCCCCCAAACCGATAAAATCGTTAAAATCAATTTGGGATGAGGGGGACTCTTACACAGACAGATGTGCAATGACAGAGTTGTGTAGATGTGATGTCAGTGAACATTGTATGGACTTACGTCAATGGCCCGTTTAATCGCCGTACAGAGTGCAAAGTATCCACTGTTGCCATTGACTCGCCACCGGTTATCAGGATTATTGCTCCAGAATGAAAAATTCAGGGTATCCAGTACGAAAATCCAATCAATGGCCTTGGGATGTCCCGCATTTGGATGGAACTCTGATTGTGAAAAATTGTCGATTGATATTGTCCGATTTTTTAGCCCCTCGAGCACCTAATAAACAATTAAATGTTTGAGTATGATTTATATAGGTGTAAATATTGTATGTAAAATGGTTGGGCCAAGGTATTTTCTCGGGAAAAAACTGTGAATTGAAAATTTTTCGAGAATGCCCAAAATGTCGAAATTTTTGCATGTTCCATTTTTGTCAGGATTTGCAATACTTCATCAATGGTTACATTCCTCATTCACATCTATAATCAAGATCTAAATATGTGAACATAAAAGTTAAAAAAATTCGAGTTTTTTCAAATTTTTCGGAATTCAAAAATTTCAACACTTGAAACTTGAAGTTCCAAAATGTGTTGAATATAGGACGCTGCAATAACTTTTGAAAATGCAAACAATTTTACATTTGATACTTTAACATTGAAAAAAATCCGACAAAGTTATACAAATTTCCGTGATCTTATGATGTATTCAAGAAATAAAGAGAACTACATTGTTCCCAAAATCAGTATAATAAAGAATTTGAAAAATAAGGAACATTTTCAAAGTTGCAAAGGATTATTAATTTCACTAATGATGGCTCACTAAGTCCTGAAAACTATCCTGACCCGATGAAAATAGATAAGTGAATATTTAAACACTTTCTGGTCCACTTGTGGACATGGAACGTTATCACCAAGGCATCCTGGAAAATTTTGATTACATCGTCTACGTCATGTTGGCTAAAATTGCTGATTATTGTTACCTCTCGTGCGAGATTGTTGATACCTTCCTCTTCGATAAAAACGTTCTTGGCAAGTCTCGATATCAGCTTGCCAGATTCACGTGGCATGAGGGCCATTTTTGTTGGCCAACAATTGGATATTTGCGTTGACTATCACCGAAACCGGGCGAAACACTGGTTCAACTTATGATGAGAGCGACCACGAACCGGCATGATGCTATCATACCCGTACCCGATCAAGGCCCGTCTGTCATATCTGGTAACTTTTTTTCTTGAGGTTTGCGCTTCTACGGTTAGCGGCAGATTTCGAAACTCTGCATGACCATCGGCTCAGCTGGTAACAGAGGGAATGACGGATGGTGATTCGCCAGGACCCAGGGGGAATACCGAATTCAAGGTATCTAATTTATTTTGCCAAAGACAGTATTGGCCATTTTTTGTAAAATCAACAGGTGAATTTTTCCTAGTTAGTTTATTCGTTTACGTCACTGACTTCATTTGATGTGGCGACATCTGTTAGTTCTCCTCCGACTGGCGGATGAACAGTTCATTCGCTTCTGTTCCACGGATGTTTTATTTGACACTCTGTACGGGGGGGGGGGCGCACATGCGCAGCGGTGCGTGAATCGTGCTTCATGCACAGTGTGTCAAAAAATTTTTGAAACATTGAAAATTAGCAATTAACATATGTCAAGTTTCCAAAATTTGCCCATTTGTTTTGCGATTTTCATAATCCTCAAGACTAACGGACAATATTTCTCATATGCATCACATTTATATATTATCTGTACGAAAAATGAAGAATTGGCAACGTTGGCTACTCTCCCCCCCCTTTTCGCCCGCAGCGGCTGAACGGCCTGAACCGCCTTGATCACGTGGTTAGTTCCAGTTTGAACACCTCAATTCGGTGTCACTACTATCGCAAATATAGGGTTTGTTTTGCTTCTTTTTCAGCAGAGGTCCGCGTTTCAATACATCAACAAACATGGCCGAGCTGTCAAATTTAACATAAACATTGAAAAATTAGTCATGAGGTTTAATGTCTACGCTAAGCCTCACTGGGAATTTTTTGTGGGCGGATTCAGGCAACATTTTCGCAGTTGATAAAGGTAAAATTTAATTTTTTTTTTGCCGACAATTATGACATTATGAAAATTTTGGGATCATTGATTGATGATTCACCCTTTTAATATCCATCTATATGTTTCTATTAATTAAATCTGACGCGATAAAACAATACTGCGCAATAGTTAAAATTTGTCTAAACTAAATGTCGTGTTCATTTACAAATAGTAGTAAAAAAAGGTTATTTATAGAGAATACCGCACTTGATCAATAATTGATATATTTTCTTTTAAGTACAGATTTATTATTCTCAAAGTGTCAGTTCACTTTCCACACTCAATATCAACATTCAAATAGCACACACTTTAAGGATGTACGGGATATTTTTCCACAATATCAGGAAAAAATTGAGTTTTTTGTTATTAGTAAATAATCACATATATATATGTTCATCTTACAAAACTTAGAGGAATCCCTACTGGAAATGCGTTTGTCAGATTATAACAGAAAGTGACAAAATATGACAACCTGTCCGAAATCACGATCATACAATTTCATTTTTTTACATATGAGCGTGATTTCGGACATGTCATTATGTCATAATCTGTAAATTTTGTCATATATATTTTTCTGTCATAATCTGACTAACCCATTTCCAACAGAGATCAACCGAACTCAATTATTACGAAACGAAATACAGGAAATAGTATAGATTGTGAAATTTCGTGAGCGCGGGAAATTTGAATATCTCGATTATTTGCCCCGCGTTTTTTTTCGCCATCGTCCAATTCTGCACATAGTTTTTTGTAACATAATTTGGTTGAGTCTTATTGATTCCTATTTTTTTTTTTTTTTTTTTTAATTGATGCCTTTGACATTGCAATCGAATCTATGATTTCATAACAGTCCATACATGAATTTTGGTTTCAATTTCATGTATTTGAACGTTACCGTTTTCGTGTTCAAATATTATTGTTAATAAAAAAGAACCACATTTTTTCGTGCATATTGCCAAGAAAAATTCCCCGTACTTCATTACATCATCAACCAGTTTGTAGATGGGAAAAAGTACAATTTGTATTTAGATTGGAGTGAAATTGTTCCACATTTTTAATTATTTAGATTTTTGTTGTCTGGTCATTTGTGGAGAGGTCCATGTATTCGATAATAATGAATCCTTTCGGAGTAACCGAAACCATGTAGGAATTCTGGAGTGACCATATTACACACTTTAAAAATTCTGGGGTCAGGTAAAAAAATTTCTAGATTCAAAAACTTTCAAGTGAAAACATTTATGTTGTAAATCAAAAAAGGAGGTTTTGTTTGTAGTCATCATTTCCTTTCATTGTTTATTCCTGTTTCGAATGAAAAAAATTATTCATTCGAAATGGGCAGTCATTAAAATTCTTCAGATATCTATAAACACTGACTATCATTTGAGATGCACCTATAGACAATTTTGTCATTCTTGAGACTAAAAAAAAATATTAAAAAAACAATTATTTGTAAAATTGAAAATGTTTGAAATTTTCTCTAAACTCAAAACAGCAAATTTTTTTTTTTTAATTTCAATATTTGTAATTAAAGGAAAGACAAAGTAAAACCAACTGATGTTTCTTGAATTTAGACTTTTTTTTAATTCCCAATTTTTGTGTATTTGAACCGCTCACCCAATTGAATGCCGAATAAATCAGGCTCCAAGACTTTATAGAATTGATCAATATCATATGGATCATTGGCCCACAAAAAAAATTGCTCCCCAAAGTTGAAAATTTTTGCGCTCTTGTCTGTTGCAAAATTCGTTAGTGATGTCAGGCAGTGATTGGAGTCGATTGTCCAAAGAACAAAGTTAATTATAAAAAAGAAATGGATATTAGTATCAATAAAGCTAGTGAACAAAAAATCGACAACGAACATTGCATCAGTAGGAGAACTGTCAATGATTGTTATTTTATGTATATGTAAAATGAGTCATTTTTTTCATCGAAATAAGAACAAGAAATTTGGGCAAGTTTGGGTTTGGAAATCACAAAGATGAGGTGGCTCTTGAGGGCTTAGAATCGTAATTTCCAACCGTAATTAAATTAAAGATCGCAATTTCTAGAAACTTATGCAAATTCCAGATATTTTGGAAAATTTCAGGGGATAATGGAAACATTATCGGATTTTTAAGAACAAACTTCCTTAAATACTCGAATTTGCTCATCATATATGGCAGATTTACCCAAATAATTTTTTTTCAATTTTTTCATTGAGAAATTTACAGACTTGCTTTGGTTCATTTTTGCTTCTAATTACCTCCTTTTTTTTACCAAGTATCTGAAATTTTGAATCCGGGGACCAAAAGAGTGAGGAGCATGCAGAATGTATCCTTGAAATATTTGCGTTAATCCTATAATAGTCAGCTCTCCGTGCAATGTATTTTTTAAAAAATCATCATTATATATGATCATTGTATATGTTTCTGTTTAATTACAGTTGAGTATCCCTGACACAAAAAAAATTCTTCTCTCTAATCACAAACTATAAAGTTTCTTGAAAAAAAACTAAGTGAAATTATATAATGGAAAAATTGAAAAAAACAGTTATACAGAGGCCATAGCACGAGCTCTCAAGGGTTCAGGATATAAGGGGAAATCTGCCACATATTTGCTTTCGCATTTTTTATTAATATTGGTCTTGTATCGAATTAATCAAATGCTGGGGCATACTTTATTCATGTCATTTACCATTCATTCGAAGTAACTTATTTACATACAAAAAATCCTCAGTAATGGAAAAAGAAGAAAAAAAAATGAACAATTGAAATAATTATGAAACATATTAAGGCTCCAGCAGGCTATCATAGGCTACAATCTACAATGTACAATGCATTTATGTACTTTATGATTCGATTTATTTATTCATTCATTTATTTAGTTTTAATATTTGCATTTTCTTTATTCTTCAGTTTCTCTTTTGCATTTTTAATGCGTCTGGATGTGCAATGTGTGGCAAGCGAATAGCACCAAAAAGTTTCGTAACTTTCTGTTGAGTAAAAATTTGGTTAAAAAATAATCAATGTAATTATCCAGAGATTGATTCCCTGATTTTTGGTATACCCTGCTTTTATACACTCATCATTCAAATTTTTGTGTCTCAAAATTTCATGTAAAAAGGGTTTTCATTGTACTTGATCCTTAAGGAGTTTATTGTACAGTCTAATTAGCCGAAATTCGATTAGTGTGAGGCGTTCAATGTGCGGCAGTCCAAACCATTGATTGTGAATCTATTTCCTCGTTTGGGAGCAATGATTGTTAAAGTGAAACTTCTCATAGCATTTTGCGTGTAAATAGTCTCTCATGCAAAAACCAAAAATGATCGTATTTTTTTACAAGATTGAAAAATATTAGAGATTTCAAATTTTTGTATGTTTGATAAATTTTCAAATTTCAGTAGTTAGGGGACAAATAAATATAAAGATGTAGGGGACTTGCGAACTCCGTAGAATTGAAAGTTTCAACAATACTCAAAATTTTGAATACTTTGACGTTTTCCTATTATGGGAAATCAGGAAATTTTCATCATTATAGATTGGAAATTTTTTATAATTTGCTGACTCGTAAAAATCTCTGAAATTCGAAAAAAAATTTGACCTTTTATAAACTTCAAAACTAAACGATTTCGCAATATTTTTAAATGATATAGTTTGAACATTTCCAAAACTTTAGAATTAATGGAGAAACTTAAAATTACTGTTTGGACGATTTCAGAAACCTTCCATCTTCAATCCATTTTTAACTTCCCGATTTTTTAAATTGTGAAATCATGAAATTTTGCAAAGTTTAGAAAATTGTAAACTTTACAGAATTTAAAAAAATCCATGATTTCGGAAACTACACAATTTCTTTGAATTCGTAGAAATTTAAAATTTGACAATTGAAAAAATTGAAATCTTCTTCACAATCTCCAAACTCTAGTCAATTTTGAAAACTGCCCCAGATCTGAATGACAAAATTTTGACAAATTTTAGAGGCTTTCAAAAATTATAAAATTTATAAAATTTCCCAAGAAAAAAAAATGTAACTCAGAAATTTTGAAAAGAGCATCGAGCTTCCCAAATTTAAAAACTTCGAAAACACTAACTGTAGAAATTAAAAACTTCACGTCATTCGAATTCCCCACTAAATTTACACAAATAAATTTGCGCCCTTCAAAATTTCGCCCACATACCCATCACACCTCCAGACAGATTGATTACTCAATAATAATAATATCCAGTTTCATTTAAATTCCATTTGTAATCAGCAAAACCCCTCGCTCTCCATAGTTTAATTCTCTTATTTAATTAATATAAAAAAATCTATCTTCTATTGACTCTTAAGCTCTTTCCCAATACTGTACGAGACAATTTTGTTCCAGTCCATTTTCGTTCGCATAACAGGAAGTTGTCTCCGAAGTGCCTTGAATGTTGTATCTGACATAGTCTGATAATTTTCAGATATTGCAGTTTGATAATCGTTCTCCGATTCCTCAACAATGCGTATCAGCTCCTTGGCAGTTTGTTTTTCATTTGTTATTGGTAGGCTCTCTTTGATCTCCTTACTGCTCACCAATTGTACATTACCATCTTCGTAATAATGCACTTGTACTTTTAGACTACCACGCAATTCGGCATTACTCGAACTTGTGCTAAATGACACTGTCCACACAGAACGCCAACGGCCATTCCAAAAATTTTTCGGCTGAAACTGATGGTCCTCTATGCACGCCGTTAGGGTTATGTTGCCTGCACGAAAATCGTAATAATTAGTAGTCTGATAGGTCGTTCAAGGTGTTTCATAAAAAAAAAAAAGATTCAGGTAGATTTTCTGGTACAAAAAAATTGGGAGAAAGAAACAAATCTTAAATTGGGAAAAAAAATTCAAATTAAAAAACTGTTGAACAATTTTTTTAAAAATTAGATATTTCAATTTAGATATTTTGAAAATTTGAAACATTTCAAGTTTGGAGTGTTACGATATTTGACAATAATTGATTGTCCGAGTGGCTATTTAATGAAGAACATTGGTATTTTAAGGTACTTCCTCTCAGCCAATGGAAGTACAAAAAAATGGAGAAATCAAAACAAAAATCGGAGATTTTAAAATCTTTTTAGAAGTTTTGAAATTGTAATTCGTCTTTTATAATTTTCGATATTTGAAATTCTCATTATTACAAAATTTTCGAAATTCCAAATATTCTCATGATGAATTTTTAAAAGTATGATACGAGCGAATATTAAGGAAAATTATGTTTCCAATGGGGAAAACTTGGGAAAAGTCGGATTTCATTGGAAAAATAACGAAAAACCTGTAAATGCTGGTTTCAACGTACCTTAAGGTTATTTACATACTTAACAGCTTAGGAACGACTTGAAAAATTTGAACCTTACGAATCTAAAATTGAAAATTCGTCATAAAGTGACAAATTACCTCCTTGACTCTTCCCAAAAACAGAACAAACTCCATGTCTGTAGTGACTCTGGGTATAGCTTATCATTTCTTCTTGAAGAGCTGATCTCCATGGCTCAGCCGTGGGATCAGGCTCATAAGGTTCATAATCTATCGCCTCTTTCCTCAAGTGATCGTACTTGAAACTCTGCTTACTGCGGGCATCGTAAAACCTTTGGCTTCCCAGGTCATTGTGCTCGGTTATTAGTGCCGGGTATTCACTGCTTTCAATCTGTGGAAACAAAGTTACATTAAGTAATTGCAATAAATTTGAAAAACTTCTCAAATTCTTCTGTTTGACTCAACTTCTCTCCAACGGATTTCATTTTTTAAAAGTTCATTAAAATTTGTTTCGAGTGGAAACACATAATGAAATGACTTTTGTACTTTTGTATAAAATTCCCAAAACGAATTATTTTCAAAAAAATCAAAACAATTGTGAGAAAAGTTGAGCCAAAAAAATTAACGTTCCTGAAAGACCTATCGTTCTAATATTTAAAAACTTTTTCTATTTCAAAAAAAAAAAATTGAAGGAAAAATTGAAAATCGAGCAGAAGCAAAAACCACTATTTTCCTATTTACCTAAATTCACACTAAACTTTATCTCAAATTCCCTCCAATTATGGTTATCCCCCAATATTAATGCAAGTTGTTGAAACGTACAACCATCCACAAATTCCGCAAAATCATACATTCGAGAATATAGGTTATCTCCGTATGACTCACTTGTCCGTACAAACTCGTCATACTGGAAGAAACAATATCCACCCATAGCTTCAGACCAAACTAAAAAAATCAATTATCTCATAGCAATCGAAGAATCATAGAAATAAATGAGTGAAAGGTAATCCGTTACACTGTTACCAGCAATACCCAGTACAGTGAAACTTCCACGATTGCCCGCGGTTTTCGTCTCATATCTCCGAATCTAGAGCAGATAGTGGAATTTTGATAACAACCCTTTTTGTAGATAAAGATCCACTCTACAAAAACTTCCTCATCAAAATTTTTCCACGTCCCTTAGATCTCGAGATATCCAATAAAAACCGCATTTGTAGAAATTTCCCAGTAATACCTCAGTACCGTATAAGCATTTGCCTTGCTCCAATTACGGTAAAATCCGAAAACGCTACGCGCGTTAATTAAACGATGAAATTTTACGAATATACCAAGTTAAATTAAAAGAAAATAATTATGATTTTTTTTTTTGGATATTATATGAACAAAATTTAATAAACTTTGTCAATTTATTTCAATCCCAGAGTAGTAGTTTGAAGATGTACCTTAACAGGCGTGAGCTGGTCCTTATTGTATTGAGCAAATGCACCTGATGCCCCTTCTTTTAACAAATTATCGTTGTTCAATAAAACCCTGACATCGTTAAATACTTCATTGAATTCACCGGGTGGTGAATGAAGTATAAAATCTGATACAACACGTACTTTTTCCTGATCGGAAATCGTGACAAATTCATCGTCCGCCATCTTGACTACTCAACGAAATGGGGAAAACTGCGCAGACGCGGTACAATCGGCGCACGATCCACCACGGGACTATTCCAGGTTTCAACTTTTGCCCGAGTGAATGTGTCAAAAAACGGGCGGCTAGTGGACCGCAGGTTGGCAATCGTCATGTAACGGGTGGCGAGAAAGTCTATTTATGGGAGCGAGTGGCTTGACATTATTATGTTGACATATTTATGTTGGTATGTTGTTTGTTATGAGAAAATTGTTGGTTAAGATGGGCGCAAGGTGTTTCCTCAGCACTTGGGAAGTATTGGAGAAATTCAATGATTTAATCCACTGCACTCTTTACCTATGTTATATATGTTTGTCAGAAAATTGTTATCAATAATTTGAAAACAATTTTTCACGTCCTTTTTGGGTACATACAAAGATGATTATACTGACAATGTTTCATTATATGTATAGTGAAAAAATGGCGCGAAAGGGCTCATACAATTTTGACAATTGTTTTGAGGCAGATCCACAAATATATGTCAAGTTGTCATGGGTTCAATCATTGCAATTTTTTTTGGATTTCTTCAGGGACTTAAGGTGCGTATCCTGGTGAAATTTGAAAGTTTCCCAATGCGCGGGGGATTCGAAACAAATTTGATATTTCTGAGGGAGCATAGGAAAATTGCGCCGAGCCCCATGCCGATCGGTTTTGCCTCGTGTATATGTGCATGTTTTCAAATCTTTCGCACACCTCCACCCACACAGACACACACACACAGCACACATAAGTCGGGGCTTTGGCGTACTGGGTAGACTACCTCCCTACTACGTCAAAGGTCCCAGGTTCCCGGGCCGCCGGAGAAAATTTATTCCAAAAATATTTTCCCGTGGATTCCGAACGTAGCAGGGACGTTTCATGTGTGCTATCGGTGGTACCCATAAAATGAGACGGCACGGCAGGGCGGGAACCTAACCCGACGCAGGGGGGGGGGATCCATCACAGGCGCCCACCATCGTAACACAGGAGTTTCTGGAGGTTTACCCTCTGTTTACAAATACGATCGCCTAAATTGCGAAAGTCGGCCCCAGCCGCGTGGCTGACTGTCTAGTACTTCTTCTCGCAAAAATGGTGAGGAGCAGCTACCACGGGGAGTATAAGAGAGAGAGAGAGAGAGAGAGAGGTAGGAAAAAAATCACACTCACGGATTTTGTTGAAAATGTTAAAAAAATGTTTCCAATGGAAACGTAGAGATATATATGTATATATTCAAAAACTGGTTTCTTTCAACTTTCAGAGAAAAACCACTTTTGCGCTATCGGAAACTCAAAAAGTTCAGAACTAACCCATTCTGCCCCGTAAGACAAGGTTCTTGGATCGAAAAAAAATTACTTTGATTTTACTCTTTTCCCAAATTTTCAATGTATTTTAGTGCACTGAATTATTCGTCTGAGTACTATAGAGATCATAATAAGAAATGTGGGTCCATATGAAGATGGCGGATTTGGAAATTTCTTGTTTTCTTTAGAAGTTATGGATTTGCCCTTAAATTTATCGTCGTTGGCTTCGAAATCTAGTTCCAATACCCTCCGATACTATATATTCGAATGTGATGTATGATTCATTGGATTTTCCTTTTCTGTTTCACGTGACGATAATAGAGACAAATTGCTGGCGACATTTCTAGCAGCAATTTATTGAAAAATGGCAGACGATCCTCACCGAGATATTCTCCCCGTCAAGGATGGATCTTGCGTCGATACTTGTCGCAGTACTCTTGGTAAATACACACACACATATCAGCAAGTAATGTTTGACCCGGTGACATTACGTATATTTATGCTTTCAGTGGCAGGTTTACTTGCGGATCCGCGCGAGCGTCACGCCGTTTGTCGATTGGACCGCTATGAACTGGAGGATCGATACTTGTGTCTCCTGGATGAGACTCAGGCCCTGAAAAAATTGTCAAATGCTCAGGAAGACAAATTGAAGCGGCTAACTACGAAATTGATGAGACTCTCTGCCTCCTCTCGTCCATGCGTAGCAGCAGCTCTGACAATCGACAGCGAGAAAATACGTATAGAGGAGTTAGAACGAGACAATTCCAAGCTTAAGGACCGAATATTGGTTCTCAAGAACCAACTATTAAGTCACAAGGTCTTAAAGAGATCTCCGCCACGAAGATGCTTAAATTACCTCTCCTCGAGGCCTACAACTTGCCGAAGTGATGCAACCCGCACAAAAATCTCCGCAAGCCCAAATTTTGAGGATAGAAAAGGCGACTTTCAAGCACAGAGTGATGGTAGAATCGAGCAATGGGAGCAACAGAGAAAAGGTAGTGGTAAAATACGATTTTTAGGTGTAGGAAAAATTGGCGAAAAGAATACTTCGATAAATCGAAGTTGTGGATATCGATTTAGAAATCGAAAATCGAGATCGAAAATCGATACGTGGGGAAAAAAATCGTTAACTCGATATATCGATTTCATCATTGACTATTTCGCATAAAATTGAGAGCACATTTTTTTTAACTTCCTGATGGGAGTTAATGTAATCAGACGGAAATCGAAAATTTCCATTTGTTCATGGAATATAGTTGGAATAGAGAATGTGTGTGTGTGTGTGTGTGTGTGTGTGTGTGTGTGTGTGTGTGTGTGTGTGTGCGTATGTGGTCAAAATTTTGGCGAATTATTTCTCACAAAGAAATGAAGCAATTGCGGCGATTGAGGTTGGAATCGAAACGTCTTGCTGCACAATCGAGAGGATTCGTTTTTCAACAAACTTGGTTCAGGCCATTTCAATTGTTGATTACACCGTAGCGCCGTAACCATATAAAATACCAGAAAAATGTATAGAACCAAAGTTGTTCCTTATACAAAAATACACATTTCATATTTTATGACACTTTTTGCTACTTCGTATAGTTTAGAAGATATCGCGAGTTGAATGAGACTATACCTGGCCAGTGAATATGTCGATAATTGTTGGAAGCATGTCTGAGAGGCGGTAATTAAGTAGGTACAGAAGTGGAGAGGGTAATTAGGCAGACGATTTCCAGTTGAAAATTTTTCCTGTTCTGGTTCTATATGTGTAGAACAGCAATTACAAACCACTTTTTTGAGATTGGACTCGCAAATATTTAAGTGTGCTATTGTATTATTGAAAAATGATTATTAGGAAATTAGTTCAGGTTTCTGCTTATACTACGGTCCATTGAAAAAAAAAACAGAACTCATCTTACCGTCTTTATCATTCAATTTTATTGGTTCAACAATAAGTAGTTGGTACACACAAATGTAGCAATATTTGTATCTCTGTGTTTGACTTTTTGATTATTCTCAACGTTTCCTTGATTGACGATCAATCGTTAGATTCAGCGGTCGCATGGTGTCGGTAGTAAAAAAATGCTAAACATGAAAAACAGAATATTGCCGATTTCGATATTCGTATCGAAAAAACAATCGTATATCGATATATCGGCTCTGAATAAAATGGTCTGGAAAAATCGGTATATCGATATGCCGGCTTCAGAGAAAGTCGCCTGAAAAATACATATATCGGTATTCAAAATTGCATATCAATATATCGACTTTAGAGAAAATCGCCTGCAAAGATCGATATATCGATGTTAAAAATCGGACATCAATATATCGAGTCAGGGGACAATTGCCTGAATAAATCGTTATGCCAATATAAAAAATCGGCTATCGATAGATCGGGTTGGGAGAAAATCGTCTGAAAAATCGATATATCGGTATTAAAAATCGGATATCGATATATCGACTCTGGAGAAAATCGTCTGAAAAATCGATGTATCGATATAAAAAATCGTAATTTGCGATATACCGGTCCATATCTATCATGAAGTTTTTCGCCTTGAAATTTTTTTCCCGTTTTTTTATGACTCTTTTCAAAATTTCCAAAAACAATTTGCCTCTTTTTGACGGAAAGCGTTTCGAAAATTTTTAAACAGCTTGTAAACTCGAGGTTAAAAGAAAAACTACTTTTCATTTTGGGCAACATATAAAAATCCCGTTCAGCTGAAATCATGAACGCAATTGTGCTTAAACTGCGACTTGCCAAAAAAAAAAAAGATGGGCACTGCAATATGAAAAAAAAAATCTAAAGCGAGATTTTCGGGGTCATCTTAATAACTGGCCCACCCGGACGTTACCTTTCGTTTTTATTTTTGTGAGACAGTATCACAGCGTTGGTCTTTTGTATAAATTGTCAAACATTAAATGTCAAACCATCATTAAACATTACTCGACATCACTTCGTGTATTCGTAATCGTGGCTGAGATCGTGATGAATGGGGTAATGCGGCACGATTTTCTTAAGAACAGCAACTGGAGCTGGATGTACAGCATGTCCAATTTTCTTAACCACTGCATTGAATCCATTATGTGGATCGGCTGTGTATTCGACAACGCGAATAGTGCCATCCGGCTCATTCACACTGTAAGATCCTTTCACAACATCACCGTGTCGCTCTTCGTGTTGGCTCTTGACATCACCAGTGTGTGGATCATTCACTCCATAATTAAAGGCATACTTGGCTGGTGTCTGCAATACCATGGGAAGATCAATGATTGATAGGTGGAATAATATGCATAACGTGATACGTGTTTTGAAATTAGGATAGGGCGTATTGTTAAGCAACGAACTATTTTACCATAGGGGAAAAAGATTGTGATTCACCACCTTTCACACGCAAATTTACTTCACATGAATCGAGAAAGAGACTTAGTATGTCTCTGAAGAATTGCAAAAAGTAGGAGTCGACGTTTGTGAGAAAAACAATTAGTGATCATGCATAGGAACAATTCCGTGGTAAAGCAATAAGAGAACTCACGTCAATTTCGAAATAATGAGGCCGGGGATGGCTCGATTGGTTGCACGATAGATTTGTAAGTCAGAGGTCCTGGGTGTGAATGCAAGCAGCGCGGATTGATGCGAGTACCAATGAAATTTAGGAGCAAAATGCAGTGTCACATCAAAATTTTGACAGTGAAAAATCTCCGAAAATTTCCAGCTACAGTGCGAACCTGGATCGCTCAGCTAGTTACAATCGCTTAATTACAATTATCCAACACTTACGTGATCATGGTAATCATCGTGGTCATGTCCATGATGATAAGCTGAAGAAACGGCATAACCCTCATAATCGTAGGGATTTATTCCATAAGCTACCGGATTGACGGTATCTATAATTGTCCCATGCGTGATAAGTTCTCCATCATGCCCATAGCCATAATCGTTGTAACCGTTATAGGCAACATGAACTGCGTGATTGGCGACAGCCATGCTTAGAAAGATCACCCACTGAAAATTTCAATATCACATTTTATGATGAAATTAAGCAAATTGATATGTGCGAAAGCTACGGATCTTCTACGGAATTTCATTGGGAATGAAAGAAATACACTGGGGTCCCTGACATGAATCCACCCTGTAGAATGCGGCGTTCGCCTCATCCGGAGGAAACGTCCTCTGGAGTTGAGTCTTCGCGTCACTTAATTTTAGTTACGCTTGGGGAAACTCAATACGAAACACATCCTCGTCGTGTCCTGGATAGCACTGAGTGCTGGTTAGGATCGTTTCCTGGATTAGGATAAAGTTTGGGTGGAAAAAAATGGGACAACTTCGAAGAGTTGATAATACTTGCGCGTTATCCTTTAATGAATCTCATAAACACACACACACACACGCTCGCACCCACCCGCTCCTCTCCTTTCATACACCCAACCACCCCTCCACATACACACCCACCCACCCACCTTTACACACACACACACCCACCCACCCACCTTTACACACACACACACCCACCCACCCACTCCTCTCCTTTCACACACCCAACCACCCCTCCACATATACCCACACCCACCGACTCACTCACCCACATACACACACCCACCCAGACAGACAGCACTTCAGTGACTATCCTCATGCACAGATACCCTAACTAATGTCTAGATCAGGTACCAATGAGATAATCTCCGGGTTCGACACTGTCATTGATAAGGGTGCATAATTGCGAATGATAAAGTGAAACTCTTATGGACACACACACACACACTTCGAAAACCATGTTTACTCAAAAAGTCTCGAAAGATGGAGATATGGTATTTTCAGATTCCTGAATGTGAAACATTAATATATGCTACTAGCCGATCTAACGTCTGATCTCTGAGGTACACAACTACCTTTAGCATATTGCCTTCAGGTATAGTATCCATTGATGCACAGTAACTCAACTGATACTCCTGGAGTTCAGTGGCGAACTTTTATACTAAAACAAGTGGTCTTGGTCTCAGCAGTTTCTCCTCAATCTCAACTCCTTTAGTGCTCTAAGAATTGTGCAATTCAAGGTTGCATACATAATTTCATTTCTTCCTCCCATTGTCGCGATTAAGCAAAGTGGGTTTTTTTTTTATTAATGAATGTGTATCAATCTGGGACTGTCCCTCTTTACAATAGCTGAAGGCTGATGGTGGAGGGGGTGGGAGTTGATTTGTCACGGGTGTGTGCACTGGTGAAATGTGGCCATTCGGAGCAAAAAAAGATTGCGTCTATAATCAGGAGGACAGAGAATAGGGAAATTTATTGTAGAATTTTATTGGTGTCCTAGAATACATGGAGCATTCTGTGCCGATTCGCCCAGCGTGCAAACCTTGACCCCCTCGGAGTTTCTCGCGTTTTTCTCGTTGTTTCACGATTGTGGAAAAAAAGATATTCTGTTTTTGGGATATTCTTCACCTTGATCATTTTACCTATCTAGTTATTGTGTAAGTGAGCAAAATTCTCATCATACAATTTATGCGCATACACACACCCATCCATCCACATCCAGACACCAACCTTTCCACATACACAGTCAGTCGCCCACCCTTGAACATACGCACCCACTCACCCACCCACCTTTCCACATACCGATCCACCAACCCACCCACCCATTTTTCCACATACCGATCCACCAACCCACCCACCCACCTTTCCACATACCGATCCACCAACCCACCCACCCACCTTTCCACATAGCCACGCACCCACCCTCCCACATACCCACCCATCCACCCTTCCACATACCCATCCATCCTTCCACATAGTCACCCACCCACCCACATACCCATCTACTCTTCCACATGCACATCCACCCACCCACCCACCCACCCTTCCACATAGACACTCACCCACCCACCCACCCTTCCACATACACACTCACCCACCCACCTTCCCACATACCGATCCACCAACCCACCCACCCACCTTTCCACATACCGATCCACCAACCCACCTTTCCACATAGCCACCCACCCACCCTCCCACATACCCACCCATCCACCCTTCCACATACCCACCCATCCACCTTTCCACATACCCACCCATCCTTCCACATAGTCACCCACCCACCCATATACCCATCTACTCTTCCACATTCACATTCACCCACCCATCGACACACACCGACCCACCCATCGACACACACCCACCCACAGATCCACATATACACACCCACCCATCCACATACACACGCCCATCCGCCCATCCACATAGACACACTATTGAATATTGAACAGTCCATTCATGGTCTACATCAGCATTACCCACTTACGGAACAAACCCGGTAATAGTTCCGGTGAAAAAAAAAGGATGCGTTTGAAATTGAATCTGCTTTGCCTTTAAATGGGGACCTCTTAATGGTTCCGCTTCCCCATGTTTCAATTTTACGTGGAAATTATGTAGATTAGTCTGCAACGTAAAAGGACGCTATTTTGCAACTCCGTATGCCCACCTTGGCGGAGACCCGTGAGAAAATTTTCCATTTGACCGACGTAACTATTAAGCAAATCTCGACCAAATTTCACCAAGTTCAGTTAACAGGTTTGTGAGATATCACCTCCTTTTGTTCGTCAACCGGCAATACACGCCGATCTAGTCAACCGGTTTATTAAATATTGTCCGAGTATATGTATCATGCTGGGACCTATCTGATACAAGTTAAATATATTGTACGGGGCTCAATTAAAGTTGCATACGTTGCCGAATGAAATTTCCGATGTACTCGATGAATTTCACTTTGCTTCTTTAAACCCTAAAAAATGAGAATTGAAGAAACCGGGACATGTAGTGTCGCCGCGATTTTCATCGATTTTCCAAACAAGGAACTACAAGATTTAAGTAAGATCGGCTACAAGGTTGACTAGAAAAGTAAAAAAAGAAAATTCTCATCTAATACCTCATCATCACTTTCCCTATGAAGTCTCACATTGGAAGGAGGAAAAATCTGACTACTCAGGAAAATTATTGCAGACCGAACTTACTTGGAGTTTTCTTCCATTTGGAGATTTTTCAGCTAGTTGAGGATCGAGGGCGCTAACAAATCCTACCATTTCATATGTATGTTAATCACCATGATTAACCCGGACTTACATAAATAGTAATCTTGCATATGTGCTTTGGGAGAAGTGTTACATATTTACTCGTTCTCTCCCTCCCATCGCGCTTTACACACAATAGGAAACTTGCATGCAGCCAACATTTACGAAATCACCCCATTAAGTATTACTCCACATAAAATTCACGGTAATTCTCCCTCAATATTTTCAAATGAATAATGGGAAATTCGTCAATTGCAAACGACAAATTTGTCGTTCGCGATGATGTAAATGAGCTGTCAACTCTCTCGTCTTGTATCAAAATTCTAAAACCAATTGTCATCTCGTTTCGTCTCGAGACTCGAGAATGCAATCCAATCTCGTATTGTCTCGTCTTGTCTCGATTTTTTTCATTTTTCAAGTGCTGCTTCAGAACGACTCCTTTCAAAAGCTGGTTCATTAATACGATAACACAGGAATCGATTGAGTGATATTCATGCTGAAATGCTTCTATGCCTTCATTCTTGGTTCCAGTGTTCCTTAACACCAAAAACGGCCAAAATATTCTTCCTCATTCTAAAGAAAAAAAAAAACTCTGCAAGTGCCCTACTAATTCCTTAATTCCAGTTGGACACCACGATCTACCTTTTACATTTCTCATGGCGCCTTTTTCTGTAAAAACTCTCTATTAACAAGCCGCCCCATGATTTTACAATATGAAGAAGTTGGATGGAGTAGGTTACAAAGAGACAATAGTGAAAGCAATGGGGAATGGGATGGCGAAGTAAATTACAGAAGTGCGCAGAAGAATGCGAAAGAGAACGTGATGCTCCGGATACCAAGGGACATGTGCTACATGAGAGGCCTGAGCTACTGACAAACAACCGTAAGCGCCTTGGAGAACCCACAGGTTGGATAAAAAAATCATTAGTTTGGGATGAGGAGGTCTTGCAGCGAGCATTGGTTGCGATTGTTTCTGATGAACAGAATTAATAAACAGGAGTGGATATTGAAGCACTCGTTGAAGACATGAAGAATGATTGAAGACCAAGCGGATGGCTCGAGTATAACTCAACTGATGCGAGGTAGGGAGGTGGCAATTAAGCGACAACTGGGAGTAAGTGCTTGACACAAAATACCACTGATCCGAGCCATTGTCCTGGTGGACCTTCAAGTAACTGCTCTCCGGACGAAATGACCGCGTTGAAACAAATACACAGAGAGAAAGAGAGGGAGAGCAAAAAATGTTGAATAATCGTTGGAGCACAAGATATTACTCGAAGATGCGGATGGAATGCAAATTGATGCATTAATGCAATAAGTTTATTTTACGTCAGGAGGCACAATCAACCGAGCGCTAAGCAGCCCAGTTGACCAAACTTGCTGGGGAGGTAAGTGACCGCTTAACTCCCTAGATCTGAAAGACAACGTGATTAGGGCGGACGGACGTGACGTAGTAATTCGGCACAAAATCATGGCTGTGTTACTTCTCGAGTTACTCTTTCTGATTCTGCACTTGAAAATTCCAGTCCTTTTGGAATGAACGGTGAAATTTATAACCGAACTTTCATGGATACGATGCTGTGTATTTCTCTATTTTTAGGTTTCCTCATTGTGTTTGGCCCTTAAATTATAAATTGCGAAATAAAATTAGTTAAGCAAGATTAGTTATCTATTATTTCCCACACACACCCACCCAATCATTTCACCCCCCCCCCCATCCACCCCAGAGGGGACACCCTGTATACGAAAATATTTACATAGAAAAAACACAGTTTGAAGACATACTGACTTAATTAATTGATCAATTTGGCACAGGTATGATGTCGAGGATATCCGAGTTAGAGGATGAATTGATCAACTGCCAAACGGAACTTCAGAAAACGAAAGTCGATGAGAATATCGAGTACATTCGAATGCGAAGGAGGATGAAGCAACAGGAGGAGCAGTTGGTTTCTACCCATTCTATGAACACAACGCTAGGGAAGGAAGTGGAGGAGTTGAAGAAACAACTAGATGAAACAGCTAGGTGAGCAATTTGAGAGCACGTCTAAGAAAGCCGGCCAAAAAAGCTCCGTCAAAAACACTCCTGTAAAAAAAATTGGTCATTTAAAACTTCTGTCTAAAAAACAAGGTCAAAATTACATTTGTTTTGTTCGTATGGGTATTAGTCAATGTGTTTGGGGATTATTGGGTTTGGTTTGGGTAGCGGAGGTGATGGGTGGCAGAGCTAAATAACACAATACAAAAATAACTCAACACACAAATTTAACACATGGACAATTCAACACAAGGACAATTTAATATATGGACAATTGAGCATAACGACAATTCACCACAAGGATAAAGAAATGTGTAGGTCCGAATGTGGGGGTCCGAAGAAGGAATGGGCTCGAGGCAGTCACCACCATAAAATGTGTTTTGGAGTTTTTGTCGGGTTCTTAGTGTAGAATTTTTTTTATCGCCGGGTTTTTCGATGTGGGTTTTTTAGACATGGACACAGCAATTTCTGTCCACCTGTGGTTTATAATGTCCGGAAGAGTTTCTGAGAAATCTCGGAAGTTTCGACGATGTTAAAAATGCATTTCGTAAAATGTAAAAAAGATTAATATTATCAAATTCATTGACTTTCCAAAAGCTTCAGCAATTTTCGAAATTGAAAAAAAATAAACCAGCGAGATGAAAAATTTTATTAACCATTGCTATTGATTTTTTTCAGGAGTAATGAGAGAATTTCTGCTGCTCTTCTCGGTGAGAAGCATCGCTTGACAGAAATGGATGCTAGCCTCTCAAAATCCCAAAATGCTCAGCTCTCGTTGCGTGAGAAGGAGCAACAAATTCACGATTTAATGAATGAAATGAAAATCCTTCAGCAGAATAATACCGAGCTGATATCCCTAAGTACGAAGAGTAGCGATGTTGAAATCGAGAATATGGAGTTGAGGAGAAAAATTTCGGAGCAGGAAATGGACAATCACAATTTGAAGAGTTCTTTCAGCAAAGAACAGGCCAGCATCGCAGCTCTTCAGGCTGTTAATGGCCAATTAATGGGGAAACTTCAGGAGCTGCAGAGGGAAATGGATAGCATGACAATACAATTAAAAGTAAGGAAATCGAGCCTACATCAGAGAATTACCGAGAAATTTTTAACAGTATTCAACATTCTTCAGTTTCTCACAATTTTCGAAATTTCGTCAGATCTTGTTATAGTTTCCGGGATGGGGAAATTTTTTTTTACAACATGTGAAATTTGTTTAAGGACTGAAAAATCGTTTTTCTGCCTCAAGGAAATACAGTAGGGAAAAATATTTTTTTTTTACAAACTTTGTTCTTAAAAATTTCATTTGAGGTGAAAAATTGAACAGACTGAAGATAGTATATATTCGAATAATTTACGAAAGTCAATAATGAAAATAAATCAAATTAAATTAATTAATTGACAAATTAGATTACGGAAACTCAACAAATGGTAAAGTGTCAAAAATGTCTACGATTCTCCTGAAATCTCAAACATTGCAAAACTTGAACAAATTTCTCAATTTCAAAAAAAATGAATGTTCGGAAATTTTTGACAATTTAAAATTTTCCACATTTGCAGAAAGTTCAAGAACGTATCAAAAATTCTGATGAAAATCCCAAAAAACCATGTGCAAAATTTCCCTTCACATCTTTCTTCTAAATTAGATCAATCATTTTACAGTCGTTCGAGAATCAATGCATAAAGCCGGAGAAACTGGAACGCAAGAGGGTGCTAACGTTCGATCGAATGACGAGTATGAGCCCGACGAGTCCCAGAACACCCCATACACGAAAATCTTCAAAAGACGAAAGTGATTATGCCTCTAAAAAGCCTCAAAAATTCCCAGAAAAAGTTGTTGAAACATTAGACACAGCTGTACAGACAGACCCAGAAATTGTCAAATTTTGCTCAACAGATTGTTTAAATGCTTCAGAAAAATTGCGAAAATCCCCCATGAGAGCTCATGAAAAAACAGTGGAGACTATTGGCACTGGGAACTTATCGAGGGACGAGATTCTGAAGTTGCTGGATCAAGCACAGATAAATGTGCCATTAGAGAGTCACAATGTTGCTAAAATGAGACAGTTCGAGGGCTTCAGTCCTGTCCATAGGCAGAGGCAAGTAGTCGCACTCGAGACACTATTATTTGGTGACAGTGGGTACTCTTGATTGGGGATGTGCTTCATATTCGTTAGGTCGATTCATTATTACTGTGTAACATTGATATTTGTTGTTTTAAGTAATTTATACAATAATAATACTGTATGTGATGGTCAGTACGCTTTCATTTTCGTCTCTTTCTGAAGTTTCGCGATTTTTGAAATGAAACTTCTTATGGCACGTAACACAAAATTCGATGCAGCGTTTTTAAGGGAAGGGGAGCAACGCGGCTGGTGGAGGGGGCGTTACGAACATTCCGACATGCTACATGGCACTGTAGCAGAGTGGGGAGAAGAACGTGAACCGAGTGTATTGCTAGTGTCAATTATGGGGAAAACCAATGCAGAACGTTGCAAAGAATATCGTGATCGTTTACGTGAAACGAATGCTTTAAAACCAAAGAAAACAAAAACAGTAGCCAGAAGTGCGGCCGAACGTATGAGGGATCATCGGGCCAGGGCAAAGCAATCAATGTCAACGTTGAGGATCATAAGCTCTCACATGTGAATCAACCGAACAATGATCAGAACATTCAAACTGTACCAGACCATGTCATTTCGAACTTCGTCGGGACAGTTACAAGAGTAAATGAAATAAAAATTAATCATGATTGTAATTAATTAATTCAGTCGATAAGTGGTTAAGGGTAGAAGGGTAATGAGTAAATTTTTGATATGCTATTCACTGAATTGATCGATCGTAACAGCAAAAAAAAGAATTTTGCAGTCGATGAAATGAACCACTAGCAAGTTTTTTTTTTTAACTTTTCATAATTTGTGAAATTTGGAAAAACTGAAAAATAAGTTCAAGACATTGGTATTCTGGAAATTTTTGAAAAATTTTAAGAGGAGACATTTCATAATCTACAAATTTCAAGATGTTGAAAATTGAAAAAATTACAGCCATTTTAAATATTGTAACAATTCAAAGTTTTTGGCATTTTAAAAATTGTCAATGCAGAATATTGAAAAGGTTGCAAAATTTCAAGAACTTAAAGACAAATTGGAAACTGCTAAAACTTGGTACCGCTTTAATAACTTGGCAAATTGTATAAAATTTTGAAAGAGAAAAACAGAAATTTGAGAAGTTTTGTAATTCTTAAAAATTAGAATTTTGGGATGATCTCAGTTTACATAGATATCCATTCAAATTAATTAATTTTGGTTATAATGTTGCCAAAACGAGAGAGCTTAGTACTCGAGATGTACTTATGCGTTAGGTCGATTAATTATTTATTACTATGTAATATCGATATTTGTTGTTCTCAGTAACTTATACAATAATAATAATTCATGTGATCTCCAATATTTTTCTCTTTTCACCACTCATTCCCAATGAAATCCAGCAAAACAATTTCCACAATTTATGCAATTGTTAATTCTAAATTCTCAAAATTTCGTCTTATTCCAAATTCTAGAAAGTTGGAATTTTTATATCCGAAAAAAAATGAAAAATATGCAGCAACTTACAAACAAATAATTTTCTCCTTAACAACAGATACTGGAGGTAAAAGTCATAAAATTTAAAATCTGTACTTTTGGATCAGGAATAATTTTTGTTATAAACATTTTTTCCTATCTTCAACGCTTTGCGCGTTGGGATTTTATGAACGATTGAAGTTGGTAATAAACAAATCATCAATTTGCACTAGACTCCTTGCTGCAGAAAAAAGTGGGGAAGTGTTGTCCAGAGATATGCTCATACAGATCCACAGACACACAAACACAAACACACCAAGGACTCCATTTAAAAACGTGTCAAAAGGTCATGGAATGTCCAGGAAAAGGACCACTTCCGGTTTACGAAACATTTAATTTTCGGAGTCATGATAATAAATTTCCATGAGGGTTTCCGGAAGTTGAAAATTTAAAAAAATGCAACAACGTCCAAACCTCCACAAATTGAAAAAAAAAATTAAAATTGCCCAAATCCTCCAATTGACAAAAAAATTTCAAATTTGAAAAAATTAACAAAATTTGAAAAAATTAACAAAATTTGAAAATTTTAACAAAATTTCAAAAAATTAACAAAATTTGTTAAACTTAAAAACTGCAATATTTTGTGGAAAATTGTAAATTTTCAAAACTTTTCAAAATTTGAATTGAAGTTCCACAGCCTCTTCTTTTACCTTCTATGGAATAGAAAGCCAAGCAGTTCCGAAATCACTGGGATTGAGCGTTCGTTGAGGTCCCAGGAACTCATCCGAAATTTGTGGCGGATTTTGAAGAAGTACCACGAGACTGCAGTTCCAATAATTAGGGCCAAACAAGAGGAGAAGGTCGATCCTAATAACAACACAGTAACCGAGAAAAATCGACAAGCATTGCATGCAACCGACCGAAATTTCGCTAAGAAATCACCTAAACAGATACTCTATACATCTTGCAATTGTGATACCAGTAGTAGTACTTCCTGCGGAGAATATTCAGAGGAAGATTGTTCGTGTCGCTCGAACAAGCAATGTTTTACATCAGCTATCGACGATATTCGAATGTCACTTCAGAAAACCATTGATTCTATGCAAACACCCAGGTATAATGTGAAATCAACTATGGATTTTCATGTTGTTTCTTAATTTAATTGAGTCATTATGTCGATCTCCTAAGACGACTTCTGAGTTGGTTAGATTTCTGTCGTTAATGTTGCTCTCATCTTTCATCTTTCTGGATCATTTTCACCGAAACCTGTCTCCGAAAATTTAAAATACACATACAATGTTACTCGCATTTATGGAACAATTTTGATGAAAGGTGCGCTTGACTGTAAGTCGGTAGGTGGGTGGGTGAATAAGTAGGTGGATGAGTGGGTGGGTAGGTGAGTGGATGGGTGGATGGATGGGCTGGAGGGTGGGTGAGTGGATGGGTGGGTGAGTGGGTGGGTGGGTGGGTGAGTGGGTGGGTGGGTGGGTGAGTGGGTGGATGGGTGGGTGAGTGGGTAGGTGAGTGAGTGGGTGGGTAGATGGACGGATAGGCGTGTGGGTAAGTGGGTGGATGGATACGCGGGTAAGTGGGTGGATGAGTGGGTAATGGAGTGGGTACGTGGGTGCGTAAGTAAGTGAGTGGGTACGTGGGTGGGTAAGTAAGTGAGTGGGTGGTTCGGTGGACGAGTGGGGGGGGGGGGGGTAAGTAGGTGGACGGGTGGGTGGACACTGTCCCAAAACGACTACTCAATTTTTCACAATTTTTTCTCATGTGACCCCGTCTTGACATTCCACCATTTTTAACAGAAGGCTTACGTCTTGTGACAGTAATACATTTATATAACTTTCACTTTGTAAATTATAGGAAAAGAGTCGAAACAAGACGTTATGAAGTACAGCCGAAACCCCGAAACAAAGTAGACTGCAGACAGAATGCTGTAGCATGTGAAAGTCCTTGTAACGCCAGGAACAATAAAGCTAACTCCTTTTGTCCCATTCTTGTGACTGATCAGCAGGGACTAGTTGAGATTCACATTTCGTCGCTCCAGCTGTCATCATTCGTTAGTAATTCTTCTACCTTAATGTTAACGCTTACCTCTATCTAATACATTTTTGCCCTCTAAGGTCATGTCTGATTTCTCTGCAATTTCGTGTTTTTGCTTTCGTTTTTTTTTTCAATTACTGGATAAACCAAGGTGTCAATGGGGTGCAGCTCGGGAAAAACTCGGCTCCCATTGGCACCGCCGGGAAAGATCGCGATATCACGCACTAAAACGAGCGTCAAAAAAACTAGGCATCGTAATAAACAAGTATAAGAGAATACTAAAAAAAAATGAATATAGAAACAGTATAGACACATCAACCGAAATGAATCGGTTCAAGGATTCAATATTCTCGTTTCGCATACATAACAAACCTAGAGCTTCACACGGTGATGAGTGAATTTTACGATTTTATTTTAGACGATCAATCACCTCTTCGGGGACTTCAGGATGAATCCCGCTCTCTTCATCAGTTGCGATTTCTGCGGTCAGGGCTCACTTTTCTCACCCACCCAGCGATACCCATCACTGACATTCAACGCCTCCTGCGCCTATCGGGTTCCCCGACTCTCGAAATTTCTGAACTGTTTGCTCCACGACAATATGTACTTCCAAGTGCACATTGTCCAACCCGGTGGAAGACCCTCTGTCGTAGCTGAGGGCAAACTCAGTGTCAAAGATATCCTCGATTACCCCCAAAACAAACTTCACTATATTGCGAATCTCGAGTGCATCATTCCCTGCTATCGCAACGCAAACTTCGGACAGATTTTCTTCTGGATTAGATTGAGCTGTGACATCGAGCTAATTCGAGCGTTCAAGGTATCCAAGAAGGGTCATTGATTGCACAAAAATATTCTGGAGACATATTTCTTCCAAGAAAATAAAACTGAACAAAAAGAAAAAAACTGAAAACATCGGAAATTTCAGTGGTAAACTATTGTAAGCTCACAAATTTGGGGAAAAAATCGACATAGAAATTATAAAATAGGACAGAAAAATTTTATATAAAAGTATCGTTTGACATTTTTCTAATTGAACGCTCTTGGACAGCAGAGGGAGTCAATGATAACCGCTCGCTATCCCGAAAACGGAAATGACATATTTGGAATGAAGGAACGAGGAGCTCGATCCCGAAAGCAATCCACTGAAAAATCGAACCACAGTGAACGGAGATCAAACCGATCGAGGCAACTCTCTGACAAGCGGTCCCCAGTAATTATGAATCTTTACAATATTAATGATATAATTTTGAAGAACGAATTTTCAAAAGAAGACGAGTGGGAAATCCCGGCAAGATCTCGTGGAAATTTTTTTCTACACTTCCGTCCTTTTTTCAGCCACATTATGTTTCTCTGAATTTTACCAGAATGAGAATGAGCACATTCGATGGCACTCGTCGTGGTCTCAATCTCTGGTGAAAACAGCAGAGACCGAAAAAAGTATCGATATATATCGGAATTATCGAACGACGTAAGATCGAAACCGACGCGCCACCAGTCAGCGCGGCTGGACTCTTATATTGAACATTACATATTCCTAGACATTTCTTATGAACTCAGGATCCAAATACTAGTGAAAAAACGTTCTGAGGACCATATGAATAGATACAGTCGATTCGGAAAATAAAATTTCCCAATGTAGAGTACCAAAGTTTGGCATTGTGAGAAGCCAATTTGAGTTTTTTTCTGGGAATGGAAGTCTCTCACAAGGCGCGACAGTATACTTTGAGGTTTCCTACGGTTTTCCCTGAATCCGAAGCAGAAAGCGCTCTAGCAAATACTGCGGAGCTGGGGAAAAAGTCTGCCTCTGCTAGCGGCTTCGGGAACAGTATCTGTTCGGTATTGGAGCTGAGCAAGAAGAGAGAATGTCGAGATTTTAGCTTCGCACGACGTTATAAGTCATGTCATAAATATGCCAGAATTTTGGGACAGCGTCCCCTCTGTTTTCATCTTTCGAAATTTCCTCTTTCGTTAAATTTCACTTCTTCATAATAGAAGAAAAGAGTCCCAGATTTCCTTGGCATCCGACTATCGACACGAGTGTCACACATGCAGTCGTAAAATGCAACAAGCAGCTCTTGTTCGCTCCACTTCCAAAAAAATTGGAGAATTTCGGGACCAGAAAATATGGGCCTTCACAAATTTTAATTTATTTTCAGTCCACGCCTTTAGTGTGGAAAAATTTTGAGTTTTCCACCAATGAGACTGAAGTTTCCGTCACTTCTTCCAGAATAAGACTCCAGTGTATCTTTCCCGAAACACTAGGAGTTTTTAGTTACCATCAAGATCGCGAACGGAAAAGAGACGTGTGGGAAGCTGATTAGTTTCCCATATGGTATGACCGGGACAATATGTTTCCGACCACCGACCTCGGTACAGTAGAGCTCCCTTTATTTTCCGAGCTCGGGGGGTGACCTTGAAGCAATTTCGTGGAGAAAAAAATTAAGGAAGCCCCCCACTCTGCCCACTGGTTGGTTGGCGTGGTGGGGGCTGTCGGGAACGGAAGGGAAAATAAGAGCAGAAGTAAACGGACTATGTATCAAAAGTAAATAGGTTATGTTTCATGAATGCTCGGTCCCACTATTGAGACGCTGCGCAGTCTGGAGCGCATGACGTCGAAAACAAGGATAGACAAAGTACGGGGAGTGGGAGAAGGTTTTTGAGGGGTGACAAGTCGTGAGGGGAGTACAGCGAAAATAAAGGAAGCGGAAAATTAAGGGAACTCTACTGTAATCAGAATGTGCCAGGCGCGAAGCCTGGACGATGATTTTCGAGGTTGGCACTGGAGAAGGAACAATTGTAAAATCCCGGGTATAGGAATAAAACGGATAAATAATAAGATATTTGCCACTAATGACTATTTCTAAATGACTCATGCTTTTTCTCCTATAACAGCAAATGCCATCTTCTGCGGCTTCCTCAGAAACTGAGGACATGCTTCGCAATTTCTCGAGAAGAGAAACCCACTTTGAGTCTACACCAAAGTCCTTGCAGTCGTTTCCAACTACTTCGGCTAGCGAAAGAATCGATCCTTTAGTTAAGTATCAAGAGAGCAAAGGAGATAAGAAACGCGGGGATTCTTGGAGAGCCTGGAGCTTGGGGGACCATCCTGTCAAAAGGGACGAAATTCGAGAAGCCATTCAGAAGAACCAGGAGGCCAATGGATTTATCGATACTGAAAACTTATTTGATGATACGGGCAGTGGTGTCGCTGAAAATTGGGGGAGATACAAGAGGAAATCGCTGAATAGTCAAGCAAGCATTCCTAGTACCAGAATATTTAGTTGGGGTCAGCCTGGGGAAAAGTTAATAAATTAACGGATTTTCCTCGATTTCTACAATCTAGGGCGTATCTGATTTTAAACTTTAGGCGTTCACGGGCATGGTTATCAAATTAAAAAAAAACGGTCGTAGTATAGAGACTGTTTGTAGCCGTCGATGTGAAAAGGGCGCGCTTGGTTGATATCGAATTATAGACAGTTCCGAAAATTCCCTAGGGGGAAAAAATCCCCTGGGGGGGGGGGGGGGGGGGATTCCCAAAGGGGCAAATGTTCAATTGCTTCTGAAATTTTTGGAAATTATTTTTTTTTTGTTCCAAAACTTTGTGAAATTTATTACATTTTTAAACCCTATGCATTTCCTGATGGTTTTTATTGCTGGAACTTTTAGGGAGCTTAAAATTGGCGACTGGAAATTTTTTTCGCGGGCGGAATACAAGAATATCATTTTTGCCTCATGTATGAACTAGGATACCGGGGATTCCGGGAAATTTTCAAAGTTTCAAGTTTATAAAAGTCTCGAAAATTATCCGTTTTCCTAATACAGGCAAGTGGAGGAGGTGATGCAGTGGTCATCAGGATAGAGCGACTGAATCTACTTCCCGGAACTGATTTATTGAACAATCCAGATGTTCATCAGCTGTATGTGGAGTTCTCTTTCCTGGGGAATTACGGGCTCGATTTGGAGACAACGGCAGTGCCAATACCGAAGAAACCTCCGTTTCACCTGTACTTCAATTATATGAAAAGTATGATTGTATTTTGATCAAATTTTTCATATTTCAGATTTGTTGATGAGAGAAGTTTATATGTCAATAAATTCGCAGGGTTTGACGTTGATGAAAAATTCAATTCTGATCAGCGACGAAAATTGGGGGAAATGTTGTCCGACGAAGTGAGTTCCAGTATCAAATTTACAATTGTGAACGAGCCACTTATGGAGGAAATGCAGACGAAGGACTGCACGGAAGTTGGGTGAGCCTATAACGTGGTACAGTAGACTCCCTCCAGCTCTCCCTTTTCGGGGCTTGGATTTCCCCGCCGGGAAAGCTATCGGGTCCCCCCTCTGTGCACGCAAGGGGCGTATCTTACGACAGAGACGGCGTGATTATCCAAGCGAGAACGCTATATGCATGCATCGTGCGTGTTGGCGATGCCGTTTTTGTTTTACGTTGCTCCTTGTGACGTTGCGGTCTTACGCGTTTGTAAACAGAACACTGGGTAGTCTAATGCCGCTTCCACTGTAGAGCGCCCGCCCATGTCTGATGCCCCGTGCGTAGTGGGGGAAAAATTCCCCTCGCTCGGGAGTGTGTGGAGAGCTAGAGGTAGTGTACTGTAATATTTCCTATGGTAAAAAGGAGAAGCGAACCAAAATCCGGAAATACAATCGAATGACCCTAAACTTGATATCTCGAAAATATATCGATATCGCATAAGACAAAATGTCTCGAAAACCGTAAGGTGAAATCGACGCGGCACCAGTCCATTTCGAGCTCATCTTAATGGGGAATAAAGTTTATTCGCGATGTGATTGCATTTTTCAATTTTTAGCCACGCACATCTGAACTTGAAGCAGCATGTGTTGAGAGGTGGACATCACGATATATCTCTGATAGTCTCCAATGCCGACGGGAATACTCCAATTGGTGCATTAAAGGTACAGGATGTTATTTTTTCTTGCTCTCTGTATTTCGGTCTCAGTTCCCTGATAAGAATATTTTCGGCCTATTTCTACTTCACACAACTTTGATATTTACATAGAAAAATACTAATTGGATCAACCAAAAGATTGGATATCTTTAGAATTCCGGTATTTTTAATGATAAGGAAAATTTAATTTTCTGATGAAGAAAAGGTGGAATCTTTCAAGTTAAACCGTGATACATCCACACCTACTTACCCACCCACTCACCTACTTAGCCACCCACCCACTTACCCACCCCTACTCACCTACTCACCCATCCACCCACCTACCCACTCACCTACTTAGCCACCCACCCACTTACCCACCCCTACTCACCCACCCACTCACCTACTCACCCACATATCCATTCACGTACTCACCTTCCCACCCACACATAGTAGTCATCCACCCAAACACACGCACATATTATCATATCCATCAATAAAATATTTTCTGTATCTATTTTCTCCATGTCTGACTCGAACTGCCGAACTTTATTTTTTTATAGACTGTTCTTTGCACGTTATAAAAAATATTGTTTATATTCTTACAAAACATTGATTACATCCTTATCAATGCAATACTTCTGTATTACAGGTAAAAATAATATGATTTTTTATTTGATAGATTACACTTTTGGGAGCCGATGTTATCCGTAACTGCATTCCGGCAAATTGAAGTCACAAGTGAATTATGATACAAAATTTTCTATAGCCTTTTAGAGAGTATACATTTATTTTAAGTCCCAGCTACCCTTTTCTTTTTCTCGGTTTGCGGAGCCGGAATTACCCTGCGGAACACATCATTGTAAGCACTTGTGGAGGCCTGCAAGTCTCTACAACCTCGTGGCTCTCGAATTACAGACCAGACTCCCTCGATTGTGTCAACTCCTTGGCAAACTCTGCATGCACCTAATTATGGCTTTAATTAGAAATTGTGTCATAAAATCAGTGATGATTGGGTGATATTAAAAATATGAAATAGAACAAAAAATATCGATGAAAATGGGGGAGGATGGGGCACAATGGGAAATTTTCAATATCGAATTCCCACTCACTTTCTCGATACATGAAATACTAGGACCTGAAAAACCCATCCCATTGTGCCCCACCGCCCTGTGCATTTTTTGAAG
This sequence comes from Asobara japonica, assembly GCA_026005395.1. Lineage (NCBI taxonomy): Eukaryota > Metazoa > Arthropoda > Insecta > Hymenoptera > Braconidae > Asobara > Asobara japonica. Next base: position 1,554,763 of record BQMI01000176.1, on the reverse strand, counting down.
GTAGTCTAGCATTTCAACTTTAACTAGAGTGAGCTTACAGTCTCTCAGAGCTGTTCTACCTCTATAGTGAAAAGCAGAGCGCGAAGAAAATATCGATATATATCGGAATTATCGAAAGACGTAAGATCGAAACCGACGCGCCACCAGCCAGTGCGGCGGAGAAAGGAGATGCGCGTGCGAAGCATGCGTCGCCGCACTTGTTTTCAAAAGTTGTGTAGCGTTAATCGATTCTAAAGTGTTATTTGAAAATTCACAAAAATAAAAAATGAACATCTCAATATGAGAGAAATGTGTTTGATGAATATCCTACCAATGAACGTTGCCAATGATTTTGCATATATGTTGGTAGCAATGAGGGCGAAGGGGGCTCCCCGTTTGGCAGGTAAATGGCCAGTTATGTTCCAAGTTGTATTTAAGATACCAGAATGGAGTTTCATCGTGGGATTCATTTTTTCTAACGTTACAGCTAGAGAGTGATTAGCAACTGTCATTATAATTTCAACTCCTGCTTGAGTTGTCGTCCACGATCCCGAAATTTTACATGGCAAACCTGCAATGAAATTGAGAAATTTTTTACAATCTATATGTCTATATGCGTTCGTCACACATACAAACATACACACAGATATTTGCTCAGAATTTGTCGGAAAGTATTTTGGTACACTCAAAACCCCAGTTACGAGTTGGAAAAAAATGGATTTAGAGGTCATCACTAGGAAGTATTAATCCGTAACCGATCTTCATTTTTCCCGCGGAATAATAACAGTCCCCATGAGCAAGTTGGAAATTCATCTCACCTTCTTTAGGGTCGTTTCTACTATGATCCACCTTGAGGTCCTCGAGTTGCTCAATGATCTCATTCAAGATCTCATTGGCAACTTGTTTAGTCTCCAGACCAGTAAGATTCGCCTGCGGTGCAATGGCTTCTTCAATCCTACTCAGAACAACTGAAGCATTACACGAGGGCGAAAGTCACCAGAAAAATTCCAACCCCGAGCCTCGCAATCGCATATGCAAATGACCTTTCCCAGGACAACTCTGATACCTGGTCGGAGAAATTCTAGGGCAGCATGGAAAAAACATCACTACATACATTCAAAAGTCCACCGAAAAAACTCGTAAACAGTAGTTGAGAATTTTCATTATCCGTTTTAATTTAGCTCGCTAGTCTCTCGCCCACGTTCTACAATTCTTGCCATTCGAAGTCGAACAATTTCCACCTCTGCGTTTGATTTTTTCCCATTCTGCCCCAGAAATCCTGCCATAACGATCAGCGAAAATTCTTAAAAACTAGAGATTGTTCCATTCTGCGATTGTAGGATGGGGTTATAATTTTTCGGCGATCTTCCTATAAAATTGAGATATTCTCCATATATACCCCGTTCTATTCAAGAGCTCCAGATTCTTCAACACCTCCTCACTAGCATTGGCTTTTGGTGCCGTACAATTGACAGTAGAATTTGGCGTCACTTCGTGTTTAGTGATATGAAGTGCTCGACTGCTGATAGGTCCACTCGGCTTTTCATCGAACTTTGACGAATAATCGGGGATCTCGAAGGTGTAAACTCCATTCGGATTCACAGCAAATCGTGAGTTATAGTCTTGAGGATATATCAACGAGTTCTCGTCGATGTTCCCCACTTGCGGTATTGGATATAAGTAAGAGTTAGCGTAAGGGTTTGCATAAGGATTCATCTCAGGAATTACCATATTCTGATTAACTTCCGATTTTGAATTGAAACTTTGGTTCGGACGTGCTTGACGATTTTTTATGTTCTTTTTTGATGGTTTGTTCGGCGCTGCTCGAGAAATTCTTACAACTGCGGGTTCTGGATAAAATGGATCTGATATGGGCAAAGGGTGTCTCAGGGGGTTGAAAAAGTTCGGTCTGGAGATAGTGCAATCCATGTCATTACGTTTTACTTGAATTTTTCTAGAGGGTAGGTCGATTTTCCTCGCTTCATCGTTTCCTGAAACCTAGTCTCTGTGTATTTGACTGAATTTTTGTGGTGTTATAACCCTGACGATCTGGTCGTGATGCTGTATACGGAATAGCGTCGATGCAGTGTAAATGTGTGTAGATGTTCACTTTTCGCCTAAAAGGCATGACAACGACGAAAAAATGAATTAATGAACGCGAGCTGACATTAATTAGTTCAGTAATTAATCTAGTTTCTACGTTATTTTCCATCATTTTCATACATTTTTTTGACCAACAACATATATCAACACACATCGACGCTAAATGTAGACATGATTCCGTAGTTCCTAGATCGCCGAGGTAGATTAAGCCTGGGGACGTCTCCATGAAAATGGGATGGCAATTCTATTTTGATGGTGTTGCAGCATCCACTATGATTCAAGAGTCCTTTATCAATGTCACCCACCTGTGAGTCGAATCTTCTCCTCCGCCCATTCCTTCGGTGACGATGATGATGTCGAGCCCTCGATCTGTGTTTATGCTTTTTCCGCTTTGGTTTCCTATGTTTTTTATGACTCTTCCTTTTCGCGCTACGCTTGTCGACCGGCACTGGAACTTCCGCGAGTTTTTTCAGCGTTTGCTGCGTCCGCGGAGACCTCGAGAGAGTAAATGGTAGTGATATTGACGTGGAAAATTAAATGTAACAAAACATAACATTAATTGAATTGTGTATGATTTTTTTTTATCATTTTTGCGCACCTCATTTTTAAGAAAACAACGAAGTTGAGTCTCATGTACTTTTTAGTTTCGATACTACCCAGGTGGGGAATTCGAAGCTTGAACGATGAGATCAATCTTAGTCCGACCTTTGATGCCGAAGCTTGGACTTGATGGCTCTGACAGCTTCATCCCATGTATAAGCCTAGATCAAACCAAGCTTAGTTACATTCGCATGTTCTGTACAGATTGACCGAGGCTTCCAAACACAGCTTTGGCGAACCTTAGTCAAGCCTCGTCCAAGCTTTGATCAAGCTTCATCGCATGGTCGATTCCCACCTGGGTACAAGATTAATCCATGTAGGAAAAAATTTTCGTTTTACATGCAGAGAAATTTAGTTTTGCCGAATCAACGGTGTTCGGTTGTGTCTAAGTAATTCTCTGAAGTGATGACGGCATTGATGGAAGAGAATTGATTCCTTCTGTGCCATTGTATTTCTCTCTTACGGAGGAAAATTTTATCCAGAACATTTTTCTCACATTGTGGGCTATAAAGTTTCTAAAAAAAAATCATGTTGCTCATGATGATCTTGTTTTATAATTAAGTACCTCAATGTTTCTTTTGCTAATTTTTCCGCTAGCAGATGCGTCGCTGACAGTTTCGGGTTCGACAGAATTGCTTTGACGAATGTGGTACGACCATGTCGATTTTTCGTTGACAATTTTGTGGACCTGTCCGGGACGAGGGCACCTTTTCCAGCTGGTCTCGCGCATGTGATATTCGGTATCAGCAAAATAACAATGATAATTCTGGAAAGGTGGTTAGGGTCGAAAAATTAGGTGTCATTAATGGTAAATCATGCGCTCATTGAATACCTAAGTAAAACGGAGCGCATCTTTCCAAAGAGTCGGATGATTGTCCGTGGAGCAAAGCCATCAGTTACAGCTTTAGATTACACAAAATCGAGCCTCGAAGTAGAAAAAATATCACGCGGCATAAAAACATTGTGGATAGATATATAGAACAAGTTAAGATTTTTTATCGTCTTTTTTTTCAAACTTTTGGTAACTTCACTGCGTAGTTAAGTGACGAAACGGAATCACTATTTTCTTGATCAAAATTAATTATGAAAAGTGAAAAAAACTAGTGGCATGGAAGTGTGTTTGCCCCCGTGGGGGGGGGGGGGCAAATAAAACTTCCCGATTTGCAATTTCTGTTTCCCATTCCTACATTTACCAATGCGTCAATTAAATGTTCAAAGACTGGTTTCAGAGAACAAAAATAGGAATCATGAAATTTTGAATACTGGAATACAACAGGTGTCGCTACCTGCGACTATGTCACGTGAAGCGCTGACCAATCACACTGCGCATCGCGCATTCAGGCTCTCCTGTGCAAATGCGGGCAACCACGCATGCGCCGACGGTAGTCGGACAACTTCGGATCTAGACCGAATATGAAAGTTTGAATAGTCATTCAAATTTCGCGCCACTCAAAATCAACCAATAACTAATAATTCACTCCATGAAAGTGCGTAAAATTTTGATCGAAGCTAAGGTCCACCGAGAGACTCTAATTGCGACATTGATTAGCTCTCAGTTGCGTGAAGACGCATCGATTTAAAAAAACACACATACACACATACATACAGATATTTTGTTAAAAAGCGTAAAAATGTCACGAATTAAAAAAAACGTAAGGTCAAAAATTTTAAATGACTGTCGAAGCATGGCAAAGAGGCGACTTAGGCAAAAAGCCCGCCAAAAATTTCAAAACGAATGAGAAATGTAACAAAAAATTGTAATCGATATCGATTGATATTGAAACCGTTCATTACAAGATTTGTACGTTTGAATTTGACGTGAGCGCCCCGCACTACGAGTGTCGACTATCAGCATCTCGACGGCTAAGTATCGATGTATCGAATACTGCTACAAGCGACAAGTGGCGTGTCATCTGTCAAACCGGAATAACTTTTATCACCCAAACAAATTCTCCCACATCCGCTGACAATGCCTTTCACCACTTGATAAATCACGGAATAATTGAAGAAATAAACAAATAAATAAATAAACCAGTCAGTTATACGCTAACAAGTCCTTGGACTCTCCCACTGCCTCGATAATAACGCAAAAATTAATCAATAAATAATTGAATAAAGGAATAAATGAGCAGCATAACAATGAAGCACATAGAATTGAACAAAGGAGAACAAGAACTACATTTGCCAAAGAAAGATGCAACAACAAGTGAACAAAGCATTTCGAGTCTCATGTCCACTGCTTCATCATCACAAGATGAAAATTTTCGGGTTATTAAACATGCGGAAAACAGTCTGCGCTGCATGGAGGATTATTTACATCAACAATTACTGACAGACGTTATCCTCATCGCAGGTTAGTCATCCTTTTTTTATTAGCAATCTTCATTTAAAAAAAGAAATAGAAAAGAAAAATTATGAAAGTGAAAAAAAAAACGAATTTTTTGCAGGAAATTCGATGGTTTCAGTACTTTTTTGACACTTCAAATTTTTGATGATTTCTATCATTCTGGTCATCATGTATGCACAGTCGTGATTAAAATTGATAAGTTTCGGGGATTTTATAAATTTTTGTATTTCATTTTTAGCTCGGGAGATTTTTTTCAATGTTTTGTCAGTGTGGCGAATTTTCGAATTTTTGAATTTTCCCGCCAAAAATTTTTTTTCGTATGCTTACGAATTTTGGTGAGTTTGATAGTTTTTTTTTGGGAATTTTAATGAATTGTTAAATTTTAGGAGAAAAACGATTTCCCGCTCATCGATTGGTCCTCAGCGCAGGCTCTGAATATTTCTCAGCAATGTTTACAAGTTCTTTGAGAGAATCTGGACAAAATGAAGTGGAACTCAGAGAAGTCGATGCTGATGCGTTGTGGGCGCTCATCCAGTATTGTTATACAGGTAAAATTGAGTGGAATGAAACAGCTTCTCATGGAGATGTTTTTGTTTTTTTTTTTACAAAAAAATTCTCATCTGCTTGTGTTAATTGTTATACCCTCAAATTAATTGTTGCTTATGGTAGGATGTATTGAACTGCGCGAGGATTGTGTGGAGACACTACTTGCAACTGCCAGTCTACTTCAAATAGATGCAGTGGTGAAAGCCTGCTGTCAATTTCTCATAAAGCAATTGCATCCGAGTAATTGCCTTGGGATACGCATGTTTGCAGATACCCAGGGCTGCTCTCATTTATTGAACGTTGCGCATACATACACCACTGAACATTTCATGGAGGTCATGAAGAACCAGGAGTTTCTGCTACTGTCGGCTGATGATGTTGCTAAATTAATTGAGTCGGATGATCTGAATATTCCTTCGGAGGAAATTGTTTTTAGAGTAAGTTGATGATCAGCAGGTGAGACTAGGTTAATAGAATAAGTGTTTGGGGCATGGAAATAATTGTCATTGTAAAATAGTTGACCATTTCTGTTTTTTTTTTAATTTGGGAAATTGGAAAGTATGGAATTTATGGAAGTTTGGCATGTCTCGAAAAATTAAAGAGACGAGAGCTTGGGAATTAAAATAAATTTCAAATCACTTCAAGGAAGTTTGAAAAATTAGAAAGAAATTTGACTGAGTGGGAATAATTATTGTCATAAAATTACTGAAAAAAATTTCTGGTTGTTTGAAACTTAGGAAATTTGAAAAAATGGAAAATATAGAAAGTATGGATGTTTTGAAAGTTTCAAATAATTAGAAAAAGAAGAGCTTGGAAATTGAAAAAAATTCCAAACATTTTGGGAAGTTTGACAAATTAGCAAGAAATTGGGTGATTTTAATTTTTTTTTTTTTTCAATATTTTTAAATTTTTTGACAACGTTGGAAAAATGGAAAATTTGGAAATTTGAAAAAATTTAGAGTCCGAGGAGTTTGAAACAAATTGCATTTGATTTTAATCGAAAAGAACGAAGAAAACAAAAATGTTCCCAAACCTTCGGACGGTAGATTTAGTCAAATTATTGCTAATTAACTATTTCATTTGTAAATCTTCGTAGGCTTTGATTAGTTGGTTGGAACACGATCTGGAAATTCGCCGTAAAGATGCCAGCAAGCTCTTGGGCTTTGTCAGATTGCCCCTATTATCACCAGTCGTAAGTATTCTCAACATTTTCTATTTGTAGAACATAAGAAAATGATCGAGGGCAATTAGTGTAAACTTTCAGCATGAAAAGCATTTTAACGTTTAAACGTCGGAAAATCTTGATAACTCAGTAGATTCAAAAACGATAAAAATCTGTGAAATTTTGAAAATTAGGAAACTCAAAATTCTAATAACTCTAACATTTTAGAAATATAAAAAAAAACCGAAATATCCAAAATCGAATTTTTTACGTAGGAAAAATTGGAGAATCAGAAAAATTTTTCAAAATTAAAAATGTAAGAAAAGGCAATTTTTGAATGATAAAAAAAATAATTAACAAATTTGAAATTTTGGAGAGCGTAAAAAAAAATTGAAAAAGTAAAAATTTTGTAAATTTGGTGAACTTAAAACAATTGAAAAGTCAACCATGAAGTGGACAAAAAAAACAGATGAACTTTTAATGATGGAAGCGCAACGTATTTGCTACAACATAATCTAATGACTAAATTATTGGAAATAGTTCATAGCCGATAACATCGATGGGAACGACATATTCAAGGACGAGAAAAGAGCTCAGGAGTTGGTGATGGAGGCCCTGAAGTACCACCTGCTTCCTGAAAGACGCCCTTTGCTCCAGACTTGCAGAACTCGACCGAGGAAGGCGACCGTAGGACAATTGTTGGCAGTGGGAGGAATGGATGATAATAAAGGTACCACCTACAGTATTTTAGCACTATTTTCTAACTTCACCCAAATTTTTAGAATGGCTCAAACTTCCAAAATTGTAAAGTCTCGTAGTGCCGAGGTTAGAGAATTTAAAATATAAAATTCGCACTTGCTGAATTTTTCAAAATTTTAAAACTTCTGAAATTTCAAAAATTAAATTTTTTTTGTAAAAAAATTACCATAATTATCTAAATTTTCAAAAGAGAAAGCTCGAAAAATATCTTTACAAAGGTATTTTTTTTGTTGACGAGTAGTTGGAGAGAAAAATGTTATCAACCATTTTTTATAGGAAATTTAATTTCCACCAAAAAAGTCTTCTGCCATTTTTTTCTAAACCTCATTAATTTGGACATAATTGTATTCTTTCGTTCTTCGGTCAAGTCCAAATTTGGGGGTTTCTTCTATGTTGAACCTTTTGTATTCAACATTAATTTGATTTTTTGTCTTTGCAAGGTGCTACATCCATAGATGCCTTTTCCCTATGTGATAATGCCTGGAAATATCTCGCTAGTATGAACGGCAGACGTTTGCAATTTGGAGCTGCTGTTGTTGGCTCGAAGCTGATTATTGCTGGAGGCAGGGATGGCCTGAAGACAATGAATAGTGTTGAGAGATTGGATTTTTCCACACTTAAGTGGAGCAGTTTGCCTCCCATGAATACTCATCGCCATGGATTAGGTAGTCACTTTATTCCTCCTCCAAACATTTACGAAACAATCCAAATATTCAGAGAACACTATGCTAATATCCGAAATTATAAGAATATCACGAGAACCGTTAGACATACGGTAATAAGTCTCCCAGAAAAATTGTTCTTTAAAAAGCACAAATTTCGAAATTGGGCTCTTCACATTTAGACTGATGATGCAAAACCAAAGACAGACAACAACTGACCTACTAATAATTCACAGGAGTTGCAGTCCTAGGTGGACCTCTCTATGCTGTTGGTGGTCATGATGGCTGGAGTTTCCTCCAGACTGTCGAAAGATGGGATCCAAATACGCAGGAATGGAGTCCTATCGCTTCCATGCCTGGAGCAAGATCTACTGTGGGTGTTGCAGTTCTCAATGACAAGTATTTATCATTCATCACTTGATATCAATGCAATTGGGTGCATGTTCATTAATGAGATCTTTTCGAGACTAATTACTCTCCTAACTTAAATCTCATGAAACATCTTTTTCCACAGTCAATAATTTTTTTTGTGTCTCATTTTCCAAACCGTTGTAAATACTAATTTTCAATTAATAGTTATTAACAAAATCACAAGAAACAAGTGTTTAGCTTCCGTCAATGATATAGGAAGAAGGAAACACATATGCAAGTTCCCTGTCCAAGACAATGATTTCAATTGTAATAAAAAATATTCAGGAAATTTAATTGGATTTTCTCAATTTATAATAGGTTATATGCAGTGGGGGGAAGGGATGCAAACTCTTGTTTGAATACTGTCGACTGTTATGATCCACATACAAATAAATGGACAAGCTGTGCATCGATGTCACAACGACGAGGCGGAGTGGGTGTTGGTGTTGCCAATGGTTGCCTTTATGCACTTGGGGGATATGATGCAGCTGCCAGGGGATCTACTGCCTGCAGATATGATAGTGTTGAACGGTAATTATTCTGAGGGATGTATGTCCCTTTGGGAGTGGAATGAGCTGATAAAGTCCATGGCTGGAATTCAATCAACGATATCTCGACAACAATTTTATATTTGAAGTGTACGTGTAGGACATGAAAAAATTATGGATTACAATTTCCACAATTTTCAAATCAAAATGAACAATCGTTTCATTTACAAACATCATTAGATTGTAAAACTCAGACGTATCTTTGACTGCGTAAAACTGCAACTTTCAACTTTTTCACAACTCTTAAAAATTGAAAAAAAAAAAAAATCAAAAACTTGGAAAAAAATTGAGAAGTGAATAATACAGCGGCTACACTGAAATTTCCGTATATTTCATTAAATTATGCAAAATTTTACAAAATATTCAAAAAATCTGAAGCCTGGAAAAAAAATATTGAATTACAATTGTCACCGTAATGAGAATTCACACAGCCACGTAATCATCTTCTTACACCTTTTTTATTAATTTTTTTTATGAAGCTATGACCCAAAAACTGATACGTGGACAATGGTAGCACCAATGAGCGTCGCCAGAGACGCAGTGGGTGTGTGTCTTTTGGGAGATCAATTGTTGGCAGTTGGAGGATACGATGGTCAACAATATCTCACTCTTGTTGAAGCTTACGATCCTATTACCAATGACTGGCACCAGGTAAGTACACACTTCAATAGCGAAGTAGTCACAGTAAATTTAATACAGAATTTCTGACAAGTATCAGTAGTTTCCGGAAGTTTATGGAGAATATCTCGCAATCTAGGGAAGATACAGAAATTTTCATAGCAACTTTTTGGTAGAGCTCAGTCAGGTGTATAAAAAAGTCTGTATGAAGAATTTTCTGATTCTTTAAGATGTCGAGATATTTCGGGATATGATACTGTGTACCACTTCACTGATATCTTATGTTCAGGCATTGAAGTTAAATTAATTAGCAATTGGAAAATTGCTTTGTTTAGTTGTACAATTTTTTTCGGAGATGATTTTTAGCTTGCATTTCTTTCAGGTTGCTCCGCTTAGGGCAGGACGAGCAGGGCCATGTGTCACTCTGAAAGATCCCATTGGCTGAAAATAAGGAAAATTCTGGGTTCGTAAGTGTATTAATATGCCGGTGAAAGTGAAGTGGTCTGTGAAAAGTATTCCTAAACAATTGGGGGGGGGGGGGGGGGGGGTAGACTATGGCAGAAGTGAAACTTGGAGAGATGAAGTCAATTATTTTGTTTATTTTTGAAGATGTAAAAGCTTGGAAATTTTTTTTTTTTTTAATTTCAATTTCGAATTTTATTGAAAACTTTTATTATTTTCACAAATCGTAATTCTGAAAGTGAAGAAAAAGTTAATTATTATTATCTGTCAATATTTTGAAAAACAAATGTTGACATTTTTTTTAATTTTCACTGTTTTCCTTAGAAAAAATTCAAAATTCAAAATTTATATTGAAAAAAAAACAATTTTTTTTTTAAATTATGAACTTATTAGTCTCAAAAATTTTAACACATTAGACACGGGAGAAATGAGATTTTTCCTGAAATTTTTGTACTTTTTCTTTATTTTTGTATGGTTTATTTAACATTTCCCGATGATTCATTTTTGTTGAAATCCAACATTTTCAATTAGAAAAGAAAAATCACAATCTTGAAAATTTTAAATTATAATCCCTGTTGAAAACTTTTGAAATTCCTCATTTTCTAAAAAAATATTTTCACTTTCCATTTACAAACGGAGTTAAAAAAAAAGTTACAATTTTCTCCAGCCATCGTTAATAAGTTTCACTTCAAATGTAGAGAAGACTGAAAGGATAAATGGAGTTCAGTATTGTTCCAAAAATTTTTAATCCTAATTTAGTCGCTCAACAAAAATATTCTCGTATATTACTCAAGGAATTGCATAATAATGTGTAAGATTGATCGTGCAGTATAACTGTCACTTTTGTATTCCTAAAATTGTGATAAGTGTTTTACATACTATTTTTATAATCTCATTAATTTAAACAGTGCTTGTACTCTGAGTGTTCCATGTAACCAATTACATAATAAGAAAATTATATATTTCGATGATGAATACCTCGTTCTTCTTTTTATTTCCCGGTAAAATTTTTCAATGCCTGATTTTCATCAGTTAACAAGCTGGAAACGTTCGATGAAAATCCGAGGCTGGCTCAGCAAATTTATTTCTTACGATAAATGTTGCAATTGCCTCAGCTACTTTATCTGGAACATCTTCGTGAACAGCGTGACCACAGGCTGGCAGTACTTGCATTTGGAATTTTCCTGTGGGTCAGCAGTAAAAAAAAATCAGTATTTAGCACGTCATAATAATAACCCGTCTTTTTTCCAGCTTCAAGTGACCCCTCTAGTTGATTACCCTGAACATATCTAAATTTTCGGAAAATTCTTTTTGGCAGAACTTTGCTTTCTCTGCAGAAAAAATTTATATGGGAATTTTTGGCTCGAATTCAGATTTTGAAATTTTGAAAATTGGCGCTAAAACCGAAATGCACTTATTTTAAATGCCCACTTGAATAATGATTTTACTCAGCAACAATATTATTTAAATAATATTGATATTAGTAGTTTTGAATATGGCAGACTTAACGTTTCGTGAAAATATTTCTGCATAAAGTCGTCATATTAAAACTTTCTAAATTTAAATATTGTTTATGAATTTGATTTTTTTTTTTTGAAAGGAATAAATTTTTCAGTAAAAAGCTGAAATTGGTCGCAATTTTTTGTTGGAAAATTTCGTCCCAAAGTTTGTTTCGATATCATAAAGTACATATTGCTATTACCTTGCATTTGTCCTACAGTAAGATCTCGATCTAATCTATCGATCCCCGCCAATAGCAGTAATTTAGGTGATGGAACATCTAAAAAGGCTGATGACAAGCCTTTGAACCATCCTGACCAGTGCTTCTCAGTCTTGGCTAGATTAATACGCCATCCATATTTCTTGCTAATTGGATTAACTGGTTCCTTCAAGGTACTTGTATTTTTTGCCTCAACCTTATCTACATCATCCTCCCTGTCATCCTCAGGTATGACATCCTCTCGCTCTATGGCAATAGCAGAATGATCGTCTGGTTGATGATTCGAGGATAGAAACTCGGGAATGTCGTGGGTCGCTAATCTGTTGGTTTGGTTGTTTTTAATTTGCCCAGGAACCGAAATTTTCGCCGACTGGACATTCCGGATTTGACCACTTCGAACGCACCACTCGATCGCCTGCGATAATTGGGAAATAAGACAAAATTAGAACCCTCCAGACAGGCGCAATATATAAGTGGATCCAGTCAAAACAGTGCATGAGAATCAGAGAATGACCCCTTGAAAAAAGGGAAAGTTGGAGAGCTTTGAAGAGGACATTTGATAAGAGCTTCATGTTGAGCTTCCAAGCATTAAAAAAAATTGTGAAATGGGAACCATAGAAATGGCCACCTGCTTTTACAATTTATGAGGCAATATTCGATCAATATTTCCGCACAATTTGTACAACATTTGGACAATATTTAATCCATACAGTACCTGGGGCATTGAAGAAAAACTTGAGGGTCGAGATCTCAAGAAACTTTGCATTGATGTCAATGCATCCATGGCTGTTCCTTCAACAACATCAATAACTGTGACAGCGGCTAAATTTTTCAAAAATGGAGCTGCTCTTACTGCCACTGCACCACCCATGCTGTGGCCCACTAAAACTACCGGGTGGCCTTGGGTAATTGCTTCAATTACTGCAGCAACATCTCTGTTGACCATAAGATGAATTTAGATACAAGAGCACTGAGAATTTCTGTTTTGAAATTGTGATATTATAAATATCCAGACAGAAAGTTTAATAACCCTAGGGTTATAAACAAACGAACTATGAGGTCTCTAAAATATTGTACCAATCTTGATTATGATAGAAGAAAGTCTATTATATCTACAAAATACCACGAGGAAATTGTTAGAAATAACAAAATATTCTAAATCACTCTCCTTCTTATTTCATAAAATCCCCCTAATCGTTTGTGGAATATTAAAAAGCCATACTCAATAGTACTTTTCCCTTTGCCTACTAAATACTGGTAAATTAGGATGGAATATATTTTTATTTACGCGGCTAATGTTTCAGCTGACAAATCCTCATCGTTCGTTGTGTGACTATCACCATGACCTCTTAAATCCAATGCAACTACTCGGCACACTACCATCGATGTTATTGATTTCTGGGAAATGAGGCAAAAAAATTAATTACTATTACAACATAAATATGACCAATAATTAAGGGGAGAGACTACAATGAGTTTTGAAGGCCTCAGAAGGCTGATGGATTTTTCCTTCCTATACTAAAATTCGATCAGAAATGATCTATGGCTAATTTCGATATGAAAACGAAACATGGAAGCAAAAAAAAATATTAAAATTGTATATTATTTTACTTTAGAGTTGTACCATTTTTTTGGATACAATTTTTAGAAATCGATGCATTGCAATTATATAAGCCTACCGTAAATTCCGCCCATGTAAGAGCACTATATCCACCCCCATGTAACAGGACAAGTGTTGGTCCCACATCTCCCGTGCTATAATAATGAAAAGTGTTATCTCCTATAGCAATGTCTTTGGACTCCTGGAAGTAAGGGGTCCATTCAACTGGATCATAGTCTCGCTTTCGTTGCAGAGCTCTCACTTTGCAGGACCTGGAAATTTTTGGTAAAAAATATATTTGCTTGTTACCTATCCCCCTTCCACTCATCCCCTCTACATGGCTTAACCTAACAGTAATGGCACTGAAAAAATTTCTCACATTTTGTTTTTGCATATGTCAAATATGAAGGTTTTTAATGAAAATGTTTCCTATAGTGCACACTGAGACCTGCCATAAATCTTTTTTTTTAATAAAGCAAGGTCAGTATGAAAAAATTCAAAGAACAAACAGACAAATGACGTTATTTTTTTCTGTTCGCTAATGCAGCTATCAGGCTCGTCTTTTAGATCTTAGCGAGTTGCACATTTTAGTAAAACAAATTTCTCATGTTTCGTCAATTTGTAATGACGAAAAAAATCGACAGAAAAAGTTGCACACTAGTAAAAGTTGTGTCATGGACCAATGGGTGAATAGAACATTTGATTGTTATGGAGTTAACTTGAACTATAGTTGTTTCTGATTTGATGTAAATCAAACCGTTGGGATTGTATGGAACACTTTTAATGAAATTTTAACCAAAAAAAAAAGGTGATTCCCTAACCTCCCCGTGACGAAATTGAGCCCAGAAGGTGGGAGTTTAGATTTCAAAATGGACTTCTGTAGTGCTGACATTTTAATAGAAACCGTTGACTTTTCGGATTCTCACTACTGTCATGAATTTTTAATATTGCAAGTATTTTTCAAAAATTTCCACTTGGCATTACTCTTTGCCTATAAACAAATGATTGAATGTTTTGACAGGTCGGTCGATTACTTTGGAATGCAATTGGATTGGAGCAGAAAGAGCGGCGCAATGCGCATGACAGTAGCGCCAGAATATGTCACGTGGTAGAATTTTGAACCACGTGTGCAGTAACGGTAGCCCGCCAATTTGGCCGGGAGAAGACAGAAGAGATGAAAACCGACGTTTAAAACTAAAAACTGAGTGAAAAATTCCATAAATTTAATGGAATAGTGTTCCAACAACGCACAATTTTGTGAATCAACCGACTTTCCAGTGATTTGGCTCTTGAATCATTGCATCAAAAAGCAAATTCCACAATTGGCAGCACCGAACAAACCATCAAAAAAGAACATAAAAAATCGTCAAGCACGTCCAAACCAAAGTTTCAATTCAAAATTGGAAGTTAACCAGAATATGTTAATTCTTGAGATGAATCCTTATGCAAACCCTTCCGCTAACTCTTACTTATATTCAATACCGCAAGTGAGGAACATCGACGAGAACTCGTTGATATATCCTCAAGACTATAACTCACGATTTGCTGTGAATCCGAATGGAGTTTACACCTTCGAGAGCCCCGATTATTCGTCAAAGTTCGATGAAAAGTCGAGTGAACCTATCAGCAGTCGAGCACTTCATATCACTAAACACGAAGTAACGCCAAATTCTACTGTCAATTGTACGGAACCAAAGGGTAATGCTGCTGAGGAGGTGTTGAAGAATATGGAGGTCTGCATTACGCACTACATCCATCGACAAGTGCAACGTATATACAGAAAAAGACGAAACTATATAAATTAATAAAACAAAATACTATTTTAGAGAGATATTCAATAAACTGATACGTAACATACTCATTCTCAAATATCTAACTATTGTAAAACAAGAATTATAATAGACGGTGTAATAAAACAAATCTCTTGTCGCAAATGAATTCTTTGTGTCAGAGATTTTTTTCTATCCGTGGATGAATAATGCAATTGTCATTTCCCGCTGAAAGATAATCTCCCAATCCCGATTTTACCTCGAGCACCAAACTCTCCTCATGCAATAAAAAGCAATGGAAAAAAAACTTCAGAATCACGTCCCTTAGTTGCGTAAACAGGATCACGTGCTTCAATTAGCCGCACGTAAAGCCTGCACTTGAAAATAGTCGTTACAATTTGTGTTTTTTTTTTCATCAATGCAGAGTGAGGAGTACCTGAAAGCCAGGTAACAAATAAATTAAAACACCTCATCAGCGAAGGGGAATGCATGTGCCATCCCGTGCCACTCGCTGTGACGCAACTCTCTTCTTATTTCTAATTCAGAGATATGTTTCTTTTACTTTGTTTTTTTTTCCACGATAGACGTTTCCCAGTATTGCTTTATTGAAACTTCAATGGCAAAGTTTTTCGATGATAAATTATGCGACTCCACGGAAATAATAAATATTAAATTGTCGGTGGTAGCGCCAGACGTACCCACGTTCTTTAGGCGCGCAGTGAGGGAATGTCTCACATTATTTGCAGGAAAATTTAATTTTCTGACAGCTTAAATTTAGTTGATATCTTCTCATCTAAGTTTTCACTAATCGATCAACGGATACAAATTTTCGTATCATATTTTTATTCTGAAACAACTGCGTCTGCGCAATTTTAGTCTGGCGATGTATTAATCTGCATTCGGTTTTTGCATTATATGTTGATTCGTGAAGCAGATAGCCGAATTTTCATGATAACGTTTTTTGTAGAGCACATTCAGAGCTACAATAAAGCTTTATATGAATTTTCGGTAGTGTTCGTAGTTTTAGGGATATTTGCGAATTATGCACTCGGTTGACGCCGCGGGATTTCTTCGTGGATTGCTTATTGGTGATACCAACACACGCGCACGTGAAAATTCAGAGTCAATGGAGGTAATTTCTGTAAACTAAACTGGGTGGCATAAATGAGTCTTGTCTCGATCTGATATAAGCTGAATGAAGCTGAAATTCCCTCAGATATTTCATCTTTATGAGCGTATTTTCGGTAGTATGCGCAGAAGTGAACGCGCAGAAGCAACCTTTAATGTATTGGGGCCATAAGAATTTTTTGGGAATTTTTTGAGGAAGTACTTAATCGTGGAACATTATACAGTACAAGACAGGGACCGTCAAAAGTTACGAAAACATGTGATGAAACGAGGTTTAATTGAATTCAATTTAGTTTAAGTGGACAGTCATTTTGGTGATCCAACAACTTTCATGCTTTTTTTATTGATCCGCAGGATCTAGGATGTGATGACCGGAATGCGATCACACAGCATTAAAGTCTTCGCATGGGGAAAAAAAAATTTTTCGTAAAAATGACCGAAAAAATCTCAAACAAATTTAAAAAAATTTTCACGTAATCCAAGAAATGTAAAAAAAAAGATTTAGAAGTGCAAAATTTAGAATAAAATTGAAAAGTTTCAAGATCTATGCAAAGTGTTAAAATCTCGACAAATCTCTGAAATCTCAGAAAATCAGGCTCAGAAAAAGGAAGATTAAAAAAATGGTATATTTCAGAATTAAAAAGAAAAAAAAATTATCAATTTGGTAAATTCAATTTTTTTTTCATAAAAAAAACATTGCGATTTTGAAAAGTGCAAAGAATTTGGGAAATTGGAAAATCTTGAAAATTCCATCGTAATCAAAAATTCAAAATTTTGGGAAATTTCAGACTGCTCAAAATTTTTTTGTAAATTTAAGGAAATTTGAAAATGTTACGCCAAATATGTTGAAATTTTTTTCGATAACATAAAAAATGTATAAATTGGAAGAATTGTGAGTACTCTCGAGGAGGATCGAGAATCTTACAAGTTGGACGTAATCACACAGCGCACTCTGTGCGATCTTGTTGTAAGGAGGATGACCTTGTGGCATTTGGTACCTGGTGGTGCCAGGCGTCGCGTACCACTCAACCCACCCGTAGAACGTATCTCCCACGAGTTACACACCGGTTGGGCTAAATAACAAACGCTGGTATCCACCTTCTCTCTCATGCTCACCTCGCGCCCCCCCCCCCCCCCCCCCCCCCGCCCCGCCCCGCCGCTACCTAGCCGCGAGTTTGATCACACTAGGAACTTCTTGAAAAAAAAGGAGAAAAAAGAACGGCAATTGCATGAAGAATGCCGATGCATTATTACTGCTAGAAGAAAATGCCAGGGTAACAGATATCTACTAGATGAATAGCCAGGATAGTAGCGAAATCGAAGCGCGTAGTTTCCAAAAAGTGGCATTCTTCAAACATATCGAAAAATCGAACAACGATAAAAAAAGTTGATAATTGGAAAAACGAGAACAGTTTAACGAATTTGATAATATTGATAAATTGAAGAAAATTGAAAAAATAGAATGAAAATTTTGGAAAAAGACACAAATTTTGAAAGTTTTTGAAAAACTAAAAAATTGAGAAAATTAGAAGAATTTCAATATTCGAAAATTTGTCCAAAATTGGAAAATTTAAAAATCTGGACGAATTCAAAAATTCAGAAATTGAAAAATTTGAAAAATTTGGAAAATTTGGAAAATTTGGAAAATTTGGAAAATTTGGAAAATTTTGAAAATTTTGAAAATTTGGAAAATTTGGAAAATTTGGAAAATTTGGAAAATTTGGAAAATTTGGAAAATTTGGAGAATTTGAAAAATTTGGAAAATTTGAAAAATTTGGAAAATTAAAAAAAAACTGCAAATTTTGAAAACCTTGAAAAGTTGGAAAAATTGGAGATAAGAATTGCAAAATATTCGATAAAAAAAAACTATATTCAAAACTTTGAAACTTTACAACAAATTTACAATCTGCATATTTTTGTAACCGGAAATACTCGATGAACTAATGAAACATTCACAATTGCGCCGAACTAAATAAGTTAGGAGGATGTTTCGAATTCCGGAAATTAAAAGGTTTAAAACTGAAAAAGTGTCATATATACCTTTTGCTTCATGCTCACCTTCTCTTTCCCATATCCACGGGTTCGATCACACGAGGCATCTATTGAAAATAAAAAAGAAAAAAAGGAAATTGCATGAAGAACGCCGATGCCTTATTGCTGCTAGAACGACATGTCAAACATCGTCACCTCTTCGAAAAAAGTTGAAAGATTAGAAAATGAAAAAAAAAAATTCAAAAATTCAAAAATGCAAAAATTCCAAAATTTCAAAATTTCAAAATTTCAAAATTCAAAAATTCATAAATTCAAAAATTTAAAATATCAAAAGTTTAAAAAATTAAAAATTCAAAAGTGCAAAAATCTTAAAATTTTGACAGCTTCCCACCTTAATAAAAAAAGTCGTAGATTTGAATCATAAAATGTACGAAAAAAATTCAAACTTTCGAAGAATTTCGAAGAAGTTTTAACATAAACGTGGGAATTTTGAAAAAGTGAGAAGAAATTTTTCAAAATTTGTTAAAAGCCATTCTGAAGCTGGGAAAAATGGTAAAATCCACTTTCTGTGCTATCCTCGCCTCCTCCGCGACCTATCGGTGAATTCGATCGCACCTGTACTTGTTAAAAAAATGGCAATTTCGTGAAAGATCCTCATGCATTATGACGGCTACACCAAAATGCTAACAGAGATCTACTGGGCCAATAGTCAGAGTAATAGCAAGTTCCAATTTCGGAGAGTAAGCATACAAAAAATGGTGGAATGAATGGATGTGACGCATCGAAGCCCCACGAAAAAATTTCCGATATGTAATTTCCGATCAAGACTATTAAGCTCCGACGTTTTCCTTGAAACGTCACATATCTTGATAACCAACCCTTAACCCTTCAGCAATTGCACGTCTCCGCCCCATGTCATCGGTCGCATGATCAGTGCTGCGCCGCCCGACGCATTTCTCAATTTTGAGAAAAGAAATCTTCAGAATCTACATTAATCGCCAATCCACAGTCTCCTGATAATTGAACGATCTTGTTTTGAAAATCTGTGTATTCCTATAGACACCCACCCACCCACTTACCCAACCACCCACTCGCCCAGCCAGCCAATCACCCACGCACTCATCCAACCACTCACTCACTCACTCACCCACACCCACCTACCCACCCTCCCACCCACCTACCCACACCCACCCACCCACCCATTTACTCACACACCCACCCATATACTCACACATCCACTCATATACTCCCACACCCACCTACCCACACCAACCCACCCACCCACCCACCCACCCACATCCACCCACCCACCCACCCACTGACACCCACCGATATACTCACACACCCACCTACCCACTCACCCACCCACACACTCAACCCCGCACAGATCTTCTCGCACCTCCTTCCAAACCGTTTAAAATTGGCCCAGATGCATGGATACACGGAAATGCGATTAAATATCGATTTCGCAGATTTGGAGGGAAATCAATAACCACATCGCAAACTAAACAAATGGAAACTAAAAATTCAAGTATTCAAGAATTTCTAAGAAAAACCATCGGAATTTTATGAAGAAAGTATTGTTACGGCTACAGTAAAATGCCAAGCTAATAGCGACCTGACCTTTATCGTCATTTGGATTTACGTCGTAATCGTGGATCTATTGATACGCGGGATCGGCCTGGAGTGATCAATTTTTTAAAATTCTCCAGGTGTATCTGTGTGCTTCTCACGAAAATGCAAAGACTTTTTTCCCGAAAAAAAAACAAATTGTCTAAAGAAAGTGCCTAACACTGCTTTGTCCTAACAGTAATTTTTAGCGAGATAATTGTCCTGGCAAGAAAAAGCAAGAAAGTGCAATTACGAATCGGTAAGGTTTTATGTTGCCTCTCAATGGGTCATGTTCATTCAGCCCAGTGGTTTTTTTTCATACTTTCCTCGCTCAATCCAAATTGTTAGATATATACTGTAGGTTGAAAATAAATTATATGTTCCTACCTTAAACAAGTTTAAGCGTTTGAGAAATTTAAAGAGCATCAGGGAGGAAGGAATAATTTCTGGGAAACTACGAGGCAATTCCTAATTGCTTTAATTCTTCGAGAATAATAATTAAGGTAATCAATAATTAAAAACAAAATTTCGATTCAACATTGCAAGTACTAGAAATTAGAATTTTTCTTCTCATCATAAAGTAAAATTCAAGGTGAAAATTCCTCCCAGTAATGACCTCGTTACTGCAGTTGAACATATAACTGTTAGGCTTAAGGCGATTCATATTCATGATAATGAATAATGAGCTGGATTAAATAAGTATATTATTTAATTGCAGTTGTGGTTATACACTCCTTAACTTACCATAAATGCTCTATTGCAATCAACACACTCGAAGATTGTTCTATAGAAATTCTACATAAAAATAACCATTGCAAAGTTCACCCAAGAATTTCCATAATTTATAAAAGTCAAACGATTGTAGACTTGAAATATAGGGATCTTAGCTCCAGTTTTGAAATGTGTCATCCAAATCAATCTTGTTCGGATAATTGAAAAATCATGTTTTTTCTCAGTGTACTCTTGGATTAAAATTACAATCGCAAAAAAATAAAGATTAAAAATTGATAAAGTTATAGTGAAATGAGTATTAAAGAGTAAGTGGTGATTGAAGTGGCATAATTATGTAGAGCACCCGGAAAACAGCTGAACATTGAGGAACGTCTGCTTGGCTATGCAAAATTTAAAACGATGTCGATATAGAAACTAAGTAGTGCCATTGCACGGAAATACGTCACTGGAGTTAACGGTTAATATGTTTGTACGAGCGATCGCACAACACACGCGTCCAATAGTGACCGACCATTTGGTATAGACCTCATTATAGCTTGCGAGATTTTCAGTCATTTTTTTGCAAGATGAAATATAGGGAAACCAATGGTCCATAGTTGTATCTTTCATGAAGATTTTATTATCTTCTCACTAAGTGGTTTTAAACTCTCAGGTACGGGCTCCGTCTCTGGTACCACCGCCCCCCTCCCCCACCCTCCGTGAACTAATGCTTCATCTTAAACTTGAATGTCTTCGATGATAAAAAATCAGTAGAATTGTGTAGCAACTATCATCCAGGTCAAACTCCTAGCTCCAATTGTCTATATAGTGTCCACAATTGTGCGGCCATAAGTTAGGAAACCGCGTTGTTATTTAGCGCACCGCGAGTTTAGGAAAGGGGGGGGGGGTGATGGGTTACTGAGGGGTTAATGGAAAATGTTATAAGAATTTTTTTTGCCGAGAATTTAATTCGCGACTGAAAAAGTTAATTGTCGAAATTCTCTTCGATGACATAACGGGATATGGGTGTGATACCGTACAGACCGAACGACTGACTTTGAGACCACCGTATGTCCTAAATTATGACATTTAAGTAGGAGAATCATGTGACATGGAATATGTATAGTTGGGAAACGAATAATATTGGACACTTTTTTTTTTATTTCTACGACTATAACAGACACTTACACATATACAGATCCACATAGAGCCACATCCACCCCCCCCCCCACCCAAACACCCACCCACCCCACCCAGTCACCCCCCGCCCCCCCACCCAAACACCCACCCACCCCACCCAGCCACCCCCCGCCTCCCGCCCAAACACCCACCCAGTCACCCCCCGCCCCCACCCAAACACCCCCCCCCCCCCCCCCCCCCCCCCCCCCCCCCCCCCCCCCCCCCCCCCCAACACCCACCCACCCATTTATCCACACCCACCGACACACACACACACACACACACACACACACACACACACACACACACACACACACATCAGATACACACAACTCGTCATGGAATATTTTACTATGGCAAGAACAGTGTTAATCAAATAAAATTGAGAAATTTTTAGGCCCCATTTAGCATACATATTTGCTGAAATGGCTCATATTCATTCATGTTGCAACATCCTTCTGTGTGGATTAAATACTGTATAAAAAACACTCGGGATTTCGGCTGAATTTTTACTTTAGCCTCCATCTCCTAAGTGATCCTAATTTTGGTAAAAAAATCCGGGGACCAAGTTCGAAGAGGGATGCAATAAATCAGCTGGCAGGTAAACTGGGGGGCAAATTTTTCTGAAAAGTAAAAGTGGAGAAGGGTCGCATCAGGTAGATGAAACCACCTGCCGGTCAAAGGGCACAGATTTCTCAGGTTGTTGTCATTCATTTCAGGCTTTTTTGTTAAATTTTTTTTTCCGCGTATTCAGTGAAGATGGTACGAGAACGTAATTGCTAGGGAGATTAATTCTTCAAGTGTGAGTGTCGTAAAACATCTCGAGGGTTCACATTATACTTAACATCGGCAAATTATGTGGCGGGGAATAGTCGAGTTTCCTTTCTCGATAGCACAAGGTGAAGTTCTTTATAGATTCAGTATCTTTGCAACCATGAACTGGAAAAATTATTGGTCATAATTAGAGAAAGATGCAATCTCAGGCGGCTCATTTGGAATTTTTTAATCGCTCGATTTTGCAATGAGCTAGCAGGAAACAACGTTGAAAAATGTGGAATTTGAAATTTGGAAAATTTGAAAAATTTGAAGAATTTGAAAAATTTGAAAAATTTGAAAAATTTGAAAAATTTGAAAAATTTGAAATTTGCAAAATTTGAAATTGAGTTGAAATCTCAACCTAAAAAAATGTGTCATTGAAAAAAATTCCAATTCACCAAAACACTAGAATTTTAAATAAGATAATGCAAAGTTTCGCAGAATAGCGGAAGTTCTCTTCCTCCTGAATTCCAAAAACACACTTATAAATTGCGATAAATAGCTTTGTATTATCTCAGATTGTAAACCATCTCGTGTGATCCACGCTGCACGTATTTCTTTATTTTGTGATTCTGTCTTAAAAAAACAACTCGTAATTGCACGTAACTCGTAACAACCCATCCATCCACCCGCACCCACACACATACCCATTTTTAGATTTTCGGCATCGAGCGTTTTAAAAATTTCAAGTTTTTGAATTTTCTCGATATTAACAATTTTCCAAATTTTTGAAGCTTTTAGTATTTTTCAAATTTCACTTTCATTTTTCAATCTTAGAATTTTTTGGAAGTATCGAAATTTATATGCTGCAGGAGGAAATTAAAAAAAAACACACAGTCATATATATATCGAAAATGTATCAAGAGGCCAAACGCCGAGAAAGCTGAAAATTGTAATTAGAAATTTTCGGTGTCATTGCAATACCATGCCGTTGATTAATTTTCCAATCACCCGCTGAAAAATGATGAATACATAATACTGTAAAATAAGCTCTAAAAAAACTACTAAAAAAAAATACTAAAAAAAAAAAATAAAAAAAAAATGAGGTATTGGTGGGGGGTGTAAGGGATTGGGTGGAAGAAGAAACACCGGCCTCGGTATTGTGGGATGTCGTTTGCCGACTTGTTGAAGATCCGACGTTGGTTGGGCGCTGTATACACGCCACTGTGCCAGTCGCCTGGTGACCGCGACCGGGTTAATAACGAGCGCACTGGCCATGGATTAAGGAAAAAAAGGAAAAAGCACTGATGAATTAATTAAGAGAAGAGAGAGAGAGAGAGAACGACAAAATCGGTGTGTCCGTGTCAGTCTCCCTCCCCGCTAATCTACGCGGTGATAAAGTTCATCATAAATTTGGCTAATTTGAATTTTCCCGCCCGCTACATTACAATTTTTCCACCCTATCCTTACGGTCCCGTGGAATTTTTCAAGTGTTTGGCTTTAGCGCAGGTGTATGAGTGCCCAGTGATATTTCAAAATACACTTCCGGTCTGTTTTTTGTGTTCCAATAATATTTCGAAAGTTGGCGGGCTTAAACTGTAAAGATATATAATTAATTGCGGTACAGTGGCGGAAATTGTTGGCTCTATGTTAAAACTGTGGTGGCACTTGTAAAGCAGTGAAATACATAATTTTTTGTGAACCGGAGCGCGCGATGCCGGTGGCCGAGATGCTGCCGGGCCTCGCTTCCGGTCTCCTTGATTTTCAAAGGCGTAGCACTGGACAATACAGGCGCAATAGAACGTATCAGGAATTGTTTATTGCTATTGTGAGTTTGGTGATTATACAGACGAGTGTCATCGGCGCAATCAAGGGCATTGGTAAATTATTATTTATGTATTCTATACATGCTAAGACGCGGTGATGAAGATGAGAAGTTTGGGGTCGGTGCAAGGATGTAACGTGGGCTTTTGCATAAATTTAAAAAAAAAATGGAGGTTTTGAATTGGTTTTTTTTAATAGCGACGATGAGACATAGAAGGTTATTGGAGGAGAGTTCCAATCAATAGAGTGCAATATCCCGTAAATTCTTTCGGAAGGTTAGATTTTTTTTACTTTCCAAGCTCCTTGGATTTAGAACATAATTTCGTGGTTATATTTTGAGGATGTGTCGTAGACTTCAATCTGTAATTTTATTATGGTCCACATGTCATGCAACACAGTCAATTTTTTTTTATTCTTCAACCGTTATTGTATCGGCTGAAGGGATTAAACTTTCATCCCTAAATCGGGGATATTCACATCACCCAACCGGAAATTGTTGACCCGGAAAGCGATTTTAATTTAAGTTTATTCACCCCGAATTTTTTCAATGATCGTGGATTATTATTATTATTTAGTGCATGTTCTGTATTGGAGATAGTACGAGTGTGAGACTTTGTTTGGTGGATATTTTGCGAAATATTTGTGGGACATTCATATCAAGTGCTTTGAGCCATTTATTCAAGAGAACGAGTAACTTCCGGAAGTCGCCGAACGAAACTTCTGGAGGACCTAAAATTTTTATGATTCGACCGAGTGTGAGCAATTCTTGTTACAAGGACAAGATATTTCCATTCGTTATTTTTCAATTTTTTTCACATTTTGTGTGTATGTGTGTGTGTGTGCGTCTATATATTTGTGCCCGAAATTTTGAGCGCGGTTTCCTCACGAACTCGCTCAGGACGTTCTCTCTCCTGGGAGAACCGTTGGAGGCACAAAAAAATATATATAACAAAAGTTGTTCCACGTGTAAAAACGCACATTTTAGGTCATATGACTGTTCACGCTAGCTTGGATAATTAGTGAGATATTGCAAATTGTTGCTAAAAAAATGAACAAAATTGATCAATTTTCCGAAGGAGCTGATCTACGGGCGCGTCTGTGTGTGTATGTGTTCATTATAACTCCCCCCTAGTTTTTATTGGTTTCAATTTTCTTCTGAGCCTTTTGAACACCCTACTAGAAATTGAATGTCGCATAGACCTCGCCGCGGTATTGCACCGCGGTACTCAATGTTAATGTTAGCCACTTCGGCTGAATGCCGCAGAATTTCGTCCAATTTCCACTAGAGCATAGTTGACCGATTCCTAAGTTCAGATTTTGTTGCAGACAATTGTATGAAGGCAACATATGAATAGCTCCCATTCAATGACTTGAATCTAATTGAAAGAGATCAAGAGAATTGGTGGAGACCAACAAACGACGTTAGTTAATTTGTCGTAGCTGCAAACGTTTCATTAATTATTTTAGCTTCTTCAGGGGCTCGAAGCGATATGATATGAACACACGAACATCTGTCAACATGGACTCGATCATAACGTTAATGTGTCGGTATTTTTTTCTAGGCGGAAAAAAAATAGTTCCATTAAAAATTACTGGCCTTTCTCGGTAATCGCGGGACAGGAATAGAGTTGACAAGTAGCTTAGGAGAATTCCAAAGATGAGATAAAATCGTAGGGTGGTGCACTAATTCCAGGGAGGTCTATCGATTTTTCGTTGGCATACCGATTTTTGGCGCATGCGCTCTAGTTTCTGGAATATCGAAACTATATGCATCGGTTATGTTTTTAGTTAGGAGAAATGAAATAATCTGCGCGAAAAGCGTGAGCCTAACCTCGCTCCGCTCCAGAGATACCGATTCTTCGAGTCAGGATCATCAATTTTTGACGCATGCGCTCCAGTCTCTAGCATATTCTCAGCAATTTGTTCTTTGATTGCACGCAAAAAAATCAGGTGCATCCATCGTTTATGTTTTAGTCAGGAGGATAAAATAATCTGCGCAATTTGCGCGCGAAAACCGCGGTCCTAACCTCGCTCCGCTCACTCAAATCGCGCCTTTCAAATATCGATATCGAGATCAAGAAAGCTCTTCAGACAAATGATGGACCTCAAGAGCAATCCCGAGCAATCATTTTCTCCTCTTTCATCATAAAGTACAATTTTCGAGATTTTCGGGAATGTCCTACAAAATTTTCCCGCGTGTCGCTGCCGATTTTTTCAATACCTCGACGCGATCGGTTTGGTCATACGATTTTCTATTACGAATTAATTTCTTTGAAATTAGAAACAAATATTTGTTGAGCCCAAAGGAGACATCTACGTCATGCTGCCACGTTGTATCTTTCCTCCGAAAAATCGGTTTTTCGTCTACGGCAAGGACGGGAAAAATTCTGAAGAGGGATGGGTGCCCGAGGGGCCAGGGGGGGGGGGGTGGATTTTGAGGTGAGGGGCACCGGAGTCCAAGGTAAAACCTGACTATCTCAAAATATCGTAATAGTCTTATACGAGAGCGGTGTATTTCTTCGTCTCACTCCAACGAAAACCGGTTTCTCGTCAAGGGGCCCTGCCACGAACATCCTCTGGTCTTCACGCGTGCTTCATACGTAGAAGTCGACACAGATTCACCTCTGGGATCATAGTCAAACTATTTTGGTACCTTCTTGTTTCCTCTACCCCGTGTGCATAATCTCATTCCTTTCTCTTTGTTGTCGTGATGTCATCCTGGGAGAGATTGGTCCATGGAACAGTTATCTTATCGACTTTAATCAATATTTTTTCACCAACGAACGGGGATTTTTTTTTTGTGAATAATCAAAAGCTGATGGGGAGGAAGGAATGGGACAGACGGCTTCGGAGTATTAGAAAACTGGAACCATGAAGATCGGAAATTGTAAGACCAATTGTCATCTTGTCTCGCCTTGAGGATCGAGAATGCAATCCAATCTCGTATTGTCTCGTCTTGTCTCGATTTTTTTCATTTTTCAAGTGCTGCTTCAGAACGACTCTTTTCAAAGGCTGGTTTATTAATACGATAACACAGGAATCGATTGAGTGATACTCATGCGGAAATACTTCTGTACCTTCATTCTTGGCTCCAGTGTTCATTAACACCAAAATTGAAAAGTGCCATCAAATATCTGTTGTAATTATTGAGAAAGAAAATATTGCCAATAAGTAGGTGTTCATGTTGGTAGTTATATTGACGGAAATATATCTTCAAATTTTTACACTGTTTGAATAAATGAAATTTTCTAAATGTGTGAACAATTTGTTATCATCATTATTATTTCTTAAGGTCACCATGAATTCGCGAAAAAATCATTAGTTTGTGAGTGAAATTGATTGGTTTAAAACCATTTTTTTTCCAATTCTTGCACTTCAAATATTCTCAAAATTTAGCGAAAAATAAGAATTGTCCTGTCGCCATCCAATCAACTGAATAAATGAATCGGATCTGGAGATTCCAGACCTATTTGATATATGTGAGAAATTCCAGGTCTTACCTCATTTCAAATCTTTCATTGTTGGAATATTCACATAATTTTCGTTTTGTTTGAATCACTAGACTGAGATTCATTATCCTTACAATTTTCCCTACTTTGTTAATTAAAATTTCCATATTTTTCAATGTAAATATTCTGTTTGTTTACATGAAAATCTGTGTATTTTGTTCATAAAGTGATTAACGAGAACCGCTGTTCTTATTCATCTAGGACAGAAAGCAATTGGTTCTTTTATTTTATTCATTTAAAGTGCTGAAATCTACACATGCAATTTGCTTATTCACATTGTAAATTACTTTTATTATATTCGACAGTATAACAAATCAATTTACACGATTCGCCGATTTTAACATTTCAACAGTAACCCAGCTTAAACTTTAATGTTAGATTCCCTCAAAAATTGACATATTTCTTCCACACATTTGAGGTCAGCTGCATGTGCAGAATTTTTTTCATGTATAGACCGGGTGAGGGGGGGGGGGAGGAGCATGTTCTCCCCATGCAGAATTTGTTCCGTTGCTGTTAAAATTTTGGACAATGGCATAAGATATGCTGAAAGTCGGTGAGTTGGGCTCCTCAACGACTCGGATCATTGATAATGCCAGCTTTGTGCAAGGAGTCTCCAAACAGCCACCCACACACTCACCCGCCCAACCACACCTCATCCACCCACCCAACCACACCGCATCCACCCACCCAACCACACCGCATCCACACGCCCTCCCACCCAATCACGCAGCCACCTTTCAAACACACACACACACACACCAACCCCCCCCCCCCCCAACCCACACACACATACGCTCACACACCGGGACATACACCACTACACACAGAATGGTATTGACTGATATCTGACAAACCCATGATTCTTCACCCAATAAATTAAAATTTCAACTTCAATATTGACTTACAAATCCCTACATCCACCATATTTCTATCTTGTTCTCTTGGCGCATGTCTGAGACATTTTATCAGTTCATTTCCCCCCTCCCTCCTCCCACCACCACTCGTTTCAAAGCATTCAGAATGTTTACATTCGACTTATGCATTTAAGGAGAGAGATACTTGTGAACGTATCGGCTCTGGTGTTTTCAGGGACGAAATGATAATATTTTATTGCATTCTTTTGTTTGTAGTAACTTTGTGCATAGCATTTTGCAGTACGTTGTGCGATTAGTGCGGACAAAAGGCGAAAAAAAAAAGTGATTAGAACTGTAGGATGGGGTGGGAGGGCAGTGGGTGGGGGCGCGGGGGGGGGGGGTATGGAGGCCACGTGGATGCATGAACTTTATCATCTGGCGTGACCGTGACACGCCCGCGCGCGAAGCAATGACCCAATCAATTGGCGGAAATGCGATACTTGTTTTCATTCATTGTAATTTTACGT
This sequence comes from Asobara japonica, assembly GCA_026005395.1. Taxonomy (NCBI): domain Eukaryota; kingdom Metazoa; phylum Arthropoda; class Insecta; order Hymenoptera; family Braconidae; genus Asobara; species Asobara japonica. Next base: position 1,525,386 of record BQMI01000176.1, on the reverse strand, counting down.
GAAGTTTTTTTTTATGAAATGTCATTTGCAAGGTATTTCCTGGGTGCCATGGGCGAAGTGCAGGTGGAGCCTTGGGGCTGCATGTGACAGGTGCCTTGTACAAATTTGAAGATATATTTCTGTCAATATAACTACGAAAATGGACACCCACTTTTTGGCAATATTTTCTGTCTCAATAATTACAACGGATATTTGATGGCGCTTTTCAATTTTGGTGTTAATGAACGCTGGAACCAAGAATGAAGGCACAGAAGCATTTCAGCATGAATATCACTCAATCAATTCCTGTGTTTTCGTATTAATAAATCAGCCTTTGAAAAGAGTCGTTCTGAAGCAGCACTTGAAAAATGAAATAAATCGAGATAAGACGAGACACTATGAGATTGGATTGCATTCTCGATCCTCGAGACGAAACGAGATGACAATTGGTTTTATATTTCCGATATAAGATGAGAGAGCGTAACTCAATCTCAGGCTCCTCAAAATTTGTACGAGAGTTGGGAATTTCAAAAATTTTGACAAACAAAAAATTGTCACTATGTTCTAAAAAAATATCTTCCCACATGTTCGAACAACTGTTCCACTTTTTAGTGCCTATCTATGCGCGGAATTTTTTAATTCGTTTATCATTTCTACTTAGCAAGTCTTATTCACATGTTCAAGATGATACGGCCTCTCATTGTTGCATTCAATTGCCTTCTCATGATTTATCACTACTTCATTAATCATTCATAATTTATTATTACTTTCATTCACGTACGAACGCGATCTAATTGGAGGTTAATGCACAATCTATCAGAAATGGACGTCATATTAAAAAGGACTTAAGTCACTGTTATTATCACTATTATTGTCCATTCACTTCACCCAAATGCATATATGTATACAGTGAATGTGAACATTTTACATACATATGCTGTATGAGTATTTGCGAGCATCTACATAAAAAGGGCCCACGTTGTCGGACGGTCAAATAGCACAATCAAATGCAAAAAAAAAATAATTTCAGTGGAATCTTTTCAAGCGGAAGACTCAAGCATTCCAGAATACTGAATTCGACAAAGTGGGCCCTTTTCATATTGCCGGCCATATTTAATGCTCTTACCCGGTATTAAGATTATTAAAATGAACTGAATCGTTTGAGCAAGAAAATCGGAATAATCTGCAAGAATAGTGTCTTGCCGAAGGATCTTGGTGCAAAAGAGCGTAACGTAGCCGCTACTTCATTAAATTGTTCCTAATTATTGACTGCAAGGCCAGCCAAAACGATCCAGTTTATTCATTATTACGGTTGAAGAATTACCCCCATCTTTGAATTAATATTAATATAGCATGATGGATGGTTTCATCCTCCATTCCATTACCCGCAGCATACCGACATACGCGGGGAAAAAAGTTTGGTAAAAATTACCCTGCTGTTTGGGAGAGCTGTGACGGGCACTGGTCAATTTTTTTCCTTCCATCCGGAAATGTGGCTGAAGCTACTGAGTGGAAAACAATTTTTATTCTTCGATGGATCAATTTGAACTGGATAAGTCAAGAGTACTTGAGTGCAATAATTTTCATATGGAAGTGTGGTAAAGTGTACTGCTATGGTAATTTTATCCTACCGGTATAGTAGTTTTCTTCAGATGAATATTATGTCTCACGGAAACTGTTGGGGAATTTTCGACCCCGGAAAATTCATTTGCAAATGCTTTGGTTATCGATCAATCAACCAATCAATCAGTCAATCAATGAGTCCATTAATCAGCCAATCAATCAATCAATCAATTAGTCAATCAATTATTCAACTAGTCAGTCAATCAATCAGTCAATCAATCAATCAGTCAATCAATCAGTCAATCAATCAGTCAATCAATCAGTCAATCAATCAGTCAATCAGTCAATCAGTCAATCAATCAGTCAATCAATCAGTCAATCAATCAGTCAATCAATCAGTCAATCAGTCAGTCAATCAATCAGTCAATTAATCAGTGAATCAATCAGTCAATCAATCAGTCAATCAATCAGTCAATCAATCAGTCAATCAATCAGTCAATCAATCAGTCAATCAATCAGTCAATCAATCAGTCAATCAATCAGTCAATCAATCAATCAGTGAATCAATCAGTCAATCAATCAGTCAATCAATCAGTCAATTCATCAGTCAATCAATCAGTCAATCAATCAGCCAATCAATCAGCCAATCAATCAGCCAATCAATCAGCCAATCAATCAGTCAATCAATCAATTTCTCATGTACAGGCATCAGAATGGATTAGTGATGTTAGCACTTGCACTTGAATTTCTCCAAGTTCAAATCCCCGCTTGACTAAGAATTTGTTTGATTGGTGCGATGGGCGGGATGCTTCTCATTCAGTAGGCACCTGTGAATTCACATGTCTTATCATGCGAATGCCATGCATAATATTCTCCATAAGCCCACATATCCTTGAAAGATCAAAGGCGTTAAAGATAATAAGAAAACAAATTGTCACGTAGGTGATATCTATGTATCTATCTATGTTATTTTTTCCTAGAAAAAGTTTTGTAACGAATTTTGTCTATCTCTTTTGGGTTCAGAAATACTCGCCAAAAACCATATTTAGACTAGTACAGATATATGCTAAACATGTGCATGTGAATTTACGAATGAGTCCACTGGAAGCCTACATCAATTCTCAACTTGCAAATTGAAACATATGTGATTTGTAAATTTCCTTTAGAAGAGTTTTCAATGAAAATGGTTCACTTTTACTGACCAGTTGAAGACACATTTCCTTGAATTCAATGCCTGGTCTTTGATACGTGGTACTGTTTTTTTTTTCGATGTGGAAGAAGCTGATGTTTACCAAGAAATGCATCATGTGCATCATGCGCATGTCGCCGATCTCACGTGCACGTGCATTCAGGAAGTAAATTAAAAAAAAACCCCTTCATACGAGCCCACTGACCCATAGACAGTGCCATGTGATGCACAAGCTTTTTCCACAATTTTTTCACCCTCTTTACGGTATGGTTCCATTTATGCTGCATTCCTTTGTTACTTGGGTTCTATTCAACGGTGAAAGTTCTCACCCAATTCTCGCATTGACTCACGTACCGTCTGATTAGTCTTTGAGATGGATTCATTGTGTTTCTCCTGGGATTGTCCACGGTTTTTTTTTCTCTCTTGAGGCGTAGTTGGGCCCAAAGGCTCACGAGAGCTGTTATATTTTTGGTATTTTGGTTTTGCGGAATTTGCAAATTTTGGAATTTTTTGGAATTTTTTGGAATTTTTTGGAATTTTTTGGAATTTGTTGGAATTTTTTGGAATTTTTTGGAATTTTTCGGAATTTTTTTTGTGTATGCACAGATTTTTGGAATTTTTTTTTTTGGTGAATGCCCAAATTAAAATTTTTTTTACGTAATTCAAAGATTGATAGTTTTAGAAAATTTTGGGTTTTTTCTCAAATTTTCAAGAAAATTCCAAATGCTTCCAAAATTTTCAGTGTCGTTTTTGAGATGATATTTGCGCAATTTTCAAGAATTTTCCAAGTTTTGACGCTCTAAGGCATTTTTGATGTTGTGCAGCTTGCAGTTTTTGAATTAAAATTTTTTTCAAGTACCAAAAATGGAAATTTAAAATTTCTAGTGTTCTTCAAATTTTCTCAATTTTTCATTTTCTCGAGCATTAAAATTTTATCGCAATTTTTTTAGAATCTAGTTTGCTTGAAATCAATCCAAATTAGTACAAGGAGTAAGTTGCCAAAAAACGTTTCGTAAAAATTAGAAGACGGAATGGAATTTTTACATATCGTCATGTAAATTTTACGTTCTCAAGAGAAATTACGCAAGTGTTCGGCACTTTATCAGTAACGAACTTGAAGGTTCACATATTGTTACGTATAACGCAAACTTGAACTTTTTTTGGCGTTGTTTTTGAGATGAAATCGTTGGGTTTCGCTCAGGATTGTCCACATTTTTTTTACGGACTCGAGTCCAGGTTTTCTCGGTAGTTGGCTTATCCTTGAGGCGTGATGGATAAGGGGAACAATTTATTCCCGACATACACAATGTACAAATGAGTTTCTTTCGCATTCCACGGAGGCAAACGCCGAGGTTTTACGATCGCAAAGCGTCGGTGAAGGTTCGACGGTAACGGGGGACAAGGGTGTCACGAGCAGTGCCGCTATTCGATTTTTTATTCAGGCGTCGTTCCACGTGGTGCCGGTGGTATCATTGGGCTCTTGAGTGGCCGAGGGCATACCTAGGGCCCTAGTAAAAAGGGACATTTCTCGGTTTTTTTTTAAGTGAAACTTCTTAGCCAAGTTCCGACGTTTAATGCCTGCAAATGGGCTACAATGGAGAGACCCCGTAAAACACTGAGAAATCTGATAACAAATGCATTTTTTTTCGGAGATTTTTGGGAGGATTATAAATGGTGAAAATGGAAAAAATTGAAAAAAATTGACCAGTTTGAAAAAAATTTTGAGGGGCCAAAATTTGGCGAGTTTCAAAAATTTACAACACGTTACGAAAATTTTTCGAAATGTCGACTAACTAAGCCTCAATAAAATTGGAGAACGTTGGACAACTTCAACAAAATATTTGAAAAGGTTTACGAGCTGGTAATTAGATAGATGAGCCATATGGCAGGTGCTCAAGGTTGTACAAAACTCCGAGATTGAAATGATTTTCAAACTTCAAAAATTTTAGGAAATTTTTTAAAAATTGTGAAATGTTTCAAAGTATAGGAATGCCGAAATATAGAATTGAAATTGGGGAATTGGGAGTTGGGAATTGAGAATGGGATTCTCTGAATTCGTACAGATGAGCAATCAGAACCATTGCTGCATAAGAGGCTCATTATTCATTCAGAAATTAAACCGACAATATCAACAATGTCAATTCTAGTAAAGTACCAAAATAGAAAAAAATAGGGGTGGTGGAAAAACGGCGTTAAAAGAAAAGGGTAGATAAGAAAGATATCTCAACTCCCGGTTCATATCTAATCCCCTGTTTTATCGAAGTTCAATGTGCCTTCGCATAATCCGTATTTATTTTATTGATAATCAATTCCGGTGGTTATGTTGTTAGACTCAGAAGTACATCCGATGTTCCCTCTACGAGAAACGAAAACTAATAAATTTTTTTCAATCAGTTTTTTTGGAAATTTTAAAGCTACTCTTTCAAAAATTCCTAAAGATTTTTAATCCAAATTTTTTTCTAACAAGCAATCATTAGAGATTTTCAAAAATCAAGCATCTATCTCACACACACACACACACACACACACACCCGGAAGTTAATGTCGAGGGTCTCACTTACATCCCGTTTATTTTTTTTTCATAATATCCAAGAATATCCCCAAATGTTAAAGACTCTTAATAGTCTCTCCTGAATTGCACATTGTAAATTACGGTTCAGTAAATTCATAAGAAAATTGAATATAGCGTGGACCATAAACTATATTGATACGGTATATGATTAAATATATGCGAGCGTTGCAAAAAGTTGGTATGCGTGGATGCAAAGGAGAAACAGTATGTGCCCAGAAAGTAGGAGGACGTGGGTTCAAAACCCACTCGTTCGATCTAGTATCCATTTTTGTGTTGGAATGATGATAATTCCAATAGTCCATCGTTGATTAGCACTCAGAGGAGCATAAATTAACGTCAAATGACAATGAAAAAAAAACGATAATAAATATGACATTGGTGAATGGAATTTCCGATTTTGAGTAAATTTGGGAGCCAACGGGTCCCATATATACATATATTGTTTTAATATATATCACTCGGTTGGAAAACTTGGAATGATGTCGCAAGTTACAAATTGCGCAATACCCTTAAACAGCCTCAACTCCAATTGAATATAAATTTGACGAAAGCTGGGGGGGGGGGGGGGGGGGACATTATTAAATGGGCGGATTGAATTAAGTTAGTGGCCAAAAGCATCGACCTCTAAGATAGGAGAGCATCACTTCAGATCCCATGAATTCCATATACAGTCAACTCCCCCACCAGTGCACGTCCCACAAGTTGATGGATCCCTATAGTTACTATCGTCATGACCCCACCACTCACTACCGCTTCAATCGCCGCCTCCCCACCACTGTGCAAATGGTCCCGCCTGACTTTGAATGCTACCTCACTGCGCTTACTAGCATCCGAGAGTGGGGGAAGTAGGGGAGGGTCACTTGTGGGACAGGGCGGTGGAGCGTCCGGTCCCGCGCAGTGCACTAGTGGCAGCCCCCTCCACCATGTTGACGCGCATGAGCGAGAGAGAGAGCGTGCGTTTTAGATGGAGAGCCATAATTCTGGCCCTAGGAGTGGGGGAAATTTGCTTCCCCGCCAAAAGGAGAAGTGACATCTTATGGAGTAGTATTCATTTTTCTCGACTCTCTTCGCTCCCGTTATTGGGAAATTTGATCAGGTTATGATAACGGAATTACGGAAACTTGAAAATCATACTAACTAATTGTTAACTTCTAACGTTTCGCTTATCATTCGCGTTTCGTCAGGTTCTGGAACCAAATAAAATCATTATTTGTACAAAAATGCTAGAAGTGAAAATGGTAAGGGCTTCTTTTCTGTTAACGACCTCGTCTGATTGGGATGTGGAGGTGATTAGGAGTTTTAGAAATGATTAGATGTCCCCATCAAACTACGGGACAGGATTTTTTTTTTTTGAAAAATACCAAAATTCATTAAGGAAGCCAGAAGCTTAAATGATAAGCCAAATCCCATCAGAATTTGCAAAAATAGTTAGATGTCCCCATCAAACTATGGGACAGCTAGTATTGATATTTCGATTTGATATAATTTTATGAATTCATTCTTTCAATTGCGAACAAATTTGGGAACGTTTTCCTGATGCACATGTATATATAGGTGTACACATTAAATCTGTGTCACGTCAATTGACGGATATACTCATTTAAAGCCCTTGACTTATTAACTCACAAATTGGAAATTACGTTAAGCTCATTCAAAATTCAAATTGAATAAAAAACTATTATATCTTTTTGCGTTTGAGGAGAATTTCCCGAGATGAAAAACCCGGGGGAAATGGTTAGGCGCAAGTGACCGTTAGATGTGCCTAATTTTAAATCTCAATCAGTCGGGACAACAAAATAGAGTAATTGGTTTTTGCTGCGGGTGAAAAAGAAACAAGGCGCGTTGAGGGGGAGGGGGGATGTCTCCTTGGAGATAGCACTCTTCAGGTTGACTGTTTGTGCAGGTACGGTTGGGCATACGTTGGAGGTAGACGGACCAGGCCTCGCTTAGTTCATTGACCTGGGACTAGCGGCCGAGCGGATAGCGGGACCCTGGCTCCAATGGTCCCGTCCCGATCGCGCTCACTCGACTCTTTTACTTTTTTCTGTTTTTTTTTTCACTCCGTACACCTTACGTATATGTAGATTCCGAACGCCACATCTGCCTGATTACGTGGGTGGTTCAATTAAATTTAAATGCCGATTTTTTATTCATGCGAAGGATCCGCAGTGGTGAAAAGGAAATGGAGATTTTTTTAAATTTTTGACATTCCTCGATTTTTTGGAGATTTTTGGGATTTGTTGGATTTGGAAAATTTTTGAGAACAAACAAATTTTTCTTACTTTCAGTTTGCTCTTTCCAAATTTGGGAAAGCGTCTCGTTTCCTTTTTGAATTTTTCACATTTTCATAAAAAATGGTTTTTGGAAAAATTGAAGAAAAGTTTTTGAAATAATGATAAATTTATACATTTTTGTAATCTGACATTGTTGGACCTTCAAAAAATGTAAAATTTCACTTTGATTTTTACTTTTTGAAAATCTTTAGGTGTCAAAAGTTGCGCTATTTTGAATTTTTTTGAAATTCCAACAGTTTATATTTCTGAATGGAAATTATAGGTAGTTGAAAATTCTTTGAAATCTAGGTTTTAATTTTTGTGAAATTTGTTGAAATTTGGGGAGTTCTAGAAAGTTTTCTCATGGAATTACGACATTTCGATGTTTTTTAAAAAAAACTACAGCACGTAAAAATAATTTCAAATTCGAAATCACATTCTTTAGTAAATTTTCAAGTGTACGTTTAAACCTTGAAATATCAACCAAGGTTCTCATTAACTTAATTAATACGTTCTCACTTCTTTTTCCTTTCTTCCCTTCATACACCGTATGTGCATGAAGATAAAAGTATGATAAAATTTCCCCGTACCGTTCGGCAAAACCATAGGATGAGTCATGCATTACATTTTTTTTCTCTAGCTATAGTAGAAATCACCGATTGATAAACAATCAGAAAAAAAATTTTCATTCATTTGAATTTTCAATTTTCAATTTTCAATTTTCAGTTTTCAATTTTCAATGCTCAACTTTCAATTTTCAATTTTCAATTTTCAATTTTCAATTTTCAATTTTCGATTTTCAATTTTCAATTTTCAATTTTCAATCTTCAATTTTCGATTTTCAATGTTCAATTTTCAATTTTCAATTTTCAATTTTCAATCTTCAATTTTCGATTTTCAATTTTCAATTTTCAATCTTCAATTTTCGATTTTCAATTTTCAATTTTCAATTTTCAATTTTCAATTTTCAATTTTCAACTTTCAATTTTCAATTTTCAATTTTCAATGTCCAATTTTCCATTTTCAATTTTCAATCTTCAATTTTCGATTTTCAATTTTCTATTTTCAATTTTCAATTTTCAATTTTCAATTTTCAATTTTCAAATTCCAATTTCCAATTTCCAATTTCCAATTTCCAATTTCCAATTTCCAATTTCCAATTTCCAATTTCCCATTTCCAATTTTCAATTTCCAATTTTCCAATTTGCCCCTGACTGTCGCCTGGGAATCAGTAATGCATACTTACCAACGTCGAAACTGAGAAAATCGCCACGGAAGAATGTTCCCCGCGCTGTGAATCTGGGGATTTTTACCTCGCGCAGTTGCCACGGCGCCTGCGTCGCGACCATCAACCTGCGCGCGCTGAAGGTCCTTAGAACCACAACCCGGATCTATTTGGCGATTATGAGGTATCGCCTCAGACTGCAATCTCTCACTCGCCAAAAAATCTTCAGCCTCTGATTTACGAGAAGTAGCAGTATAGTTGCGACATGTAAACAAGGCTCATAATCTAGCTTTGCTAAACGAAGGGTAATTTTTATAAAACTCCTCATGTCGTCCCCAGCTATCACGTAGGCGGGTATTGATGTGGGTATTGATGTCTAGGCTGGATGGGAAAAGTGAGACGATCATTCGGCGAAATGAGACTTGGAGATTTAAACATGAGTGACTCGACTCTTCGCCCACACAAAAGAAACGAAAAGACGGAGATATTAAAGCAGAAGGGATTTATTTCATCACTTTAAACGTTTGTGTCTAGAATCCTTAAATTTTTTTTTCACTTTAACCCGTTCCTTTTTCCCAAGCTCATCTTTCCTAAATTTGTACTTTTTTTCCCTAGATTCCCTAGATGTTTTGTGGTCTTTCCGCACTCTGCGCCTAGACTAATAACATTTCGTAGAATCTGTGAAAAAATATGGCTTTGGTACAAAATTAAAGCTCGGAGATATTGCCAGGTCGGAAATTAGGTCTCCGCGACAGATAATCAGTGATAACGACCTAATTCGGCTAACGAAGAACCGGTAGCGGTCCCCCGGATTTCCCCTCCGTAATCGCACAATATACCTGTTTTTCATTACAGTAATTCGATCCTTATCGCTCATTATTATTATCTATTTCGCAGACTTAATTTCCGACCTGGTAAAATTTCTACATTTTCATTTGCAACCAATGATGTTTTTTTTTTTAAACATTGTATGGAGGGGAACGAAATATCTAGGGGAAAAGTGAAAAATTGGAGGAATTTCCGCTTCAATGCGTACGAAAGCGATAATATTTCCGCAAAAGAGTTTTTTGCAAGCTCCACCAAACCGTGTTGCGTTAATCTGAGAATATCGGCGGTAATGGTCGCGTGGTTAGGACATCGGCCATTGGCGCCCGGGGTCCACGGATCGAGTCCCCGTCCGGGGGAATCCCCGGGCAGTATGGCCGGGCGGAATTGTCCAGGCTCTAACGCATACGGATTCATCGAGAATGGGAGTTTCGTAAAAGAAGCGGCGGTACAAAGTGAGGTTCTCAATTGTTTCGGAAAAGTCGGATAAATTCCAGAAACTTCACTTTTCTTGATTGCGGAAGAGAAGGAACCGGCGAAACAACAGAGTTAAGTTAGTTTTCCTACTCAAGGAAAGATTAGTCCGCAGGGAACTTGAATACTTGTAACAGTTCAAGAGTTGAACATTGTTTTGAAATTTCCAAGTTTTTACAAAGTTTCAATGTTTTCATAATTTTGCCAAATTTTGAAAGTCTGTCAAATTTTCCTCAAATTTTGAGTATTTGAAAATTTTTATAAATTTTGAAAATTTTGCAAATTTTGAAAAGTTTGCAAATTTTGCAATTTTTGCAAATTTTGCAAATTTTGCAAGTTTTGCAAATTTTGCCTATTTTGAAAATTTTGCAAATTTTGCAAATTTTCCAAATTTTCCAAATTTTAAAATGTTCCACATGTTTCCAGTCATCCAAATTTTCGAAAGTATGAAAAAATTAAATACTTTTTTCCCTTCCGCCAACTCCTGAATGTACAAAACACTTCAAAATTCCCAAAAATTTTGTTAAAATTTGTGAAATTCAAAACCTGCAACTATGTTCACAACGTTTAAATCTCTCACTAATTATTGTCTCGAAGTCCCACTTTTATCGCATGTACATGTACGCGCACATGTTTTTTTTTTCTGTGTCGCTAAACTTGGAAATATCCATTTTTGTTGAGTCAATTTTCACGTAAGAGCCTTGTTGATTTTTTACATCTTCTTATTCAGTCAACTTTCTATTAGCCAAGGGCACTCATTATTATTTCCCATTAACGAATAACAGTACATCAATCTCCCATGATGAGAAGCGATGAGCAAGGATAACCTTCGATACGCAACGCAACCGATACCTCTTCAATACTTTTTACATTGCATTATTCACTCATACGCTGTTCACAACATAGATCAGAAAAATGGATAATGCATTACTGGGACCATTTTTCTATCGACAACTTACAAAAATTCTGAAGAGTTTGAGAATTTCACAACTTTCAAAATTTCGAAAAACTGAGAAAAAAATTTGAAAATTTCCAAAAAGTCCAGAATTTGGAAAATTTTGGGAAGCTTACAACCGCCCAACCAACCGCCCACACCCATCCACCACCCACCCGCCCACACCCACCCACCACCCACCCGCCCACACCCACCCACCACCCGCCCACACCCACCCGCCCACCCACACCCACCCACCCACCCACCCACACCCACCCACCCACCCACCCCCACCCCCACACCCACACCCATTCACCACCTGCACCAACACGCACATACATACACACACACACACGTCGTTTCGAAAACGTTCAGGATATGATCAATTTTTGACTTTTTCAAATCGGACCCATTGCAAAAATTTGCCCTGTCGGGAAGTTTATAAAAACGTTATTCCTAAATTTGAAGGAATTAGAAAATTGCAGAAAAGTGAATCTAAAATTTCTCGAACTGCTAAAACTTTTGTAATGACAAAAATTTCCATTATTTTACCAAATTTTTGAAAAAAAAACGAAAATTTACATTCTTGAAAATTCGAAGAATGGCATGAAATTCCACAAATTTACAAAATCTGTCTAATCATGAGAAAGAGCAAACTCATGTCCAAGCCCCTCGTACATACCACCTGTTGAATCTCTAGCACCGAAGAAGCGCCGGCTCCTATTCTCGTCACTAGCACAGGTGAAAGCTAGTGTTTTTCCCACGTAAAAAAGTCTCCCCCTCCCCCTCGCCCCTTTCCATGAATGCGACATCAATTGCACGACAATTCTCGTATCTCGAGTCAATAGAACTTCACTCCAAATGACTTTTTCAATGTTGCTCACGAGTGCATAGAATTGTCCGCCGCGCAAATGTTTATTAAGGAAAGAATAATTACATTTCTCCATTATTGGGCTTTCATATCCTCATTAGCCATTACAATCCTTTATAATTATTTATAATTAGTTATAATTATTTGCAATTATTCGTCCCGAATCAGGGAATTACTTTGCACAATCCCGTGGAGAGGTGGGTGGGCGGGTGGCGCGGGGGGAATGGGGGAGGGGGGGGGGGGGTAAAAAAAGGCGGGAAAATGCAAAATTGCTGACAAGTTGGGTCGAGCGCATTTCGCAATTTCTCGACGACAAATTTGGTGTACGACTTTTGTCGCTGGTACCCCAAGCACACGAAATGTCGTTGACCTTTCTTCTCATTCCAGTTGGTAAATCCAGTCGTGTCATTTATACCTGTTAGCCTGTTAGTCGACGCGCGGCGTTGCAGAGCTGCTTTTATTTTTTTTTTATGTTAAAATTGATGTTTATCAGCTGACTGTGTTTTTGTTGCATTCTATAACGGAGTGATTAGGAAGGTTGATGAGTAGCGCATGTAATTTTTTATGGGAAAGTTGGCAATTTGAAGAAGTAGGCCATTTTTTATTTTAAATTCTTGGAAGTAAAAAAACAGTTTTCAAAAATTTTGAAGTATCCAAAATTTTTCAGAAATTTGAAATTTTTCGAATTTTTAGTTTCCAAACTTTTCTAAAATTTTGAAGTTCCCAAAATTTTTTAAAATCTTGAAGTTCCAAAAATTTTCTGACATTTTGAAATTCCCAAAATTTTCTGGAATTTTGAAGTTCAAAACATTTTGTAAAATCTTGAAGTTCCCAAAATTTTCAAAAATTGTGAAGTTTCAATTCAAATTTTTAGATACTTTTGCTTTTCTGGAAGTTCATACATTTGTCGAAAAAAAAAATTAGGATTTGAAGAGGACTTGAAGTTTTGGAAATGTTGAGGAAAAAAAAAATTGAAAAACACAAATTTTTCAAAATTGCCAAAATTTTGAAAACTTTTGAAATGTGGCACATGATTTTTGGAATTATAAAAAATCTAATTGGGGTGGTAAAGATCATGAGATATTGAAGAACACAATAACACTGCTGGTTAAATTGGCACAAAAGTGACGTTTCGCTGGATTATTTTATCTTCTTCAGGCTCTGGAAAGCACAATATACAGACAAATAAATGTTACCCAGCATCAGCATAGATGATATTACTTTTTTATACTATATATAAGTGGGTCGAAATAAAAATGTTAGAAATTTCACAACAGCTTCTCATACTTCGAAATTCGCAGAATTTTTTCCCAATCTTTTGAAACGGGGAATTCCGGAATTTTGCAGAACTAAAAATTTGGATATATTGAAAAATTAAGAAACCTCAGTAATGTCGAAATTTCCGTTACGAAAATTTCTAAAATTGACAGTTTCTGTAAGACTTTCAAATCCCATTTTTTCATATTTTCCTTTTGTTTTTTGGCGCTGCATTTTGCTTTTTTTTTTAAATTTTGTTTATCCGCCAACATATTTTTGTTTTTGTTCCCCGGGCATGATTAGCTGGCAGTTTGACGATAAAAGCGTACAAATTCAATTGAAGTTAACGCCCGGCCAGCGAGAACGGACACTGGCCACTTCCTCCCATTGACAAGGCATAATACGGAGCGCTTGATGTATTCTTTTCCTTTCACCTGTTGACTCCATTCATCTTTCCCCTTGGTTGAGTCGCCACAAATTTCTACGTGAATATTTTTGGTTCTCCAGGCAACTAACATCATTATTACCTCCACATTAAATCGAATAAAAATGAAGAAGATAAAACATTTAAAAAAGCCAAGTCGAGACGATACGAGAGAGATGTGACGAGAGGCGAGATGCCTCGACAAGAATTCGAAAAAAAATCGTTTTGAAGCAATCAATTTCACTCACAAACTAATGATTTTTTCGTGAATTTATGGGGATCCTAAGAAATAATAATGATGATAATAAATGGTTCACACATTTAGAAAATTTCATTTATCCAACAGTGTAGAAATTTGAAGATATATTTCTGTCAATATAACTACTAACTTGAACACCCACTTATTGGCAATATTTTCTTTCTCAATAATTACAACGGATATTTGATGGCACTTTTCAATTTTGGTGTTGATGAACACTGGAACCAAGAATGAAGGCACAGAAGCATTTCAGCATGAATATCACTCAATCGATTCCTGTGTTTTCGTATTGATAAGCCAGCCTTTGAAGAGAGTCGTTCTGAAGCAGCACTTGAAAAATGAAAGAAATCGAGACAAGACGAGACAATACGAGATTGGATTGCATTCTCGAGCCTTGAGACGAGACGAGATAACAATTGGTTTTGTAATTTCGATACAAGACGAGAGAGGTGAAATTCTCGTCTCCTCTCGTATCGCAGCAACGCTGAGATTTGCGAATATTTTTGGAAGGTCGCATTGACGTTGAGCATTGGTTCACCATTGCTTGTGCTTTTCCGAGCAAGATTGAAGGAAAAAGTTGATAATTGTTGCAAAAAATGACAATTAGGGCACTCACTGAGTGCGGCGATAATTGTGTTATAAAATGAGTGAGTACAATTGTCACATGTGTATTTCGTAACGGACAAATAACTCGATTTAAAAGTGATGCCATCATAATTTGGTGATGTGACAAAAATTTTCATATTCACGCATCAGCCTTGTAAACGTCCAATAAGGTGTTACACATTTTTGTACCTGTAATGAACAGATTAACGGATATGGCGAAACATAGGCATAACGAAGGGAACAGTTTGATTGTTTTCATTTTTTATTTTCTAATTTTTCGGAGAGTGCGTTTTGCTAAATGTCGTTCAAACATTTTTGCTACTTTTATGTTTTGTTTTTAAATCCATTTTTTGTAATTTTTTTTTGTTATTTTTCAATCTGGCAAGTATTGAAATTGGACATGTCAAAATCTTCAAAAAAAATGTTTGACATTCCCAAAATCGTAATTTTTCTTTTACTTCAAAAATCGAAGGGTTTGTGTTTCATTTTGTTAAGTTTTCCAAAATTCAAGCAATTTTTCCTTTTCAAGAATTTGGAATTTTGGGATTTTGGAATTTTGAAATTTTGGATTTTTTGAATTTTGGAATTTTTCAATTTTGGAGTTTAGGAATTTTGGAACTTTGGAATTTTGGAATTTTTGAATTTTGGCATTTGGAAATTTGGAATTTTTGAAAATTGTGTAATTTCCGAAATCTTGGAAATCTTAAAATGAGTGCAATTAGTGAAAACCCGGGGTTCTAAAAATATCGCAAATTCACAATTGGTTTCGTGGTTGTGCCAATATCGTGCTTCAATCCAAAGTTTTAGAAATTTCGTACAATGTTTCAGATATTTTCATCGATAATTTAATACAGCATACCCTTCGCATATACCCTTCCTTACATTGACGATGTGGTCTCTCGCCTTGTTACCGTAGAAACCATAAATTTCTACAATTTGGGGTCTGCCATTTTTGATACTCCGTATTGGGTAGACACCCTGTGAGTGGCTTAGAGCCCGAGGAGCGCTCAGAGTGGCTAACGGTGGGACTCGAACCCCCCCCCCCCCCCCCCAATGTTCTCATTGTTCTCCATTCATTAAATTCCTGATTTTGGACCCATCAAAACTCCAGAAACCAAGCACCCCCAAAATCTCCAAAAACCAAAGTTTCGAAGCATTACTACCTTGAGCAAAAACTTGCCGTTTCGAACTTCTCGTTCCCGAATTCGCTCAGAAATGACATTGTGCAAAACCAACTGACGCTCAAGGCACCCACGAACTTTCCCTCAAAATCCTACACACACTTCCACAAAATTTCCATTACCTCCTTGACCCTTCCATTCATTACATTTATTTCGAAAGAACTGCTCAACGAGTCAATTATGCCACCGCATCGAATGATTCGTTGAATCAAATTATTCGTAACATCGAGGTCGTTGAATCAATTCCGTGGCCAGTGTACTCGATATGTATAAAGGGGGTGGGGCGGGAGGGAGGCAGGGGGGGGGCGGGACAATTGACATACTCCCATGTAATAACTCAGATACATATGTACCAAATGTAATACAGTTATCGAAAGACCCGTGTCTCATGAGAGTAATCGAATTACTCCATATGCCGTCTTCGTGATCTAGATTCCTCAAACAAATTCAAATTCCTCAATTGATTAACTTGATTACTTGTTTTTCGTCTCGTGAAATAAACTACAACGCAAGTTCACCCTGGTCCCATGGTCTCATATATCATTTATTAATTCATATTGAATATGCTAATGTTCATCGTAAAAGGCTGGGTGTTGAATTTGCTCTAGTGCGAAGAGTATGGTAAAAATTACCTTTCTCTTTTCGTAAATCTGTGATGTGAGGGGAATTTTCCAAAACTATGGAAATGACAAATGGTTCCAATATTGTAGAGATTTCGGGAAAAAAGAGATTGTGTGCATGGATGGGTGTGGGAATTTCGAAAAATTCTAAAAATTAAAAAATTTTCAAAATTGAGAATTTTTCAAAATCAAATTTTTTTCAAAATTGATAATTTTAAAATATTCAAATTTTCATAATGCTCACATACACACATACACACACACACACACACACACACATTGTGCAGAGCAAAATTTCCCCTTCCTCCAGAATAGAACTTTATCTCGTCATGCCAGATTGTATATCTTCTATTAAAAGAAAGTTTTTGTGAAAACTATAGATATGGTATCCCCGAATTTGGGGATATTTCAACCCTGAGTGGGGATATTTCATGCCCGACCGAGGATTTTTACCCCCCAAATCTGGGGATATTTTATCCCTAAACAGGGATATTTATCCCCAAATCCCGTTTTCTGACATACTTAAATCCGATATTGTTCGCCATTGAGAACTCATCGAAAATTCTCAGCCAAGCTTCATTTTCCCTTCCCGAATATATTTTTATCCCCAAATCGGCGATGTTGTATCCCGATTCGGGGATATTGAATCCCAAATCAGAAATTTTGTATTCCCGAATCAAAAACATTTCTCCCCAAATTTGAGGATATTTGATCCCTAACCAGTGAATATTTATCCCCGAATCAGGTTTTGCAGTCTACCCAAATTCAATATTATCTTCCGCTATCAGAATTTCCTCGAGTTCTATATACTTCTGTATACACATTGGGAATTGTTAGCGGAGCGTTCTTTTCCCTCCCTCTAGTATAGAACTTTACCTCGCAGTACCAGGCTGTGGAGCCGAACAGCCTGGCACGAGAGGCCCCAACACGAGAGCACAGAACCGCTCTGTTACTGCACTTGGGAAGACGTAGCACAAGCATAGACAAGCCATCTCGTTTCTACCAGTTTCTACGCTCAATTTTCTCTCTCTACCTCTCCATCCTTCTTTAAATCTCTTCCCTCCTCCCCCCCCCCGCTCTTGCTCCAGACCGCACAGTATTTTTCATCTCCTCATTACTCGGCCCCTCTCACTCAGCATCTCTGAAAATAATCTGAAAATAAGCGTCATCATCGTCACACACGGGGAAATCTCAATCGCGTCGTCTTACTTTCGAAGGTGAGCCAGCCTCGCCTCGGCGCATTAAGGATATAATGGATGTTTAGGAAAATAGTTGTGAAAAAATTCCACTTTTTTTTTCAACTGATTGAAAATAATATATAAGGTCATATGATGAAATTGCTGGGTGATGAGCGTAGTTGAATATCGCAGCATCACCCATGTAAGTCATATATATATATATATATATATATATATGTCAGTATGGTTTTTGGTAAAAGGAGATCATTTAAAATATATCATCGATACATGTTCGTGTATTAAATCTGAGATGGATCTGAAATATTACGAGATATAGTGACAAGATATAGAATATATTTCGGGCAAGACGACTATTTCTTTTTTGTAATCTTCGACTTTTTAAAATATTTTGCATCTCAAATTTGGAGAGTGGTCCATGGAAAACCTGGTACTGAAGTAATAACCCACCCACCCATCCACCCTCCCACCCATTCACCCTCTCGCCCACCCACTTACCCTCCCGCCCACCCACTCACCCTCTCACCCTCCCACCCACCCACTGACCCGCTCGCTCATCCACCCGCCCATCCACTTAGCCTCCCGCCCACCCACTTTCCCGCCCATCCACTCACCCTCCCACCCACTCACTCACCCACCCACCCATCCACCCTCCCACCCACTCACCCTCCCACCCACTCACCCTCCCACTCACTCACCCTCCCACTCATTCACCCGCCCATCCACTTACCTTCCCACCCACCCACTCACTCTCCCACCGACTTTCCTGCCCACCCACTCACCCTCCCACCCACCCACTCACCCGCTCGCTCATCCACCCGCCCATCCACTTAGCCTCCCGCCCACCCACTCACTTTCCCGCCCACCCACTCACCCTCCCACCCACTCACTCACCCACCCACCCATCCACTCTCCCACCCACTCACCCTCCCACTCATTCACCCGCCCATCCACTTACCTTCCCGCCCACCCATCCACCCTCCCACCCACTCACCTGCTCGCTCATCCACCCCCCCCCCCGCACACACACTTACGTTGCCAAATCTTGTTTCAAATGGTCTAGAAATGTCCTCTAGTTTGGTCCTATCAGCAATTCATTTTTATAAATCTCCGCGTTTCGGCATACCATATACTTTAGTCGCCAAATCAGGTCATGTTTATCCTCGAGATGTTGGATCCCCTTAATCCGGGATATTTCTTTCCGCGGAACAAGTACCTTAATGGTCACAAATGAGCTACCTTAACCAGTCAATGTATACAGTTAATGTATCAAATAAAAGTTTTCTCGGTGGCTCTCTCACCTATGGATCAAAGCCCCAGGCCATTGGGATGCGAAAGGCGAATGGAACGGAGGGGGCCCTTTATGAGCCTCCCATGCAACCATGTTTTTCCAATAGGAATTCAGTTACGGGAGTGATGCAACGCTTACTGACACAAATCAAGGAACATAGTAAATCTCTTCTGCTCCAGTAAATTTAATACTTTATCCTCGTTTTGGAGAGTAGAGTGAAGAGTTTCACCTCGTTTGCCATTCGAGCCTCATCGATAAATGAAGTTTACTAAAATTGTTTGTCCACGCAAATTATAAAATTTTCAGTCCATTTTCGAAAACAAAAATTACTATCTATTGTTGATAATTCAGGAACGAGGGGCAGAGAATTTTTCTTGTAAACGAATTAGTGGGAGAAAAATAGTTAGAATGCGTTAGGGAGCAGTGCGCATGCGTAAAAAATTGTCACAAATATTTTGACAGCGACAAGACAAAACTACGACAGCTAACAAATTTTCTTGGACACATTTTCTGTATAACTTTCTCTTGACGGTATCCACTCGCACCACAATTCCCGTAACACTTCTGTAATAGATCATTGATTTTCTACGTTTGTTCTCTCACAAATTTTGGAGGAGTTTTATCATAGTCGGAATTGTTTTAACTTCCCGATTTAAGTAAGTTATTGTAATCACCCCGATAATACGTAAGTGTCTCAGAAATCGAAAATTTTCACTTTTCTCGACGTTTCACATCATTTTGACAAATTTTAGATGAGAATTCTGTGTTTTTTTTCTTTTTTCCCTCCGTCCCTCTCATTTGTACGCCCCCGGTAGCGGCCGTGTAAGCATTCCTTCAGGGGGCGTACCGGACACCCATCCATGCGGCTGGGGCCGACTTTCGCCATTTTTTGGCCATCGTATTTCTAAACACAGGGTAAACCTCCAGAAACCCCTGTGCTACGATGGCCGGCGCCTATGATGGAACCCACCCCCCCCCCTGCGTCGGGTTAGGTTCCCGCTCGGCCGGGCGGTCTCATTTTATGGGTACCGCCGATAGCACACACGGAAGTTCCCGCATCGGTCGGAATCCGTGAGAAAATATTTTGAAAAAATATTCTCCGGCGGCCGGCCGCGAACCTAGGACCTTCGGAGTAGTAGGCAGATACTCTACCACTACGCCAAAGCCCCGACTATAGGGTTCTGTGTGTGTGTGTGTGTGTGTGTGTGTTCGTATGTGAGTAATTCTGTGAGGAACGGTTCCCGACAATTTCTCCTTTGACACAAAATTACCTCTGACTGATGTCCAGGGCGAAAAGGAGTGTCAATGTTGAGAAACAATTCCTCCAATTGGTATTAACAATTTTAATTGTTTATAACGCTGTATCTCGAGAACGGTGACAGATACGAGAAAAAGTGTTAAACAAAAGTTGGTCCTCTCGTGAAACTACATATTTCATGATATATTACTTTTTTTGCTAGGCATCATAGTTTACGAGATATCGATAAAAATCGTGATAATCGATCAATAGTCGAATTTGCGTAACTGATATACAACTTGACTTCATACATGTATCGTCACTCACACACACACACTATCGGGAAGGTATAGATGCGACCCGTCGAGGGTCACACTCACGTCCCATTTCTTTTTTTTTTTATTAAAAAAAAGTCGGGGCTTCGGAAATTTTGGAATGTAAAAATTTCGGGATTTTGAACCGATTATTTGGGGGGGGGGGGGGGGGGGAGAGTTTATCAATGCAAAATTTGAAACTGTTTATATCACTCTCAAATGCATTGAGGAATGCACTGGAAAATTGAGGTCGACTGCTCCGCATTTTGAGACCCACATAAAATTACACCATCAAATTCGCATGAAATACATTGCATCAAATTGTTGCCAGCCGTAAAGTCGTCAATTGGTATGCAATCACCAAGTTATCTGGAGAATTTCATAAGGAAATCCAAATTTCTGAAACGTCCGAAAAACCGCGCTATAACCAGTTTACTTTCGAGAAATTTTCCCGATCTAATACACAAAAAATGAATAATGTGAAAGGGTTTCATATTGAAAGTGCTGATGACCCTTTCACCTATCACGACTGTACTCTTCAATCGGTATTTCATCGTTTTGATATTCAATGCTTTCATTGATCTCTTGTATAGTTGTGTGTGAGCTTGGAATTTTCCACTGTTATTTTCGTATAAGTCAAATTCAGTTGTGCAAATTTTGTGCAAATATTTAGCTTTGAGGATAATTCCTGCAACTAGTTTATACCGATTATTGATGACCAAGTTTTTTTCATTGTTCTATCATTAATTATTAATATTCCGACAGGGGAAGTTATTGAAATGCCCTCGATCTACAAAAATTGACTTTTCAATATATCTGCATTTTTCATGACATTTCGGACCATTTTTAACAACATGTCTGTGTGTGTGTGTGTATGTGCGTGTGTACGTGGGTTGGTGGTTTTTTTTTTTTTTTTTTTTTTTTTTTTTTTTGGTGGGTTGGTGGGTGGGTGTGTGGATTGGTGGGTGGGTAGGTGGGTGGGTGGGTTGGTGGGTAGGTGGGTGTGCGGGTGGGTGGGTTCGTGGGTGTGCAGGTGGGTGGGTAGGTGGGTGGGTAGGTGGGTAGGTGGGTGGGTTGGTGGGTAGGTGGGTGTGCGGGTGGGTGGGTTGGTGGGTGTGCGGGTGGGTGTGCGGGTCGGTGGGTGGGTGGGTGTGTCGGTCGGTGGGTGGTTGTGTGTGGATTTTTTTTTTGCTTCACTTCTTCTATCTCTAAATATCTTGTAACTCTTTTATAGACGATGGAGCTGGCTGTGGAACAGGAATGTTCAGGTGTTCGGACGGAAAGTGCATACAGCAACTTGCGGTATGCAACTATCAGAAGGACTGCGAGAATGGCGAGGACGAAACGCCGTGTCGTAAGTTGATTTATACAACGCTAATATCATTTCTGCTCACTACGAAAATAACGATTATTCAACCAGATGAAGAAATATCTAAATTCCTAAAGTACCTACAGGTATCTATTATGTTTGCAAATTTGCTCGCTAGTTTGTAGAAGTTTCCAGCATTTTGCAATAGTTTCAAAAAAATTTCTGCAATTTTTTGATGCGTCTCAAGATTTTCTATGATAGTTAAAAAATTTCAAAAGAATCTGATTCATTAATCTGATTCACTAATTCATTAAAAGTCAGTTGGGACAAGGCGAGAGCACGACGAGAGAATATCGGTTCTTGACCAGGCGAGAGTAAAACTCTCTCTCGTCGTTTGAGACAAGACGAAAAAATTGAGCATTTTCCATCGTCATGTCCCGCCTCGTCTTGTCTTGTCTCGTCTCGTCTCATTTTATCTCTGGGTTTTAATCTAAAATTCATCCATCCTTTGCGCCTTCTATTTGTTATTCGTGTAGATTTGTTGCAGGCTGTTATAAAATTTTCGACAAAAAAATTGAAAACCATCTGGAACTGTCCAACATTTTTCTCAAAATTTTGAAACTTTTTGAGAATCCTAACTCGTGCGAATCCGTTTGGATTTTTTTTTATTTATTATTGCTATTTAACCTTATTTATCATAATTTTCCTTCCATCCACAATGAACATAATGATCGTTCAACCGGATGAGGAAACATCGAAATTCTGGGGGAACTGATGATTTCCGGCATGCGAGTTTCCGGTTATAGGAAATTGTTAATGAGTTATTCGCTGGTTTGCGTTGGGCTTTTCATTTTCGTATTTTTTTTCTCTTTTCTAGTACTAGTGACAATCATGGCCTGAATTCCTATTAACACGGAATGGAACTAAGTTTCGGTTCAATTGGGAAATATCGGGAGAAGTTTGGAACTGAGAGTTCAGCGTTCTATATATATGTTGTTGCAATTTTTCGAAATGTTACAGAACCTAGACACATCTCCAATTTGCTACAACTTGCTCTAAAATACATAATTAGATTCGCCGACAATTTCCCCTCAGCTGCTCGCATAATGAGCACGGCGCCGCCTTCCTTCATTTCCGATGATTTTCGTTGCTTCACATGAAAAGAAAATGGACAAAATGGGAATGAATTTCACGACTAAGTGATAAGGCGGCACATCGCCGCCCATGCGAGTAACGCACTGCCATGAATTTTGGAATGCGCCGTTGACCTGTTATACATCTCAGTGTGGACGTTAAGGATGATATATTGACACAATACAGGGGTAGCCCGTTGCTGGTCGCGCTATGAGCAATGCGCCGCCCTCCGTTTTTTTAGGTGCTCGAGAAAATTATCGCCGGAATCGTGGAACAAAATTCTTTTTTTGCATCTGAACACTTCCCAATACTTGCCATATAGGGATGGTTATTTTTTTCTAATGGAAAAAAAAAGAATTGGAAATTCAAAAAATCGAAAACATTGAAGATTGAAATTTTTTTAATTCCTCACCGATTGCATTTCAAATTTTCTCGGACATTTTGGTATGATGCATAATCAAGGTGTTATGTGAATTTCAGCACCCCCTGATTGTGAAGCAGGCCAGCTGTCTTGTAGTCAGTACATCTTCAACAAAACTTATTGCATACCCCAACACCAAAGATGCGACATGACAGTAGATTGTGTCGACGGAACGGACGAAGCCGGATGCGGTAAGTAACGTTTTCATTTTGCTGGGTTTCGCCCACAGTAACACCAGTGTCAGTGCATAAAACATATTTTATCAAAATATTTCGAAAAGAGTCAGAATTGCAAGTTTTGAAAATTTTGAATGGCTTGAGATCAACTTCATGATTTTTTCTTTAATTTCGAATATTCTCAAAATCTTAGAAATATTTAATTTCGAACATTTCAAAATTTTTAAAAATTTTCAAGATTTTCAAATTTTTCAAAAATTTTCAAAATTTTCAAAATTTTCAAAATTTTCAAAATTTTCAAAATTTTCAAAATTTTCAAAATTTTCAAAATTTTCAAAATTTTCAAAATTTTCAAAATTTTCAAAATTTTCAAAATTTTCAAAATTTTTGAAATTTTCAAAATTTTTCAAATTTTCAACGGTCCAAAATTTTTTCGTCTTTGAAAAAAACAAAAAACTTTTTTTTCTTATTCTAAAAACTCACCAACTCTCACAAATAAGATTTCACGAGATTTTCCGAACATATTCAAATTGTTTAAAGATTAAATTCCGCCATCTTTGATTGCGCACATCACTTCTCATGTGAATCAAACGGAAATGGGTTGATTCTCGTGGATCCTTGATCCCTGGTTCTCCTGGTTGATAAAAGAGATACATATACAATGAGAAAAAAAGCCCATAATGATTCAACCAGACAGATCGATCGCGTCTCGTTCAGTTGGTCATTGCCAAGGCCCCTCGGAATAATAAAATTCCCAGGCTATATATCACGCCAACTATTTTATCATGAATTTTATGTCACATGTCATCAGTCACAAGGACGCGAGACATAACAGTGTATCGATGGCACTGATCATCGCTAGAAATACAGCGGCGCATAAACCACAATTTGAAAAAAATATTAGAATTATGCGTATTTTAACTACTTGCTAATTTCAGCTCCATAAGATTTGATTCTAATTACAGGAGCGTTCGCGGTTTATTGAAAATTAAACCTGCTTCGCTGCAATTTAGTTTATCATGAGCCATTCAAGCTTACTAAGGAAAAAAAATTAGGCCGCTGAGTTGACATAGACTGACCCATATTCCATTTTGCAATGATTATCAAACAATAAATTAGCTCTATAAGACTGATTCCACGCTTTTTTCAACTTCCCGATATGGAGAAGTTTTTGCCCCTGAAAAGGAAAGAAACGATTTTTCATTATATCTCCACGTTTCAAGGTGCTTCTAACATTTCTAGACCATTTTTAACAGAATGTATGTATGTGTGTGTGTGTGTGTGTGTGTGTGTGTGTGTGTGTGTGGGTGTGTGTGTGTGGTCTGAGCGGGTCAGTGTAGGAGGGGATGAGTATGAGTGGGTCGGTGCGAGTGGGTGGGTGTGAGTGGGTGGGTGTAAGTGAGTGGGTGGGTGTAAGTGAGTGGGTGGGTGGGTGTAAGTGAGTCCGTGGGCGGGTAGGTGGGTGTGAGTGAGCGGGTGGGTCAGCGTGAGTGAGTGGGTGAGTAGGTGGGTGGGTGTGTGTGAGTGGGTGGGTGGGTGGGTGTGAGTGGGTGGGCGGGTGGATAGGTGTGTATGAGTGGGTGGGTGTGAGTGGGTGGGTGTGAGTGGGTGGGCGGGTGGATAGGTGTGTATGAGTGGGTGGGTGGGTAGATAGGTGTGTGTGAGTGAGTGGGTGGGTGGGTGGGTGGGTGGGTGTGTACATTTCTGTGTTGTACGATTCTTCTTAACCCGACAGTAGTCGCGCCATTCTCTCACCATCCGCTAAGCGCACATTGACAGAATCAAATTTTTTGCATAAATAAAGAAAAAAAAAATTTTTTTTTGCACATCTCCGTCTTGCGAGTATCTACAAGGTACAATGTAAAAATGCATACACACACGAACGCACATCAAACAGTTATTGGTTCGATTCGCTCATGCTCTCTTTTCTCCCATTTTGCAGTATACAGAAAATGTCAAACGGACGATTTTAAATGCAAAGTGGGTTCAGGGACCAACGAGCTGTGCATCCCGAAGGAAAAGAAATGCGATGGTTATTCGGACTGCAGAAAGGGCGAAGACGAAGAGGAATGCCCATTGAACGTGAAACCCGCGTGCAGATTGGATCAATTCAGGTGTAATGCGACCCAGCGATGCGTCGAACAAAGTGCACGATGTAATCATAAAGACGACTGTGGTGATAACAGCGACGAGGAGCACTGCAGTAAGTTGAGTTTGTCACTAGTCATTATCATTGGACAAAAAAGTTCAGGCCTCTGTTCCAAGTGAGAGAATGATTGAGGTTTTTGCTAATGAATATTTTTAACGTGAAGATTTCCCCGGAAAATTTTTGTTTATGTACGTGAGACTTTAATGGACAAAAAAAATTATTTTCCGTAATAAAAAATTAAATATTGTTATCGATATAGAGAAATATGCAAAAATTTATTTGTCGAGAATTTTTTACGGGTTTGTTCCAAATTTCAAAGCCGAATTTTAAAGGGATAAAAAAGAGACAAAGATGAATGAGTAAGAAAAAACTACGCAAAATATAACTCGATAGGTCACACGCACCGGCACTAACTTCAAAAAATTGCCGCCGACAAAATGACTCATAACGTTATAATTCCAATAGAAGGCCAATATCCCCATGACGAAGATGTCCAATAAAGCTTTTTCAACGCAATCTATTTGGCCTTACACGACTGGAATGAACTTGACCGTAATTCTTCAAATTTTCTTGTTAATAAAATTGGAAACAAATACAATTGCAAATATTATCTTGATTTTATTCATCTTATCCGAATCTATCCGCTCTTTTTTTAATTACCTTGAAATCAAAACTCTTCGCTTCTCAGAATTCCCAAATTTTCAGTTTGAGAAATTCCAAAAAAAATTCTAACATTTCTAAACTCAAAAATTATAATGTTTCAGGTTTCCCCCAATGCACGAGCAACCAATTTCGTTGCGCAAATGCGCTTTGCATTCCCCTAGGTTTCCACTGTGACGGCCACAAGGATTGTCCCGACGGGTCTGACGAGAAGTCGTGTAAAGTAACCGTCTGCCCGGACAATAAATTCATGTGTCCCAAGGGGGGTTTAGATGGGAAACCCCTCTGCATCGAGAGATCCCAAGTGTGCGACAACAAGCCAAACTGTGCGGACGACGCTGACGAAGGAGCTGCATGTTCCACAGAGCACTGTGCCTCCTTGAGATGCTCCCACAAGTGTCAAGCTTCCCAGACAGGTGATATACATCTATATATATGTAGCGCGCTCACTTAACCCTCCAATGGTCATACGTCTCCGCTCGACGGCACCGGTCTCACGCTAAGCGCTGCGCCGCGTAATGTCCTTTTCAATTCAATGAAAAAAAAATTACATTTCAAAACAAAGTTTAATTCGTCCGGATTTAAATGCCCCACCTTGTATCGTAATGACGAACCTAAATTATTGTATCAACCGCTCTGAAACCGAGGTCCAAGTACCCTTGAACAATCTAACTGGTCTATTCTATTCAACTTTTTCACGGGCACTATTTTACCAGGTGGTACCTGCTACTGCTCCGACGGATATGTCCTGGCATCAAATGACTCGAATATCTGCATCGATAAGAACGAATGTAACGAGTGGGGCTATTGCGAGCAGCTTTGTGACAACACCGAGGGCTCCTACATCTGTAAATGTGCTCCTGGATTCAACCTGATTGGCCGTAGTAAATGTCGCGCCCAGAACAATCAACATTGGCCAGCAGTGGAGCTTCTTTTAGCGACAGATCGTGCCCTGTGGCGTATGTTTGCAAACAGTAATAATCGAACACTGGTGGCCAATACAACTGGTGCCAGTGGTGTTGACTACCTATTCTCCGAGAATTTGTTGTTCTGGAGTGACGTTAAAACTAGGAAGGTCCATTCGCAGCCCCTAGCACCATTCACAGCAGCTGAACATGTAGACATCGCGCCGCCTGGCTCGTGGGCCCCTGTAGCTCTAGCAGTTGACTTCATTGGTAGAAAACTGTACGTAGTTGATTCGATCGTGCAGAAGATCGATGTGTTCGAGCTGGATGGCCAGTACCATGGAATCGTCCTTGGATCCAATCTCACGAGCCCCGCAGATATTGTCTTAGATCCCACAGTGGGAATCATGTTCATTGCCGATAATAAACAAGTGCTTCGCGCTAACATGGATGGTACCAATGCCTTTCCCGTAATCTCAGAAGCGGCTTACAAGGTTTCGGGAGTTGCTGTTGATACAATTGCCAAAAGGATCTACTGGTGTGATTCTCTTCTCGATTACATTGAAACTGCTGATTACAAGGGCGGAAAGCGTGTAATGGTGCTGAGAGGTGCTCAGGTGCCCGCTCCAACTCGACTCACCGTCTTTGAGAATCAGGTATACTGGACGGATAGCACAAAGCAGGCGGTGATGAGCACTGATAAGACCGTTGGGGACGCACATATCAACACTATCTTCAAAGTGCGCGATGCAAAAGCTATCAAGGCCCTTCATCCACTGGTCCAAGCTACTGGGAACATTAAAAATCCATGCGGCAATAATAACGGAGGTTGCCAACACATGTGCATCGTTACTGCTGCTGGTGGACGTGAGAGCGGACTTGGCTACAGGTGTGCTTGTAACATCGGATGGAGACTATCGGCTGATCTCATGAACTGCAATATAGTTCAGGAGTTCTTGATGTACTCGCAACAAAGGTTTGTTATAATCACCTCTTCCAGTCTGCACTAAACTATTGGTTTGAAGAATCAAGCTAACTTAGCGACGTTAGGATTCATCTGCGCATTATTACACTACTGACCTCAATTGTTACAGGTTCATCAAAGGAAGGGTTTTGGATCCTGTAATGGAAGGATTCAGCGATGCCATCCTCCCAATTGTATCACGCCGAGCCAGATTTGTGGGACTTGACTACGACGCGCATGACCAATTTATTTACTACAGCGACGTTCTTCAAGATGTGATCTACAGGGTTCATCAGAATGGTACTGGCCGTGAAATAGTTCTAGCCAGTCAGAATGAGGGGGTGGAAGGTCTTGCCGTTGATTGGGCAGCGAAAAATCTGTATTACATAGATTCTAGAAAAGGAACCCTCAATGTTTTGAGCACTTCCAATGTAACTTATCGAAGGACATTATTGAAGAACTTGAAGAGACCCCGTGCCATTGTGATCCACCCAAATCATGGATATATATTTTTCTCGGAATGGGATCGCCCCGCAAATATTAGCCGAGCCCATGCTGATGGATCAAATCTAGTTGTCTTCAAGAATTTAACATTGGGATGGCCCAATGGTCTAGCCATTGATTTCAGTGAAGACAGATTGTACTGGTGTGATGCACTTTTAGATCATGTTCAGCATTCGAATCTCGATGGTGGCGATGTGAAAACCATTAGTCCTCGATTGATAAGACATCCGTTTTCAATTGCAATTCACGAGCAGTGGATGTACATTACGGATTGGAGGTTAGATGCCATTATTCGACTTGATAAAATCTCGGGCCAGCAGGAGGCAATTCTTGTTAGAGAACCAGCTACTAACAGACTGTATGGTGTGAAGGTGTTTAGCAGAGAGATTCAAAAATTATCTAACCATCCTTGCTCGTTCAGCAACGGCGGCTGTGAGAAGCTCTGCTTTGGGATTCCCCAGAATGTAACAAGCCGATTTCCGGGGATTCCCCAACTGACGAGAGTATGTGGGTGTCCTTATGGAGAACGATTGATGCCGAATGAGAGGACTTGTACGTCGGATCCCAAATCTGAGCCTCCTGTGCAAGCCTGTCCCAATCCCTGGGACTTCACTTGTGCTAATCAACGGTAAGTTATAATCATATTTCAACAGATTCCTTTATCTATGTATCTGCTGAGTGGATTTTGATAATAGTCTTCGATGCAAAGTGCATCGTGTACATAAACAAATCCTTTTCCCAAGTGTCTGAATGCATAACGTTCTTCCAGATGCGTTCCTCAATCCTGGGTATGCGACGGCGACGACGACTGCCTCGACAATAGTGACGAAATGCAGAACTGCACTAAGCCTACCTGTGCACCAAATGAGTTCCAATGTAAATCCGGGCGTTGCGTACCCATGAGCTTCCGATGCGACTCCGAGAATGACTGCGGTGATTACAGCGACGAAGTAAACTGTCCAAATGTGACTTGCAGCGCTAGTCAATTTGCCTGCGATAACAACCGTTGTATACCCGCCTCCTGGAAGTGCGACTCCGAAAATGACTGCGGCGACAGCTCTGACGAAGGGGAGTTTTGCGCAGCAAAGACTTGCTCCTACTTCCAGTTTACTTGTCCTCGCTCTGGCCACTGTATTCCACAATCTTGGGTTTGCGATGGCGATAACGACTGCTTTGATCAACAAGACGAGATGGACTGTCCACCAGTAACGTGCCTCAGCACTCAATTTACTTGCGCTGATCGAAAAATGTGTGTCCTTGAGTCATACAAGTGTGACGGACTCTCCGATTGTAACGACGGTAGTGATGAGGTGGGTTGTCCATCCCTAGCACCTGATCAATGCAATCCCGAGAAGCAGTTCCAATGTGTAAGCTCTGGAGTGTGTATCCCTAAGAGTTGGTACTGCGATAGAACACCAGATTGCAATGACAAGTCCGACGAGCCGGAGTCCTGCGGACAACCCACAGACGAGTGTCCCACTGGTTACTTCAAGTGTGTCAATCCAACCAATCAAAGTTGCGTATTCAAAACATACATTTGTGATGGAAAGGACGATTGTGGAGACGGATCGGATGAGGATGCACTATTGCATGCCTGCGCTCCGCCACCATTCAAATGTGACTCACATCAGTGGCAGTGCCCTGGATTGACGGACCTCTGCATCAATATTACTAATGTCTGCGATGGGAAGCCGGATTGTCCGAATGGTAGGGACGAAGGTTGGGGTTGCGATTTGAGGGAGTGCAGTCGTCAGGAAGGTCTCTGCAGTAACACTTGTATCGAAACACCTGTAGGAGCTGAATGTACATGCCCAAAAGGCGAGGAGCTTGATAAGGATGGATATACATGTCGAGACAGGGATGAGTGCAATCCACCTGGCTTGTGCTCTCAGACATGTACGAATACCAAAGGAAGCTACGCTTGCAGCTGCATCGACGGATACAGATTGGAAAAGGACAATCATACATGCAAAGCCTTCAACCATTCAGCTGCATTCCTCATAATCTCCAATCGACATACGATTCTTGTGGCTGATCTCCAAGAGCAGGCCCTTGAGAGAGTTCCAATAAATGTAGAAAATGTCGTAGCTACAGCTAGCAACATGCATACAGGGACAATCTTCTGGTCCGATATGAAATTGAAGAAGATCTCACGATTGGAGAAAGGAGGCGAACCACTAGATGTGGTTTCAACTGGCTTGGACCTTGTGGAAGGTCTTGCTTATGACTGGATTGGAAAGAATCTCTATTGGTTGGATTCAAAATTGAATACCATCGAAGTGATCAGGGAAACCGGTGAGTATCGAATGGTACTTGTAAAGGAGAATATTACACAGCCTAGAGGAATGTGCCTGGATCCAAGTGAAGGATCGAAATGGCTATTTTGGACGGATTGGGGAGAGAATCCCAGAATTGAACGGATTGGAATGGATGGAACTAATCGCTCTACCATCATCAACACGAAGATTTATTGGCCCAATGGACTGGCCTTGGATATTGCGAATAAAAGGGTCTACTTTGCTGACAGCAAGTTGGACTTTATTGATACATGTAAATATGATGGATCTGGGCGAATCCAAGTTCTTGCTAGCTCCCATTATCTACTACATCCACATTCATTAACCCTGTTTGAAGATACCATGTATTGGACCGATAGACAGCTCAATCGTGTACTCTCTGCTCATAAGTTCAAGGGAAGCAATCAGACAGTTGTATCACATTTGATATCTCAACCGCTGTCCATTCATGTTCATCATCCAGTGTTGCAACCCATGTATACTAGTCCTTGCAGCAATGCTACGTGCCAACATTTGTGTCTACTTTCACCCAGCGATCCTGCAGGATACACCTGCAAGTGCTTAATAGGATTCAAATCCCTATCTGACGGCCGCTGTATCGAGGAAGAAGTTCCCTATATCATGGTCCTTCGTGGCTCACAGATTGTCGATATTTCGCTGACACCAGGAGATACGAAAACTGGATATATAACGCCGGTCGTTGGCGTCGAAGGTGGCTCCCTCATAGATTACGACAGGAGGGATAGAATAATCTACTTCCTGCAGACGAAGGACGGTGATAACGAGAACGGAACGATCTATACGATTCCATACACTGGTGGGAATAAAACACAGTTTCCGAATCCAGCTGGCGACTCAGGTGTCGTGGGTTCACCATCAACAATGGCATTTGACTGGTTGGGAAGAAACTTATTCATCGGTAATAAGTTTGCATCTAATATTGAAGCAATCAAGATTGATGGTGAGCCTAGGTACAGGAGTATTGTCCTAGCAAATGATGGTACTCCAACTTCAGTGGCTAAGCCGAAGGCTATTTGCGTTGATCCTCTGGAAGGCCATGTTTTCTGGATAGACGAAGGTGGATTCGGTGTTCCGGAAAAGATTGGCAGGATCAACATGGATGGTACCAACTCGCTGAACCTAATGACCGACACCTACAAACTAGAAGCTATTACAATCGACATTCCCAGCAAAAGGATCTACTTCAGCTCACAGTTCCCAGCTCTTGTGAAATCGATGACCACTGATGGTCAGAATGTTCAAACTATTTTGACGAATCAAAATAACATAGCTCTGCCTAAAGCTGTAGCTGTACACGAGTCAAAGCTGTACTTCATGGATCCGACTTATGATAAAATTGAGAGAGTTGACTTACCGACTGGAAGCAATCCAGTGACACTTGTTGATAACGAGTCGACCTTGAAGACCCTTGTGATTTACAAGAAACGCGTGGATGGTTCCCATCCCTGTTTAGTGAATAACGGTGGCTGCGATCAGCTCTGCCTTCCTGCTAATGGAGGGACCAAAGTTTGCGCTTGTAGTATGGGATACAAGATGAATGGATTATCCAAATGCGAACGATTCCAGACATTCTCCGTTGTTACCCAGCTGGATGTAGCCAGGGGCTACAGTATGACTGATTCCAAGGAAGCTATGGTGCCAATTGCAGGTGTCGGCCACCATATTCTTCACATAGACGTGCATTACGCGGAGAATTGGATCTACTGGGTGGAATTCAATCGTGGAATTTGGAATGGAATCTTCAGAATTCGACCCAATGGTACTGAGCTCACGCCGGTTATCAAGTATGGCATAGGATCTAATGGGATCAGAGGTTTGACTATCGACTGGATCGCCGGCAACCTTTACTTCTCAAACGTCTTTCCCCATGATAATTACGTTGAGGTGTCTAGGCTAGACGGCAGCAACCGAAAGGTCATTGTCAAGACGACGACGGATGCACCGAGAGAACTCGCTGTTAATCCTATCAAGCGAATCCTCTACTGGATCGATTACGGTCAGTACCCGAAAATCGGTAAATGTAATCTAGACGGTAGCAATTGGACTCCCATGATTACCTCAGGTGTTAGCACACCTAGAGACATAACCATCGATCCAGTGACCCACGATGTATACTGGGTTGACTCGAAGCTGGATATGATTCAGAGAATCTCTTCGTCGGGAGGAAATCAACAGGTGATTCGTCGCAACCTGCCGAACCCAATGGGAGTGGCCATCTTTGGTCCTGACGTCTACTGGGTCGATCGCAATCTCCAGACTGTCTTCAAGGCTTCTAAGCAACCTGGCGACATGAGCCTACCCACCCAAGTGCGAACGAATCTCCCCAAACTCAGGGACATTTCCATTTTTGATGCTAGCACACAGCCTGCAGACAACTCAAATCCCTGCGCAAGAACACCAAATGGTGGTTGCGATCAACTTTGCTTTGCTTATCCAGCAGAGGCTGATCCCAAGTGTGATTGTGCAACAGGCAAACTAGCTGACGATCGACGAAAGTGTGAGAATGTTGATGAATACCTGGTGTTCGCTACGAGAACTGAAATCAGAGCGATCAATCTTGATCTCAAATCGACAAATGTTCCCTTCAAGCCAGTGGGAAATCTGACGAATGTGGTCGGTATTGATTTTGATTATCAGGACAAGAAGATACTGTTCACCCAGATCCGGCCATGGGCGCAGATTGCCTGGATTTCGTCTGACAATCCATCATCACCGGAGATCCATAGTATCATCAGCAAGGGCATCAACCCAGAAGGCATTTCGTATGACTGGACGCAGAAGAAGGTTTATTGGACCGACTCCTCGAATAACAGTATTTATGCTATGAACGTTGATGGTACTGACCTGGTGATGATCGCTCGGGTCGACCGTCCTAGAGCGATCGTAGTGGATCCTTGCAATGGATCGCTGTACTACACGGACTGGGGACGCTTTGGAACGTCGGGAAAAATATTTAGAACAACGATGGCGGGATCATTGAAGAAAGCGATCATCGATAAAGACTTGTCCCAGCCGAGTGGCCTGGCTATTGACTATGATGAACAAATGCTGTATTGGACGGACGCAGTGAGGGAGAAAATCGAACGGTCCGACTTGAATGGGAAGAACCGCGAGGTCTGTACTAGTTCATTCCATAATTTTATAATAATAATTGTGCATGAAATCGTTTCTTAGATCGCAAGGTAAAATATCATTAACATATAGTAGACAAATAGACGAAATAACGTCAGAATGATTACAGGTCCTTGTCACCGCAACGATCTACCCCTTCGCCATAACAGTCTTCAGAGAGCACATCTACTGGACCGATCTCCAATTACGTGGTGTATACCGTGCGGAGAAATACACAGGATCAGACAAACAGGAGATGGTGAAGCGTTTGGAGGATTCACCACGTGATCTTCACATATTTTCGCCTATGAAGCAACAGTGCACTGTGAATGCCTGTCTCATCAACAATGGTGGTTGTTCCCAATCGTGTCATCCAGGTCCCAATGGCCAAGCGGAATGCAAATGCGATGACAACAGCCGACTTGTCAATGAAGAGAGAATGTGTGTGCCGAAGAATGTTACCTGCGATGCTAGTAAATTTGCTTGTCGTAATGGTAGATGTGTTTCGCGTATGTGGGCTTGTGATGGTGATGACGATTGTGGTGATGGTACTGATGAGGATAAACAGTACTGCTCTCATCACTCATGCAGTCCGAATGAGTTTCGGTGTAACAATGGTAGGTGCATCTTCAAGACTTGGAAGTGCGACCATGAGAATGATTGTCGAGATGGTAGTGATGAGGAGGGTTGTGTCTATCCACCATGCGCAGCTGGAGAGTTCACATGTGCCAACTACCGGTGCATACCTCAGGCTCAGGTGTGCAATGGGGTTAACGACTGCAAGGATAATGTGACCTCCGATGAAACACACGAGCGATGCCCGAGAAACAATACCTGCCATCCTAATCATTTGCAATGCAAGACGACGAACATCTGCGTCGAGCCTTACTGGCTTTGCGATGGTGATAACGACTGCGGCGACAATAGCGATGAAGATCCAATTCACTGCGCTCAGAGAACGTGTCCGCAGAACAGCTTCCGCTGTCCCAACCACCGATGCATACCCGCTACGTGGTACTGCGATGGTGACGATGACTGTTTGGATGGTAGTGATGAGCCACCTGGTTACTGTCAATCAGAAGGTCGTACCTGCTTCGGGGATCTCTTCACTTGTGATAATGGCAACTGCATACCAAGGATTTATATATGCGACGGAGACAACGATTGCCTAGATAACTCCGACGAAGACGAACGTCACCAGTGTAACGATAGAAAGTGCGACGAGGAAACCGAATTTACTTGCGATGCTAACAAGGTGTGGAACAAGGCGCAATGTATTCCCAAAAAATGGCTCTGCGATGGAGATCCTGATTGTGTTGATGGGGCCGACGAAAATGTCACACTTCATCACTGTCCTCCAGCTCCTCCTTGCCCGGATAATCAATTCGAGTGTAATAACGGCAGATGCCTCAACAGAAATTGGCTATGCGATCATGATAATGATTGCGGTGATGGTAGTGATGAGGGAAAATTCTGCAACAATCAGTACAAGACCTGCTCTCCACAAGAATTCACATGTCAAAATTTCAAGTGCATCAAGTCTCAATTCAAATGTGATGGACAAGATGATTGTGGTGACTACTCTGATGAAAGTGGATGCCCATCGAGAACTAAGAACACCACTTGTCCGAATCCTGCTGACTTCAGATGTCGAGGTGGAATGTGCATAAGCGCACAATTGGTGTGTAATAAGGAGCCAGATTGTCCGGATGAGGATGATGAACCGCCTCACTGTAACATTGACGAGTGTGCACGGATAGAGTTGAATCAATGTGGTCATAAGTGTGTCGATACTCCAACGAGTTACTACTGTGAGTGCAATCCCGGCTATAAACTCCTTGATGATGGTAAAGCCTGTGCTGATATTGATGAGTGTATCGAGACACCTGCTGCATGCAGTCAACAGTGTGAGAATACCCCGGGCGGATTTTATTGTAAATGCAATGAGAGATGGTATGAGAGAGCTGCTGATGAGCACACATGCAAGCGTCGCGATAAAATTGAGCCGTGGATCGTTTTCACCAATAAGTACTACGTCAGGAACATGTCCATCGATGCTTCTCAATACGCAGTTATGCACCAAGATCTCATAAACGTTGTTGCTTTGGATGCAGACTACATCGATCAAATGCTGTACTTCTGCGATGTAACAGCGAAAACAATTTATCGAGCACCGATAGCTGGAGGTGAAAGAAGGGCAATCATCAGGCATGATAGTTTAGGTCTAGAGGGTATCTCCATTGACTGGGTCGGCAGGAAGCTCTACTGGTTAGACCGACACGCGAAACACCTAGATGTCTCCGAGCTCGATGGATCCAATCGAAAGACCCTGAAGAGTGGAATTGCGGACCCCCGAGCTATAGCTGTCCACCCGGGCACTGGGTACTTGTATTTCACATCATGGCACTTGCAGGCTTACATCGGAAAAATGGGAATGGATGGTAGCAATTTCACACGAATTCTCACATGGGCAGATGACATTGCTTGGCCAAATGCATTAACTATCGACTACTTCACTGATAGGATCTTCTGGGCTGATGCTCATCTCGATTACATTGCTTTTGCAGACCTCGATGGCCATAACCGACGAATTGTACTTTCTGGTGCTGCTGTACCTCACGTCTTTGCGATTACGGTCTTTGATGATCACATCTTCTGGACGGATTGGAACCTCAAGGCCATCAGCAGAGCTGATAAGTTTTCGGGTCATAATCTTAGGGTTCTGAGGAATACAACGCATCGTCCATATGACATTCACGCGTATCACCCATTGAGACAGTTACCGTATATGAATCCTTGCTCGGATAACAATGGAGGTTGTTCGCATCTATGTTTGATAGCTCCTCCTCGGTCGTCGTATCTCCGTGAAAATTATGGACAGCCCGGTGTTACGACGTACCAATGCTCTTGCCCGAACCAATTCTATCTTGATAAGGACAATAAGACCTGTCTGCCGAACTGCACCATGGGCCAACATCTTTGCGGAGCACCGGAGGAAAAATGCATACCATGGTTCTATAAGTGTGATGGCGAGAGAGACTGCGCAGATGGATCAGATGAGCCGGCTTCATGCCCGACACGAGTCTGCCGTGCCAGCGTCTTCCAGGTAAGTGTTTTATAGTTCCCAATTTAACCTACGCGGCTTGCTACATGAAAAGGTACCAAGTTGTCGATACGGCTAAAAATGATAAATATCCAAGCATTATTCATTATTGGGCATCTCTGGTATGTTTCAGTGTACAAACGGCAACTGCACTCCCACTGTCACAGTGTGCGATGGTAACGACGACTGTGGAGACAGGAGTGACGAATCAAACTGCTCTCACGAATGCGGCGAACTCGAGTTCAAGTGCAAGTCCAATGGTCGTTGCATTCACGCTTCTTGGAAGTGCGATGGCGATGCTGATTGTAAGGACGCAAGCGACGAAGATCCCGCAATATGTCACAACAGAACGTGCGACGCTAGTACAGAATTCAGTTGTAGCAATGGCAAGTGCATTCCAAAGCTGTGGATGTGCGACTTCGATGATGATTGTGGAGATGATAGTGATGAGCCTGCGTATATCTGTCGCCAGAAGAACTGTACAAGAGGCTGGCAGCGTTGTCCAGGACATGCCAACTACAGATGCATACCAAAATGGTTGTTCTGCGATGGTAAGGACGATTGTCGGGACAAATCGGATGAGCTGCCAGAGAGTTGTCCAGTTTGTGATGCAACAACCGAGTTCAAGTGCTCCAATAATAGATGTGTGCCGAAGCAGTGGCTGTGCGACTTTGCAGACGATTGTGGTGATGGAAGCGATGAGGCGGATACCGTGTGCAAGGGACGATATAGATCTTGTTCAGAATCGGAATATCAATGCGCCAATGACAAGTGCATTGCATCAAGATGGCGATGCGATGGCGAGGACGATTGTGGGGATAACAGTGATGAGGTTGATTGTAAGACATTTGTGTGCCAGAATGATACATATCAATGCGCCAGTGGTCATTGTGTTGCATCCTATTTGCGGTGTGATGGTACACGTGATTGTCGTGACGCCAGTGATGAGATTGGCTGTCCACCTAGGTATCCTGATGGGCGCTATTGTCCACAATCGAGATTCCAGTGTGACAATAATCTCTGTGTTTCCATGTCGGATCGTTGCGATGGTAGCGATGATTGTGGTGATGCTTCTGATGAGAGTCCTGTGCTATGTGCTAATTTCACTTGCGATATTCTACGGCGATTCCAATGCAATAATCATCGATGCATTCCCAGGTATCAGCTCTGCGATGGCATTGACAATTGTGGTGATGGCTCTGATGAGAATAATCTTACCATGTGTGCTAAGAGAATACGCCGGTGTGATCCAATTACCGAGCACCAGTGTGCTAATAAAAAGTGCATTGAGCGAGTGAAAATTTGTGATAACACGGATGATTGTGGAGATGAATCTGATGAGAGGGGATGCCATCCGAATAAACCGTGCAATCCGGTTAATAAGGGAGGCTGTGCACACTACTGTCAAAATGTCACTAATGGTGGCTATATTTGCTCGTGCTATCCGGGATATATTATTTCTGCTGATAATAATAAACAGTGCGAGGATATCAATGAATGTACAACTGGTACGCACCACTGCTCTCAAGTCTGTACCAATATGAAAGGCGGCTTCTCTTGCTCGTGCATTGATGGTTTGTTATATTTTATTCTATTACATATACATTTTTCATATTGTATTCCAATCTGCTCTTGCATCTTTTCCCATTCAGAATGTCGGTTAGCGTTGATAGCACTGACCTCCAAACTTTCAATATCACTACAGGTTTCACCATGGTTGACAATCACAGTGGAGTTTGCCGAACAAGCGACACTGAGGGTCAGCTGCTCTTTGCAAGTGGTCCAGAGATTCGCGCGTACAGCCTCCACAAGAAGGAGGAAGTGCCAGCTGTGGCGAATGAGAAACGTGTACGATCAGTTGATATAGATCCCAAACAGGAGTTTGTTTTCTGGATAAATTCACATGACAACACCATAAAGCGCTCTTACATGATAGAGGCTAAAGAGGGCCAGGCCAAGATTGGCTATGCTCAAGATCTTAATATTCACAGTGATGCTGAACCCGTTTCCCTGGCTGTTGATTGGATTTCGGATAATCTTTATTGGGGGGAAATTGATACTAATGGGCCCAGACAGTTTGGCAGAATTATGGTGGCGAAGTCGGACGGAAGGTATCGCAGAAGTCTGATCACCATGGGGCTGGAAAATCCAGTAGCTATTGCTGTGGATCCAGAATTAGGTACTATATTTATTGCAATCAATTTTTCTAGACCTCTTGAGGAGAGCTCCAGCTTTGCTTATTCGTCCAATTTACCCCAATCTCATTTTCCTTTTCGCGGCTTGTTGCCGCTTTGAAGTTTTAACCCAGAGTACGCAATCAATCAGTGGCACAAAAAAAATTCGGAAGATCTAAGAGATGGATTAACACCGTTCTCATTTTTATTGATAACAGGAACGATGGTGTGGGGAGATGGTGGAGCGCAGCCAAAAATTGAAATTGCTTGGATGGACGGAAGTAGGCGGACCACTTTGGTATCGCGTCAATTGGGAAGACCCTCAGCTATCACGATTGATTATTCCATGTATCATACGATTTATTGGACAGACAGTAAGCTCAATGTGATTGAGTCCGTAGCGCCTGACGGATCTAACAGGAAGGTCGTTATTAAGGGAGAAGCCCTGAAGCATCCTATCTCGCTGGATGTTTTTGAAAATAATTTGTACTGGGGAACTAAGTACACTGGTGAGGTCCTCAAGCAGGACAAATTTGGGCGTGGCGTTGTTGAGATCGTGGTGAAAAATCCCAGGACTTCCGCTGGGGTCAAGGTCTATCATGCACTTAGGTACAACACGACATTACGGACACCGTGCAAAAGTGATAGCTGCTCGCATCTCTGCATTGGCATTCCATCTGGCTACAGGTGTGTAGCACACATTTTATGCTGCTCCAATTTACATTTTTGCGTTTTCGACTTCTTCATCGTTTTTTTTTTTTTTTTTTGGTCGGTTTGTTGTTATTGACGCATCAACTACCATGGTTCTTAGCGCCGGCTCTGGACTTATTATAGTCGTTAGACGCTCACGAGTTTTTCCTTTGTAACACAGTTACGGATGTTATCCGTTCACAATGAGAGTAGGAACATTCAGTTGTAAACAGTTTTTGGTACTCGTCTTGTAACTTTTGGAGGCGAACTGTTTTTTACTTTTGTGGTGCCCATTATTTTTCCGTACCGCCTTATACTTTTCCTCTTTCGGGGATTGGTATGAGCCCTGTTCCGAACTTGGAAAAGTAAAAGTCACTACAGAAAAATGTTATCCACGCTGTCATTCTGGGGATTTTTTGCTCGCGCCTTTGCGCGAGCAAAAATCCCCAAAATGACAGCCCGGAAATATACTGACTAAATCAAATAATCCAGAAAAAATCCACCGGTACCTGGGCTTGAACCCAGGAACTCTAGATTCGTAGGCGGGCACCTTACCTACTTTAATGAGGATTTTTGCCATTATTTCTAATTTTATAATTTTCATGTTTTTTTAATTCAGCTTTTTCGAATAATTCGACGATTTTCGAGATTTGAGAATTTTCGAGTATGTAGAGTTTTTGATTTTTTTTTTCAAACGATGTCGCGTTTTTAGAGATTTGTTGTCTCACATAATTTTTTATATCGACAAAAATAAATTTTTATCATTGTGTGAGAGACTGTATGAGCAAATCGTAGATACGACTTCTTAAATTAAAAAAATCTTGATCATCTTCACAGGTGTCTGTGCCCGGATGCAGCTGGACCGCGATTGCCGCAGAGTAGCGAAAGAATTTGCGATGCAACTGCAGAAAGACCTAAACCATCACCCCGAATATGCCCCTGCCAAAATGGGGGAAATTGCATTATGAATGATGCTGATGAATTGCAGTGTCTCTGCCAATTCGAATTCCATGGAGACCATTGTGAGATCAATCTTAGATCGTCGAGAGGAGGAAGCTCAACTGCTGCTATTGTTATACCAATTGTTGTTTGTCTGTTGATTCTATTGACTGCAGTGGCTATCTTCCTCGTTCTGAAAAAACGACCTTTGTGAGTATATTTTTATGGGCTTTTATTGTCGTGGAAATTTTCTTTGGAATTTAAAAATTTCTTTGCAATTTCTTCAAAAGGTCCCTCAGGTAGTATATGTTTCAAGTTTGAAAACATTCAAATTCTTGGCCACTTTTTATCTTCCTCCTCCTCCCCCCGCCCCTCTCCCCCATCGCAAAGTCAGAATTTCTAATGTATTGATAACACGTAATGTCACCAATTTCTAATATTTTCGCCCCCCCTTGGGGACGCCTTTTTACCCTCCCCCTCCACCCGTTAGGTTACATAATACTTAAATGGAGGGGTGCTTGTGAATAAGACGTAAGTTTTAGCCAGTAGAAGCATATTACCCAATAGAAGAATGTTCAGTTTTTCGTACAAAATTCAGAATTTTGAGTGGAAATTCGCTCGATCAATGAGGAATCTTTTCCTGTTGACGAAGGGGTTGACCCATTGGATATATTCTGGTTCTATTGGAGACACCGGGTTCATTGGATGCACCTTGGTCCATTGGATGCACCTTGGTCCATTGGATGCACCTTGGTCCATTGGATGCACCTTGGTCCATTAGATGCATATTGGTCCATTGGATGCACATTGGTCCATTGAATGCACCTTTGTCTATTGGATGCACATTGGTCCATTGAATGCACTTTGGTCCATTGAATGCACCTTGGTTCAGTGAGGCCACCTTAGTCCCTGAGGCCACCTTGGTCCACTGAGGCCACCTTGGTCCACTGGATCCACTTGGAC
The DNA here is from genome assembly GCA_026005395.1 of Asobara japonica. Classification (NCBI taxonomy): domain Eukaryota; kingdom Metazoa; phylum Arthropoda; class Insecta; order Hymenoptera; family Braconidae; genus Asobara; species Asobara japonica. The sequence continues at coordinate 1,483,576 of BQMI01000176.1, read as the reverse complement.
CACATTGGTCCACTGGATCAATCTTGGTCCACTGGACCCATCTTGGTCCACTGGATCCACCTTGGTCCACTGGATCCACCGGGTCAACTGGATCCTCTAACCCCAGCATCCATTAGGTCCATTGAATCGACGCCGTGCGTAAGGGGTTGATGCGATTGACACAAAAATAATTGCATTACTACATCCCTCGAGAGTTGATGAAATTCTGGGGGTACTTACCTAATTGTTTTTCATTCAGTGGAAAACCTGGAGGTCTTGGGGGCTTAACTGCTCAAAGTGTATCGTTCAGGCAAGGAAGCAATGTAGAGTTTGGTGGGCCTACTCATGAAAGAATGGTGAGTTTGTTAAATTTTATATAGGTTTGTATCGAGTACTTCGAGGCCAACGATTGGTTCAGTGAACCTTTCCCATATGAATTTTGATTTCAAATACATGGAATGAAATAATGCACATTCCATGGAGACGAAAAACTCTTTCAGAGTATTTCATTTACCATAAAGTAGGATTGAGAAGGAAAATTGAAATCTGCCAAAATTCGCGGCAGTTTGAACGAAAGTATTTAAATCTTTTCATGTAAAAACGACGTTTTAGATCATCAGAATCAGAATTGATCAAAATCATATAGGCAAGTTATAACTTGGCTGTTGATTTGAGTTAAATGACAGAATTTTTGATAAAATTTCAATTCAATCAATTTGATAATCATTTTTCAACGAAAAAATTTCAGGAGCCCCTCGACGTTGAGTACAATCTTGGGGACGTAAGCACGAAAAATCGTGACTTCAGTAATCCAATGTACGATGCAGTGAATCTTGAATCAACGAATGGAACCACTAGTTCAATATACGAAGTACCAGCCGAGATGAAGCCATCGGCAATTCAGCACAAAGAACCACCTCAGTTGCACCTTAAGAGGCGTGAATTGGATCCCACGCCAATTGACTCAGGCAAGGATACCCAGCAATTGGTTGAGGAGGACAAATCCGAATGCTAGGTTTCCATTGAGGATGTAATGGACTTTCTTCTCAAAAATATGAAGAAAATAATTTCTTCTTTATAAAATATTTTCGAAGTTCATCTGATGAACATCGAAATTTTTAAAAATCGCAGGTCTTCCAATTTTCCAAATTTTGGGAACTTGAAATTATGGAAATTTTCAAAATCTGCAAAATTTGTTATTAGGTTGTGCTACTTTTCTTTTTTTCTGAAATTTGACATTGTTTAATTTTTTAAATTTAAACATTCTTGAGTTTTTCAATTTATTAAAATTGTAAAAATGGTGAAACTGCAATTTTTTATGAAATTTTAACAATTTCTAAAAAAACGAATTTTTGAACTTTCTAAAATGAAAAATTGAGACTCTTGCAAAATTTTGTAAATCTCTTTTCTAATTTTTAATTTCAAAAATTGTACAAATTTCGACAGTTTTCGTAATGCCCAAAAATCCAGATTCCCATTACATCCTTAATTTTTTTTAAATATCATTCCATAGATGATTACTTGTTCACACCTATTGTAGCTTGGTTGCGATTATCTGTTGAAGATGATAAATCGGCAGCTCCTCGAAATGTTATTATTCATCAAATGATTGTTGGGTTTATGCATATACGTATATACAGTTGTTAATTATAAATCTTGTCGCGTGTCAAGCTACGATAGGCACGATATGATTGTGTCATTATTATATTTTTTATTAGGTGTGATTTTGTAAGTCCTTGTAAATATTATGACTACGAAAAGAAAAAAAAATATTAACTTTTATGTTATCTGTGTACCATAAAAACGTAAATACCACATTCCCCCAATTTCTTGTTTCTTTCCTATTCGAAGGCTGCTGAACCCAAGGATTATAGTGATGTCAAAAAAAAAACAAATATCTATATATATTTTTGTCTTGTTGGAAGTGGAGTTGATATAAATATTATGTATACAATTATTACTATATGAGTGAAAAAGCAAATGTTTAATGGAATAAGTGGGACCAAGCAATTTATATGTGCATTTTTTTTTGTTTTTATTCAATAAAAAAAATAAGGGCGTAGAACGATACGTGGATAATTAGAGGGGGACTTCTATTAATGGTTGAAATAATTTGAAATTTCGAATACACGAGTGACTTTTACAAATTTTTTTTCAATTTTCTATTTTTTTGTTTAATTGAAAACCGGACATTTTTTAAACGGATGAAATTTGGTACTTGGAAAATATTCGAAATTTTTCGAATTTCTGAATTCCAAAATTCCACGAATTCCACAAAATTGTAAGTTCTCTGAAATTTTTGGTATTTTAATTTTTCGAGATTTTTGAAATTTGCTTGAAAAATATTTCTCTTGTCTTTTTAGTTTGCAAAATTTTCAACACTTTTTTTTTAAAAACGCCTTGTAAAATAATCGAAATTTTTAAGATTTTTGGAATTTTCGGATTTTTTTATAGCAAAATTTGACATTTGCAATTTTTTCTTTCCAGAGATTTTGAATTTTTTGGATTACAATCTTTTTACGTTTCAAATTTATCAAAGATTCACACATTTTTGAAACAGCTGACACTTAATTCTTCAAACTTCGAAAACTCAAAACTTAAAATTTTGAAATAAAAAATAGAAATTTTTGAATTGGGTAAAAATTGGAAAATTGCAAAGATCTCAGATTTCAATTTTCGAGATATTTGAAATTTCAATATTTTCGTCATAGAAGTTACAAGTGAAAAACGACTAGTACTGAGAAAAATGTGACTCTAAACAGCGGTCAAAATCCAATGGTGTTATTTTTTATCTTAGTTGATTTATATGGTGACTAGACTGGCTTAATTTTCACAAATTTTGAAAAATATTTCAGATATTACGTTTGTTTTTTTTTCTTTCCCTATACTTCTATCTCTTCTTCCTAAGACGTCCTATTAAACGTTATTAATTATTGTAGAAGTTAAAGATGAAGTTGAAAAAAAAATTATATGAATAAATGTTTTCTTATGGAGTGTCGATGCTCAGAATCGGTTGGTCAGCCTCAGCGACATTGATTGTACATTTTACTTCTCAATTTTTCCTCTAGATTTCTATTATTAGAAAAATAACTCAAGATTGATAATTTCTTGTTTTAATGGGACCACATAATTACACATGGACTGAAAATTTTGTAAACGAAAAAAATATACACATTTTGTAGAAAACAAAATGAGGACGTTGGGCCGGGTCCCAACTATCAAATTCCTCCATTAAATCAGTATTTTCTATAATTAAAATACCGAAAATTTGATTAACAAATTTACTCAAAATGAGGAACAATAAGAAAACTGATAATTGTTAATATATTGTGCAAATATCAAACTGAAACCGTCCAACAATAAAATATGAAGTAAATGACATGATCAATATTTCCATACCCTTATCCATGCGTCGAGGATCCATTCACGAACATCGATTACCAAAAATATAAATAAAATGTAAATGTATTATAAGTATTTTTGAATGAAATTCAAATTAAGTAACAAAGTTGTGAACCGTAACTAGAAATAAAAATCACAAATTAATATTTCTTACAGTCATTTTAGAATTGTACTAATTTGTGTTCAGATAAAAACACAAATTATTTTTCTTTGGGGTTGAAAATTAGAATTTAAGACAATTTTATAATAACTTTATAATGACTAATTTTTAAATCCTGTTAATGCAACTGGAGATCTTAGTGAGATTCTGGTATAATTTTTTGGTATGGAGGTAAGTAACGCCTGCAGTAAGTGTAATGTCTTTTATATTCCAAGTTCAGTTATAAAAATCAGATAATTGCGAAAATGACTGGTTACGGTTGACTTCTTCATTACTTCATTATTTTAATATGATATTTAAATTGGGTTATTGCATAACACTGCATTCTTATATTCCTGAAGCTCAACAATTTTCATATTTGCTCGAAATGGTTAAAATTCGAAAAACTACTGAAATCTATACATTAAAAAATTGACAATTTTTTTAACTTTCAAAGAAAAGACTTTTTTAAATTTCCGAAATTCTGATATCGATATTAATTTTTTTTTTATTGACGTTTTCAAGTTTTGATTCTCCGAAAATTGTTAAAAATTCTGTAAAAAATAGTGCATTGCCAAAATAGTCCCGAATTCTAGAGAATCCGTTTCTAAAATTCGAAGAGCAGCTATTTTTTCGTTTTGAAGATTTCCAAAATTATGGATCCACAGTAATGTAATGCGAAAACCCAATCACCGGAAGCCCACTTCGATTAGTTCATTGCTGAAATAGTACTAACATTAACAAAACTGAAAATCCTGGAATGTTCCACAATAAAGGAGAAATTTCTTCAAAAATTTTTTTTGGTACTAAAAATTCGAAAAATTTGTACCATGTTCAGATTAATCCCACAGATTCATGAATACTTCTTGAAATCTAAGTGAATTTCCCAAGTTAAGGCAGTTTTTCCTGAATCGAGTTCTGAGAAGCTAGGTCATATTTTCCATAAAATTTTCGAATTTTTTCTACAGCATAATATTACAGAAACTGTAAGCTCTGAAAGACTTCCAGCGAAACTGAGAGGGGTTTTGAAAAAAAAAAATCAATGAAAAAAAAGTCAATGAATTTCCAAAAAAAAACATAAATTAATGCATCCCCATAACAACATAAATATTCACAAAAATATGTACATAAATACATGAAAAAAAATGTTCGTTAATTCAACTGTACTGAATGAGATTGAAAAGAGCGTCGACGTTTTCTTTTTCGGAGTCGCCCTGTGGAACGATATGATTTGTGTCATCACTCATTAAAACTTGCTCCACGAAGGTCGTTTCAACCACCGGTATGATTTCATTAATAACGAGAGAATCTTCGTTTATGGGGCAAGGAACGTCTTCAGGTGGTGCTTGTTTATCCTTTCGCCTTTTTTGCTTGGGTTTATCCTCGTGGATTTTCAGATGACGATTCAAGTCGTATTTACCAACGAATCGAGCGTCACAAAAATTACAGCCAAATGGCTTGTCACCAGCGTGCACCCACATGTGTCGCCTCAAGGCGGCGGAAAATGTGAATGCTACTCCACAAACATTGCAAACATATGGCTTTTCCCCTGTATGGAGTAGACTGTGATCCCTCAGCGTAGCTCGTTGATTGAACCTGAGGAAAATTTGATTTCTTCAATTTTCGAGTTATGGAAGTTATTGAATGGACATTATACCCTATCCCTATAGTGGAACCTGGGGGATCTAGGGGACCTGGGCGATCTAGGGGAACGGGGGGATCTAGGGGGGCTGGGGCTCTAAGGGATCCAGGGGACCTGGGGATCTAGGGGGCTGGGGATCTAAGGGATCCAGGGGACCTGGGGATCTTGGGGACCTGGGGATCTTGGGGACCTGGGGATCTTGGGGACCTGGGGATCTTGGGGACCTGGGGATCTTGGGGACCTGGGGATCTTGGGGACCTGGGGATCTAGGGGGCTGGGGATCTAAGGGATCCAGGGGGCCTAGGGATCTTGGGGACCTGGGGATCTTGGGTTCTAGGGGATCTCGGGGACCTGGGGGACCTAGCGGACCATATCCACAACTTTCGTATCACAATAACTTTCTCTATCGAAAAAAAAGTCAGATATTATTACAAACCGTTTTCCACAAACATCACACGTATAGCTTCTGGGGTTGGAGTGAATCCTCATATGATTCAGCAGATTGCCCTGTTGTGAAAACGCCCTATTGCAGACTTTACAAGTGTATGGCTTTTCCCCCGTATGAACTCGGATGTGCGTTTGTAAGGTTCTATTATTCAGAAATCGTTTCTCGCACATGTGACAGGGAAACTTGGGTAGTCTCACTCCTTCAGGGTCCAAGTGGGATATCAAGTGTCGTTTATAATTGCCCTTGTGATTAAAAATACGTGGACACTGGCTGCAGACATAAGGTGCCCCGTGAAGATGCGAAGTGGCGTGAATCTCGAGTTCAGACTTTGCCGCAAATCTCTTTCCACATTTTGGGCAGCGGTGCTTGGGGAAGTCTGTATGGCACACCTATGGCAATTTCAAAATTAATGAATGGAGTGTGGGTTGGACCCTCGATGGGTCGAACAAATAATTTATCGGTGTGTGTGTGCGTGGGTCTATGTATGTATGTGTGGGTGTGCGCGTGAGTGGGTGGGAGTGAGTCGGTGGGTGGGTGGCTGTTTTCTTATTATATCACACAGAGACCATCCATATCAAAATTAAACCGAGAATTTAATCATTTTAACGTTTTTATGATGAAAATATTAAAACATTATATGACTTTATTCGCCCTTGAAAGTCTTGAACTTGGGAAATAATATGGAAAATTAAGGGGTAAGAAAATGGTAAAAAAAAAAAAAAAATCTTGCTCAATCTTGAACAGTGTTTCAGATATTTCAATTTAGAAGTTTGTGAAATTATCAGTTTAAATCCTTAGAGGCATTACTTATTCGAAATGACTACAGTGGCAAATACTGACATACCATGTGACGTTTAAGGTATCGCTTTGTCGAGTAGGCCTTATCACATAGGAAACACGTGTAGGGTGTTGGACCTGTGTGGCCTTTGACATGAGACCTCAGCTCTTTCTCCGTATCACAGTCCTTCTCGCAGACTACGCAAAAAAAGGGACCAGTACTGGGCACGTGGTTGTCCACTGTATGACAGAGAATACTTGGCAATTCCGTGTAATTCTGCACACACAGACTGCACTGGTATGTGATTTTTCCTGCAGCATTTTTTAGCTCCTAAAAATCCAAACAGAATTATTAAATTATTCTTTTTTTTAAACTTGAGACAGGGAAAATTATTATTTTGTCCACAAAAATGAAGAAAAAAAAAACGATATTTCCAAACGTCCATTTTTCATTCATTACCATTCAACCATTCCTTGAAACTAATTCATTAACTGAAATAATGATTACTGAGGCTGAGTGATTGAATGCATTCAGGCGCCAATTAAATACCTTAATGCGAACAATAGTGTCATTCAAACTTCCCAGGACCATAGGAGGCTGCTCTATGCAATCATCAGTATCTGAATTATCAGAAGGGAATTCCGGAGATTGCTGTACTTCAAGAGGGGCTAGTGCTGACACTGGAGAAATATTCAGCTGAATTGTGTTGGTTGAATCGTCTTCCTCGTGATTCGTACCTCCCACCTGCTCGGCTTCTTGTTCATGTTCTCCAAGTGACAATTCTGGATCGTCCGGAGGAATGTACAAAAGGGCATAACCTACATCTTCAGATTCTAGGATCTCCTGTAGGAATGAGAAATACTAATTTAGTAAAGTGCTAAATTAGGACATCTTGATACTCGAGCAGACTTTGGCGAATAACTCGTAAACAATCCAGTAGATCGACTATTTTGTAATAACCTTTTTTCTAGACCAGATCTTTATCAACAATAAAGTTCTCATAAAATAGTTGCTATCTCTCTTTGATATCGAGTTATTTTGTGAAAACCGTGGTCAACCGACAATGCACTTATCCTGGTTTACCACTTCGTTACTGAATCGATCGATAATGATCAATTGAATTAAGAGAGATGAAATCGATCATCGAGATGAGGCAAGTAGACAAACTATCTGCATCTCCATTTTCATGTACAGTGCTTGTCACGGTTTTTTTTGAACCCGTTAAAAGTTGAACGTTCTTTATCAAATTCCGCTATAAGCATTGCCCATGTTCACCTGTAATTCACTGGGTATTTCTTCTTTAAGAATAAGGTCCTTTTGATCGATGGAGAAGCTGGGGCTCTCGATGAAAAGCTCGTTGAAGGTCTCGGTTTCAAGATCGCTAGGGTCTGCAAATTTTAATTCGTCCCCGGAGTTGTCAGGCAAGCGGGAGGGAGGGGAGGGATAATTGTCGGAGAGAATATCGCCGATTTCTGAAGGTGAGCAAGGGCCGATCGAGGTCAGAAGGTTGATTGCTTTGGATGATTTTTCTGTGTCACGCCAGGATGATGGGGCTAGGGCAATTGAGGGGCGGTCAGTCTCCCGGGCAAACATCTTTTGAAGCTTAAAATGGGACTCCTGAACTTTGAGTCTGAAGTCGTAGAAAGAAGACGTTCGGTGGGCACATTTCCGACATAGAACTGCAGGTAATCCATCGTCCTTATCGACCTGGAACAAGAGGGATCATCCAATTAACTGCTAGCCTTGAATTTGAAAATTGAGTGTTTTTAAGCTTCATCTCTTGTACCCAAATTTATAGGAATGGCAATCGAAAATTGGAGTCACAGAACTTATGAATTAAACCCTTTATACTTCGCACTTTCTATTTTCTATTTCTACTTATGTATTGACTTTATGACTCTCATGTAGCTGTGCTGACGCCACATTAACACGGTGTAATTTATGGTTTATATTTTGTGAATTTCTTCTTTCTACTCTCTACTGTTGTGTGTACAGCCGATTGGCGTTAAACCCGGAAATCATTTACGATTCAACGGTTTGAGCCTTGAACATGGTTGGGACTTGTGCACGCCCGAGTTTGTAACTTTGCATTATGTATACTCTTTATGGTCCTCATGGGCCTGATACTCAATAATACATATATGTAGATGCGTGATCGTAGATTTTTTCGGAGCATTGTAAGAATAGCAGATTGCCATTTAGGACCAACAGCGAGGCCTAGGACCCCCAGATGATCATTTGGGTCTGATGATCATGTCTACGCTAAACTTGGATATTCAAGCTTCTGAATGGTACCAGTATACCAGTATATATACCGTATACTAATGTGTCCTTATCGGTGTGCATAAATTGCACACTTATCAACCGAAAAAATCTAATCGTCTTGTCCTGTAATGGCCACCTGTGCAGGAATTCGTGACAAGATACTAGCAGGTGTTTCCCGTTTGTTTCGTTTTCATTTTTCGTCTCCGAAAAATTCTCAGTGATCGTGCACTGCAAATATGCATCTTCTGATTTTTTTTCCAAATTTTTGAACTATTGAGATATGATTTTTGGAAGTTCTAGATAAACATAAAAGTTGTATAACTTTCGTTGTACTTGAGCAATTTTTATCGATACAGAACTTTTGCATATCTGTTATTATTATTATTTCTTATCGCACTGCCTGAGGAAAAATACTAGGCTCTAATGCTGAGTTAATCCATGCACTGACAATTCACCGTTTTATGGTATATTTTCAACTATCTGAGTGACTAAAATTATGCAAATTGGGCAATTTTCATTTGAACGACTCAATTTTTTTTTGGCGCGAAATTGAGTCGCAAAATTAAGGGATTCAAATTGTTGAAATAAGGAATAAAATAGGTTTGTCACGTGTCATTACAGTAGTTCGTCACTAGTTTTTCTTTCTTCAAATGTCGAAAAAAAACTCCTCAAACCTAAAAAATAAAATAGAAAAATATTTTTGTTATTCATAATTGAGACTAATTTCGTATAAAAAATCAGATGCATAAAACACTCATTGTAAACTAATTAAATCTAACATAAATAATTGAGTAATCCATATCCCAAATTTCCCTTCAAATATTTCTGTCTAATTTTCACTGACTTTTCTAACTAATATCTGCAAGTGGAAATTATTCTGAAATACCAACGACTGTTTTTTTAGTGCAATATTTTTACAGTATCATATATTTTTTTCCTTCATTTCACAAATTTAATTACGCCCCATTCATGTCGGCGTAAATAAAATTAAAGCCAGAAGTGAGTTTAGATTGTGTTCACCAAACTTTCTGATTACACCAAAAATATTAAAACTGATTACCAAGAATTTAAATGAAAAAAATTGCTGACCAAAATTCCATGAAAATTGTTTTTAACAATTCACTCAATGATTTATTTAGGAGTCTTCAAATTTCTTCCCCCACTTTTTTTAGCTGGTATGCAGCAAGTGGGTGGCAAAATTAATTACCTGAATATTAGCGATCTCCGCCAATTTCTCCGGCAAATTTTTCATCTCCATGTCGTCCCCATACATAGGCAAAAAGATTCCGTCGGCTTTCATGCATGCTCGACAAATTAGCAAACTCTCCTCCTCCATGTTCCGTATAAAATTGCAACGTTTGCGGTCTCTGCAAAATTGTTTATTTGCGCCTCAATATCGCCATCGATCAACAAATGACGAAGAGATATTATTGCCAATGTGACATGACAGATTGACGTTTCACTGGTTATTCCGGATTGGAATTGAGCAGTCTATTTAATAATTCTAACCTCTAAGGATGTGGACGACAGAAGCGCGGGAATATTCAAGTGGCGGATATTCGAAACACTGTGGGGTGTGACCCGGAAAATGGGCCGTTTGACAATTGTCAAATTCTGCTTGTATGAATTATTAACGTACTTCTCGCAGTGTACAAACTTCATAATGATTATTCTCAACGATTAGTCACTACATTCAAATTACATGTATTGGTCACGTGGGTGGGAACGCGGGAAAAAATCTTTGCGCACTTGTCACATCCGTTGGCAAGATATACACCAGGCGGAATTTCCAATCGGCAAATTTGACTGTGTACGTCCCTAAAATTAAATTTGAAAGGCATTTCCAAATTTTGAAAATAATTTTGACACATGCCCAAGATTTATACTTGTAGATTGGTACCCTCTCATTTGTGCGCCCCGGATAGTTGCTGTCTGAGCATTCCGTCAGGGGGCGTAGCGGACACCCATCCATGCGGCTGGGACCGACTTTCGCCATTTTAGGTCATCATTACAACACAGACACTTGCCTCTTTTCTAGAGGATATAGTCAACCAAAGGAATAGAATAGAATCATTACAACACTTGAAATTGAGTTGTAATTCCATATACATGCATTCTTGATTTTTCCCATTTTCACGCCAGCAGTAATATCGCTACGAACATCGATGGCGTTCGACATAATTTACAAAAATATAATCAGAAGATGCAACCCAGGATGCTCATCGTCGCTCCACCAGCTAACCTGGTATCAGCCGATATTGTCATCAACACCGAAACTTATAGAGTGGCATCGTTTGCTCAGGCACTAGAGATAGCGTACAAAACTTCGGAGTGTATCTGTTAGCCCACAGTCTGACTTATTATATTTCAAGGATATAAATATTATTATATTTAGGATATAATTAGTATATTTCAAAAACAGTGACTTTAATCAAAATTAGTTATGCCGCTGTTTCTATTCGTTGGCTACTATTGACATGTAGTAATCAACAGTGGTGCAGCTCTGTATAATTTTGTATTTAAGCAATAAAAATAACCCAAAGTATTTTTTTAAGTTCAATTGTCGTAAACCTGTGAAATATTGGTATGTTCAAGCAGGATTTAATCAATAAAGAATTCGCATTAAATCGTACCCGACCCGAAATGTTTAAAATTGTCTGAAAATTATTTCAAATTTTCTTCCCAACTTATATATTTCCAATATAGATATATGCTTTCCTACGTATGTGTGTGTGTTGGATGAGCCATCGTCGCTCCACCCACGGATCCAGTTATCAATCTACTAAGTGATTAGATTCATCGATCAATGCAGCTTGTCGTCAATCGATTCATACCCGGGAGATGCGTTCCACTGTTATCGGCCCAATTTTGGGTGCCACCCAGCCAAATCGGATGCACATACGACCTTTTGACTGGAATTGTGGATTAGGACGCCCTTCTGATACGGATGTGAACATATAAAGCATTTGAATGTATCATTGTATACATAAATTTATTTACTATGAAAATCGAGAGAAATTCAATGGTAGACCGCCCGCAGCGCGCGCTTCATACGACCGTAGGTGATTTCCCGGTGATGAACAAGGATTCCTCCTTACTCGTCCTCTGTGATAAATATTAGGTGAAAAGTTAGAAAAATCTAGACCAAAAAAACTATCGGGAAGTTAGTAAATGAGAATGATGACGTAAAATATTCATGCATATGGGAGAAATGCGATAACATATATGGCCTTAAAGAATTAAAAACTGGCCCTTGGATCGCGCAATGTTTATGGAAATCTTCACAAGGTATAATCGAGTAGGTGCATCGATCACTTCGTTATAGATTCACTTGCAGCTGAGCGAAAGCTAGACATTTTCATGTGACTTCATCATTTTAGTCATACAAATGAGAGCGATAACGATAGAAAAGTTGCATTTCAATAAGTCGTACTATGAATATAGATCGTGTTGCTCCATGAGGTGTTCCCGAATTGTCTTAACCATTTCTTCTGTGTAAGTTTCCATTGAATACCGGTGGGGAACCAAAAATTCACTTGGAAAGCCAATTTCCATCCTGGATACCTCCTCCAAAGAACATGGAGCGCTGGGTAGGGAAAATTGCTGTTGTCACTGGAGCATCCTCGGGAATTGGATTAGCCATAGCACGAGTACTTGTAGATAATGGACTGGTTGTTGTGGGATTGGCTAGAAGGAAGGAGAAAATGGAGGTACAGACTTGAAATATGTCACGCACTACTAAGAGTTAGCTTAATTTGCAGACTCGCATTCAGAACGTTCATGAGGAATTCCATTGTCATTGAAGAATCCAGTGCTGCAGTGACTGGTAAACTATTAGGTGTACGAATTAAAAACGAACAAAATAAAACCACTGCACCTGTGCTGTCGATCGGAACATGTAGTAATCCGAAGAAGGTATATCTGAAGAACACTCAAATTAGTTAGAGCTTCCCACTTTAATGTTTCGAGGTAGGTTTTCACTACTCTAGCAACGTGCGGACAAACGTCCTTGTGCTGCAGAACACCAAACACACAGTAAACACCGTCTCACTTTACCCAACTTTCTTTTTTTGAATCATTCTCAATTTTTTCAAACGATGGGAAATACCTTGTTGAATCAGTCCCAATTTTTTCAAACGATGGGGAGTAGCTTGTTGAATCAGTCTCAATTTTTTCAAACGATAGGGAGTAGCTTGTTGAATCAGTCCCAATTTTTTCAAACGATGGGCAATAGCTTGTTGAATCAGTCCCAACGAAGCTGCAAATTCATGTTGCGTCTGACAAGCATCTTCATCCAATAAGCCGCTTCTGCATCTTTACACTTTTTTTGGGGCTCCCAGCTTTACCATAAGTGGTTGTGAGCATTATATGCGCATCTTGAAATTGAAGGCAAACAATAGCTCTTACCGCAAACGCCGGTTATGCGGAGCACGAGTTTTCCTCTTCCTGCATCTCCGATCGAACAACATCTTGTAGTCCAGTCAGATCCGCACTGGTTGGTACAGGGTAGTAAGGAAGTTCGTCACTATCGTCTGACGAACCGTACTCGTCGGATGGAGGGTCGTAAATCTCATCATCTGGAAAATAACCATTTTACAATTTATAATGAACTTTCTGTCTGTAATCATAGAAATTCTTATTAATTTCTTTTTTAAATAAAGCATTTCTCACCAGAATCCAACTCTTCTAGGTCCATGAATGAATCCTTCGAGGCAGGTCAGTTTGGACCAATAGCTGCTGCTGCTGCTGCTGCAAATGTTGAGTCTCCAATACCAACACCTCCTTCTAAGGTCGTTTCCACGCCCTCCACTGGTATTGGAACCTCTGCGCCATTGCCTGCATTTGCGGCAAGGTCTCCTCTCCTTTCAGGGTCGTCCACTGCACTCATCCTTCCATGGTCCTCGGCCATCTGGCCTGCCGCAAACGTCGGTTAGTTGGCTCAAAATTCGATATTTTCATGGGATGTGTACGGCACCAACACCAATGACAAGCATGAACTGTGTTGATCAACACATGTTGAGAGATGTCTAAACTTATTCAAAGATCTTCATATGTTTACATTTTCGATTAACGTATTCTGCTGGCGTCATCTATCAAGTGACGCTCGTTTTTAATTTCTACACCTAATGCTTCGCCGGGTATATATTATTATCATAACATTGATGAATTAGTTTATTCATTACATCGTACAATTCTCCGAAAATTTTAGGAATCCACTAATTGATGATGTTATTCAAAGTCCCTGTTTCTGGTTCTAGAGTGAAATGGCAAATCCAGCGGAAACTGGAGGGGCGTTCTATGCGGTAAAGTGTGACGTGGTTGACGATACTTCTGTCCAGGAGGCCTTGGAATGGATTAAGAACAATGTTGGCAAGGCCCAGATTTTGGTTAACAATGCGGGTATTCTCAAGTTTGGGAAATTCACCGGTAATCATCTTTTATATGGAAGTAGTCTGTAGGCAAAGACTTACATGGAGACGAAACAGCAGGCTGTAAGCTTAAAAAGAGGCTACTTTCATTTGACTGGGTGGTGGACAGTCTTCTAATGTTGGTTAGGTCGCTGATATTTTATCCCCAAAATTATTATGATAGTATCGGTGGACCAACATGAAAGTGAGGTGATAATACGAAGTTCTTTGTAGAATTGCATCACGTTCAAGCATAGTTGTATGGTAATTTTTTTTTAACTATATCAACCATTATAAAAGTAGGATAATATTATGCTTCTTATAAAAGAAGTCACTTTGGGTTTTGATCTTACGTCTCCCGACTCTACGACATTCAACCCCACAAAGCCTCTCTAGTAAGAAGCACAATATCGTACTCTAAATTCAACAAAATTCTGGGCTTACCCTGGAACATACAAATTGTTTTTAAGAATAGGGACTAAATATTCGGGGTCGATTATTTGGCTCATCGGCCTACAATTGGTTCTTTATGAACAATAAAATGATCAGCAAGGGTCTACAAAGATACTAATACGCTATTTCATCCTTCGATAGGGCTCTCTTCGAGGATCCTCGGTATTCCTCGTAAGGAGTTGGGCTCTAGTTGGCCCAATCATCGGTTCTATCCTATGCAGACTAGTCCCTTCCATTGCTTTCTGTGTTCTTGTATTCGGAAGTTCATGGTGGTTCCGTGGAAGGTGGGGTTCTTGTTGGTGGTTCCAAGGGGCGATAGGGAAAAGGGAAAATGAGGGGATAATTGGGAGGCCAGCGGTGGCAGTTGAATATTTAGTCTATATTATTGAGGGGGTTATTTTAGTGGTAACTTGACCTCGTCACTGTACCCTATCTAGTGCTGCCCATGACAGAGAAGTGGCGGGAATACCTAATGTAGTATTTTTTTTACTATCAAACAGCGGATGCTATTAAAAGCAGATTACACCAAGTTTTAATCCCATCTAGAAACGGACAACACCGCCCTGAAGAACATCCTGGAGGTCAACGTTATGGGTGCAATTTACTGCACCAAAGAGGTGCTGAAAGTACTCCAGGCTGATAATTTACCAGGCCACATCATCAATATGAATAGGTAATACGATGAAAACTGGCAGTTGACCCTTCTTTGCCCGCGCTATAGGGTGAGCGCCGTCATTTCTTTGCTTTCCGGATGAATCGAAGCATATCACGAATTGTGCAATCAGAATTGATGATTCCATACATACATAATCGCAAAATAATGGGTTATTAATTTTCGAATGAAGTGCGGATCAGGAAAAACGGCGCAGCGCTCGTGGTGCTACCAAATACGTAGTCCAAAAATTCTCAGCGCTGTTGCCTCACGTTGTTTTGTTTTGGAACGTCGTGCCACAAATGGCGGACAGACCGGCCGGTGGCAGTGTGTGATATTATTATGGGATTTTTTTCAGATAACTAATTCAGGTAACTGAACAAAAATTGTGTATTCCGCAATGGAAGTTGGACACCGAGAAAGCGCTGCGGCAACAGCGCTATTGAATATGCATGGCAGGCGCTTCGCTCATGCCGCGGGCAAGTACGTCGGATGCAGAGGCCCGGGCAAAGAAGGGTCAAGTGAATATATAAATCCCAGTATTAGCAGTTGATGGAATGAGATTCTTGATTGCCAGTACAAGTGGACATAGAGCAACAACTGTTCATCTCAATGTATACGCTGCTAGCAAACATGCCATTACAGGGTTTTCCAAGACTCTCGTAAAGGAACTAATGGGTCAGAACATTCGCGTAACGGTAAATACAATAGCACTAATAATTTTAATATGGTAATACAATGCAATTATTTCAGAATTTGAGTCCTGGACTTGTTGCAACTAGAATGACAACAGAACTGATGGACCAGCCGCAGTTAGAACCTAAGGACATTGCGGACGCTGTAGTTTACTTGCTGGGAACACCGCAAAGACTTCAAGTCAAGGAATTACTCATTCCTCCATTGGAAGGGTCATGTTCATTAGTCAATCATGTGGTAGTTCTCACGTTCCTACCAATTAGATCGGTAGCACACATCTAATACATCAGATGGCATTAATTACCTGACGGTCTAGGCGATGTTCAAGGAATCATGGAGTTGTGACATGCTGAATAATGTAATAGAATAAAATAAAAATCCTCGCACAAGCTACGATAGTTTCAATGATAGAATATAATTAACAGTGAAATGGAGTGACATTCATCCCCTCGATCAAATTATGTTTTGGCTTGGACCGGTCAATACGAAAGAATCACAAAAAAAATGAGTGTGTAGAAAGCTACGCAATAGAAGTCAAACATTTGTGGCTCATAGTCTGCCTTATAATATTTCTTACTTCTTTATAATCTCAACATGAATTACATCTCGTCCCAGCACATTTTGGTATTGTTCGAATGATGCCGCGTAATAGAGGCACTCTTCTATATTTTCAGATTTTACACTTTCAACTATTCAGAAACTTCTTACACGATCGTGGAAAAGTTTGCAGATTACGTTCACTGATTCCCCTAGTATCTATACAATATTTACATGAGTGCACAATTCATTTACGAATCTTGCATGCCTGATGTCGCCTGATGCCACGTTTTCCCGCTCTCTCTCTCACTAAACGCATTTATCACTCATTGACATCGGATTCCAGCTGAGAACCATGCTACGCACGCTGCCACCCGTTCGCTAGTCTCCCATTCTCCCTCATTTCGTTCCCTACTACGACCGCCCCTCACGCCCTGTAGAAATCTGTTACATCGACCTTTCAGTTTAAGGCGTACCGTGCCATAAAAAGTTTCACTTAAAAAACGACAGAAAAAAACACAGAATTAAGAATTTACATATTTATTAATACTGATATCAATTACTACAGAGGTTTGCTTTTTTTCCCTCATCAGTTCTGGTTCTCTTCTACAATCATCGATACACTCATAAATTTAATGATTTCGGAAGCGGTCGAAGGCTTTGCCCATGGAATTTGTGGTTCGCTGGTGAATTAAGAGGAAAATACTAGAACACTTTTGAAACACGAGACCGGCCGCGCATGCCTCGCGCTTCCATTTTTCACCACAACGGCTGCTGTCGTGTCGGTTTCAGTCTTACGTTTCTTGATAACTTCGATACATAGCGATATTTTCTTCGTTTTACTAACAGACTTATCTCTCAATAATGCACAATTACAGTTCTGCGGAGAAATACTCATTAAAGAGATAACTGAATGATATAATAGGCACGTCGAAGGGACCATACGAGTGGTAATGAGTTACGTAGCCAGCCGTGATCTTAATCCGCTGTGCTGGTAGCATACAGCATTGCATGTGTTGAAAAGATCAAAGAGTTGATGTAACATTTATCAACGTAACTTTATTGGTTACAAAAAAGGCGTGAACACAATAGAAAGACTGAAGTGGTTTTATCTAAAATATACCAACGTCTGAGGTGCAATCGGAATCGTAGACGCTTTGATTCTGATTGACAGCAGGAATATTGGGGGTGTGCTGTTGGTGCTGGCCATAAAATGGGACGGCAGGGTGCAAGAGAGGGGGGGGGGGGGGTCGGGTTCAATCATGGGCAGTTGCCATCGTAGGATAGGGTTGTTTAAATTGTTTGAGTAGCGAAAGTCGGTCCGCTATAGCGACCGGAGCAGCTTAGCGATGGCTGCCTATACCCCGCTCTGAAGTAATGCTCAGGAGCCACCGTGAACGATACAAACGAGACGCACGGAGACAAAAAATTTGGTACCCCTAAATCACCACTTCCATGTCGAAAACAGTAATGTCAGGGGCAATATGACAACGTTCCAACATCGAAAAGTTAATGAAGTAAATATGTTTACTTCTTCATTAATTAACAAGCGATATTTTTTCAGTTTCGACCCCATCTGCCAATATCACTTTTCTATTTATTACAAGTGGGGACATAGAGGTCTTCGTGTCCATGTACTACTTCAGTCGACTGATAACGATAAAAACTTGAGATCATATGACTTTTAATTTTGACACGTTGAGGAATATTGTATATAAAGCGCAGTTCGTCGTGACATACATTTCTCAATGGTGCTGACCACCTCTTGATATGCAATTAAACGTGGGAGAGCATAAATAAAGGAGAAATAAATATATATTCGCTTGCGAGATCATTGGAGAGGATCAATATGGAACGTTGGGCAGGCAAAATCGCGGTCGTCACCGGAGCATCCTCGGGAATCGGATTAGCAACTGCAAAGGCTCTTGTGGGAAATGCGATGGTGGTTGTTGGATTAGCACGAAGGAAGGAGAAAATGGAGGTAAACATCCGAAGTACCGGGGCATGGAGAGGCTTGATAAATTCATATTTTTGAAATTCTGTGCATCTATTTAACCGGATTGCCTAAAGTAGAGGTAGATGTACAGGGTGCGCCATCAATTCCTCCGGTATGAGAATGTTGAATAACTTTTGGAAGAACCATAGATATTTCGGCACGACTATTGGTCTTGAGCTCGTCAATGGTTTTCGGCTTACTGGCGTGTACATTACTCTTTAAATAATCCCATAAACAGAAGTCGGGGGGTGTTAGATCGGGGGATCTTCGTGGCCACTCAATATCACCCCTTTTCGATATCACACGTCTCGGGAATTTTTGTTGCACACACCGCAGTGTTTGGGTTGCTGCTGTGCGGCATGGCGCCCCGTCTTGTTGAAACCAGAAGTCAGTCAGAGCTTTCTCACGCATTTTTCGGACACACAAAATATGCCAACATCCACCGATATCGTTTACCATCGAACTTGCAATGTACATAGTCACTATTTCTGTACGTGTAAGGCGGTCCATGATTTAAATTGTACTAGTTTGAAGTTGTAAAAACTTGTCTAAGAGAGGAAATCGGTTGACAACCGGTGAAGGTATTCAATGTTCACGTACCGGGGGAACAGTTGGCGAAGCCTGCTGTAAATAATTAAATGAAATTCATAATCATGATTATCATGTTCGTTGATATAATATACAAATGAAATTGACCGTTCAGACAGAAATGGCAAATTTGTCGGAATCTACTGGGAAATTTCATGCGATGAGGTGTGATGTAGCTGAAGATGCTGAGGTTAGAGATGCTTTTGAATGGATTAAGACAAATGTCGGAAAAGTTCAAGTTTTAATTAACAACGCGGGAGTTGGCAAGGCTG
Source organism: Asobara japonica (assembly GCA_026005395.1). NCBI lineage: Eukaryota > Metazoa > Arthropoda > Insecta > Hymenoptera > Braconidae > Asobara > Asobara japonica. The sequence continues at coordinate 1,464,321 of BQMI01000176.1, read as the reverse complement.
GAAAATTTACTGGTAATGATTTTTACAACGAGTATATTGTTTAGATGATTTATCCATACATATCCTTCTAATTATCTAGAAATGGAAAATTCCGATTTGAGACAGATTGTGAATGTCAATCTTATGGGGACAGTTTATTGCACTAAGGAGACATTGAAATCAATACAAGCTGATAATTTACCAGGACATATCATCAATATTAATAGGTAGTATAATTTGACAGCTTAATTCTTTTGAATGTATGATTCAAATTCTTATCATTGAGTTTCTCTGCATTTTAATTGACAGCGTCCTTGGGCACAAAGTCCTGAGACCCTTGGGTAAGGATATGAATATGTACATTGCTAGTAAACACGCAGTGACTGCTTTCTCCGAGACTCTCGTAAGAGAACTGATGGGCCAGAATATTCGAGTAACCGTGAGTATGAAATTTGTGTAGATAATCATGAATGTTCGACTGCAGTTTAGCTCTATAGGTGGGAATATGAGTGTGCAATCAAGTTAGTAATTGTAACGGTTAACAAATGGGCGATACGAGGTGCAGTGGTTAAATCCGCTCAAATTCAAATTTGCTTTAAAATATAATTTATTGACACAAAGTACAAGTGCAAAAGAAATTGTTTTTAGTAAATATTGGTGGGACCTGTCACGAGTACACTTACTCAATATAACCACAGTTGGCCTCAATTACCGCCTCCATCCTTGTTCTGAAGCGCCCGTACGCTCTCTGTAAGGAGTTCGTCATATTGGCGAATGCTCCCTACTGGAAATGTGATTTGGTAAATCGTTCGGCCTGGTTCGGTGCTGGTCCGGTCGACCAAATTCGGCCCGGATGAAGCGCGTTACGCGAGTTTTGAGTCTGGCCCGGTCAATCGCCACCGAATTCGGAGCGGTCGATCGGCACCGAATTCGGGCCAAATGATTAACACCAAATTCGGGCCATATACGGCACCTGAGTGGGTTAGATTTGGCTGCAACGTGGTCAGGGATATTAAGAAAATGAGTTTTTGTAGGTGTAGGGATGATTTAGTTTAATTCCTACAGTTTTTTCACACTCAAATTCTTGCCTTAAATATTATGTGAATAATATTGATTATCCCGTTGACAATTGAAAACTTAATATTTGGTATTCCATGAAATCGTGAAATTTTATGATTCTATATCGCAAGTAGAGATATACTTTTTTTTAACATTTCAAATGATGATTTTTATAATATCACCAACTAATCTTTAAGAAGAAAAATGAAATTGTTCGACCTATGCAGTTTTTGACGTAGCTCATTGCTAGGATATGGGATATAGAAAAAGCGTTCAAATCGAAATTTGACTGAAGTATTGATTAGACTGAGACGAAACGGTACAGAATTCTATACTTTACGGTCGGACGTGATTCGTATCCGTATATTTATAGACATCCACATCTCACGAGTTCAAGTAGGAGTGGTTATTTAACAACTGATCTGATGGTTTTATAAACTTTCCCAAACATAAACATGAATCAATAATATTTTTCTGAGATCCGCAACCGTAGTACTTTACTCTTTGGTCTCGATTGTTCATCTAAAATCTAATGTTTATTGAAAAATATCATCCAGAGTTACGTCGTCCTTTGGATCATGGGGTTGTTTTGGATTGGCTCTTTTACCACGGATCGTTCAATTTATTAGCGCAATTGTTTATCTTGCAGTTTCACCAAACATTTTAGGTTTCCTTGCAAACTCCGTATGTTCATCAAATTCCGAATTTATGAAGAGTCCATCTAAATCTTTGGACATTTCAAAAATATTCGGTTATTACCCCAAAGCTTCACCCACTATATGGCATACCGAATGGGGCCACATGAGGGCCAGATAAGGTATGCCTCATTTGGTAAACCTGACGAAAAACGAGACTTGCGCCGAATTCGGTGAGCCCAGTTCAGGTATGCCTCATCCGGATCCAATGAGAGCCAGATTAGGTATACCTTATTCGGCATACCTAACGAAGACCGAGGCTCGCGCTGAATTCGGCGGAGGCTGGATCCGGCATGGCGAATGCGATTTCTAGTAGGGCTGCTTCGATAGTGACGTGTAGAGACGCGACATTAGGATGCCGCGGCTTGTTAGTAAGCCGTTCAACAACGCTCCAAACACAGTAGGCGAGGGGGTTCAAATCCGGGCTATTCGGGGATCAAAACTCTTTGGACCAGAACAGATCCGCATTGTCTGATAGCCAATTTTGGACTAAATGGCTTGTGTGAGCCATTTCGGACTTCTCCGACGCATTGTATCTCGCCACACGGAGAAAATTTCTAATTCTACTTTCAAAGTTTCACATCTGGATTTGCTGCATGTGTTTTTCTACAATAACTATTAAATAATTAGACAGAAAAATCGGGGATGACATATTTGTTTTGAAGGAGTATATAAGATTATCACCAGAATTTAGGAAGTTTAGAACTTGAATGACAAGCTCTAATTCTCGAAACTTCCGTTTTAAGCCATTTCAGATTTGGATATATAAACTTGACTTAATCGTAATTTCAGAATTTCAGCCCAGGACTGGTGGCAACGGATCTTATTCCGAGTCGACTTTACAGGGCAGGAACTAGTCAGCGACCGTTTTTACATCCTAATGATGTTGCGGAAACCATCGTATACTTGCTGGGGACACCGCAAAAACTTGAAGTCAGGGAACTGCTCATGCCGCCGTTAGGAGAATACTTCTCATGATTTGTCGATCACATTGTCAAATAAAAGTTTTTGATAGCTATAGTTAACATTATTACTAATGTAAAAACACATGAAACTATTTTTACGAAAATACCTATCAGGGTATCTTAATGAATTCGAGAATAATTTAAAGGTCTTGGGAGAGAAGGCCACGTGATCGATTGATGTTGATCACGCAGATCCAACATGCAATTCGTATGAAGGGTCCGCTCGTTTGCAGTACATGTTCTCTGACAGAGCTTGATGTTTTCAGTGGCACGTATGTGAGTGCGGGTCTGTTGTTTGTCTTCCTGCTTTTTAACTTCCCGATTTTGAGGGAAGTTATTGTTATGGGTCCGAAAATTGAAATCGGAAATTTCACCTGATCTCGAACATAATCAACCCAGCGGTTTTTTAGTGATTAACAAATTGAATTGTTTATATTGCTGCGTCGTGAGAACGGTCAAACATACGAAACAAATTATTGCACGAAAGTTGTTCCACACTCAAAAATACAATAACACCTATAGTTAATTGTTACTAACAAATTGCATATTAATTCTATCGCAAGAAAGTTTATATTTTTTTTAGTTTCAGGAGTTATTTTAAAGTTTCAGGAGTTCATAATTTGAGACATGAACCGAAATTTTGGATATAACATATACAGGGGATCGATCGGGAAGTTGTTAATTCGATCCGTAGTGGGTCAGACCCACATCCCGTTTATTGTTTTTCTATATCGAACGTCTGCCTCTGTGCAGGCGAGCGTGTGTGTGTGTGTGTGTGTGTGTGGGTCGGTGGGTGGTTGGGTGGGTGGTTGGGTGGGTGGATAGGTTGGTGGGTGGGTGTGTAGGTGGACGGGTGGGTGGTTGTGTAGGTGGGTGTGTAAGTAGGTGGGCGGGTGGGTGGGTGTGTAGGTGGACGGGTGGATGGTTGTGTAGGTAGGTGGGTCCGTGGATAGGTGGGTCTGTGGGCGGGTGTGTCGGTGGGTGGGTGTGCCTGGGTAGGTGGATGAGTGGGTGGCTGTGTGTGTGGGCCGGTGGGTCTGTGTGTGTCGGTGTGGAGTATACAATGTCGTTCCTTTTGCAACACCACGCTGCACAGCAACCAAGTGAAATCGCGCGATGGATCAGGGATTGGATGCTATGGTATTATGCATGGTTTATCAGGTACTTAGCCATACTTACAGAGGCGTGAAAAGCGTGGATAACAGCCTCACGCGCCAGACACACTGTACTGCAAGAGACCCCCGGGCAGAATATAACAACTGTTGATAAAGCAGAATACATTCAGTCGGCCACACACTAATAGTCGGTAGGCTTGGGTATGTATGTGTCATCAGATGCTAATGGTTGTCTATATATTATCTTTTATGTACTATATGAACGATATTAACAATTATGTACTATATGAATATTTTTCATTCGAAAAGAAAATCGAGTGTTCCTCCATTTTTCGGTTCAGAAGGAGAATGTTCTGTTTTTTAGATTTGGAGGAAGGCAATCGCTCAGGTTTTTCCCAACAAATTATGCCCTACTTTAATGACTACTGTCAGCTGTGCATTAAAATTTCCAAGTGATAAATTCAAGTGAATTGCATTTATCGGAAGTGCACATTTGGGGAACTGAGTCTTTAAAGATTACATTTGAGATAAAAAATAATGATTGTATATCATTTTCGATTGACGAAGACACTGTCTAGTAAAAAAAGTCGCCTAGTACCGATGAACTGATTACAATTTGCCGTTAATCGCGCTAATTTCTGCTGAAAATTGATTGCAATTTTTGTCGAATCGGTTTAAAATAAGAAGCATCTTCAATGAGTCTAATCATTACCTTTTGATTACAAAATTAGCACCCCAATTAACTATAGCTACGCCCAACATATTTCAACAATCAATTGGTCATTGAGCACCATTCGAAGTCTTCAAATTTTACTTTCTATCCTCTATTATGTAACATCATTTGAAATAGAAATCGGTATTGTATTTTTTTCAAATATGAGGAATTTGAAATATTTTTACGCACGCGGTGATATTTGGTTCCGCGAAATGGGCTTAAATATTTTTGGGTTCAATGTTTTTTAGGTGAAAAAAAAAACCATGAATGGATACCGCCTGCGCACAACCGCCTGCGCACATTGAAAGCGTCGCGCGGAGGGGGGCGCAGCGAGAGCGCGCGATTTCTTCAACTTCACCGGGATATACCGTTTATTCCTCTCAGTTTAGTCCCACCTTAAATCGGTGGCAGAGCCTAACCGTGTAAGCGTTGCGTGGATTATCCCCCTAAAAGAAGTTTTTTTTTTGCTGGTCCAATTTTACCCGGTTTCCTCAGCCAGTCGTTCTCCACGAATCTTGTGCCTTTGACATTTACCGAACAACCGGTGTGGTCTCCCAATAATTTAACATAAAAGTGGTGCAGGTGCTGCGGATTATAGTTTTCATTTTTTTTTTTTTGGAGTTAATATCGGATTTTTTTACTGCGGTGAACCAAATTGTCGCAAGATAAATTAACATCATGCAGACTTTTAGGATTGCCGGGCTTTTGGCTCTACTGTGCTTCGCTCAAGGTAATATAATGATAAATAAAGCGAGGGAATGAGATTGAGATCGTACCACGAACTTCGCGATTGATCATTTTTAAAACAAATATATTTTTTTCCATTATCGACATAGTTTGAATTTCGGTTCTATGAAAAATTCAAATTTTCCGACAAATTTTTACCTACGCTCACGCATGTACACACACACACACACACACACACACATACACACGCACACACACAGAGATACACACACACACACGTCAAGAAAGCTGACAATTTTATGTATATTTAAACTTGGAGGGAAAAATGAGATACTTAAATATTTTGAGTTGCGAAAAACTGTGACATCCTTTGAGGTAATGATCGTCAAGATTCCGTAAATTCACTTTCGTAGAAAAAGGCCGAATCAGAATTATTGAAATTTTCCCATGATTTTTGTTATTGGAAAAAATGGCCTGCTAGGTAAACAATAATAATATTCAGGGAATTTCCGGTGTAAAGTACAAAATATCAGCTAGTTCATGGGTCAAGCATTTTTTCCCCCATTTTTCCCCGATAAAAATAGTAAATGCATGTTCTTATCATTATCACTATTGGCCCATCGATCTCATGAACTCAATGACATCAGTTCTTCTGGTGTAACCAAAAGCCCCAATAACACAGATGTAAATGATGGATTTTATTATGATAAACTGATTTGAAGGAAGTTTATCCGAAATTTCAGAGTCAACTTTTTTGTTCTTCGGCATAGACGTGCACACTCACACACATTCTCACCATCCGACTCATCCACCCGCCCTGACCCAGACCTACCCACCCAGACGTAGCCACCCACCCACCCACTCAGACCTACCCAGCCACTCACCCACTCTGACCCACCCACCCACTCACCCACTCTGACCCACCTACACACTCACCCACTCTGACCCACCCGCACACACATACACGCACACAGATAAACATACATGCACACCTTGGCTATAGTCTAGAATTGTTAGAACATCGCCTGAAACGTGAAGATCCGATGAAAAATCGATTTTTCCAATGCTAAATCTTGACGACTTTCAAAAATTTCACCACATCCATAAGCGGGATTTTGGGACTAACATTGCTATTTGCAGTGCTGAGAATAGTTTTCGCTTCGAGTCAATGACCCAGACACAACCCTCGCCCATATCGGAGTAATTAAGCTCGCCTGTCCTCCTCCGGCATTACGTTTCATGCATTTTATGAACTATCTTATCCGATTACCAATAACCAAACGTGCGTGGATATTTTTGTTATGTGATTATTATCGTGAGACCTAGGAGTCCCTGTAATATATGAAATGGGGGCGGTCCCCAAGAAATTGATTCGGCGGCCGAGGTGGAAAATAAATTACGGGGCATGGAGTTAATTGAGGAGGAATGATGAGTGAAGTGTAGGGAAATCATTCTTCATCAGAGTGAACTAATGAACATCAATAAAACACTTTTTTTTTATTTTATTGTCTGAGTTTACTGGTGGGCGGTGAAAAAAATTACAATGGCATTAAAAAAATTTTGCATAATTTGCAAAAATGTGCAAAGCAAGTTTTGCCAACAATTACTTGGTGATCTCAAACTTTTGAGAAAATGTGATCTGTTAGAGAAATTTTTTATAACTATATTGGTATCTGTGATTCAGAGTCCCAGTGCATGAATAAATAAATTATTTTTAAGTATTCTGAAATCAACTTGTTGTCAAGACATGTGCAATCGCTGATGTCATAATACGTGGGCGTTTTTTTTTTTGTTGACACAACAGATATTTCGGAGTTGAGTGAAACTACATTGGATGACAGTCATTTGCCTGTTTATTATGTTGCTTCGAATTGCGCTGAAACAATAGAAATTGGCGCGTAATTTGAAACCCTTTGCAAAATTTTCCAGAAGGTTTTTCTACTGAGTTCAAAAATTAAATATGTATTTCAACAAGTTTGAAAACTAAAATTATCGGGAAGTATCTGCTGTCCCAGTCTAAGATTGGCGTTGAATGAAAGCTGTGATGTTCAATCGCAGAGATCAAAGCAAACTTGAAGGAACATTCTTTACTTTGAAGAACTTTCATCAGCTCGCAAAGATATTTAGATTTTCGGATTTTACAACAAGTTGCCAGAGGAATACTAAGTTTGTAATAGTGAACCCGAACGCTCTTGGTAAAATACAAAATGTGATGTAATTTTTTTGGAAGCAAGTGAAAACTGTCAAGTCTACATGCCTATGTGGGGCAAACTATCCACTCAACGATCTCAAGCATCCACTGATGTTATGTAAATTTTATCGACTTGCATTCAAGATGAGTAGATCATTTGAGTTAAGTCAACCTCCACTTGACTCAAGTCAATCTCCACTTGACTCAAGTCAATCTCAACTTGACTCAAGTCAATCTCAACTTGACTCAAGTCAATCTCCACTTGACTCAAGTCAATCTCCACTTGACTCAAGTCAATATCCACTTGACTCAAGTCAATCTCCACTTAACTCAACTCAATCTCCACTTGACTCAAGTCAATCTCCACCTGACTCAAGTCAATCTCCACTTGACTCAAGTCAACCTCCACTTGACTCAACCCAATGTCCACTTGACTAAAATTAATTTCCACTTGACTCAAGTCAATCTCCGCTTGGCTCAAGTCAACCTCCACTTGACTCTGATATATCTCCAATTGATTCAAGTGAGTTTCCACTTGACGCAAGTCAACCTCTACTTGACTCAATTCAATGCCCACTTGACTAAAATTAATCTCCACTCGACTCAAGTCAATGTCCACTTGACGCAACTCAATCTCTATTTTTTTTAAGTCTATACATGCCAATAATTTCCGTAGAACAATTCTTCTTTGTAAACCAAATGAACTACGACTTGTCCGGACTCGATCAGATGTTTCCGATCTTGAATACTAGGGGCATCTTGAGCGTGTACGAGATTGACTTGAGTCAAGTTGCAATTCTGCACCATTCTGCTATAGACTATTGACAACAATATTCTATACCTTCATCGCAAAAAACTTGAAACCTCAATACTTCACTGCCAATTCGTGCAAAACCCGAGACTTAAAATTCCCAAATGCCTTTTATTTACTTTACCACCCTAAGCCGCCCCCCCAAAGAAACATAAGAATCTCCAACGATCAGTTGTTGAACGAGAGTAAGAGGCCATTTAACCGCACACGCGTGCATTTCGTGTCGGCACGGATGGACGAGAAGGCTCGAGGGACTCGATTGTAGTCAGTAGCTGGCCCATGAATGCCGTGAAAATAAGATAAACGAAAGTAATGGATGGTATACAAGTATTGAGGGAGGCGGCCCAGGTGGAAGCTGGTGTAGTTCAGGTATAGACATGAAGAAAACCGCGTGCAACTGTATTGTCGCATTCCAATTTTAAAACGTGCTTCCATCAATTCGCCAAAAACAATGGCCCCACCAATTATCAACACATTGTCTGGGACTTTTTTTTACTTGATTTGAATTTTTTTTTCACTTATCCGGGATAGGGTATGGGAGTTGTGCCCTAAGACAAACAAAAAAGAATTGCTGGTCGGGATGGATTCTGACTCCATTTAAGTAGATTTCAAACTTGAATTGAGCTTTTTTTTCTGCTATTAGGAAGGATATGATGGAATGAATTCGGGTGACGGCTCATTTTTGGTATGAAAACTAAATTTTGAGGTAGATTATTGTGAAGTAGAGTATTGCCAACAATTTAGACCGATAACTTGAATCAAGCAGATCATTCATTTGAATCAGGTGAACGGCGGTTTGTATCAGATAGAAGTTGAATCAAGCGGGTCTTGAAGTTAGGTAGAGTCAAGTAGATTTTTACTGTAGTCAAGGGGTTTCACCTTGAGTCAGGTGGGCTCTCCACTTGAGTCAATTGGATCGTCTAGTATTGGACCTTTGAGTCAAGTCGAACTTTGACTTGAGTCAAATAAAGTTTTGACTTGAGTCAAGTAAAGTTCCAAATGGGTCAAGTAGCGTTCCAAATGGGTCAAGTCAAGTTGCAACTTGAGTCAAATAGAGTTCCTACTTCAGTCCAGTACAGGTTTTACTTGAGTCAACTAGAGTTTTTACTTGAGTGAAGTGGAGCCCCGACTTGACTCAAGCAGAGTTTTTTCTTGAGTCAAGTGGAGTTCCTACTTGAGTCAAGTAGAGCTCCGACTTAAGTCAAGTAGAGTTTTTACTTGAGTCAAGTGGAGCTCCGACTTGAATCAAGCAGAGTTTTTTCTTGAGTCAAGTGGAGTTCCTACTTGAGTCACGTAGAGTTCCTACTTGAGTCAAGTAGAGTTCCTACTTGAGTCAAACAGAATGCCTACTTGAGTCAAGTAGAGTTCCTTCAGTCAAGTAGAGTTCCAAAAATACAGAATAAGTGGATACAAATGCTGTTCACATTTTATAATATATTTGCGAACTATAGGAAATAATCCCAATTTTGTGGTTTTTAATTTCTGCTTCGCCCAAATCGAGAAGCAGCGGCAAGTCTCTTCATATTGTGTCAATGATAAATCCCAAAATTCCATGTAATATTTGCTAGGTAAATACAGATAAACGAAGGTAATGGATGGTGCACATGCGCAGATGGAATGTTAGATATACTTCAGGTATAAACACGAAGAAAGCCTCTGTGGCTGTATTGTTGTCCTCCAATTTGGAAGTATGCTTCTTCGTATTTGACGAGAACAATGAGGCAATTAGGCAATTATTGACCTACTTTTTCTGCGGGGATGGAGAACGTAAGTTTTTGCTAACGATGCAGAATTCCTGCAGAATTCGATGGAGAGAGCTGCTAATCTCTGCTCTTCTGATTGTCTTAGCTGACGTCCAAAACTAGGAGGTGTTGAAACTTTTGACCTCCCATGAAATGGTTCAAATTCTTTGGATTTAAATTTGTTTCCCCTAACCAAATGGACATCTTTATGACCCTCAACATTGTGTTTTATGAACCGATTCTCAATTTCCAATATCTACCATGTAAATAAAGATAAAGGAGGGTAATGGATGGTATACAAGTATGAATAGAAGGCCAGGTGGACGCGGGTGTAATTCAGGTATACACAGGAAGAAAAACCTCGTGCCACCGCCTACCCGAACAAGCAGTGGACAGATGGTCAGTACAAGGAGCGCAGATTGCAACTCGGCTATTGGTCTTCTTCGGTTATTCGAGATATTTTAGAGATGCCGTCTGGCATCCAAGCACTGGCCATAGATTCATTGGGAGACCTCCACTGGGTGCCTGGACCAGAAAAAAAAATGCGGTAGGCATTTAAATCCGGATAATAAGCTCTTTCTTGGCATTCACAGCGCGTTTTCCACCGAGATTTGCGGGAAGGAGCTGGAAAAGTGTCGTAACCCCATTCATACTTCTCCATTGTTCAGGCCTCGTGCTGAATGGAGGGACTGGAAAAATTCTTGGAAGGTGTCTCAACGGACGGTGCAGATGAGGCTTTTTACATCGGGAAAATTGCACGCAATTTGACAACAAATAAACATTTTTTTTCAGTATTAATTTTTGGGAAGGGAATAATTTTGGGGGAAAAAATCTGCAAGGGTCCAATTACAAAATTTTCTTTTGGAAAAAAAAGAATTTCAAGAAATTACAGCGGACGTTAATTTTCTTGTTAAAATTATAACCACCTGTTGGTCAATTTACAACTTTCTATCCTGAATGTAATGCTATTGAACCCTCCTACGCGTAAGCTGATTGTAGTAATTCATCCCTCCCCCCCCCCCCCCCCCCCCCCCGAGTATGTAATTCGATGAGGCGTGACGACGTGTGAATTATTCGCCCCTCGAATTTTTCGGGGGCCTCAAACAGTTGTGTATACGTATAATTTGGCAAGTTGATGATCCAAGTACGTGTAAATTGCGATGGGCTATGTTGTTTTCGGAAATAATGGTTCATGATGTGGAACCGCCCTGTCGACAAGTTTTGCCCAAATTTGCTGTGTGGAACGTTGCAATATATTACATTTTTTCTATGAATTTTCAACATTTTTCTATCGAAAGACAACAGTAGTTTTCTCGAGTTTAGAACATCGTTTTCCGGTCTGCGCGACACGTAAAGAAAGATTATCTCCCCGCGCACAAGGCGGAAAATCGTGTTTTGCGCCCGCAAGACGAAAACAATGTTGTCGAGTTAAAAGAAAAAAAGTCTTATCACTTAATCACCAAAAAAGATGGTCCATACAATATATAAGTCGGCTATAAATTTGTACTTTATTTTTCTATTGAAAACTCAGTTCTCCGAACCTACCGAAAATTGAAAAGGTTTGTAATGTTATCCCGAAATTACATTTTTTTTACCACCACCATAAACAATTTCGAATGATGTGTGAAATATTCGATGACAAGTAACTGACTCTGGCTTCTCTCATTCGTGAATCATTCCTCAATTAGTGTCATTGGGGATGTTTGATTATATGAGTCTATTATGTATTCTATTATGAGACTCTTGATTATCAATTAGCACGAGTGAGGGAAAGTTCAACGATTTATTCTTAGAACGTAAAATGCCGGTGATCGAGTATTATCGGAATGTAGCGGTAATGAGTTAACAAAATGATGCAATGGGGTCGGTATTTTTTCATGGAATTAAATACGCTGATTAACATAATTTAATCGCCGCGGTGATGCAAAAAAAAATTTAATGTCATGCTTATAAGAAGAGAAGAGTTACAAAAAATTGGATTCAGTGCATCGATTGAGCAGAACTTACCATACACACACACACACACACACCCACACACACACACACACACACACACACACACACACACACACACACACAGACAGAGCCTGGGCTTTGGTGGTAAAGTACCTGCCTACTACGGTACAGGTCCTAGGTTCGCATCCGACCTCCGCAGAATGTCTCACGGATTCCGACCCATAGTCCCTATCGGTGGTACCCACGTAATGAGACCGCAAGGCCGGGCGGGAACCTATCCCGACGCAGGGGGGGGGGGGTGGCATGATAGACGCCGGCGTAGCACAGGAGTCTGGAGGTCTACCCTATGTTCAGAACTACGATGACCTAAATGGCAAAAGTCGGCCCACCTGCATGGATGGGTGCCCCGTAGTGCCCTTCCAAGAAATGCTGGAGAGCAACTACCGTGGGGAGTACAAGAGAGAGGGATGAAGCAAAAAACACACACACATTCCTAGCCAGTTATTACATAGACCATTATTAACCCTCAAGTAGCCGCGCAGTGAACGCAGAGTGAGAAACTCATGGGCGTTATGCGAGCGCGAGCGAGACGCCAACATCACTTCGACCGCTCGAGGGTTGAACAGACGCTACCTCCTTAATCATGCAAATGAGAATAAAACGTGTTTGACATGAAAGGTGTATTTTTGCATGAAGAACAACTTTGGTTATTAGGATCTCCCAGCTATCTTTAACCGTTCAGGTAATAGAGCATTATACACGATCTAATAGAGAATCTACTCACCTCTAAGTTGTAAAGGGAGACTTCCAATTCGAGCTGAATGGCGTCAATCGCGATCTTGGTTCCGAGTGAAACCAAGCTGCTGAGCGAATTGACCGCCGCCAAGCTTATACTCCGAACTGATCCAGCTCATCAATAGTCATTGGACTCCTCCCTTCTCTCAGATCCATCCAAATCGACTAGGTACACCTCTTAATATCCCTGATCAATCCGTTCTTTTGCATTGCATTGCATTGCGCCATAAAATTTACGGTCTATGTGTGATCACCGTAGTAACGTCAAAAAATTATTGCAACTAAAAAGTGCATTGAATCACTCAGTCTAAGCTCAATCATGAATGGGAATTGATAGATTAATCTCGATAATCTCCACATTTGATTATCCGGTGATTCAGTAATGATTCATTCAGATTGGCAATTACATCGACATTGATGGAACTGTAGGAGTTCTACGTGTAAGTCTCAGCAAATTTTTACCCGGAGGAAACATTTGTCCGATTTCAATTCTGTTTTATTTTTATAATAAAATTGAATTATTGATGTGATTGATGATTGACGATTGTCCTTGATGATTGGCGATTGATGATTGACGACTGATGATTGATGATTGACGATTGATGATTGATGATTGACGATTGATGATTGGTGATTGACGATTGATGATTGACGATTGATGATTGATGATTGATGATTGATGATTGACGATTGATGATTGACGACTGATGATTGACGATTGATGATTGACGATTGATGATTGCCGATTGACGATTGATTGTTGTAATTGATAATTGATGATTTTATTGCTGTCATAATGACTCGATTCCTCGATCTATAACAACTATGTACCACGGAAATGATCGATTTTTTTTTTTTTAAATAACCATATCTGGACCACGTGACACTCCGCGTTATCACCCCCGTATCACACGTACATAAATTTATTATAATGAACTACGTATGCCATTCCATGAAATAATACGTTACCCGTGCTAGCTCCAGAACAGTTGCGTCATGATAAAAATACTACATGTGTGTACCTAGTTGTGACGGCTTGTAATTAAGCAATTGAGCGTTTATTGGAACTAGGCATGGCCCGTTACACGTATTACCCGCATGAGAAAGACTTTTAGAAAACGTGACTCGTTACCGTCAATTTTTCAAGTGAAATTTCTCATAGCGCGCTGCCGCACGCAACGAAAAATCACTACAGTTTTGACGGTAATATTTTTTTTTTTTAATTCGAAAATGAGAAGAACACTTAGAAGATGAGCCAGAAATTTTGGAACTTCAAAAAAAATTGGTTGGAATTACAGAGGTTAAACATATAAAAACTCAAAAATTTTAAAAATTGTCAAAAACTTCTCAAAAATTTCATATCATAAGTGTTCACACAATCATTTGCTTTAATGTAATTTTTTCATGGTTAATTGCTATTTACTCCCGTTCCTTTCTCTCCCTATGAACTCGTAGTAAACACTCTTCGAGAATTTCCCCGGGGAAAAGTTGTGAGATAGAGGGACCGAAAAAGAAAAAAAAAATTAATTGGCGTACCTGGCATCGCCCACACGGCAGCAGCGCGACCGCCTTGGGCGAAACACGATACTTCCAGGGAAACTAACATGAGATTCCGGTTTTTTCTCATCTTCGTTTCTCATTTTGCTTGAAACTGAGGATGATACATTGATAGGTTTTGCCGAGGTTTTGGAGGATTATTCTCGAGAAATATGGAGAGAAAGGTTGGATAAAAATTACCCTTCACTTTGGTACAACTGTAGTATGCGCAATTTTTTTTTGTTTTTTTTTTTTTTTTGAAAATGATGGAAAATGTCAAAAATATGGACGAAAAATCAGAACTTATGCTTCGTTCAGTGCACGTGATAATTACTCTGTTGAATGATGTATATATTGAAATGTAAATGAAAATTCTAGATATGGCTGTTTAAAGGTTACCCTGACGGTTCGATAAAATTGACTTAGTACTTGATTATGTCTACGATGCCTGTCTGCTAGACTCCTCCTCAACGTAGCTAGAATTATCAGGGACGAGTGGGGCATAATGGAATGCGGGGCAAAACGGGTCAAGAGTGCAGAATAGGGGGGCTGTACCATTATATGCTATATACACGTACGACCCAATTTGACCACGTACCATTATACCTCCTGTCCCATAATGCCTCTCTTTCCCCTAAACTTCAATAAGCGATAGCGGCCCATGTGGTAATTATCAGATTGCAGTGATCATTATTTTCAGTAGAATATTCACCCATACTACCGCAATTGTTTCATTGTAAACTTGATTGTATCGTAATACATAGAAAATTGATAATACAATGCGTCGAGAGAAAAAACCATAAGATCAGATGAAATTTGGGTTTCTTGATTGTATTCCGTAGAATTGAGAAAGTCATGTTCTCCGGAAGAACACCCGGATTCACAAGTAGCTCATTCTAAACGATCTTATGAATGTATAAATAAAATTGCTTATCTGCTCTTGTGTTTTCCCAACTAAATGTTTAATTCATACAGTTTAATAATCGCCTTTAAATATTCTTAATTCAATGGTTTCATACAAAATTGGGATCATTTAGAAATGAAAAAGTTTCAGGCTCATGTTTGAAGTATCTTTGAGAATTTAGAAACGATTCATGTGTGTGTATGTGTGTGTGGGTGGGTGGCCGTGTGTGGCGGCGGGTGTGTGGCTGTGTGTGTGTGTGTGTGTGGGTGGGTGGGTGGCTGTGTGTGTGTGTGGGTGGCTGTGTGTGTGTGGGTGGGTGGGTGGCTGTGTGTGGGTGGGTGGGTGGGTGAGTGTGAGTGGTTGAGCGGGTGAGTGTGGGTGGCTGGATAAATAATTATAATCGGCTCGTTTGTAAAATTCCATCCTAATTAAATAAATTTTTATATCTCAAAAGTACTATAATCTAAATTAATTTATAAAATAGCCAAAGAAAGTGTTTCACGTTTTGATGATCTTTTAATTTCTTTTGATGCGAAATAAATTGGGCAGTTAATTCAATTTCGAAGATTAGGGAATGCAGATAAGCGCAGTGAAGCGTGGTGAATCAACACACGTCTGAGATGGGAAACGAGTTGAAGTGAGATAAGTGATGAGGCTAACTGAGAACCCACGGCATTCCTTCTCTTTCGACACTGATTACGGGACCCTCAACAAATTGTCTTCAAGTAATCAAACAATTTCCTGCTGATGCGCAACTGCATTTTGTCACGCCAACAACTATTTATAAGCGTTTCGCGAATGATCGAAGGCTACATGATTAGAAGAGTCTGTCACATCTATTTACGAATCAAAATGAGAGATACATTTATTGCAATATCCAAGGAATCGAATGCATCATCCGATAGGTTATGAGATGACTTTCAATCAGAAGTTGGTGTAAACAGTAATACACACTCCCACAGCCACCCACCCACCACCGCCTACCCACTCACCCATCCCCACATCCGCCCACCCACCCCCCATCCGCCCACCCACCCCCCATCCGCCCGCCCACCCCCCATCCGACCACCCACGCCCCTTCCGCCCACCCACCCCCCATTCGCCCACCCACTCACCCACCCCCTCATCCGCCCACCCACTCACCCACCCCCTCATCCGTCCACCCCCACATCCGCTCACCCACTCACTCACCCCCACATCCGCCCACCCGCTCACCCACCCAAGATCACCTAATCACTTGATAAACGCAAGCCTAACTTTGGGATAGGCCTTGAAATAATTTTTTTTTTATTTGGGTGTGACGTAATTAATGATCTTATGTCCTCTAGCCAAATTAGCATAGCCTCAAATAGCGGATTATAACATCGCTAAAAATCATCACCGAACATCACGTGATTTTCAACTCATGTGACCTATAAATTGAGGATGGAACGTCAGTGCTAATGTTTGGATAAACTGTTGATTCTACTCTGACAGGTTTCTTTTTCACCTCCCCATCCATTTGTGTTAATAAATGTGTCAGAGCATTCTATTATCCCCACCTTTTTTTTCTGAATTGTGCAATCCGCTTCCGCCTTTCTAGTTCATAAGATAAAAAAAGTGTTATCGAAGAGAACTAGTGCTGTGCCTTTCGACGGTCCCATTATTTTTTGGGACACACGGTGGACCCTCTGCACTTTTGAATTGGTCAAAGTAAATTTTACGGGTTCCAAGGTCAACTTTCGCTGTACGAATTTTTTTTTATTGGCATTTTGATCAGAGTCAATACCCCACGCCTTTAAGCGTTCTCCAAAATTCCTAATTTTTTTCACAGTTTCTTAGGATTTTTCTCACAAAAATTAAAGGATTAGTTCACGATTTTTGCTTTTCTAATCACTACAAACGCTCTCCAATTTTTGTCAAGAATTTTCCCCGAATTTCTCGAAATACATAGAGTGAGATTGCTGAAAGAAATTGTGAAAACAATTTTTTTTCCTCCATGTACCAGCGATTATTAATCATACTTTATGGCCCTCAGGCAAAAATGCTGTTGCCTCTCAAAACAAAAGTTAACGGCAGGTTTTTTTGGAGGGAATTGGAGCCCACTAAAAATTTCTCGTACATTTTTGACGAGTAAAAAAAAAAAATGAAAAAGAACATCAAATAAACCAGACTGGCGATAAATTTGACGTTTATTCAAGCGGCCGATGGACTCACGTTTATTCCGAGCGCGTCAGGCATGTAGTTTAATGTGGGGAAGGGGGAGTGCCGTTCCGAATTTGTATTTAGGCCAACTCGACTCGTATGACTCCGTGACTTGGGTTGACGTTGTGTTAGACTAGCCGACATAAAACACGTTACTAAGGGCCAACTCGTGGGCGAATGATCCGGCAGTGTTAGACCTCGGGATTCCCCTCAATTCCGGGAATGCCATGAGAAAATGGTGAATAGAGCGATGACATAATGAGAAAAGCAAATACGAGTTTGTCGTAGGACCTCGAAAACTCTGGGTCTAGTGTCGCTTTTTTGGGCGCTATTTCTGTCCTGCACATACACACACACGCAACCCTCCACCCACCCGCTCATGCCGCCCTCCCACCCTCCCAACCACCCCCCTCCAACCACCCACCCACCTGCCCATGCTACCCTCCAACCACCCACCCACTTGCCCATGCCACCCTTCCACCCAACTGCCTATTGCACCCTCCCACCCAACCACGTAGTCACCCAACCATCACACACACACACACACATGATCGGGCTTCAATGTAGTGCATAGCGCCTCTGCCTACTCATGAATAAATATTTTCTCATTTCCGATCGATAGCAGGAACATTCCGTATATGCTATCAGCGGTACCCATGAAATGAGATCGCACGGCTGGGTGGGAACCTAACCCAAGGCAGGAGGGGGGGTCTCGTTATAGGCGCCCGCCACCGTAGTACAGGGGTTCTTGGAGGTTTAGCTTCTGTTTAGAAATACGATGGCCTGAATGGCGAAAGTTGGCCCCAGCCACATGGATGGGTGTCCAATACTCCCTTTCGAAGAAATGCTGAAGAGCAGCGACCGTGAAGAGTGCAAGAGAGGGGGGCGGAGGAAGACACATGCGCGCTACGTGAGTGGGAGCGGGACGCCTACAGCAGTGCGACCGCTTCTCGGTTGTACCTACGATACCTCCTTAATTATGCATCTTAGAGGAAAAACTCATTATACATAAAATGTGTATTTTTGCATGGGGAACAACTTTGGTTATTACCATCCCCTCCCTATCTCTAACCGTTCACGCTCAATAGAGCATTTATTGCAACCGATCAAAATTGTTTTCAACAATACATCCTCCGCACGGATTCCATCCGGAATCTCATCACCTTTAAGTCAGATGATCACAGTGATGTATCGATTTCGATCTTGATGACTTTGATGGTGTCCTTAATTCCGGATAAATTCAGGGTCAGAATTTGATTACGTACAGCTTCGATCTGTCTTAATCAATCATGAACCGATCTTGTTCATGGAATGGCCCATCTAGATATTTATATCCGTTAGACAATCGTTTTTGGAAGCCCGTCATACAATATACTGCTCCCAATTTAGTGGTATATCCATCATCGAGAATCGGTAGACGAACATATGTGGTTGCGGTCACTGGTGGTGTCTTCGTAATTCTGTACTTACGATTACCACTAAAAAGGATACCTTCATCACGCCGATTTCAGCCTATCAGATCAGTTGGAAGCTGCTCCTGTTATTTATAGGAGTATTCATAACCACAGGCTTTAACTTCCGTGCTAAGTCGGATAACTTTGCGGATGTAATCGACATAATTGGTAAGCCTGGAGAAACCACTACAATTAAACGAAAGTAATCTAAATGCCGCGTAGAGGTTCGAGAAAAGAATAATATACAGTTGTCCAGTGATGAAAGTCCGTTCCAAGACTTTCAATCGTCAAATTTTATATTGCGTGAATCATATAATTAAATTCGTTAATTTTTTTCGTATATTCCTTACGCAATTTGAAAGTATCATCATTACATTGTGCAACTTGGTTTTCACCAGCTATTACTTTGTTACATTCCTGAGAAGGGATTATTTTGCTGTCCGCGTTTGAAAGGGTTCCTAAGATTTGGAGTGAGTTTTTAGCAAAAAATGACAACCTTGACTTCTTGTTGAGAATGAGTTTCTGTAGGAAAGCTGATGCGTACTATCTTTCGCTAGAACTACTGGTGAACTTGATATTGACAATTGGACGAAAATTATTGAGGAAAAAGTTCAATTCTGTGGGTGACCCTCATTTAGTCAGCCACTTTTATTCGTTAGTCTTTCATTCCATTTTAAATTATTCACATAGATGTGGAACATGACTAGGTCAGTCTGCTATAACGCCCCTTTATATATAGCCCGGGAAAAACTGATAAAGGGGGCGTTTGGTGCCGGTGGGCGGATATTATTAATGGATTGACAACGTTCTTCTGGACTTGGAAAAATCGCAGTGCGAAATATAGTAAATTGGAATAATAACGTGGGAGTGCCATCTGGCGAATCGTCACCAGACGTCTGTCGGCAATTGGTGTTATTACTTCCAAATGACGGAATTGGGTGACATTCAGTTGAGAACACTTTTGCCGAAAGAAATTGGAAATAGTTGGAGAGAGTATGAATCATAAGGAACACACAGATAATCTGCTGATTTACATTCTCTATCTCAATAATTTTTTCGGTAATTTTCTTGACAAGTGAAATATCTTGTTAAGAACTGATTTAAGGGAAAAATGTTATTGAGCATATATATACGTAATCACCCACCCACCTGCCCACTCCACCACATCCACCTACCCTTCCACCCATCCACCTACCCAACCACACCCATCCAATCACGCCCTCCCACCTATTCAACCACGCCGACCCATCCACCCACCTACTCAACCACGCCCACCCACACACCCAACCACGCAGACCCACCCACCCAACCATGCTCACCCACCCACCAACCCACCTACCCACCCACGCCCATTCATCCAACCAACCACCCACCCACCCAATCACCCAACCACACCCTCCCACCCACTCACGGACACACGAACTTACACAAATATGGACATTATATTTAAGATCGTCTCCAAACTTTAGACTTGACTTTCGGAAAATTGAATGGAAAATCTATTGTTTTTGAGAACCAAATAATAACTTGTTCTATCTTGAAATTCAAGAAACTGTGTTTGGTATTCCTGATCAATTGATAATTGGATATTTAACTGACTGGATACGCTCGACTGACAGATCATTTAAGTTTTATGCAACATCCAGTTTTCCTTGACGTTCCAAGCTCTAGGAGGCGGAACCAATACAGATCTCCAGGATCAACACGCGATAGTGTTTCCAGGGGGTAGAGGCGTTCAATTAATTTTTTTTACGGTGGGAGTTGATAACTCAGTTATGCGGAGAAAAACAAATGTTAAGAATTATCGCTCAATGAATGGCTATTCCAAGATAAAAAACGTCAACAACTTGAAGATGCACAAGCACTTTTAGAGTTTTTTTTTAAATTTATTGAAGTATGATTATGAGTGGCGCTAGTTGTTAAGAGTAGACGCGCAAAAAGTTGATGGATACAGAAATCTGTGCATACTGAGCTACGCGATTTATGAAAAGAATAGTGGTGGCAGTGAATTAGTAACAATACAAAAAACTTGATGATCGAGCTATGTTTTCTGTTGAGATTAAGTAGACCAGAAGAAAATCTGTGGGAATTTCACGAGAAAAAAATCGTCAATTCTACAACCGGAATTCGAACCCGGGTCGCTCTGTTAGGCGCCATCAATTAGTGTTAAAAATGCAAACAAATTCGGGATTCAAAGTATTTCAGCTAATTTGGGAAATTTTTGAAACCTTTAAAAATTTTGAAAATTTTGAAAATTTTGAAAATTTTGAAAATTTTGAAAATTTTGAAAATTTTGAAAATTTTGAAAATTTTGAAAATTTTGAAAATTTTGAAAATTTTGAAAATTTTGAAAATTTTGAAAATTTTGAAAATTTTGAAAATTTTGAAAATTTTGAAAATTTTGAAAATTTTGAAAATTTTGAAAATTTTGAAAATTTTGAAAATTTTGAAAATTTTGAAAATTTTGAAAATTTTGAAAATTTTGAAAATTTTGAAAATTTTGAAAATTTTGAAAATTTTGAAAATTTTGAAAATTTTGAAAATTTTGAAAATTTTGAAAATTTTGAAAATTTTGACAATTTTGAAAATTTGGAAAATTTGGAAAATTTGGAAAATTTGGAAAATTTTGAAAATTTTGAAAATTTTGAAAATTTTGAAAATTTTGAAAATTTTGAAAATTTTGAAAATTTTGAAAATTTTGGAAATTCTGGAAATTTTGGAAATTTTGGAAACTTTGGAAATTTTGCAGACTTTGAAATCTTTGGAAATTGTAGAAATTTTAGAGCTTTCCAAAATTTTGTAATTTTTTGGAAGGTTTTGGCAATTGTGAAAATTCTGGAAATTTTGGGAATTGTAGAAATTTTGGAAATGTTGAAAGTTTGGAGAATTTTGGGGATTTTGAGGATTTTTAAAAATGGCCAAAAATCGGAAAAAAACAGATCAGAGAATTATAAAGGCGCCTGGATGGCGGCCGCGATAGAACTAGTAATGTAAAAAAAGAGATAACTAATCCCCGAATTTACGACCGGATTTGCGCCTCCATCAGTTTTCACGGTGGGAAATCTGAGAAAGGGATTATAGTCTAGTCTCTTTTATTCTAATGTTTCTTTATAATAGGCTCGATAATTCTCGATGGGGCGGAGAAGTGAGATGTGAATGGGAAGTGATCCTGCATGACCTTTCACAAATCGTAGATTGAAATCCAAACCATTAATTTTGTTTCTTGCTTTGCAATATCATTGATTACTATGGTACATTGGTACTATTATTCTCATTCACTTATGCAGGAAGATTTATCGGAACGTGTTAAAGGTCGCGAGAGTTCACCACGTATAATGGAGCTGATTTTATCCGATTTTTTATGGGGTTGTCGAGCAAACAGAGACGTACGTTTACTGATATCTGAAGCATCATCGCGGTAATACAACAAGGGTTTAATTGACATTAGCGGGAAAATTCAAAATATTGATTTTGATTTGAAGATCAGTGGGATAATTGAATAACTGTAGGGGCGATGGACATCGACCAATAATTGCAACTCCAGCTATGCAATAAAGTAGTGCCACTTTCAATCTATAGCTGGATCTGATGATCCTCCAGTTTTCCAAAATTTTTGAAATTTTTGAAATTTTGAAATTTTTGAAATTTTTGAAATTTTTGAAATTTTTGAAATTTTTGAAATTTTTGAAATTTTTGAAATTTTTGAAATTTTTGAAACTTTTGAAATTTTTGAAATTTTTGAAATTTTGAAATTTTTGAAATTTTTGAAATTTTTGAAATTTTTGAAATTTTTGAAATTTTTGAAATTTTTGAAATTTTTGAAATTTTTGAAATTTTTGAAATTTTTGAAATTTTTGAAATTTTTGAAATTTTTGAAATTTTTGAAATTTTTGAAATTTTTGAAATTTTTGAAATTTTTGAAATTTTTGAAATTTTTGAAATTTTTGAAATTTTTGAAATTTGAATTTTGAAATTTTTGAAATTTTTGAAATTTTTGAAATTTTTGAAATTTTTGAAATTTTTGAAATTTTTGAAATTTTTGAAATTTTTGAAATTTTTGAAATTTTTGAAATTTTTGAAATTTTTGAAATTTTTGAAATTTTTGAAATTTTTGAAATTTTTGAAATTTTTGAAATTTTTGAAATTTTTGAAATTTTTGAAATTTTTGAAATTTTTGAAATTTTTGAAATTTTTGAAATTTTTGAATTTTGAAGTTTTTGAAATTTTTGAAATTTTGTGATCCTTTGCAAATCCTCTTCTCCGAGTTTCGCAAATTTTTTTCTCAAATTTTGACATATGACTAAAATTGACATTAATTTTTTCACAAAATATTTATTTTTTCAATTTCGAAAGTCTGGAATTAAGTCTCACGATTTCTATGCATAATAGTTTCTGTGATTTCTTCCAGCAAGTCTCTGTTGTTTACTTAGCTTGCTTAGGCTTAAATTCCAGTATTCTTACTCGGTCCACCAATATTCTTATTCCGTCCACCACTCGATAATCCGCTCAAATAGATAACGTATCTATTAATAATAAATAAGCACGAACACAATTATCAAATTCCAAAGACACCCGACAAGTATTCTACCGATGAACTACTGAATTCTTCATTTAATAATTTTCTTGACTCAGCAAATTGAATCGGGCAGTGATCGTACACTGTACATATCGTTATGATTAATCAATGAATCACTCGTGATGACCGGCGATTAATCATCGATATTTATCGCCAAGTTAACTACTTCTGCAACTAGACACAATGCGTTACTACAGGTTCTGCGTCAAGTGAAGTCATTCACCGGAATGCAGTTAACATTCACGGTTATAAACTACCAATCACTGGAGACCCCGCTGGGGGCGATGCTTCATTCACCATTCAAGAAGTCCATCTCATTCTAATTAGCATACATTTTTCCAATGTCCTTCATAATTTTTCACCTTAGCGGCCCGTTAAAAGAGCCGCTTGCTAAATCTTAGAGATAAATAAAAGGATTCTGTGGCCTAGATTAGATCTTCTTCCCAGATTTTTCGACTCAAAACCGGTAGCTAATTTGGGATAACAATGACCGATTAGCTAGACATAAAGGAATGATTAGGGAATTGGATGTATGAACAGACACTCATCACCGAACCACCCACCCACCTATCCAACCGCACCCACCCACCAACCCAATCACACCCACCCTCCCACCTACCCAACCACACCCACCCACCCTCCCACCTACCCAATCACACCCACCCTCCCACCTACCCAACCACAGCCACCCACCCTCCCACCTACCCAACCACACCCACCCACGCTTCCACCTACCCAACCACACCCACCCACCCTTCCACCTACCCAACCACATGCACCCACCCTCCCACCTACCCAATCACACCCACCCTCCCACCTACCCAACCACACCCACCCACCCCCCACCTACCCAATCACACCCACCCTCCCAGATACCCAACCGCACCCACCAACCCATCTAACCACATGCATACATGCTCTAAAAATCATCAATAAATATATTCATGGTTCACACAGGCTGGTTCATACCAAAGATCATAGTAATTTTCATCAAATATTTCTCTCCGTGTGTATGGCTCACCATCCACCAAGGTTTCAGCCACAGCGGAATGGCAGCACGAGTCGTTAAATCCCCAATGAATCTGTGGCATTGACAGCGAAGGGCTTTGTGTGTCCCACGAGTCGGAGCCAGCATAGAGTACCCCATAGAAAGCCCTCCTCTCCCTCTCGTTTCTCGCAGCGCGGTTAACCCGCGGGAATGTGGCCGCACGCAAACGGCCCTTTTCAGAGGCCACAAAGGCGAAAAAATATGAATGAAAATGGAGAAATATATGGTAATTAGAATGAGAGAAACTGCTTCAATAGGTAATTCGATACTTTCAGTGATTTGAGGAATTTAGGTCCGTATTGGACCCACAGAAGAGGAAATATGTTTTAAGTAATACGAAAAAAAAACAAAATAGCAAAGTCGCATCAGGGCAATTGTAATTTTTGAAAATCCTTATCAACCTATCATCTTGCTGTACAGTGTAAAATCGCATTTCATAAGAGTCGGTTTAGAATTTTTCTCCATGGATGCTCAGAGGAAAAATTACTAAAAGGTTCGGAACCGAAAGTTGTCTAAAAGAAATTAGACAACAAAATTGACAGACAAAATTCTTAGTTCAATTTTTTTTTCGGCAAACTGGTGGCAGACGGGCCATCTGTAAGATACAATGCAAAAACACGTGCACACACATACACACATCGGAAAGTTATTGATTCGCACATCCCCATTCACATCCTCATCCCGTTTATTCGCAGGGTTTCATGTCTCTTCCTGTTTTTATAGGAAAGTAAGAAACTTGATATGGTGGATGCTGTGCGGCGAATGGATCATTTTATGCTAGTGAACTGAAGTTACATCTAAAAAAATCGGGACAACTTTGAAAATCTGGAAAGCAAGAAAAATTAAAACCAATTTCAAAGATTTTAAATATGTGGCAAAAAAATTGAAGAATGAGAAAAATGGAAAAAATGGGAGATGATGTTATCAATCTTTGTGGTCCATGGCTGCATGACAACAGTGGATCTCGGGTGCCTCTAAACTTTTGGGGAAATGAGGTCCAATGAGCGGTTATACGGGGACCAAGACTAATTGGCATTGTCTAGGGGAATTCAATGATTAATTAATCCAATTATTGGAGCGGGTGGGGAGGGGGAGGCGTGGGAAAGCCCGGGTGGTCCCCGATTAAAGGGTTTTCTCAATTATGTGAAATTGGCGCGCTCATTTAAAACTCGTTCTTAGGGGAATTTAGGAGCTGCTTTGGGCGCTGATGGAGGAATTCAGGATAAAAATCTTGAAAAAACAGTTTTTTTACGATCGCGTTATGATTTTGCTCGGAAGTTCGGAAGATCGAGAACCATTATTAATATTTGGAAAATTTCGAAAATAATTGAGAAAATTTTAAGCTTTCACAAAATTTCAGGAAATTTAACATTAAGAATTTTTTGGGCGGTTGGAAATTTTTTTAAAAAATTTCGGAATTCCGAAAAGTGCAGAAAATTAAAAAAAATTGAAAAATGAAATGCAAATTTTTTTCAATTTCTGTCGGTTATAGAAATCTTAAATGTGTCTGTGGAATAAAGTATCGGTAGATTACTTGGCTATAATTTGAAATGATGGAGAATTAAGAACTACAACGAACAACAATGGGAATCGAAGAAGGAAGTACGATCTACCATTAGACTCCATGAACTAAAGAAATCTGCCCTTGACATCGGTACGGGTCAAAGCGTATTCATATGCTCGCGATACGTAATCGAGTGACGGAATTTTTTATAGGAAGTTTCTAGGCGTAGCTAAATTTGGATGGACGATCATTGATAACGTCGATCATTTCTTGAAGCGCTCTCTCTGCAAGATTGAATATATTTTCGTTCAGACCGAACTAACGTTTAAAAAAAAATTAAATGCAGACAATTTCAACAATTTAAAAAATATTAATAATTTCCAGAAGTTTATAAATTTTCAAAATTGTAAATATTTTGACAATTTTCATTAATTTCAAAAAATTGCAAAAATTCAAATTCAAAAATTTCAAAAATTTCAAAAATTTCAAAAATTTCAAAAATTTCAAAAATTTCAAAAATTTCAAAAATTTCAAAAATTTCAAAAATTTCAAAAATTTCAAAAATTTCAAAAATTTCAAAAATTTCAAAAATTTCAAAAATTTCAAAAATTTCAAAAATTTCAAAAAATTTCAAAAATTTCAAAAATTTCAAAAATTTCAAAAATTTCAAAAATTTCAAAAATTTCAAAAATTTCAAAATTTCAAAAATTTCAAAAATTTCAAAATTTCAAAAATTTCAAAAATTTCAAAAATTTCAAAAATTTCAAAAATTTCAAAAATTCAAAATTTCAAAATTTCAAAAATTTCAAAAATTTCAAAAATTTCAAAAATTTCAAAAATTTCAAAAATTTCAAAAATTTCAAAAATTTCAAAAATTTCAAAAATTTCAAAAATTTCAAAATTTCAAAAATTTCAAAAATTTCAAAAATTTCAAAAATTTCAAAAATTTCAAAAATTTCAAAAATTTCAAAAATTTCAAAAATTTCAAAAATTTCAAAATTTCAAAAATTTCAAAAATTTCAAAAATTTCAAAAATTTCAAAAATTTCAAAAATTTCAAAAATTTCAAAAATTTCAAAAATTTCAAAAATTTCAAAAATTTCAAAAATTCAAAAATTCAAAATCTCAAAAATTTCAAAAATTTCAAAAATTTTGAATATTTCAAAAATTTCAAAGATGTCGAAAATTTCAGATACTTTTCCACGGTCCACCAAGCCTTTGACCACTCCTATTTTCCGTTATCTTCATAAGTGCCGCCATTTAATTACCAAAATCCGTCGTTATCAAATAATTACAGCGTATTTATTCACCATGAAATTGACACGATGGTTCCCCATATTGATTAACGTGAAAGTAAATAGCTCCGAGTGGGTACCATTACGTCTCGCTCGTGTTACCTCCCGGTTGAGAAATAACGATTTCACGTATTTTTCTCTCCATTTTTCCTATGTCTCACTCCAAACCTCTCGATCACCATACGGTATACATTGATCGCCATCTCCGAACAACTGTGCCATACCGATTCTCTCTGACCGACAATTTCCACCGTCTTACAAAATACAATTCTCCCTGTTCTCACAAATCACGATTTCACGATTTCACAATTGAATTAAATTGATGGTTCGGCGACCTACACAAAATGTATTATTCAATTCAATTATATCACAGAAGAGAAATCTAGATCGCAATGACAAAAATTCGATTTTTTCCAAACTTACAGGTCACTTTTTCCTCTCAAACAATTTCAATTCTCCATCATCCGTGAATCACTAAAATTCCAAATTTGGAATATTCGAATTTGTGATTTCATCCTCATTTTGTGTTTTTCGTCCAACACCTTTTCGAACATATCCCTCAAAATCGAATTAACTCATCACTCAGTGGCTTCCATCAAAAATGTGATAACATATTTTTTGTAGAGAATTGACTTTCGGACAAGAAATGATTTTTGTGAAATTTCGCTCCGACGCCGCAGTGTCGAGATAAATCTGAAATTGCAATGAACGGCATGTGGAGATGATGTCGTGCAGGTAGTGTCGCAATACGCGCCGAAGCGAGGATTTCAACTCTCTCGTCTTGTATTGAAATTCTAAAAACCAATTGTTATCTGGTCTCGTGTCGAGGCTCGAGAATGCAATCCAATCTCGTATTGTCTCGTCTTGTTTCGATTTTTTTCATTTTTCAAGTGCTGCTTCAGAACGACTCTTTTCGAAGGCTGGTTTATCAATACGAAAACACAGGAATCGATTGAGTGATATTCATGCTGAAATCCTTCTGTGCCTTCATTCTTGGTTCCAGTGTTCATTAACACCAAAATTGAAAAGTGCCATCAAATATCCGTTGTAATTATTGAGAAAGAAAATATTGTCAATAAGTGGGTGTTCACGTTGGTAGTTATATTGACAAAAATATATCTTCAAATTTTTACACTGTTCAATAAATGAAATTTTCTAAATGTGTGAACAATTTATTATCATCATTATCATTCCTTAGGATGACCATAAATTTACGAAAACATCATTAGTATGTGAGTGAAGTTGATTGGTTTAACAAGATTTTTTTTTCAAATTCTTGTCGAGACATCTCGTCTCTCGTCACATCTCTCGTATTGTCTCGACTTGGCGACAGTCATAAAATCGCTCTCGAATCTAACAACTCAAAATATATTGTATTGTTTTCCGGTTGTTGACGAAAATTGTAATTTATTTCCACTGGTGCACAGATAAAAGTCGAGTTTTCGGGATTTTACGCATTTACGGGTGATAAAAATGGGGAAAAAAACGTGTTTTTAGTTTTTTACAGGCACGAAAACTCGCTCGAAGACCCACGAAACCATCCCACACACGTGATTGGAGTCACCGTTATTCCAAGCCGAGAGATAAAGGGAAGTGTGACGGTGTTGCGATAGAAAGGGGCTCTGAAGCCTCCCACGAGTTGGGGATGCTCCAAACCCTACCTAAAAGCCTCCGGTATAGCACATTGGGCTGTAATATCCATGACCATGAAATAGTTTTATCATTTGCACATTCTGAACATCTCAATGTGCACACAACTTCATGGCAATGGATCTCTCAACATCTTTTCATTGCCTTCGTTGCGAGTAAAGTTACATATATGGCATTTAAAACTATCCAATTGTCAAGATTTGCTCTTACATAGCACATGTATTAAGAGAGATATCTAAGGAGCTCGAGTTATTTATTGGACGCAGACTCAAGCAGTCGACTCCGGTTATCGCTTAGTTGTATCTCCATTGAACGCCGCAGATTGAAACTGTTTTGATGAATGCCTCACCGTTCATACGCGATTCCTATCGTCTTTCAACGTACATCGATTTCTTATCTGCATTTGATATAGTTCGTTGTTCAAAACCTCTTATCGACCACTGAAACCCCTTGACAACCATATAATTCAATTTTTCTTTCACGACGATTGGATTGTCCAACACCATCTATTAATTTCTGAGGTAACTTTGACAAAATTAAAAGAACTAGTGGCGTGCGATGTGTGTGTCCCCTTCCGGGACACGCATCAAACCTCCCGATAGCCCGTGTTTTTCAATACAGGTCCGATACTTTGGCGGATCGATAGTGAACTCTTCGATTCGATTCACTGCAGAGTATCGATACTCTTTGGTGTATCGAAAATACTGGGTCCAAGTCAAAGAGAAGTTCTTGGGTAGAAGTTGAGAGTCATTTTCTCTTCAGATGGCGCATATGGGACTTTGCAAGTTTGAATGTGAAGAAAAATTTCGCGCCAATTGCAAAAAGTGAGTAACTATTAAATGTGTAGATGAATTTTGCCAAAATTTCACACAGGCCTGAAAACCGCAGTTATCTTCCAATTATGACTTTTATTAACTCGATCATAACATGCGCTAAGAAAAGCTGATGCATTCAAAATTTTCATGGTTTTGGGGCATCATACTTTTCTGGATAAATTTGAAACCACTGTATCGATTTAATCCAAAATCAAATCTGCTCTTAGTTGCGTGAAAACGCAGTGATTAAGAAAAAAATAATCAAATCGTTTCATTGGTGTTGAAGAAATTGTTGGACAAAAATTAATGGCACATACATACAGACATTTTCGTAACAATACCTCCAATACCCACAGTAACTTTCCCATCGGGAAGTTAAAAATTAGGCTTCACCAAAAAATCTCTAACCCCATGATACCCCCTACCATCCATTGATAAAAAATGCCAACCGGAAACCCGAGGTCACAGATGTAAGGGGGAGGCCTCGACGTTGACGTCACCCGGCAAACATCAGAGAGTCCAATTCACGCGTTCAATTCTTTTTTTTCTCCCCATTTTTTTTTGTTTTAAACCCCCGAAAAGCCCATGACAAGGAATTGTTTTCACAACTAGGGTTCAACCCAAGCCTCGTAATATTTACGATTTCCGCTTTTATTTCCTCCACCCTAGTCTTAAAAAAAACCCGTTTATAATTCACATCTTTTACCTCTCGATATCAAGCGCCATACGATAGAAAAGAAGAAAAAAAGTAATGGAAAAAAAAAGTTGCAGCTTGACTTGAAAAATTTAGGTCGACGAACCATTGTCCCCTGTGCCATTACGAAACGCTCCGTTAAACTTCCGCTTGAAATTGCATCCTGGCCGTGGCGACTTAACTAAAACCAATATGAGAAACGCTGTCTCACTCTATTTTGGGCGTCATAACAATGAGGCGATTAAAAAATATATACACTTGGTCATTTTGTGGGGACTAATGGTGCCGAAAGCAGTGATTTACCGCCGTGCACTCCTGGGTGGTACGTAGGAGAGGAGGGGGGGGGGAGGTAGGGGTTTATTGCAATTTATATGTTAGTTATCTTTCGAAGACCTTCCGTCGATCATCCTGGTAAATCAATATCCAATCATGCTGCTATCTAATTAATTTGTACAATGTCTTCTCTGTAGCGATGTTGTATCACTTTTCATTCATTCTATTCTATCAATGGCTTTTTTTTGCGCTGGTATCGTTATCATCGGTCATTATCATCATGAAAAGCTGTTTTTGTAGGTATGACTGGATTATTGACAACAGATTTGTGATTGCAGTATCAATGATTTGCAGTTGATCATACACTTGATGAGGTGCTGCTGATTAAACATTATTGTAATGCCACCTTGATCAAAAAGTTCCCGGAATTCATTCAGAAAATGAAAAATGGACAGAAAGGATAATTCGGTGACGCTTTTTGACGGATCTGTGCCTCTTATTTGTACCCCCGGTATCTGCGGTTTGAGGGTTTCTGGGAGAGGGGCCACTGGGCACCCATCCATGTGGCTGGGGCCGACTTTCGCCATTTAGGTCATCGTATTTCTAAACACAGGGTAAACCTCCAGAAACCGCTACGACGGCGGGCGCCTATGATGGTCACCCCCCCCCCCCCCCCCCCCCGCCCCACGAAATGCGGTCGCGTTTTGTGGGCATGCGAGTTTTTTGCTCACAATTCTCGTTTGGTTCGGCGAACTAATACGTCCAAATAATACTGGTAATTATATGACTTTTAACTCATTTTTGACATTCAATTCAGGATTTCGTATTCTTCTTTTTCCCTCTCGTTACCCAAATGCTCACCCTAAAAAGAAAATAACTGTCGTTGATTTAATTTTAAACCATATGCCGTCTCCACTAATGGAAAACGTCAGCGGTTTGACTCTAAACCCAAATGAATACTCACATATGTACCCCACAACAGCGATGATGTCACGAATATTTGAAACGTCGAAAAGCCTTTCGTACGATGACATCATCCATTCCCTCCTCTGAAATACCACAAGCCAACTGCAACATTTTTCTCAAATAACATACACGAGACTAAAACTGGCTTTAATTTCTTGAGCCACCATGGCAATGATACACTTACAACACGAAAGTAAATGAACTCTCGACGCCAGCGTGTGTGCGATTAATCGACACTTTGTAGGAAGGCGGCCGTTAACCTGTCGACAACTGCAGAAAAAAAAAATAATGAAGTTGGGAGTGACTAAGTGGCTTAAAAAAATCTCGATGATTTTACGATTCGTGACTTTGATAAATCAATTATAAACAGGTCCACGGTTTATCTTAATTAATCTTCGGCTTTTTGAGAGAAAGTTTGATAAGAATTGGCCTTCCATTGGAAGAAGCTGTACGGATATTTTTTTATTCAGAAAATAAACGAAAAATTAATTAACGAAAATGAATTCTCATGACTTCGAAACTTCGGTGTCGATTTATAAACTGTAGCAATGATTTACAAATTTTTGGAGAATTTTGTGGTGAGTTGGCTGACAGTTATTGCAAAATCGGCAAAAAAACTAGGGCGGCGATTCCCTCACCAGGTGAGCAGTGCAGAGTTGAGCTGTTGACAGCTGGAAAATTCGGCGAAACTGAATGGTCTAAAACATTGCAGATCAATCAATTGATAAATTAATTGTAAACGGGGCAAATTTATCTTAATTGATCGTTAAATTTTTGAGGATCAATTCGATTAAAACGTCAATTAAAACCTCGTCAAGCGATTTTAGATGAACTAGAAATATAGGGGTGGGCAGGGCCAATCGAGTATTCCCGTTAAATTCTTCATTGGATGGGGAGAGATGTTGGAAGGTCAGGAGAAAATAGGAAAATAATTAAATTGATTAGGGCAGCTCAATCGCGATCCACGATTTGATACCAACGTCGTTACGAACATCTAGAAAAGGCACGAGATATATATGAGAAAATTTTGCGAAAAATTGGAAATAATCCGCATCATTCCATTTGAATTTTCCCATGCATCATTTCTTATCATATCTGTGAGTTAACAAGTACTCATTCCTATTTGAACAGTCATCAGTTATTATTGACTTGTCCCGATTTCGACAAATCCATTCTTAATCGGATCTCCCCAATTTTGCAACAATTTCAGAGATACTGCGTGTGGTTTTTTTTTGGTGTGTGGGTGGGTTGATCGGCGGGTGGGAGGGTCGGCGGGCGGGTGTACTGGGTGGGCGGGCGGGTGGTAGGATGGGTGGGCGGGTGGAAGGATGGGCGGGCGGGTGGGAGGATGGGTGAGCCCTTGGGGGCGGGTGGTAGGGTGGGTGGGCGGGCGGGTGGTAGGGTGGGTGGGCGGGTGTTAGGATGGGTGGGTGGGTATGCGGGCGCCTGGCAGGGGGTGTGGAAAACATTCGGTACCTCTTGTAGATTTCGCGATTTACTTCACAAACTTAAAAACGTGTAGTGGACATCCTATGTTATAGCACTCAATTACAGACCTACTTATCACGTATAAATCCAGATAATACGACTTAATTTTTATTTTCTTCATATGCCATTGAATTCAATTTCTGGTTCTACACCCACACATTAGGAAAAACACTTTCCCCATTTTATGTCACATTAATATACGACGTCATCGCCCGATACAGCCTAATGAAATTTGACATGTCTAATCGAGCATATAAATGATCAATCCTCATGTCTATAAATACACATGTTAAACCTATCATTTGAAGAAATTTCTTGAGACCTCCTCGTAATACATGAATTTATCTCTCGAGACGGAAATACCAGTGGCCCCCTTTTCCATCATCCAGATAACGCGATTGGTGTTTCAATAATCAGCGGCTGGTACTGCGCTACTCCACCCATTGATGACTGATGATGATGGCCCCTTATGAATGGGGAAATTATGATTTTTTTTTACGCGCACTCGCTCATTACCAGCAATGCCATAATTATATTCTCTATTGCGGATTCTATGCGTGAAGATTGTGAGAATTAAAAGACGAAGGCGTATGGGAAGGTCTGCAGGAGAATTTCAACTCTCTCGTCTTGTATCGAAATTCTAAAACCAATTGCTATCTCGTCACGTCTCGAGGCTCGAGAATGCAATCCAATCTCGTATTGTCTCGTCTTGTCTCGATTTTTTGCATTTTTCAAGTGCTGCCTCAGAACGACTCTTTTCAAAGGCTGGTTTATTAATACGAAAACACAGGAATCGATTGAGTGATATTCATGCTGAAATGCTTCTGTGCCTTCATTCTTGGTTCCAGTGTTCATTAACACCAAAATTGAAAAGTGTCATCAAATATCTGTTGTACCGACGGCTATGGCCGAGTGGTTAGAGCGCTGGCCTTCGGCACACGAGGCCCACGGATCGAGTCCCCGCTTGGGGACTCTCCGATTGGTATAGTAGAGTGGAATTGTCCAGCGTTCGAGTTCATAGGGATTCATAGTCGAACGGGAGTTTCGTCAAAGGAACGGCCGTACAAGTTGAGGTTTTCCGTGGTTTTCCTTCAATTGTAGATTGACCCAAGCGATGTAAAGTCTAGTAGGCATTGCATTTATTGGGCGAAACTAAGTGAATGCTGTACAGTTTGGGAAGAATTCGGTTTCCATCGGCACCGTGGGAGGGTCGCCACATATGCATAATCGCATCGAAGCGTAAATAAAAAAAAACAAACAAATATCTGTTGTAATTATTGAGAAAGAAAATATTGCCAATAAGTGGATGTTCATGTTGGTAGTTATATTGACAGAAATATATCTTCAAATTTTTACACTGTTGAATCAATGAAATTTTCTAAATGTGTGAACCATTTATTATCATCATTATTATTTTTTTAGGATCCCCATCAATTTAGGGAACAATTATTAGTTTGTTAGTGAAATTGATTGTTTGAAACGCTATTTTTCTCAGGCTCAACGGAAGATACATCAGCATTTTAAGTCACGTAACTTCCCAACTCGTAGTTTCGCGAATGGTAGCTGAGCCTCAAGGACTCTCCAGGCGTTCCAATGAGATAAAAAATTCTCAAGTGACTTTGTAAAGTGCTTCAGTCGGCATTTTATATTTTATCTAATCAGGCATGGCGTTGTGTGGGTTTGTGGTCCAGTGAAATATCCACCTGACTCATGGGTTAACTGGAAAAAACAAACACACGTATATCAGTAAATATATGACTCATATTTCATCCATGGAATTGAGTAATGTATATTTAATATTAAATTATGCTGAATGCCGAAGTGGTGAGGTTTCGCGATTACCGCGAATTATGGAAGTCGCGGGATTAGTTTTCAAGCAGAAATTGTTTTAGAGTCTAAGCTAATTATTAATCCATGACGGTTTGAATGATGTTTGGGAAATCTGTGGCACGAACATTTTTTGAGTCAGTAATAATTTTTTTTTTTTCATACAACTCTAATGGAATATTTTATTTTGTGTTTCAGGTCAGTACCAGAATTGGATGTTTAAAGAGCGAGGTAACTTTCCTCCTCAGCAAAGGAGTCGGTTAGTGTATAGTCAGTATTTGGCAATTATTACTGGTAATAGAAAATCGTGGAACATGTTCAGAAGAATCAGGAAATTTTTTTCGATATCTTAGACAAGTACAGAAAAGTTTCAAAAGCTCTATGAAAATTGTATCCCGCACACTTTATTAAGATTGGATCTTTCTGAGAAAATAAAAATAAAAATTTTCATTAAAAAATTGGAAGAACATAAAAAAATGAAGGAACTGTTTTGAAAGTTAATCACAAAATGAAAATTGTAAAAATTTCACAAATTTCGAATTATTACAAAAATTCTGGACAATTTCTAAAGTTTTCCGAATTTGACAAAATTTTGACAAATCTCACAATTTTCCGAAAAAGTTCAAAATTTGTAGAATTCCGAAGAATCTCTAAATTATTGATGAAGGTAAGAAATTGTACAAAATCTACAACGATTAAAATAGTTGAGAGAATTTGAGGAATTTCCCAAACTTTGAAGAATGCCAAAATTTTTGAAAAGTATGAAAATATTCCAAAGATTTTGGAAAATTTTGAAAATTTTAAGGAATTTATAAAATTTTAAGAAATCTTAAAAATTTCCAAATTTTACAAAAAATAAAATTTTTAGCAATTTCTAAATTATTGATAAATGTAAAGAATTTCAAGTATGCGAAAATTGTTTAGAAATTCTCCAAACTTTGAAGAATTGCAAACATTTTGAAAAACGTAAAAAATTTGGAAAATGCAAAAAATTTTCACAAACGTCAAAATTCTTGAGAACTCTCAAAAATGTTGAGCAATGTCCATTCTCCAAATTCTCGGAAAATCCAAGAAAAATTGCAAATATTTTCGAACTCAGAACAATTCCAAAATTCAAAGAATTTCGAAAAATGAACAAAAATGCGTTCGGAACATCCAAAAGGAAACTTCGTTCTGGCGATTCATTAAAAAAAAAAAAACAAAAAAAAATAGCAAGCCCTAGAAAAAGGAGATAAGCATCCAATTGAGATTTTTAATTTACCCGAAATCAACTTTGGGACATGCGTCAAAATATGTTACACACGCCGTGTGATTCTGAAATCCTCCCGCGAACGAGCTTCAGGAGGTGTGACAGGCGTGACTATATGACGTTGAGGAGCTCACGAGGTGCTCAACCGCAGTCTGAGTCACTGGATACGGCGAAAGTGAGCGTCACTAATTACCCCACGGGGTTTCCGATCATTAAAGGAGACTCACGAGCCTGATGATGATGCTGGGGGAAAAAACGAAATACGAAACATTACAAAAATAAGAAAATTAAAAGGAGAGTGATGTATTGTGCAAGCTCTCAGAGCACCTGTTGGAATTTTCTAGGCGTGGACTAAGTCATTAAACTTATCCTTGAGAAAAACGGCCCAATGAATAGTATATGGGTTTTCGTAAGAAAAACAGAATATTACTAGAATATTACTACTAAAATGAAACACATGATTTATGTAACATAATGTATATCATTACACGTGTGTAAGTGTTTCACAGTGTTTGCGCCAACGTTTTTTTATTCAAAAAATTATGACATTTTTCAAGTTTTTAGAATTTTTTAATGAAATTTGTGAAGCTTCTAGAAATTTGCTAAAATGTACGAAAGTCTTGAAATTACGATTTTAAAATTTCGAATTTTTGAACTTGAGAAAATTTCAAATTTTTTATAGTTTTTGAATCTTCCATTTTTGTTTACACTTTTAAAAATTTTGAAATTTTGAGTTTTTTTTCATTTCAAATGTTTGAATTTTCGAAAAATTTCCATTTTCGAGTTTTATCAATGGCAAAAAGAAATTCGTTTTTTTTTTGGAAAATTGTACAAATTTGTGAATTTTTAAATTTTGTTTTGATATTTGTAACTTTTGAGAATTTGGAGCTTTTTTTTTTTGAAATTTGTATAAGTTCAATGTCAAACTTTGTCATCGGTAATTTCTAATTTTAAAATGCAGTAAGTGAGAGCGCGTAAGTGGCACTTGTGCTACCGTACATGTCGTAATATTAAAATTGGCTTATAAGTCATTGAGAACCCATTCTCTGCATTCCATGTGTTTGGCCCTGGCACCAGAGACCCCATAACTCTCGCCTTTTCTATTAATATTCATTAATACTCGCGCTCAATCAATTTCTCAACTTTTTTGTCTCCTCCCGTATTTTTCATTCTCCCGTGATACGAAATCGCTTACGATCTTAATTGATAGCCATATAAATAAAAAAAGTCTTAATACCTGCCTACAATACGAGTACACAGTTGATGAGAGATGGTCAAATAATTGTAATTCGAGAAATACATAAAGTTTGAAGGTTTCTGCAAATTTTCGTCTCACGAGTTTTTGTAATTTTCCGATCGGGGAAGGTATCGTTTTGCCCCCGAAAATGAAAAATAGATTTTCCATCAGATCTCCACGTTTCATGCTATTTCTGACCTTTCTAGACTATCTAAAAAGAAATGTCTGTATGTGTGTGTGTGTGTGTGTGTGTGCCGATCAACCATTTCAATTGTTCATAACGCTGTATCTCGCGAAATATTATAGATACGCAAAAATGTGTCTAATAAATGTTGTTCCTTATAAAAAATACATATTTTGTGTCTTTTGACTTTTTTCGTATCTTCAACCGTTTCGGCGTTAGAGCGTGATAAACAATTGAAAATCATTTGGAGGGCTCTATGGTGATTCTCTCATTTTTGTTACTGTTTTATTTGCAGTGCTTGAGAAACCTTGAAATTTTTTTTTAAATAACCAATTATTTCCCAGTCATGTTAGTCATCGTAACTGCTGGACTCCCCAAACAGCCACAGAAACTCATGATTATTCTGCTAAAAAAAAGGAAAAAAATGTTTCCTTACGCCCTCTCTATAATCAAAGACATATATTATTCGATGTAACAAGATCCCCATTATGACATACGCCATGCCCACCCCCACTGAGTTCCTGTACCCAAAATCTCAACAAATTTCCATTTCCGTTCGGTGCCCTTTCTCAAAGGCGTGAGTTTGGGCAGCCTGGATGAGCCCCCCTCCCCCCCTCCCCCCCCCCCCCCCCCCCCCCCAAAAAAAATATAATAAAAATCCACTTGAGCATCTCCAAGAGACATCCGATGGCTCGTCGCGATAAGCTCAATTAGTTGCCCGCATAAATAACGTCTTGGCGTGAAATCTCACACAAATAGTCGTCTCTCCTTCGTTCATTCATGAATTTTTATACTCAATCTACACTGTAGTGAAAAAAATTTTAAATTTATTGAGACCCCTTTTGTTGCGCCCACATACGTTTTCAATAAATATTTCCTCTGCACGAAACCCATTCACATTTCATTCAAGAGCACCTCGAAAAAATAAACTTTGACGTTTTCTGTGTCAAGGTTTTCATTCTGTTATCATAACTTTAACGAAGTATGAGGCTCTTGCACCTATTTCGTTTATTTGGCCTTTCGCCTATGAAAAAATAAGCAGAAGCGAACTAATTATAAGCGAGAAGTGTGCACTTAGGCAGGGGGAGAGACCCTCTCGACAATCTACAATTGTTTCGTGGGGGGGGGGGGGGGGAGGAGTATTAAATTCACAGGCAAGATAAATATTTTTGAACCCAAATTGATCAGGAAAATTCAACATGGTCGACACAAAAATTGAAGGGAATCGAGGCCACTGGTGTGTCATACACAAAAAATAAGCAAGGGCCACCCAAATTTAGACGTCAAGTGTGTGGGTTTTATAAATAAATTTGAATGCATATCCGTAACAGATTTAACGACTCCAACCGCTCTTCCTCGGTAGCTCGAACTCGTAAAAAGCTGACAAAAAAATCGAGAGGTGAATACAAAGCAAGGCATAGCGGCTACTGACCAATGGCTTAAGGGGGGGGGGGGAGCGGGGGAGCTGAGGGAAAAGTTTAGCCCCCTCGGTTGTAGTGGATCTTAGCTGGGAGGTACAATTACAGCATTCATGTTATTATGTAAAAAACACAACTCTAAACATTAAAAATTAAAAGCGAGTATGTGGAATTTATTTAGATGCTGATATGAAAAAAAAATCAGTAAGGTAAATTTTACTCTACCAGTATGGAAAATATTACCGATTGACGAGTAGTTTTTATACGACCGGTAGGGTAATATTTACCTAACTGTATCGCAATTTTTACCAATATGCACATAAAAATTGCTCTCCAGCATGGTAAAATTTACTTTGCTATCGAAAATAATTTCCAATTTTCGAAATTTTTTTTTTAGCAGGAGGTTTCAGTGAAAGAAAAAGTTTTATCATACGGAATAATAGTTTTTATCATACTTGATCATTTGGAATTTTCTTACCTGCAGAACATTTCCCACCAATTTTGTTTCCGTGCATTGACACTATATATATATATATATATTATATATGAAAAAAGGTACAATTTAAGATTCTGAATAAACCGATTTCATCATTTCAATTTAATGGCCGGATGGCTAGCATTTTAAATTGAAATGTAATGTTATGTTTTATGAGACCATTAATAAAAATCGAAAACAAGAGAAAAACAATTCTGAAAATGATTCGTCCATAGCGAAAAATAATTGGATTGGCTTTTTCATTCTGGTCATCAGTCGCAGCTCTTATGATGTTCCCATCGTCTATCCGTCTATGTTGCTTACCCATGTCAGATTGTTGCGGTCATGTTCAACTTGGCGAACATTTCGGCCGCTAATGCGACCACTGATTTCCCGGAATTCAAGTTCAAGGTCAACCGCTATGTCTCGTCTCTTGGAGCATGTATAAAAAATCACAAAAGACATTTGAGACCGGATTTCAGAATTTGCTCTCACGGCTTGCCCTGGTGTGTCGCCACGGCTTAATGTTCTACAGTTCTACACGTTCTGCAGTGGAAGCGTAGGTCGTAATTTCGTGGAAAAAAAATCTGAATTATTGGGAGGAAGATAAGGAAATTGTCAAAATTTAAAAATTGCAGGATGAAATTTTCACAATTTTGGGAATTTCAAAAACTTTTTTAAGGGGCAGAAAATTTTTGAAAAATCGCAAAATTTCAAGTTTTTTTTTCAGAAGCAAACTTCAATTTTTTTCTCCATAAAAACAGTAATTCCCAACCCCTCTGAGATGCCAAAGAAAAGAAAAAAACTGCTCAAAAAAAAAAAAATCAAAAGTCCAAAAATTTTTCAAATATTCCCAAAAATTTTCAAGACATCCAAGGACTTGTCCTCCATGGGCATCCCTGAAGTGTCTCCATAGTTCAAGGTCCCCACCGCGAGGTTTCATCGGTGATGTGCCGATTATTTTGCATTCGCGCTACACGCCTCGCGATACCGAGTCCAACATCGTTGTTGACTCGCGGCAACGCAGCCTCCAAGTTGTCTGGCGCGGAGGAGCGCAGTTGCCAACTGGTTGAATGAGCAAGAACCAGAAAGGTCCC
This sequence comes from Asobara japonica, assembly GCA_026005395.1. Taxonomy (NCBI): domain Eukaryota; kingdom Metazoa; phylum Arthropoda; class Insecta; order Hymenoptera; family Braconidae; genus Asobara; species Asobara japonica. The sequence goes on along the minus strand of BQMI01000176.1, from coordinate 1,423,738 downwards.
AAGACGCGGAGAAAATCAAATGCCGGGATAAATCGGCAATGTTACGTATTCGCATCCGGATTTCCGGGATCCTTGCATTCCTGTCGCGAGGTGGGTGGGGGTGGGGGGCAGTGGGTGGGTGAGAGGCTTCATTCCTACCGATTTCTCGTCATCCGATCACACCTAAGGAATTTTCCCTAATGGAAAGGAAAAAAACCTGACAAGGATAATCAAACGTGAATTAATCATTAGTATTAATGATTTCCGCGGTCGCGAATTAATTTAAAATATAGGAAAACGTGTAAACAGGTTTTTAAGATCCCAAGAAAAAGAAACTTACGCCAAGTCGCAGAATCGTCATTTAAGTTTTATAGCACACATGAAGTGGATGGGTAAAATTCGGGGACATTAAATTTCATTTTTGCGCGCTTAAATATTCTTCTGATGTGCGTAATAATCATTGCAAATTAATTAAGCCGTGAATTTTTCTCATGGAAAATTTAAGGATTTTGGTAATTAATGATGTTAGGGAACAAAAATTATAAAACATTTTTTTGTAGATAATTAATTTGTGAAAAAATCATATATAATTCATGATAAAAATGCAATAAATTGAATGGAAGGAAGATTACAAGGAAACAAAATATTGTAAATTTATATAATAACAATATTATGGAATTTTTACATACAGGCTTTGAAGGAGTTTTTCTACCGTTTTATGTTGTCAATTAATTTTTTCAAGCGGCGAAACTCCTTCACAATGTTTGCTATCTTGAGATGTCCCCCCCTATCATGGCGGAATTGAATACACGAGTGTGGCGTAGGCCTTGCGTCCCTGAGTAAATTTTTTTTTTTCATCTCGCAAGCCCTCTCGAGATGTCGACGGTTAAACGATGTTTGATCAAGGTGACTGTACGAGTATATTGCCGTGAGGTACCAGGAAGAGCAGGTGTTGGTGGAGGCGTCGTAGTCCTCTTTTGGAATGCGCGAGGTAGCTTAAGATTATTACACACATAATACTTGTGGTTGTGACACCCGTGCGATTTTTTTGCAGATTAAAGTATATTGCATGGATAAACAGATGGCGAAATTAAACAGATGCCAGTAAGGAGTATACACCGAGAAAATATTCTTGGATTAAAAATTCTATTTTTGATTCGAGCGATCGCATACTTCACCCTGAAGAGGTTGTGTTTTCAGCCGGGCTCCAAATTTAAAATTTTTTCATCATTTGAAATTCAGAAACTAGTGGGGTAAAGCGGCGTGGTCCATGGTGGGACAACTGTAGTAAACTAAATTGTTTTCCTGAAAATATGATAACCTTATTTTCCTGAAAGCATGTTTTGTTATACATTGGAATTTCTGAAAAAAAATGTATCATTGATATTTTACTTTGTATACATTGATATATATATATATATATATTCATGTATCCATGTATATAGAACGCTACATGGAACGTTACATATCATCAGAAATAATATAGAACAATTTTACAAAATGTCTGTGTGTGCGTGTGTGTGTGTGCACTATATATATTGTTACTACCAAGTCCAATTGTTTATAACGTTCTACTGCATGAACTTTCAGAGTTAGCGGAAAATTTATATAAGAGAAGTGATTCCTCATATAAAAATCCACATTTTATGTGGAATAACTCTTTTCCATAATTTGCATAATTAAGGGGGTATAAGTCATGAAGGATTATTATTGGTGTTGTTAGCTTTGGATGACTTCAGAATACACTTTACACTGAAGATGAATTTCGGGGTCACATCCGAGGGACGAACTGTCTGCTCCATATCTCGGACCAGCCCCCCTCCCCCTCCCCCGCTACATAGCCATGTCATTAGTCGAGCACTCTACCAACCATTCCAGACCTTGAGGAACAAGTCATCGACAAACATCGAGACTGTAGGAAGTGTTCGAAATGTATTCAACTTATGTTTTTAGAGAATAGGATTTAGAGTAGAAAATTGGGGACATGATATTAACTTATCTGCTATATCTAAACGCTGATTGTATAAAACAATCCAAATCTGAAAAAACCTGGTGTCAGTGTCGGTCGGAAAAAAGTTGGCATAGCAGTGGATCCAACTTGTGTCGCTGGTACAGAAGACTTAAATTTTTTATGGCTTATATTTTAAATTTTGTCACGTAAAACAATAACTTTCCCAATGGGGAAGTTGAAAAAAAAATTAATTCCTTCAATCGTCATCGACGAAAACAAAGTCGATTCCAATTTATTTTCCTTGTGCCTCCCTGTCGCTTCCGTCCACTACAGACACATATAGTCCCGTGTCTGTCTTTCGAGAAGGTCTATAAATAAAAGGGCGCGGCCTCTCGCACAGTGGCATAAGCGCGAAGAGACGAGACGTTGTGGCGAACCTTCATCGTTGGCTATGCTGTAGGATCCACTGATACATCGTCCATAGGTTAGCCGAAGAGGTGGTCTGTCAGTTACGGAAATAGGACTGAGTCAAGAATTACTGGTTAGTTATCGTAATCATGATCGATCTCAATTGGCAAGCGCCGCTCCTCTCCTATTCCGGAAGGGGCCTGAATAAGGGGCAACACATTTTACCGAAATTTACGGCGCTGTTGGGTTTGGGGGAATTCTAAACTGCTGAAAATACAAGTCGCGTGGTGTTTAATTGAAAGAATAGATAGAACATATTAAGAAAACTGGCATCAAATCCCCACATGGCCACCCACCTACCTACCTACCCACTCACCCACCTACCCACACACCGATCACCAAACCAGCCACCCACCTTCCCGCCCACCCACCCGCTAACCCACTCACTTACTCACACACCCACCGACCCACCCTCCCGCCCACCCACTTACTCACCCACCCACGCGCCCACCCACGCGCCCACCGACACACTCACCCACCCAGTCTCTCACACACACACACACACACACAGTCGGGGCTTTGGTGTAGTGGTAGAGTATCTGCCTACTACTCCGAAGGTCCTAGGTTCGCGCCCGGCCGCCGGAGAATATTTTTTCAAAATATTTTCTCATGGATTCCGACCGATGCAGGAACTTCCGTGTGTGCTATCGGCGGTACCCATAAAATGAGACCGCCCGGCCGAGCGGGAACCTAACCCGACGCAGGGGGGAGGGGGTCCATCATAGGCGCCGGCCATCGTAGCACAGGGGTTTCTGGAGGTTTACCCTGTGCTTAGAAATACGATGGCCTAAAAATGGCGAAAGTCGGCCCCAGCCGCATGGGTGGGTGTCCGGTACGCCCCCTGAAGGAATGCTTACACGGCCGCTACCGGGGGCGTACAAATGAGAGGGACGGAGGAAAAAAAAAAACACACACACACATCAAAATTACCTGAAACGCCAGAAACAATGGTAATCTCAGGTCGTATTTATGCTGTTTTCATGTTTTCAAGTTCTCAAGGCTCTCATCTTCCTTTTCAATCACAGAAAAGTCACGTATTTTTTACAAAGCATTGTTTTTCAAAGAGGCGCTGTGTAAAATCACCGAAAATCCCTGGGTAATCATCAACTGTTTTAACAATCCACATAAAAAGTAACATAAACTCATATGAATGAACAATGGCTCTCTCACAATTTCGTGCCTTCAAAACTCATGATATGAAGTAAAAGAAACAGAAAAGACAAAAGCCGTTTGTGTGTTGGACTCGCTGGAGGAGAGAAAATGCCTATCCGAGAGTGGATTTATCGCCGGTGTGCCGTTGCATTGTGTAAACTCCAGGCCCTCTTGCCCTCCACCTCGTCGAGATAATCAGAATACACAGTTCTGCCTCTAGAGATCAAAATACGTTGATATTCCACTTGTAGTACACCAAAAAATTATGTTCTTGAACTTTGGAATTTTGTTTTGAATTGTTGAAATTTGAGGGTTTTTGAAATTTTTGAAATTTTTGAAATTTTTGACATTTTTGAAATTTTTGAAATTTTTAAATTTTGAAATTTTTGAAATTTTTGAAATTTTTGAAATTTTTGAAATTTTTGAAATTTTTGAAATTTTTGAAATTTTTGAAATTTTTGAAATTTTTGAAATTTTTGACATTTTGAAATTTTTGAAATTTTTAAAATTTTTGAAATTTTTGAAATTTTTGAAATTTTTGAAATTTTTGAAATTTTTGAAATTTTTGAAATTTTAAAATTTTTGAAATTTTTGAAATTTTTGAAATTTTTGAAATTTTTGAAATTTTTGAAATTTTTGAAATTTTTGAAATTTCTGATATTTTTGAAATTTTTGAAATTTTTGAAATTTTTGAAATTTCTGATATTTCTGAAATTTCTGAAATTTCTGAAATTTTTGAAATTTTCAAATTCTCCTATTTTGAAACTTCGAAATTTTGCAATTTTGAAATTTTTAAAATTTGATTTTTTTTTTTGGAATTCCGAAAAATTTAAAACTAGAAATCTAAATTTTCTCAATTTTTGAATTGTTAAGAATTTTGAAAAACTCCGAAATTCTCCCAATTTTGAAATTGTGGTACTGGCTGAATTTTCGAACTATCGAAAGTGTCTGAATGTCGTTAATTTTCCAATGCTTATACAATTTGCCTGCTTATACAACACGAACTTTACCGAAGTAAACAGTTCAACATATCACATTTTTTCCCGAACCAAACAAAAAAAAAAACAAAATGAAAGAAATTGAAATTTTTTTCGCTTCTTTCGAAAGATGTCTCAAGTAGCGTCACGTACTCTAAAATAAGCCGTCCCTTTCTTCGGCGACTCCCTCTCAGATCTTGGAAGTGTGAAGAAAAGCCTTGTTTTATTTATGAGAAGGACGTAAATTTATGGAGGAAATTGTGATTGCATGAGGGTGAGGAGCTCATTCAAAAGAGGTCTTTCTTTTATTCAAATGAAGTGTTCTCACGTTTATTGACGGAAAAAGATGAACAAAAAGAATATATTTTCTGGTAATAGTCGTTTGACCCAGATTTTTGGATCCAAAGGGGAGTCATCGTTTTGATTAATTCATATAAATAAATATTCGTAAGAAATTGAAGAGACCCTTTAGTCTCAAGGCAAGCAATTTGTGGTTAATTAGTCTTAAGTACCGGCAAAAATCCTCAGAGGACAGAGGCGTCCACTGTTGAGGTCTCTGTGATTGCTGCCGGCGATCAACGGCCGGGGCTTCACACAAATTCCCCATGTGCCTCAGTTTTAAATTCAATTTTATCATTCTTCAATATAACTTTTTCCATATGAATTCCATACCCCAAATTTTTCATCGCGGTAGCTGGGTAAGTGGGTGGGTGGGTAGGTAGGTGGCTACCTGGGTAGCTGGGTAAGTGGGGGGGGGGGGGGGGGGGGGGGGGGGGGGGGGGGGGGGGGGGGGGGGAGGGGGGGGGGGGGGGGGGGGGGGGGGTAGGTGGTGGGGGTAGTGTGGGTGGGGGGTTGGGTAGGTGGGTGGGTGGGGGGTGGGTGGTGGTGGGGGTTGGGTGGTGTGTGGGGGTTGGGTGGGTGGGGGGTTGGGTGGGTGGTTGGGGTTGGGGGGTGGGTGGGTGGGGGGGTGGGGGGGGGGGGTGGGTGGGGGTTGGGGTGGGGGGTGGGTGGGTGGGGGGTTGGGTGGGTGGTTGGGTGGGGGGTTGGGTGGGTGGTTGGGTGGGGGGTTGGGTGGGTGGGTGGGTGGGGGGTTGGGTGGGTGTGGGGTTGGGTGGGTGGGGGGTTGGGTGGGGTGGGTGGGTGGGTGGGGGGTTGGGTGGGTGGGTAGATGGCTGGGTAGGTGGGTAAGTGGTTGGGGGAGGGTGGCGGGGTGGGAAAAAAAAATTCAAATTGACATTAATTTAAAACAACCTGACACGCCTCATATATGGACTGTATGTTGAACCTATTAAATTTCCCTTTAATCGCGCGTAAAAAAATGACACGCGTATTTTCTTAAAGCGGCCTACACCCGCTCCGTTTTTCTCGTTTTCAAGTGTCTCATCTCTCAGTTAATCTCTCGTTTTATTTATCGATCAAACACACGGACGCTTATCTGGGGCTTCTGTGACGATCATCCGGAGTGGAATGTAGCCTACTTTCACGCTGGTAACTGCATACAGAATTTCGTAATTCAATCCTCCAGTGTCCCCCCCTCCCCCCTTCTCAATAGGAGATTATAGAGTTAATGTCGCGGTCGTGTTGCTCCTGGAATAAATCAAGTCAAGTTGAAGGATAATTATTTCCATATTTCAGTAATTAATTCAGATAGCGCAATTACACGCGAGATAAATCCAGTGGAGCACGCTTCCAGAGGGAGACTCCTCTAACTAACGAACTACCTGAGCACAAATTTTTAATTGGAATTTTAGTTTAATCACTTGGAGAACACCACCGTGATACACATAATTGTTGATAAAGCTTCCCAATCTATTTACTATTTTTCAGCATCATGGCGTGGTACTCCTTAAATTATGGAAGTTAGAGAAAAAGTCATATGACATAAAATGTGCAGTTTCATGTGTGGAACATTTTTCATTCAAAAGTTTTTTCAGTATCTCTAACGGGTCTCCTTGTAGAGTGGTATTTGGACGGAAATTGCTGAGAATGATATGCACAGTTTGGGCTACAAACGAATCTGAGTTTCATGAAGAAATGTAGGTTGAGTTTATGGTATACACACCTACCCACCGGCGAAGCCACCCACTTACACACACACACCTACCCACTCAGCCACTCACCCTCCCCCCCCCCATCCACCCAGCCACTCACACACAGTCCACCCACCCACTCACCCTCCCCCCCCCCCTCCACCCAGCCACTCACACATAGCCCACCCACCCACCCATGTAGCCGCACATACACACTTACCCACACACACACCCACACACGCGCACACACAAACACACACGCACGCACACACAAACACACGGATACGCACTCTCACACACACACACACACACACAAATTTCAGAGGATCTTTAGAAACCCTCAAAATATGAGAGAAATAATAAATAGTGAATGGTTTCCGCGTACTTACACTAACTTCTCAACGTCCCGGAGTTAATTATTTCAGAATTTAATCTCGACACTGAAGCCCAAAATAGCACTTTATTAACATAAAAGAGACCCTCCAGTGCGTCAAATAGACCCACCACCTGTCACTAACCCGCCCTAATCGTACCTCACAAAAAAGCCGCAATGAACCGCACCGCTTCATAATCAATGGTTACCATCTAATACATCGATTGAACCACCATTTACCAAGTTTAATGGGTTAAGACAAAAAGCCCAAAGCCCGCAGCCGATCACAGTAATTTCACGATGACCATGAGGCGCAAGAAGTTGAGTAGAAGTCTCTTTTCTCGGGTTATGCCTGCCCCTGCCATCAGGGCACTCGGCGTTTTTATAGGCCTCTAAACCCCGAGAATTTTCGCTCCAAGCCCTCCCAAACATGTGAGAATTCCAGTTGCCATGTGTGCTAAAGGAGGGAAGGCGGGGGGGGGGGGGGGGGGGGGGGCAATAAAACATGAATCACGAATAAAAACTTTGTGAACTCGAATTAAATTGGAATTAAGAGGGCAGGGTAAACAAGAGGGTTCTGGGAATGCTCGTAAACAAATCAGTCGCTAATAAAAATGTACAAGTGCGTTTCACTCAAGTGACTCATATCGAGTCCTAGGGAATTTGTCTTCGATGAAGTTAAAAAATTCCTAGCAATTCCGGAAAAAATTCTAATTACAATTTTTTTTTTTAATTTTAAAGACTCTTGAAGACTTAGAAGTCCTCTGCCTGATCATTTCTGGCGGCCGGAGTTCAGCCAATGAGCGTGCTGCACTCCAGGTCGCGTGATGCATCTGCTTTTGAATATACCACCCTAGTACGTTATTGATTCGTACGGAATTTGAAGTCGTTCATTAATCAAACAAGCTGTCAAATATTTCGGTCGAGAGTCATACGTGGTTGATAGAATGAGTCAATTTTGCCAGGAATCGGTGGGAAATATTGGCGAGAATATTATAGATGGGGTGCCGAAGGGTTCCGTCAAGTGACCGGGAAATGCTGCGCTCTCATCGGCGGAAATTCATGCTCCAGAAATAATCCGTCCAATACCACTCGTACTTGGAGTAATTAATCGGGTCGTTTGCAGCTAGGATCCTGATGGAACCAGTAGAGATAACCGGTAGAGGGAACCATTAGATGGAACCATTAGATTGAACCATTAGATGGAACCATTAGATGGAACCATTAGATGGAACCATTAGATGGAACCATTAGGTGGAACCATTAGATGGAGCCATCAGATGGAACCATTAGATTGAACCATTAGATGGAACCATTAGATGGAACCATTAGATGGAACCATTAGATGGAACCATTAGATGGAACCATTAGATGGAACCATTAGATGGAACCATTAGATGGAACCATTAAATGGGACCATTAGGATGGAACCATTAGGCTGAACCCATTAGGATGGAACTATTAGGATGAAACCATTAGGTGGAACTATATTAGATGGAACTATTACATGGAATCATTAGTCGGAACCATTAGGTGGAACCATTAGATGGAGCCATTAGATGGAGCCCTTAGATGGAACCATTAGATTGAACCATTAGACGAAACCATTAGATGGAACCATTAGATGGAACCATTAGATGGAACCACTAGATCGAACCATTAGATGGACCCATTAGATGGAACCATTAGATGGAACTATTAGATGAAATCATTAGATGGAACCATTAGGATGCAACCATTATCACGGAACCATTAGATGGAACCATTACGATGAAACCATGACCATTTTTGCTAAATTTTCCCGAATAGTGAATTTGAAAAAGAAAACGCCTGACTCACAGGACTATTGTCCCCGTGATTTGTCAAAAAATTTCTTCAAGATAATCAGAACAAGGTCTGGTGTCTTGTGTCTTATCAGGCCCTTGACTCAGTATAAATCTTGAAAGAAGCAAGTCTCTGGAAAGGGAGCGCATTTCCCGCCGCTGCGTCATCCCAAAAATGCCAGAGCCACCCGCAAAGTTATCTTTATGACTGGGGAGAGAGAGCATCATATATAGAATAAACACTGAGATGTATGGATGTATTTGAATCCCTCCCCCCAATTTCTACTGCTCACTTACAACTTTCCCCAACTTACGCAAAACCAGTTTTCAAGGGGTCTTTTATTTTCACTCCCTCATAGATTATCCCCATAAAGAAGAAAAACCCCCATGAGCATCACCTACCACTGCTGACAGACTGTTTTCGTTTATCCACGTGTCTCAGCATTTATTATCACTGAATGGAGAATGCTAGACGCGAGGTGATTAACGGAGATTCCAAGTGCCTCTTAACCCTCGGTTACCAACTACTTTTTCTTTCACTTTTTTTGTGCTAGGTGAAAACGACATAGCATCGACGATGCCAATGGTGGGTATGGGAATGCGTGTGGATGTTCCATGTCCTGTCATAACATTCATTGAGCATTATATAAATTTCTGTATTTAATTGGGAATTAATGGAGAGGGTTTGCTTAACCTTCAGGATGTCATGGTGCCTTTAAAGTCACTTAGCTATATCTAATGTCATCATGAAATTAAAAAAAATGTGAAACTCCTAGCGGTGAGAAAGAGGACATCCATCGGGGTGACGTCAACGTATACATACACGTACACATACACGTACACATACACGTACACATACACGTACACATACACATACACGGGGAGAAACCTAACTCCCGAAACCAAGGGTGCCAAGGGTGGGCTCCCTATAACAGCCCATGAAGCAAACATGAACAGCGATGATAAAACAATATTATCCCACGCGGACAACCCCCAAAAGGGAAATTCCGCCGTCGGTTCCTACCAGGTGAAAGCCCTGATGGCCGGCGCTGGCTCCTCGGATTGTGGGAAGAGCCAACCATCACTGGATTGTCCCCGGGTGGCCCACTTGGCCCCAAATGTTACAAGTGGATTCCAAAGTATTGGAAAATCAGCATGGGATCAGCAGGAAAACGATCTGGCAACGCTGGTGAACCTCCTCACGGATAAAAATCGGCGAACCATCAACGAAGAGATCCGGAGTCTAGCTAGAAAGATCCAAATATCGACCAAGCGGATAAGAACCATGACGGAAACCGGAAGATCGGACTCGCGGTTGCCAGCAGCGGCATGGCTCACCCCCCCGGGTCCTAGATTGTTGCAGGTGAACCGAGGAAGCGGCCATAATGCCATGGAAAAACCGGGAACATCCCATGAAACGCCGACCAGACGAGAGAAAAGAAAGGAAAGAACTCCGCCGATGACATCGCGGGCAAAAAGTACAAAAGTACCGAAGATGAGGCATCAGCAACACCGCCTATTCATATGGAGGAGCTGATGAGAAATGGGACCCGGTCAGATGGAAACAGGGCCAAAGAGCAAACCTCGAATTCTGCTACAGAAGACGATGGAAATCCTTGGGAGAAAGCCAAGAGACGGAGGAAAAAACCGAATCCGTCCCAAAATCTTCCAGGAGCTACGCAGAATCAACCACGGTCGAAAAAGAAAGCAGCAATTCGACCTGATGCACTAATTATTCGCTCGACGGGGAAAGGTACATACTCGGAAATATTGGGACGAATAAAGAAGGACCAAGGTGTTTATGCGGCTAGCTCATGCGTGGAAAAAATCCGTAAAACAGCTTCCGGAGACGTTCTCTTAATCCTTGCGAGAGGAAAGAAGGATGAAGGTGTTGAGTTAGAGAAGGCATTAGCTGGAGCCCTCGAAAACGAAGCTAAGGTGTTTAATAAGGGACCTCAACAGGAACTCCAAATCAAAGACCTCGATGACGTCGCTACGAAAGAAGACATACTCGATGCCCTGAGAAAAGCTGACGGCACGGACAGTGATATTTCACTGGGTGCCATCAAGTCTCTTCGCAAGGCTTACAGAGGGACACAATCGGCCACGGTGGTACTCCCTGCCGCTACTGCAGGAAATATACTGAGTAAAGGCAGCAAAATACGAATAAGCCTGGTATATGCGCGCATCGTGGCGGTGGTAAGGCCGCTAAAGTGCTTCAAGTGCTGGCACTACGAACATCTTGCTGTTAATTGCAAGAGCCCCATTGATCGATCAGACTTGTGCTATAAATGCAGCCAACAGGGGCACAAAAGCTCTGACTGTGAAGCGTCTCCGAAATGCGTTCTATGCGTAGAACTGGAGCCCAGGAAAGACCATGCCCATGTAACTGGTAGCATCAAATGTCCAGTCTACCAGGGTGCACTCCAGAAGATCCGTACACGGCCATAGTGCGAGTGTTACAGGTGAACCTTGCTCACTGCGCAACAGCACACGATCTGCTGACGCAGACGGTTCGAGACCTGAAGATTGATGTTTCCGTCATTTCCGAACCCTACAGGAATCTACACTCCCAAAACTGGGTGACCGATACTAGCAAAAAAGCTGTCATTTGGTCCTGCGGTGGTTTACCGTTTGAAGCATATGATGGTGTCGAACAGTCTGGATTTGTTGTGGCCAAGGTGAATGGTATCTATTTCTATAGCTGCTATGCACCACCAAGCCTTTGTTATGAAGACTTCACAACATTTTTAGATAGACTCGTGATGGATGCGAAACAGCATTTCCCGGTGGCCATTGCGGGGGATTTTCAATTCCTGGGCAGTTGACTGGGGTAGCAAGGAGACGAATCAGCGAGGACGTGCTTTACTAGAAGCCTTCTCGACTTTAGATGTTGTCCTATTGAACAATGGAAGTGAACCAACATTTCGCAGAGGACAAGCGAGCTCAATTATAGATCTCACCTTTGTCAGCAGTAGCCTGCTGAAAGGAAATTGTGCATGGGAGGTATGTGAGATCTATACTGCCAGTGATCATAGAGCGGTACTCTGGGAGGTGTCTGTTGACCGGAGGTCCGCACCCACATCAGAAAGAACAAACGGAGTCGGCTGGAATGTGAGAAAATTCGACATTACCACCTTCCTTATAGCACTGAAGACTGACCTCGTAAACGGTAGCAATACCGCAGAAAAAGTAGACGGAGTCATGCGGAGAGTCACCGACGCCTGCGATGCCACTATGCCCAGGAAACTTAGTGGAAACCGACGGCCACCGGTGTATTGGTGGAGCGATGAAATCGCGACCCTCCGCAAGGAATGTTTCGCAGCGAGAAGATCCTGGCAACGCGCAAGGAAGAAGTCCAATCCTGAAAGCCTGGAAGTGAAGTTTAAAGCCGCTAAGCGTAAACTCACCAAGGCCATAAAGCTTCGCAAACGAGTCTGTTGGAACGAGCTTTTGGAGGAAGTGGATAAGGATCCTTGGGGCAGACCGTACAAGGTGGTTATGGCGCGACTTAAGAGTCAACCGATGCCATCACCGACCTGCCCTGAGCTCCTGGAGAGGATTGTGGCTGTCTTATTTCCTCAACAAACGAATATTATTGGGACGTATGTGAAGAATGGTATCAACGACGAAATTCCACCGATTACAGCTGATGAACTATTGCAGGCCTGTAGTAGAGTGGGCAACAACAAGGCCCCTGGTCTCGATGGTGTGCCAAACATAGCACTGAAGGCCGCCATTAATGCAGCACCTGGAATCTTTCTCGATATGTACAATGCTTGCATTCAGGAAGGTATCTTCCCCAGCAGATGGAAGCAACAGAGACTGGTACTGCTTCCTAAGGGAAAAAAGCCTCCGGACGAACCGTCATCATATCGTCCACTCTGTATGCTGGATACTGCGGGCAAGATCCTGGAGCGCATTATACATCAGAGAATTGAGGCAGTGGTGGAACCCCTATTGGCCGAAGCCCAATACGGCTTCAGACGACGACGATCTGCGTTGGATGCTATAGACCTGGTGGTGAAAACAGCGAAGAGAGCGATTGAGGGCGGACGATGGAAAGGAGGTACGAAACAATACTGTTTGGTTGTTACTCTGGACGTCAAGAACGCTTTCAACTCGGTACGGTGGGATTCCATTTTGGCGGCATTATCGAAGCTATCTGTACCGGCATATCTCCAAAAGATGGTAGGTAACTACTTCACCGACAGAGTTCTCAAGTATGACACAGAAGTAGGCCCCAAAACATATAAGGTGACTGGGGGTGTACCTCAAGGCTCAGTGTTGGGGCCCCTTCTGTGGAATATCGTGTACGACGAATTGCTGAAACTGGCACTGCCGACGGGGGCAAAGCTCGTGGCGTTTGCAGATGACGTGGCTATAACCATCGTGGAAAAACATCTATTCACGCTTCAGCTCATTTTCGATAATGTTTTTAACAAGATACGGAAATGGATGGACTCGATTGGTCTACAACTTGCAGAGCATAAGACTGAGGCATTACTCATCACGAGCCGAAAGAAACTGGAGACAATCACGCTGCAAGTTGGCGATTACGAAATAACTTCCCAGCCCTATATACGGTACCTAGGAATTATGATTGATGCCCGACTCAGTTTTAGACAACAAGCCCAACATGCAAGCAGTAAGGCGGGTGCAGTGAGGACTGCCCTTGCAAGACTCATGCCGAACATTGGAGGGCCAAAACAGAGGAGAAGACTCTTGTTATCATCAGTTGCCACATCGGTATTAACATATGGTATCCCCATATGGACAGATGCCCTACGAAGTCAAGCAGCACGACGGCAAGTTGTTCCAGTCTACAGGCTGAGTGTCCTGAGGGTGGCTGGCGCATACCGGACAGTATCCAACGAAGCAGTGTGCGTCATTGCTGGGATGATACCTATCGAAGTTCTAGCGGAGGAGCGTAGGCGACTCTACACACGCAAAACGTCAACTAAGCTGAGCCCAGTAGAACTGAGGAGAGAAGAACGTAACCACAGCATCCAGCGATGGCAGCTACAGTGGGACGCCTCGAGCAAAGGCCGGTGGACTCATCGACTTATTCCGGAGTTAAATGTTTGGCTTGACCGATCACATGGACAAGTCAATTACTACCTAACTCAGATGCTCTCAGGACACGGGTGCTTTCGGGAATACCTTCACAAATTCAAGCATGAAAATTCCCCGGATTGCCCAAAGTGTCAGGGAATTCAGGAAAACGCGGAACATGTTCTCTTTGCATGTCCGCGATTCGACGTCCAACGGTCTATATGGGAAAATAACGTAGGCAAACCCATTAATGTTGGAAATCTTGTGGAAGTTATGCTGTCATCAGAGGCAGCATGGAACGCGACAAGCGACTTCGCAATGGAGGTTCTGCAGGAGCTGCGCCGCGAGGAGCAGCTTCGGAAAAACCCAGAGTAAATGGAGGATCTTCTTACCGTGAACGACCGGAAAGGATTCGCTACTGAGGAAGCCAAGGCTATCGTCCCCTACACAACGAAGTATTGCTCAGCAGATGTTCCGTCGTGTTCTGGGGACCAACCGAACTGTATTGTATGTGACAAGGGGTATTGTCCTTTGCACGTTATGTTTTATTTGTTAATTTTGTAAGTTTGTTCAATAAAGGAAAAAGTAAGAAAAAGAGGAAGGAAAGAGAAAGAAGGAAGTGTGAGGAAGGAGGTTGACTTCCTTCTTTCTCTTTTTCTTTCTAAATATAAAAAAAAAACAAAAAAAAAAAAAAACACATACACATACACGTACACATACACGTACACGTACACATACACGTACACGTACACATACACATACACGTACACATACACGTACACATACACGTACCCATACACATACACATACACATACTCACACATACACACACACATACACACACACATACACATACACATACACACAAAATTTGAAAATTCGTCTAAAGCATGTTAAACGTCGGGGAAACTGAAAATTTCATTATTCCACCTGATTACGAACAAACTTTAATGCCTCAAAATATGTCCAATAGAAGACAATAACGCTAGAATTCTCACCATACGCCATCAATGGGTTTATTCCACCCAAATAAACATCACAAGCACTTAAAATATTTTCCCGCCGCATCACCCGCTTGATGCATCCTCATTATTGAACGAAAAAACAGCGAAGTTAAATATTTCCCTCTGCTTTCAATGGCCGCATGAAAGCAAAAAAAAATTGAAATAATTAAAAAAAAATAAAAATAATTGCCAACCGGTTTTATCCACTGGACTCTCACTCGCTTTACTCTCCATACGCACAGCCATATCGTAAACGTCAGATTCTCCACCTTCCATTTGCCGATAAGAGTAGATCCGGCTTTGAATAAATTTGCATTTTCAATTATCCCAGGGACACACACTTGAGGACAGGCGCCATTGTTGCACGGTAAAGCATCAAATGTCCGACGGAAATCCCAAGGATGACACTAATAACACATGTGACACCCGTGTATATTATTATCGTCCTGCTTTTTTTTCTCTTTCATTCTAATGAAAACGTTTAACTTGACTCGAATGTCTCTAATGTAGACATTAACGCAATACGTGAGACAGCCACTGACGTGACCAGTGGATAGCGATCGATTAAGGCTGTTCAATTGTGACCTCTAGCTTGGTACTGACCTGTCTATACATCCTACATAAGTACCATTGAATGAAAACTGTCAGAAGGAAATGAAAAAACGAATACTGGGATAAAAATTTGCTTCCCCCCCCCCCCCACCTGCTGACCACCCACCTCCCTATGCCCTTTTCAGAAAAAATTTTGGCAATGAAAAAAAAGAAGGAGTTTCTGGAGACGAGATTGAAGAGACAAAAGTAAAACTTTTGGTCCACGACCAACAAAATTGAACAACGAAATTTAGAAGAAGTTGCCAGTTGGAAAATGTCTGTACGCATCTATAAATGTCTATTGGATGTCACCAGTTGCGTTTTTTTTATTGAACACCGCAAACAGTTACCAATAATATGCTTGTATTGAATAGTCTCGCACTTCAGTATCTTGGGCGTTCATCTGGAGGGACACCTGTCCAAAGACGTCCAGATTCAGGGACATCTCGCACCTCTCAATAGCCACCACCTGCCTCGCGCGCCTCCTGTTTGCCTCCTTTGTTCCGCAGGTCTCAGCAGATTCTGGAAAAGACATCATCGAGTTACCTTTTCTCCTCCCTCATCCATATTCTCACGCGCATCATCACTCATTTCCCTATTGTCCTGAATCGCAGGAAGAAATCTCTCATGAGCTGTGAATTCATTTCACAGAAAGAAAAGCGATTTCTTAAGAAAGCTATGGTGTGGTCGTTTGCTCCAAAAAACGAAACTGGAGAGCACCTCCTAATTCTCGACATGGTCAATTTTGACCATTGTTTAGGGGGATAGTCTTGAGGGAATCACACGTTTTTGAGTTGAAGATACGCCCACCCACCCACTTACTCACACCTACGGATCCACTCGCTCAAACCCACCCACCCACTCACTCACACCCACCTACCCGCTCACACCCACCCACCCACTCACACCCACCCACCCACTCACTCACATCCACCCACCCACCCACTCACATCCACCCACCCACCCACATCTACCCACCTACTCAAAACACTCACATCCACCCACTCAAACCCACCCACTCACACCCACCCACTCACACCCACCTACTCACACCCACCC
Organism: Asobara japonica; assembly: GCA_026005395.1. NCBI lineage: Eukaryota > Metazoa > Arthropoda > Insecta > Hymenoptera > Braconidae > Asobara > Asobara japonica. The sequence continues at coordinate 1,407,276 of BQMI01000176.1, read as the reverse complement.
ACTCACACCCATGCACTCACACCCACCCACTCACTTGCACCAACCCACCCACTCACTCGCACCCACCCACCCACCCACTTACACCTACCCACACACACCCATATACCTACACACACACATACGACACCCGTACGAAAACCGTGTCAGAATGCTGTCAAACCCTGAGAAACCGAAAAATAAAAAAAAGAAACATTTTCAAGAATTCTATATGAACCAAAGCGGCAACATGCTACAGATCCCAATACATCGTTCTGAAAATTCGTATATGATATTCAACACATTTGTTAGCTTGGTAAAATCTTCAAGAAAAGTGCACGGCCTAAAAATTATGTCCAATCTACCGGAGGTCAAATACACGCTTGCCACTGCACTTGAACGTATAATTAATCCCCTCATTGTATTCAAATCCCCATAAATATAATGCCGATGTCCAGTTACAAACGCACCTCCGAACTCGGTCAAGAGCGAGTGCCGTATCCTAGTCAAACAGTTTCATTAGCATGGCGTAATAAATTTGTTACAATGCATGGGCTAGTCGCCCATAACGGGTTTGCCCTCTCCCCCCCCCCCCGTCCTCCCCCTAGAATCCAAGAGACAATATATATATGTGAATAACAAAACAAGAGCCAACATTGAATGAGATCAACGGCCCATGCAATCTGCCTCGTTAAACTTTGTCACGATTCAACGGGGGTTGCTCACGAGTATTTTGTACCTACTTATATATTTATACAGGCGGTTCACTCACAAAGAGGGTACAGGATATCCGGATATTACCTAATGTCACTTTATTATGCATAATGCGATGTATATGGAAGCAAAAAAGTGACTATTGCCAAAAATGAGAAATAGGCCCGACGGTTCATGATGTCCGATCATGTTTAGAATAATGAAAAATGTACGGTAATTTTTGCAATATCTTTTTCTTATTTTAGCGAAAGCCTTAGTTCCATTATTGGTAACTAGTACACACGGCAAAGTTTGTACTAGTAACTGTACTTACGTGACGCCGACTTGAAGAATGAGGTGACCTTGAAATGACCACCCCTGCTGCTCAACTCGGCACTTGATTTGACTCGAGTTGACACGCTGTTATGCAGAGGTCAGCCGTCCAGTTGAGTCCAGTCGGCACTGTACCTGTCTCAAGGTCACCACATGAGTCAAGTCTATTTACAGTCTGTCGTTAAAGTTAGAGATTTCCTTGAATTTGCCGATCTTTACTGGAGTTAAGTCGACACTCTTCTTGCTTAGACTCAACATTCAACTTGACTCAAGGTGTGACTTGACTCAAGGTGTGACTTGTCTCAAGATGTGACTTGACTCAAGATGTGACTTGACTCAAGATGTGACTTGACTCAAGATGTGACTTGACTCAAGATGTGACTTGACTCAAGATGTGACTTGACTCAAGATATGACTTGACTCAAGATGTGACTTGACTCAAGATGTGACTTGACTCAAGATATGACTTGACTCAAGATGTGACTTGACTCAAGATGTGACTTGACTCAAGATGTGACTTGACTCAAGATGTGACTTGACTCAAGATGTGACTTGACTCAAGATGTGACTTGACTCATGATGTGACTTGACTCAAGTCGACACCTACAAGTTAACACCCTAGGATTGTCGACCGCCCAGTCTTCCGACTATACAGTCTCTTCTAAAAGGTCAGCACCGAATTAAAGTGATTCATGTTATTTTCTTCCCATGCTGTTTAGACGTGCAACTTATCCTCACCTCCTTAATTGAATCTGACATTCATCATTCCATTTGCTCTCCGTTCAACTCAGCCGGGAGAAATTTTCTCTCAATGCCCCTACAACTTTTAATGCAATCACACTGCACTAACTCAGTTTCATAAGCTCCAGTGTATTCTTAGAATCCCATAAACCATCATTGCGACATTAAACAAACTGTGAGACACTCGTTTCTCTTAAACCATTCCGACTTGTCCATTTGTACTTGACATCATACCCTCAGCCACAATCTTTTGCCTTGTCCCTGGGTTGCCTTCGTTACCACTCGCCAAAGAATTATAGCCTCGATTCGTCGAGTTATCTCGTTTGATCCTCATCCTTCTCCGTCATCCTCCTCTCATTGAGATGAGTCAGCCTCCAGCACATCCATTGATTAATCGTTAAGCATCCATCGTGCCGCCGGGAAGACTTCCCCAATGTATAGGATCCAAGTGACACGTTTAGTCCTCTGGTTCAATTGATATAGTTCAGTAGAGCGAACATGTTGCCTTAGACACCATATGGACTAACACATAGTAAATGGACCCCTGAAGATGGCCACGAAAAAATGACCGAAATGTTGGGTGAAAAAAGAAAAAAATGGAACGTTAACGTTTGTCCATATATAACAAAATTTCCCGATCACAGGGAAAATGACCGAAAACGCGAACCTATCTCCATAGGTCAATAATTTTTTATAGCTTTGCCGAGGTTTCTAGAGACATGAATATCTAAAATATGTAATGCAGAAAAAAATTGCAACATTTGAGGAATTTGATGCTAGGGCCATGAATCTTGGATGGAGCAACTGAACGAGACATACAGGTTCATCGATTTCGAATCACAGGGGGGTAGTGGAAAAACGTGTCATTCAATCAGATGTCCTCAACGCCTCGGCGACACTCTTGTTGGCGCGGGATCTATCGCACATGCGCTATAGCGATCACCCCAGGGGGCGTTGAACCCCACTGGCACATTCCGGACTGAGTATCTAACCTCCAACGTAACGCCAAAACTTCCTGTATCATGCAACAGCCAAAAATGCCTTGGAAAGACCTTACTGTATACAGTATTCGCGAAGTGTCGCGTGCAAATCATGGGTGATCATTGGAATCTGTTGGATGTTGTCTCGGTTTGAAAAGTGATCTCGAAGATGTACAATTTTCCCCAATCACTGTAATCAAAATTTATTGAAGAAGAAATTATTTAATGTCTGTTCCGAGCTATGTAAATCGATATTACTTGCTCAAGTCTCGAGCTACTTTGACGCAATAATTTGTTAGGGTGATGAAATGCCAGAGAATTATACTGCGCATAACAATACACTAGTGCTAGGATACGAGACGAGGCGAGAATTTCCACTATATCGTCTTGTATTGAAACTATAAAATAATTGTCATCTCGTCTTGTCTCGAAGGTCGAGAATGCAATCTCCTATTGTCTCGTCTTGTCTCGATTCTACCGTCTCATCTCTATTCTCTCCTCTTGATTTGATTCTCTCGACTCGTCACGATTTTCTCGTCTCATCTTGATACTCTCGTCTTACCTCGACTCTCTCGTGTTGTCTCGATTCTATCGTCTTATCTCGATTCTATCGTCTTCTCTCGTCTCGTCTCGACTCTCTCGTCTTGTCTCGATTCTATCATCTTGTCTCGATTCTCTCGTCTTGTCTCGACTTCTCTCGATTCTCTCGTCTCGTCTTGACTCTCTCGTCTTGTCTCGACTCTCTCATCTCGTTTCGCTTCTCTCGTCTCGTCTCACTTCTCTCGTCTTGTCTCGACTCTCTCATCTCGTCTCGCTTCTCTCATCTTGTCTCGACGAGAGAATCGAGAGTCTCTCGTCTATAGCGGCAGTACAATTTACACATGCTACCTTCACATACACCACTGACTGCCTAGACCATTTTCCGGTTTTCCTTTTTGTTTAGAGAAAACGCGCCGCGCACATGCGTGAGTGGAATGTATGACCTCCATGAGCTAACGCTGTCTGTGGTGGTAGACAAGAGAGTAATGTGTGCACGAAGGCGGGCTTTTTTGAACGGAATTTCCAGCCGGGGCGCGGCACACTCAAAAATCACATCACGTGACTCTTTCTTTGGACAGTTGTTTTTTTCTTGTCGGCATCGACGGCATCATAAGCAGGACAAGTACGTGAATGCACGAGTATGTGATGCTCTCATTCCCTGTGAACTGTGTGGGTCAGGGAAAATTATGTCACGCTTGTGGTAAATGAGGGTTATGGCGGAGGCGTGCCCGGTGCTTTGTTAGAGAAATTGTTATGAAAATTTGGGAAAAATAGTGGAATGGCTGAGAATAAATTACGTGATATTTTCAGTTAGTTGAGTGAACGTGTGCCACGATAATTATTGATCCTCGATCAATCGCAATATCGATGATCTATGTCTACGTGGAAGAGTCTTGAGTAAGCTAAGTGGCGAACGAATTTGTTTCTGAAGCTTGATTGATCTACTGGACACTAAGTTATGGTAAAATATTGTAAAAGGGGGAGTGAGGAATTTATGTAAATATTTACGATCCAGCTTTTCCCTTTTTGTTATTCCGAGGAATATTTAACGACACGACCCGCAAGAATTGACGAATCATCAGACTGCAGATAAATTGTGAAAAAGTGAATGAATGAGCCGTAGGCAGTCATGCGCGACATGCATTAATCCTTAAATAATGAAAATTGGAGCTCGCGTGATGTCTGCATCTCGGAATGAGTTAATACTTCAGTTTTATTAATAGAGACCAGCAGAATGTGCTCGGGCGCAGCCACATGCTATGACAATAAGAAATTTAGGACACAGCTGGATAAGGGCAATTTTCACTAGATAATGGATAAAAAAATTTCGGCTCATGAAGAAAGGGCTTTCAACACCTAACACCTGCCGATAAATACAAATTTTCCGACTGCTTAAACAAGGCCCTAAAAAAGGGCGCGCATGGTCCCATTTGGTGCACACAATTCTTCTAAATATTTTGTTTGATTATTTTATGTCAATAGCGGTGTTATTGTTGCATCAATAGCATTATCTCAGGAAAGTCACACAGTGCTTGGGAATGAATTTACATTGGGGGGGGGGGGGGGGGAGAACACTTACACAGAGACTGGCTGCATTGGATATGGATCAGTCGAGAAAACTTTCGACTGTTGACACTTCCCTAAATCGCGAAAGTTGCAAATTTTATAAATCTAGCGAAATTGCATTGCCGGTGGGATTACAATAACTTTCCCTATCGGGAACTATGAGAAATTCGGCCGAACCGACAATCGCTTTTTCCTCTAATATTTCAAAAGTGCTCAAGCGTCGTTAAAACACTTCTATTCTGTGTTTTACAACTTCCTCGCTGAAACCCTGCCCCATTTGCATTATCACCGAGGTCTAAGTGCAGTCGTAATGTATGCAGCCACGAACCACAAAAAAGCATATGAAATGAAAAGACTGAGGGAACTCTTATGAAAATTGTGGTGAGTGGCAGGAATGTACATGAACTTCGACCATATTTTTAGAAAAATGATAGACTCAATTTTTTGCTTGATCAATCGCAGGTGGGAATTGACCATGCGATGAAGCTTGATCAAGGCTTGGCCGAAGTTGTGTTTTGAAGCCTCAGTCAATCTGTGCAGAACATGCGAATGTAACACCAATCCTAGCTTAGAGAATAAGCTGCGTCCTAGCTTGATTACGTGGGTTAATACAAGCTTCGAACTTTATCTTCATTCAAGCTTCGGACTCTATCTTGGTACAAGCCTCGAAACTCATTTTCGTCCAAGTTCCAAAGTTTCTCGTGGTCGAAGCATCGAAATTAACCTTGGTCCAAGCTACAAAATTTATCTTTGTTCAAACTTCGAAGATAGGAACATTGAGGTTGGACCAAGCTTAGTTGAACATTCGGTTCCAAGTTTGGGTTTAGGTGGTGCCGCAATCCTGGATTTATATATGAATTCAATATTAAGCAGAGCTTCGCTGAAGCCGGTAAATCGAAACTAGGAAGAACATGCTTCAATCCAGCTTAGTTCAACCTTAGTTCAGAAGCTTGGGTTTAGATGGTATGAGCAATCTGGGATTCATGCTTGTTAAAGCTAAGATTCAAAGCTAACAAAGCTGAGCTCGGATCAAGCTTAGCACAACATGGTTTCTGAAGCTTGGGTTTGGATGATTCTAGTAAGCTTGGATGTATGTATGTATCCAATATTGCACGCAGATTGGATTCTGCCTGTGGACCAACGGTAGGGGCGCTAAGATTGAGCCAAGCTTAGCACAAGCTAGGCCAGCAAAGCTTGGATATCTTTGATATAACAAAGCTTGGTTTGATCTAGGCTTATACATGGGAAGAAGCTATGTCGAAGCTATCAAGTCCAAGCGTCGACATCGAAGGTCGCACCAAGATTGATCTCATCGTTCCAGCTTCGAATTCCCCACCTGGGATGTTCAATTAAAATTGGGAACCCCCGCAAATTCGGAATTACATCGACATGCTTTTGGATAGAAAGCTCCACTGGAATGCTCCTCTTCCGCCCGCTTTGTCGTGAATTTCTATAACGAGTGACTAAGAATAGAGTTCCTGGGTGTGTTTGACTCAGCGTCATAGGAGCCACACTAGCTATCCCTGGGTGAGGCGACCGCTAACGCCCAAAATGCTTTCTCTTGTTCAGGAAAACATGAGATATTGATCAGAGAATAAGTGATGCGTGTTCTCCGGTCGGTAGCTATGTTGGACAAATCAGAGACCCGGAGTATGTCATGTACCATCACTCATTTCGATGTCTTCGTGGAGCCCAGCATTGTTTCCTTGGTTGAGGTAGGACACCATGATTAATTGTTCGAAAGTACAATCATGTAAACTATCTATTTGCCCTTCCATCCAATTATCGGCAAGCTCTCAATCAGCTCGCTTCTTCATTTTATCCCAAAATGGTAATCCAATGATCTTACCATGGCGATAGTCTTCAATTTGTCTCCGCCAACGGGCGGGAGGGAGGGGGAGGAGGGGGGAACAATCGACCATTCATCCATCCTACGGCATCTGATGATAATCTAATGCAGCCCAGAGCCACCATATAACGTTTCCATTTTCATCAGTTAGGACCGGCAAAAAGTACCGCTGGAGACCAAGTGAATAGGGTGGGATGACAGTGAGATGGGAGGAAAGCTGAGATTTGTGGAAAAAACGAAAGTTTGTAAAAAAGACCTCAACAGGGTGAGAGGAGAGCGTCTGGACCGCGTGAGAAGCTGCCGACCAACTTAACCAACGGCTGAGAATTTCACAAAATTCGTCGATTATAAATTTTCTGAATTTTCAAATGAAAAAAAAAAAATTAATTTTGAGCTTGGATTTTTCAAAAAATTTACAGACCAGAATATTTTCAGCTTTCACTCTTTGGGGACAATTAGAAGCTACTGGGAAATGTTCTATACAATTCCTATAGGGATCCCATAGAATTCCCTTAGAATGTTGTGCGATATTCTAGGATTTTTTCAGTAATGTATTTCATTGGTGAGGAGAAATGAAATGTAAAAAAAAATGAAAAAAAAGACGATTGCGAGGGTGAGACGTAGCCCTGGACCGCGTGAGAAGCGGTCGACGAACTCGTCCCGCGAGTAGTAAGAGAAGCAGAAGAGAGAAGAGTCGAAACGTGCAGGCAGCCGTCCCCTTGGACATCGCGTATTTATACGTGCCTCTCGGTCTGCTTCGTGGCACACGTACATGTGCACATTATAGCTATACACTGCAATGAGTTTATCATGGTATTTGTACTTTGGGATGCATAAGCAAGTGTGTTGGATTGCATCGTAAAAGAACCGCGCAGATTCACCCTACAGCAGCGTGAATACTGTATGGCTGATTCTTTTGTTTTCAATTCTGGTTAAAATGTCTCATAAATATTACGAAGAAATCATTGTCATCCTGTGGCTTTGACGAAGACCAAATTTCGCAAGTCTCACCCTTGGCACAATATTTCGAGAAGTGACTGCATGAAAACCAAATGAGTCTGGAAATTGGTTTGGAATGTATCAGAAATTTTGCAACAACAAATATACAGTGCACTTCTATAGCTCTGCCGGTTGTGGGCTGAGGTTGCCGCGTACGCGGAGTTACAGATTACCCCCTCCACGCGCGCAATAGGCGTGGCCACAAACAGAGGGAGAGATAGTTTGATGACTTGACTGAAAATAGTGTATGTTTTCCCAGCCCTGACCTCCGGAAGTGCTTATATTAGATGGCCCGTAAACCGACGCGCCAAAGCTTGCGACGAGACGGTCATACCCCTCAAGCGCCACGTCTAACTTCACGTCTGGTGGGGGACACGTTCCCCTCCCTCGCTAGCGCTGCGCGAGTTCCGCAAACTGGATGATGCAGATTCATGACTGCATGATGTAGTCTTCTGCTGTTTTTTACTTTGTGACATCCTGAAACAACCTTCGTTAATCGAGATGCCAACTGAATTTCCATACATACCCATACTTTAAATTTTAACCTCCAAAATATGCAATGTGATAAACAACGTCCAACATAGATAACACATGCCGTACCTATAGAAGCTACGCGACTTCTGCATTCCACAAAACTATTGTATGCTCTAAAAAAGTGGGCCAAGAAAACCCAACTGTGGGAAAGCGAAGATCCACGTGTCAATCATCAGCAAATAAAAATCCTCCAGACTCACATCAAGTCCGATTCGTCCTCAGTATAGAACAAACGGACAAAACTAGTCTCATATTTACGTCCCAAATGACATATTCCTCTATTTAATCCTGTATTACCTGTACTTGCATGCGCACTTGGACACCGAGAATTTCAAATGGCTGCGCTGGAAAAAAAATGCGAACAAACGAAAGGTGAGGGTCGAACATTTGCGCCCAGGTCTTAACGGCAGCGAATGAATAAAAAGGAATTCATTCTGTAGACAAAACATCCAATACATTCTCACCTGGCCTCAAGCGTGCGGGTGGGGTTTCTCGACCCTCCCCCCCCCCCCCCCCCCCCCCCCCCCCCCCCCCCCCGCCTCCCGCCCTCACCATCCTTCGGCCAATACCTATGCTAATCATGACCGTATCGTTTGCCCGCATTGCCAGACTAAAGCCCGAGGAAAGAATGAGCAGCTCATGGAAGTAACCGCCAAGCCACTAGTGTGTTCCCACTGAATTATCAAATTCACTGGACGGTTGAGAGCAGAATGGGAGGATCAGCAATTCAGCATGTGGGTCGACTAGTGCCATCAAAAGCTCATAAGCATTGGAGTATATCCTACCACGTATTTATCCTGAGGCCTTGGCTCGCATTATCCATCTCCCCCCCCCCCCCATTCAACTAGCGCGTGGTGATAACGTTGAAGATTATTGCATAACACTGAGGTAAATAGCACAAGACACTGTATATGGTAATTCTCCTTTACGCAATACTGAAAAATCATTGTAAAAATATTGGACTTGTTTGGGAGGTGACGCGCACTGGGATTCATACACTGAAAATCATTTCACAATCAGCTCCGCGAATGGACCAGCTAAAAAGATGGATCAACATGATGTCATCTCTGGATTCCGAAAATTGTGCAAACATGGCGGAGAAAAAAAAACCAGTGACAAATTATGCTAATCAACAGTTTAACAGCATAACTTTTTTTGTAGAATGCTCTTGTGAATTACTTGAACACCTACTGGTTCGCATCGACGGAGTGAATGGCGTCCCTAAGCCGGCAAATATTTGCTTCCGTTGGAGCATAAATCATGGTGCAAGGCACGTGGGAAGACATAGGAAAATTTAGCCTCCCATAGTTTTTTTTTCAATGTCCTCACTATTTGATTTGTTGGTGATGTAAATCATTTCAACTATGGGGTAATGGGTTTAATGTGTAATGAAGGCAATCAGAGATTGTCAATGGTTAGCGGACTGATGAAAGTCCGATGCAATATCCACATAGTTATTAATATAATGAGCCCTTCCGGCTTTGGGGAGCACAATTGCCAATCATAATGCATTTAGCAATAGGTGAAACCTTTACAATCTGTAACTGCAACACTTTGAATTTGTGTCATAGGTGACGAACCGGGGAAACGGTTAGAAAAACATATTGACAATAGTTTATTGTTAAAACGAAAGAGTTAACTTCCTCGTAGTTGAATTGTGGACAATGATAACTGGTTACTGCCCGTCCTTTTCCCATCCCAATGTGTTCAAACGGGAAGCCAACAATTAACGAACCGGAATCACTGAACTCCTATACCATCCAGCAGTATGTGCATGGTAGAAAAACCGAAATTCATAAAACGAGCGGACGAAAAAAAAGGAAAAAAACTCCGATGTAATATCTTAATGAGCATAATCCAAGGCAAGAGTTGCGAAGAAAAAGCTGATCTCACTTTTTCCCTCTGCAAATACAAAGTCTTGACATGAGCCTACAATGGCTCGTCTGTGGGCCTCCAACCACAGTTGCTATTGCATAACCGGAAGTCCAGTCGTTGTAGCACCATTAATATATGCACAGCGTAGACACTACGAGTGCAGGATCATGCATCGATCATCAGAATTGGCAGGAAGTGAATGATGCATTTTTCCAGTGACTTGTCGATTATTGTTTTTTTGCTTTTTTTTGTGAAAGCTGAGATCAACTGCCTCTGCAATTGCAAAGACAAGGAATTTTCTGGTAAAATGGCATCAATGCTTGGGTTATAAACCTGCTGTGAACAAGCACTGCTTGGAAAGCCGAAGCAAACTTCATGGCAGAAGAGCTGTGCGATTGCCAGCATTTCTCCATCTCTCCATATAAGTGAATCCGGACAAACTGGTCAATTAATGACCGTCGAGGTACTTCACATGTTGCCAGTATCACACATGGGATTTTGAATAAAACAATGAGCTACCATTGGATGTTGCGGAGCAACAGGGAGAGCCAGATCTGAGTAGGTCAAAGTTCAGTAGCTCTGTAGATTTACACCTGGGTTCCATGACTAAATATCATAAAACAATTTCATCAACCAGATAAATGATCACTGAGACAAATCATCAAAGGACAATTTATATGACAAATCTACACCAAATATAACAACATCATATATTTGATGTTGTTACCTCCTCGAACCCTTTCCTCCTTCGGCCCCCCACATTCGGGTGGGGTAGTGCACATTTCAGTGTGGTGACCTCCTCGGACCTTTTCCACTTTTGGCCTCCCACATTCGGGTGCGGTAGTGCACATTTTAGGGTGGTGACCTTCTCGGGCCACCAACATACACACACATAGAGATAGATAGTATACCGAAAATGAAGGCCGTTAAAAAAATACAGGCATAAGGCTTGGTTACAAGGTTCAAATAGATTAAAGCTACTTGAATTCGTCGTTATCGACCCTAATGAATTCAAAATATTTGTGCGCCGACGGAGGTATAATCACTATGATTGGAGCTGTCTGTTTGTAAGATGAATTGTCGGACTGGTGAATTGTCTATATGATGATTTAACAGGATGAGATGCATTGTCAAAGTGATATTTAGTCTTGCCACCGTTCTCTAGATTTACACCTGATGTCTCATCTATGTATGTAAATCTTTTATTAAATCCTAGGACGAAGAGCCCCCTAAAGAGTAACTCAATGCAGTACAAAACTATAGGTACAGAGTATCACACATCATTCACAATGAAACAGATAATCATTCTAGAGAGAAGTCAGAGAAAATGACGGTCTAAAAACCAGCTAGATTATTTCACTCGCAGAAATCGTTATCAGTATTCCGAAATGCCTGCAGATTACAAACGGAAGTCAACGTATTTTCACTCGATTATTGTGATTCCGTACCCGTGACTGATTCATCCTGAAAGACATCAGATGACAGCACAGGTAATTTGATGGCAATTTCGAGTGGAAAAAAGTGGTAAAAATTGCGGATTCGACCACTGAATAAACAAGAAAATGTGCATTAGTCAGCCATGGCCTCCTACTAGCAATTGTCATGATAATGTAACACGTGTGATGCAATTAAGAATTATTGTGACTGGGAGTTGGCCGACCTTAAATACGCTAAAAAGCACTGACATCATTCGCTCCTTAAATAATATACATATAGTGAACCCGACAATTTATATTGACGGTATCAAGTGATCCATGGCAATCATCAATCATGTACAATTATCATCCTAATTGTCGGCCGATTGGCTTGAATAAAACATCAATGATTTTTCCACAACAACTAATTGACATTCAGATTTGTCTCGACCATTCAATAACTCCATTGCGCAGCTACAATGAGACTTGGTTGATACAAGTCGATTCCATGAATAGAATCGTTGGTCTGTAAGTCTGAAATTGCACTTCATCAGTACGCAGATTTTGTAATAGAGTCCTTGAGACAATATTGGGGCTTCTGTGATTTTCCAGAGGGCTCCAAACATTTTTAGGGTCTCACAGTTTCGTCTAAACATGAAATTTCGGATCGGATTTCTAGGCGGGTTGAAAACCGAGATGAATGTAGGAAATGAATGCAGGGGAAAAGCAGAAAAATATGATGATCAATGGCGAGTCTCTGCGTCATCTTATAGCTAATCTAAAAAAAATCTTGATCTGGAAAAAGATCTTGGTAATTTATGGTGATCCTGAGAAATAATAATGATGATAATAAATTGTTCACACATTTGGAAAATTTCATTTATTCAACAGTGTAAAAATTTGAAGATATATTTCTGTCAATATAACTACCGACATGAACACCCACTTATCGGCAATATTTTCTTTCTGAATAATTACATCGGATATTTGATGGCACTTTTCAATTTTGGTGTTAATGAAAACTGGAAGCAAGAATGAAGGCACAAAAGCATTTCAGCGTGAATATCACTCAATCGATTCCTGTGTTTTCGTATTAATAAACCAGCCTTTGAAAAGAGTCGTTCTGAAGCAGCACTTGAAAAATTTAAAAAAATCGAGACAAGACGAGACAATACGAGATTGGATTGCATTCTCGACCCTCGAGACGAGACGAGATGACAATTGGTTTCATAATTTCGATACAAGAGGAGAGAGTTGAAATTCTCGCCTCGTCTTGGATCGCGGCAATACTAAAAAAGATATATATATGTATATTCTATTTAAATATTAAAGAAATTTTTTCGATTAGCCTTCAACCGAATATTGTATTTTTTGTTGCAGGTTAGTGCCAGGAGTTATCAAATGCGAGTTGTAGATTTGCAATCAGAGGATCATGCAATTCTCCAATGACTGAAGGATTAATAAATTATGACTTGATTGGAGAATGGTAGAAAATCGTCGAGGACGGTAGAAAATTATGATTAATTATCAATTATTATTTAAGAGTCGACTACACAAAAAATTATTTTCCAAATTAAAAATTGAATTTGAACTTTGCTAAAGTTCTCTTTGAGAATTTTTCTTGGTAAATTTCTGAATAGAATTAGCGAATTCACTTATTCTCATAAAAAAAAATGACAGAAAATTCAGTTAGAGAATCATCGGCAAACCAAATATAACACTGATTCGGGGATGATACTCCCATTTCCCGAATGGCAGAGTGTGCACATCCCCGATTCGGTGATACTTACCAGTAAAATCCTCAATTTACTCTCCAAACCTAAAACATTTCGTCCCCCGACTCCAAAAGATTTAGTCTCCGACTCTTGCCTATTTATATCTACGAGAAATCGGGAGTGTCCATCCGAAACTTGGAGATTGTCATCTTCCCAACTCGGCTGCTGCAGGATACTCGACTCGCGGTTTTTTCCTCGGTGATTGGAGATATGGAGAAATTTAATTGGACCTGGAAAAAATTAATTGGTGTATCTGTGATAATGCTTCATCGATCTTCTAGCCAACCGATTGTAGCTGCCCAACAGGTCTCTCCGAGCGTGTTACTTAATTTTTTATACGACGATCAATTAATTCTATTCACGACCACCCCGATATCCCCAGCTTTCTTTTCCCTCCTCATTGGCAGCACTCCTCTCGCGGTGAATTCGTTTGTCATGTGCCACAGAGTGACTCACCACTTGATGGTAATCCAGGCGTGACGGTATACAAGCACACAATACTATACTTACACCAACTTAATTCACGTATTTCTCATGATTCGATCAATGAAGGAGGAGGGAATATCAATGATTGGTGGGTAACAACAGTCAGGAATCTCAGGGACAAGCCTTTATAAGCACTTTACCATGTTGGCTCAGTTTATGACAGAATACTTTAACAGCACGATGAGCATGACGATAAAAATTCAGATGATTATCCTAGGGAGATGTTGCTGTAGCTATACTTAAGTCTAATCGTCCAAGTTTATCAGAATGAAAAGTGAACAAACATCTATATATATCATATTTATAAGACATAAAAAAGAAAAAATTCTCGATTTTGTTGAAATTGATTTTGTTTGAAATAATTTGTAAATTTTGAAAATTCCGAAAATTGATACAATTGCAAAAAAAATGTGAGCCTAAAGCTCCACTTGCCGCGCTTTCGCACTCCACACCCACTTGCCCCCGCTGAAAACTGTCTGCACCTTGAAAGGAATTCCTTGGGCATTACGTTGCTGCATGACTTCATACGTGCTGGAGTTTCCCCTATTTACTTTTTTTCCATTTGAATCCATCACCGCAAGTGCTTGGAAGCGTCTCGCTGAACCAGGTTCCCGGACTTTTTTCCCCTGACAAAATTTCCCGGATATTTTTCCCCGGAAAAATTTTCCCGTGAACAAATTTTCTCCTGCCAGGAAGAAAAATTCCGGAAGCCTTCGGGACCAGATAAGCCCAATTTCCCCAAGTCCCGTGCAACTTGCTCCAGCCCTCGGGAATGATTCACTATGCGCAATGGATCCACTCACCAAAAAAAAATCGCCGTCCACGTTTCCCGACTTCGCTCCGGCATTGAATTTAATTTCTCCAAATTAAGGGAACACCCGGGAGTTCTCGCACATCATAAGATTGGTATCGCAACCAGGGGGGGTGGTCCCCTCCAAAAAACCACGCGCATATCCCTCCCGCCCCCCCCCCCCCCCACCCTTTCCATTCCAAGAACCCGTATGTGTCCAAACAAGGGAAAGTATTAGTGGCAAGAAACGTGTGTAGGGTTAAACGAACGCGTGACGAGTTTGCGGTATGTACGATGCCTTGCTTGTGTGTAACAAACTCGAGTTCATTGTTCTCTTTGGCTCTGACACCAGTTAGATGGCCGTTCGATGGTGTCTCAAGCTGACCAACAAAGCCGGTTCTAATTCCGCATTAAGAAATAAAATGGACATAATAAAACAATTTAACGTGGGTAAATTCAACTTGGCTCTTTTCTGGGTAAAGCAAACGGATGTTAGCGCTGTATTGCTGAGTGGCTGAATTTTAAACTGGAAAACAGCACCTGTGTTACCATGTCCATGATGTTTTTTGCTATTTGGCGATGGTCCAAGTAGTCATGGCTTTCGCCATTTCCACCACCAGTGGTTATTCCTGTAACACTCGGCAATAGCTGGATGAGGGAATTCACCATGTGAAACTATGTTGATATTATGTCGAATAGGTGAGTTGGAAACTTCAGTTGTGCATGGAGAGTCCACCCAAAAAGAAGTGCACCTCCGACTGGCTGCGATGTTCGAGACATTGGGGCAGCAAGATTTGCTGTTGCAAAATCGATTTAAGAAGTTCCTTTGCAAAATTTTTGAAATACGTCAACTCTAGCTAAGAATATTTAACTACTGATCGTGATGCTGAATAAATTTTCCAAAGAGCGGAAAAGCTGGGATTGACGACCGGACGCAGGCTACCAGGGCACTATCCGTGCCAAGTTCAAATAAATCTTCACGTAATGTAATGTAGCGTAATGTAACCCCATTAATTTTTATAATATCGGATGGACCTCTTTTGCCTGAGAACATCCAAAAATTATACAGAATTATGAAAATATGAGAAAATAAAAAAAAACTTTTTTTTTTCACTAATGCAACTTTTCTGAGCTCAATCCTAAAATTTCACAATTTTCTTGAAAATTGCATTCGTGCCAGAATTTGAGTGAACGTTTAACAAATTTTAGTACATCTTCCAAACATTAACCTGAATAAGCGCCTTGTCTTAGATTGTATGAATTATGGGAAAATAAAATGCAAATGAGAGCAATCATTTGTCCTGTTTCTTGGAATATCCCGAAAAAATTGATATTTTTTCGCAATATCCACAGTAGATTTTTTGTCTACAATAGAGAACCCGTAACAGTTAAATCATAAAATTCAATTGTTCAAGAGAGCACGGAGAATGGGACAATTCGGCGGATCGAATGTCGCCGGGAGATCGCAGCGACGTCGCGGCGACCTCGGCGCGAGATAGCCACGATGTTCCATCTCTGATAGAGATTTTCGCGTTACCTGCAAGTCAGCACGTCCACCGTCGATCCATTCGCCGTAGATATAGAAAGACAATAACGCAGAATTTCTATTCTACATAAATTACCAAAAACAATTTTAAATTACCCTTTTTTTCGGTGCTACTCTACGACAATATATTAACCCATCAGAATACTCAAAATTTCATCGAAGTTATCGAACTGATTCATACGATATGTTTGCGCTCCCTTATTTTAATTTACCCATCACTTATCCCTCGTTGTAAGCTCATTTGGACGAAAATTACCATGCGTACCAACGCATACCAATTGATGGAGCACCCGCCAACGCAAGCCAACATAAACGTAATAGATGAGAAGTGTTTTGTTGAATGCACAGTAACCATGTATGTAGGAATAAGTGCAGCCGCCAGGCAGTAATAACCATTAAACTCGTGAGAGAATTCCTGACGTCATTTAACGATTTGGATTCGTCATACATTATAACAAATACAAAAGGGTTATTGGTGTGGCCTGGTGGAGTTGGTAAGATTGACGATGGGTCCAGTCAGTTTGTATTCTTTTTTATCAGACATCCCTCTGGTCAATGGCACGGCCCATTGTAATTGACTTGTCTCCTTCGCGTACCCAATGTCCATAAATGGTACCACCTTTTTCGGCAGCCTGATCAATTGATTCACCAATTGAACAAACTGATGAATAAAAACCACTTGGCAATATAGTCAAGCGCCACTCGGGACAAAATCATCACACCTGTTATGCCATTCACATATACGTGATCATTTTGCCAATTTGATTTTATTAATGATGACGTGACTTAATCTACACACTCATTTTAAGGAAACCCGATACCTTATTTGCAATCGTGTCTGTTTTAGCTATGCCGTCATCGTAGCTAGTGACATCATTGCTTACCAAACTGCCACCAAAAATTCGTGCACCAAATATCAAAATAGAATTAACGGTTCGCAGAGTTAGACGACCCCGTTATTTCGAACATTCTCAAATGTCTAACGATTATTTTATGGGGAATTCGTGTTTGATGATTTAACTATGTAGTGGAAACATTTCGGGCGTGGGGAGAAATACATTTAGATTGATTGGAATTGTTTATTGGTATGGGACTTTTTTTGTCAGTGCTGTGTTTTTTTGGAGACTTCACTTGGGTTGGGATTAGAACCCATCCCACTCACCCATTCATCCACCCACCCACCCACCCAACTCACCCCAGCGACCCACCCCACTCATCCACCCCGCTCACCCGCCCACTCACCCACCCCACTCACCCCACCCACCCACCCCACTCACCCCACCCACCCACTCACCTCACTCACCCACTCACCTCACTCACCCACTCACCTCACTCACCCACCCCATCCACCCCACTTACCCACCCACGCACCCAACACACCCCACTCACCCACCCCGCTCACCCGCCCACTCAACCATCCACCCAGCCAACTCACCCACCCACCTACCCCACTCCCATCCACCCTCACACTCACTCACATCCGCCCACCCACCCACTTGCACCCACCCGCCCATCCATCCACCCACACATGCGCGTACATACACAGCCACACATACAGACATTGTGTTAATAATGGTCCATATATATCAGAAAAGTATTTCATTTCGTACCACCACATCATCGCTCGAAGTGCCACTAAAGATACATCCCCAGACATCAGCCATTTTATTGCAAGATGCAACTGAGACGATATTTTCCTCGACTAGATCTGTCATTTTTCAACATAATTGAAAGACTAACACTGATGACACCGTCGACCTTTTCTCAGCAACAAATTGCAACACGAGAGTGACACGTAATCCGTCTAGAAATGCGCTGATCTTCCACGACTGTTTTTCCCCGGTGAAATCGATGCCGTAATCGTGGAGATTATCACCCCCTCATTCTACTGCATTATTCATGGCATTAGCGCAAATTTATTTGTATGATTCGCGCTATTCGATCGACTTTTAACGAGACGTTAAAACCGGGAACATTCATTGGATTTAGCCGTCCTACGACAGTTAATAGGTGAGCGTAGTTTCTTCGTAGCTCAGGGTGTGCCACGGATGTAAGAGGATAACCATGAGTGACGATCCTACCGCCAATTTTCCTCGGACACTGCACTCTGAGTAATAGCCCCCTCCTCCGAGATTTATGGATTGCTCCTGGAAGAAGATAGGAAGCACTCCGATAATTTTCTTTTCGACTGGATGACGATAGGGCACTTGCCTACTTTTTTGCTGTCTTTGTTTTTGGAACGAGCTATAACCGTTGAAGCCACAGGAGTGTGACCCTTTAGGGCTGTCAAACATTTCCGATTTGTAAGTGCTTGGTAAGAGCATTTTTCTCCAGACAGTCAAATGTTAGACATTCCAAGATTGCAGAACGTGAAAAGAAATCGCGAAAGAAGTTACATATTCAAATTATTGCGGAGGTGCAGAAAATTTGTCAAATATACGAAGTTCTCAACATTTTTTGGAAATTTGGGAAAGTCAAGATTTTCAAAAATTTCAAGTTTCAAAAATTTCAAAAATTTCAAAAATTTCAAAAATTTCAAAAATTTTAAAAAGTTTAAAAATTTCAAAAATTTCAAAAATTTCAAAAATTTCAAAAATTTCAAAAATTTCAAAAATTTCAAAAATTTCAAAAATTTCAAAAATTTCAAAAATTTCAAAAATTTCAAAAATTTCAAAAATTTCAAAAATTTCAAAAATTTCAAAAATTTCAAAAATTTCAAAAATTTCAAAAATTTCAAAAATTTCAAAAATTTCAAAAATTTCAAAAATTTCAAAAATTTCAAAAATTTCAAAAATTTCAAAAATTTCAAAAATTTCAAAAATTTCAAAAATTTCAAAAATTTCAAAAACTTCAAAAATTTCAAAAATTTCAAAAATTTCAAAAATTTCAAAAATTTCAAAAATTTCAAAAATTTCAAAAATTTCAAAAATTTCAAAAATTTAAAAAATTTAAAAAATTTAAAAAATTTAAAAAATTTAAAAAATTTCAAAAATTTCGAACAATCCACAATTTCAAAAATGTCAAATAAGTCTAAATACTTCAAGAAATTTTAAAAATAAATAATTCAAAAAACTACAAAATTTTACTTTTTCCAAAATTTTGAAAGTTTTTGGCATAAAAAAAAATCGTTCCATTTCGAATATTTCACGGATTTTGTAAATCTTGGAAGTTCATTTTTTTTTATTGATTCTTAAAAAAACAATATCTATATATCGTGAAATTGGGTTTCAATTGCGCACAGAACATACGCATGAACCCATGGAGCGTCATAGGTTGTTATGATTCGGAATCGTTCATAAAAGAAAAACTGCAGTATCAGAAAAATTCTGAAGCTCCTCTACCTCCGATGCCCTAATACCCTGATTTTTCAATAAATAAATCGTCCTGAACTCGCGGTACAGTGACCAACATCAGAGAACACGACAAGGGAATCCCGACGATCGATTGCCACACCTTCATACATATTTATACATTTTTCCTTCTTTCACATTCAATCAGCCTCCACTGCGTATATCAGCATCAGATTGCAGTGGATGATTCATTTAATCCTCGATCATTTTCGTCATTATAGCGATTATCGTAAATTTGTAAATTCCTCTTTGTCACGCACCCATGTTGGAACCGGTAGCACCTCTAAATCATGTATGAAAAAAATGGATTGTAAAAATAAAACAAATACATCAAGACTGTCGAATGGTTTTATCATTTGCACATTGTGCACATCGCAATGCCCACACAACTTGGTTGCACTTTGTTGCACAAACTTGCACTTGATGATCAGGTAATGCATATTTTTGTATATAAAACAAAATGCCATAAATAAACAGTCATACAGTCGGCAGATGATTAACGATTTTTAACAAGTAAAAATATATATGTGTGTGTGTGGCCGCGGGCGCGCGTGTGTGGGTGGGAGTGGGAGTGGGATGAGTGTGTGTGTGTCTGTGGGTGGGTGGGTGTGGGTCGGTGTGAGTGGGTGGCTGGGTGTGTAAGTGGGTGGGTCGGTGTGTGGGTGGGTGAGTGTGGAGGTGGGTGCGTGTGGAGGTGGGTGTGTGTGGGCGGAGGGGTGTGTGTGTGAACACTTCCATAAAATTACTCGTTCCTAACATAATTGATCCATCAGAAAAATATAACAAATATGTCAAATATATGACTTCCCCACCTTAGGGTGAAATTTCAAGGGGGAAGTTGATAACTCACTGGTTACAAAAAATACTTCCCTATGCTGTTCGTTTTACTAGCAACTCTGTTTTCACTTCGCTATTAGTTAATGGTAACATAATTATTATTTTCGAAACTGCGGTGTTAATTCCTGAATTTTATGGTATGTGCCATTAAATTCTGGAGAAACTACATTCACTGGCCATGAAAGCCTTTGCAATGTCCCCAATTGCTTCATTAACGCGTAATTAAAGTAGTAGGAATGGATTTCCATAATTAACCATAAAAGATTTTTTTCCTTATGGTTGGTATCAGTAGAAACCCTCTGGCGCAATCCGTGGTCAATTAACCGTTTAGCATGTTTGACAGGAATTAATTGGCAGTACTAAAGAAACCCGGAGTCTTATGAACAATATTACTTGTCCTTATAAGCAATCATCCGACTCAGAAAAGCGGCGAACATCTTTTTCGTCACAAACGAGCGACGCGCGGTTTAGCGGACCTAGGGACGAGATTTAGATCCAAATACGCGGTAGCGTATCGGCCAAGTAAACTTTTTATTTCGAATTCTCCGAAAAAATGGCCACCGCTACCGCGTATTAATCTTTTGAGTAAGTACCCCCCCCCCCCCCAACTACTCAAAATAAAAAATGTGATCCGATCTATCGGAGTTGAACGATTTTTTTCGGTGTAAACCGAAATCGAGACTCGATCGCGCTATTACCGCGTGTCGCCAGACACCTTCACGCGGTGTGGAATGAATCCGGACCGTTTTGTATATATAGATATATGAATAGTACGGTGGCGCCCGTATTGCGTGATCAAAGTCGCGCTACCAACGGCGGATATAAATGAATATTGGTTGCTAAGAGGAAAGTCCAGAAAATGTTGACCTCATTATCGCAAAATTCTCGAGCGATCGATGTTTATAAGTGAAAACTAAAAACACGATGTTGAGGAGAGAAAATGCCTGTACTTTGGCTGCGTAGGAGGGTGAGTAGACAGCAGGATGGCGCCTAGAGTTGGATGCCACACAGACAGTCGGTTGCTATGGGGGGAAATTGAGTGAAAATTTTCTAGGAGCCATGATAATACTAGGGCAGAATCCTGGAATATCAACACACCATATCGTACATTAACCCAGTTTCCCCTCCGGCACATGGCATTCCTGGGTGGGTTCAACCCCTTGAGCGGAAGGAGTACATCTTAGGACATCTATCTTGAGCCCTCGTTCCACTTCATGATTGTGCACGAGGAGAGAAATTACAGAGGTATTCAGTGAAGTGGTCGGAGAGGGTAGACACATATCCGGAAGGAAGAAAGATTCTTCATGTTGTATGATTTTAATTCTTCTTGATTTCTCGAGTATATAAATTAAAATACATTCAGGCTCAAAAAAATTTAATTAATTAATTTCAACGCTTGTAAAATTTCAGTGTTTCAATATTTTTTTTAAATTTCGATGATTCCATTATTGTTTAAAAATTAAAACAAAATATATTATTTCTACGGAATTTCCAACATTTTTTTTCTCCATCAGATCTCTTACCCTATTTTTTCCAAGTCTCGAGTTGTGCAAAGAGGCGGAAATATCGACACAAATGGGGCTGATTGGATTGATGGGACATTTCAGGCGATCCTGAAAACGACAAGTGTTTGTCTTTCCCTGACCCATTTACAGTAACGAAGGTGGGGCTTACCATCGGGTGTGTTATAACGCCAGTTCTCGTATTATTACCATCTATATCATGCCCTATAACGCGATGAGGCTGACCAGGTTAACGAGCAGACGTCACGCGGAGTTGAAAAAATTTTTTTTTTACGAAAGCGCAGTGCCAAGCCCACCCTTTAAACACTGATTTCACCGTTTATGGGGCAAGCCATTATGAGAAGATGCACTGAAATTGTTGCAATGAATAGATGAGTGATTGATTGGAAACATAGAGTTTTAGTTTTAGCGCTCTGAAAAATTGGGTCCCAATTATTTTTTTCAAGTTTCACAATTGTACTCGAAATTCATCTTAATTGATATATTTACGATTTCAAAAATACTGCAATTGATGGAAAAATTCTGAACCCTTTTATTTGTAGCTGAAAGGGAATTATGTATCATCCAAATCAATCATTTGATTTTTTGGGAGAATAATGAACACTTTGTTTTGTGTTACAGTTCTTTGCAGGCCGCAAAACAACGATGGAAATGATGCTGATTACGTTGGTGATGGTGGAAAAGATTATGGGGATGAGCCTGACGATCCCGAAGAGGAAGTGGACACTGGTAGAGGAACATCATCTGGACCACCACCGGAGATACATACAAGACCTCTGCACCTTGTAGTACCTCCAGGAAGCACTGTTGAGTTGCCTTGTGTCGTCACTAACGGAGGTATGCTATTGATGATATCGGTTTCCATGTAGTTCAAGAGATTATCATCATCACTTGACCCCAGATGCTCGTCCTTGACTTGAGAAGTTATTAATTTTCCTTGAAGCTCCCACTTCGCTCTTCCAAATTGGTAAAAACTCCATTTTTTTTTAAATTTCGAAAATATCTTTTGAGTCTCAGATTTTTTTTCCTATCCAAAAATTTGATTTTCGAAATTTTTATTCATTTTATTTTTATTCCTGAATGAATTTGTTACGTAAATGGTGAACTTCTAGTCCATTACCAGCATAATTTTTTCATCCAAAAAGTCGATTTTTCGTTCATTGACACCCAGTCGCTATCGCCCCCTTATGATTTTGTTATTATGATTCGGGGCAAGATAAGATAAGAGAATTATTCACAATTAGACAAGCATGGAACTTGTACCAATTTAAACGCCTCATTTTTCCCCCAAAATATATTTGAATCGCACCACAATTGTTACGTAACTTACCCTCCTCTATTGAGCATCGTATAGCAAAGTATTTTATGGATCAGTATAGAATTGGGCTGTCCAAGTTTCCGCTGAGTCACACGTTGACAGAGCATTCTCATTGTTCGGTATTGATTGATCTCTCCGAAATTTTCGGGTGAGTGACTCGGAGATTCCAATTTAGTAAATGTTGATGGGGTATTGGGTCACTGAGTGACGAATCAACTTATCGAAATCAATGATTATCGGATACTATTAGAGGGCTGCAAAGGAATCTTTGACATCGGTTGTTTCCATTGGCTTTTCTTTCAATTTCCTTTCATTTATCATAATCAAATATGATAAATGCTCATGCTTATTCATGATAATGCATCATGAAATTGATCTCTCGTATTGCATCGAATCATAATTATCTCGTCTTGTGTCGATTCTCT
The DNA here is from genome assembly GCA_026005395.1 of Asobara japonica. NCBI lineage: Eukaryota > Metazoa > Arthropoda > Insecta > Hymenoptera > Braconidae > Asobara > Asobara japonica. Next base: position 1,383,725 of record BQMI01000176.1, on the reverse strand, counting down.
TGTCTATTGCGGCAACACTATTTGGAACTAGCCGCGGCATCTCTAACTCAGTCGGTGTGCCTGATTGAGGGCCGGTTAGGCTTCGTAGTCATATTTTTACATTATCTCATTATTTCTTTTCTATTTTCCACTTTTCATTATTTTTTATTTTCACAGTTCATTTCAGCCATACTGCTTCTTCTTATTTTGCTACTTACCTAGTGGTCTTGCTTGTGCAACAGACAATTGAGCTTTCTGTTTTTCCTCTATTGCTATTTAGTATGCTATGGACCTTGGTCCTGTTATTTCGTACAACATGATGTACAGCAATAAACTATTAATCAATCAATCAATCAATCAATCAATCAATCAATCAGAGCACCTTCAAATAGGGCAAACTCCAATTATTATGGAAGGACAATATTTGAGAATTGGTTTCAATTCACTCGATCAACCACTTCACTATTGACATCGTGTTTTTTAACCAATTCAAAATTATTGAATCTATCCTTGGACCTTTATCAGGCGACGATGTGATACAGTGGACAAAGGGCAGCGAAGGAATGTACTTCGGTGGCACAGCGGTGACAACTGATCCGAACAGAATTCTACTATCAGCAAATAACACTTTGGTAATCAAAGACGTAACACAACTCGATAGCTCGGATCGTTGGACGTGCAGTGTACTGGCCACACCAGTTCTTACACTTCACCACAGTCTGCGTGTTGATCCCCGTGCTGATCAGCCACCTCAGTTGAATGACCACAGATCCCTGAACATTGTCCCTGGTAAAAAACTCACTGTCAATGAGAGCATGAGTGTCAAGTTCGGCTGCGAGAGCTCGAGCCATCCAAGGCCCGAAATCAAATGGTCGCTCAAGGTAAGTTATTGTTCATGCTCTGATAGAAAGACTATTATTATACTATTATTCTGATTCAGTAAAGGATATACAGGGTGTTTCACAACTCATATTTTTTTCCTTGGAGAGTATTCAAATGGGCACAAGCCAAAAATTTCTTGGTCAATCTGACTTATTTAAAACATTCGACATCGTTTCTAACACAAGAAATGGTTTCAAATTCGATGGGCATCGGCGGAATATGAAGGTTCCATTCGGGAAAAATTAAATCTTCGCGATTTCAATAACATATTCTTGATGACTTCTTGGAATCTAAGCGGCAATTAAAGGAAGGATGATTCTGTATTTTTTTAGGGAAGGACAATTGACGAGGTTCAGGGAGCACGTAGGGACGGCAATTTCGTGTTCATTGAACATGCAACGAGGCATCACGCAGGAATCTACCAGTGTCTCGCTGATGATCGGTCCGCAAGCCCCCCACATGAGTCCATAGAAGTAGTTGTGAATTGTAAGTTGTATACTATAGGATATTATTATTAGGATTCGTGACCTTTTATTAATTCTGAAAGTTTAATTTGTCCGGATTTAACTGCCGCATCCTGTAGCATTCTTATAGAAGAGAGAGCGGAGCAATCGAAGGGAAAATTCTAAACCTTTACATTTTATTTCCCCCGAAGATTCGCCATACATCGAACTGCAGCATGACACTTTCCACACTGGTCTCGGCATGACATCCGAGATAAGTTGTGAAGTTGATGCTCATCCTCGCGCCCATGTCAAGTGGTGGAAGGACGGAAGTAATGTCTCGAAGGACGGAAAGGACAAGAAGGCGCACAAGCATGAGAGGGGTGGCAAAAGTATCCACAAGCTTATCATCGAGCGCACAAGCAAGGAGGACCTGGGCACCTATACGTGCCGAGCGACAAATGATTTGGGTGAAGCGTCCAAGGATGTTATTCTTACTGGTGCACCGGCCAAGCCTGTTCTAAGCCACGGTGAAGATCGTCATAACCAGAAGGCTCATATGGTCAGGTGGCGCGTGCAAAGTTTCTCACCAATTACTGAGTACAAGGTAAGTGAGTGCAAACAGCGCTGTCTACCTATGCAAACATATTTTTACTGTTGCCAATGATAATTAGTTGGGAAAGATGTAGTGAAGGATCTTTTCACATATTTTCGATGAAAGGTTTTAGAAAATTCCGGTATCCTAATTGTTATGTTAATCACACTGTTGCAAGGAGGCTTTCAAATCTGCAATGAAGTAGATTCTGCAACTCAGCTTATCTTCATTATGAATTTTCCATGAATATGTATTCCCAAAAGCAATTTTGATAGCGATTTTTTTGAGGTTCTACCATGAAAAAAAAAATACTCTCGAATTTTTTCAGATTTTTTTTTTTTTATTCAGAAAAAATCTGTAGCGAAAATAGGCCCCGATTTGAAATTCTGAAAAAATTCACAAAAATCTCGAAAAACATACCAAATTTTTAGAAAATAAAAGAAACGTGGAATTGTTACACGGTGTATCATTAAAAAAAAAATTGAGAGTACTTTTTTTCATGGTACAACCTCAGAAAAAATCGCCATCGAAATCTGAAGAGGCAAGCGCACGGGTTGGCCAAGTTGGTATATATATATATAGATAATGCAAACGTATGACTCATGGGTAATTTTTGTATCGATATGCAATTGAAATGTCAGATTCCCCTCACCACCTTCACTATTTCCATGAAAATACCTGGTCTTAGTGGGTAGTTATGTTTTATCACTCTTCAATTCTTCTCAATTCCCATGTTGATCAGACTTATAAGGATATTTTCAATTATGCACAGCCGTCACTTGAGACACCGACTGTCGCTTCTAGACACCAATTAATTGTTTAATTTATGTTATTAGTTGGAGTACCGTATGAAGGGCGACGACAAGTGGACCGAGGTGAAGCCGCAGGTGAGGAACGGACAGGAAAATAATTTCTTCGTTGAGAATCACTTTGAGAATCTTCTACCGGGCGTTTACCAAGTGAGACTACAGGCGAGAAACGACTTTGGATGGTCACCGGAGTCATCGGTTCACGATTTTAGAAAAGGTGAATAATCATTGCAATTCATTGAAAAATAAATGCAATGCTCAGTTATGACCTTTCCATACTCAATCCACATTTTTCAAAAATATGTTTCAGAAATCATCGCGAACGAGCCCCAGAATGGTGAGATTTTACACTTCCCATTTTCACTTTATGTTCCTATTTATTCAAGCAATGATGCAACTGAATATCCAGCAGAGACTCATTTGAATAATATCAATTCTTTGATTGCAGTGAAAGGAAATAATTCAGGTTCCTCAACGACACAACCGCTTGCGGCCCTCTCCGCCCTCCTCCTAGTCCTTTCAACTCGTCTCTTTACGTGTCTTTAATTTAACTCACCAACTCCACACTACATAGGTAAGGATAATGTGTCATGATGATTCCAACAATCATTACTTGCCCCTCACTGCAACTATCTATAAAACAGTTTCTTCATTTTTTTTTACATGCGTTTTATAATAATAGGTAATTTGCTGCAGCCAAAGTGTACACCAGCAAACTTTTATGGTGGGACTAAGAACGAGTGTTGCCTAGGGGAGTGCCTTTACCCACACGATTATTTTGCGTACAGAGAATGAAGAAAGGAATATAGAGCCTTGATTTCACCGTTGAATTTCCTCTGCCTACCGTGGAACTGTCTTCCGGATTAACTGAGGAGTGCTTCCATGCTTTTTTATGAGACACAAATCAAATGGTACATTCACCGAACAGTCCAACGAGACTATATATCGCGGCATAAATTTTTAAGCCACAATTTTAGCGGTTTACACATTTTTCTGACAGTTTGAATCCACCAATGTGATAGCGAAAAATATTAGAGATATGCACAAGTGAAATTTTAAGTCAGAGATTTTCAATTGAATTATTTACATTTTTGCTATTTCGAAACATGTGATAAAAGAGATAACAGAAAGGAATTGGTTTGACTATGTACCAAAACAGGAAATTTTTCGGTGCCTTTGAAACCGTTTGGGGCCTACATAACGAAGTAAAAAATCCGTCTATTCCCTCTCCTAGGTGTGCCATTGAGTGCTAGAGTATGAAGAGCATTTTTTTTTCTAATTTCACTCTATAAAGTACGGAAATAGTGTAAGGAGATACATATACTTCAAACAAGAAAGTTATATTTATATACCTGTATAACATAGTATTCGTTGTACATGAATAAGTCAAGAGATACACGATCGTTATTATAATTTATTTTTGTATGCTTAAGTGAAGGAAAAAACAGCATGGAAAAAATATTTGGAAAGTGAGAGACAAATCGGTGTTCAGATGCAAAACATTGTTTTGTGCCATTGTTCAATAGCGGGTATTTTACGTGTATTTGAATCCCGCAACAGCGGCACGATAATCTGTCCTTAATATAAAAAAAAGAAGGAAACAAGTAATGAGAGTTATTTGGGCGTTGATGTTCGTAAAATAAGGGATTAATTTTTAAGATTTCGCAAGGTGGAAGAGTGGAGAACATAGAATTTTGCTTATTTTTATTTTAGCTTTTGCACCTACCTAAGACGTGTGAAAATGGGAGGATGATTGTGTACTTTTGCGTGAGAGTTGTGAATGCCTGGAGGTGAGAAAGTGTACTAGATTCTTTTGGTTAATCTGCAAATATTAGAGGTAATGATGCAGCTGTAGGGCATATTGAAGCAGGAGTAGATTCGTGTACAGAGGACTTGAGCTGCACCTCGTTCCTGCAGAGGATTTATCATTGAGTGGGAACTTACAGGATGGAAATAATGGGGAACTTCTGTATTTTCAATTTTTGCGGTTATTTGAGATCGGTGGAATTTAAAGGGTCTGACTTTTTTTTAATTTGTTAAATTATTGATTTGCATAAATTTGAATTTTGACAATGGGTAATATTTGCAAAATTTTTAACGTTCGAAATTTATGAAAATTTGAGTTATTTTTTAGTAAATTCAGAATTTTTCCTTTATTGCATCTTGAAATTTTCACAGATTTTCGAATTTCCAAAAAAGTTTGGAAATTTTTTATTTTTCAAAATTGTACCGGAAGTTCTATTTGGAGTGCCATTATTTCAAGTTTCGGGAAAGCACTACTCAAGTCAAATGAGCTCTCAAACACTGCCCCACTATTGGTCGAATCGATGTAACCCAATAGATGCGCGCGGAGAATGTTGAGACAGTGAGATGAACTTCCGTTCGCAAAACTGTTATCATCGATTCTTCTCAAATTACCTGCGCATAATCATTACGTTTCTGCTTCTTGAGAGAATATACCAATTCATGCAAGTTCCCTATTCCAATCTGAGCACAGTTTATCAATTATACAAATTGAACATTCTAAACCGACCAGATACTTCGTGATCACTCATCTGCAGGGAAAAAGGCCCAACGATTGAACTAAGATTTGTAAAACCCCTAAATCTGTAGAAAGTGCAATTTGCAAATTAGATAAAACATCTTAATTCTTCCATTTTTTATCATAATTTTCCTTTGCGCACATATTGCCAACCCTTAAAACTAAATAGCTTTATTAAAATTCAATTCCGCACAATATTGTCAAAAACAATTCCGGAATACGGTTAAGAAAATATGAATGTTTAACATGTACTTACTACGTGTAAAATACATATATTCCACAACCAATGAAAACCCAGAGGAATTTTTGGAAAAAGAAAAACGGCTTTTGTCATTGTAACTTTGTTCATCGCCTCATCGTTGGGGTAGTTTGTGTACAGCTATCACCGGTGCCTCATACAATACGTATATATGTGTAAAAAATTGGAACACGTAAATGTTATCAATAAACAGAATTGAGAAAAAAAAATATGGTGTAAAAATTATTTCTATTTATAATGCTTTGATGTCTTCAGTCATGCCCGGTGCCCATGCATAGTCGCTATTTTTTCTTGCGCATGCGCACTCTCTATTCACTGGAGTCAAAAGGTCTATGTTCTATAAATTAGGGGCCGTGGTCACCTGAAATTTTGCAGATTGTTTTCAATTAATTGGCCAACAATTTCAGGTCCATAAAATTTTTATTGTGGCTTTAATGTAACATCCAAGCTCTCAGGAGCAGCAACATTCACAAGATTAATCGATGCAATTGGTTTATCATTAATAATTGCATTGTGGACAATTTTCCTCTCGTCCTTGACCTCATTCCTAAAAAATGTACAAGAAACAACGTAGTAACACGTCTGAACAATACTATTAATCAATCCACTTGTCACAAATATTCCGCCAACAACAGCACACAGTTTGACAAGAAATTGAATCACAGAGTCACGCTCCTCGGTGACTTTAATTTTTAATGCACTTGTGTCGTATTTAAAAAAAATTCCAGGAATACCATGGGAGCCCTTGTGATGATCAATTGGCCTTCCATAATCTTTCACACTGTATTGGTAAGTTTTAGTGTTTCTCAGTAATGTCTGAATATCAGTGGGAACGACTTCTATGAAGTACTGATACAGCATCATATCTGGAACACAGAAGAGAAAAAACCATTAATCCCAAAAATAAATTTCAATGGCAATAAATCCAGAAATAAAATTCATCATCACATTTATGAGGCAAAGTTTGCAAGATTGCTTAGCAGGGAATTATCTAAGTGATGAGGCATCTTGAGAAATCTCTCGTAGATTTCATTTTTATTTCATTGGGATAGACTTTAATTGCCTCGAGAAGTAGTTTGATAAAAGTGGATGCAAAAAGGTGAAGGCTCTTGAGCAATGCCTTACTATTTTTTTTTGTGTTTTTTGAAAAAAAAAAAAACCTAAAGCTGGATAACAAAATGAAACTTTAAGAAAAAAATGAGATAAAATTGTGACAAAATTCCAGTAGATGAATCTCCATTTTGAATTTAGGCTTCAAATTTCGGAGTCATTAAGAAACTTTGATACAAAATTATCAAATTGTGATTTTACAAAAAATGTTATTTTGTCATAAAAGCCATTAGAACGAGTAATAGAAACTTTAAACTAGGTAATCCATCATTTTGTTATGTCATCGATATATAGTGCAAATCAGCAGTAAAAGGGTAAAAGTGGGTAAGTGCATTAATTGGTAGCCTCGGTCTCAGATAAATATTTCGTAATCCAAGGGAATTGAAATCATCTTGAGGACTTTTTTTTGGACAATCTAACTGTCTACAAAAAGTTTTTCAATCAAATTTTCCCGTCTCTCCTCACTTTTGAGATGCTCGTGACCAACTGAGCCGAAAGGTAAGGTCATCTCGTTCTACCATTTTGCTACGAAAATATGCAAATTTTAATGGAGACATTATTTTACAATAATATATAAATAGTATAGTATATATAAATGAATGAAAATAAAAATAAAAATAAAAATAAAAATAAATAAATAATTCATTAAAAATGTGTATAAAAAAAAATTACCAACATCAAGTCAGAGATAACCAGAAAATTATTGACTTGTTTGCTCCTAAATGATCGAATTAGTTTCAATTTTTTTTTTCTCAATTTAAGAAAATTGGGCATTGGATGAATACAATTTGGTTGTCAAAAGATGTACTGAATACTAGCATTTATTTTTCTCCATGTATATTCACGTCCTGCTGCTAACTCCACCATTTCCTTAAAGTTCTTCAAATACTCACTATCATCAGCGATTTTTTCATCCCCATCAAGTGGTTGTACAATTCCCGGGCTCTCCTCACCAAACGAAAACTTGTTGATTCTATGCGTAAAGTTGTAATCTTGACTAGTCATGAATGCAGAAATGTGCACATGACCTCTTGGTAGAGAGAGGGACTTGCCAGCAGTAATATGAAAATTCCCAGCGACTTTATTGACATTTATGCTGCCATAAATGCGACAGGCATCCGGTGGATGGCTGGGCTCAGCAATCCTACATCATAAATTCCATGCTCAATAATAATAATACATGATGGAGCAAAAATGATGGATGATTTATCAGTTAGTGGTTGTAATCATGGCATGCCCTATGATGGTCCAAATTGCCATAAGAACAGAATCAACTTGATTATCTTAAGATGGAAAAAATTCGGAAAAATTAGGAAAAAAATGGGAAAAAACTTAGAAAAGAATTTGGAAAAAAGGGCGAAAGAATTTTTCAAAATGTAATTGGAATTTTGTCAAAAGTTTGTGAAGAATTGTTTGAGGAAAAATGATTTGTTGAACAGAAATAAAGGTATGTGGATGGACCTAATCTAATTCTCTCCCCATTACCGTTTAGGCATATCACCCATGAAAGCCACTTGGTGAGACTTCCACAATAATTCATGAATAGCATGGTACTCCTCTCTCAGGTACGAGTTCATGTGCTTCAGCGCATCAAAATGTGACCTCTGTTGCGAGGACAAGTCCCACCAGGTGTCCTCCTCAGAAAGGGGCTCGAATCCCAACAAATTCTCATTGGTTGAATCCAGAATATCAGCGCCAATTTTACTGCAGGTCATTGCAACTGTAATATCCACATTGATCTGCAATTTTGCATCAATATCTGCATCTGGCTCGAATTTGAAGAAGAGTCGGGCGTCCAGGAAGTAACGGGTCTCCGAGATTATCAGGTAACATATTATGCAAAATGTTATGAACGAAACTGCAATTGAAAACAATAAACTCTGTTAATCATGTTGTTAATTTGTGAAAGCTTTCCCTTAGTTTTAACAGTTGTTATTGCAAGAATTAACTTTTGAGCTGAGATCAGATTTTAAATAACGAGGGCTAATATGTATGGGGTATTCCATACCAACTTGGACAACCCGTGACCCTTACCTCTTCAGATTTAGATGGCGATTTTTTCTGAGGTTCTCTCATGAAAAAAAAGTATCCTCAATTTTTTTCAGATTTTTTTTTTTAATCAGCAAAAATCTGTAGAAAAAATAGGCCCCGATTTAAAATTCTGAAAAAATTCACAAAAGTCGCAAAAAATATACCGAATTTTTAGAAAATAAAAGAAATATGGAACTTCAATTCGGTAAATCATTTTGAGTTCAAAAATCGTATTTTTGCTACGCATTTTTTCTGATGAAAAAAAAACTGAAAAAAATTTGATACTTCTTTTTGATGTGGAACCTCAGAAAAAATCGGCATCAAAATCTGAAGAGGATCACGGGTTGTCCAAGTTGGTATGTATATATATAGGCTAGTTTTCCTATTTCCATTAATTTAATAGCATGAATTACCCAGCACTTACATGTACCACCAACAGCTGATTTATTAGTATAACTTTCAGGAACTTTTGGAAAAGCATCCAGCTGTGTCACAGTTTTCAAATTGACATTCCTCCGCCTCAGCATGTTCGATGATCCCAAAAAAAAAAATACTGGTAACAAAAATGTCAGAATACGCAAGTGGAAGATGCTGCGTGGACCCAAATGTCAAAACATTGAACCCATGGACAATGTAAATTGTATGGAAAAAATACTAGAAAAATAATTATAGGTTAACACCGGTAGATTTGTGCAGTTACTCAGCGTCATAAGTGACTAATATAATTAAACTCCGCTCATGCTAATTTCCCAGATTTGTCAGGACCCGATGTTGCGCTCCTTCATTATTTACACTATTTACAGACAATTGTCAACGCGCTCATCTGCCATTGGGCTTTGACACGTCAATTTATTCATTTGTTGTCCTAGTATTTAGGGAGTACTTTCATGGGCGACAGAATGAGATGTTCTTCAGTGTTCTCATGATAAGTTATCTGCAGCTTTATGAACATTTCGAAGGCCAGCAACGAGGGGGATTATGTTATCAGCAGAGTAATTAGGAATGATGCGTTTTGTTGCGTGAGTTAAGGTGTTTTGAAACTTACCATCCGCGGAAATTTCTTTTAGTATCAAACACCTGATAAATAAAAATAAAACTGGTGGAATAAAACTGGCCGACACGTCAATTAAATGTTCAAAGACTGGTTTCAGAGAAAAAATAGGAATCATGAAATTTTGAATACTGGAATCCAACAGATGTCACTACCTGCGACTATGTCACGTGACGCACTGACCAATCACAGTGCGCATCGCGCATTCAGACTCTCCTGTGCAAATGCGGGCAAGCACGCATGCGCCGGTGGTAGTCGGACAATTTTGGATCTAGACCGAATATAGAAGTTTGAATAGTCATTAAAATTTCGCGCCACTCGAAATCAACCAATAACTAATAATTCACTACATGAAAGTGAGTCAAATTTTGATCGAGGGTACGCTGAGACTCTCCAATTGCGACATTGATTAGCTTGATCACAACTTTCCTTCGTAAATAATGATTGATTAAAACTTTGGACCATTCTCATGCTTCATGTTTTAAAAAAACCGGAAACTAGTGCATGGATTTTTTTCAGAATCTCATCAGGTCTCAGCTGCGCGAAGACGCATCGGTTGAAAAAAAATATCGAATCGGGTGATTCGTTTGCAAGAAATCGTTGTCCAAAAATCGTGGGCACATACGTACGCGTAAACACACATACGCACATACATACAGACGTTTTGCTAAAAATGCTTTAGAACGATTAGAGAGACTTGAAACCTGGAGATATGATGAAATTGCCGATTTTTGGGGCCACTACAATAATTTCCCTATATCGGGAAGTTAAAAAAATTAAAAAGTCGAAAGTTTGCAAAGTTCGAAACATTTTGAAATTTGCAGTGATTCTACTGCGGGGTAAACTTAACAATATCAGAATCTAGGTATACAGAACAAATCTTCTTTTGTGTTGCGACGTTCAACGAGCTGGGTCTGTCCGTCGGGTACCGTGCTCCGCGCGGTAGTCGGGTGCCCCAGCTTCTACGCGTCGCAACATAAAAACAGTATGGAGCACTTGGTGCTGGGTCCCTTTTTCGATGGGTGCGAATACAGATCCCATCTGTGGCGCACGTCGGGGACGGAATTTCTCACCCGGTGCTCTAATTCATTATTATGTCATCGTAAGCTAAGGAGCCATGCCGAATTCCAGTTATCTGGATTTGTATATGACTATGTTAACTTTCTTAAAAATTATCATAGATACAGCAATATTGTAAATTTACCCTGAAGACTGTATCAACGATTGTAAATAATCCTATCAAGGATTAATACTTACTTAATAAAAAAAAAAAAAAAAAAAAATTCTACTGCGGTATGGCTTCTTGATGATAAGGCACACAGTTGGTCCAGAATCTACGTTATCAGCAGCCGATCGCAAGATCAAAATTTTTCCCTTTTACCATCCGATGTTCATGGCCAACGAACGCACAAATCCACCGCCTAGCCATCAAAACTTCACCAGACTAGCGACGACTACCCCTAGATGGCCCTGCCAATTTATTTTCCAATCTCAGCGCGCGTGACTGAGATAATCGCTGCAATAAACAACGATCTATTTTAACCGGCCATTATTTAGCCGCCGATTCAGAGCATTACTCGAGGGTTTATCATAATTTTATCAAGATTACTCCAATCATCAATCTGTGAAAAAATTGTATCGACCGTTGGAAGAAAATCCAAGCGCTTCAATCTAAATAAATTGCAAAGTGTTGTTTTTTTTTTAACAATAAAAGCACTATTACCGATTCGTCTTTTCCGCTTGTGAGCACACAAACGTTTAATATAAAAGATATCGTGCCTTCACTACCAGCTTCAATCCCCATTAAGTTAATGACCTCGGGTAGGAAATGTAATTAATCATCGTAATTACACGCGATATTAACATAACGATACTTCGGTGTCTAATGAAGCAGAGTTGGATTTATATTAACGGGAAGGAAATTGAATTCTGGTGCATACATCATTTTCACTCAGTCGCGATGTAATATTTTTTGTTTTATCAAGATATCATTGTCATAGGATTTATCAACATGATCATTAGCATGCATTTGCAGGTGGACAATCAGTGATTGTTCGAGGGCATGACATAATAGAACGGGAGATTTTTTTTTCAATGATATGAACTATAATGTTTAACGAAGATTAATTTATTAGATTGATTAGCGGATGATAACATATTTTTACGCCGTTATTTTTTTATCGAAGTGGTTCAATTTCGTCCTACGCTTGGCTCGAAATTTGACTGAATCTGTGCATTGTCAAGTGCATAACAAAATGTAGTGTCTTTTCACCAATGAGGGACGGAAACCCTGAGGAAGCTTTCTGCCCCCCCCCAACTTCCGGTTTTTAAAAATCTTCGGTCCAACCAAAGACGAAAGATTGTTGTCGAAAATCGAATGTTAACAAATTGCATTTTCGATCCTATCGATCCTATAGGTCGATTCTATTGAGACGAAATGTATCATTTCAATTGTGCAAGTGAGTCCGATGGGAACTTCCGGTGATCTACGAATATACATAAGTTTCCCAAACTGAAATTGTTCACTTGGGTTGTTCAAGCCATTAGCGCCAGGGAAGTTTGATCAAGTTCAACATTCCTATAGTTTTGATTGAAAAATGCATTGAGCGGCGCAGCGCTCACCATGCGACCGATGACTTTTATTTCAGACGGTTGTGCATGAAAATTATTCTTTTGAATTCTTCGTTCAATTTTCAGTCTACTTTTGTTCCCTAACATTCTTCTCTGACATGTTTTGCTCAAAGATTTTTCAAAATTTATCAAGTCCTTGCGGGTAATCCGGCAGAGTGCGCGCGGGTCAGATTCAAATGCTCATGCACCATCCGTAGATTTGACCCGCGGTTACGCCTTAGTTATGCAAGTTGCGAAGACGAATAATAAAACATAAAATGTTTCCGAACGGATTTTTGATACGACCGGGGAACATCGGAAACATTCACTTTTTTCGAAAATTAATAATTAACGAGGCTCCGAAATTCTGGTTTCAATCAAGTTTTCCATCACTCATCTAAACGAAGTAAAATTAAACATTTACCAAGAAACGGAAGACAGCATAAGTAATAAGAGACATGTAGAAAACTGCGATAGAGGTAAAATCAACAAATCGAAATGAATCGAATTTTATTCGGTGCATTGGCCTGTGCTTACCGCATAAAGGTGGGATTCCCTTTTTTTCCCTCCCCTTTATCATTCGATTGATATGGATGAGGCGCTCGACTTTTGATGTACGCTCAATTTCAAATGGAAAATCATGTTGGGATTGGATTTCGTACGTGAGCTGAAATCAAGTAAAATCGTCCTCTTCTTTTACTTTATTTTATTTTTTTTACTCTCGTCTCTCGTTCTATCGCACTCAGTTTTTCTCGCTTGTTCGTACGGAGGTAACACGAGGAACTCTGGGATGAATCCACAATTTTCCCAGGGAAGAAATACAGGAGCAAAACAATTCCTGACACAAGCCTCCGAAAGCGTTTACCCAAAGTGCTGGTGATTTTTTGTCTGGCAGGGGTTATATAAAAGTTTATGTCATATTTTATGGGTTCTTTATATATTTCAGAATTTTCCTGGAGCTCGCAAGCTTATCAGAAACCGTCAAAGTAGCTGTGTTCACACGCTACGAGTGCAACTGTAAATTTTTCGGTTATGAGGGAAAATCTTGGTATTATGTGACTCGGTGCAAAAATCAGCGTTGCGAATTTAAATTGCGATTGTTGGAGGAAAGTGAGAAATTATGATATTCCATGGCGAATCGTAGTACAGTTGGCTCTCCCACTGGTGAAGTGCGCGGGACTGGACGCTGCACTGCCCTGTCCCATAAGTGACCTTCCCCTACTTTTCCCACTCCCGGTTACTAGTAAGCGCAGTGAGGTAGCACTCAGTCACGCGGGACCATTTGCACAGTGGTGGGGAGGCGGCGCTTGAGGAGATAGTCAGTGGTGGGGTCATGACGATACTGACTATAGGGATCCATCAAAGATGGATCCGGCAAAGATGTTCAACAGTTTTTGTCGGGGTTAGGTTCCCGCCCAGCCGTGCGGTCTCATTTTAAGGCTCTTCTTCGCAAATATAGGTTCTACATAAATGTCCCATTGAGGACTAACAAGCCCAACGTCATCTAGAGTTTTGTAAAAAAGATGAGGTTTTTCTGATTGGATAACGTTATCATTGGCAAATTCACACGTGTCCAGCACCTCTAAGTTTTTTTTCTTGGTATAAAATCTTGGTCTTGGTATTATTTGACTTTGTGCAACAATGAAAAGGGCAATGCGGACGGGGAAGGAGGTAGCCGCTGTGTGAACTTAAATTGACTCGATAAAAGTTGGAACAAAAGCATGCTCTAGAGTTGCCACGCGCACTATATATTATCAGAAAACATCTGCCAAACGTTATTACAACTTTGAATAAAGAACGAGAGCGCATACAGTGTTGCGGACAAGCGTCGGAACTTTTTCAACCCTGGAGACGAGTAAACCCCCCCCCCCCCCTCCGCCCCCCCCCCGTGAATCGCCAGTGCTAGTGGCCTCCCCCTGATTTTCTCACTTTTTTCGACAACTTTTCAGAAACCTACAGCCCCGTAATCTCTTCTCGGCGATTTTAAAAACAGCAATTTTCGCTTTTTGGTCTCACACCTCCTCCGCGAAGAGATAAAAAAATTCTAAAGTTTGGAAAAAGTTGATAGATTTTATGAACTGATCGTGTTTGAATTCGTTCCAAAATGGGTTGGCGGCGATGCCGTACGTTCGTTTTTTTTTAGCACACCGATTTTTCGGGAAGTTATTGTAATGACCCCTAAATCGATTTTGTTTACTCCGATTCGTAACCCGGGTTTCAAGTATACCAAAATCCTTCCCGTCGAATTCTGAACAAAAGTCTGTGTGTGTGTATGTTTGTATGTGTGAAATCGGAATTTTCCGTTAACGATTTCTCACGAACGGGTCGAACGATCTGGACCATCGAGGTCTTATTCGGAGCGTCTTCATTGAACTTAAATCGGATTAGTTTTTGGTTTAAATTGACCGACCAGTTTTTCGTTATTAACAATTGAATTCTTTATAACGCTCTATTTCAAAAACGATAAGAGATACGGCAAAAAGTATTAAGCAGAATTTGCTCTGCAAGTGGAAATGCATATTTAATTTTTTATCACATTTTTCCATATTTGTCATAATTAAGGAGGTATGACGGGTTTAACCCTCGAGCGTTCGCACCCCTTTTGGTGTCTCACTCCCACTCCAGTAACGCGCATAATTCTCGTCCTCACGCTGACTATGCGGCTAGTCAAATATTCATAATTATCTGCTTCCTAAATGGGATTGAAAGATTTAATTCATGTATCGGAAAACCTAGGAATGGCAAACGAACACACACACTTTTATCCCGCTAGTTTCCAATCAATTTTCCCACTCCACAAATTTCTATCAGCTGCTCGAGCTCTCACACTTTCCAAAACGATCGATAAATCATTGATTTAGGATATCTGGGGCGTCAGGCCCAGGTGGCAGAAAAAAATGATGCTTCCTCCTGGAAATACCTGGCTCCCAATTAAATCCACTTACGGCTCAATTCAACGGATGGGATCGTGGAATGGAAATCAAAGGTGCGCGGGAAAATTATACGTTGCATTAAGTATTACGAATGATTTAGCATCGACATCCCTCATTCGAGGTATGAATTTAAAACCATGAAACTGTATTTATCTCCTCGAAATCTCACAATTATAATTGACGAAGACATTCACAACTTGAGTGATTTTTTGTAATTATCGTAATTCTATAATATTAGAAATTCAGATGTGGCGGGGTAATAACACTATTCCATCAATTTTCAATGCTCCTTATCATTATCAATAAATTATTCAATCAGTGTAATTGGTGAACTAATTAACATTATTATTATCGTGGACCAATTGAAGGCGGATTTATCCACACCTGATTTCCCGGAACGATCGACGTGCTGAGCGGAAAATTCAAATCGATTTGTCCGGGTGAGTGCAGAACACCGGAGACAATTACAGCAATTACTAATCGAATTAATTGGGCAAATCGGTAGTCATGGTGCAGTTACAATTAATCTAGGGACCCGAGTTTCCGCTGATTATTGCCATTAATTTTCGGGGGAAATTGCGAGCGTGTAAAAATACAGAGGGAGATTCATTTTTATTGAGAAATATCGTTTATGCTGGGCGGGCGGTGAATGGGGGGGGGGGGGGGGGGGGGGGGGTGTTGGTGCACGCGGTATAAGGGAAGCTGCATGGGTATTTCAGCATTGTTAACTCATTAAATTTTAGACGGGTGAAAAACAGTTTGGGAAAAAATCGGTGTCCGCTGACACCGCTGGGAGACGTCACCGTGGACCCCAAATCAGATCAAACCCTAAATCGAGATAAGAACCTTCCAATGCGAATTGCAAAAAAATTGAATTACGAAGTTCTAAGTCGGATGGGTGGACCTCGACCCTACTTACCGAGCAGGTGCTCCTGCCCGTGAAGGCCCCGTAACATTTCCATGCCACAAACTTTTGCAACTCTGAAAAAAAAGATTGAATTACTAAACCAAGGATTCTATTTTAACGTAATTGGTAAATTAGTACAGTACATTTTTCTTCCAATAAGCTTCACGGATTCAAACAAGGTCTAGTTTGGGCTTTTTCCTGGGGGTAGTAGTCACAGCGCAGGCTACCATTAATCCAGCCACTCGACTCCGTCCTGGTTATTGCTATTAATATTGCGAGAAATTGCCAACATGGAAGAACACGGAGGGGGGGGGGGGGGGAGGGAGGGGGTGGGCAAAAATCATTTTC
Organism: Asobara japonica; assembly: GCA_026005395.1. Taxonomy (NCBI): domain Eukaryota; kingdom Metazoa; phylum Arthropoda; class Insecta; order Hymenoptera; family Braconidae; genus Asobara; species Asobara japonica. The sequence goes on along the minus strand of BQMI01000176.1, from coordinate 1,367,226 downwards.
ATTGAGAAATATCGTTTATACGAGTCGAGTCAAACCATATATTTGTCCCCAGTAAGAGGTGGCATTCAGGGAAGCTTCGTCGTTATTTCATCGTTATTCCGTCGTTATTTTCCAACGGCGAGACGGTTAAACGAGAATTATTGCGTCCGTCCGTTTTCCTCCAAAACATATAACTGAGTCCACTGTTGTCCTGGGGTAGTCAGGGGGCCATCGTTTCTCCCGCTGGATTTTCACCTCACCTACGCGGACGCTCACTATCATGTATATTAACTGCACCATTTTACCCACTATCTATCTGGATATGGTTTTGAATAAACCCGGAGAGCCCGGGTGACATTAATCTTCACGATTAACTCGGCCAGACAATCCAATATATTCTACACCACCCCCTTCCCCCCCCCCCCCCCACCCACCGCAGTTTGGGGATGTGAAGATCATGGGAACATTAAATTCTGCGGCTTTTTTGTTATCATAATTTTAACAGACGGTTGGAGCTATTGGGGTGGGCCTCAACGGTGGTGTATGGCATTTCTCGGGGTCGCACCGGTAACTTACCAATCATGTGGCAGGGGAAGGGGGGTCGCCGGACTTGGGAATGGAAATATGATTGAAAATGCTGGGTAAATCCCCAGAAATCCCTTTGCGATGCGGGCACTTATGATGGAAGCCAGCCTTCCTCCCCCCCCCCCCCTCTCCCCCCTCTGCCCCCCCCCCGTCTCCACAGCTCATGGCTAGCACCGCAAGGAAGCAATTTTTTTAAAATTTTTATATTTATAAAAAAGCTTATTTTTATTGTTAAAAACTGGATGATTCAATTCTTGTTTGTTCCATTTGTGAACAAATTTTTAATGATACCAGTGATGTTCTACAGAATGAAAGTATCAATAAATACAATTTACGCGGGCAATTCCAAGTTTGTTTATATCCCTTTGCAACAAAGTGCAAATAAACGTCTACGGGAATTTATTCTTGTGAAATAAAATTTTCCCCAGGAGTAGTTTTTTCTCCCCCCCTCCCCCGTCCCCCTCTCCATCGATGATGTGGGTCTGAGCTTCAGGGAAGCGATAAAAGGATCGCAGTTATTTATCTAGCGGTAGAGCGTATAAAACGGCGGGAACGTGAGTAGGAAAATCGAATCTGAGCGTTTGGTATCACACCATTGATTTTCATATTCATTAGCATTCTCAATTCCGTAACACCATTGTTTATTCACTGGTGAATAAACAAACTGAAATGACATGACTCAGGGAGCAGCATTTCCATTTTTTTTTTAACGGACATTGGTGCCAAGTAAAAATCCCAATTCACATTGTGTAAACGAAATAAAAATAGCATTTTGTATTCTGGGTACATCAGCTTGGTACGCTACAGTCCGCGATTTTCCAATGGTCGACTGTCGGTCAGCCAAGCGTGAAAAGCACTTATCCAAATCGTATTGCTAAATTCCATATAAAATATTTCCACCTGGAAATATGTGCAAACAAGAAGTGGGCGAAGTGTGACTCCCATTCGAGCCACACATATAACTTACCGATAGAAATTAACAAATTCACTTATGATTTTCCAGAAAAAGCTCTACGCATAAAAATAAATATCTTATGTAATCCGATTTTTTTCGGAACCCACACTCACACACCCACCTACATCCGACCCAACAACCACACCCGCCTACACCCGTCCACTCACACCCACCCACCCACCCACTCACACCCACCCACCCACTCACACCCACCCACCCACTCACACCCACCCACCCACTCACACCCACCCACCCACCAACTCACCCACATCCGCATTCACCCACCCACATTCACCGAGCCACCCATGCCCACACTCACCACCCTCATCCACACCTACACACACAATCCTTATTGAAAATTTGTGGTTTCAAGGGAAAAAAACTTTTTAGGCTTTTCAAACAGCTGTTTATGAAATTATATACTTAAGATTCATACGGAGTATATATGGATCTATATAGTCAATACTGAACAAATTTTTGTTCCAGACCGGAAATGGAAGTATGCGCATATTTTTCAAAAACGAAAAATTTATCTTCATCTTTATCCACAGTTTGGTACTTCCTGATAGAATTTCAGTGATTCATTGCGGTATTAAATTCCAAATCACGCCAAATTTCTGTTATAATTCCTCAACTGACGTTGTGATTTTTCTCTTTCCCAAAATTTTTCTGACCCCACGTCGAAATTTTCGCGGCACCGTGTTCCGATAGTACGTTGAATGTGAAAATTCTTTCGTTAAATTGCTCTCATCTTATCTTAAAATCTCTCGTCTTATAGAAAACTAGAATTTTTTTCATCTCGGATATTGAACTTTCCTCGAAGAGGAATTCACTAAAACCTCTTATAAACGTTATAATTCATTTTCCAGAGAAAGACCGGTAGCTGGAATCCATTTCATTCAATCGTTCAATATCTTTAACGACAGGACGAAGAGGAGACCATTGGGAAATCTTGGGTTCAATCCACAGCGCATTACCCTTGCTGCAAGCGTTTATCTATCCGCCCTGTTCTCATATTCATATGAAGATGTCCGTGGGTAACATTGAAATTTAATAGTATTGCAGCTCAAGTCACACCAAGTAGCCATTCAAAACAATTTCAATACTCGGAAGCCCGGGAAATTCGATATTTTGGGATTTATATAAATAAACATCAATCGTAAGTTGCGTTCCTAGATCCATAAATTACGGTCCGTAAATTACGGTTCGTCAATTACGGTTCATACATTACTGTTCGTAAATGACGGTTTGCAAATTACTGTTCGTAAATTACGCTTCGTAAATTACTGTTCGTAAATTACTGTTCATAAATTACGGTTCGCAAATTACGGTTCGTAAATTACTGTTCGTAAATTACGGTTCGTAAATTACTGTTCGTAAATTACGATTCGCAAACTACGGTGCGCGAATTACTTTTCATAAATTACGGTTCGTAAATTACGGTCCGTAAATGACGGTTCGTAGATTACGGTTCATACATTACTGTTCGTAAATTACTGTTCGTAAATTACGATTCGCAAATTACGGTTCGTAAATTACTGTTCGTAAATTACGATTCGTAAATTACGGTTCGTAAATTACTGTTCGTAAATTACTGCTTGTAAATTGCCGTTTAAAAGTTACTGTTCGTAAATTACTGTTCATAAATTACGGTTCGCAAATTACGGTTCGTAAATTACTGTTCGTAAATTACTGTTCGTAAATTACCATTCCCAAACTACGGTTCGCGAATTACTGTTCATACATTACGGTTCGTAAATTACGGATCGTAAATTACTGTTCGTAAATTACGGTTCGAAAACTCCTACTCAAACTAAAATTGATGAATTCCCGCCCAGATCTTAGTACAATGGAGTCGATTGTTACAAAATTCCATGTCCTAGTAAAATCATTAATAGAGATCAATAATCCAGAACCATTGGCGTTATCACCAAATTGATAATATATGCTGTAATCGTGGACTGCTTCACGTCTATCATCTCCGCCTGAAACAGGCGTCCCTTGATATCATCTTAAATTTATCACAAGCGTATATATGCTGGTTTGAACCTCTTATTGGCCTTGATTTCATCAGGGCCGTTGGTTTCTAAATAAGCAGATAAACAAATCGACAGATGGACCAATAAACATGATTCCCCAAGAATACCACACTCCAAATGTCAGACAACGTTGAAAAATACGAGGTATCTTAATCCAAGAATAGCAATATTTCTTCCGTCACCATTCCACTCCAACAAAACGATTGCCCCATTGAAACACCGACCTACCCGTGACTTTAAAAGGGTCATAGAGTCGGACATAACCCCGCCAGGGCTTTGAACGCAAGAGAAAATATAGAGAGCCGGTGTGGGTACGGGTCCGAATGGAATTGAGCGTCGGATAATTGTTTCGAACAATCTGATGTTCTCTCGTTCGCGGCGTGTGGCGGGTCCATGGGTATTTGCGCGCAGGTGGGAACTCATGGTGTTACCATGGATACCACTCATTTCTCCCATCTCACTCGCTCTCTTCTACCTCTTACGCACACAGTTGCAAACGCCACTTCGTATTGAGAAAGCACCCGCCCAGCAGTACCAACCCAAGGAGCTCGGATGATACTGTGGTGGGGGAGAAATTATGGTATTGCACAGGAAATAATGGTATCTACCAATGAAATAAAATTTTGCCCGGTAATACAATTTATTATCTATTAGAATCTAATAGTCTCCCACACAGATATATATATATATATCGTTTTGATTACCTTGAAATTTATTAACTGTGGCATCACGGACTTTTTCATCTGAACCTATATATGGCAAATAATATGCATATATATATATATACATATTCTGGTTTCCTACTAAAAAAAAACTAGTGGGATGAAAGTGTGTGTGTCCCCCCTGGGAACCCAAACAAAACTTCCCGATTTGTAATTTGTGGTTGCCATTCTTAGATTTTTCAATACGTAAATTAAATGTTTCAATCTCATTTATCAGGCAGACAATTATGAATATTTGACTAGCCGCATGGTCAGCGTGGGGACGAGATCGTTCGACCTGTTCGCGAGAAATCGTTAATGGAAAATTTCGATTCGACACATGCAAACACACACACAGCCATTTGTTCGGAATTCGACGGGAAACATTTTGGTATACTTAAAACTCTAGTTACGAATTGAAATAAACGAAATCGATTCAGGGGTTATTACAATAACCTTCCGCAAAATCGGTAAAGTAAAAAAACGAAAAAAGTAAACTTTTGGATTTGTCCTGAAAACAAGGTAGGTCATAGAAAAATGTATTAAAGTTCTGGAAATTACAAAAAAATTACAGACCACAATTTCAGTTTTTCCGCTAAAATTACAGAAAATTTACGCAAAAATCCCCTTTTCCGTAAATGACATTTCGCTCGCGGATTGCATAACTTCCCGTAATGTTCCTTAAATTCTTCCCATCGTATAGCTGGCCGAAAATCCTAAATTGGGAAATCATGGGTACAGCTAATTCCTCACTCGCTGATCGATTCTATTCCATGGTCCTCAATTGTATTATATAAAATATAATGAAATATACGACAGCGTAAAATTTTATGGTGAAAATCGGTAACTCCCGCCACCTTCAAGAAGGTAGAGGCAAAATTCTCGGGCATAAACTCGTCTCTCAGTGTTGGCAGTCATTCGGTGCTACAGGATAAACTCGGTGGTGGGGTCCTTGCTCTCATAGGAACAAATTCAAATGGGTGGGGAGATTTGGGGGCGTGGCCGAGTTATACCGGCACGAAGAAGTCGTGAGCGTAGTACCGCCCTCCTTAGCTTCCTCCTTCTTCTTCCATCCTCATTTTACTTCTTTTTTTTGCAAGCTCTAACACACGTCCTGGAACTTCCTGAATTTCACCTTTCGCACTTGTCGAGGGTGGGACTTTTCCTCACCCACGCGAATCGTTTCATTTTTATTATCGCTCTTGAAACCGTGACCCACCATCGATCCTCATTAACTCCTAATTTAGCGTTATTAACCCCCCCCCCCTCCCCACCTACTTTTGCCTTCATGGGTGAACTTTGTGAAATGTGGGGCAATTTTCGCATAGAGAATCATGGTTTATTTCAATTAAATGAAGTTTATTGGAATCAATAAAGTGTTTACTTGAAGAGGCATCTACCATTATAGGGAAGTTTATTGAAGTTACGCATTGAACTAAATTGAATTTTACGTGAATAAAATTTTCGCTTAATTAAGATTTGCTCCGCTCTGAGTTAAAAATAATTGTTGTGATATAATTATGATAATTCACGGACTCTGATTATATGATCTCTGGCTTAAGGCGTTCGTTGGTAGCCGAATGAGCGCGCCGCCGGCGGACGGTCTCTACGGTTTTGGCTGAATGAAAAAAAAAATTGAGAAAATTCCACTTTATCAGCTGATATGGTTGGAATATTAGATTTCTGGAAGTTGAGGGGTTATTTCGTATGCTAAACGAAATTCACTCGATCGCAATGTCGCTGAACATCGCCGAATGCGCTCGGGCGGTGTAGAGTACATTTGGTAACGTTCTGTGAGAACTCACAGTTTTCGGGTGAATGAATTAATGACAATCATGATTAAGTTTTATTACACGTACTCTTGTAACTGTTCCGACAAAATTCGAAATGACATGCTCTGGTACAGTTTCAATATTCTGATCATTGCTCGGTTGATTCATATGTGAGAGCTTGTGATCCTCAACGTTGACATTGATTGCTTTTGCCCTGGCCCGATGATCCCTCATACGTTCGGCCGCACTTTTGGCTACTGTTTTTGTTTTCTTTGGTTTTAAAGCATTCTTTTCACGTAAACGATCACGATATTCTTTGCAACGTTCCGCATTGGTTTTCCCCATAATTGACACTAGCAATACACTCGGCTCACGTTCTTCTCCCCACTCTGCTACAGTGCCATGTAGCATGTCGGAATTTTCGTAACGCCCCCTCCACCACTCGCCTTGCGCCCCTTCCCTTAAAAACGTTGCATCGAATTTTGTGTTACGCGCCGTAAGAAGTTTCACTTCAATAAAAATAAAAATAGACAGAGTGTGATACAGGTGGAAACACGTGTTCACATAAATCAGATTTTCAATAAGTTATTTTCCCGTGCAATTTTGTAGTTGTGACTTATTTCATGAGTGATTTTCTTCAACCAAAAGCGACTTATTGACAAATGATGTGGAGAAAGCCCCATTGTTAATAAATTATCAATGCAATTATTTCAACACATTGTAAACTGCAAATACCAATGCATCATAAATGGTTTTTTTGCTTTCGCTCAAGTGACTGAAAATTACTCCCTCATTAGTAGTCATTCTCCCGTGATTCCTTTCGCCGCCAACAAGGTTTTTAAACCCGTGAAAATGAACAGAAAACCACACAATTAAATTGGATGGAGACGTGAGCAAGCCGCATACTTAGCGAAAATAACGTCATAAACATTTTTGAAGCGTTTCTTGTATTGACGAATGGAAAATAGCTCATTCGCGTTACGCAATGCAGGGTATTTCTTTATTATTTGAAAAATTTACGAGGCGTGGATAATTAACGTTTAACTCGATTGGACTAGCTGTCTACGAAAGGGCGAGGGGGGGGAGGGGGAGGTTCATAAATGAACGAAGAGTGTGGAATAACCTACAAAAAATGTTAATGCAAGTTTGTAGAGATAAAAAGCAGCTAGACTTGCTACTAAAAAGTAAGCGATAGAAGGTCTATCGGTACCAAATGCTCCAGGTGCGATGTAGAGATGAGTTGCGATGAACTGCCATGCATGACATTCAGGTAATTACCTAATTGGGCTAATAGTGATGGAAGTGTTTGGAATGCTTTTTTTAAAGTCGAGTCTTCTTGTTTTTGAAATTAGGAGAATTTGCTATTGTAATTTTTTATGATTGTGAAATTTTCTGAATTTCAGTCAAAAGTTTTGAATTTTGATGAAAATTCTCGACTTCTGGTTAAAATTTTTGAATTTTGTTTAAATTTTTTGAATTTTGTTCAAATTTCGTAATTTTGATTAAAATTTTTGACTTTCAGTTAATTTTTGAATGTTTTTAAATTCATAAAATGTTTTCCGAATGTTCTATTTTTTTTCCAAACGATTTAGCTTGGCTGGTCTTGGCAAAATGTGTGAAATTTTTTAGATTGGAAAACTTATTGGGTTTTTCAATTTTGTGTACTATTTTACTTGTCTAAAATTTCTCATTTCTTTTTATGTTTCAGAATTTTTCGAAATTATAAGTGCGAATTTTTGAACTTTTTCTAAATGTCACTATGTTGAATATAAATTTTTTTGGAATGATTTTTCAGGTCAAAAATCAATGAAACTTTGCAAATATGAAAATATTACTGGTATTTTGGAGTTTTAGGAAAGTTTGAACGTAGAAATTTTCAAAAATCCCTGAAGATTCCTACTTTTTGGAATGCTGAAGATTTTGGAAATTTTGGGAAAATTGAGTTTTGCAATATTTGTGAATAAATCAGTTTTTTGCTTTTAGCATTGCTACAATTTTCAAAATTAAAAAAAATTACACTCAACAAATTCCGTACAAAAAAAGTAGTTTCTGCAATCCTCGTTCACAATTCCAACTGTCTATAACTCTCCATCTGAAGAACCGTCAGTGATATAAAAAAAATCGCTCAAATGGATTTTGTTGGTCTCCTCAAAACCCACATTACCGATCACCCACATTGCTTGCTACCACCCACGATCGAGGAGATCTCGTATTGACGCGGCTATCGGCCGGACCTGGGCAGTGTCCCACCCCCACCATCCTTATCAACGACATCATTATTCATGCGTCAAAACTATACTCCTACAATCTCAATATTTCGTTACCGACGAAACCTGTGAAAATGGTGTGCGAAATAATGGTCTAACGTAAAACAAGTAGTGCTCTCGTTTTTCCCGAGATAGAGAGGTTAGCAATGGGATGAGGGGTTAAGAGTAAAGTATATATGGGCGAGGGGGGGGGGGGGGGGGTAATTAATTTACGTGGGGACAAAACCGGTAACGAGTTCGGCGCATGCAAACACACCGAGTAAAACTCTCTCACGCGATAAACTCCTCGAGTGTATTTACACGTGCTCTCACTGGGCACATGTAGTTTTATACATGTGTGGAGGAATTCTCTGCTAAATTGAGTCAACCGTAGTTTAATTGGGTAGTTATTTTCCCGGGGAAAAGTTTGGAGACACGAAAATGTAATTTTTAGTTTAATGGGGAACGGGGTTTGGCGAGTGAGGGCGGGGGGGGGGGGGGATTGGGTGGCCGGGGGGAGGGGGGGTGAGCGCATTTTTCAAGCTCATTAATTGATAGGCGAAAAAAATTGAGGGAAATTTCAGGGGGGGGGGGGGGAGGTTCTTCGGTGAAGGAATTTCAATCGCAATCTCGAAGCGCTGGAATTAGCATTTATATCACCCGGGGCGTGTCGCGACGAAGTGGAAAATGAAATTGTTGAGGATTTTAGACGATGGTGGTAGTGAATGTAACAGAGAATTTTCTCACTTCGTTTTCTTGGCGGAAATGAATATATGTAATTGTTAGTGACGATTGCATTTAAGTTGAGGAGCAAGTTTTTTTCAACTTCTCCCATAGTTATTGTAATCGGGCCGAAAATGAAATGGCTCAGAATCATGAAATTTTCACTTTTGTCTACGTTTTATATTCTTGGGCCAAATTTTCAATGAGGTTGTGTGTGTGTGTGCAGATGTGTATGATTGGGTGTACCTGTATGTGTGTATGTGTGTTTACATATGTGTAGGCATGGGTGTTCCTGTATGTGTGTGTGTGTGTGGGGGGGGTGTAGGTGGGTGGGTAGGTGAGTGGGTGGGTGGGGGGTGTAAGTGTAGGTAGGCGCATAAGCTTCTTGCAACATAAAAAGCAAGATGCTTTCCTAATTTTCATTGCATTGCACTCTCCGTCCACCATACTTCTAGACTATCAATCGACAAAGACCTCAATTAACATGAGCGATCATAATAAAAAAGGCTAAACAACCCCGTCAATCCATCCTTACCATTCATCCCACATGTCACCCCATCGCACCCCAATCCACTGCATTATTACCCAACCACCAAAAATAACACGTGTCAAGTTGAAAAAATCGTTAAGGGTTGCTCTTTTTCTTTTCCTGTCACCCATCGAGGGTGATAGCTGAAATACACACAAAACAAGGGGTTTCCTCATCGTTGAGTCGTTACCAGCTTCCGTCCTGTTTTTCGATTCTGCCTTTTAGACACGTCAGCAGCCCGGGGCTGTGGATTTCACGTGGTGTGCGTCCCATGGGAGGACCACCATAGAAAACCCCACTGACTGTGCTCAAGATCAACAAGATGGAAAGATCGATGGTGCCGATAAGAAACTGTTTTTCGATCACTCGTATACTTGGACAAGGTCTTTAGGGTAGCTTGAAAGTCGTTAATTGCATCCTATTCATTCATCAAGAATGTGTATCTTAATATTTCTTACCTTAATGGTCATTAATGGATCCATAAGTTTGATGGATGATGCAGAGAAGTAAAAATGTGCTTTCAAAAATATACAGTATGGTTGCTTTAAATTTGGGCCTTGAGACTCCTCTCAATTTTATGATCCACACATGTTTAGAAAACACCGGGTAACTTAAGTCCACGTACTGCAACCTTCATTTGTTATATTTTTCCCTCTGTTCTGTATTTATCCTTGTCTAGCATATACCTTCAAGATATACGTTATTTTATCTCTAGTGAAAACTAAAATTCGCTGTGGTAACCAGAAATTTTTTGTCTGAGACCAGACAATCTGCTTGTACCCAGGTGGAGATTGACCATGCGATGGAGCTTGATCAAAGCTTGGACGAGGCTTGACTAAGCTTCGTCAAAGCTGTGTTTTGAAGCCTCGGTCAATCTGTGCAGAACATGGGAATGTAACACCAATCCCAGCTTAGAGAATAAGCTTCATCCTAGCTTGGTTACGTAAGTTAATGCAAGCTTCGAACTTTATCTTCATTCAAGCTTCGGACTTTATCTTGGTACAAGCCTGGAAAGTCATGTTCGTCCAAGTTCCAAAGTTTCTCGTGGTCGAAGCAGCGAAATTAACCTTGGTCCAAGCTACAAAATGTAACTTGGTTCCAACTTCGAAGATGGGAACATTGAGGTTGGACCAAGCTTAGTTGAACATTCATTTCCAAGCTTGGGTTTAGGTGGTACAGCAATCCTGGATTTATATATGAATCCAATATTAAGCAGAGTTTCGCTGAAGCCGGTAAATCGAAACTAGGAAAAATATGCTTCAAGCCAGCTTAGTTCAACCTTAGTTCAGAACCTTGGGTTTAGATGGTATGAGCAATCCGGGATTCATGCTTGTTAAAGCTAAGATTCCAAGCTAACAAAGCTGAGCTCCGACCAAGCTTAGCACAACATGGTTTCTGTAGCTTGGGTTTGGATGATTCTAGTAAGCTTCGATGTATTTATGGATCCAATATTGAACGTAGATTGGATTCTGCGTGTGGACCAACGCTAGGGACGCTAAGATTGAGTCAAGCTTGGCACAAGCTGGGCCAACAAAGCTTGGATATCTTTGATATAACTAAACTTGGTTCATTCAGGCTTATACATGGGACGAAGCTGTGTCTTCAATCTTGAACTGCGATTTACAACCTTAATTCACGACTATTTTTAGCTCTTCCAACAGGATGAAAAAAAACCACGATTCTTTAACGATCCGTACGGACAAATGTCTTTACTAACCGCGTGGTCGCGGTTTGAGAATAAGGAGGTCCGAGATTAATGAAAAATGCCGCGGGCGTCGGCACAGCGAGAAAGGGGGCCCCCAATGTGCGATGTACATATGTGAAGGTGGAATTGGTGGTCACACGTTAGCGGTGATATGGCCGTGATGAATTGGGGAAGACAGGGGATTCTGAGAATTAAACGAATTATGATATCTCAGCGCAACGGGATACCGAAAAGTCTGACATGTGATTGGCCTAATTTATTTTATATTTAATTATAGGTGATTTACATGAGATTATGATGACAGCATCCAATAACTCATGGGGATCGAAGCAAAATACAAGAATCATAGATTTACGGATGCTTAGTCATCAAAGATTTCAATTAATTTTTTTCAAGTAAAATGTTAAAAATATGCAGAAATTTCTAAAATTGGAAACTGAAGAGACTGGGACAAGTGGAATTGGTTGACCTCCCAGATTATCTAATATCTCAACTAAAAAAAAAATTCTGAATGAAACACTTATTAAATTAATGAAAATTTTTTAAACATTGGAAATAATTAATGGACTATTAATTTTAAAAAATTCCCCCATCCATAAATTTAAACTCCAATGAGCCGTGACAGCCATTTGTCCCCCGCCCCCCCCCCCTTCCAACCCCCACAATGCATAATGAAAAATTTTCAAATTTTACGCTCGATTATGCCCGCATTGGAAGCATTTGGCGCACTAAAATCATAATAGTTTTTATCTCAACACTTAATTTATGATGGCTTGAAAATTCGTTTCATTGGATCGGCCCCATCGGAAAAAGAGGAAAAGAAGAGCGGGTTACGGTTGATGGGATATGGCGATTTAAATGAACGTGGGTGACGAGTGACATTGGAGTTTATCATTCCCGGACAATCTCTTAACGCCAGACGCTTTGCTCATGAAAGAAAATAGTTAACATGGACAGATGGCAGCGCAGAGTTATATAACCAGCAAAGGGCGACAGGTTGGTCCAGGGGCATTGCCAGCATTTCGTGGTTCATTTGCGGTGCCCAGGGGTCCCATCTATTATCGAGAGTCAGAAGTGGGGAGAGGGAGAGATAGAGAGAGAGAGAGAGAAGTGAAAATGCTGCAGTCCGACTGGAGAGGGGAAGTATTTTTCGTTGCTACGAGTTTGGGGTTGTTTACACGGCTCGAGTGTCTCTCGATTTAATCCGGTGATTATTTTTTAACGAGCACATCTCTCAAGCTAAATTACTGAACAATTCATTTCACTTTTTATTCTATTTCTCAGGTTGAGGAGGACTGTCTATTTGAAGGAAACTTTTTTTTGGAAAAATTTCACATTTTCCGAGAATTTCCGTATTTTCCAAAATTTCAATATTTTTTCAAAAATTTCAATATTTTCAAAAATTTCAATATGTTTTCAAAAATTTTAATATTTTTTCAAAAATTTCAATATTTCCAAAAATTTCAAAATTTCCTAAAATTTGAAAATTTCCTAAAATTTCAATATTTCCAAAAATTTCAATATTTCCTAAAATTTCAATATTTCCAAAAATTTCAATATTTTTTCAAAAAGTTCAATATTTCTTCAAAAATTTCAGTATTTTCAATATTAAAAAAATTGTAAATCTTGGCATTTTTTTCCTCCCAAAACAAATTAAGAATTGATTTGAATGGAGAAGTAAATATAGGATCAAAGATCACCCATATATATATATATATAGAGCACTTTTATCTTGTGTTACTGCTGAGGAGATACGTTGAATCATAAACTTCTGATGCATGAATTTTCATTTTCATTTTTCCATCCCAGTTATTCTCCCTTATTGTTAATTTCGTAGCGATTATTTTAATTATCCATTATTAAAACCACTTCTTGTCACTTCTATGTGATGTACCAGTGGGCGATGCTGAGGTGTAGTACGATATATCATCGTTAATTCATTGCGTCAAGGTGCGAAAAATATGGGCATTTTTTTTATCTGAAATATGGCAATCGTGATTTCCCCGAGCTTTCACAATAAATCGAATGGAAAAAACGAATGCGTTTATATTGGCCGCGCTGGACCGGCGGGGCTCTGATGCATTTCGCATCGTAAATTATTCGTGAATAAATAAATAAACGTACAGATATATAAGCGGTAATTCATGATTATATAAATATCCAGGTGAAATATTGCGGTCGGTGGTGCTTCATGGGAAAAATGTCAGTTTTCATTTAGGAAAGTGCACTATTCATACGTGTATGTTTGACAGCATTTATAATGGTGGTTTATGGGGGTCCATCGATGGCTGATTAAATGCCAATAGCTGGACAGTTTATAAAGCCCGACAAAACGAACATCAGAATGCAGAAATTTTGGTTCTGCTGAAGGTGTATTGACACTGACATTTTCAAGTAGGATGTTTCATCGTGAAATTTTTCAAAATGAAATTGTACAAAAAACGCACAGTTATACCGGCCCAAGTTGTGTTCTTCAATACAGGATCGATACTCTGGCAGATCGATACTCAACTCTTCGATTCGATTCACTGCAGAGTATCGATACTCTTTGGTGTATCGGAAAACACTAGGCCCAAGCCAAAGAGAAGTTCTTGGGTAGAAGTTGAGAGTCATTTTCTCTTCAGATGGCGCATATGGGACTTTGCAAGTTTGAATGTGAAGAAAAATTTCGCGCCAATTGCAAAAAGTGAGTAACTATTAAATGTGTAGATGAATTTTGCCAAAATTTCACACAGTCCTGAAAACCGCAGTTATCTTCCAATTATGACTTTTATTAACTCGATCATAACATGCGCTAAGAAAAGCTGATGCATTTAAAATTTTCATGGTTCTGGGGCATCATACTTTTCTGGATAAATTTGAAACCACTGTATCGATTTAATCCAAAATCTAATCAGCTCTTAGTTACGTGAAAACGCATCGATTAAAAAAAAATGAATCAAATCGCTTCATTGGTGTTGATGAAATCGTTGGACAAAAATTTATGGCACATACATACGTTTGTTACAACAGATCTAACCGATTGCCAATGATTTGAGAATCGTGTTCGGCAAATATTTATTTCATTAAATTTGATCTGGAAAATCCCGGGACTTTATCCCACTCATGGGTAAGTAAATACAGAGGCATGAAAAGCCATGGCTTGTTGTATACACGTGGGTATCGTTACTTTGCCGTGCACAGCCCGGAAAATTGTTTACTGGATTGTTTAAACGAAATTTACTAAAGCTTACTGATTTTATATCACAGGGAAACGCGGCCCTGGGGAGCCACCCTGGATTATACATTAACGAAGTTAGCGAGCTTCTCTCCTGTACAGCATCCCACTTTTCACCCCTCTGTACGATCCACGGCTAGCCATCACGCATGCGCATTTTATCGTTGCATTGTCCTGGAATAGGACAGTGCCAGGGCTTTCGCCCGAGATAATTGTCCTAAAACTAATGGGCCTCGTCAACAGTTTCTAACCCTTCGTCGGATGAAAATTATCGTTCGGAAACTATGGAACGTCCCATTTCATTAATTATTATTGAATATGAGGGAATGCATTTTTAACGATTTATGAGGTATAATAGAATTATTCGTTTTTTCGTTCACGGAGAGTACTTATTTTGGCTGAAGGATGAATATTTGTGTGTGTGTGTGTGTATGTTTATGTGTGTGGAATCGCAATTGTCCGTTAACGATTTCTCACGAACGGGTCGAACGATCTGGGTCATCGAGGTTTTAGTGGGAGCGTCTTCGTGTGAACTTAGTTCGGATTAGTTTTTGGGTTTAAATTGACCGAGCAGTTTTTTCGTTATTAACGATTGAATTGTTTACAACGCTCTGTTTCAAAAACGGGAAGAGATACGGTAAAAAGTATTAAACAGAATTTACTCTGTAAGTGGAAATGCATATTCAATTTCTCATCACTTTTTTCTATATATATCATAATTAAGGAGGTATGACGGGTTTAACCCTGGAGCGTTCGCACCCCTATTGGCATCTCACTCCCACTCCAGTAAGGCGCATAATTCTCGTCCTCACTGACTGTGCGGCTAGTCAAATATTCATAATTATCTGCTTGATAAATGGGATTGAAATATTGAATTCAGTGATTGGAAAATCTAGGGATGGCAAACTGATAAATGATTAACAATATTTCAACTTCGGAAAAGCATATTGGTACTTCGAATTTCAAATTGTAATTCAAAAAAAGATTCCAAGAACTGAACGCTGGACCTAGTTCCTGTGACACCGTTTTGAAGTTTCCTTCCCACTGCACATAGTTCTATGGACACTTCGCTCGGTGTAAGGGACTTCCAAATGAATGAATTACTGGAGCATATGTGGACTACATTGCAGATAATACGGATTGGCCTATATATGCCGATTTAACCCATCAGATGATTTTGCAGGCTGGCCACAGGAGCGAATGATCATGATGATATATAGGGGTCCCGCTTAGCCAAGGGTGATGTGCATTTTCCTGCATTGCCACCGTGAACCCCACCCATCTGTTTGAGAGTGGCCATCGTAATGTCCAGCTCCGGATATCACCTATAATTTTAGGTAATATATTACCAAGCAGTATAATTCCGTTGTATTGATGTAAGACGCAATTATGAGTCTCGACCCCAATGCTTCCCCTTTGCATCCACCGTTCGCCACATGTCCCGTTCTACTTTGCCGTTCTGCCAAGGCCCGACCAATACCCACTGCCTATTCCGGCGTTTTTGTTACCCTAGCAGGTGGACAAGTGGGCCTTCCTCAATGTATGAAGACATCATTTTACCATAATCTCTTAATTTAACAAATTGCCGGAAATTTTCACCTATCGATGCATTTATCCTACCCAACTACGATGTAATAAATCTTGGTCATTCAGGAAATCAATAATTGGTCCATATTACCAGCCATTGGTATAATGTAAAGGTGAAAAAGTTTAATAAAAATTATCCACACAGTTCCATTCAATTGGCCCAAAATATCGCTGCCGATTGATGATATTAAAACGGTTTATGATCATTGGCCGGAAGTAACGAAGGGATTCAGCGATAAATATCTCAAAACAAGACAAATACCTTAACGCCTTAACTGGAAAACTTGGAAAAGTAACTACTAGACAATTAGGGTTCAGCTCAAGAGTTTAAACATCCCAAGTTTTCGCCGGGATTTTGGGGTCGTAGTTGGCGCGTGAGACAGATTAGACTTGTAATAAAGTGGCTGGTGCTGGTGGGTGGGGGGGGGGGGGGGCGGAGGGGGGCGTAGCGAATAATAGAAGAAAGTGTGGGGTGAAGTCGCACACGGGTTGGAAAACGGTCGACAAGGGAGCCACTAAGACACTGGCGCTGGAAACTGCGCCTGAAACAGATTTAAACTCGTTTCCTCGGGGCGAGGTGTGCCCTCCTCGTGTGCTGTAGCAAACTTGCCGCCTTTTAATTAGTTGCTACGGCACGAGGACCGCCGCTGGGCAATGCGGAGGGGATGGTAACAGGGACCGGTGCTTTAATACATAACATCTTCATCTCGTCCTCATCGTGGAATAAAAAAAAACTGGAGAGATGGTAATTTTATTCACGATATAAACAGTTTTTAAGGGGATGATCGATTGGACAAGCACGCCAATTGAGGATTGGGAAAATGGTTAAGTGCTTGTTTAGGTTTAGTTTTTGGAGCGGGTTATTGAATGGTGATTTTGAATTTTCTATGAAAATTCAAGTTTAGGTAGGTTTGATTAGAAATTCAGGTGTTTGGAATTTTGTCCTTATTCCGCTCAATGCTCATCATGTGTCAAAATATAAATTGAACTAGTGGGATAAAAGTGTTAAATGTTTAAATTCCATTTATCAAGTAGATAATGATGAATATTTGACTAGCCCCATAGTCAGCGTGAGGACGACCATTATGCGCGTTACTGGAGTGGGAGTGAGACGCCAATAGGGGTGCGAACACTCGAGTGTTAAACCCGTCATACCTCCTTAATTATGACAAATATAGAAAAAAGTGATAAAAAATTAAATATGCATTTCCGCTTACAGAGCAAATTCTGCTGAATACTTTTTGCCGTATCTCTTATCGTTTTTGAAACAGAGCGTTGTAAACAATTCAATCGTTAATAACGAAAAAACTGCTCGGTCAATTTAAACCAAAAACTAATCCGATCTAAGTTCCATGAAGGCGCTTCGAATAAGACCTCGATGACCCAGATCGTTCGACCCGTTCGTGAGAAATCGTTAACGGACAATTCCGATTTCACACATACAAACATACACACACACAGACATTTGTTCAGAATTCGAGGGGAAGCATTTTGGTATACTTAAAACCGTAGTTACGAATCGAAATAATGAAAATCGATTTAGTGGTCATTACAATAACTTCCCGAAAAATCGGGAAATTAATAATAGTTCACCATAATTAATTAAAATAAAATCCCTTGGAATCTAAAATATCCTCGGGCAAATTGTCGTTGCAAGGTAAGTTGGTTCGCCACACACATTACTGTAAATCCACAGAAACGAACTTTTCATATGATAATAAACTTTCCATCAAATGCACGGGCGGTGGGGGGGGGGGGGGAGAGGAAATAACCTAGTTCGTGTTAGCAAATTGAAATGAATTGTCAAAAAGTAATTCACCTCAAAAATGATGGGAATAAAACTTTTGATAATGAAAATGAAGAATTGTCGTACCCTGGTGATACACTGGCTGGGATTTTAGACACAGTGGATAGTGGAAATTACTTAACTCTCGGATGATACATAAATTAAGGAGAAATCGTAAAAGGGGTCGGACTAGGAGAGTCGCGAGCCAGTTAGTGTGAGGGCGCTCCAGGGGGTCGTACAAAAGATACTACCCCTTTCCCCACTTTTACCTCTTGTGTGTTTGAGTCTGTAGGAGAGCGCTCCATTTCTACTATTACCTCTCATTTCATCCTTAACTCCAACCAACCCACTGGCTTCCAGCGCGTCCAACCCTTTACGATGCCGCACCACTGTCTAATAGAATTACCACTGCAAGTCCGCTTGGATTGAAATTCTTGGAATTTTTTTCTCCTTTTTTTTTTCTTCATCTTGTTTCCCCACGTGAGACCTTTTTATCTGCAATTACGGGAAAAGTAATTTAGGGCTGGGTGAGAGAAAAGAGTGGAGGAAAGTTTTAATTATTTTTTTCAATTTTGGTAATGACTTCTGGGGAAGTAAATGATATTATGTTGTTTTAATGATATGAATGAATTTATGAAGCGGAAGAAGTTGGATGGGATGATTTTTACTATAACCAATTTCTTGCAAATTTCGCTCAGTGCATATGAGGTCCTATATCAATCGTGTGAAAATATTGACAAAAAATTATTCGGCATTACCGACACTGGGATGGGCGGACAATAAATAACCATGTAACGAGAGTCCATTAAACCGTAAGTCCCGTGCGAAGCGATGTGTCATCGAGATATATATAGGGATGGTCCAGGGATAATAATTTGGTATGGGAGCATTGCATGTACCACCATAAAACTAGTCCATCTCACTTGAAAAACGACAGAATGAAGCCGTGGATGGGGTTGTAGTCGAGGGGTGGGCGCTGCAAAAAGAGGGATCAGTGGAGAAAAGAACAAGCGTATCTCGCGCGGATTACGAAAATATGTTCCCTAAATCTGGGGATGGGCGCACGCCCACTTTGCGGGGTTGGTAGGTCCCCGTGGGGAGCGCGGATTATCATACGCGATAAGCTAATTTTTTGGCATCGTAAGTATTGAGCAAGACGACACCCCCGAAAATTCGGCAGATAAAGAGCGAAGGAAAAAACAGGAATGAGGGGTTTGTTCAAGATATCGGGGCGGAATTTATCACCGCTCGAAATTCAGGGTATTTATTGGTAATTGTAGGGATATCAAAATATCGAAGTATCGAACAATTTTCCCATGGAGGTTCGCTCCTGGAAAGACAGAGAGAGAGAGATAACATCACTGAATGATTCCAGGGCGGAATGCATTATCATGCATTAAGCAGTTTTCGAACTGTATGATTGTGAGAAAGTTACTAGGAGATTTGCATGATGAATGGATCGTCTAGTATGTGAATGGTTGCAAACAAATATAATTTGAATTCTAACTATTTTTAATTTCAAGATAGGAAAATTATTGTGATCTCCCCGAACATGGAGTGTTTCAGAATCATGAAATTTTCACTTATCGCGACGTTTCACATGCTTCTGACAAATTTTCAATGAGAGTCGTGTGTGTGTGTGTGTGTGTGGGTGTGTGGGTGTGTGGGTGGGTATGTGAGTGTGTGTGTGGGTGGGTGAGTGTGGTGTGTGTCAGTGCGCGTGAGTAAGTGTGTGGGTGGGTATGCGTGTGTGTGTGTGTGTGTGGGTAGGTAGGTTGGCTTGAGTGGGTTGGTTCGGGTGGGAGGGTGAGTGGGTTGCCTTGGGGGGGGGGGGGTAAGTTGGTTGGGGTGGGTGGGTGGTTTGGTAGGGGTGGGTGGGTGGTTTGGCAGGGGTGGGTGGGTGGCTTGGTTGGTGGGAGTGGGTATTTGGGTTGTTTGGTGGGAGTGGGTGGGTGGGGGAGTGGTGGGGGTGGGTAGGTTGGTGGGGGTGGGTAGGTTGGTGGGGGTGGGTAGGTTAGTGGGGGTGGGTAGGTTGGTGGGGGTGGGTTGGCGGGTGGGTGGGGGGAGGGGTGCCCAGACATTTGTATGACTCTCCGGTATAATTCAAGTATTCGATTATGATCGTGCTCCCAGGTAATGCAGATTCTTCAATCTCTTTTGCTTCACCACTAGGAAACCATACACTCTGTACTCCCCATTCTCCACTTCCTTATTTATTTCCGTCTAAAATCTCATTCGCTTGAAATATTGGGCTGGGTTTTCCCCGACGGGTGTATACGTGGATTCTACGGTATGATTTTTCATTAAAGTGTCTAGCGGCTCTGAGATATGACCACGACATTGAATGCGAGGGAATATATTCGCAAGTGTATGGAAGAGAGGTGGATGGTGGCGGGCGTTCACTTGTGTTAGTTGAAAAGATGAAGGGGTGCTTGGAGCTCTCGCACAATATTGCACAAATTTTATCCGACGCTCGCACATACACACACACTTGAGTTTGCGCGAGTTAAAAATGAGGACAGATTGATACTGGTGGAGCGTTGCCAACCTGACAAACAGAGTTGCTTTGATCGAGTTAGGTGAAGAGATTTTATCTGCTTTTTCCTGGTTGGGGCATAATTTCAAAATTTCAACAATTGTTAAATGTCAAAAGATGTTGACTGTCTCGTTGAGTTTCTCCCTGACCCTCCTCCAGAGTGCACATTCATTGGCATTGATCCTGGAAGATGCAAATACGATGGAGATTGATTTTCGAGATTATTGCATGAGCATTCCGTTTCAGGAAACTTAATTACCCCATGATTTTCATAGTGGCTATATGGTATAGAGCAGTTGGATGGTGGAGAATGATGGTATTGTTGGCAACGCTGACGGGGTCACACGACCCCGAGAGAAATGGTTTTCACGGTCTCTCACTTGGATATTTCGTTGGCTTTCTTTGCCCTATCAGGCACTCTTGGTCTGGCAAAAGAGGCGGAGAGAAACTGAGACTGGAGAGTTTTGCCACGAGACGTTTTGAACACCTTCCAAAGTGCCGGCGTACAGCACTTGGTAATGCTGTGGCCATTTATTTCATCGTAATTCCTCCGACATATCCTTTTGCCGTGTATGCGGCCCCCCTCTTCTCCGCCCCCCCACCCCTCACCCACCATTGCCCAGCTCCAAAGACTCATATATCCCTTTATGGCTGACAAGGCGTAAGAAGTGGACCGATAAGATTACTAAAGGTGCCAAGTTAAATGTACAAATTTATTTTCGTCAGTTATGGTTGATTTTTCTTTTCATTTCGGTAATTTGAGGATGTTTATGGGGTGGAGTTAGTGGAACAGTGAAATTGGGACAATAGATATTTTTTAAGGCTTTCGGATGGGTGGCAATATTCTTGTAAAAGTTTCACAATGGTCATATTTTTTTAATCATGGTGAAATGTGGACTCGGGTTTTCATGGTATATATATATATAAATATATATATATATATATATATATATATATACATATACATATGTACATATATGTACATATACATATGTACATATATGTACATATACATATATATATATATATATATATATATATATATATATATATACATATATATATACCAAGGTCAAGGTATTTCCAGACCGTTTTCAACAAACTGTGTGTATGTGTATGCGCGTGCATATCTGTGTGTAAAAAAAAGTTCCTAAAAATTCCAATTCCAAGGTTCCAAAAAAACTGAAAGAAATTTCGACATTATCCTCAGCATCTTATTAGAGAGTTATTAGAGTATCTCATCGGAAAGCGACTAATTAGATTTTTTTTTTATTTCTGAATTGTTGTGGCCGACATATATATTTTCAGTTTTTTTTTTTGTTGGAGTTCGTTTGGTGGAAGTTTTTTTGGATACGCTCCCGTTCTTGATATAGATGTCTGTTAGTATCAACGTGGTGATCATATCAATTCGTCACAGGTTCCAAAGTGACAGTGGGAGGAAAAAAAAAGTCAGTCATTGGTAGAAACGGATATTGAGGTGCTCGACTCAATCATCAGTCTGGTGGGCCCGATCAAACACATTAGCAACGACTTCCTGTTCCCAAAGTGGGTGGTCATTGTAGCCCCCAACAGAAGTATCTCTTCCATTGTCGAAGGGACAGCATTGAGTGTCCCTCTCGGCTCCTCTCGCTCTCATTTAGCATTGCCCTCGTTTGCCGAGGGAAATGGCCTCTTGAGCTCTCACGAGGTCCTTTCACAACGATCATCATCATCCCCCGTTACCAAATGAGCCCAGCCCCGCCGGAAATCGATCATCAATCCGTCGTAAATTAACGAATAGTAGATTATGTCATGGTGCCGCAAAACATCGGTTTCCAGTGGAATTACATGGTCTTCTTGTAATAAATAACACAACGCTGCCCTCTGGACTCTTAGAGCCATCGTGGAGCTTAACGCTTCTCATACATTGACTTTATATTTGATATTAAATGTTTCAATCCCATTTACCAAGCAAATAATTATGAATATTTGACTAGCCGCATAGTCATCGTGAGGACAAGAATTATGCGCGTTACTGGAGTGGGAGTGAGACGCCAATACAGGTGCGAACACTCGAGTGTTAAACCCGTCATACCTCCTTAATTATGACAAATATAGAAAAAAGTGATAAAAAATTAAATATGCAGTTCCGCTTACAGAGCAAATTCCGTTTAATACTTTTTGCCGTACCTCTTACCGTTTTTGAAACAGAGCGTTGTAAACAATTCAATCGTTAATAACGAAAAAAACTGCTCGGTCAATTTAAACCAAAAACTAATCCGAACTAAGTTTACACGAAGACGCTCCCAATAAAACCTCGAGGACCCAGATCGTTCGACCCGTTCGTGAGAAATCGTTAACGGAACATCCCGATTCTACACATACAAACATACACACACAGATATTTATTCAAAATTCGACGGGAAGCATTTTGGTATACTTAAAACCCTAGTTATGAATCGAAATAAACAAGATCGAAGCAGGGCTCATTACAATAACTTCCCGAAAAATCGAGAAGTTAAAAATTCTGAAAATTTCAGGTCTAAAAATAATAATAACAAAGTTCAACGATAAACAGGGTAGGGGGTTTTTTATGGTTCTGGGCTCGAGTTTTGCGCGTCTAATTATAGGAAATATAATATTCCAAATGATTCGATAATTCCACTATAAAATTCACCCCCTTCCCCTCTCCCCCCCCCCCCTGCCTTCTTCTTTGCCAGCAGCCGTCCCCGTGGGAATCCCATTGATTCACGTATCATCGTAATTTCACGGCGCGTTACCTACGCGAAATAACTCTAAGGGATGGAGCATAGCGACTAGGTGGGGGGGGGGGGCGGCGGAGGGCGGGCGCATGGCTTTAAACAAGCCACGAAATTGGTTTACTTTTGAGTGGAAATATATCCCCACCGGTGAGAGTGGAGTGACTCTTCGGAGTCACTGTGGGGACAACTTTTCAACACAAAACAGTGAATCTAATTTTATACAGGCGTACAGCGGTTTAAATTGCTTTCTCCTCGGTTGTTAGAAAATTTTACATTAAAATTCAGAAGGTACAGAATTTTTTTTTTTAGCAGACCAAGCTTTATATTTAATCGGGAAAAATTAATTCTATACGCTTGCTTCCATACGTTTTTCTTCCTTTTAAAAGGGTTCTTCAGGAGACTGACTCCACAATATCGCGAAATCGCTAAATTATTTTTACCGCCTCTGAAGCTCCCACTGCACCTGAAATAACTTCGAAATTCTTGAACCCGATAAATCGACATGAGCTTGCAGACATGAGTTTATTCGACTTAACCCGATTTTCCACTTATAAGGAATCTAGTGCAGAATTCCCTTGTGTCCAGTTGACCGGCAAATGCCAAACATATTTTCGCAAAGTTAGCAAATTCTCGACGACTCCTTTCCCCACATCTTGCGGCTGACCGAGCCGCCACCCCCCACTCCTCCCCCCCCCCCAGGCCAATTCCCCGGAGATTTTCACCCACAATTCTACCACTTTTTCACACAAAAAAAACCCGACAAGTTATACACCACAGGAAAATGCAATCCCATTCCCCTTCCCCGTGAAAAACAGAATCTGTGACACTTGGCTTTACATGGGGTTAGATTCCGTACGAGAGATGCATAACTATGTTGTGCTATTTTGTGTATTACGTAGGCTTGGGGTTACCGGGGGGGTGGGTGGGGTGGGCGAGGGGGGAGGAGGGGTAGACGAGACATGGACTAGGGGTAGTCGATTTCGACGCGTTGCCCGCGGCCAAACTCCCAGGGGTGCCATAACGCAACCCCCATCCCCCTTACAATAACATGGACCAACTTATCGGACCTAGCCATATGCAGCCGACGTATGCGAGATCGACTCGGCCGAAGTACTCCGAGATTTCTACCGGGGATAGCCTAATACATGTATAACCATCACGTACGTAAATTTGTCTCTCTGATTATTATCGCTCGGCCGATGTTTTTTTCACGTCAGCTTGGACGATTTTTCATTTCTGGAGGAAAGTCGTAAGAAAACAAAAAGAGAATGCGTATCGGGGTACGCGACAGAAGTGAAACACATTTAGTGAATAACATATCGAAAATTTTCTCATTACCTTTCTGTCCTTAACCACTTATCGGCTGAGATAATCAATTACAATCATGATTAAGTTTTATTTCACGTACTCTTGTAACTGTTCCGACAAAATTCGAAATGACATTCTCTGGTACAGTTTCAATATCGTGATCATTGCTCGGTTGATTCACATGTGAGAGCTAACGATCACGATATTCTTTCCAACGTTCTGCATTGGTTTTCCCCATAATTGATACTAGCAATATACTCGGTTCACGTTCTTCTCCCCACTCTGCTACGGCGCCATGTGGCATGTCGGAATTTTCGTAACGCCCCCTCCACCAATCGCGTTGCGCCCGTTCCCTTAAAAACGTTGTTTCCAATTTTGTGTGGAACTTTCAACTTGTTCATAGTGAAAGGGAAAGGAATCAAACTAATGAGGGGGTATTAGAAGCCAAAAAAATCCTAATAGTCTCGGCCGGGATTCGAACTCGGGTCTTTGATGAATCCCACTTTATTTCAAGGTCATTCAGGTTTTACGCATCAATCTGCGAATATGTTTGCAGGATACTTTTATCGGCTCAACAAAGTTTTCCGTGGAAGATTACGGAGACTTGATAAAAGGTATCTCGTTTTACCAATAATTCAAAAATGTCTCCCTTTATTTCCATTCTTCTTTTTGATCGATAAAATCAAAAAAGCCTTAACTGTTTTTCACCCCCCGATATTCCTTGGATTTTGTCATCATACCCTCATGGAGAATGTAGAAAAAATAAACTACCCTGAATATTGTATATAGGTGGTCCATATACCCTCGAGGGAGGGTGGGGGGGGGGGGGGGGGGGGGGGGGGGGGGGGGGTCCACGATGGTTATTTTTATTTATGAGGAAAACCACCATGAAAAGGGAGCAAGCCCCCGTCACACGCACCGCCCCACTCTGGCAATATGTTGGGATTTTCACAAGTTGAATATCCACTCGCCGACAAATTTTCTTGGTCCTGAGGGGAATGTGTGAATGCTGTGCACATACGAATGTAATTGCCTTTCTCCCAAGAACCAGTATTTAGTGTTTATAGACTTCGATTACCTCAAATATATATATATTTTTTTTTCGCGGGTTTACGGGAGAATTATTGTATTTGAATTAATGATAATTGTCGGAATAATAATTGTCACTTTAGTCAATGTTAACGAGAATAGCTTGAATAATATTCATACACTCAATTCCGGTGGATTATGTAACTAAATTGGAATTGCAGTGAAATATTCATTTATATAATAATAGTCCGGATAATTTGGACTCATGTGGAATTCAAAAAATGGGAAGACTTCGTGAAACTACAAATTTGGGATAAATTGGGGAAAAATTGAAAATTTCGAAAACGGAAACATTGGAGATATTAAAAAGAAAAAATTGAAAAAATTTTGGCGAGGTAGAATAGGAAAGAAACTGATAGTGGGCGGAATTGGGGGGATTTTCTGAATGCGTCCGTGGGCGCGTGCTTCGCACGCGCATTTCCTTTTTCCGCCGCACCGACTGGTGGCACCGGTGGTCTTGGTTTCGGTCCTACGGTTTTCGATGATTTCGATATATATTGATAGGTTCTTCCGTCTCTCCTTCTAACTATAGGATTTTGCAAATTTCAACTCTCTCGTCTTGTATGGAAATTAAAAAACCCATTGTTAACTCGTCTCGTCTCGAGAGTCGAGAATGCAATCCAATCTCGTATTGTCTCGTCTTTTCTCGATTTGTTTCATTTTTCAAGTGCTGCTTCAGAACGACTCTTTTCAAAGGCTGGTTTATTAATACGAAAACACAGGAATCGATTGAGTGATATTCATGCTGAAATGCTTCTGTGCCTTCATTCTTGGTTCCAGTGTTCGTTAACACCAAAATTGAAAAGTGCCATCAAATATTCGTTGTAATTATTGAGAATGAAAATATTGCCAATAAGTGGGTGTTCACGTTGGTAGTTATATTGACAGAAATATATCTTCAAATATTTACACTGTTGAATAAATGAAATTTTCTAAATGTGTGAACAATTTATTATCATCATTATTATTTCTTAGGATCACCATAAATTTACGGAAAAATCATTAGTTTGTGAGTGAAATTGATTGGTTTAAAACGTTTTTTTTTCCGAATTCTTGTCGAAGGATCTCGTCTCTCGTATTGTCTCGACTTGGCGAGAATAATAAAATTGCTCTCTCGCATTGTATCGAGTTATAATTATCTCGTCATTGAAATGGCGGAATATCGGGAGAAAAAAGATTTCTAATATTAACACACTCCGTTACATCTTCAATGTCCACTGATGGATAAAATGACTTTCTTAGAAGCCTTTACACCCATCAGAAACTATTCTCGACTATCTCATCGCTCGTTGACCGTGTGTGCGGCGCAGAGATAATGGTCTAATTAATTCGATCGTTAATTGCCGCAGCGACCGCAAGCGTGTCACGGCTAATTGGTTTGAGTTACTGGTTTTGCTTGACTGCATTTAGCCCTTCCCGTTTTTGTAAGGCCAACGTCATCAAATATGAAGACTTAAAGCCTTCTCCCAATTTCAAAATTATGATTTTTCATTTGAGTTATCTGTTAGGAATTGAGCTTGGGAGAGAGTCGGGGAGTTTAATGTGTGGATAATTTCATTCTTAAAACAATGGAAAAATATTACACAAGAAAAGAATTATTTAGATAATAGGAATACGATTATTTTAGTGGAGAAAGGAGAAAGACGTCGTCTTTTCAGGCGACGCTCATCTTTCTGTGCGATCGTATGTTCTCCATAAATTCAAAAATTCAAAAATTCAAAAATTCAAAAATTCAAAAATTCAAAAATTCAAAAATTCAAAAATTCAAAAATTCAAAAATTCAAAAATTCAAAAATTCAAAAATTCAAAAATTCAAAAATTCAAAAATTCAAAAATTCAAAAATTCAAAAATTCAAAAATTCAAAAATTCAAAAATTCAAAAATTCAAAAATTCAAAAATTCAAAAATTCAAAAATTCAAAAATTCAAAAATTCAAAAATTCAAAAATTCAAAAATTCAAAAATTCAAAAATTCAAAAATTCAAAAATTTAAAAATTCAAAAATTCAAAAAGTCAAAAATTCAAAAATTCAAAAATTCAAAAATTCAAAAATTCAAAAATTCAAAAATTCAAAAATTCAAAAATTCAAAAATTTAAAAATTCAAAAGTTCAAAAAATCAAAAATTCCAAAAATTTTCAAATGCAAAAATTCAAAAATCTAAAACTCAAAAACTAAGAAATGTAATTAAACTCAAAATCTCTGAAATATTCTTAACAAGTTTCAGATTTAGCATACACGTTGCCATGCGTGTTGCCACGCCCAATATTTTTTTTTTGGTAAGCAACAATTGAATGTCTCGCATCGATTCTCCTACGACGGTTCAACGTCATGCATGCCTCATGAAGTAATACATCTTACCAAGTGATTGCGTGTCCATAATTGGCACGACGCCCATAACAACAGAATATAACCCTTATAAAGAGGTTAGAGACCGAAAATGAACTCTTGGTGAGAGAATGATGTCGTGAGAGATTGGTGAGATTGAATTACAACTTTCGGAATCTATTTTTCCGTACATCATTTTAGGAGAAGATTATTTTGAATTAGGCTTATCTGTTCATGAAGAACAGGACACTTGATGGCTGTTGATTGGATATTTATCGCTGACTATTTGACCATGTTACGAGCTTCTATTAAATGATAAAGATCGAAGATTGATATATAGCGTGAGTGGTGTGTGTGTGTGTGTGTGTGTGTGTGTGTGGGTGGGTGGGTGTGGAAGGGGGCGTGGATGTGAGAGGGAGGAAGGGTGAGTGGGTGTGGGTGGGTGGGTTTTTTTTTTTTTTTTTCTTTTTTTTTTTTTTTTTCCACTCTTTCTCTATTTGTATTCACCCACGTCCCCGCTGGTAAGCATTACTACATGGGCAATACTACGGATCAGAGTACCCACCCATTGCGGCTGGGGCCGACTTCGCCGTTTCAGCTCATCGTATTTCTGGTCACAGGGTAAACCTCCAGAAACCCCTGTGATACGATGGCGGGGGTCTACGATGGAACCCTCCCTCCCCCCCCCCCCGCGCGACGGGTCGCGTTCGGTCCCGGCTCACGGTCTCACTTCATGGATACCGCCGATAGCACACACGGAATGTTCCTGCCATCGGTCGGAGTCCGTGAGAAAATATTTTTCAGAAAAAATATTTGCAGTGAGCGGGAATCGAACGCGGGACCTTTAGAATAGTAGGCAGACACTCTACCCACTACGCCAAAGCCCCGTCTTGGGTGGGTGGGTGGCTGCAGGTGTAGGAGGGTGGGTGTGGGAAGGTGACTAGGGGGGTGTGGGAGGGTGCGTGGGTGGGTGTGGGAGGCTGGGTGGATGTGCGAGGGTGGGTGAGTGGGTGTGGAAGGGTGAGTGGGTGTGGAAGGGTGGGTGGGTGGGTGTGGGAGGGTGGTAAAATTATCTCACAAGGATCTTCAGCAATTGGATCAATCAACTGGATTAGCCGCCAAAACTCCCCCAAATATTCAAATAAACACCCAACCTCCAATTTACCAACTTCTATTAGGTAAATCCTGTAAAACGATCAGTGTAGATCCATGTTAATGGCCCTGTCGAGTGTGTCGAATGGAAAGTCAAAGAGCTCTCGTACCAGTGATCCGCGTGTAATTCGTCCAGGATATAGTACCAAAGTCAGGGAGAAAGATATAGATATATATATACATATATATATATATATATATACAGAATGAAGAGACCGAGGGAGTGAGGCATTCAGTTTAGGCTTGCAGGAATGAGTGTAGGGGTCGAAACGTCGCCATCTATCGTTCTATTTGTTAGCGAGCTTAGCAAATCACCCCAACGAGCTTACGTGGTACTTGCCGGGGGAGGGGAGGAGGGGGGGGGGGGGGGAGAAGGGGGGTCGCTGGGGTGTTAAGCCCTATTATTCCAACCAACCACGTACCAACACAGTGCTACTCACCCCATCCGCTAATTTTCTTTCCAAACGAGAGAAGAAGCCCAAAAGCCAAAACACATCTCAGGCGTAATTCGAAAAGTCAACGCTGGTGTAATAAACTCGACCACGTGCACCCCGCCAACTTTTCTATTTCTTTCCATCAGATTTCATGAACTGGGGTGCAGTCCGAAAACATTTGGAGGAGCTGAGATACCCACAAGCCGGGTGGGGAAAAAAAGGTTTATTAAAGTTGAGGGGTGTGTAGAAGTTCAATTTAAAGTTACAAATTCGGCTATAAAAAGTGGGTGAATTTTTTACGGGAAATGGTTTCTAGAAAATATATCATGTGGGATGAAGTGGTGTAAATCATATGTGACGGAGCTGTATGGAAAAGCTCCGACTCTGGGTGCTTGCGTGTGTGTGTGTGTGTGTGTGTGTGTATGTGTTCTCGAATCGAATGATAAATTTGAACCTTCCTCTGAAACCTCTTACATCTACTGTAGATTTCTAAAATGAAAGGGGTAATTTTTATTAACCTCGTTTGTGCTCTATCCAAATCATAAATACGGAATGGATGGAAACTTGATTTTTCATTTTTAGGGACGTTACAATAACTTCCCCAAGCGACAAGTTGAAAAAAAAGACGGGAGTATTTTGTGCCCCCTTTGTGTGACACAATCGAGCTCGTATTTTCCGATTAGTGGTGGCGGCATTCACTTATAAGCTATACCATAACACTTGTTCGTCGGCGTTATGAGGCTTCTGGGGTGCTGTTTTTTTTGCTGTGCGATGGTGCGGTTTTTGGGCGTTCGAGAGAGATTCAGGGTAGGGGTGGTTATGCCGGTATGGCACGAATGGCGGTGGGAGGGGGGGGGGGGGGGGGATGAATTCCGGGGGGACAGATTTACGAGCACCTTGGGCACTGATTCACGCGCCTCGACGCAGAGGTACTGGCGCTGAGGTAGCCTCAGAGTGGTGGATGGAGGGGACAACCACTCAACCCCTCATTCACCCCTGCCACATGCTCTCTTCAGCCCCCCCCCCCACCCACCCTACTGTTTGTCCTCATGATGCTACTGCTCCCGCAAGACCGTCGCTTTGACGCGTCACGGAATTTCCATTCGTGTAATTATTATTTTATGAGCATCCCGAGCCTCGTCAAAATTGCATTTGAGAGTTGTGTCAATTGTGGCACGTTGTTACCCAAGTGATTTAAGAAATGAGCTTGCAGGGAACAGATGCTTGGGTATGAGGCATTTCGCAACATTGTATGACCTTTATGCTGCTTCGATCGTCATTTTTGGTTGATACTTTCAGGGCAATGGGAGATAATTGTTCCGAGGCAAATGTCCAGTTCTAGGTGTCGGAGAAAAAATTAGTACGCTAAGAGTCCTAGGTCGGCGCCCGCCGTCGGAAAATTTTTCACATGATAAAAAATTCACTCATGGATTGCGTGGGGGGGGGGGGCGGGGGGACCTATCCCGACGCAGGAGGGGGGGGGGGGTCCATGATAATTACAAATGGTAAGACAAATTTTGGTGAATTTTCTCTTCGTGTTGCAGCGATTGGAGATACAATATTTATCACAAACCTGATGTCTCTCCCGGAAAAGACACTAACTCCAAAAGCACATTGCTTCAAATTTTCCCAGGCTTTTCGTCCCATTTTTGTTGAATCAACACCCAAATTTCATATTACAGGATCGCATGTGCGGAATCAATAAAACCAGCTCAATCCACCTCAAACACGCGGATAAACATTCAAATTTGGCCCAGCTGGAATAATACTGCAAATAATTACGGCCACACACCTTGAAGATGAATTTCTGGAAAAAAAATGGTGTTATCGTACATCCATAATAAAAAGCGTATGAACAATAATAAGAGTGTTTGAGTTGTGCGAAAAAAACACGAAGCCAAAACGTTTCATTTGCGTCATATTTTTACCCGCGAAATTGTATCCCGATGACTTCCGCGCATCGAACGATGTAATTTTCGGTTGTGAAGCCGATTATCCCGATTTTCCGCGAACGTTATTCTTCTGGGAATTATAATCACGCGTGTCGACGTGCGTAATATTATTCACCCGGAGTGTCTCAATTATCGATCGTTAATTCGGTCAATACTTATTCGCCGGAAAAAGGAACTATTCGTTCAGTTTTTTTTCAGCTCCAATTGGAATTTTTTGCGCTTCCGGACGGAAGTGGTACCTTGCGGCTCACTGTGTCCCGAGTTATTCGAAAACCAGTGGGCTAAATGTGTGTGACCCATTGGGGTCACACAAAAACTTCCCGATTTGTAATGTCTGACCAAGATTTTGGTTCAAAGATTTTCTTGAAAAATCAAATATTCTGTTAACAAGTGATCTTAAGAAAAAATGTTATAAGACTTTGTTTGTAGTTCATTTTAACGGAACAAGACGAGGACAGCAATTTTGTCGTCTCGTCTTGTGTAGCGGGGGCACCAGTCAGACATGACACTATTGTTATGGCGTGAATCACTAATACATTGAAAACATAACAACAGCGAGTACGGGCGGCGGGGGAGGCGTACCGGACCCGTAAGGGACCTACGGCTATTTTTCAATTTACAATATACATAAGCATTATTAAACCGATGGAATATATACTTTGAACATTCCTCCACAATGTATTGTAAAAAAAAATTGGGGGCTTGGGAAATATTTAACTATGAACTTTATAAAAAATCGACGAGTTACCGGGCCTGCGTCCTAGTGCATGTAATACCGGTTCCAGCGTCGCTCGTACCGGCACCGCGTGACTCCCTATGTTCTGCGCAGTCTCAAGTAAATTCGGGCATACTAAATTCTAAAAATTTGTAAATTGATGTCAGTGGCAAGACATTCCCTTTACTAGCATGTAGAATTATTCAAATTTCCTGTTAAAAATGACAATTTTCTATGATTTTCAATTATTATAAATTAAAAAAAATATAACCTAAAATGTTTTTTTTCCATGAAATTTTGAGACAAATACATCATAAATAAAATCCAATTTCTTCGTTATGAAATATTCTAATCTGTTGGGGATCAGCTGTCGTGCGGCTGACGATTCTAGCCGTCAAATTTATCGGTACTGTGAGCACTGTCTTATCGAACTATAACCCGCAAACGCAGGATGTTACAAAATCATTAATAATACTATTCGTGGGGGCATCTTCATTATCAACTGTGCACCAAGTTATTAAAAAATATTCAGACAGCCAATACTTCATAACATGTTCAAGTTTTTAAGTAAGTAAAGATATGTAAAACCTTAAAATGTGTAAGAAAATTCTTACATCAAAACCATCGCAAATCATTCGAGTCATTTTTTTCAGTTTCAACAATAGGAACTGGAAACATAATATGAAAATTAAATGTGATCTATTAATAGTTGAACTTGCAAGAAAAAGAAAAAAATTCCACATCATTCATTGTGACTACGAGAAACCGGTAATACACGCTTGCCGGTACAGCCCCCGCCGCTCCTAATGAAGAGCATATTGATCAATTAGAATGCTACTAGGTGAGTAATATTCATCAGGTAATCCGGAAGTTTGCATGAGAAATTTCAGCTCAGGACAATTTTCGAGGACAAATTTATCCGTTGAACGAATTTTTCCTCATCTAGAGATCACAGCATTTGGAACAAGAACTCTGAAATAGATTCTAAAGCGGCATAACATTCTACGATTTTCTAATCTACTGAATAAGAACAATCCACTGACAGGGTAATTGGAAGAAGCCGAGCTTCATAACAGCGGAGCTTCAATTCGACTAATCGATGATTGTTGGTGGGAAGTTGGAAGGGAATGAATGTATATCTCTATAGAGGCTTGATGGTGGCCGCGGTGTCAGACTGAATGGAAGTTGCTTGATAACAAATGGATGTTTCCTCCAGGGGGTGCCCCGGCAACCCCCCCTCCCGCCCAACCATCCGCCACATGAAGAGCCCATCCTCTAACAAGGTGTCGGACACTCCGGGACGCCTCAAGACTGCTCACAACGCCTCAGAACGCCCCAGCACCATCGGACTTTGATCCAGCATCGCCGATTCACACGCAAACACACAAACATACAAACCGCCCAGGGATGAGCGGCTGAAAATCGACTTTATCTTCATCTCTGATCCTCACTCGACTTTCACACCTATACCGCATACGCTCCCCGAAGTGAATTACGTGCTCCAATTGATATTACCTCCATCCATTCGGCCAATCCAATTTATTATTTTTACTCCTCTTATTTCAGTGGATTTTAATGCTTGGCACGATTCTCTCAATCTCGATGATAACACGGTACAACAAAAATCTGACGATTTTGACTACCACGCTCAATACATATATATATACATACTGAAACAATTTGGCCCTTTAATTAGCCTCGATCGTTCGCTTTTGAATGAATAAAAAAATGGGAATGGACACAAATGTGAAGGCTCCATTTTATTGTTAATTTTAATTGGATATTTTTCATTTGAATTCTCATCGATGAAATTTTCCCAAGTCCCCTCCCGCCTCCCCACCTCCCCCCACCCACTCACCTACTCACCGCGGGCGATCTGCCATGATGCGCTTGCATACAACAGAGCTACAAATTATTATATCGTCCCTGACAATAATAATGTCATAAAAAGTATTTCATCAGTGGCAAATTGCTGGGTGATTGAGACGCAAAACGTTGGGCTTGGCCAACGCGGAGATTCGCATCGCGTTTTGTTGGTCGTAAACTACCTCTTGTGGTCGTTGAATTTTACACTGGAGATATCTCCATCTCACTCAGTTGCTTCACTTGGTGGCTTTGAAAAAGGCGCCCCATACCCCAACATGAGAGAAAAGAATGGGCTAATAAAATAGCACCAACGATGCTATGGTAAAATGAAGGGAATTGCCGTGCGTAAGAAAATCGTTTATTTTAATTTTATTGTTAAGCATTCTTACTTCACTTCCTTCTAAGCTGATTACTAAATTTCTGTTATATCCTTATATGAGGTTTTTTTCTTTTATAACTTCCTCATTTGCGAATTAGTTTCACTTTTGTTAGAGAAAAAATTCATCATGGTTAAAGAAAAAAAAAAATTGATAAGCACTTTGAACAAATGTTGAAGAAACCGCAGCATTCAACTTTTCAACACAGCCATTCTTGAAAAATGTTTTTTTCCGAAAATTTTGTTTGAGGTAATATTTTCGTTAACCAGGCATACCAACCCACCCACCTCCCCCCCTCCGGCCCAACCACCCACTTACGTCCACCCACCCATCCCCTCACAGCCACCTACTCACACTCACCCACCCATTTACCTATCCACTCCCACCCACACACCCACCCACTCACTCACACCCACCCATCCACCTACCCACACACAACCACCCATCCATCCACCCACACACCCACACATACCCGACTAGAAAATTTATTCGGCAGGGTTAATGTCACATCCGGGCCATGTCACTCATAGGTCCGGGAATCCGAAGACAGGTATGCCGGATCAGGACCGGACTTCAACTTTATCGGCCGTGCCGGGTCACGGCATGCCGGTTTTATGCAGATTCGGTCTTGGTCCGGCAGAAATACGGTATGCCGGAGCACGGCAGAGCTCAGGCGTGCTTCATACGGTCCTATTTAGAAGACAATAACGCATACTGGGTAAGGTTTTCATCCGTTAAACATGATCAGGTCTTGACAAGGGAGAAGTAAGCCATGCCAAGTCCGGTTTTCGTCAGTAACCCTGCTTGATGGCACATGCGGCCGAGATAGCGTATATTTTAAATGTTCATTATTCTTTGTCGATTTGTTTCCTTTACAAATATATACTATTGAATGAAATTGATTTTCGTATTTTTTTTAAAGTTATAGCTATGAACTAAAAGTGAGATGAACAAACTGAAAAACTCATTATTCGTATGGCAGTGTCGGGGCTTTGGCGTACTGGTAGCGTATCTGTCTACTACTCCAAAGGTCCTATAGGTTCGCGCCCGGCCGCCGGAGAATATTTTTCAAAAATATTTTCTCATGGATTCCGACCGGTGCAGGAAGGACGGAGACAAAAAAAAACACAAAAAATATTTGTATGGCAGGATCTGGATCAAGAATTAATATCAATATCCAAAAATATTTGTTAGAAAGTCATTACTTCCAATGTTCAGGACTAAATGGTTGCCTATTATATATAATGTAAGGTAATAGTACTAAGAAAAATGTATTTTAATACTTGTTCCAAAATTGGAATTATGAAACTTATGTTCACCAACAGCATCCAATCAATAAAGTGGACTAAATGATGATTTTTTTCTATTTCTTATTGAGGGGGATATCCTCTGCCAGCCCTAACCTCCCTATCCTCTCCCAGCCCTAAAGTTCTTAGCCTGATCCGGCCCTCAAATTGTTGTTCTCATCCGGCCCTGAAAAGTTGTTGTCATCTGGACCTGAACTTGTGATACTCATCCGGCCCTTCTTTAGTCAAACATGACCAGGTCCGGGCGTGACACAGCGTTTCACCCCGTATCCGGCCTACGTAAGCCATGGTCTTTTTTGCCGGATGACGACCGTATGTGCAGAATACGGCACCTTGGTCAGGACCTTACTTGACCCTTATCTGAATTTCTAGTCGGGTACACGCACCCACGCGTACATGGATCCTCGAAAAACCATTTCAATCTGATTACTGCAAGAATAAATACTGGAGTAGCATGAAAGTTCCACATTTTCTTCATGGAGTCGCTACAATACTTCACTCCCTACATCGGCAAATGAAAAAAGCACGAAATGATTATTACTTAAAGGATTCTTTTCATGAATTCATACATGAATTTCTAAAATCTATCATTTGCGTTAAAAACCTCGAGAATTGTTTTTCTTATTCTCAAGCAATTCCATTCGCTCAATTTTCCACTTTTGCCCAAGATGAAAGGGACACGCTATAATTTTGTAAAGAAAGAGTTAGCAGTACGTTAGTGCCAATGCCAAGGAGTTCATACACAGTGCATACACGAAGAGCATAAAAGCTACCGTCGGATGGTTAAAAGCCCACCCTCTCTACCCCACCCTCCTGCCGCTGCAGTGTCTCACTCACGCACCTTGTCCATGTCCAATGTTGGCCCTATAACGCTTAACATTTAAGCCTTTAGAAGGCTGTAAGGATTTGCCCTCCCTGTAATTATCGCAAGGCGCGGCGCCTTGAGGTCTTCATTACGCTTCAGTGCGAAAACATCCTTGTTATTTCACTGTACGCCGCGCGTGCAAACTCACGCAGCCAATGCTGAGGTGTGCAACAAACGCTGTGATTTTTTTTATTTTTTGTTTCATTTATTTTTCGTGCCAGTCTATGTACAACGAATGCTCAGAGCTCTGGACAAAACATTGTGGGGCAGAAAAAAAAGGCTTTTGACTTTGGCGAGGAGGCGTTATACGTCGTAAAAGGTGGCATGAAAAATTGTGGAAGGGGATCGAGTGCGAGATGTTTACATCCTAGTGTGGTGGTTCGCTCGTTTACGAGAGGATGTGAGAGATCTTGGTGCTTGATGGAGATTCCTTTTACTTTCCGCGTCTTCAAGTTGAGAAGTTGATGGTTTTTAGATTTTCTGGATAGTAGTGGCAGCATTTTGATTTTTTTTTTCTTTTGAGGAATGACTCGTTGTATTTTATAGGAAATCGGGAGGTCCGAAACTCTTTGGCAGTTCTAGGCATTTAAAGAGCGATGCTTGATATAGGGGTAAGATGCAATTTCTCATGATTTGCTAAAAAATTATAAAAAAAACACAAATTCAGGTTGCTTTCGTGATTTTTGAACTAAAAAAACTAAATTCAGCAAGAAAAAAAATCACACTTCGCTCGACAATTCATTTCAAGAACGAATGAACGAGGATAGCAATTTTTCGTATCACGAATTGTGTCAACCTGTCAAGATGAGGACCACCTCTAAAATACAAACACACTATTTAATCACCATTGAAAGGGATAAATTTCTCTAGTTTTCAAAATTGTTTTCTTGATCTCTCAAAAATATTTTTTGTGTTCTGAAAAATAATCTGACATTAAATTATCCCAATTTTTTTTTATATTTACCTTCATCATCAAATACTTTTCTTCTGAAGCCGTCGTTAAAAACTGATTAATTTGTGTTGCAGTCAAAACTTCCGATTTTTTCGGGCGAAATCCTTCGCTCATTTCCTTCACGAACGTTTCAATTTTGTATAAGACGCAAGGTTAATGTTGTGATTGATGTCCATTACGCATTTTAACACAGACTGAGTACAACGTAGAAGGCTTGTATATTTTCGATATTTCGACAAAATAAACAAGGAAAACTTGTTCTGTGAAAACGTCAATTTTTTTGTTCTTCCATTTCAAAAAATCTTGGTAGCATGCTTGATATTTCGCAGTAGATTTACTGGGTATTAGGGTTCCTATGACCTCTGCTGCTGCGCTTTCCAGATCAAATTCATCAGCAATATCACTATTGGATTCGTCACAGGAGCTCTCATCTTCTGGGCGATTCAGATTCATTTTTCCTTGTGATCGATTTATGAGAAATACAAATGCACTGAGATAGTTTTTACTGCAGATTGTTCGTCAAGGAACCACTGTCAAATTAGTTTCGTTTACATTTGAAGCTACGGTAGTTTGAAACGAATCCAAATAACAAATCTCAGCAGATGAAGAGTACAAAAGGGTCAATAATATTTCAACAATCCTTGCGTCAATTTCGCTCTTCGGTAGAATTGTAAAAAAAGGAAAATTAAAAACGTGAAGAAAAAATTATGTTACACCTTTGTGCTGTAAAATTTCGGAAATAACCAACTGGATAGAAATATAGTTGGGCAGTACAGGTTTGTATATAGTGGAATGGATCAATGTAATGCACTTCTGTCGAGGCAAAATGAGCTGTCAATCGTTGAAGTGTGAAAGATTGAAATTTCAAGAAGAATTCGGAAATCGTTGTATGGAACTATATTGAACATAATCAATATAAGCGACAGGTGGTGATGATGGATTTCGCTAGGAAGCGTGCAAATAGTTGCACCTTTCCATTGATTATACTCAACACAATCGCATACATGTATTCCTCAATTTTTATTGAAATTTCCGTTAATCAAAACCAGTAAGATTGACAATTATAGCCCGGAAAAAAACTGAAAGTTAATTAATCGCCTTTCAATTGATCAAATTTGTTGGCAACTAGCGCCGCAAGCGCCCGGAATGTTGACTCCACTTTTCAAATGAACTTTGTTCTTATTTAAATGATTTGAAGTCTGAAATGAAATTTGAAATATTTTGATTTTCAGTTTTTGTAATAGTTGAATTTGAGTTTGATTTTGATTTTTGTAAATTGAATTTAAAAATAGATATAAATGTTTGCATCGCAATTGAATTTTTTTGAAAACAAAATTCCAACGTCAAATTGAATTTTAGAATAGGAAAAATGAAATTGTAAATTTTTTGAATTTAAAATATGAGCCCGCATGAAGAGGAACATGGCGACGCACATTTCAGAGCCAATCAGACTGAACACTTTTATGTCAATTTGTCGATTTTCCTGTCGATTGTTCCCTGTTCCCTTTCTATAAGGACTAATTCCTTGCCGGTGGCCGCTACGCGGCCCCATGCCTTGTCACTATTCTCGTTTGATGTCGATTGTGTCATCGATAATCGAGATTTCTTCTTCGACTTTTGAGCTTTCGAATTCGATAATCGATTTATTGTCCTGGTCGAAGCTCTCAATTATTTATATAGACTTCCGCTCACATGACTTATCAAATTATAATCAATAAATTACTGATAATTAAGAATTAAAATAATACGAATAATTTGTATAATTAATATAATAACATTACAGAATCAGAATCACCTTCCCGATTTTTTGAGGGGAATATGTTTTGAAACTATGGGAAGAATCCAAAAGGCGGGGAAACAAATTGTCATTTTATATTGTCCTTCACCAAACGCGCTATTTCTATTGAATTTTGATTGGAAAGCTCACTTTCCCCGCACATTAGTCTATGACTTTTGAAAGTCGCAGAATATTTAAATGCGGCCTCTCATACGTTTAAAAGTCAGCAAATGGGTATAAACATCGACTGGTGCAACAAACGTAATTTTTTATTGGTCGGTTGACCTCCAGACGTTTAGAGGCGATGAATGGTTCATTGGACTGAATTTTTCAGCTATGAAGGCTTTTCCACTTTTCTCGAAAATTTGCGTACATTTACGAGCCACAGATTCCATTATTCATGTATAATAGCCTAAGAAGCATTTTTTTTCTATTATTTTAAACGATGGAATTTTTTCCAATGCAAAATTTTATTGGAATAGACTTACCCAAATGAAGTGATAAATTAGTTTTTTTTTTTCGAAATTGCCGGCTCCCAATTTCCTCTCTTTCTATTTTCCCTTCGAACAATTTTTCTTAAAAATTGCTTATCATTAAATTCTCTGCCAATTTATCTTCCTGGAGTTCTTCCTCGATCCTTTATGCTCCAAAAATTATGCACACTGACAATATTGTCAACTTAAACTTTCCATAACAAGGTACCTCCCCCCTCCCCCCCCCTGTCCCCCGCTGCGCAATTGCACCAAATAAAAATCTCTTTGACAAAATTTTGCTCAAGTAGGACCTCCTTACATTATTCATTGCAATATTTTAGAAGAGAAATTCCCGATGAAACTTTGAGAAATTTTAGCAGGAGAAATTTCAAAAACATTAAGTACTTCCCAATTTCAATATTTTTGTCTTCATTCATCATCTGCTATTCATGAGAGTGTTTGATTCGAAAAGAAAAGTGGAAAGTACAAAATTATGGGCTTCTTCATTAGAAATTCTGCCAGCTCCGATATTTTCGCATATGTTTTTTCTTTTCATCGACCTTTTTCAAAAATTCAATTTGCGGTCCCATTCATCTCCATTCGTCCCGGCGGATCCGGAATTTTGGCTTTAAGTTTTGGCGGATTGTCCCAAAAATAAAGAATTCGTGATGGTTTCATTGAAATAGAATGAGATGTTTTGAGATTGAATGGAGTCTGACAGTAAGGTGTTTCGTTGCGATGAATAGAACGTTTAAATAGAATCCTGGGGGGATTGAGACGGGGAGATGGATGATGGACTCCCCGGGATGATGGACTCGAGCGCTTTCTCTCTTTCCAATCGCGCCGCGTAATTAATACTTGTGGCGGGCTAGCGTGATGTCAGGTGGATTAGAATTGATGTTTGGAGATTTGAAAAGTGTAAGATTATCCATCGTAATAGGTTGATTCATGTAATTCGACGGCAATTGATGAATTCTTGACTTCTGATGGGTTTATTTATGGATTATTGGTTCTAT
Organism: Asobara japonica; assembly: GCA_026005395.1. NCBI lineage: Eukaryota > Metazoa > Arthropoda > Insecta > Hymenoptera > Braconidae > Asobara > Asobara japonica. The sequence goes on along the minus strand of BQMI01000176.1, from coordinate 1,326,517 downwards.
TGATGTTTATTGTGCTTGTAATTGACTCCATTGTGGACTTAACGGCTTTCAATGCCCAAAAATTTAATGTGTTTGGCAGGAAATGGTGGCTTATTACGTCAGGAATTTATTGCCCGGAATATTTGGTGATCAAATTTTCCTGGGAATTTCTCTTGTCGTGCCATCGGTAAACAAAGGCAATATGTTAATCAATCATTACTCTACACATGTTTATGACGAAGATGAAGGCACCCGCGAGGCGGGTATAAAGCGCGAATACCAGGCTTATCTGATGCAGTTGAACTGTTTAATGCAATATGATGAAATTGGTCTTTGGAATTGTGGTCTTGGGCGCCTGTGTGCTTTGTAAGTAAAAAATGGGGCAATTTTGAGGTTCACTATTTTGACAATTTTGAAAATATGGAAAATTTAAAAATATGAAAAAATTTTAAAATTTGAAAAATTTGAAAAATTTGAAAAATGTGAAAAATTTGAAAAATTTAGAAAATTTGAAAAATTTGAAGAATTTGAAAAATTTCAAGAATTTGAAAAATTTTTAAAAATTAAAAAATTTGATCATTACTTCATTCTTAGTGATCGACGGGCGACGGGCGAAGGTACCTCCTAAACTTATACCAGAAGCATTGGAGACATCCGTACCTTCAGAATGTCCAGAAAATTCCAGTCTTCAGCGATGTGGTAGGACATGTGAGCCTACATGCAGTTGGCCTTTCATCCTAGAAGTCGTATGCAGTCATGTAATAAAACCGGTGAGTAGAACATACTCAAGTTTTTCGTACTGTTAACTTTCTTCATACTCCCACAATTTAGGTCGCCTAGCGACATTGAAAAAAATCGACCGAGTGTATATCCTTTTGCGAATCAAACCAAATCCTTTTGCATCAATCGTCGTATCAATGCTGGGAGACAAAAAATTACCAATGTGCGATCAATTTCAAGATTGTTTAAAATTTCGCTTGTAAACTTTCAAATAATTTCAAAAATTTCAAAAATTTCAAAAATTTCAAAAATTTCAAAAATTTCAAAAATTTCAAAAATTTCAAAAATTTCAAAAATTTCAAAAATTTCAAAAATTTCAAAAATTTCAAAAATTTCAAAAATTTCAAAAATTTCAAAAATTTCAAATATTTCAAAAATTTCAAAAATTTCAAAAATTTCAAAAATTTTGAAAATTTCAAAAAGTTTATAGAAGTTTGACAAGTCAACGAACTTCAACAATTATAACCACTCCCAAAAATTAAGAAAAAAATCGACAACTTGCAGAAACTCCAAAAATGTCTTAAATTCAAATATTGAATTTTTTTTGAAAATTCATTCATTAAAAATTACAAATTTTCTAACATGTAAAAAATTTGTTAAAATTTGACACTTTCAAAAATTGGAGGAAAATAAGCCAAAAAATTAAACTCCAAATTTTGCCACAGTTTCTAACACAGTTTAAAAATGTTGACACCTTCTATTAGGGATGTCCATTGGAATGCCGTTGTGACGATCACTACTACAGAGACGAGCAAACTAACAGATGTCTTCGACTCGAGCACTGCCCATGAATGTTGTAAATACTTAGAAGCACTTTGAATAAAACAAAAATAAATAATTTTATAGATACCACAAGATGACTATACGATAATTTATGAACATCTTGCCCTAAAAACTTGACTCTTGAATTAATGATTTCGCTTGAACGATGGTAACAAAACGCTTTCATCGAAAATTATGCCATTGAATAATTTGGCACGTGAATGTTGACCTTAATTTGGGTTTTGGATTTTCAAGGAGTCCTTGAAACAAACTCCAATATGTGAGATATATATCTATGTATACATGTTGGTAATGTGGACATACATGCAATATATACGTATGTATGTAGACATGACATATATATGTGTATGTATATATGTATATGTCTATGTATATATGTATATGTCTATGTATACATATATATGTCTATGTATATATATGACTATGTATATATGTATATGTGTACATATGTATATATATGTATATATATAATCTGCGTTGGAATATTGTAATTTATTCGTGTGCAATTATTTCTTGGGTGGATGAAATTTATTGCCATGAGTAATGATGCAAATATTATTCGAGTAGTATGAACCCAAGAAATATGAGTATTGATTGATACGAGATAAGAAACATTGTGTGGAAAAATTCCGTGATACAGAAAACAGTCACCATGATAATACTAATAAACTAGAAGAGAGGAAAAATTCAGGTTGTTCAGCTGATTACGAAGCGAAATGAGGAGAAGTACGTTTCGAATTGTGAGTCTGTGCCCTCGGTTATTTGTGAGTATTTTTGGAGTTGAGTGGAGAGTTGATGGTATATTGAAAGTGAGTTGAAGATCTAAATCGGTTGGTAACCTCGGAGACTTTCAATAATTCCCAGATGAACCTGTGAGGAAATTTAATGTGTTGGGTGTGACTGAGGTGTGGAAAAGGGCCAACAACACGGGGGCCAACAGCCCTGGGACTTTTTGAATATCTTTTCATACGAGTACTATACTATTGTTCAGAGCCCTCAGTGAAAATTCCTTCTCGCCCTCATGAGGCCGTAGGGCGGAAAGTACGAATTTTCCGGGCGGCTCCCAGACGGCAAAGTACTTTCCGGCGAGGAGTAGGGAAAATATTCGTCATTCAGGCCCTGCATTATTGAGGTAACGTTGTCAACGAGAAGGAAATGGAAAGCTGGGTACCAGACAGTGATTGCAGTCCCCTGACATGTTCAGTGGAATTGCTGCAACTGAACGTCAACCATCAATGGCATCAGCAATTTCTAGCCTAATTTTCGCTTTTGTTTTCTTATTTTCTTTAATCTCCCATTTTTTCTAAGTGGAGCTCCCACCCCCTCCGACACTTCACCCGGGGCGGCACTTGCTGGATCCTACTTGTTCTTTCCCCTCCTTCCGTCCTCGATAATTGCTTAATAAATTCCTTAAAAAACAATTTTCCGCAATTATGAAAAAAAATAAAGTAGTTCGTAATAAACAATTCAATATAGTTCTTATCAAGTAGTCTAATCCAGACATTTCAGCGCAAAAATCGGAACATGTTTTTATTCGTAAATTTTGGTACGAAAAGGTGTTCATTTATGAGTTCATTTTCACTCATTTGTTTTCACAATGAAAAATTAAAATTTGGGTATTTAAAAAAAATTAAAATTTAGTTATAAAGAGCAAATTAATTTCTGGGTTTCCTTTTCTCTTCCTGTGTGAATTCGCAACAAGATTTTTTTCCCCCTTCGGATGTTTTCCGAGGCCATGATTTTATTTTAAAAAATTGCATTCCAAATTTCAGGATTATCATGGGGATAATTAACAGAGAACATTCCATGTCTGAGAAGAACCCATGCAAAGCGATTTTCAGTCGGTTCTATCCTCGATATAGCAAAGTTTTTTTCCGGATGTGCGCCCGCTTTAACTTACATTCCGTGAATTTCCAGTGATTGATGCGCAAGAAGGTCCGCAGTGCACAGCCAACTCCACTGCGGTTCAATGTGGGAAGACATGTGAGGCCACATGCGCCAGACCAGAAGCCGCTGATATCATTTGCTATCCGATCCAAGTATGTGAACGATTATAATTGATGATGTATGATTGTATCATAGTGCTCATCACAAAAGTTCCATTAGCATGAAATTTTCCCGAGAAGCTTGTGACCCTTTTCCGCTACATTTGCGGATGTTCTTTAAATTGTTGGTGCTCTGGATGGGACAAAATGCGTTTGAGATCTACATATAAGCCGGTGCAAACCGCTGTTGCCGTCAGAAAAAAAACCTAGTGGCATGGAAATGTATTTGCCCCCGTTGGGAGCACAAATAAAACTTCCCGATTTGTAATTTCTGTTTCTCATTCCTAGATTTTCCGACACGTCAATTAAATGTTCAAAGACTGGTTTCAGAGAAAAAAATAGGAATCATGAAATTTTGAATACTGGAATACAACAGGTGTCGCCACCTGCGACTATGTCACGTGACGCACTGACCAATCACACTGCGCATCGCGCATTCAGACTCTCCTGTGCAAATGCGGGCAAACACGCATGCGCCGGCGGTAGTCGGACAATTTTGGATCTAGACCGAATATAAAAGTTTGAATAGTCATTGAAATTTCGCGCCACTCAAAATCAACCAATAATTAATAATTCACTGCATGAAAGTAAGTCAAATTTTGATCGAAGCTAAGGTACGCCGAGACTCTCCAATTGCGACATTGATTAGCTTGATCACAACTTTCCTTCGTAAATAATGATTGCTTAGAACTTTTGGCGATTTTCATGCTTCATGTTTAAAATAAAAGCCGAAAACGCGGTTATGAATTTCTTTCAAAATCTAATCAGGTTTTGGCTGCGTGAAGACGCATCGATTAAAAAAAAATTAACCGTTAATTTTACTGGAACGAGAAAACAAAAAAATGCATTCATCTGAAAGATTGTAATCAAGAAAGAAAATGTTAGAATGTTCCACAAACCCAATTACTTAAAACAGAAAATTATTCAGCAATAATTTCTCATTAATATCTCCGCCTAATTAAAAGCTCATATCCCTTAAGAACAGCTAAACGAGTTCTCATTATGTTCAATTATCCTACAACCCCCGATATCAAAACATTCAACAATAACTTCGCCATCGTCCCGACAAATTATCCCCAAATTCAACCCCACCATAAACCTCAAACTTTATCACATATTTCAATAACTCAAACTCCCAAATAGTTTTCCCGAGTAATCCAATCCCATAAACTCATTCTTCCCAGCAACTCCCATCAGTGAATCCCAGCTCTCTCTCCGGCGATTGGGAAATCAAATGAAAATGAACCTCGGAGGATCGAGAGTGGTGTGGAATTAATTTTCCGTACGGTTTTGCTTCACGTGTTTCCCCCCCCCCTCTTCCGCTCCGCACTTTGCCTCACCTAAAATCGATGGAACAATTTCGCCGTGGGTGTAAGTATGGTAGACATAAAGTCCCGAATGTATGTGACTATGCATGCATGTATTTGAGGAATAAAATAATTGTGGGAATAGAGGAGGGAAGATTTATTGATAGAGAGTTATAGAGGTTTATTATAAATAAATGAACGATGTAATCAATTAAAGTTGAGAGGCGATCAGTGAAAGGAAGATTCTTATTTTGAGGCTTGTGTAATTTAAGTATTGTGAATTGATGAGATTGAGGTATTGCAATGTCGTACTGCAAGGCATGCGCGTTTTACATTGATGCGTTGGTGCGGTCGTCACGTGGCCGAGCGTCACGCGCTCCAGCGTCACGGGCGCGAACGCCACTCATTCGTCTATCTTGAGTATGAATGCCTCAGATTAAAAGAGACTCCAGATCAAACGCGATTTTCACTTCGTTTATGGCTTTACCCAATTTTCATTCAATCTTTTTTCTTCTTTGCAACAATACAATTTTTGTGAGTTTTCGGGAATTTTTTGATTGAATTGAGGAGAAGGCGATTGGAGCATTTTTTCGCGGTTCTGTACATTAGAAATGTATACGTACGGCAATGACTTAAATTGTTGGTTAACGAAAATAAGGTGTGCTTACATTAATTTGGGAGTACGAGGATGATATGAAATTTGCATTGCCTTTAATGTCTTCTTGATATTGATTAAACACAATGTTTGCGGGGAATTGCATAAGCCTCCGTGGGATACAGAAGGAATTTACGGGGTTAACGTAACCACTTCCTTTATTTGTAGGCCTTCGATTACAGTAAATTCACTGTGAGTAAAATGATGTCGGCACGAAGTAAGAAATTTGTGAATCTCAAAAATTTTGAAAATGTCAGAGATTTGAGAATGGGAAATAGTGAATAGATTTCAATGATTTTCAATCCTTCAAAATTTCAAAAATTTCAAAATTTCAAAAATTTCAAAAATTTCAAAATTTCAAATTTCAAAATTCAAATTTCAAAAATTTCAAAAATTTCAAAAATTTCAAAAATTTCAAAAATTTCAAAAATTTCAAAAATTTCAAAAATTTCAAAAATTCAAAATTTCAAAAATTTCAAAAATTTCATAAAATTTCAAAAATTTCAAAAATTTCAAAAATTTCAAAAATTTCAAAAATTTCAAAAATTTCAAAAATTTCAAAAATTTCAAAAATTTCAGAAATTTCAAAAATTTCAAAAACTTCAGGAATGAATGAAAAAACCCTAAAATTTTTCAACATTTCGGCTACATCAAACAGTCTTGAACTCGACAAATTGAAAAAAAAATCATGAAACTATGAATTCCCATAAAATTCTGGAACAGCAAAATTTGAAAAAAAGCATAAATTCTAAAAAGATTTGCCCCCTCCGAAATCCCAAAATATCCCAAATCTTTGAAGATCCGAACTTTGTCGAATTTCCCAAAATTAGAGACAAGTCACAAACGTGAAAACAGTACGCAATTTCAATCACCTTAAATCCCTAATTTCTAGATATGGGTGTGAGTAAAGCAGTGATAAAATATCGCGCGTAGTTTCGAGAGACTATAGCGTCAGGAATTCATACGGG